>OW964557.2:1273333-2546666 GCA_943138885.2 Tholera decimalis | reverse complement strand
TCTAGTGATAGATTCATTCTATTACTTTGTTAATATATATTTTTTCTATTTTATTCTCATTTATCTTCATAAAATAAAAATATTTACAAATATGTCAAAAGTCGACTTAATTGTCATGACAATCCGACAATTGTCATCGCCAATTGTCGCCGACAATTGTCAGAAATATTTTGATGTAGTTTTGTGACATACATATGTCGAGTTTATTAAACACGTTTTTACTTGATAAATATGTCACGATTTTGCCTGTTATATTTTTTAGTTATATTAAACAGCCTAAGCGACATAATTCTATAATTTTGACACTTTTTGACATTTATGTCGAATTGTCAGCCTTATTAAATAGGGCCCAGGTCTTTATCAGAAGGTAAGCTGCCCCTGCTCGCGACGCAAGCCCGCGCCTGTGGTGACACACCAGCATCCTAATTATTTTGAAAGGCACGGCAGATTTTCTACCAGAGTGAGAAAACTAGCATGTCCTTAGAGCACCAGTGGGAAATGGGCAGCAGTTCTAAAATACGTGTAAGCTGTGCTTGACAGTAGGTATTTCATTCAATAATATATGTATGGTGTACAAATCGTCAGTAGCCTAATGGGTCAGGTGTCGGACTTGTGATTGAGAGGTCGCAGGTTCGAACCCAACCCATTACACTATTGCTGTGAACCCACTCCAGTCACAAGCATATTTAGCTTAGTTGGAGGGGTTAACAAGATTACTAGTAATGTGAATCCTACCCACATTGCCAGTAATCGTTACAAAAAACTAAGTATGCGTTTGAAGTGTTTCACTCGTGTAAACTAAATAAATAATGTACGAGTAACTTCTTATCTAATCTGGCAAAAAAATATCCAAATTCTATTCTAATGAGTAGGTGTCTATTTGCTGGAAAGATAGTATCAGTCTGTCAATTGTGATACTACAATGATTAGATAAGGTCTGAATATTTTTTTCATAAGTCACTTTGTATTAAAACATTTAGATATCGCAAAAAATACTTAAGTATACAAGCCTGCTATGACTACAAACACCATCATCATCATAGTTCAGATAGAAAATCCTTACTAATATTATAAATGCGAAAGTAACTCTGTCTGTCTGTGTGTTACGCTATCACGCAAAAACTACTGAACCGATGTTAATGAAATTTGGTACGGACATAGTCTAGAGCCTGAGAAAGGACATAAGCTGCTTTTTAATGCGAAAAAAGGCTGTAAGGGTTTGAAATAGGGGATGAAAGTTTGTATGGAAATTACGTTATTTTTAAAGCTAGAAGCTTGAAACTTATTTTTTAGACTTTACATTAGATATTAATAAATACGACATTCAAATTTCAATTCAAATTTTCAAAATAATTGGCCTAAAAAATTAAAAATGCTGCCGAAAGTCACAATTCCGTGCGGACGAAGTCGCGGGCACAGCTAGTATTTATTATATACCTTTAGTTCTAAGGCCCTAATATAAATACTTTATACACAATTATTTCCATAAAAAAAAATTAATTACTACTGACAGAATCGAGAGCGTTCAAAGAAAGTGTTTAAAATGCGTCTCGTACCGGTTTGGCTTCGTAAGAACACTACAAACTTATTCGGATCGCCTTAGTAAGTTTAATCTGATGCCTTTGCATGTTCGTCGGAAACAGCAAGATTTAATAAACCTTCATAAGATCCTACACTCCACACTGAACTCATCCACCCTGCTGTCCTTTATTAATATTAATACTAGGTATACCTCCAGAATGCCAAGAACTTTTTCACTTCTGGTATATAGAAATAACACCTCTTATTATAACCCTATCGTTAGAATGTGTCGCCTTTATAATGAAATATCGAAAGATACCAGAATTAGTATTGACATCTTCGATGCTCGGACGCTTTTAAAAGACTTGTAAGTGCTCTTACTCTCTGTTAATGTTTTAATATATATTATGCTCAGCACTGTTTTACACTAATTTAGTTTTTAAACACTTTTTCTGTAACCTAATGCTTGTAGTTAAATTTATATTTCTTTTTTGTTGTTGTTGTCATGTTGTGCGATTACGCTCTGGGTCACAATCAGCCCAAAACATATTATGTGTATTTGTTATAATAAGTGGATTGTAACTTGTTGTAATTGCCTTGAGAATAAATAAATAAATTACTTTTTCAATTTCCCGATCATGTTAGGATCGGATCCTAGTCTCTGTGCCATTTGATCTCCTCCACAACACTTGAATATCCCTTCACAATAATAAAGTCACATTTTCTTGCTTCTTACTACTCGTAACGACTGTCAAAGATTTACAAATGACAGCCGCGGAACCGACTGCTTAACTTGCTTTCCCGGGCACAGAGAAATCTCAATAGGTATGTTAAGATCATCACCCACCTACGCACCGACCTCAGCAAACTTGTTTTGTTATTATTTAGGCATGACGTCGCTGTAGAATGAATACCTCGTATGTCAAAAAATCATGTTTTCCTTTTTTTGTAAAAATCGTATGAAAACCACACATTTTATAATATGGTGAAACTGTGAACCCAGTATATGACTACGAGTGCCATTTATGGAGTAAAATGAAAACCTCTTATCTAAAACGTGTAATTTAAAGGGTATATACCATAGAAATAAAAAATACAGGAGAAGTGGTAAGGGGGCGTATCGGTGTCCGCGCGACATGGCCACAGGGCTCATGTCACAGGCAAGTGGCCGTCTCCGCGAACTAGTGCGCTTTCGACTGCGATCGTGATAACATATAAGAATGCTGAGTTGTTCTGTGGTATCTTGTAAAAACCGAAGCCAAAATCAAAACTTTGTGAATCATGGAATCACTTACCATATGTAAGTACAGGTATTTTACAATATTTGTCTTTAAAATCATGAAAATCAATAAATCGTAAAATATTTCTTGCTTTTACTATGTTATTTTTGTTTTCAAATATCAGAGCGACTGTACTACTTTTGCTATAAATACATTGCTCCTTAACCACTACCTGAGTTCGTCACTAAGTAACTGGACAAGCAATGTAAAAATAACATACGATACTGTATTACGTGGATTCATCGCGTAGTGAGGCCGCCACTTCTTGCGACGAATTAGTGATGTGCTTGTGCAGATCCACTAACGTAGGCTATTGACAGCAATGTCGATTGACGAATGAAATATTGCTATTATAGTTTAGGGGTTTTTCAACCGACGACAAACAAGGAGGAAGTTATCAATTCGACGCGTATATTATTATTTTTTTTATCTATGATCACCGATTACTCGGAGATGGCTGAACCGATTTAAAAATTCTTTTTTTGTTTGAAAGGGTATCTTCGAAATTGGTCCCATTGTCACAAAGTCAGGATCTGATGATGGGATCTTGGAGAAATCGAGGGAACTCTTCAAATATTATAGGCACACCTATAGTGATTTGAGTATTTTTTATAGTAACTTGTGTAGTTGTATTCGAAAAGCACCATTTGTGAAGTGGACCTGATGATGAAGACCACCGATGGCCACTGGAACTACTCAGTATATAAGTAGGAATAATAGTATTTCATGTGTTTCACTTAGATTACTTGAATGTGGTTATTAAGCACAATATGCTCGTCACAATGCATATGGTGAAGTGAAGCTGATGGTGAAGTACCAGGAGAACTCCTCAACAATTAACGGCCCAGCATTGGGAAAAGCAATATTTTGTAAAAGTTTATAAGTAGTTGAGATTTAGGCTTTTGTAACTAGGTAAATTATAAATCGACCAACTAAAAAGAGTGAAATAAAAACATTTTACAAAAAAATTAAGCCGACTTCCAAAAAACACTGCAAAGTGAAAAATAACTTTAATTTCGGTAGTCGGTGTCTTTAGTTTTATATTTTCGTTTTTGACACCGACTTCCGAAATTAAAGTTATTTTTCACTTTGCAGTGTTTTTGGTAAAAAGTTTTTTATAACATACGGAAACCTTTAAGAAAATATGTTTAACTTTTATTTTACATGAGATGACAGAAATAAAAATACGTTGAAAAGTCAAGTGTACAAAAAGTAAAAAAGAATAAACAATTTATTTTACGCCCGCAGCATGCGTAAGGAGTTCCGACTATAAAAATAACTGCTACTATGGAGTAAAAGACTTTCAGGATATCCAGGTGAAGTATTGAAGGAAATCCAAATAACAGGAAACACAACTTTATTCTTTCTCACGACCTTCTCGTCCAACAGCTCGAGTCAGAATGCTCAACCGACCTTTTCCTACCTCCGATGTTTACTAAAATTTACGCGGTAAAATAGAGTTCTGTGATTGGTTAACGATTTAATGTCGTCAACCAATCACGAATGGTAATGTCATCCAGTGACTAACTGGCAAAGTAAAGTGTTGCCAGTACAAAATATTTAAATCAAATAGTTACTTGTCTGGAAACTAGTATTTTTGCAATCAATTTAATGAAATAAAAAATTTAAATTAGCGAACCCTAACAATCGACCATCCTGATACCGTGTGCGTCCCTGCACTCGGTACCCGGTGGAACCCTAACAATTGGAACAAGGTCGGTTAACCAAACTTTACAATCTATATACACAATTAAAAAAAAACTATCCAGATTATTTGCTAATATCATACATAATAATTACGTAATGTTTAAACTTTTTGACTTGACTTAACTCTACTTATAATTTATTTTACTCATTTATTGACATTTAGAAGTTTTACAAATTATTATAATATTAAATACAAATTTGCTATAACCCAGCGACTATTTAAAAATATATAAACTAATACAACTAAAATAATATTAATTATCTAGATATATATTAATTATTTACAAAATTGTTTAGCTTTTAAGGATTTACAGTCTTTTACGGAAGAGCAACTACAAATTAATCATAGGCAAAGTGATATCACAACGATCGATTAGTTGTGTTTAATCTATTAAAGAAACCGGTCCCAACGATCGATTAATTGGGATACCTAGTGATCGACGATCGATTAGTCGATATACTTCAAAGATTACCCCTCGACGATCGATTAATCGAGGGAGTCTTTGCTAACCATTCGCTCAAGCCGATCGATTAAGCTTGTGCAACAGGAGTAAGAAGAACGAGTAGTTGATTAGACGCGAACCAATCGATTATCGCATCCAACCTCGACGATCGATTAATCGAGGGAGTCCTTGCTAGCCATTCGCTCAAGCCGATCGATTAAGCTTGTGCAACAGGAGAAAGAAGAATGAGTAGCTCGAGCATAGTTGATCAGATGCGAACCAATCGATTCTCGCATCCAACCTCGACGATCGATTAATCGAGGGAGTCCTTGCTAGCCATTCGCTCAAGCCGATCGATTAAGCTTGTGCAACAGGAGAAAGAAGAATGAGTAGCTCGAGCATAGTTGATCAGATGCGAACCAATCGATTCTCGCATCCAACCTCGACGATCGATTAATCGAGGGAGTCCTTGCTAGCCATTCGCTCAAGCCGATCGATTAAGCTTGTGCAGCAGGAGCAAGAAGAATGAGTAACTCTAGCATCTGTAACAACACACGATTCTGTAGTTTCATGCCTCACAACAATCAAAACTTAAATTAAGTATTTATTTATTTATAACGTATAAAGTATATATCTAATCATCATTTGTGTCGGAAGCAGATTCCGAGCTCCCGTTAACATCTAATGCGGCCACGTGGATCCAAGGCATCATGCGATCCGCAGCAACAGTCGTTGGACGCTTGCCTTGTGTATTACATAAACCAGGTACTGGAGCTACTGCATACCGGTCAGTACCCAAGACCTTTGTAACCCGATAGGGACCGATATGCGACGGTAGGAGCTTCTTACTCTATCCTTCATCTGTCCTTCATTATTAAAGCAAGTTTTAGTGATTTTAACAAGATTGTCTTCCGGGTATGCGCGTGCAGGTTTCCTACTCTTATCATAATACCGTTTTTGCTTGATCTGCTCATTTTCTATCTTACTTTTAACTTCTTGGCGTATAGTGGGTAAATCAGTGGATTCACTAGTTTCATCAGAAATCTCATTAAGAATGGGATTTGCTGAAACATTCATGGAGGTACCAAACATCACCTGGGCTGGTGTCCTGTCGGTCGTTTTTTTGGATAGTGTTGTTTAGTTCCCACTGAATCCTACCTATATGGGAATCCCGTTCTTTTTCGCCATATTTCACGCTTAAAGCCTTCATAGAGCCGAGAATTTTGCGGTTATACCACTCGACTTGACCGTTTGATCGAGGACTAGAGACAGCATCCAGGATATGTTTAATGCCCTCGTCTAGACAAAATTTTTTGAACATAAGCGTCGTAAAGCAACTGCCGCGGTCACTCACGAGACAATCAGGAGTTCTAAACATCCTGAATATGTCTTCTAGCACCCTTATCACGTTCTGAGTGTGCGTGTTCCAATCCGGTCTGACAAAACAAAACTTTGTAAAGGCATCTAGACAAGAAAACCCCGCTTGGACTTCACGAAGGGTCCGAGATGGTCAATATGTAGTGTATGAAAAGGTACTTCCACTTTGGTTATAGGGTGAAGAAGACCTTCTGTACTACTTTGATTATTTTTAATTATTATTTATTTTTGTTTTTTTTATACAGGCGCTTACGTATATTTTTTTTTAAATCGCTTAAAATCGCGAAAAGCTTTTCTTTAATCGTTCCAAAGTCTTTTCAACCCCAAAATGACCGATATCGTCATGATTCATGCAACATAATTACTATCTTGCGCCTTTCTACACTACGTTGTCTTCATCTAAAGAATGAAATAACTTGTCCTTAACGACGTAGTTTTCCTTAATATATTGCAAGCCTTTCTGATCTAGACTACTATCCAAAATATCTCTAATTCGCCTAAGTTCTGAATCTCCAAATAGGAGGGTATGTAACCAGTCTTCGCTTGAAATGGCCATCACAGTTGGAAGATTATTAGATTGATTCTCCTCGATCTCGACTACAGGATTACAGGATAGCGCATCAACATGTCCCATTTTTATGCCGGCCCTATATTCAATTGTGCAATTAAATTCTTGTAATTGCAGCCACCAGCGCGCTAATCTAGAAATGACATTCCATTTAGTAAAAATAGACCGAAGAGCGCTGCAATCTGTAATGATTTTAAAGTCTTTTCCTAACAAGTAAACTCTAAACTTTTGTAAGGAAACAAACGACTGCTAAAGTTTTCAGTTCATAGGAGTGGAAAATTTTCTCCTCCAGCGATGTTTGCCTGCTATAGAGCTCTGCTGATGGATCGAATATTGCGAGAAAAATCCTGAAAAGCAGTTTCCTGACTATCGTCCCATTTCCATGGTACGTCTTTCCTCCTAGAATTGTATTAATCATGCGCTGAAAAACAGCAGGCGCATTTGCCAGGCTGAACGGCATGCGATTAAACTCGTATTGGCCGTCCGGAGTGACAAATGAGGTGAATCGCTTTATCTCTTTTTTTTTCTACAATTGGTACCTGGTAGTAACCTGATGCGAGGTATAGAGAAATAAAACAGGCCTGACTAGAAAGGCGAGCTATTTCATCCTCAATGATTGGCATTGGATATATCTCCTTAAGAGTTACAAAATTCAACATGCGGTAATCTATACACATTCTAAGAGATCCATCTTTCTTGCGTACAAGCAGAATAGGACTAGCATAGTGGAAGATGATACCTGCGTCTAACATTTCATCTACCAGTGTACGCACTTGCGAGCGCTAATAATGCGACAGTCGATACAGGCGGTATACAACGGGACGTGGACTGTTAAGCTCTATTCTCATTTGGGCAGCGTTAGTACAACCTAGATCCTTCAAGGATGATGCAATACAATGTTCATACTTTCTGAGCAAATCTAGTAACCGTTTCCTAGTATCATCAGGTACCTTCTGACAAATATAAATAAATAAATAAATAAATAAATAAATATGGCTTTCATCTAATTTGTTGCCGGCAGCATCACTCGTCAGTTCAGGCGACTCAACGACAACCCTGTTGACGAAATAGACCGTTTTCGGCTCGACAAAAGACCTTATCCTTTGGAATCAGATAGAAACTAGCTTGGGGAATAACAACTAAAAATTGCTGATTGGGTTTTCCTGCAATACTATTTGTCAGTAAAATACTGCCACTAATGGTAGGATCAACCCTGGTTCTGATAGAAACAGGCCCGCAAAATTTTACAGTTCCTAAAGTGCGAACCTTTAAAGATTTTCCACTCTCAATATTGACATCAGAAAAAAGGCAAGTTATTGCCGTTGTCGAAGAATTTCAATTCAAAAATATTCTTGTAAGTAACTATAATGGGGAAGTTCCGTGTGAGTCTGACCAACTAGCAAAGGCTTCTCCGAAAAATCGTCACTCACAACCTTACAAATAACCCTGGCGTTGACATCGTCTATACTCAAATCAAGCGACAACTCTCCAAGAGACTGCACAAGACTATTACCGAAACCTTTTATTTGAGAGGGCGTGTTATCATGCATCAAGCCTAGCTCCTTGATTATCGACTGCTTAATCAAAGTAACCTCGCTCTCAAAATCTATGAACCCCTGTAGAGGCACCCCATCAACAATTACCTCTTTTATAAATTTGAAGTTTGGGGTTTCAGTACCCTTTTTGGCTGAATCTATGCGCATTGTCTTTGAAACGGTAGTGCTAGAATTCGCTGGCTTTCTAAAACAGGTATCTATTTAAACTTTATGTATAATTGTGTTACATGGGCGGACTTAATGCAGCAACTATTTCTTTTAATTTTATTTCAATTATGTAGTGTCTATTTTTAAGGTATTAATGTATATGGTTTTTATGGGTGCAAAGCCCGAAATAAATTATTTTATTTGTTATTGTTATTAGAGTGACCCGATTTAGCTATAGATTTTGGCCTGGGGTAAAAAAATGGCCACGGTCCCTTGGAGGCTGATAAGTATCTTTATTGCTTAACAAGAACTGTAAAAGTTGGTCAGGGTGATTGCAACGTAATGCTAAAGCACTCAATCCAAGCGTCCTGTCGTTCAAGCCGTGAATAATGCAGTCCACGGCATGCTTTCCTACTATATCGCATTTATTTACGAGAGCAAATTTTTCATAATAATAAACTTCGATGGGCTCATTGAACTTGCTCTTCCTTTTCAGCATATCCTCCAAGGTCTGGCCGTAATTTTGTTCATAAGGAAATGCATTTATCAATTTATCTGGCCATTCTTTCCAGCTGAAAAGAATGGAATTCAGACTTTCGTACCACATTTTAGCCAGGCCTAGGGAGTTTTTGCATGGCAAAATGAGTAGTAGTTCTGTCGTCCCAACCATATACCGTTGCTTATTCGTTGACCTTTTTCAGCCACATATCAATACGTTGATTTTTAGTTGAAGGATCAAAATTAGGTAATTTATTGGTCGTTGGTATCTTTTGAGACGACTGTGCATTTTGGTTATGTGACTGTGACGACAGATCCTCTTTCAATAGTTTTAAAACACTAACAAGATCGTTCTCATAAAAAGATAGACTACGTGACCTTATATATATCCTCCGGTATTGCCACGTTGCTCGGCACGTGGCTCTGCCTGACGCTCAGCTTCCCGACGACCGAAGGGCTCACGACGCTCGCTGGCACGTAACTCTGCCCGACACTCGGCTTCCCAACGTCCGGAAGGCTCGCCACGCTGTCTGGCACCTCGTGACGATGATTGACAACGATCCTCCGTCGCACGAAGTCTTTTACGCTCTCGGTGTAATTCTTGCTCCAGCATCTGTACTCTCTGCCGTCCCAGCAGGAAGTCTTGCTCATCCATGATCTTAAAACTCGCAGAAAAAGAAGAAATGTTAATAACAATGACTAAAAATATGGTGAATAACACCACATTATTCGATTCAATCGAAGGATGAAAAATGTGTCATATCTCGGAAACGGTGCGTCCTACACCAAAAATAAGCCAAATTTCGTACCCCCTTTAAGAAACCCCGCCAGGATATCATTCCAGACACTTTAGTTAGAAAAGAGAAGTATGTGGGTAGACACAAAAAAAAAATTATTTTGCACAAAATAAAATAAATCAACAGGATATCATTCCAGACACTTTAGTTAGAAAAGAGGAGTGTGTGGGTAGACACACAAAATAATTTTTGCACAAAATAAAATAAACCATTATAAAATACTGTACATTGAAGTATTTCAGACATTTTAGTACGAGAAGTGTGTGGGTCCAAGCACAAAAAGAAATGCACAAAATAAAATAAACTATTATAAAATACTGTAGGTCGCAGTACAAAATAATAGAACCACTCTTTGAGTCTTAGACTACGTTTAGAGCTGCCATTTAGATCGGTTTAAACACTGTTTATCTCAACGCATGTTCATTATTGAACCCCGTCCCGACCGTCGCAGCGAGCAGTCGTGTTTTTGTGTGCTCCTTAAAGTTTTATTTTGAAACGATTCTAAAACAAATTTCTGAAGCTAAAACTTATAAGATCGCATGGACAACTGTGTAAACAATAAACCTGTGTAAAGACAAATCTGTACAATAAGATCTTAAGTGTAAAAAATAGTTTTAAAACAAAAGTGTTGTGTTATGTCGAACGAACAGTGACTTACAAAAGTGAAGGTATCTGTGATTACTTAGTCAAGGTTACAAACTTCGCATGTCCCTAGTTGGTATCACTAGTACGCGTATTTCAGCTTGCATATTCAGGGTACGTCTGGCTGAGTGGCTGGAACACCGCTCACAACAGGCATATTACCTAGAAGGACCAAGTTCAAATCCTGCGGATGGCGAACACTTTTTGATTTTTGTTAACTCTTTTGTTTATTTTTAACAAAATAATTCATTATTTTCCGCTGTGCGTGCGCAAGTCCTGCTTTCTGAGGCTTGCTGTTCACGTTACACTGTATATTCATTGAGGACCAAATACTACTACGACGCTACGATGTCTGTGCAGCGTTCTCCACCTACCTCCGAGCTGCAGTTTTCTACTCCTACACCGGTGAATTATTATAATTCGGATACAGCCCTCAATACAAAAGGCAATCAAGATTTCGAAGATCGCTATTTTGTCACAAAGCGTCTAAAGAGAGGTTTTGGTGACCTTGCAGAGCAACCTTCGTCACCCATATCCGAAATAAAAAGTATGTTTGCTGAGCTTAAAGCTCAGCAAGACCAAAAGTTTGAATTATTAAATGCCACGTTAAGTACGATAATTACTCAAAATCAAGAAATTCAAAAATCCGTTGAAACTATCACAACCCAGCATCAAGAACTTCTGCTAAAAGTGGATAGCTTGGAAAAAATAAATAGCCAATACGAAGACCGAATAAACCACCTTGAAAATCAAGTGGATATTTATGAGAAAAACATGCGTAGTACAACTATTGAAGTACGTAACCTACCTAAATTAGAAAGTGAGAACAAGAAAGGATTGTCTAATTTAATACAGAAGCTTGGCTTGACCTTGGGACTGGAAACTCCTATTCAGGAGTCTGAGATACGTGACATCTTTCGCACTAGGTCTGAGGCTATTATAGTAGACTTTACTACCACTCTACGGAAGGAATCAATTATTTCCAAAGTTATATTATATAACAAGTCTCGACGGGAAAAAAATGAACCGCAACTAAACACAGAACAACTCAAGCTTCCTGGTGATTTACGTTCGGTATTTATATCTGAGTACTTGACGGATAAAGCAAGAAAATTATTTTACTTAGCTCGCCAAAGCGTGAAAAATAAAACACTTGTCGCTGCTTGGGCATCCTACGGGAAGATCTACGTGAGGAAAGAAGAGGGTTCTTCGCGTGTTCGTATTGAATCGGAGTCTGAATTAAACAAAATTACTATGTGACTAGATGTACTAAAACTTTGTTGCACTTATGAAAATACTTTTATGCACTTTTTACCTTATTTATGTATTAAATTTAGTTTACCCTCAGCTAGGGTTACTTCCATCTATTACGAAACTACTTTTAAGCACTTTACACCATATTTATATTATTTTAGCCTACACTCAAGTAGGGTTAATTGCATCTATTACGAAACTACTATTAAGCATATTTTACCTTACTTATGTAATAGCTTTAGCTTACCCTCAACTTGGGATAATTACACCTATTTGAATTCCAGAATTACATACATCTTAACACAATCACATATCCTACACCACATCCACAACACACAGTACACCTTATCAATGCGAGTTTTATCTATTATCACTTTTAATAATAACAGTGCCCCCTCTCGAATGGTCACGTATTGTCATAGGTTCACTCGCTTAGCTGCATGTATACCAAGTCCGGGTTTACTCACTATTTATTATAACCTCAGTCGTCACGATCATTTCGTGACTCTGTCTAGCTTTTTATTTTCATGATGGTATTCATGATGCAAGATATTGAGGCATTAAACTTGGACTTGGACTCTCTACAGGTAGCTAAATCGATCTCCTGTGACATAACAGATGTAAAGAAACATATTTCTTTTCATTGCACACTCAATCTTTTTTCTCAGAATATTCGGAGCATCACTTGTAACATGCCCAATCTATTAACGCTTCTTCAGAGATCGGGTATCTCTTGGGATATTCTTGTCCTTACAGAATGTTGGCTTCCCTCAGCTAAGAATGTACCGACACTTGATAACTATAAGCATTCATATACAACCACTCACAAAACACAAAATGAGGGAGTTGTCATTTATTATAATAAACACCTTCCAATAAAAATCGAAGAACCTTTGATAGATGACGCCAACTGCCTTCTCCTGAAACTCGAAACAGATATTTGTATAATTGGAATATATCGCCCTCCGAGTCAATCCAATACCACCAATTTTATAAATTCATTAGACACTTTACTATCTAAATTAACCAGCTTTAAAACCATAATCCTCTGTGGTGATATAAATATCGATATAGGGCCGAACACCGTGGATAGACGTGCCAATGAATATCTTAATGTTCTGGCAAGTCATGGCATGCTCCCTGGTCACAATTCACCCACACATGGACGCACGTGCCTAGACCATATTATAATTAAAACCAGCATGGATGCTACTTGCCTCACCTTTGAGTCATCAATAACTGATCACGAGAGTGTAGCTGTTAGTTTTAGTCAAGGTGCTCGCTTAGAATATCGCAATGTAACATCGCAATCTGTAGACTTTGATTCCCTCGATGCTTCCCTAATAAATATAAATTTTCAGCCTATCCTAGAATGTAATGATGCCAATCTAGCAACGGACATGCTTGTTAAGTGTTTATCCTTAGCTATTAAAAATAACACTCGCTTGGTTAAAATTCCAAAAAGGAAACGCATTAGCAAACCCTGGATTACTAAAGGATTGTTAAATTGCATGAGAAATAGAGACAACCTATATAAGAAACTGAAAAGGGATAGAGATAATGAAATTCTTAAGATAACATATAAACGTTATCGAAATTTCTGCAACGATCTAATAAAAAAAGTCAAAAGAGCATACGAGAAGAAAGAAATTGAGAATGCAAGAGGAAATAAGAAACAACTATGGGAGATTATTAAGAAAATAAATGGCACTAATACTGTTTCCGACCATTCACCCTGTCTCATAACATCTGACAACACTGAAACTAACATCAACGATGTCAACAGTTTCTTTGCTGATGTCGGTAAAAAGCTTGCTGAACAAATTACCCCTTCAGAAATTATGAATGAGCAGTCTTCCACTCCCCCACTAAATTCATTTGCACTTTTCCCTACCGATAAAGAGGAAATTGTACAGCTTATCCTGGGCCTAAGGGATAATTGTGCCGTGGGAATTGACCATATATCTGGCAGAATAATTAAGAGATACGTGAACCTCCTTGCTCCGTCTTTTACCCATATTTGTAACCTTGCTATATCAACGGGAGTCTTTCCTAGAGCCTTTAAAGTAGCTTTAATTAAGCCAATACACAAAGGTGGGGATAGAGACTGTGTTGATAACTACCGTCCTATCTCCATTCTGCCATCTATGTCTAAAATCTTGGAGCGGTTGATCAATCGTCGCCTTACTAAATTCCTCGAAACTAACGGCCTCCTTTCATCGGCTCAGTTTGGCTTTCGAAGTCACAAATCTACCAATGATGCTGTGCATGAACTATTGAATAACATCATTACCAGCTTAGACGATAGAAAAAAATGCTTGGCGGTGTTTTTGGATCTGGCTAAAGCCTTCGACACAGTCTCTATTCCACACTTACTGAAGAAGTTGGAGGCGATTGGCGTAAGAGGTGTACCCCTAAAACTACTGGAGGACTACCTAACTAATAGAAAACAAAGAACTAAAATTGACAACAGGATAAGCGACGAGCGCTGTATAAAATTTGGTGTGCCGCAGGGCAGCATACTTGGGCCTACCCTGTTCCTTATTTATATAAATAATCTATGTGAAATCAACCTACTAAAGGGCAAAATTATAACGTTTGCTGATGACACTGCTCTACTGTTTAGTGGTGATAGTTGGGAAGAGGTATTTGGTGTTGCACAGAAGGGGTTTAATAGTGTCAACGCATGGCTCAAAAGGAATATGTTAACTTTAAATGTTAGCAAAACAAAATATATAACTTTTGCTTTCAGAGCGAACCTTCTGCCTCCCGAGTCACTAAGCATTAAAGCTCATGCCTGTGGATCCGAGATATCCATTGATGGCTGCACCTGTCCCACGCTACAAAGTACTGATAATCTTAAATACCTCGGAGTTAATATTGATCAATGTCTCACTTTCAAATTGCATATTAAGGACTTAGTGTCTCGTTTGCGAAAGTTAATCTATATTTTTAGAACCTTAAGATACTCAGCAGACAGACAGACGATTAAAATGGTGTATTTTGCTTTAGGTCAATCCCTAATTGACTATTGCATAATATCTTGGGGTGGTGCTGCGAAAACCCACATCATCGAGGTTGAACGGGCCCAACGTGCAATTCTCAAGGTGGGCGCTGGTCTCCCTTTCCGTTACTCGACTGTAGACCTCTACAAAGATTGGGATATTCTTACAGTCAGGCAATCTTTCATCCTTCAAACAGTGCTTAAAACACACAAAATGATACAATACAACCCGGAAATACAAAAAGACAAGCGTCGTAAAGGTAATGTATGTGCAACAAAACCCTTGCGTTCAGCTCTGTCACATAATTTCTTCTGTTTTCTTGGTCCATACCTCTATAACAAGTTAAATAGTAAACTACTCATTTACCCACAATTGAAATCTAAGTGTAAAGCTACCGTCTCTAAATACCTCAAAACCCTTGGCTACTGTCAAACGGAAAATCTCCTGGTCCCGCTCAGATAGTCGTTAACCTTAATTGCTCCATTCCTCATTACTGTTATAAACTTGCATACATTTTAAACTTTTACTCTGACACACACACATACACGCGCACCCAAACACTTACATTTTCAGTTAAGCACACATTAACTAAGCATTCACACTCACATCCTGGAATTAATATAAAACATAAATTGTCTTTTTTGTATATTATTTAAAATAGTTTGTTTAAGATTTAGTTTTTAAACTTTGTTTTTGTTTAAACTTAGCTTCCACTTTTGCTCGCTGCGAAATGTTAAACTCTTTGTTGTAGCATACTAGCCGCGGGAGGGTCCTGGTGACCTGTAATCTAGGTTGTTGTACATACCTACATCAGGCACCAGTCCCTCACAAAGTTAGCTCTAAATTGTAAGCATTGTTAAAAGCTAGCATAAGGAAACTTTGTGAAGGGAAAATAAATAAATAAATAATAATAATAATAATAATAATTATTTCCGTAATACAACCGTTATGCTTTAAACTACTTCTGATTTCAGTACCATCACTAGTATTAAGCAAATTTGAATATTTAAATTATAATGCAAAGATAAACATAATAGAAAGAAATATAATTCAGAATTTTAAATAATAAAAGCCATGGGCGTGTACTTACGTTTTAAGTTTGGTTAGTATCCCACTTCTGAAATATAAAAATAACTGCTACTATGGAGTAAAAGACTTTCAGGATATCCAGGTGAAGTATTGAAGGAAATCCAAATAACAGGAAACACAACTTTATTCTTTCTCACGTCCTTCTCGTCCAACAGCTCGAGTCAGAATGCTCAACCGACCTTTTCCTACCTCCGATGTTTACTAAAATTTACGCGGTAAAATAGAGTTCTGTGATTGGTTAACGATTTAATGTCGTCAACCAATCACGAATGGTAATGTCATCCAGCGACTAACTGGCAAAGTAAACACTGCCAGTACAAAATATTTAAATCAAATAGTTACTTGTCTGGAAACTAGTATTTTTGCAATCAATTTAATGAAATAAAAAATTTAAATTAGCGAACCCTAACACGACGTCGCCGTCGCTACAATAGTTTATTTTTCAATCTGTCAACCGTTTTAACCCGGTTGGAAGATCGATGTAAATAATGTTTTTTTTTTACTTATTTTGATTATTTTACAGCGTAGTAGAGAAATGCGTAACCAATGTTCGTAAAGTTACTTTAATTTTAGGTTAATAATCGGTGGTGTTTTTCGGTTTAGAATTATCGTATTTTATGCCTTATCTTCGTGCTGTTTCTTTATTTTTTTATGGTTTTTGTATTTTACTTCCGTTGAAGCTTCGAATGCGTTATAATAATCAGCATGGTTCAGATAATATATTAGTGAATTTAGCTTAAAATAAGTCAATACATTCATGCTATTTATTTGTTATGCATGGATGTGTGTTTGTTTTCATATATTTAACAATTTCTCTCCTAACTATGGTTTTTTTTTTTTTTTTTTTTTTTTTTTTTTTTTTTTTTTTTTTTTTTTTTTTTCCCACCAACTGTGTCCCCACGTTGTCGTCGTGGTGGGGCTTGCGTGTTTCGATGATCTCTGGGGCCATGCCGGTAGAGGCACTCATGCCGGACGGGCCCAGAGGGAGAAACCAGACCAAGAGGGACACACCGGGGGAAATGCGCGCCGTCTGGAGGATCGAGCAGCTAGCTCGAGCTTCTAGGCGGCGCGGGGCCCGGTCTCAGAGATCGGGTCAAGGGGGAGGAAAGGTTCACTTCCGGTATGCGTCTAATCTTTAGACGTAACCGTGAAGTGAACCAGGGGAGGGGAATAGGGGTGTAGGAACAGAGGAACTCACCTCTCTAAAAAAGGAAAAAATATGGCAGACAAAGTTTTTGGAAAAGCTACCCAGGCGGGTCCCAGCTGCTCCGCAGCTGGGGAGTCCCGCACCGGACACGTCCGGTCAGTCCCACCGTACTCTGGGGGGGACAACAAACACTTTTACCCCAGTTTCCCGGCAGTCGCCGCATTGAGCCAGGGAGGCTCACGTGCCCGTGAGGTGGAGTCGCTGGACTTGTCCAGCACGTCCACCTCACCGGCACCGAACATTGAGCGAGCGCAGAGCGCCGCTCCGAGGAGGAAGGGGGCGCTGGTGCTCGGGTCGGAGACCGACTCGGCATCGGACGCCGAGAGCTTCCAGAGTTTGATCTCTGGAAGCGCAGCGAGGAGCGACGAGGGGGGCGCCGACAGGAGGAAGGAGTTCCTCAAGCGCCCCCGCGACGATGAGTCGTCGTCGGAGGAGGGGCTTGTCTCGGCCCGTAAGATCCCCACTAGTGTGCGGGGTAAAGGCCGAGGCAAGACCTCGGGGAGGGGGCCTCCCTCTGGAGAGCCCAACACTGGTCTGGCCCCGAGCGAGGCCAAACTAGAAGAGGCCGTGGCGGCTGCCATCCGTACCATCTCGCGGAAGCGCAACCGGAAGAGTAAGGAGGACGCGATCGGCGAAGCCATGGCCTCCATCAAGGCGGCCGCGCGGACTTACGGCGGGGCTCCGGCTGCAAGGGACGACATGTCCGATCTGCGGCCGGAGGTCACCCGCCTGACTGCCGCCATAGACGCTCTTCAGAGGGAGAACGCCGCCCCCAAGGCGGACCTGGCCGCAATCCGGGGAGCCGGCCAGCGGAATGCGCCGCCGTGGGGCCAAGAGGAGAAAGGCCGGCCCACACCAGCGGAGGACTCGGTTCTCGACCTGGTGCGACAGGAGCTGGCCGCCTTCCAGCAGCGGTTCTCCGTATTGGAGAGCCGCGTGCTGCGACCCCCGCTGGCGGCGACTTCGTACGCGGCTGCGGCCGCGTCCAAGCCTCCCCAGACGACGACGAGGCCGCCTCAGGCGAAGACGGCCACGGTGCGGACGGCACCAGTGACGGCGGCCCCTGCGAGGGCAAAAACGGCCCCGGCCAAGCCGAAATCGGGCCCATCAAAGCCGCCTCCGACCCCGACACCTGCGGGGCCGAAGCAGGCGGCCAGAAAGAAGAAGGCCCAGGCCGGGAACCAGCCGTCCCAGCAGCCTCCTCCAAAGACTCCTCCGGCCGGCGCCGACTGGCAAGTGGCCGGGGAGAAGAGGAAGGCTGCTGGCGCAGCCAGGTCCTCGCGGCGTAGGGAAAGACGGAGGCGGCGAGACGCCGCGGCGCGATTGCGCGCCCCCAAGACCGCGGCTGTGGTGATCACACTGCAGCCGGACGCGGTGAAGAGGGGCGTGTCGTACCGCGACGTGCTCGCGAAGGCGCGGCAGGTGATTGACATCACGGAGCTCGGCATCACCGGTGGCCTCCGTCACCGGGTCACTGCGACGGGGGCTCGGATGTTAGAGATCCCCGGCGCGGACAGTGGCCCTACCGCTGACGCTCTGGCCGAACGGCTCAGAGCGTCCTTAAATGCGGAGGAGGCCCGAGTCTCCAGACCCACCAAGCGCGCAGACATGCGCATATTGGGTCTGGATGACTCCGTGACGGCCGAGGAAGTGGTGGCCGCCGTAGCCAGGACTGGGGGGTGCCCTTCCGATCAGGTGAGGGCGGGCGCCCTGCGTCCTGGCTTCACGGGGGGGCAAACCATTACGGTTAGCTGCCCCGTCCCGGCGGCCAAAAAGATCCAGGAGGGCCGAAGGCTCCTGGTTGGTTGGGTGTCTGCGCAGGTGAAAGTCCTGGACCCCAGACCCCTGAGGTGCTTCCGCTGCCAAGTGGGCAACCATGCGGCATGCGTGTGCACCTCGGAGGTAGACCGCAGCGATAGGTGCTTCCGCTGCGGTCAGCCCGGTCACAAGGCCGGCTCGTGCTCCGCCCCGCCTCACTGCTTCGCATGTGAGGCGGTTGGCAAGCCGGCCGATCACCGGGCTGGGGGCAAGTCCTGCGCCCCACCCACCAAAGCCAGGCGCAGAGGTAGGCCCTCTGCCGCCGTCGTCACCGCCACCGCCGCCGCCGCCGTCGCTACTGCCACCGCCGTCGCCGTCGTGGCTGAACCCCCGCGAGGGGCCCTGGAGGAGGCTGCAATGGATCCCGATTAATGGCCCCATTGCGCTTCCTCCAGGCGAACATCAACCACTGCGCCGCTGCTCAGGAACTTTTGCTCCAGAGCATGGCGCAGTGGTTGATCAACGTCGCCGTGGTCGCCGAGCCGTATTTTGTCCTGCCCAGGAACGACTGGGTGGCGGACTTGGACGGCTCGGTGACCCTCGTTTCGTCGGCCGCCGCCGGTACCCCGCCCCTCGATCGCGTCAAGAGAGGGCGTGGGATCGTCGCAGCACGGTTCGGAGAGATCGCTGTGGTAGGCGTTTATTTCTCCCCGAACCGAACTCTCGCCGAGTTCCAGAACTCCCTAACGGAGCTGGGAGACGTCGTCGTCGCCCTCGGTTCCCTCCCCGCCCTCGTCCTCGGGGACTTCAACGCCAAGAGTCCGGCTTGGGGTTCCCGGTCCACGGACTATAGGCGGGGCAGGATGCTCGAGCACTGGGCCCGTGCGCAGGGCCTGGTGATCGAGAACCGGGGTTCTGTCCCCACGTGCGTGCGGTTTACGGGTGAGTCGGTGGTGGACGTTACGTTCGCCACCCCCAGCCTGTCACCGCGCGTCACCGACTGGCGCGTTATGGAGGAGGTGGAGACCTATTCCGACCACCGGTATATCCGGTTCGACGTCTCCGCCCAGACCCCAGACGCGCCGGTCCGACGGGACCTGAGTGGTCCGCGATGGGCGCTGAAGCAGATGGACCGGGAGCTATTCCTGGAAGCCTCGATCGTGCAGGCCTGGGGGTCACCCCCGGACAGGCCTGCCGACATAAACGACGAGGCGGAGTGGTTCCAGGAGGCCATGTCGGAGATCTGCGACGTGGCCATGCCCCGGGTCCGGCAAGGACGCGCCCGGCGTCAGCTGTACTGGTGGTCGAGCGAGCTAGCAGCGCTGCGCGAAGCGTGCGTTGCGGCACGACGCCGGTACACCAGGTTCCGCAGGCGCCGCACCCGACCTCCGGATGCGGCGACTGTAGAGGCGGAGCTGTACGAGGGTTACAGGGCAGCGAAGGCCGTCCTCCGAGACGAGATCTGGCGGGCCAAGGAACTGGCCCGGGAGGAGATGCTGGCGACTCTGGACGGGGACCCATGGGGCCGCCCCTACAAGTGGGTGCGAGAAAAGCTCCGCCCCTGGGCTCCCCCGTTGACGCAGAGTCTCCAGCCTCAGTTCTTGGAGGACGTGGTGAGCGCCCTGTTCCCATCGCGAGGGGAGCACGCTCCCCCGCCCATGGCTCCGTCTCCGACGGAACCTGAAGCTGGCGCAAACGCGGACCACAGCGACGACGACGTCTACGACGCTCCAGAGGTGACCGAGGTAGACTTGAGAGTGGCGGTACAACGGCTCAAGGCCAAAAATACCGCCCCAGGACCCGACGGCTTGCCAGGGAAAGCGTGGGTCCTGGCCTCGGAGACTCTCGGGCCTCGACTAGGGGGGCTCTTTAGCGCATGCCTGGAGAGGGGCCAGTTTCCGCTTCGCTGGAAGACGGGAAAGCTGGTCCTGATCCAGAAAGCCGGGCGCCCTGCGGACTCTCCGTCCGCATTCCGGCCCATCGTGCTGCTCGACGAGGTGGGCAAGCTCTTGGAAAGAGTGATTGCAGACCGCCTCTTCGGGCACCTGAATCGGGTGGGCCCGGATCTTGCGGAGTGCCAGTTTGGCTTCCGCAGGGGGCGCTCGACGGTGGATGCTGTCATGCGCGTGAGAGCCCTCACGACGGGGGACGCGGTATCCCGGGGCAGGGTCGTCTTGGCGGTGTCTTTGGACATCACCAACGCCTTCAACACCCTGCCCTGGAGTTGCATCAGGAAGGCACTCCGGTATCACCGGGTGCCGACCTACCTCCGTCGCATAGTCGAGGACTACCTGACGGACAGAGCCGTCATCTACCCCGGTCACCGGGGAGAGTGGAACCGGCGAGAGATGTCGTGCGGTGTCCCACAGGGTTCGGTCTTGGGGCCGCCCCTGTGGAACATCGGATACGACTGGGTGCTGCGCGGCGACCTCCCTGACGGCGTCAGCGTAGTATGTTACGCTGACGACACGCTCGTCCTGGCGCAGGGAGAGTCGCACCAGGCGGCGGCCGACCTGGCGACGCAAGCGGTTGCGACAGTCGTTCGTAGGATCCGGCAGTTGGGACTCGACGTGGCGCTGCACAAGACCGAGGCCATGTGCTTCCATGGCGGTCGGAACGCGCCACGGTCCGAGTCCCACATAACGGTGGAGGGGGTTCACATCGGCGTCGGGAGGACGATGAAGTACCTGGGACTCGTCCTCGACAGCCGGTGGAACTTCAGGGAGCACTTCCTGAGTTTGGCCCCAAAGCTGAACCGGGCAGCAGCCGCCTTCAGGCGACTCCTGCCTAATCTCAGCGGGCCAAACGCCTCCTGCCGAAGGCTGTACGCCGGCGTCGTGCGGTCCATGGCCCTCTACGGGTCCCCAGTGTGGGCCCTGTGCATCCGGACGCGACCACTAAAGTTGGTCGCATGCCAGAGGGTCATGGCTATCCGAATGATCCGGGGATACCGCACGATCGCCGGCGAATCGGCCAACCTCCTTGCCGGATTGCTGCCCTGGGATCTGGAGGCGACTGCCCTCCAGCGCGTCTATGAATGGCGCGTGGAGGCGCAGCGCCGGGGCGTATCCCCGCTGCCTCGAGAAGTCGAGGCGCGGCGGGAAGAGCTCCGGCGCGATCTCAGGGCAGTATGGAGGGAACGACTGTCGCAACCGACGGCCGGGCACGCCGCAATTGCGGCGGTAAGACCCCTCTTTGAGGAGTGGCTAGATCGGCGTCACGGCGTCCTGACCTACCGCATGACGCAGGTCCTCACCGGACACGGAAGTTTCGGGAGGTACCTGTGTCTGATGGGTAAGGAAGAGACGCCTGGGTGTCACCACTGCGAGGGTCGCCCTGAGGACACAGTCGAGCACACGGTGCAGGACTGCCCAGCTTGGGCAGAGCACCGACGTGTCCTCACGGCGACAATAGGCGGAGACCTCTCGCGCCCGGCCTTGGTCGAGGCCATGCTGCGGGGCGAGAGGGAGTGGGAAGCGGTCGCCTCCTTCTGCGAAGCAGTCATGCTTCCGAAGGAGGAGGCGGGCCGCGTGAGGGAGAGGATGGCGTCCTCCCTCCAGCCCAGCCGCAGTGGTAGACGCCCACGGCGTCGGACGTCGGCCGACGATCTCCGGCCACCGTAGGCGCGGGCATGCGGACAGCGAGTAAAGGGCAACTCGCTGTCCGACCATGGACCATGCCCGGGTCGACGGCGCGTCGTGTTCCACGCGCGCCTCAAAGAGCGTCAGCAACATGACGAGGCCCCCTCTGCAGAGGGCCGAAGCCCGCCGGGGTCGTGGGACTCATCCCGTTACCGTGGCCCCGGTATGTAAAGGGTTATTGAAGGAACACCGTGGATTTTAGTCAGTAAAAGTCTGACAGTCCCTCCCACCCTGCCCGGAGTGGGAGGACTTATTTGATAATTTTACCACGCTAAAAAAAAAAAAAAAAAAAAAACTATGGTTTTTCTTATAACAAAAACCTATTATAACAAAAACATATTACTAAACTATTACCTGCGAGGTAATTGCGTAACACACTTACAATAGGAATCGGTTTCATTATGATAAATCAACAACACTCACTGCGCTATTTACGTTGTTGAGCAGACCAATATTTCGAACATATGAAGCAATGGATTAGCAATATGCGTCAAAATCATTCAGATATTGATTTATAGTGTGTTACGTAATTATTGCGATGCTTATTATATGGTGACGTTAAGAAGTAGCTTAGGATGTATGTAAATGATAAATAAGTGGTTTTCGTACTTTTCACTTTCCCAAAAGATAGTAATATAAAAAAGAAATGGATTGATGCCACAGGCATGCCACCTAACTACAAAAAATAGCACCATATGCTCGGTTCACTTTAGCGCAGAAATGTTCCAGCCTCTAAAGAAAAGTTGCAGGCTTTTTGAATGGGCAATTCCAAAATTAAGAAATACACTGATACAACTACACACTGCAACAACACACACAACACATACACACACACTACACCTGATATTTACAACACATAACAACAACTGATATTTGCAGAAGTGGGTTAAATTTTATTTTATTACTGAAAGCTATTCTCATGTTTTAGGGCATTCATAAAATCAATCATTCAACTTTTCAGGATTCTATACAACCTATACGGCTGGTATGTTCCGATCAAAAGCATAATGTAAGTTAACATCAACTCCTATTTGACCTATCACTATGATAATTAAATATTAAGATTTAAGTCGAAAGCGCCAGGGTAGCAGGGTAGGGTAGGGTAGGTAGTACTTAATAATAATTATGTAATGTTATGTTCTTAATAATATGTTTATTGTTATTATAATATTTTTGGACATGCCATTTTTTATTTGGTTCATTTTCAGGTGCCCAAAAAAAATTGTACAATAATAAATGCAAGAATCGATAACTTTCCGATTTAGTCAATCACTAGCGTACATATATGTAAAATAAATTGCTTTTGCACAGCACAACGATAGCGACCGATGTTTTTGTGTGGGTAAATTCTACGGTGCATGGTAAATAGACGCTGTGGTTGACGGAATAAGGTTTATTATTGATTGTATAGTACATTCTGATTTAAGTAATGTGGGTGTTTGCGCGAGTGCGTATCTGTTGATTTTATTAAACTGCATGTGTAGTTGTTGCCCCGCCCAGCGCCTAACTGGAGACACACGGTTCCGATATAATTTCGTCTGTTGACCATATCTACTTATTTATTTTATCTATTTTGTATTTTTATTTCTATGGTATATACATACCAAGTGCATGGCTTCTTTGGGTGATAACAAACGATATGGCAAGGGTTTTGTAATCCTAAGTCTACATGTGTAGTACTTATTACAAATTCCAATACACTGATACCAGAGACCGAATTTTTCAAATTAAGAAGAACGAAAAGAATTATCGTGTTTGTGGCAAGTGACGTGGAAAGTTATTGACCCTCGTAGTGCTGTGACACCTTTGTTATGATTGGTATTCAAGAAATATATGAAACCAATAATTTGGTATCAATTCTTTGAGTCAGTTGTTTTGTGCTGAAACTGTGCATAGAGACTCCATACCAGATGTTGTCTTCAGCCCTATTGGATAGATATGGGGTTTCCGTTACACGTTGTATAGAGACATGGGCGTTTAAACAAAAACTACGTAGATATAAGAACGGAAAACCTCTTACTTATAATTATCATTTCTCTGACATAATCCAGTTAAGTAACGCATTGGTTAATGACATAAATAAGTCCTTTTTATGATTCAAAACATGAAACAAAAGCACATAAAAATATTTAAAACATTGTTTAAAATATTTTTATGTGCTTTACGCATAAAATTTAACCAGTTTTTTCGTTTCCTGTGAAGTTTGGATTTCTGGACATACGAGGTTACCATTCTACAGCGACGATGAGCTCTTCTATGTCCAAAAACCAACTATTAAAAAAGCTTGTACTAAATAAATTACAAATATTTAGTGTGCAAATAAACTCAATTTTACTTAAAATGCTCGTTGTACCGAAATTATCTATAGTAATATATTAGTGTAATCTACTAAATAAACTTTAGACATAGATTATAAACGAAATTGACTTTTTAATACAATTTGGTATTTTATTGTATGCTAGCCTTTTGCTAGCCAGTTCTCTCGTCAAACCTCACAATAAATTTCACATTTTCTTACAAGTATGAAATGTCTAAAGGTGATTGAAGAAAAAGGTTATACACTCATTAAGTGATTATTTTTTTTAGAATTCTAACTTTGAAATCGGTTTAGGTGCTTAGAAGTTATGAATATGACAAAAAAATAACAAACATGCATAATGAAATGAATTTCTATTTTTTGCAAAGTCTTTGACACAAAATATGTGTTAAAGTATTATTATACTTTAACAAATATTTGTTTTTCCTTTTCAAATTAAACTAGATGAGGCCGTCGTTTTCTCACGACGACCCTGAGAAGATACATCGAAACAAACTCAGACTCCAACGTTTCTTTTAAAGTCGATACAATTCGGACACATGAACCATATAAGTCTCATTATCATTTATTCGTTATTTTGCATATCTTTTTGCGGTCGCGTAGGATAATCAAACTTGAGGTATTTTCAAAGGTACCTAAAAAGTCCTGTGCGGAAGGAATGTATTGTTATGCCTGCTCCGTGTTTGTAGCTATGGCGTTGCCGGATCTAGTATTATCAAATAACTATCGGTTATCTAATCACTGGGTCGCCGTATGTGTCAACGTGGTATGTAAGGAGATACAGTCAGCAATAAAAGGCTATAGAAGCATCAAGTTTTTTTTACGAACATTTCAGCAGAATGGTGATTGTACGTTGGTATTAGTATACTAACCGTTTTATATTTATTTATCCTCGGATTGGCACGATGGGAAGCATTCTGCGAGCTGCGAATATGTGTGTGACATGGATTTACATATGAAACCCTGAAGAAATGGTGGCCTACTGTGCTCGAATCGAATGAATGATGGATTGAAGGTGGGTCACGCACGCTCACTTACACAGAATCAGGACACCATTTCTTCAAGGTTTCATATTTAAATCCATGTCACACATATGTTCGTAGTAAAAATGGTGTGACTTTTTATGGTTAATAAGATAAAATTAGATTTATTTATTTGCTCAAACATACAGAATATATAGGCTTGCGTTTGACCACCATTTCACCGTATGATAAGCGATGTGGTCGAAGATGAAGCACGCTTACCTAAAAGTAAGATTACCTATTCACTCTTTGACTCAAAGACCCCCAGATTATAGCTGTCAGGAAACACAGACTCCCGTCTTTAGCTGTACGCACAATGAAAGTATTCCCAGAACGTTTTGTGCGTATGGGTGGGATGTCCACCATGTAACGATGGCGTATCGCCGGTCGTCTTGTAGTCCGATGATGGAACGGGCTTAATGGATTTAGATTGTGCAATTCCATCGCACACTCTCCGAAATGTAACCGATAGAAAACCGATAGGCTTGCAACACGTAGCGCGTCGCCGATGTTTAAGGCTCTGAAGTTTTGTCAGTTCCAGTTTCTCGTTGCCAATGAGCCTCTTTACCCGTAAAAAGTTGTTTTTCGGTTTTTTTCCAGATCTAAATCTAAATCCATCTCTTTTGCCGACTGTACCCAACGTTCAGTTTGGGGCCATGAATACCAATGTTGCTTCGATAATGGATATCATTCTGGCAGCCCGTAAACAGGGAGTCACTTTGTGTTAGTTTTGTTGAAATTACTTCACAACTTAAAGTCTAATTTAGGTTGAGTACTAGAATTTTGAATAGTAATAGTAATATACAACGTGTAACGGAAACCCCATATCTATCCAAAAGGGCTGAAGACAACATCTGGTATGGAGTCTCTATGCACGGTTTCAGCTAAAAATAAGTGACTCAAAGAATTGATACCAAATTATTAGTTTTATATGTTTCTTGAACACCAATCATAACAAGCGTGTTACAGCACTACGAGGGTCAATAACTTTCCACGTCACTTGCCAATAACACGATACTTCTCTGTTTTTTCTTAATTTGGAAAATTCGATCTCTGGTATCAATGTATTGAAATTTCTAATAAGTTCCACAGATGAAGACAGGATTACAAAACCTTTGCCATATCGTTTATTATCATCCAAAGAAGCCGTGCACTTGGTATGTACATACCTTTTAAATTACACGTTGTATATTTGCTAAAAATATAGTATAGGAGATAAAAAATTGGTATAAATACTATAATAATAGGTACAAACATGTTTTGCTTATATCAAGCGTGCAAATGTTTATGTACCTTAATGTAGTTAATGAATGATGCTAATTTAATAGGTAGGAAGCGTGAAATGCTTAGTAAAACCCCCATTAATTACTTATCCCCGGACAACATTCACATGCACTTAACCCCCATTTCTTTTTTCTTCTATTTATTACATTATACAACGTGTTACTTAAAGGGTATATACATAATTACATATCAAATGCACAGCTTCTTTGGATGATAACAAACGATATGGCAAGGGTTTTGTAATCCTATGTCTACATGTGTGGAACTTATTAGAAATTTCAATACATTGATACCAGAGACCGAATCTTTCAAATTAAGAAGAACGAAGAGAATTATCGTGTTATTGCCAAGTTATTGCCAAGTCATATGGAAAGTTATTAACCCTCGTACTGCTGCGACAGGTCTGTTATAATTGGCATTCAAGAAACTTATGAAACCGATAATTTGGTATCAATTGTTTGAGTCACTTATTTTGAGCTGAAACTGTGCATAGAGTCTCCATACCAGATGTTGTCTTCAGCCCTTGTGGATAGATATAGGGTTTCCGTTACACGTTGTATATACATATTGATTACATTTTGAAATATCCCAACAAGAAAAAAAACATTTAGAAATATAAAAAACAGTAGCCCACCGGTATCGGGAACAGGGTCCAAGCTACTGGTGGTTATGGCTCTTGAGAGAGGAACCTCCTAACAATTCGCGCCGTGTCCAGAAGTACTGCTTTCTGGACCAAGGCCTTGATCCAGCTGCCCAACGAGAGCCTCCTAAGATGTTGGTCGAGGCTCTTGCCTAGAGAGCCTAGAGAGGAGATACCACTGGCTGAGACGACTATCGGCACAATGATTGCTGTATCCACATCCCACATGTCAACAACCTCACGAGCCAAGTTGTCGACATGTGGGACATACTTAATTTGTTTATCTTTCTCGGCTTTCACGAGGTTCTCGTCATGAGGGACCGATATATCAACAATCATCATCACGGGGTGCAGGAAAGGAGCCTCCCCGAGTGACGTACTTACTAAGCTACTATACGTCCGGCGCACCCTGGGCAGTCAGCGATTCTCGACGCTGACTGGCTAATCCTTTCACCACGATGGCAAAAAGAAGTCCTCCTCTAAAACCAGCTTTGTGCGTAGTCTCGATTAATATCGAAGGGTTCTCTCTAGATAAATCGGAAATACTTTCTAATTTGTACCGCAAAACTAATTGTGACATTCTTTGCGTCCAAGAGACCCATCGAGTTGAAACACAAAGCCGGCCACACATCGATGGACTCACGCTTATCGCCGAGATTTGTCACCCAAAGCACGGTAACGCAGTGTTTGCTGCTCCCGGCGTAAGCATTCTATCTACCAAATGCTCAAACGAAAATGGCATCGAAATTATCACCTTGGATATTGGCAACTGCAACATAACTTCATTCTATAAGCCACCTGGTACCACATTCAACTTCGACCCACCAGAGAACTTTAACAGCCAACCAATCAAAGTTGTAATCGGTGACTTCAATAGTCGCAGCACCAACTGGGGCTACAATGTTGCGGACCTGAACGGAGAAGCAGTCGAGGAATGGGCTGAAGCGAATAACTTGACCTTGATTCATGATGCCAAACTACCGGCTTCATTTAACAGTGGCCGCTGGAAACCCGGATACAACCCAGACCTTATTTTCGCTAGCTCATGTATCAGCTCACAGTGCATCAAGAGCGTATGTCCGCCAATTCCTCGCTCTCAGCACAGACCTATTATGTGTTGTATTGTACCCGTGGTCCAGCCTTTGAATGTCCCCTTTAAGCGCCGATTCAACTACGCCAAAGCCGACTGGGATTCGTTCACACGGTCGATAGATGACGCCCTTTTGGAAGTCTTGCCAACGCCGCAAAACTACGACCAATTTGTTGAAATTGTGGCAACTACTTCCCGAAAACACATACCACGAGGTTGTAGGACTTCGTACATTCCAGGGCTGTCGACAGAATCCAGCGATTTACTAAACCGTTATGAGCTTCTTTATAACACTGACCCCTTCTCAGAGGAAACGACACTAGCTGGGGAAATGTTGCTATCTAATTTAGGTGAAAATAGACAGGCGAGATGGATAAGCACTGTTACTAATATCGACATGACTCATAATAGTAAAAAAGCTTGGAGTACTATTCGAAATCTGACTAGTGAGTCCCCTCAACCCTCTCCACCAAGTCAAGTTACTGCCAAGCAGATAGCACATCAACTTCTTGCAACTGGCAAACCAACACGCCGTCCCAGTAAGATCCGTAAGTCAAAAAAATTGGACGACGCTTCCAATGATATTAGTAAACCGTTCATCCTTGCCGACATCATTGAGGCGATTAGGGGTCTGAAATGTGGTAAGGCTTCTGGTTTGGACGACATCTCAGCCGAACAAATTAAACAGCTAGGCCCTATTGCTGTCTCATGGTGCTGCAACTATTCAACAACTGCCTGGAATCAGCTTCAATACCGCGTCACTGGAGAAAGTCTAAAGTTATAGCGATACCTAAGCCAGGTAAATCAGCAAACGATCAGAAAAACTTCCGTCCAATATCTTTGCTATGTCACACATATAAGCTATTCGAGAGACTGCTGCTGAACCGTCTTACGTCCGTTATTGACCCAAAATTAATTCCCGAGCAAGCTGGTTTTAGACCCGTGAAGTCTTGCAGCAACCAGACCCTCAAACTCGTCCAACACATAGAGGATGGTTTCGAGACTGGGATGGTTACAGGTGCTGTGTTCGTGGATTTATCGGCTGCCTACGATACAGTTAACCTCAAACGGTTATTGTGGAAGGTGGAGTCCATGATTAACGATCCCAACTTTATACAAATACTCCGGGAACTCCTCCACAATCGCCGTTTTCAGGTCCATCTCTTATCGGAAAAAAGTCATTGGAGAGCACAAAAAAACGGCCTCCCGCAAGGTAGTGTTCTGGCACCGCTCCTCTTTAATATATATACCAACGACCAACCATCCAGCCCGAATACATCGCGCTTCCTCTATGCAGATAACCTTGCTCTCACTTCCCAAGCTAGCACCTTTGAAGAAGTTGAGGTTCACCTTTCTAGTGCTCTTGGTGATTTAGCCACTTATTACCTCGCTAACTCACTCAGGCCCAACCCTAACAAAACGCAGTCTTGTGTGTTCCATCTTCGCAACAGAGAGGCGCGGCGTAAACTCAATATCTTTTGGGGAGGAGTGTCTATCGAGCATAGTGACTACCCAAAATATCTTGGAGTTTTCTTGGACAGATCATTAACATTTAGCAAAAACTGCAATACTATCCGGCAGAAAGTGCACTCTCGAAATAATCTTCTAAGGCGACTGGTCTCGTCAAAGTGGGGTGCTTCGCCTCACGTATTGCGGACTACTGCGCTGGCACTATCTGTTTCTGCGGGTGAATTCGCATGCCCCGTGTGGTGTCGTTCAGCCCATACGGAGTTAGTGGATACAGCTCTTAATGAAACGTGTCGGATCATTACTGGTTGCCTTAAACCGACCCCGGTACAGATGTTGTATCCACTGGCAGGAATAGCGCCACCGGAAGTTCGCAGAGCGGTTGCAAGTTCCAATGAAAGAGCCAAAATGGTTAGAGACTCCCGACATCCAATGCATGGGTACACTTTAGTGCCACAAAGGCGAAGAAGTTTCCTGAAGTGCGTCACTCCACTTACTGGCGAGCAGCCTAAGGAGCGCCTAAAGCTGTGGCTGGAAAGTACATCCCTTCCAAGCCCATTTGTACCACCAGCTGAGCATCTCCCGCCTGGACACGAACTGCCATGGCTGACCTGGAAGTCTTTAAACAGACTCCGCACCCAGGTTGGTCGCAGCAAAGAAAATCTGTTCAGGTGGAGATTTATCGATGCCTCTGCCTTGGGGTGTATATGTGGTTCTGTTCCACAAACCATGGCACACTTAATTTCCTGTCCTGCGTGCCCTGTCAACTGCTCACTGCAGGACTTGATGGAAGCTACCGAAAATGCCAAACTTGTTGCCCAGTTCTGGGCTGACTCCATCTAACTATTTGCCATCGACACGCTAAGAAGAAGAAGATTGTGCGACGCTCTAGTCGGTCTATTATCACTATGTCAGGCTTATTGGCAACAATAGTCCTGTCAGTGATAATATAGACCGATCCCAGTACAGTGTAATATTGCCATTTTCGAGAACTGGGTCGGGCACATACCTATAGTTGAAGAGCAAGTTCCTGGTGAATAATTCTGGCTACGGGGTTGTGTCTATGCAAGTATTCTCCTTTAACCAGTCGAGTACAACCAGAGATAATATGACGAAGGGATTTTACTGGTTTGTGACATGCCCGACATGTGTCTACCGTACCATCCTTTACAATATATTTCCGATAGTTATTCGTCATCATAACTTCGTCCACAAACGCACAGACAAAACCTTCGGTTTCCCCGAAGAGGTCACTAAAACGTAGCCAGGCTACGAACGCTAAAAAAATCTACTTCAGACCCATGAAGGGCCCGGTAATAGCGTCCGTAAAGCTCCTTGCTCTGCCATACTTCTCTGCGGTCATTAGTATCTAATACTACAGGTTTGCGCCAATTCTCGTTACCGAAGGAGAGCGGAGTGAGGTCCCTTTGGCCACCGCTACTACATCCCGATGCATACCCATGTCAGGAAGGAAATATTCCCTAAGGCTGCATACCTTGCGGTTGTACAGGGTCTTTGCATTTAAAAAGCCACGACCCCCGCACTTCCGCGGGATATACAGCCTCATCACCGATAAACGTGGGTGATGCATTCGATTTGCAGTCAGCGTTGTGCGGACCCGCCTGTCCAAGGCGTCAAGTTCAGTCTGAGTCCATTTGAGTATGCCAAAAGAGTACATCAATACTGGCATGACCCAACCATTGAAGGCACGCACCTTGTTTCCGCCTGATAGAAGACTATTCAGTACTTTATTCAGGTGGCCAAAGAAGCGTTTCTTCAATTATTGTTTAACATAGGCAACATTGATGCCTAGTGCCTCTGACATACCCAAATACTTGTAGGTTTCAGTTGAGCCGAGGGATCTTAGGTGTATGGAATCCGAGAGTTGAGTTCCCACGGATTCCATAATCTCCCCTCGCTTTACATGCATGACCGCACATTTGTCCACCCCAAATTCCATCCTGATAGCGCTACTGGAGGTTTCTGTTACCTTCAGTAGCTCCATCAATTGCAAGTTGCTGGGAGCAAAAAGTTTCAAATTATCCATGTAAAGCAGGTAAGATTCTTCTATTTATTATTTTACTAATTAATTAAGTTGTGTTGTTAGAGTGAACTGTAAATCTGCTGAACCTATCATCCTGGTACAGGCTTGGCCTAGTTTGGAGCCCATGGGTACTTCTATTACTTTATGTTTATGTGTGTACCTTTCTGCTGCATGAAATTTCAGTGTATTGCGAATATTACAATATGTATAGTTTAGAACAAAGATGCGTGCGATGCGATAGTAGTGATCCGAACCAACGAGAAAAAAGAATAGATTTTAAAAATTGACTTTGATGCGTAGCTCGGCGGTAATTGGTCGGCGGCATCCGTAGACGACCAATCGCTGTGTTGTAGATGAGACCCAGTCCTTAAGGCAATGAATGTGTGTTAAGCAATGACGTATTATAATATAGACGCGTCATATTCCCACAAAGCACCTCTCAAAAACGGCATGAAACACACACTTAGAGAATTAATAGTAATTCTCTAAGTGTGTGTTTCATGCCGTTTTTGAGAGGTTTCCCCTTTCTTTACACGTACTAAATAGTTAGTACGTGTAAAGAAAGGGAAAATAAATGCTACCTGTAGGTACACCTAATGCTAGAAAGAGATGAATATACATCTTTAGTTACGTTCCGATGAAACGCTGCATGCTTATTGGTCAAGCCCATGTGTGACGTAGCAATCAAGAAGAAGAGGCATGTGGGGAAAGAAGGACACTTGATTTTTATATAAAATAGTATTTTTAATTTATAAATATTAATACAATATTTCACAACAGTAGTTATTGTTATGGTGCAGTTATATAATGTTTTTTTTTTATTGAAAATAGGTTCGCGTTTGACCACTATCTCACCTGATGGTAAGTGATGATGTGGTCGAAGATGGAGCACGCTTACCTAAAAGTACACTATTCACTCTGGACTTAAAAACTCCTAGGTTGTAGCTGTCGGGAAACACAAACTCCGGCAGAGAATTCCACTCCTTAGCCGTAGGCACAATGAAGGTATTCTCAAAACGTTTTGTATATTATACTAGCGACCCGCCCCGGCTTCGCACGGGTGCAAAGTTTATATTAAATATAGGCAGCGTTTGCGAGAATCGTTAACGTACGGCAGTTTTTTCGACGCCTTACTCCACAATTTTCACTACCACGAAAAATCCTATCTATTTTCCGGGATAAAATATAGCCTATACGGATTCGGAAGGATCCCTCTAAGTAATGGTAAAAGAAATTTTGAAATCGGTCCAGTAGTTTTTGAGCCTATTCAATACAAACATACAAAAATACAAAAATACAAAGGTTTCCTCTTTATAATATTAGTATAGATAACTGCTGCATGGAACTTTTTTAATAAATTGTAACAAAAGTTGAGTATTTTTTATGTTATACTTGTTATGTAATGTTATCGTGTTACACAAGGTTATAAACCGTTATATAATTGCTGTGTGAGAGTAATTATTATAAAACAAACATAAAATATCTTAATCATAAATTATAGATTAACTAAAATACGGGGTAGGCTGTGTCGGCAATCTAATATGTAAATAAACACTATAATTAGTATAACATGGAATATAATAAAACGATTTTATTCATTCAATATAATAATTAACAACATAAATAAACTGGTACACTAGTTCCACAATCTCCCCTAACGTCACGGGACTGACTTCATTCATAAGCCAGCCGCCATTAGCCGTGATGAAAAACTAAATTGAAAAATGTATTTCTGTTGATAATTACGTATGAAATGACATATTTTGGCCTCTCATGGAAGTAGTATAATTAGTATAATGTCTGAAAACACACAAAGTCATGTTTTTGACGTGACAACGTCTTATAATTCGATGAAGCTGGCTGCACGCACGAAAATACATGGCTCATGCGGCGTTACCTCGCTCTGAGGCGTTCCATCGCTCTGAGGCGTTCCAAAGCAAATCAAATTGGATCTACAAGTTGACATGTATGTATGACTCAACGAGTCAAGTACTAGGCTATCATAAAACGGTAAGAGATGACGTCACCGTGTAGGGATTCTTTGACATTTATGTATGACTCAACGAGTTAAGTACTAGGCTATCATAAAACGCTAAGAGATGACGTTACTGTGTAGGGATTCTTCCATTGTCATGAGAAGTGCAGTAATAGTGATGTAAAATTAAAATTTTCTTTTGAAAAATGCAACTATTCCATCAGTATTTTCTTATGACGTTGTCACGTTCAACTATCATCAGTAAACCGACTTTACAGACAACCGATTTATTTTTTCTTAATTTTCTTTTAAAACACATTTTTTCTTAAGATGTGATCGTGACACAGGTTCGTGTGTAACTAAAGAGATTCGAGTCACTTACCTTGATTTCAACTTGCCATTCCAGAGCGCGGACAACGCATCTATAGTTTGTTATATATCTTTGGTGTTAAGGCGATGTTTGAACAACAGCCGTTACTGATAGTCAGTAACCATAAAATCTGTCACTGGTCTGGCCAAGGGGTATTGTGTTACCCAGTTACTGGGTTGTGGAAGTCAGATAGGCAGACGCTCCATGTAAAACACTAGTACTCAGCTGCAACTAGTTAGACTGGCAGCCGAACCCAACATAATTGGAAAAAAGCTAAGCATATGACGACCACGACACAAAAAGTTAAAAAAAAAAGTTATTTAAAAAACTAAAAACCGGAAAGTTCAACTGAAACGCAAGAAACAAGCACATTTTCATTTAAAAAAGTGACAAGCAGGCGGGACCCTATTGAACATAATATACTTAATTTAAATAAAAAAAATTGGATGGGTTTCAGTTGAGCAGTCAGGTATTTAGTTTTTTTTTTAATACCTAAGTGTTTTTATTTTGCGATAACACATAAGTATTCTTCAACGCGGCCCCTGACTAGGGCCAGCCCGCCACTGCTGGTAAAGCGGGGAGTGTAAGGTGTGTGAACAATACGTACCGTCACGTCGAGTCTCGTGTTATAAGGGACAACGGCCGTCCCCAAGTCCGTCGTCCCTGGAACCATTTAGAAGCAGTAGTCTGCACTAAGGTCACCATAGATATGGTAACTTGGAAGATATGTCACCGTAATTTGCCGTATTATAATGTATATCTCCAGATTGTAATCTGTTGTGTAGGTATGTATGTAGATTTATTTTAATCTGTACAATACGTTTCACAATTTAACGCATTATTTTTCGTTAAATTATAATGTATCGACATTATTATTTACAAATCGTGGAAATACTATGTACGGCAGCTAGGCAGGCTAAAGAGACAGCTAAGGGGGGACAGCGAGAAGAGGTAGACGCATATGTGGGTGGAATAAGCATGTTACAGATGCACACCGTGAAGCTAGGTACAGTTTTCGGATCTGGGTATCTAATAATCGTCCCTTTGCAGGTCCAGTTTATAAGGAGATGCAAGAAAACGAAAATTTTTTAAAAGTAGGCTGAAATTTTGTTAAAGCAATGCTGAACAGTTTGTCGTGGACAGATTAGCTGTTCAACGGGCCACAAAAACTTTGGCAAATTCTGGTAGTCCACGGCTAAGCTAGATCCTAAACATGGCGTTTCTGCGTGTGTGCAAATATGTTTAAGGAGTTTTTCCAAGCTAACTCAATGAACGATGCTGGGCCCAGCAGTCTTGGAGTGAAACCTCTGATACGGTTTACGACAAAACAAGTCCGTGCTATTATAAAAAAGCATGAGCCAAGGGAAATCTCCAGGACATGATGGGCTCAGCATTGAGCATCTTAAGAATGCTGGTGCTCATCTGCCAAGAATCCTGTCCGTGTTCTTCGCAATGTATATTAGTCACGCACATTTACCAGTGACTTTAAAGAAGACCATAGTAATTTCTATTGTGAAGAACAGGACAGGCGACATCTCGGATAAGGGTAATTACCGTCCCATTTCTCTTGCGACGATAAAAGCGAAGGTGTTGGACGTTGTGCTTGATTCTTGTTTAAATAACTACTTACATGTACAGACGCCAGCACATGAAGCTACCCGAAACTGTCAAATTTTCCCAATAAATCTTGAACCTAATCTCTTTAACAATAAAGTTTAAAATCTGTTAAAGAAATTTGACAGATTGTTGTAGCTTGATGTGCTGGCGTTTGTACATGACGCACAGTTTGGGTTTCGACCTGGACTATCAACCGAAAGTGCTACCTTAACTCTCAAGCGCACTGTTCAATACTATATAGATCGAGGGACAGGGGTATACGCTTGTTTCCTTGATCTCTCCAGGGCATTTGATCTTGTTTCATATGATGTGCTCTGGGGTAAGATGATGGATGGGGGTGTGCCGGCGGAAATATGTAAACTGTTCCAGTATTGGTATGCGAATCAAACCAATCAGGTTAAATGGGACGGTACACTCTCTGACTCGTATAGGCTGGAGTGCGGAGTAAGACAGGGAGAATTGACATCTCCTAGGCTCTTCAACCTATACGTAAATGAACTCATCGCTGGACTTAGCAGTATGCGTGTCGGATGCAGTGTTGATGGGGTTAGAACTAACAACATCAGCTACGCTGATGATTTGGTTCTGCTGGGTTCATCGGCGAGGGCTATCAGAGAATTACTGCAAAGGTGTGAATCGAACGCTGCCGTGCATAGTTTAACTTATAATGTGAAGAAGTGTGAGTACATGGTCTTTAGGGTCGGCTGCAAGCAAAGTAGAAATAACCTTGAATTGAGGATGAACGGGGTAGCTATAAAGCGAGTGTCCACCTTTAAGTATTTAGGTCATTTTCTTGCCGACGACCTTAAGAACAATGTTGATGTTGAAAGAGAGCGCAGGGCACTAGCTGTCCGGAGTAACATGTTGGTTCGTAGATTTGCTCGTTGTACAGAACAAGTACAAATTACATTATTTAAATCGTACTGTCAGAGTATGTACTCGAGTAATCTATGGACCAAGTACTCCAAAAGATCGCTAGATGCCCTGCGTGTACAATATAATAATAGTTGGGGGACAGGATGTTGTTGGGACTATCTCGCTATTGCAGCGCATCAGAGATGTTCGCGCAAGCCCGCACCGATAGCTTCCATGCGATTCTGCGCAAAAAGACAGCATCTTTGCTAAGGCGGGTGAGAGAGAGTCCCAACAGCATGCTGCAAACGGTGGCGGGAAGCTTTAACTCGCCAATTCTGAGCCATTTTATTAATAGACTTATAAGTACTAACACTAGATTGTAAGTTATTATTACTAACACTATATGGATGCGAAGTCTGAAATAAACTTCTTAATAATAATAATTAGCCTCTGCGCAGGAGATATTATGATGCACAAGTAGGTATTTGCGGAGGTACAGGTGCATGTTCTTCATCACTTTCCATCAAGTGAGATGTTGATAAAACGCGAGCCTATATATCGGTATCATTCGGTGTTATCTGTAAAAAAACCCAAGGAACAACACGCAATAACAAGTAGAACTTCCAAGGCCATATTTATATCATAACAAACAATCATAACTTAAATATACGAATGTTCTCAGCTGACAGACAGAGTAACTTATGTCCTGCTTCTAAAGTTTGTCGTTAAGATAAGGTGGACTTATCATACGTAGCGTTAAAGACTTTGAAGAACACAAATTAGATATGAAATAATAGGAACCTACAGTGAAACTTATTTTTCTCGAACTAACCGCTTCTCTTCCACAGTTTTTGTGCGGACAGCCAAGGATTGGACCTCTGCCCGCTTCTGTGTTCCTTACCTCATATAACCTGTCATCCTTTAAAGCAAGACTGAACAGGAATCTTCTGACTCGCTCATTCCATCGTAGACCTTCGCTTACCATCAGGCATGATCGAGATCGAATGTGTTAAAAATAAATCTGGTTAAGAGTAGACCCCTCTGCTACTGATAATTGAGGCCCTGATTTTGCATTGAAATACCTCTCTGTTACTGCAAAATTTCAAACCGAATGAACTGGCTGGTTCAAGACTGCGTGAGAAAAAATACCTGGAAAAAGTTAGGCGAGGCCTTTGCCCAGCCGTGGGACAGCAAAAATAGGCAATGTGTAGCATTTTTGTAAAATTCGCGTACACATAACGCGCGATCATCACTACCCGAGATCCACGCTACCGATTGATATATCCCTCGCACTCCACCGAATGAAACCTAAGCTTTCTTTTGAGACACCTTGTATTTGACACATTAACTACACAATTTTTTTAATAATAGGTACGGAGTACGGACTCGTACATATCATAACAGAATTGCTTCTGTATAAACTGTAGGTAAATATTGTGTACAAAGTTATATATTCTAACCAATAGTAGTAGGTAACACTGTACTTTTGAAGCTAACAGCTTGAATAATCGGAGAGCTCCATAACAGCTTTTATTTTTTCATGTCTTGAAGTAACCTTAACCAAATTCCTCCTTCAGACAATAGGTTCTAATTTTTTTTTAATCTGATTTCTGATAAAGTTATCAATAATACCTATTTTCATTAAGGTTATCGATGTTATCATAGATTATATTTTAACAGTCGCAAAATGTCAAACATTCGATTAAAGTCTCGCCAAACATGCAAGTTCAGATATACTTAATTGATAAGAGAAATAATCGAAGGCGCCATTAAATTTTTCCGTTATTTAATGATAAATTTTCGTAAAAACTAACAATCTGACTCATTATACGCGTGTTTCGAATTACGTTGGTGTCGGCTTTCAGACTTAATTCCATCCAAACCGGATACAGCTCATTAATAGTGTTCATGGAGTAATTGTTTATCAAAAACCAGTAAATGTAGAACACGATACTCCTTGGCAAGAGAGGTGGGAGGTGTCACATTTTTAACGACATCCCACCCATACGCACAAAACGTTTTGGGAATACCTTCGTTGTGCGTACGGCTAAGGAGTGGAATTCCCTGCCGGAGTCTGTTTCCCGATAGCTATAACCTAGGGGTCTTTAAGTCAAGAGTGAATAGGTTACTTTTAGGTAAGCGTGCTCCATCTTCGACTACATCATTACATACCATCAGGTGAGATGGTGGTCAAACGCGAACCTATTTTTAACCGACTTCTAAAACAGGAGGAGGTTCTCAATTCGGATGTTTGTATTTTTTTTTATGTTTGTCCACGCATAACTCCGTCCTTTACGAACCGATTTGGAAAATTCTTTTTTTAACCGACTTCAAAAAAGGAGGAGTTTTTCAGTTCATCTTGAATCCCTTTTTTCTTTTTTTTATGTATGTTACCTCATATCTCTAAGACGGCTGGACCGATTTGGAAAATTATTTTTTAGTGTGAAAGGGTATACTTTCCAGTTGGTCCCATTGTCATCACGTTAGGATCTGATGATAGAATCATGGAGAAATCGAGGGAACTCTTTAAATATTATAGGCACACCTATAGCGTTTTGGGTATTTCTTATAAGTAGTACCTTGTGCAGTTGCTCTCGAAAAGCACCATTTGGGGAAGTGGAACTGATGATAAAAACTACAGATAGCCACCGAAACTACTCAATAATAAGTATTTTGTGGATTGCGATTCGATTACTTGAATATGGAAGTGAAGCACTTTATGCTCGTCACAATGCATATGGTGAAGTAGAGCTGATGGTGAAATACCAGAACTCCTCAAAAATTAACGGCACTGCATTGGAAAAAGCAATATTTTGTAAAAGGTGATAAGTAGTTGACATTTTGGCGTTTGTAACTACACACATCAAAAGTGTCTAGGGATCAACATATATTTTTGCAATAACTTTTCTCCTGATTGATATTAATTAAAATTTTCTTTAAGGATTCATCAAATAAAGTGTTTTCGTTTGTCACAGTAACGATAAACCAAGTCACCTTTGCATTAATAAAGAAATTTGCCATTTTCCTAATAAAGGGATTTTTGACATTTGAACCACTAACATTAAAGTTCGAAAAAAAGACTGAAATAACAGTTTTTTTTTTAAATTTTATTGGGTAACTTAAACAATTAATAATCCGTGTTTCTACCGCGAACACTAACAACACAAGAACATCGGTTTGGCATACTCAAAATGAGTTCATCCAAATCACGCTGTGGAATGGCCGCCCATGTTCGTTGCAACAACAAAAAAAGGTCTTCTTGCGACTGGATACCCTCCATATTCGGCAGAGCTCTTCTCTGTAGCATATCCCATGCATGCTCAATCGGGTTCAAGTCTGGCGACTGAGCAGGCCAGAGCAGGACATTGATGTTAGCTGCGGCGAGAGTCTGTCTTACAACTCTTGCGGTGTGCGGTCGTGCATTATCATGCATTAACTGAAATAAGGGACCGATTTGCACTTGTAGAGGAACGATGACGTCAGATACAATCGTCTCAGCATAAATTTGAGCGTTGAGGTTGCCTCTGATCCAAATCAACTCAGTTCTTCCGCCGATCCAAATACCCGCCCATACCATGATGGTTCCACCACTATAAGGATGGACTTCCTGGCAGGATTTTAATCGCTGTTGGCGTCCAGGGGTTCTCCAGTGTCGTATACGTCTTGTATCCGGTCTCATACCAAAACGAGACTCAACAGAGAAGCACACGAAACGCCATTGTTCTTCTGCCCAATTTCTGTGTTCAAGAGCCCATTGATATCGAATCCTACGATTGTGCATTGCTATAGGTGGTACCCGTAGCGGTCTTCGGGAATGAAGGTTCACTTCATGCAAGCGGTTTCTGACTGTTTGGTCGCTAATTAAGTTCCCTGAAGAGTGATGAAGCCTCACGGCTAACATCATGGCGGTTATTGTTGGAGCTCTTCGAGTTAAGATTTGAATGTATCGGTCTTGTCTCCGTGTGGTGCAGCGATACCGTCCTCCATGGCGCTCAGCTACGGTACCAGTGCTTCGGTAACGTGTCCAAAGTCGACTAATAACACTCTGACTTGTATTCAGAGCTAAAGCCACAGTACGTTGCCGGGAACCAGCTTCTATCATTCCCACGGCTCTGAGCATTTCTTCCCTGCTTAAATGACGTCGCCGCTCCATAATAACGTTGGTTTTAATCAGTAGTAGGGAAACAGTAGCACTAATAATGTCTTCAATGCGTTGTATGTTTTATAGGGAAAATATTGACAGCTGATTTTCATCTTTTACTCGAATTTGATTAACAGTTCCTGTTTCAAATTATGAAATGCACCAAAAAGGATCCATATAAATTTATAAAATCATAAATTTATTACAAAGCCACATCTCAATCTCAAGAAATCCGCATAAAAATGCTTGATCCCTAGACACTTTTGATGTGTGTAGATTAATTACAAACTGACCCACTAAAAAGCGCGAAAATAATAACTTTTTTGCAAAAAATAAAATCGATTTCCATATCAAAACACTACAAAGCCAAAAATAATTTTAATTTCGGAAGGCGATGTGAAAAAAAAAGAAAATACAAAACCAATAACACCGACTACCGAAATTAAAATTATTTTTGGCTTTGTAGTGTTTTGATATGGAAGTCGGTTTTATTTTTTGCAAAAAAGTTTTTTAATAAAAAAAATAAAATAAAAACACATATTAGGGGGCTTTCTGCAGCTTGGAATCTCAAAATGTTCTGATGGTCACGCATCTGCGGTCCGATCTCAGCCAGCTATAGCCTTGAAGATCAAGCCGTGCGGCTATTATTAAGTAGCTACATGCTTCTCTAATTAAAGAGCTCGATGGAATTTCGACATATATGTAGGTACCTTTTATTTCCGGTGGAAAAAAAGCTACATACATGTAAAAACCTATAATAAAACCATCAAATGACTTCTCCCGCTCTGGGTGGAACGGAAAGGGGTGTCAGTCTTCTACTGACTAAAACCCACACTGCGTCTTCAGTTACCCTTGCGTTCCAAGGCCGTGGCATCTCGTTAGATCATTCCCACGACCCCGGCAGGCAATGGCCCTATCGGCCCCGTCAATGCTGCTGCCAGCTCTTTGGGGCGCGAATGGAATACGACGCGCCGTCGACCCGGTCCTGGTCCTTACCGGGCGGTGAGTTACCCTTGCTCGGCGCCCGTAAACCCACGCCTACGGTAGCTGGAGATTAGCTCACGATCCCCGACGCCCGGGGCGTCTCCCGCAACGACTTGGGCGTGAGGAAAATAATTGTCTCTATCCCACGCCACCTACCTACTTGAAGTTGTAACGTTTTAGAATGACATTTTTTTTATTGATAATAGGTTCGCGTTCGACCAACATCTCACCTGATGGTAAGTGATGATGTGGTCAAAGATGGAGCACGCTTACCTAAAAGTAACCTATTCACTCTTGACTTAAAGACCCCTAGGTTAAAGCTATCGGGAAACACAGACTCCTGCAGGGAATTCCACTCCTTAGCCGTACGCACCATGAAGGTATTCCCAAAACGTTTTGTGCGTATGGGTGGGATGTCCACCATGTAACGATGGCGCATCGCCGTTTGTCTTGTTGTCCGATGATGGAACGGGCTTGGCGGAATTAGATTGTGTAATTCCATCGCACGTAACTGATAGAAAACCGATAGACTTGCAAGTCGTCGTCGATGTTCAAGGCTCTGGAGCTTTGACTCGACCAGTGCATCGTTGCCAATGAGTCTCTTGGCCCGTTTCTCAATGGACTCAAGCGCGTCCAGTTGGTATTTGGCAGATCCATCCCAAAGATGAGAGCAGTACTTCATACACGACCGAACCTGGGCTTGATACAGATTGAGCAGCTGTTCCGGTGTGAAGTACCGTCTCACGCTCACCTTTGCCAAAATTCCCAACTTTAATATAACTAATATTAAATAATAACTAATAACTTTAACATAAACGGTTATTGACCTTTCTATATTCATAATTGGCAACTGATGTAGATAGGTACCTAAGAACAAAGAAGCATTAAATTCTAAAACAAATTCTAACGAAAACAATAACAGAATCTATGAGCGAATTACGAATACACAGAACCGTAATACCTACTCGAGCAAGCACTATCGGCACTAATCGGTTTAAGATGGCTGTGTTCACTTTACTGATTATGAAATTCTAGACTATTATGTGTCATAGTAGATTAAGATAATCGAAATGTTTACCTAGATCCGGAAAGGAAAAAAACGGAATTTAGAAAAAAAAAATCGATTGCACAGTAAAAAGTAGGGGGTACTAAGATGCAAATAGATTTAAACTTATTGAAGCGTCAATAACCTAATAGCTACGGTGTCGGCTTTGTGATCACGAGGTCTCGGGTTCGAACCCCACCCATACACTTTTGCCGTAAACCCACTCCAGACACAAGCATATGGAGTTAAATGGAGGGGTTAACAAAATTGCCACTAACTAATGCAAGTTCTCTTAAAAAAAAATACCGATTTGAAGGAGCAGTAACGACCGCTTCTCAACAGGGCAATTTATTTCCTGGGTGCGGAGCCCGAGGACACTTGAAAGATCAGGGTGAGTTTTTAGTCAGTAGAACTCTGACACTTCTTTCCGTTCCACTCAGTGTGGGGAGTTAGTTGTCGATTTTCCTAAAAGTTTTTTTTTTTTTTCAATTTAATATCGACGCTGTAGAATGAATACCTCGTACCTATGTCAAAAAATATTTTTTTCCTTTTTTTTTGTAAAAATCGCAGGGAAACCACGTATTTTATAATACGGCGAAACTGTGAACCCAGTATGTCATATACTGGGTCCACAGTTTCGCCGTAAGTGTGTGCCATACATGGAGTAAAACGAAAACCTCTATAGACCTCTATATCTATAGAGATGGGTGTATAAAATACTACGAAGATATAAGAACAGAAAACCTCTTATATCATTTCTCTGGCATAATCCAGTTAAGTAGCGCGTTTGTTAATGACACAAATAAGTCATTTTTAACCGACTTCAAAAAAAGGAGGTTCTCAATTCGTCTTGAACTTTTTTATTTTATTTTTATGTATGTTACCTCATAACTCGGAGACGGCTGGACCGATTTGAAAAATTCTTTTTGCGTTTGAATGGGTATACTTTCTAGTTGGTTCCATTGTTACGAAATCAGCATCTGATGATGGGATCCTGGAGAAATCGAGGGAACTCTTCAAATATTATAGGCACACTTATAGCGTTTTGGGTATTCCTTATAGTACCTTGAGCAGTTGCTTCCGAAAAGTACCATTTGGGGAAGTTGAACTGATGATGAAGACCACAGATGGCCACTGAAACTCCTCAATAATAAGTATTTCGTGGATTGCGATTCGATTACTTGAGTACGGATGTTAAACACTTTATGCTCGTCACAATACGTATGGTGATGTAGAACTGACGGTCAAGTACCAGGAGAACTCCTCAAAAATTAACGGCTATGCATCGGGAAAAGCAATATTTTGTAAAAGGTGATAAGTTGTTGACATTATGGCTTTTGTAACTAGATAAATTACAAACTGACCCACTAAAAAGCGTGAAAAAAAATTTTTTTGCAAAAATTAGAACCGTCTTCCATATCAAAACACTACAAAGGCAAAGGCCTTCGAAATTAAAGTTATTTTTGCCTTTGTAGTGTTTTGATATGGAAGTCGGTTCTATTTTTTGCAAAAATTTTTTTTTTATCATTCAAAACATGAAACAAAAGCACATAAAAATATTCTAAACATTGACAAAATCAACTGTTTTTTTCGTTTCCTGTGAAGTTTTGATTTCTGGACATACGAGATTATCATTCTACAGCGACGATATATGAACTCAAGTGAGAACGGTAGAACATTTTGCGAACTCTATAGTTTCCTAACATGTTGGGATTGGCTTCTAGTCTAAACAATTTTGGTTTCCCCCGTTCTTCTTACCTAGAGCTGCACTATATCGAAATCATGTTTCCGAAGTGCAAAAGAGATAACGATATTCGATCTATACTGCACCATCTCACTCTTACATTAGAATCTAAACGTTTACTTCTCACGGAATTTTGGATATAGGATGTATTAGGAAAGAAAAAAGAGAAAGAAACGTATCGGGTTCGATTCCCGGTCGGTCGAAGTGTTATTGGCTTTATCTGTAAGGAATTTTCCAGTAGCAGCCCGGAGAAGCCAAAACATTATAACATGAGAAAATGTACTGCTGGCGCTAACCGTTCAGTACTATTTAGAGCTCTGTAAAATAAATATATGCTCTATATTTCAGTCTCATTCATTTATTTAGAAGCAAATATTTTTTACCTATTTATCTACAAACGGAAAATAAGGTAGGGTTTTAAAAAAAAGAGAGCCAAGCATACAAAAATAATATTAAAATATATTTTCAACAAAATAACTATAACTTCATTTAACACTGTATTTACATGATAAAATTCTATAAGTACAATATATTATTTAAAAACATATAAAACACATTTTTTTTAAATAACATATGGACATATTGTATTTCTTAAAAAATGATTCTATTAACATTTGATAAGTCTCTTTGCATTAAAATTTGATACTAATATTTACTTTAATTTTTCATAAGAAAGTAAAAGGGATTGGTATTCAGTAAATGGTAACTCATAAGTCAATCTTTATTCGTAACAAAACAATACAACTGGCCTTGCAGGTATATTAATCATGATACAAATTATAACCAACAATATATAAAAAAAATACATTTGAGTAACACATAATACACAAAATGGTAGATTCTGATCATAAACTAATATAAATATTAAATAATACCATAAAGAAAAAGTTTTAAGCTCTGGCAACACTGATGCGAACCACACAGTGGTGCGAATGCTCGCGCCAATCTTCAACACTTCCATACAAAACGATACAAATTATTACAATTAATATATAAAAAAATACATTTAAGTAACACATTCTACACAGTGGTAAAAAAGGTAGATTCTGATTATAAACTGATTTAAATATTAATTAATACATAATAAAAAGTTTAAGCTCTGGCAACATTGATGCGAACCACACACTATCCAACGAGGCCTCACCATACAGGTTTTATGGACAGAGGACATCCATGAGGATTAGAATCTCGAGATAAAAAAAGGCTTAGCCATATACATAATTATATGTATGTATTAACTTACTTACAAATAGATTACTTATATATTTTACTACTTACAGCAAAATATTTACATTCGCTTTAAGCACTAAAAGGCACTTATGAATCAAATAAAACAAAATATTGAGCATGCACAAGGAATGCTAGTGCATATACAGGGTGTTAATTTTAACTAAAACATTTCATACCCTGTTTATTTGGAACTTGAATGGCAGAAATATGTCGGAAGCTCATTATTCTAAATTAAGGCTAATTATTATGACAGTCATTGGTTAGTAGTAGCAACACCTGCTTTGATCACTATATGTACTATAAAGCGAAATATTATTAAAAACCCGTTCGTAAATTAGGCAGAATTAGGCTTTGGAAGGTGTGTATCAAGGAAGTATCAGTTTAAACTAAGTATAAATGTCATCAAACACTTTAAAAAGGCCAAGAATATACAAAATGCTTTCCGCCTTTTTATGCAAAAAAAAACTTAAAAAATTAATCGATGCAGTTTTGATTTTAAACACGCAAGCAAGCTATTTAAAACATTTCGTCAATCTTCAAAGTCTTTTTGTCGTGAAATATAAAAACAATGGATATATCACAATGTCATATTGTCCATATACAAAAGTCTTACTCAATACGCGTTATGTTAAAATGTCTTTTACTTTATGTACTTGATACTTTTTAATTTCATTATTTTCTACTATCACTTAAAGTTTTAAGTCTGTTTATCACTAGTAGGCTATTATGAAAACTAATAGGTTATTCATAAAAACTTTTCAACCAATTATGCATTATTTAACCAACGAATACCGAATTCTTTATTCAAATCTATACCAAAATTTATAACCTTTTAGTTAGTTTAGCAGATTGTAAATTCATAATCACAATAAAAAAAAATATATATAAAAGTTCGAATAAGGAATCCGTTATTCACAGTCTAAGCTAACGGTTAGTTTTTTTTTATTAATTAGCCTGTTTGGAATTAGAGAAGACAAATGTGCCGTTTTAGACAACTGTGCCTCTTATACGACTGTCGGCTTAGATGACTCAGCTGACTTAAACGACTGTACCAACTTAGACGCCGGTATCTTGTGAAGATGACCCTGAACATGGGGTCAGAATCACTGAGTCAATTAAGGGGTATCACTAAGTACTGAGTTAATTAAGGGGTATCACTAAGTACTTAGTGATATGAAGCCAACGCTGACTTATTCTAGGGTCAATGTTACTATTAATTTATGGCCGGTGATTCTTCTGCAGTCATTAGCGGTGGGTTATCAGGTGATTTCAGTAGTTTCCTTATAAGTATCGTAATACCACCTATAAGTAGCACAACGCCGATAACCTGAAAATATAAGATAAGTTTCATTAAAATCAATTTTGCAGTGTTTTCAGAAGAAGTAATTAAAGGCCGGTACTTTAAGGTGTCTTAAAAGAAACCCGAACCGTTATAGGATTATGATAAGTCTCAATAAATGGTAATATAGTAAAATAAATAGTTTATGTTAACATTTAGTGTTTGTCAGACAAGTTGAGCGGTCGACGAGTTAAAATCTGGAAATGCTCCGTGGAGGGGCGAAATGCGTACCGAGTATAGATAAGTTTGGGTTGTATATGTATATGAGAAATCTTAACCTCTTTTAATGAATTTGTTTTTCTTTTTTTTTTTCAAATTAATCTTTGTTAGCTGTAGACATCTGATTAGAATTAGAATAATTTATTATCATAAAGATTACATTTAATATGTGTTGATTTCTGGAACTCTAGTGTTTGCCTATTTCGTGAGTTCCTTGCTTCTTCGTTACGCTGAAAGATAACAATTTCTTAATCTAAACTAATTTTATTAAAACATAGATCAAGTGAAGCTTAGAATATACATGTTGGTATAACTATTGTGTGGGTATGTGCAGCTGTAATTAAGAATCCCTTCGTCGAGTCATGATCCAGTGTACTATAGTGGCTTATTACACTAGGTCATCCTTCAGCTAACACAAGCTAAGTGGAAGCACTTAGCTTGTGTTAGCTGAAGGATCTTGTATTTTTTACTGAGTTTTGTGTAATTGCGGGGTCCCATAAAACTGAGACGACACGTCATGTAAACCTTTACTATTTTATTTATTTACTTTACTTTATTAGGGAAAACAAACATTATTACATTATACATCTTATATATATATATAAACTTTTTACCAAAAAATTAAACCGACTCCCAAAAAAACTTTTTTGCAAAAAATAAAACCGACTTCCATATCAAAACACTACAAAGCCAAAAATAATTTTAATTTCGGTAGTCGGTGTTATTGGTTTTGTATTTTCTTTTTTTTTCACACCGCCTTCCGAAATTAAAATTATTTTTGGCTTTGTAGTGTTTTGATATGGAAGTCGGTTTTATTTTTTGCAAAAGTTTTTATTTTCGCGCTTTTTAGTGGGTCAGTGAATTTTCCAAATCGATTCGTAAATGACGGAGTTATGCGCGAACAAAAAACGCAATGCAGAGTAAACGAAAAGATCATCAAGGTAAATTATTTTTTTCGACTTTTTTTGATTTTTCAGAAACGGCTCGTCCGATTTCGATAAAATTTTCATGGGACCATTTGGAAAGTATACCCTTTCCAACAAAAAAAGAATTTTTCAAATCGGTTGGCAAGCGACGAAGTTATGCGTGGACAAACATAAAAAAAAAAAAAAAAAAAACATCCGAATTGAGAAGCTCCTCCTTTTTTAGAAGTCGGTTAAAAACACTGCAAAGTGAAAAATAACTTTAATTTCGGTAGTCGGTGTCTTTAGTTTTGTATTTTCGTTTTTGGCACCGACTTCCGAAATTAAAGTTATTTTTCACTTTGCAGTGTTTTTTGGGAGTCGGTTTAATTTTTTGGTAAAAAGTTTTTATTTCACTCTTTTTAGTTGGTCTATTTTTAATTTACCTAGTTACAAGAGCCTAAATGTCAACTACTTATAACCTTTCACAAAATATTGCTTTTCCCAATGCTGGGCCGTTAATTGTTGAGGAGTTCTCCTGGTACTTCACCATCAGCTCTACATCACCATATGCATTGTGACGAGTATAAAGTGCTTAACATCCATATTCAAGTAATCGAATCGCAATCCACTCAATACTTATTATTGAGTAGTTTCGGCGGCCATCTGTGGTCTTCATCATCAGTTCCACTTCCTCAAATGGTACTTTTTGAGAGCAACTGCACAAGTTACTATAATAAATACCCAAAACGTCATAGGTGTGCCTATAATATTTGAAGAGTTCCCTCGATTTCTCCAGGATCCCATCATCAGATCCTAACGTTTATGAAAATGCGACCAATTTCAAAGTATACCCTTTCAATCAAAAAAAGAATTTTCCAAATCGGTTCAGCCGTCTTCGAGTAATCGATGATCATACATAAAAAAAAAATATATATACGCGTCGAATTGATAACCTCCTCTTTTGGTCGTCGGTTGAAAATCAAGAAAGTCGTGTTAGTTACACTATTTATAACTCAAGAACGGCTGAACCGATTTGGCTGAAAATTGGTTGGGAGGTAACTTAAAACCAGGAGACGGACACAGAATATTTTTTTAAATCCCGGAATTCCCACGGAATCGGGATTTACGGGGGAATAACCTCCCACGCGAACTTTCGCGAAAATCCTTTCTTAGCGGATGCCTACGTCATAACATCTACCTGCATGCCAAATTTCAGCCCGATCCATCCAGTGGTTTGGGCTGTGCATTGATAGATCACTATGTCAGTCAGTCAGTCACCTTTGAGTTATATATATTTAGATAAAGGACGCCTAAAATTGAAAATGGTTATGTCTAAATTACTCAAACTCAAAATATTTTATTTCACATAGGCCTACATGGTCACTCAATGGTCAACGTCAGAAGTTAGTGAACGGTTCGAAATTGGTCGTTTTCTATGGAGAAGAACCGGCAAGAAACTCCACAGCTACTCTTTTAAAAATATGATTTTTACTAAAGATTAGGTAAAATAACAGTGTGTGATACTAATCTACCAGTGTCAGTAAGACAAGCACAAACCCTATCGTCTTTCAAAAACTTGGTAAAGGATCATTACCTCTCTTCTTAAATTGTTGCTATTATATTTATATATATATTTTTTGAGAATTTTATTAATTGTTTTTATCTATACAGGGTTAAATGTAAAACACTGAAAACCTCTCAGGACTATGTTACTAACATCATAATCAACAACTTTTGTTCTATGACTTTTAAGAATTCGTCATATTTTAGTTGACCAGATTTTCATACAAAAATAAAAATAATAATAATAATATAATAATAATATTCCACAACTTTCACACAACGCCATCTAGTCCCAAACTAAGCAGAGCTTGTGGTATGAGTACTAGACAACTGATAAACATACATATATATCTCTAAATACATACATATTATAGAAAATTACACCCAGACAAAGAACAAATGATCGTGCTCATTACACAAACATTTGTCCTAGGTGGGAATCGAACCCACGACCTTGCGCATAGCAGTCAGGGCCACTGACCACTATACCAACGGGCCTGTCAACTATTTAAATTGGACGCCCTAAATGTTACGAACTCTATGCGAAGCAATAGAAATATTTTTTTAAATATTTTTTTGGTGTTTTACAATTAACCCTGTATAATAAAAATGAATCGCTAAATGTGTTGCTAAGCGCAAAACACGAAAACGGCTGACCAATTTGGCTGATTCATTTTTTGTTGTGTTTGGTTTTATCAGGAGAAGGCTCTTGTGAAAAAAAAGGAGCATTGGTTCCAAGGGTAGGGGTAGGGTAGTGTAGGGGTAGGGTAGTGTAGAGGTAGGGTAGGGGTAGGGGTAGGGTACGGTACGTTAGGGTAGGGTAGGGGCAAGGTATTGGTAGGGTAGGGTAGTGTAGGGTTTGGGTAGGGTATCGGTAGGATAGGGGTCGAAGTCGTGGCGGGTCAGCTAGTATTTTGTATAGATAAATAGTACACCGTTGACTACCCGCGTATTTATTTTCTCCTATGTGTCAAATCCATCCAAAGGTTCTCTGTAAAAGATCGCTTTTAGCGATAAGACCGCCCATTGTATCACCCTTTTTAGCTGTAAAGTCCTTATTATTTTACTGTTATGGTGTACAATAATAGTACATTGTTTATTAAGGGCGGTAAGTAAGGAATTACGATCGAGGCTCTAGTAGAAGCCCGAAGTCGGAGACTGAGGGCTTTCTGGGTCGCGGTTCGTAATTCCCGTACCGCCCGTGAAACATAGAATGCTTTTCATGACATTTGCGAGTAAATAAATAAAATTATAGAGCAGAAAAAAACTACATTAATTGTTTTTGCTGCATGGATAATATCTAGCGGTGTTGCATTCAAACCACACTCATCGGACGACGACGACGACGACATTTTTTATAACTTTTTTACTTATCTTCAAATACAAAAGGTAAATAATTATGAATTATAGCTTTAATACACAAGTCAGCACAACTATTATTACGTAACTTACGAAATAAGTGAACGTTTTTTAAGCGGATGGCGGGCTTTATGCCCACACAACAGATTATACAAATGTTTCGTTCAGAAACGTTAAGGGCAAATACTTACGTAGGTAAACTGCCATGCCGGAGTCAAAAAAAAAATTGGACGGTTTGATACAAAAAAGTATTAAAATCGATTATTAAGAACATTAGTTGAGTATTTAAGTAACATGTAGCGAAATTGCAATGACATTTCTGTTTAGATAACATTTTAAGAAAATTTTTCAATTGCGTGTAAACTCCTTGCTTGAACTTGCATGACCTGTGTGCTGCGCTATAAATTAAAATAAAAATTATTTACCGACCTTAGGTTTCATGACAAAAAGAAAGCCCGAGGGTTTTATATGGGGCATTACGGCCAAGGTAACCTGTATGTTTAGATACTGTTTACGTGCAAGTGTGATGAAAAGAATATATCTATCTTTCTACTTACAGTAAGTGCGTAAAGCCCGTAAGGCACCCAGTACCGCAGGCGAAGCGCGGAGCGAGCGAGCGCCGCGTACTCGGGCGTGGTGGCCGTCTCCTGTCGGAAGCGGAACATCGGCACCAGCGTGTCCGGGTCTGGCAGCGCGTTGTTGATGCTGAGGATGGTGGGTCAGGTTACACTGGTCATATAGTAGGGAAGCTCAATGCACTTGAGTCTATCGAGAAACGAGCCAGAAGAAAGACGGATGGAGCTATATAGCGTGCATAGCTTCATCCCTCTTTCTCGCTAGAACGACTCAAGTTTTAACACGTCATGATATGGCCCCTGGTCGATTCAAAGCTCCAGAGCCTTGAACATTGGTGACGTTTTTCGGGGAGAGTTCGGAACTTGCTTTAAAAAAAAAACCGAGATTCAGACCGAACTGAGGCTGCAAGCCAGTGAATGAAAGAAACGTCTAAGTTGCTTAAATGCTGATCATCCAGATTGAAGTGATGTTCAGCCATTCTGCTAGCATAGATAAGGTATAACAGTGCGATGGAATTGCACGATCTAATTACACCAAACCCATTCCGTCATCGGGCTACAAGAGACAATGCGATGCGCTATCGTTACATGGTGGACATCCCTTATTCATTGTGCGTACAGCTAAGGAGTGGAATTCCCTGCCAGTCTGTATTTCCTGATAGCTATAACTTGTGGTTGTATTTAAGTCAAGAGTGAATAAGTTACTTCTAAGCAAGCGTGCTTATCATGAATTTAATAAAATGTGGGGGGCATGACGGGGCTCTTACACATACAAGTAACTACGCGGATTAGACGCGTTTTTATGTCACTTAACGAAAACATTTTTCGACGTCATTTCATGTAAAACTTAGACACCCAGCAACCTCCACTGGGTCTGGTCTGGATTATGGCCTATTTCTTCTCATAAATAGGAGGCCTGATGCTGGCGATAGATGAGGTCTACGATGGAACGAGCGGGTCCAGAAGATGCCTATTCACTCTTGCTTTAAAGGCTGAATGGTCATAAGAGGCAGGGAACACAGAAGCCGGCAAAGAGTTCCACAACTTGGCTGTACGTACAGTCACCCGCACATGAAGCTACCCGAAACTGTCAAACTTTCCCTATCAACGTTGAACCTAATTTCTTTAACAATAAAGTTGAAAATCTATTAAAGAAATTTGAAAGATTGTTGTAGCTTGATGGCGTCTGTACAATAAATGTGGCAGAAAAGCGCTTGGTGCGACAAGACGGTATATCAACCAAGTGTGGATGGTACCCAGCCGTGCGTCTGGTAGGCCGGTAGTGAAAGGGAGATGGAGGAATCAGGTCATGGAGCTCCTCGACCTCAGAGTTATTGTACTCACGGTATCCCCGCGACCCTCCTGACCAGCAGGTTGATCTGCAACTGCGCAGCAACAGACAGCGGCATGCCCGTGAACATCTCCAGAGCCAGCCTGAAGTTCATGTCTCTGTACAAACAAAAAATAAAGATTTTTATTTTATTTTATTGGGAAAACAAACAATTGTACACTTTGTCTTACAACTAAAATATACAACTAAATTAATGTCAATGTACAATCAACAACGTTTCCACAGATAACATTATAGACTAGTTGATACAGTGATGGTACAACTACAGTTAATTTATTTTGTTTTAGGTAGTTAATAATTTCTGATTTAAATACATTAGGCGTAAGAGCAAAAATATCAATATGGATAAATGAGTTATTGTATGTATCAATATGAATAAGATAAGTCACAAGAAACTGAATATTTCAAGCAATAAGAGACTTTGAGACCAACAATAGTTCAGTTTTCTTTTCCAAGATAATTGGCGCTCCCAGGTCGGTAGCGTGTCGTGTTCCACGCGCGCCTCAAAGAGTCATCAAGGGCCATAGCCTGCCGGGGTTGCGGGAATGTTCTAACGAGATACCGCAGCCCCGGAACTTAAGGGTAGCTGAAGGAACAGGATGGGTTTTTAGTCAGTAGAAGTCTGACACTCCCTATCTCTCCACCCAGAGCGGGAGAAGCCATTCGTTCGGTTTTCCCATCCAGAATAATAAGATAATCGGCTCTGCTTTCATTAGACACCCTTAAAACACCAGCCACTTAAAATTACATACGAGTCACCTTACCCTACATATAAGGACCACCTTACACCAGGCGTCCGTCACTCGCTCAAGGCCACGCGTTATATGCCTACCGCTTTGCGTATCGCCGTCGGTACATCCGACAGTGGGCTGCCGCACGCCTGTCTGAGCCTTTTTAAATCATTTTGACAACGTTATAATGGATCGACCTACAAACAATTGATTTTCCTCCGCTTTGCTCCTGTTTCCCTTTTGATTATTTATTTGCACGGAATTTTATTAAAATTAAACATATTCGATCAACAAATAAAAAATAATTATTTTTCTATATTCGTTTTATTACCAATATCATCATATACAACCCTAGGACATTCGCTTGATGACGTGGGTCGCGCGGCGGGCAAAACAATCTCAACTCTCTGTGTGCGTACTTATGGTACATTTCTTCTCACTGCAAACGGCTGGTATTATTATTAAGATTTTGTAGGCTATTATAGCGTAGGTATTTTTGCTTTTATATGAGAGTGATGTATCTGTTACGAAGTAACTATTTAGTAATCTGTGCTTACACTACTAAACCCAAATCCTACTAGTCGAAGCTAACCTTATAATCATACATATTTCAGCTATGTTTGTACCGCACTTATAATTTATCAGCACACTACTTTATGTCAGGTATTTGTCACACAAGGAGGCTTACCTACACTTTACAATTTTAAACGACTATTCACTACTTCTATTATACTGTTTACTGGCCTGTCTTTTATACAATAAAATCTTCCTTCCACAGATAATTAAGTCATCTAGTTTAGACACAGACATTCGCTGACTTTTTCATTATTAAGCTGTGTAAAAGTGAATATCGACGGTTAAAAGGAAATAGGGTATAAGCGACAAAAAAAAAGAAATGTTTAGGAGAGCCATTCAAAGTTTAGAATTTTAGAAAAACTGATGTATTTCTTTATTAAAACATCAGACAGTTGACTAAGTGTTATAGTAAAAGAAGGATAAGGTACTTTTCACAGTGGTTGTATAAAAGATAACAGGACACAAGAAACAGTCGGCTTTCAAAACAATACCAGTCCAAAATGTCGCTTATATACCCTATTTCCTTTCAACCATCGATATAAAGATAGAGAGAATATACTTTATTGTACACCAAAATTTAAACACACCTACTTAACAATATTGCTGTATGGCGGTATTAACATAATTAATGAAACAAATTAATTAATTGCCTGGAATAAAAATCGGCTTGTGTTTAAACGTCTACCAGAAAAGTACCTTTTTTACTACCAAAAAAATCGAAATGTTTACCAAAAAACTTTTTTGCAAAAAATAAAACCGACTTCCATATCAAAACACTACAAAGTCAAAAATAATTTTAATTTCGGTAGTCGGTGTTATTGGTTTTGTATTTTCTTTTTTTTCACACCGCCTTCCGAAATTAAAATTATTTTTGACTTTGTAGTGTTTTGATATGGAAGTCGGTTTTATTTTTTGCAAAAAAGTTTTTATTTTCGCGCTTTTTAGTGGATCAGTTTTAATTAATCTAGTTACAAAAGCCAAAATGTCGACTACTTATCACCTTCACCAGCAGAGTAAACGAAAAGATCGTCTATGTAAATATCTTTTTCAGACTTTTGTCTATTTTTCAGAAACTGCTTGTCCGATTTCGATAAAATTTTCATGGGACCATTTGGAAAGTAAATTCTTTTCAACAAAAAAAGAATTTTTCAAATCGGTTGGCAAGCGACGGAGATATGCCCGAACAAACATAAAAAAAAAAACAAACAAACATCCGAATTGAGAACCTCCTCCTTTTTTAGAAGTCGGTTAAATAGATACATTCTCACCAAATAACCTAACCTAACCAAACCTGGCGCTTAATGAGCTAGTTAGTAAAATTGGCATTTATCCATTTTGGTAAGCATTTGCCATAAAAATCTATTATTTATTAAATGTATTATTACGTGTCGTCATTGGTATGTGAGTTGGCATAATGAAAGACATGTTATGCCATTATAGAGCATGCCATGCCATTTAAGAGCCATGGCCATTAAAGAGGGCAAAAGAAATAGAGGCCACCACCAGGATTCGAACTGTCTCTCTAGATTTGAAGACGTTGTGCCTTAGACCAGAAATGTCACAAAATCGCCATGAATGGAGAAAACCATGGAATAGATGAATAAGGTTGGAATGGTAATGTGGGCATGGCGAGCGCGCCACATTTATGATACGAAAATCATAGCTTGACCGATTAATTCATTCATCGCGTTTAGTGCGCTTCAGATTACTTCGGAACACAGAGCTAAATAAACACAAATAAATACATTGATTGATTGATTGATTGATTGAGAGCTCTGCTTTAAAATGCCGTGTTGTACAATTATAACCTGTAAAACAAAAAGTCAGACCGCAAGTATAGAGCGAGGAGGTATATCTTTCCATCGGTAAGTCGAAAATAACATTTAATTACAATTTTATTTGTAAAAAACATAAAAATATTCTGATCACTATGAAATTCCGAACATTAACAACATTATTGCAATAAGTTACAAAAAGTATACATTGTCCGATGCGTCCTCCACACTTCAACCATTGACGTTTCGACCTTTGCCCTGATTGGCCGTGTCGCACGGCGTATGTTTATCGACAGTGAGTTACAATCAGTAGCAAGCTCTCGATTTAAGTGTGTGTAATTTATTTGTGTGCGTAATTCGCATACGTAACGGGCCTCTTGCTTGTAGTGGAGCTAAAAGAGACAAGCGGCGATACGCGTTCTCATACAAATCAGGAACTATTTCCTTTCTAACCTCTTTTATCTGTTCTGTGGAGAAAACATATCAAGGGGCCGACTCCGTACAGGGATAAAGCCTAGAGAGTAGATTGATATGTTGAGCAAGATGGCTCTAGAGTAACCTTACCTAGCTAATTTAAAGCACAATATCCTACCCATAAAAGTGCTTATTGTGCCACCTTACCCTACTGTCTGAAAGACAACGTTCTTTGGGTCAGTTATTTGTATAATTTTCACGTTTTTTTATGCCTTATACTATTAATATTATTAATTGTAGTTATTATGTATGTCTTTGCTTCTTTCTTTTTTTTATATTTTTGTTTTGTATCTTATATAGATAAATAGTACACCGTGGACTACCCGCGTATTTATTTTCGCCTTCTGTGTCAAATCCATCCAAAGGTTGTCTGTAAAAGATCGCTTTTAGCGATAAGACCATCCGTCAGATAACATGTCCATAATTTTATTTTACTGTTATGGTGTACAATAAGCAATATATCTATCTATCGATAATAACAAATAAAACTTACTCTGTAGCGTTAAGGCCATCGATCTTGCTGGCATAGATGGGGTCTGAGTGCAGGAAGTGAGGCAGAGACACGAAGGCGGGCGCTCCGTAGCGACACTCCGACACATTCAGGGCTCCCGATGGCATGCAGTTTTCATCGCGGACGTCGTCGCAGAAACATGCCTGGAATCAAGGATAAATTTATATTTATTTTGCAAAACTTCTTTTTTATTTACTTAATTGCAATCTAGAAGAAGACACCTTACCAGCTAAAACAATGAAGAAGCAGTTTTATAGCATTGTGCTTCTACACATGAAGAACACATAAAACATTAACAATAACAAATAAATAAAATTGAAGTGTTCGTCTGTCGTTTCAAAATAACTATATCTTCTTAACTACTTATAGTTATTTACACTATACTCATTACTGAATCACATTTTTTTTTGTCTGTTTGTTTGTCCAAGCTTATCTCTGGAATGACTGAGCCGATTTTAATGAGACTCACTAGGATATGGGCCAACATGTAGGCTATGTTTTCCAATTCTAACAATTCCCGGATTTTTTTCCCGGAATTACCACAGGATCGGGATTTACGCGATTTAATTTAATCAAACAAAGTATACCTAAATGAAAACTACAAATCTGTCAAAATTATAAATAACCAACTTTATTACAGCACGATAAGGTTCAAGCCCGATTGGCAAAATTTGACAGTTATTTTTTCCCAATCTTGACCTGATCTCTCCTGATGGTAAGCGATAGATGAGGTCTACGATGTGACGAGCGAGCCCAGAAGATGCCTATTTACTCGTGCTTTAAAGGCTGAAAGGTCATAAGTGGCAGGGAACACAGAAGCCGGCAGAGAATTCCACACCTTGGAAGTGCGCACAATAAATGTGGAGGAGAAGCGCTTGGTACGACAAGACGGTATATCAACCAAGTGTGGGTGGTACCCAGCCGTGCGTCTGGTAGACCGGTAGTGGAGATGGAGGAATCAGGTCATGGAGCTCCTGCGCACACTCCCCGAAGTACAATCTGTAGAAGATCGACAGGCAAGCAACGGTTCGCCGATGAGCCAGACTATGAAGCTTGTCCACCAGCACCTCGTCGCCTATAAGCCTTTTAGCTCTGCGCTCGATCCAGTCCAATGCAGCAAGTTGGTACTTTGCAGAGCCATCCCACAAGTTTTATTTTATGTATCTATATTGCTTTACTAGTATATTAATAAGTATACTAATATTATAAATGCGAAAGTTTGTGAGGATGAATGTATACGCAAAAATAACTTACTGTTTCTTTAATTTAATTGTATTTTTGTATGTGAGTGTACTGATGCTAAACAAATATTTCTTTCTTTTCAGTACATTTGCTTGATGATTAGATGGAGTCTATACGTACCATATGCGGGTATTTGTGTCCGTTATCAAACACGGAATCGTTGGCTGAGTATTGGACGCCGTCGATACCTTCAACTTGTACGCCACGCTCTTTACTTAACGTCAGGAATCTGAAAATAAATCACATCGCATTATATACACATTGCTGCAGAATTGTCCGAAAGAGTTACCGCGGCCTCGGAATACGAAGTGCAAAGGACGACACACGGATGGGTTTTAGTCAGTAAAAGTCTGACACACCCTCCAGCTTCGCCCATATCGGTAGAAGTCATTAAATCATTTTCCCACCCAGAAAAAAAAAGAAAAAGTAAGGCAATGTCTATTTGACAAAACATAAAAATAGTAAGTATGTTTACCAAATAAAATACGTTATTATTGTACACCAGTCTCGTTTTTATTAGGCCTGCGTAAGGTCAACAGCCTAGTAATTTGGTTCACACATCAGACAAACTTATTTAAAATAAGTTGGACTTAAAACGGTATCACGAGATGTATTGAAAAATCTGAATTCAAAGCATTAAAGGTGAATTTATTTTTAATGAAACTGACAAATGAAATACTAGCTGTTGTCCGTGACTTTATTCGGACATTTTTCAAACTGTCTTCCGATATTTCAGTCCCTTATGAGTTACTTTTGAGAAAAAACTGCCTAAATTTATCCCCGGGTCTTCATGTTACATTTCAACAAAGTCGGTTTATCCAAGGAAGCGTCACAAACATTCTTCATCCATTCATTGTGAACAGCTAAGGAGCGGAATTCCCTGCCAAAGTCTGTGTTTTCTGATAGCCATAACCTGGGGATCTTTGAGTCAATAGTCAATAGGTTACTTCTAGGTAAGCGTACTTCATCTTCGACCACATCATCGCATACCATCAGGGAAAATAGTAAATAGTAGGGATAAACGCGAACCTAACAACAATAAAAATAATCAGACGGGAAAACTTTCGCATTTATTACATTATATAATTATGGATTAAATACTTATCGGATTATTATAAGTAATCCATTCATAATCCTAGATTTACACAGATTACTTTACATACATATGTACATACATGCCCTTGAGATAGATACTGATCTTTTTTTATTTTCGCTAGTCTCTGGCAGAAATAATAACGAATTGTGGATCTACTTTCTGGAGAAATGAACATAATTTTAAAATTTAGTTTTCATTTCCTTCCAAGTAACTTTATAAGTGTTTATTTTATTATGTATATAGTTTTCTATTTTACAGTATTAGCTATTTGTTTTATGTTTTCTTTTTTTATTATCGCTTATCGCCCAAGTATTGAATCTCCCACTCTATCTTTTTACCACTCATGGTTGACTGGTAGAGAATGCATAAAGTGTAAATAAATATCTATTCGGCTTTATTTCAGACAAATCTATGTTGTTTGGGGAGCTCTTCACTAAATATACCAGCCGCACAAGTCCGGGAGTCGCAGGGTGACTCCCGGCCACCTCTGGGCGGGCCTACGGACTGCGAGCAATGGGTAACTCGCCGCCTGACTGAAATCAGGCCATCATTTCCAGCCGGGGTTGCGGAATTGTTCGAAAGTGTTACCGCGGCCTCGGAACACGAAGGGTTGACCGAACACGGATGCGTTTCAGTCAGTAAAAGTCTGACACACCCTCCCGTTTCGCCCAGATCGGGTGGCAGTCATGCAACTCTTTAGTAATACAGGGTCGATTTAGAACGTGATTCAAGACACGCAAGTGATAGAACATTTTGTCGGCTTCTTCCTAAATTTTGCCAATTTTTTACTTTTCATTATCGTTATTCCTGTACTTAATGTTATTTACATCGTTCGTATCGGTATCCAATCATTCGTATCATAAATGTTTTTATGGAATTATGTGTAAATTATTCGCGAAGTTTGCGTTACGATGTTCTGGACACCTAGTATAATTAATTGATATCCTCACCGATTTTGGCCACGGCTGCCAATTTCTGCGTAGATTAGCTTTCTGCGCAGGAAATATTATAGGAAGTATGTACTATGTACTCAGGTACAAGTGCAATATATGTTCCTGTTACTCTCATAGCCCGATGGAACGGCATCACGGCAATCCAACAAGACTGTGCTTTTCGAGGCACGGGGGTATCAAGACCGCCAACTTCCAAGTTAAATCGGTCACCAGTCTTGTCTAGGGAAACCGTAGGTATTACCTAGCTACTGGCTCCATATGGCCATTGCCTTTCGGGGTAACGGGAATGTTCTAACAACATACCTAAAGCGGCCCTGGAGATTAAGGGCGGTTGAAAAAAAATGGTGGGTTTTTAGTCAGTAGAAGTCTGACACTCCCTTCCGCTCCACCCAGACCGGGAGAAGTCATTTGATCATTTTTCCACCCGGAAAAAAATAAACAAAAAAGAAGCTACTGGATTGTAGAAGTTTGACAGCAATCGTTCCATGTAAAAGAAACTAGTACTCAGCTTCATTTGTGTTCAAGACTGCAATAGGCCAGCCAACGGTAACTGGACGTGTCCGGAACCCCTCCACGATACGTGGAGACTACCGTTGTTTTCAATACTATAAGTTACAAGGTTACACAATGGCCTGCCTCTACTAGGCTTCGGCCTACAACAATAAAAACAAAATGTACCACTAACCTGAGTGCTGGGGACGCCAAGTTCGACCTTCAAAGGTCACGCCCTAAGTGTGGTTTGTATGTGATATGAGGTGAGTAATTGTAACGTGTGGTGAAAGACAAGTGTGGATGGACAAGGTTCTCCAAGATGCAGTCCTCCCAATGCGGTCCGTCTTCAATCAGCACACTTAATTCCAACAACGCGCGTGCCTTGGTATGGCGTCAATATGGCGTACTTGTTCCAAGAAATATCACTGGATTCTTGTTAATCCGAGCTTACAAAGTTCAATCAATCACTGAACACAATTAATCTGTTCATATCTCGTGAGATCCAATACGATTTACAACAAATTCCGCGTGCCGGCCGACCGACGACAAGGCGGCGTATAATTCAACAATATCCCGGGGTTTTCAACAAATGGGGAATACACTTCAACCAACAAATAATTCGCGACCCAATTATCGGTCTCAACAGGCGTATTCAACAATATTTTACCAATTACAATCAAATCAAAGTCCCAAACGTGCGGACATTTTTCCAACAAGCAAAGTCAATCTGTCAAGTCAAAAGAGGTTATGTCAAGTCCACAGATAATTAATGTTGCCGGCCAAAAGGTGCGTTCTGTTTCACGTCGGACCGAACACTTGTAATGCGTACCGCAATCAGACCTAATCAACGAAGGTAACCCACGGCGAGACACAAATCTTTCCAAAGTCGCCTCAAAGGCCTCTGTCGAGAGGGAGGTTACCAGCTCCAAATGTACTGCCTTGGTTGACAGGCAGACAAACACACAAATAAGCCCCAACAATCCTGCTATTACGAAGGGTGGACGTCTTCAACAAAGGGGGACCAACAAAATCCGTTACGACGCCAGCAAAGGGCCTCGCCTCATTGACGCGATCAGCCGACAAAATCCAAAATTCTCGCTGCAGAATGGCCAACAGCGCATTGCAACCGGCATGCGAGTTCTTAGTGTGACGATCAGTCACCAACAATTGTACCAAGTTCAGTTACAACAAGGGCAGGAGCACCAATTTTAGGGTAAGGACAACTCACAAGGGTGACCTCAAACCAGGTCCTTCCCTCAACAGTGGTGTCAGCCGGTTCGCCAATTCCCCAAATCTTGCCTGAAAGGTCGTTCACCTTCAGGCCAACCTGTCCCGCTAACCAAGAAGACAAAGGCAACCCCGGACTCCCGTCTCCAAAATGGCACAGACCACAATCGAGTCACCCAAGGGTCCCCAGACCGTGACCGAGGCCGTTGGCAACAAAACCGTCTTGATCGGGGGTTCCTTTAGCGGGGCAGGCGTCAATCTCTTAGTGATGCCTGGGCGGCGACCGATCGCCGCTTCCAGGCTGCCTTCGTTCACGACGAGGCCAACAATCAAACCATTCGTCCGCGCGGTGTCCCAAGCCGCTCGCCATCACTGGAGGGGCATATCCCACCGGATGCCCGAATGGCGGAGGGCGCGACTCCAGCCGGGGACGTTCCGCCAACGGAGGGGAAAGGGAGCGGCGCCGACCCGGCCACTGCTGCCTAGCAGCCAATGCGCGTTCTCCCTGACGAGGGAAGACCAAATGGCGCTCGTGGGGCTCCCGTTCAACTTGCGCGGGGGGTGGAGTGCGGCGTACAGAATCGCGGGTCTCAGCCCGGTGCTCGTCTCCGGGGTACCCCCCCATGCGCGAACCCCCCTCAGAAGCTGGTCTGCTGGAGCGGTTCGCGTTGGCGCACAAAATCTCCAAGTGGGACCCTTCACAAATTCTACACGGGCGGGGGTCGGGGCAGTCCCGATGAAAGTGGGCCCCCAAGCACGAGAAGCACAAACGGCGTGCGTTGACAATGCGGCGGCGGGAACTTACGTGCAAATTCAAAAAGTCCCGGCAACGCGCCATGACATGCCCCGTTGCCTTACAAAAGTCACAATGATGAGGACTCCGGGCACCATCAAAACGGGGGGCGGGGCGAACATCAACAGGCCCCCTAGCCCGAGGACTCCGGGCGCCAGCCAAACGGGGGGCGGGGCGATCATCAACAGGCCCCCTAGCCCGAGGACTCCGGGCGCCAGCAAAACGGGGGGCGGGGCGATCATCAACAGGCCCCCTAGCCCGAGGACTCCGGGCGCCAGCCAAACGGGGGGCGGGGCACTGCCCTTAATGAGGCCATTGCAACAATCAAATATTAATACAAAACAACAATCAACAACCAACAATCAAATATTAAACAAACAGCAATGACTTGTTAGCCGACCAAATAGTTTCAACAAAATAAAAATTCAAATTCAATTATTCAATCAAATATTAATGCAAACAACAATCAACAACCAACAATCAAATATTAAACAAACAGCAATGACTTGTTAGCCGACCAAATAGTTTCAACAAAATAAAAATTCAAATTCAATTATTTCAAGTCCCAATCCGACCCTGTTCTTATTCCAAGTATGAATCTAGCTTGGTACAGATGGCTAGTTACAAATAAATAACAATTCAATGTATAATACAATGCTGGATCAACCTCAAATAAATATCAAGAAGCACAACAATTGACTGTATAATATTGAGCCGGAGAATCTCTAACAACTATCCAATAATTACTATAAATGCAATAACCAATACACACAATTCAAGTCCTATTATGTTAGACTATGTGTAATTATTATTTAGATAACCTTTCAAATTCAGATCAATGACATTCAATTATTAATTGCAACAAATACCAAACAACTTTTACAACAATATACCAACTTATGTACCAAATTATGTACCAAATTATACCAAATTATACCAATAATTCCCAATTTCACAAATAAATCCTACCTGTCAATGCAATGAAAGAGGCTACAATACAAATTACAAATACAACTTCAATTGATTCAACTTCAACTAGATAGCCCGGATGACATGGTAATATATTCAATACTTATTAAGTTACAAGTTATGTTAAGTAATTAAACTCAAGTTTTAAGTTTTCAACAATATTCAAAACTTCCAATTAAACCAGTGGATCTTATATTATAAGAGCCGCGCTTCTGCTACCAATTTTATATTAAAACCACGCTCTGCTACCACTTTGTTCAAGACTGCAATAGGCCCAGTGCAACGGTAACTGGGGTGTCCCAAACTTGTCCGCGATACGCGGATTCTAAACGTTGCTTAATAATGATAACAAGGTTACACAATGGCCTGCCTCTACTAGGCTTCGGCCTACAACAATAAAAACAAAATGTACCACTAACCTGAGTGCTGGGGACGCCAAGTTCGACCTTCAAAGGTCACGCCCTAAGTGTGGTTTGTATGTGATATGAGGTGAGTAATTGTAACGTGTGGTGAAAGACAAGTGTGGATGGACAAGGTTCTCCAAGATGCAGTCCTCCCAATGCGGTCCGTCTTCAATCAGCACACTTAATTCCAACAACGCGCGTGCCTTGGTATGGCGTCAATATGGCGTACTTGTTCCAAGAAATATCACTGGATTCTTGTTAATCCGAGCTTACAAAGTTCAATCAATCACTGAACACAATTAATCTGTTCATATCTCGTGAGATCCAATACGATTTACAACAAATTCCGCGTGCCGGCCGACCGACGACAAGGCGGCGTATAATTCAACAATATCCCGGGCTTTTCAACAAATGGGGAATACACTTCAACCAACAAATAATTCGCGACCCAATTATCGGTCTCAACAGGCGAATTCAACAATATTTTACCAATTACAATCAAATCAAAGTCCCAAACGTGCGGACATTTTTCCAACAAGCAAAGTCAATCTGTCAAGTCAAAAGAGGTTATGTCAAGTCCACAGATAATTAATGTTGCCGGCCAAAAGGTGCGTTCTGTTTCACGTCGGACCGAACAATTTGCTTAGACTGGAAACCGAACCCAACATGGTTGTAAACAGGCTAAGCACATAATAACCATGACAGGTCTTTGTTCTGTAATTACGCACAAAACGTTTTGGGAATACTTTCATTGTGCGTACGGCTAAGGAGTGGAATTCCCTGCCGGAGTCTGTGTTTCCTGATCGCTATAACCTGGGAGTCTTTAAGTCAAGAGTGAATAGGTTACTTCTAGGCAAGCGTGCTCCATCTTCGACCACATCATCACTTACCATCAGGTGAGATGGTGGTCAAACGCGAGCCTATTATCATTAAAAAAAAATTGACCGCTACCATATATATCCTTATCTTTTACACCAAGATAACCTTATATATTTGATTCATAAACTTAAGTAAATAAAATGGTTGTTATCACTGCATCGATCAACATAATATATTTTATCTATTTCTGATGATAAAGAAGTTAAGATTCTTCCTATCTTTGTTCGTTAATGGCTTTAAATTGGTTTGACAAATATTTTTGTTTGACCTTGCCTACACTACACCGATAATTATGTTGAGATGTATGTAGTTAAGACTTATTTTATTGTTAATAGGCTCTCGTGACCACCATCTCACCTGATGGTAAGCGATGATGTGGTCGAAGATGAAGCACGCTTACCTAGAAATAACCTATTCACTCTTGACTTCAAGACTCCCAGGTTATAGCTATCAGAAAACAGACTCGGCAGGGAATTCCACTCATTAGCTTATTAAAAAAAAATCTAGGACATAACCACTTGACAAATAGTAGGTTAAAAGGACTCCACAACCAAGTAGCCGGGTAACACAATAACCCTTTAAGTCATCTATACTAATATTATAAAGCGTAAAAGTTTGTTTGTTTGTTTGTTTGCTTGAACGCGCTAATCTTCGAAAGTACTGGGTGGATTTGGATGCAATTTGGTATGGAAGTAGCTTGAAGCTTGAGGACGGTTATAGGCTACTTTTTACGCGACTGCAAAAAAGGAGAGTTATGTTTTTACCGTGATAGAATCCACGGGAGCGAAGCCCCGCGTGAGTACTAGTAAGTCATAAATAAGTCATAAGTCATTTATTTCGGAACAATATACATTGTGTAGAAAATTGAAAAATGGTGTCAGATTTTCAATTTAAATACTAATTAACTGATATGTTTTTTTCACATTTGTAATTTTAATCAGGATAGATTTTTATGAGTAGGTAAGCTTGAATGTGTCACATAGACGTATTTGATTGTAATATTACGCTGCGCGCGTCATATTTCTAAGGTCAATTTATTTGCCTGACTGTGTAATTGCAGAATTAAACTTTGGCAAACCATGATGACCAGTGATAAATCCATTGTCTGTTTAAATGACGAGACAAACTGCGATGCACCATCGTTACTTGGTGGACATCCCACCCATACGCACTAAACGTTTTGGGAATAGTTCGGGAGTCTGTGTTTCCTGATAGCTATAACCTGGGAGTCTTTAAGTCAAGAGTGAATAGGTTACTTCTAGGCAAGCGTGCTTCATCTTCGACCACATCATCGTTTAAAATCAGGTGAGACGGTGGTCAAACGTAAGCATATCAACTTCTTAAACGATCGAACTAAGAAACAAAACAGTTCGGGTCTGAGTGCACATCGAGTCTTTTGTAACGTCAGAACATGATAACTCCACTCTTCCCATGAGCAGTGGGCTTAGTGTCAGTTTGAATACCGTTTTCGTTTTCTAAAACTATCGCTTTGCTTCTTTCACATGCGTCAACCTTGTAGATGAGTGTGAAAGAGACAAAAATATAGTTTTAGATAACGATAATAGTATTGCAAACTCATACTAAGCCTCCAGAGTGCTGGCCTTTTCATCGATCAAAGAATTATCATTGCAGCCAATGCAGCCAGTATTCTCGGCACTTTTTCTATCATGACATCGAAGATATTATTATTAGGTTCGCGTTTAAGCACCATCTCACCTATTCAGTCTTGACTTGACCTCCAAGTTATAGCTACCAAGAAACACAAACTCTGGCAGGGAATTCCACTCCTTAGCCGTACGCACAATGAAAGTATTCCCCAAACGTTTTGTGCGTATGGGTGAGATGTCCACCATGTAACGATGGCGCATCGCCGTTTGTCTTGTAGTCCGATGCTGGAACGGGCTTAGAGAAATTAGTTTGTGCAATTCCATCGCACACTCTCCGAAATGTAAACGATAGAAACCGGTAGACTTGCTATACATTTTTTTTAAACTGTGATGGAACAAAACAAAATGTTACTCACGTGCAAATATCAGAAGCGAACACGAAGAGCTCTGGTTGGCCCTCCTCTGGGGCCCACAGCTCTCCAGTGGACCCCTTGACCTCCCCACATTCGTCCCTGTAGTCGGTCCTGTTCCTGTACCTCCACTCGTGCACGTTGCCCAGCATTGAGAAGTCCTCGACTCCCGTATTAATGTTGAAAGAGCCGTCAAATTCTATGGAACCGTTGCGCTGTGAACATGACAATGAAAGATCGTTTATTACTGATGAACCCACTCTTGAACTCGTTCACGATGATGGTAAGCGATATATGAGGTCTACGATGGATCGAGCGAGCCCAGAAGATGCCTGTTCACTCTTGCCTTACAGGTAGACGGGTCATATGTGGTAGGGAACACAGATGCTTAAGAATAAACTTAATGACTTGGTTATTTTTAAAAAGCACAAAATTAATTGAAGAGTATAATTAAAGAAATGGAATTTATTGGTTGATGGCGGACGGTTTTGCAATAATTAATATAAATAACATCATAAGTAATTTCTCTCCATGGTTTCTAAAACCTGTAGAAGTCTCTTAAACCGACGTTTCGCCTCTGTGTCGTCTGAGTGATCGACGAGTCAACGTCTTCTGAAGATGCTCTGTGCAAGGGCGAAACACATGTCCCGAAGTGGTTTGGGTTGTATATTCGAAATGCATACACATGCGAAATGCATATTCCATTCAAGTGAAGGCAACTGAAGGAACAGGCTGGCTTTTTAGCCACCCAGAGGGGAGGAATTTTTTTTTTATCTCCGGCAAAAAGGCAATCGCTTTAAACTAAATGACGCGCGTATTTCCTAGCTGCCTACCGATGAATCGAAATTTACGAGTGTTCACCCAGTGGTCAAAATCCAACCACAATTTAAATTAAATCGAATGCATTATAATTATAAAAATATGAACTTTCCGCACTCGTTCTCTATTTATAAATTTAACCGTTTTCATAATCCGCCTGCGCATTTATCGTAAAAAGGGGTATAATTTCTTTTGCAGACAAGTTGGCCCATACAAATGGATTACATTCTATTAAGGCTAGTCAGATGATAACGTAAATATTATTACTATTTTCCTCCGATACTTGGGTATTGTTTACTACATCACAAATTACTGAAGCAATTATTTAATTTTGTTTACGATCACTTAAGTTTAACTTTTTGTTATATACTGTTACTCTTTATTATATCGTGTATGAAGTATCATCTAAAAATACCCATGTATGTGTACGTGTGATTACCATGTCGACACATTTTATCAAATGTGTCATTCGAGTAACATTATGTTCAACATTGTGGTCAAGGATTGCATTTTGAACATAATACTTTGAAATGTTTATGACGGCTCTAATTAAAGTTTGGATTTAATACTTAAGAGTTATCTATAAAACATTCAGTTTCTTTTTTTAATATATGGTCTTTATTATTCTACTAGGAGTCGCGCAGAGCCTCGCTCCCATGCACCCCTGCAGCATCTCACTCATATGTATAATAAATACTTTATGGATATTGATATATTTTGCTAAGTAGAAATGCTTTTAGAACTAGAGTTATTAAGGTACTGAATAGATTAGATACAAGTCATCTTGAAGTAACTGACTAATTCGAAAGCTTGTAGCGTTATAAAAATATAATAGCTTACTTGAATATGGATAATACTTGACTCTTCATCGTAGCATACCTTTTAAATAATATGTGGAAAATATTGTTGTTATTACATTGATTTAGTTTTATATAACCGTATATAACTCATTATTATTATGTTTAATGTAACGACGTTTCTTTTTCCAAATAAAATAAAATAAATAAAATTAAGAACATAACCTTCCTTCTTTTGCAGTCGGGTAAAAGTAGCATATAACCTTCCTCAAGCTACTTCTATACCAAATTTCATTCAAATCCACCCAGTAATTTCTAAGATTAACGTGTTTCAACAAACAAACAAACGTCTCCGCTTTATAATATTAGTATAGATTATGATAACCTAAATAACAAAATACCAAAGTGAATTTATTAGGTCGCATATCCTTTTATTTTGACATTGTATCCGCATTCTTTGCGTGTATTGTCTCATTTACGACTTTTAATACACATGAAGCTATAAATCTGTTATTACATTCAATTGCGATATTATCAGTTACAAAATTAGTGTATGAGTCACTCGGCAATTACTTCGCTCATCGTGAAGAAAAATTAGTAATTATTGTTCCTACAAGTCAGTTTCGCGTCATATGTGCCTTTTAGCTAAAACTAACTTTCTGGTACATCGGAAAATGCGTTTGGAATAAGTGTATTTATTTATTTTAGGGAAAAACAAACAGTAGCATATTACATGGGTATAATGAGACTTTACACACTAAAATATTGAAAATATGCTACCCACTACATTTTCCACAGCTTACTATTAAGAGATACCTAGAGAGACATATAACATTATATACTTAACTAGCTTTTGCCCGCGACTTCGTCCGCGTGGAATAGTTACTTTGGGCTGACGTTAAATTTAACCCCGATTTTGAAACATTCTTCATTGGCGCTCCGCTCCTATTGGCCTTAGCGTAATGATATATAGCCTATAGCCTTTCTCTATAACTTGACTATTTAATTAAAAAATAATTTTTCAATTCGAACCAGTAGTTCCTGAGATTATCGCGTTCAAACAAACAAACGAACTCTTCAGCCTTAAATTATTAGTATAGATAGCTGTTGCCCGCGACTTCGTACACGTTTCCGTCGTTTTTCGTAAAAAAAAGTAGCCTATGTCCTTCCTCACGGTTCAGTGATTTTGATGTAAAAGACAGATTAACTTTCGTAATTTAGTAGGGAAATATAATATGTCAATCTATAATACTGTTGAAAAATATCGCAATACCGAACCGCACAATATTATTGTTAATAGCTGTGCCCGCGACTCCGTCAGCGTGTAACTCCTTGTGTGTTATTAAGTTAATGTATTGGTAATATTGTTTAGATCACGTTCTCATGAGGCTTAAGTGCCTATAGAACGAAAATACTTCAGCGCAAAGCTTCCGGGTAAACGATGTTGAAAGTTGACCCGTCCGGCACGTGAACATTAAGATTTCTAGAAATGCTAACCCGAGAAAGAGCGACGTACAACTGACCATGCGAGAAACAACTGACACCGAGATCTACTCCAGCAACACGAAAAGTCTGCCCTTGAGCCTTATTAATTGTCATTGCATAACACACCGATACTGGGAATTGCGTTCTTTTAAATTGGAATGGAAAATTATTTGGTATTATGGGAATTCTGGGAATAAAGACAGTTTCTCCTGCACCGCTACCTGTTAAAATTTGAGCCTCGATTATATTTTGTTGCAACTGGGTTACTTTTAGCCGAGTTGCATTGCAAAGTTGTGGTGGTTTTAAATTTCGGAGCAGAATAATAATCAGAAAGCTTCGAACTGCTAAGCTATCGGGAGTTACACGTGTTATTGTGAGTCAACCATAAAAGATAGATATATGCTGTCGTGGGATATTTTTTATATAATTTTAAGGAGAACATTTCCGTCATAAATGATTTCTGTGTAGCTTTAACCATTAAGATTGCACTCGCGATGGAAGCTTCAAAAATGGAGTAACTTCTCCCGTTTTTCCAACATTTCCCTTCACTGCTCTGCTCCTATTGATTGTAGCGTGATGAAAAGTATACTATAACCAGCTCAGGAGTATGAAAAATAATTGTACCAAGTTTCGTTAAAATCCGTCGAGTAGTTTTTGTTTCTATAACGGTTATACAGACAGACAGACAGACAGACAGACAGACCGACAGACAGACAGACAGACAAAAATTTTACTGATTGCATTTTTGGCATCAGTATCGATCCCTAATCACCCCATGATAGTTATTTTGTAAATATATTTCATGTACAGAATTAACCTCTCTACAGATTTATTATAAGTATAGATAAACTAAAATTACAGTTAATAATGTGTGATGCACAATGTATAAAACATACAAAGGTTTCATAAACCAGGCAGACAAATAAATATACCCATTAAATCATACAGTCAACTGCTGATCCTTAATAACTGCATGGATTTGCTCCTTTAACATACTTTTACTGAGGAACAGCATGTCTATTTTGCTAAACTCATGGTTGTAAGTCTCAACCATGCGATAAAGAGATAAAAGTTCATTATAAATCCTTAATTAGGGTTCCGTAGCCGAATAGCAAACAACGGAACCCTTATAATTTCGTCATGTCCGTCTGTCTGTCCGTCCGTCCGTATGTCACAGCCATTTTATTCGGAAACTATTAGGACTATACACATGAAACTTGGTAGGTAAGATGTATTCTGTGAACCGCTTTCCGATTTTAACAAAAAACAAATATAGAGATTCTTACGTGCATCGGAAAGTGCGTTACGCCTTTGATTCGGGGTATCATTTATACATTTTTGACAGTCGTTACAGGTAGTCAGAAGTCAGAGCCAGGGGGTATCGTGTTACCCAGACACTGGGTTGTGGAGGTCAGATAGGCAGACGATCCAGGTAAGACACTAATACTTAGCTGCTATTGGTTAGACTGGAAGCCGCCCCTAGACAGTTGGTAAAAGGCTAACCTGATGATAAGTTGTGTGTCTGCATTCGGATATATCGACGGTCTAATTATCAGAGTTCGTAATTCCATTTCAGTGAATTTTACAGGAGCAAGAAAAAACCGTTTTATTTATTAATTTATTGCAATATTTCTACTTGTGATTTAAGGGTAGAATGGATAGAGAAAATTGTTTATACATTTCTTTTAAAATATTGCATTGAAAATTGACTTAGTAGAAACTTTTCTAGCCACGGTGTTTGGAGTAAGGAAGTTTAAATGTAGTACGACTTTTTATTTTTATAGATTGGTAATACCTCATCGTATAATCGTTTTTGGGAAATAAGAAGTATTCATTGTATAGATTATAAAATACTGCACGAGATGGCATTAAAAGACCACTTTTAGTGTTTTTTTTTTTGGAGTTACGCATTTTGATAATTAGACAGACGATATGGTTCTCTATTCTATTCTTTATAATGATCAAACTGACATACACTACACATAAAAAATGCATACGTACTATATACAAGTGTCCCCTCGGTATTTTTGCTCGAATGACTCGACATGACATCCTGTTCCTGTGTGATACGCGAGGAGATATGACGTATCTCATTTGTAATGATTTTATATAAATAGATATGGTCTTTATTGTACACCATAAGTAATAACGGAAACAAATGAGGACTTAACAACTAAAAAGGATGATACAATGGGAGGTTTTATCGCTAAAACCGATATTGTATAGCCAACCTTTGGATGGAAATAAGAGCTGACCCAACGAACTTTGTTTCTCACCTTTTAAATTCTCCCTGGACTTTCACAATTATTTTCAAACAAAATATAGCCAACTCAGTCCAACCTTTTTCGAGCTTAAGCGAGACTAACGAACAGGAAACTGATTTTTATATATGTACTAGTTTTTGCCCGTGACTTCGTACGCGTGGGAAGGTTTTCCCGCGCAAATCCCGATCCCGTGGGAATTTCGGGATAAAAAGTAGCCTATGTGTTATTCCAGAATGTCAACTATCTACTTACCAAATTTCATTCGGATCCGTTCAGTCGTTTTTGCGTGAAAGAGTAACAAACATACATCCATCCTCACAAACTTTCGCATTTATAATACTAGCTTTTGCCTGCGACTTCGTACGCGTGGGAAGGTTTTCCCACGCAAATCTCGATCCCGAGGGAATTTCGGGATAAAAAGTAGCCTATGTGTTATTCCAGGATGTCAACTATTTACTTACCAAAAACATTCAGATCCGTTCTGTAGTTTTTACGTGAAAGAGTAACAAACATCCATCCATCCTCACAAACTTTCGCATTTATAATATTAATAGGAAGGATAGGAAGTAGGATAGTAGGATTAGTAAGATAAGAAGTAAGATATTAGTAAGAAGTATGATAACATATTAGTAAGAAGAAGTAAGATAAGATAAGATATAAGATGTACATAGATAGAAGATGATTTAATTGCCAATTGATTTTAGCCTGGTTCATCGCTTGGAACCAAAAGGATACCAAAAATTCTTTTACAGTTTCAACAAAACATAAAAATACTGCGCCAAAACTAATCTGAGAGTTTTTCATGACACCATTAAAAATTAGATTTACATTAGAATAAAACTAAGTATATGAATATTAAAAGATATGTCCTGTAGGAAATATGGGTTTTTTTACATGAAATATATATTTAATATGTACACATACACCTTAAACTATGATAAAGTGATTCCAGGTTTTATAAAATATTATCTGTTTATAGTATAATAGGTTCGAATGCTTTTGGTGTGTATATCTGCTATATCGCTCATCCGCGACCTGACTTCGGCAATCATTACCCTTGAAAATCAACCCAGCTTGTCTGTGTCAAGCAGTAAGAACGTGTGAAACACTACATGTTCTAAAATTATTAATTTTGTTTCGGAAAAACTTTACGAATAGAAGGAAAACAAAAAAAAAACTTTTTAGCAAAAAATAAAACCGACTTCCATATAAAAAAAAATTGGCCAAGTGCGAGTCGGACTCGCCCATGAAGGGTTCCGCAGTAACTATAATAAATATAACATACTTAATATATTTATTTGAAAAAAAAAAAAACAAAAAACAAAAATCCTTACAAATTTCTTAAAACGACTTATTTACAATTTTTACAACTACGCCAAATAACTTTGTTTTTCATAGTATTTGTATGAATTACAAAGTTATATTTGCGGTTTTTGAAAATATACTTGTTCAGGACTGCAATAGGCCAGCCAACGGTAACTGGACGTGTCCGGAACTTTCCACGATACGTGGAGCGTACCGTTGCTTTTCAAACAATAAACAAAGTTACACAAGAATGGTACCACTAACCTGAGTGCTGGGGACGCCAACTTCGACCTTCCAAGGTCACGTCCCAAGTGTGGTTTGTATGTAATATGAGATGAGTAATTGAAAAGTGTGATGTAAGTCAAGTGTGTGGACGTTCACAAGGCGCCGTCTCCAGATGGCGCGGTTCCAACTCAGCATCACACCCAACTCGTTTCCACCAAGCGCGTGCCACGAGGTGACGCAATAAGGCGATATGTTCCGACAATATCCCGGGGTTTTCGACAAGTGGGGATTTCACTTCAACAACAAATAATTCGCGACCCAATTATCGGTCTCAACAGGCGAATCCAACGATATTTTACCAATTATAATTAACTCAAGAGGGTCCCGATGACCGGCATTTTTTCCAAGCAAGCAAAGTCTATCTGTCAAGTCAGAGAGGTTATGTCAAGTCCACAGATAATTAATGTTGCCGGCCAAAAGATGCGTTCTGTTTCACGTCGGACCGAACATCTACCCCCCCCGGACGGGCCTACCCGTCCGCTAATCAATTGGAAGTCTTGACAAGGTTGCAAATTCAACACAGCTTCAATGCGGCCAAATACCGTAGCCAGTTCATTAAAGGTGAGAACGGTGTCTCCCAACAATCTCCGCCAGCGTCCCTTTGCCGCTTTCACCGCGGCCCCAAAAATACCCCCCCAATGGGGGGCAGGCTGGCGGGTCAAACAACCAAGTGACCCCTCGGCGGGCCAATCTATTACCAATATCAACCTGGCTCTCATTAAGGAAGGCGTATACCTCCTTCAAATAGTTACTTGTACCCTTGTAATTCGTACCGCAATCAGACCTAATCAACGAAGGTAACCCACGGCGAGACACAAATCTTTCCAAAGTCGCCTCAAAGGCCTCTGTCGAGAGGGAGGTTACCAGCTCCAAATGTACTGCCTTGGTTGACAGGCAGACAAACACACAAATAAGCCCTAACAATCTTGCTATTACGAAGGGTGGACGTCTTCAACAAAGGGGGACCAACAAAATCCGTTACGACGCCAGCAAAGGGCCTCGTCTCATTGACGCGATCAGCCGACAAAATCCAAAATTCTCGCTGCAGAATGGCCAACAGCGCATTGCAACCGGCATGCGAGTTCTTAGTGTGACGATCAGTCACCAACAATTGAACCAAGTTCAGTTATAACAAGGGCAGGAGCACCAATTTTAGGGTAAGGACAACTCACAAGGGTGATTTCAAACCAGGTCCTTCCCTCAACAGTGGTGTCAGCCGGTTCGCCAATTCCCCAAATCTTGCCTGAAAGGTCGTTCACCTTCAGGCCAACCTGTCCCGCTAACCAAGACAAAAGGCAACCCCGGACTCCCGTCTCCAAAATGGCACAGACCACAATCGAGTCACCCAAGGGTCCCCAGACCGTGACCGAGGCCGTTGGCAACAAAACCGTCTTGATCGGGGGGGTCCTTTAGCGGGCAGGCGTCAATCTCTTAGTGATGCCTGGGCGGCGACCGATCGCCGCATCCAGGCTGCCTTCGTTCACGACGAGGCCAACAATCAAAATATTCGTCCGCGCGGTGTCCCGAGCCGCTCGCCATCACTGAAGGGGCATATCCCACCGAATGCCCGAATGGCGGAGGGCGCGACTCCAGCCGGGGACGTTCCGCCAACGGAGGGGAAAGGCAGCGGCGCCGACCCGGCCACTGCTGCCTAGCAGCCAATGCGCGTTCTCCCTGACGAGGGAAGACCAAATGGCGCTCGTGGGGCTCCCGTTCAACTTGCGCGGGGGGTGGAGTGCGGCGTACAGAATCGCGGGTCTCAGCCCGGTGCTCGTCTCCGGGGTACCCCCCCTTGCGCGAACCCCCCTCAGAAGCTGGTCTGCTGGAGCGGTTCGCGTTGGCGCACAAAATCTCCAAGTGGGACCCTTCACAAATTCTACACGGGCGGGGGTCAGGGCAGTCCCGATGGAAGTGGGCCCCCAAGCACGAAAAGCACAAACGGCGTGCGTTGACAATACGGCGGCGGGCACTTACGTGCAAATTCAAAAAATCCGGGCAACGCGCCATGACATGCCCCGTTGCCTTACAAAAGTCACAATGATGAGGACTCCGGGCACCATCAAAACGGGGGGCGGGGCGATCATCAACAGGCCCCCTAGCCCGAGGACTCCGGGCGCCAGCCAAACGGGGGGCGGGGCGATCATCAACAGGCCCCCTAGCCCGAGGACTCCGGGCGCCAGCAAAACGGGGGGCGGGGCGATCATCAACAGGCCCCCTAGCCCGAGCTCTGTATAGAGTATCTCAAAAACTGCTGACTCGATCTCGTTCAAACCAATTTTGGTTGAAAGTTTACATTAAGATCTACAACATATGGTTTTTATAGATTTTTCACTTCGTTATTATAGAAGTTAGAGGGGGACACACACATTTTACCACTTTGGACGCGTATATCTTTTAAACGATTAACTTTATGAAAAAGCCATTTTAGAAACCTTATTTTCATTTTTAAAGACCTGTCTATAGATAACACACAGGTATAGGTTTCATGAAAAAAAATATTTTCACTTTCAGTTCCATGTACGGGGAGCCCCCTTTATTTTAAATATTTTTTAAATTTTCTCTTAAAATCGAAAAGCGGTTCACAGAATACATCTACCTACCAAGATTTACTTGTATAGTCCTAATAGTTTCGGAATAAAATGGCTGTGACATACGGACGGACGGACAGACAGACAGACGGACAGACATGTCGAAACTATAAGGGTTCCGTTTTTTGCCATTCGGCTACGGAACCCTAACAATACAAAGGCAAAAATAACTTTAATTTCGGTAGTCGGTGTCATATGTTTTGTATATTTTTTTTGACACCGCCTTCCAAAATTAAAGTTATTTTTGCCTTTGTAGTGTTTTTATATGGAAGTCGGTTTTATTTTTTGCTAAAAAGTATTTTTTCACGCTTTTTAGTGGGTCGGTTTGTAATTTATCTAGTTACAAAAGCTCAAATGTCTACTGCTTATCACCTTTTACAAAATATTGCTTTTCCCGGTGCAGAGCCGTTAATTTTTTATTAGTTCTCCTGGTACATCACCATCAGCTCTACTTAACCATATACATTGTGACGAGCATAAAGTGTTTAATATCCATATTCAAGTACTTTAATCGCAATCCACGAAATACTTATTATTGAGTAGTTTCGGTGGCCATCTGGGGTCTTCATCATCAGTTACACTTCCTCAAATGGTGCTTTTCGAGAGCAACTGCACAAGGCACTATAAGAAATACCCAAAACGCTATAGGTGTGCCTATAATATTTGAAGAGTTCCCTCGATTTCTCCATGATTCCATCATCAGATCCAAACGTGTTGACAATGGGATCGACTAGAAAGAAAAAAAATTTTTCAAATCGGTCCAATTGAGAACCTCCTCCTTTTTTTTTGAAGTCGGTTATAAATAGCAGACGTTCGATCTAGCTAAATTGTTCGCCATTCAACTATTTTGCCGTTTTATAACAGCAATTGCATGAGCATTACATAACGGCTCGCTTGACCGAGTTATCAATGTCACGGACCAATAAACACGGTACCCAACTTTTACCGATTTTGCGAGTAAAGATGTTAACTTTTATATTGTGCATCATAATGGAGTCATGTAATAAGTGTCATCTGCTTAGCCTTTCTAACTATACGATATTGCACTATTCATATGTATTATTTTATTTATGTTCTAGCTGTTGCCCGCAACTTCGTTCGCGTGAGAGGATTTCCCGCGTAAATCCCGATCCCGTGGGAATTCCGGGATAAAAAGTAGACTATGTGTTATTCCAGTATGTCAACTATCTAATTTCCAAATTTCTTTAAAATCCATCCAGTAGGTCCGGAGATTAGCGTGTACAAACAGACTCTTTTTAACACGCTTTTATTAGGTCGACCTGTATGTAACTAACTATGTAATGGAATCTAAGGTAACTAATTTAACCATCTTCCAAGGGTCGTAGCGTAATGAAAATTGGCAGCTGTATGTAGTTCTGATGACAATACAATAATACGGTACTGTCGAACTGATCTGATGATGGAGCCGGAAGATATGAACTGGAACTTCATGATGGAAAATAGTATCATAGCTGTTTTGGATTTCTTAGAAAAGTCTTGTAATGAACTTTGACCACGATTAGGTTTCAAGGTCTGATGATGAAGCCGGAATATAGGCACTGGCATTCCATGATGGAATATCGTATCATAGTCGTGTTTGCACTTGTGAGAAAGGTCACGTAATGGACTTTGAACACGATCAGGTTTCAAGGTTATAGAGAACCTAAAGAAAATCCGTTATCGGTTTTCTGACCCTTTTTGAATTACCGCGTAATCCATAGATTATTTTTTTTAAAGATGTAACTTTCAAATCCTCAAGGGGGATCGACCGTTTAATTGTTCTCTACACAGAATAATATGGCAAAAAGTATTTTTTTGTTTTTACGTGCATTTATAAAAGCGTGTTTTTCTAGTATTTTTTTTAACTATTAATTTTTTTTCCGTATTGCCGTTTCTTAACCTACCTCAATTATTATTTTTGTATGAAATTTTAATGTAGACTAGAGATGGGCCGAATGTGGTTTGAACCGAATCCGAACTTCGGCCGAACATTCGGTTAAAATGAAAAGTTCGGCCGAATTTCGGTTCAATTTCGCGCGCTTTCTCGAGAGCGATACGTCGTGACTGGTTTACGCATTTACTTCAATCTCGAATATATTTATCGTCTCCTGGAAGCTCTGTATGTTCTGAGCAACTTTTATCGGAGGCAGGAAACGTATACGAAAAAAAAACACGTAACAAACTTCTGCCAGATAAGGCAGAGTTTTTGGTGTTTTTGCACCATAGCCATCCTCTAGTAAATTTTAAATATGAGTGAGTAGATAGATGAGAAAAGTTTGTTAATTTGAAAAATAAGTACCCTTTATTTAATGAATGTTTAGTTTGTGAATAAAAAACGTGATTTTTTAATTCAATTTGCGAATTGTAATTCAGATGTTTAAGAAGAATAATAAGTTTTATATTTTTGTAATAGTATGTCTAATTATTATGTCAAATTAATTAGGCAGAGATTATCAAGACTAATAAGGAGAACCGATTTAATTTAAGATTTCCATTTACAATGTTCGTAACTAAAATAAATGACCATGAGTGAGTAAAAGACATAATTTCATAACAGTAATGCTATTTTAATTGTAATTCTATAAAATTTTAGTCAAAATAGTGCAAGTAAGTATTATTTTTCTTGTGCCGAATGTTCGGCATCTGAACCGAATTTCGGCCGAATGCCGATGTTCGGTTCAAGCTGCCGAAATTCGGTTAAACCGAATGTGAACCGAATTTCGGCCCATCCCTGATGTAGACACATCATTTTTTACTGTTTTATTATATGTTTAATATCGATTTAAAACACTACACACTCTTTAACTTTTACTTTATTTTACTTACTCGTCCGGGTGTCACTGCTGGGTGCCGTACGCCCAGCAAATGCTGAGTTGGTAACCCTTTCGGTGTGGACATGCTCAGCGAATCATATATTTTTTTTTACTTTTATATTGTTTGTAATTTTGTATTGTATGTTGTTGTGTGTCTTTATCCAAATATTATTTTTTAATTGAACTATGTCGGGTTCAGTTTCCAGTCTAAATGGATGCAGCTGAGTACTAGTTTTTCAAATGGAGCGTCAGCCTACCTGATCACAACCTAGGTACTCGGTAAGAGCGGCGACCGATATTCCGGCTTCTACCCGTTACGACTGTATGTCTGTATTTCAATAATTTGACAGGCCTGTTGGTCTAGTAGTCAGTGGCCGGTCAGTGGTTCGATTCCCACCCAGGACAAATGTTTGTGTGATGAGCACGACCATTTGTTCTTTGTCTGGGTGTAATTTATCTATAACTAGCTTCTGCCCGCGACTTCGTACGCGTGGAAAGGTTTTCCCGCAAAATCCCGAGCCCGTGGGAATTTTGGGATAAAAAGTAGCCTATGTGTTATTCCAGAATGTCAACTATCTACTTACCAAATTTCATTCAGATCCGATCAGGAGTTTTTGCGTGAAAGAGGAACAAACATCCATCCATCCTCACAAACTTTCGCATTTATAATATTAGTAGGAAGGATAGTAGGATATGTATGTATTTAGAAATATATATGCATGTTTATCAGTTGTCTAGTACTCATAGCACAAGCTCTGCTTAGTTTGGGACTAGATGGCGTTGTGTGAAAGTTGTGGAATAAAAAAAATGTACAAATGACAGCCGGTAACAATGGCTAAGCATGTTTTCCGAGACACGGATAAATCTCGATATGTTACCATGGTCAGCCATCCACAAAGCGACCTCGGTAAGTGTTGCTTAACCTTGAAGATTGACCTGTGAGCCGGTATAATATTAAAATACGAGCTGCTGCCATGTTATCCTCGTCTTGTGATAATTTTTTTTTTCTCTTTGTTTTATTTATAGAGGGTTTGATAACAATGACCATGCCACACTCGTCGGGTAGTAGGCAAACTACATATATCAAGTGGGTATCGTTGAATAGGTCTTTTTGAATAGAACCACAGAAACTCAGTTCGAATCGGTCTTTCATATGGACAAGAACCGGACCAAAACTCAGTGTACATTTTTTTTTTCAAAGACAACTAGCAATATAGGTAGAATTCACATTAATAGAAAGTTTTAGTAAATAAAATGTTTAAATTTTTTGTTACAAAATAAAGGGGATAAAATTAAATATGTGATATATTTGTTTAGAACTAAATATAAATTCAAAATCATATAAAAAGGCTGCAAAATCGTAAAACTAAAGAAAGAATAAAGTTGGAATTATTCCTTCTTCCTTGACTTACAATATTGTTATTTGATAACTTTATAAGCCAGTTAAAGGTGGGTTACCTTCACTCGGTGAAGGTGGTTTTGATTTTATTATGTTAACTCTCTGATGATGCAGCCGCTAATATTGTTCGTCAAATCGTTAAGTTCCTTGTTCTATGTTAAGCTATACGTCATCTAACAAATGCTTGCACTGTATGGACAGGCCCACTCAAATCTGTGAGCATCTTTCTTCAAAAGATCGCCTCAGACTGAAACCTACAAGGTTCCCATATAATTTAACCAGTATAGATTGTATGAACTTCAAAAGAGACGGACCTCCGAGTTTGTTTCGGTGTTTCTTCTCAGGGTAGTCAGTTAGGAAACTCCGGCCACATCTAGTTAATATTTACGAAAAAAATGACGTGTCAAATTGTTATTTAATAACCAATTTGCAAAATAAAGATCATTTATCATATCATGTTGTACACATGTCTCCCCAATAATAAATTAAACATATCGAAACAGCATGCAAGTTATATTTATTTTGAATGCAGGTTCCTCCCCTCCTTTCATTCTAGCAATGGGGGATAACTAAATATATACTAGATATTTAGTTATTTCTTATTTACCTTCCGATTGGAATTTAAAATTATTAAAACTAATCTCTTCCAATTATCCTGTTTTGAATGCTAATTAGTTTGTACTCTTTTGTTTCCTATACAAACTATTTGCATAATGTTCATATTTATATCGGAGTGATGCTACTATTATAACTCCGTGTTTTTAATGACGAGCAATATTTAACAAATCTCCGTTCGGTTAAGGGTTTGCTAATAATGTTACCTTTATGTTACATTACCTAACGCCAATTGCGAATTTCGCATGCTAAGATTTGTTTTTTATTTTATTTATTTCAATCATCTTTAAAAATCTATAAACTCACATTTTTGACAGGCCTAGTGGTCAGTGGCCCTGACTGCTATGCGCAAGGTCGTGGCTTCGATTCCCACCCAGAACAAATGTTTGTGTGATGAGCACGATCATTTGTTCTTTGTCTAGGAGTAATTTATCTATAACATGTATGTATTTAGAAATATATGTACGTTTATCAGTTGTCTAGTACTCATAGCACAAGCTCTGCTTAGTTTGGGACTAGATGGCGTTGTGTGAAAGTTGTGGATTATTTATTTATTTAAATACGCCCAGTGTAGAAGTAGTTTGAGTACTTTTTGCGGCCTACCCAAACGTTACCTTGGCATTAGTATATGGTATTATTCGTCAAAACGTTTAGCTTTTTAAAGTTCTAAGTTGAGCTGTACGTTTTCTGACAAATGCTTACACTGACTGGACAGGCCCACTCATATCTGTGTGCATCTTACCTCTGAGTTAGTTTCGGTATTTCTTCACAGGTTACTCAGGAAATATCAACCTCATCTATTTGAAATTTACGGGAAAAATGACGTGTTAAAATGTTATATAATAACCAATTTACAAAATAAAGATCATTTATCGTTAACCTAGACCCGACAACTACCTGCAAGCCATACATTTTTTCCGGCGCGGGCGCAGGAATAGATATATGTGAGACTCCAATTTCTCCCCTCCTAAAACAACGCACGCTACACATACTGCAGCCGTTTATATCTTGCATCACTATGTTACGAACGCTAGAATTCCATTCTGGATCATACATGCTGCTTTCTATATTGTGCAATGATTATAATGATGAACCAGTAACTAATAAATGTGGCTGGATATAGCCCTTCCGGTGTGTTTTAGACATGCAGACATTTTTTTTATTGATAATAGACTCGCGTTTGACCACCATCTCACCTGATGGTAAGTGATGATGTGGTCGAAGATGGAGCACGCTTGCCTAGAACTTTTTTTTTTTTTTTTTCGCGCCAACGCCATCTAGTCCCAAACTAAGCAGAGCTTGTGGTATGGGTACTAGACAACTGATAAACATACATATATATTTCTAAATACATACATATTATAGATAAATTACACCCAGACCAAGAACAAATGACCGAGCTCATCACACAAACATTTGTTGGTGGGAATCGAACCCACGACCTTGCGCATAGCAGTCAGGGCCACTGACCACTATACCAACGGGTAACCTATTCACTTTTAAGTTACAGATCCCCAGGTTATAGCTATCAGAAAACACAGACTCCGGCAGAGAATTTCAATGCTTAGCCGTACGTACAATGAAAGTATTCCCAAAACAATTTGTGCGTATGGGTGGGATTTATTTTTATTTACATTTATCTATAACGTGTTTTTTATATACATACATAACAAGTGCACGGCTTCTTTAGATGATAACAAACGATATGGCAAGGGTTTTGTAACCCTATGTCTACATGTGTGGAATTTATTATAAATTTCAATACATTGATACCAGAGATCGATTTTTTTTTAAAGTAGAACGAAGAGAATTATCTGTTTATTGACGCGTGACGTGTAAAGTTATTGACCCTCGTAGTGCTGTGATACGTTTGTTATGATTGTTATTCAAGAAACATATAAAACCGATAATTTAATTGATATCAGTTCTTTGAGTCACTTATTTTGAGCTGACACTGTGCAGAGACTCCATACCAGATGTTGTCTTCAGTCCTTCTGAATAGATATGGGGTTTCCGTTACACGTTGTATATACTCTTTATTTTATACCACAACATAATTAAATACGGACTTAGCAACTATAAAGGGTGTGAAAATGGGCGGTGTGATCGCTAAAAGCGATCTTTTACAGACAACCTTTGGGACAAATAAATACGCGGGTAGTTCATGGGGTTCTAATTAGTGGGCGACTGTTATTGTTACCAAATAAGAGATACTGGCTAAATTATAACAGCCGCGAAGGTCGATGAAAGGTTAAGCAACGCTCACTGAGGTCAGTACGTGGATGGGTGAGACCAGCTTCACAGAATACTAGTGTTTTATATTGAGACATAGCCTATCAAACCTCTACAACCCAGTCGTTGAGTAACACGATAAGATAACCCTTGGCAAGACTTGGCTTCTTACTACACGTAAATGATAGGCGGAACCAACCACAACCACAAAACGACGCCACCGGCATATTTCCTGTAGTTTTCATACATTTTATTTAGACTCGCCGCACACGGTTGAAGCCGGTGGCCGCCACACGCTACAAATCATCGCTGCTCGCTTCTTGTGGCCCGCACCGGCCACTAAACGCCGCCACACGCCACTCAAGTGATTGCCCACCCCTCTCTCCCTTACCTCAGTCAACCAGTTCAAGTCTTCTACGACGAAGTTTTTTTCCTTCGTCCGAGTACCTACATTATGATACTGCATGCATGTGTTAAAATAAGTAGCAGCCACTGTCCGCAAGTGTCGACCACCGGCCACAAAGTCCTCACAGGCCTCCGCGTCCAGTATAACAATGCGTTCAGGGGCAGTGTTGGGGCTGCCTCGTTTCTGCAGCGCCTCGGGCATGTCTGTGGAACCGCACACCGACTGTTTCTACGCCACCATGCGCAAGCGGTGCGCGTCCTTGTGCGCATGGTGCGAGACAGCTCCAACTCTGTCCTGGCAATGATTGCGGGGAGGCTTGATTGTCCATATGTGAGGTACTGTTGTGACCGGCATATTGTTAAGGTGAATAAAAGAAAAATAACCTGACATTTTCTATCTAATAGCTGTAGTTTGGTAATTTAATGTGACTTTTAATTTGGAATTTAATTTGACTTTTAATTTGTATTTAATTTGATAATTTATAATGATTTTTATTTTTTTATTAATTTAATTAACTTTTAATATATCTTTGAATATTTTTGTATGTGAAATTCTCCATTTGTATTTTAAGCCTAGCAATTGTTTGAATTTGTGTATTTTTATTTCATTTTATATGGGTCTTGGACCTGAAATAAATGTTTTTTTGTTTTAATTTTTTTTTAAGTGGTTGTCGCGCGCTTCGGCTACCTTTGTAGCCGCTTCTCGTGGCGGCGTTTGTGGCTGTGGCGTGAAGCCCGTGTGCGGCGACCCTAAACTGTTAGTATCGGCTGTCATTTACTGTACATGTTTGATAGTTGTTACGGGTATGTATAGATTGTAAAAACGCAACTAAGCACATACACTGTAGGTAATTTTCTTTTCCCATTTTATTTATTAATTTAGCCGAATGCCTCAATGGTCAAGTGGTCGCAAGCGCAACCAGAAGCGATTCCCGGGTCGGGAAAAAAGTGCTATTAGGTTTTTCGGTAAGAAACTTCCAAACTCAAAAGTTGGGGGTTCTGTTTCAAAATTAGCAGTCCTCTTTCAAAGTTGGCGGTCCTCTTTCAAAGTTGGCTGTCCTCTTTCAATGTTGGCGGTCCTCTTTCAAAGTTGGCGATCCTCTTTCAAATTTAACGGTCCTCTTTCAAAGTTAGCGGTGTGATACCCCCGTGTCTTGGAAAGCACGTTAAGCCGTTGGTCCCAGTTGTAATTTGGACAGTCAGAGAGAATCAGAAGCCAGTAAATCTGACACTGGTCTAGCGAAGGGGTATCGTATTACCCAGTTACTGGGTTGTGGAGGTCAGATAGGCAGTCGATGTAGAACACTAATACTCCACTGCATCTGGTTAGACTAGAATCTACCCCAACACATTCAAGAAAAGAGTAAACAGATGATTATTTATCTAGCAGATTCTACCGAAGACCTATTATAGTAAAGTAATGTTTATTGTCATAGATTCAATCTAATCTAATTCCGTCAAGCCCGTTCCATCATCGGACTACAAGACAAACGACGATGTGCCATCGTTACATGGTGGACATCCCACCCATACGCACGAAACGTTTTGGGAATACTTTCATTGTGCGAACGGCTAGGGAGTGGAATTCCCTGCCGGAGTCTGTGTTTCCCGATAGCAATAACCTAGGGGTCTTTAAGTCAAGAGTGTATAGGTTACTTCTAGGTAAGCATGCTCTATCTTCGACCACATCATCACTTACCATCAGGTGAGATGTTGGTCAAACCCGAGCCTATTATAAATTTAAAACAAAGATTTTAAATGAAATATGAATCCCCTGGTCTCTAAACTAGTGCTCAAGTACTGTATCATAGAGACCATGGTCTTCGCCTGTTAAGGCTATTTTTTTTACTAGCAGTCTTATTAACCCCTCCAACTAAGCTAAATAATATGCTTGTGGCAATAATGTAGTGGGTTCGAATCAGTGAACTCTTGATCAGAAACCCGACAACTTCCATTAAGGCTATTGACGCTTCAATTTAATTCTATTGAATGTTAATAAAATATTGAAATATAGTTTTTAGGCTCCAATCATAAATATTGATATCATGTTTTTATTAGGTTAGTCCACAGTTTTCTTCACCGGTTTTAAATGTTAATATATTATGTTATTTATTTCCATTAATAACGGCATTTAGTTTTTAGCTTAGATCCTAATTTCACCTTGGAATTTTAATGCGAGTGAAGATTTTTTGTTTGCAGTTTATAAAAACCATTCGAAAACAAAATGTTTTTTTTTTTTTAATTTAACTAAAAAAGTCAAATTGATACGTAAAAGAAACACTCTGTACACGCGTACTTGAAAGACGTCGCAATTTATTTATGAATGCGTACGCGTGTACAGAGTGTTTCTTTTACGTATCAATTGTAACATTTTTAGTGAATATTTAAAAATTAAAAAAAAAATTAAAGACATTTTGTTTTCGAATGGTAATATTTTTTTTAGCATGTATGGATGCTATACTATTGCGGGTTAACGGGAACGCCCTCTGTTAGTTAACATACTGTATTAAGATGGTAACCCATCTTCGCATTAACCTCGGCAAGTGTTGCTTAACCTTTGAAGATCGACGCGTGCTGCTGTTATTATTTAGCCACGAGTTGAGACATTATCAACCAAATTCAAAGTTATTCATCTCGGAAACAAACCCAGATAGCAAAATAATCAAATATATTGGTTCTTATCAGAGCGAACGTGACGAAACGATTTAAAGTAAATATGAATCATGACAATTTATGAGTATTCTACACATTTGTCTTATTCGTACTTTGCTCTTCGTCACCGACAAATAACGATCGCTTTTGTTACAGCAATGCTTTGTTTTTAACTTTGCTAACTGGGTCATAAGTACAGAATAGATAAAACGGGGTACCTACAGTTCAATGATGAAAAATAGTAGTTTTAATGTTTTCTTGTATAGTACATATCGTTGCTAAACTAACAATACCGTCCAAGGCATTTTGACTCCTGCATGGGATTGAGGAAATGTTCTAACGAAATACCACGATCTCCGGACGTAAAGGCGACTGAAGGTACAGGGTGGTTTTTGGTCAGTAAGTCTGACACTCCCTTCCGCATCACTCAGAGCGGGGAAAAGGGGAAAATCGTCAAATGACTCCACACTTGACTGATAATTTCCCCTTGAAAAAAAGGCATTTTGCCTCATTTTAAGAGTGACAGTGAGAGAGTTTAAAAACTGCTTACATTATTAATTTGTTTATAGAATTTTAAGTACTTACATATTTAATTTAAATCGTTTTTACAGTCCTCTGTAAAATGAGTTAACAATATTTTGCAATACTACTTCTGATTTCTGTCTTAGATTCTTATAAATCTCCAGATACCGCTTCACGCAAGCGACATAAATATGGCGTACTTTTTGGGGCCAAAGAAACTGCCAGCGATTCGAAGACAATTCATATGTCCTACTATAATATTATAAATGCGAAACTGTGAGGATGGATGTATGGATGTTTGTTACTCTTTAACGCAAAATCTACTGAACGGATCTGAATGAAATTTGGTATATAGATAGTTGACATCCTGGAATAACACAGGCTACTTTTATCCGAAATTCCCACAGGATCAAGATTTGCGCGGGAAAACCTAACCACGCGAACGGATTCGCGGGCAAAAGCTAGTTATAGTTTTAGTTACCTATTCTATATTTCTCTTAATAAACGTGTTGAAAAAATTGTCAGTAACCATTGATGTATTAAAAGGAGGTCAGTAACTCATTCAAAATGTATGGTTTTGTAATGAGAGCATCCACCGAGTTCAAACGTGTTTCTACCTACCTGTATTTATATAAAACGTTAATACGTTCACTGGTTGAATACGCGGTGCCAATCTAGAATCCTTTCTACCAAAAATATGTAGATGAGATCGAGAAAGTCCAGCGGCAGTTCCTTCGTACCATGCACTATAGATGCCACAAAGCATATTTGTCATACCCTCAACTGTTAAATAAGTACAACATGGTGTCATTAGAATCTAGACGTAAGCTACTCGAAGCCCATACTCTGTACAGTATCATTCACAATAACTGACTCAATCGAACTTACAAGCAAATTATGTTATAGTGTCCCTCGCACAGTTAACAAACGCAGCGTCCATCTGAGTTATGAATGTGTAATTTTAATAATAATTTCAGTCCTCTTTTAAAACTTAGATTATTTTATTATCAATTTTTATTCTATTTTGAATAAATGAATTTGAATTTGAATTTTTGTTTTAAATATTTATTTTGTACTCTACCTTTTGTTTTTAATAAATTTAATTTATAATGTTTGAATTTTAATGTTATGATATTAATGAATATTTGAATTGCTTATCTAGCGGCATATATTGTTTATATTACATTGATAATACGCGGATAATGCAGTGGGCTGCAATATTGTTTACACACTGAATGATTTATTCTTATGTTTTTACTTTATATTGTAGCTGTTTATTGTCCCTTAAATAAATAAACAAAAATAAATAGTGAAAATTGATTATGTTTTGAAAAGATTAAGGCGATACCAAAATAAATTAGGGGTTTTTTCGTCAACATTTATTTCACTATTCCAGCAAGTATGGATTTTATTTTTGGTAATATGTTTATTGACTATTTCATTAATACTTTGACCGAAGGAAAACGCAATTGGGTTAAATTTGCTCCGTCGAATTTGATTCCGAAAAGACCTCTATTCTTTTTTATTGTTCACTATAATTCTAAAATCCTAAGGAATTTCATTTCAAAATTGCATTCAAAATGTGCATAATAGGTAATTGAAAACTCTGTCTGAAAATATTTTTTGATACATAGCTTAATTTATTTTTAAACAATTTTTATTTGGTTTGGCGCTTACGTTGTTTTATTTTGGTTCCAGCGTATTGTTGCGCTCTCTTTTTTTCGCACGTGGAAGTAATAGACTCTGTCACTTTCTTATGCCCGCCCAGTTCGCCTGCGGCCTTTGTCAGTGATAGACCTGTGTCGATTCCTCCCGCAACCGTGATTATAATTTTTTATCGAAATAGTTATTGTTTAGTCTTGTTTTCTGATTTTATTTATCTATATTTGACAAGTGAACAATGTTTATATATAACATTAGTTTACCGATATGGGGAATAAGTATAAAAGACAACGAAAGGTGAAAAAATTGGCCAAGTGCGAGTTGGACTCGCCCATGAAGGGTTCCGTAGTAACTATAATAAATATAATATAATTAATATATTTATTTGAAAAAAAAAAAAAAACCAAAAACCTTACAAATTTCTTAAAAGTAGCTTATTTACAATTTTTACAACTACGCCAAATAACTTTGTTTTTCATAGTGTTTGTATGAATTACAAAGTTATATTTGCGGTTTTAGAAAACATACTGTATCTCAAAAAATGTTGACTCGATCTCGTTCAAACTAATTTTGGTTGAAAGTTTACATTAAGATCTACAACATATGGTTTTTTTAGATTTTTCACTTCATTATTATAGAAGTTAGAGGGGGGACACACATTTTACCACTTTGGAAGCGTATATCTTTTAAACGAATAACTTTATGAAAAAGTAATTTTAGAAACCTTAATGTCATTTTTAAAGACCTGTCTATAGATACTACACACGTATAGGTTTCATGAAAAAAAATATTTTCAGTTTCAGTTCCATGTATGAGGAGCCCCCTTTATTTTAAATATTTTTTAAATTTTCTCTTAAAATCGGAAAGCGGTTCACAGAATACATCTATCTATCAAGTTTTACATGTATAGTCTTAATAGTTTCGGAATAAAATGGCTGTGACATACGGACGGACGGACAGACAGACAGACAGACAGACATGTCGAAACTATAAGGGTTCCGTTTTTTGCCATTCGGCTACGGAACCCTAAAAACCGACATTTGGAACGCCTGAGGGATCATGCTCGTAAAATGACGGAAAATAATTGGCCAAGTGCGAGTCAGACTCGCCCATGAAGGGTTTCGTAGTAACTATTATAATATAATATGTATATTTATTTGACGAAAAACAAAACCTTACAAATTTCTTAAAACTAAGTTATTTACATTTTTTACAACTACGCCAAATAACTTTGTTTTTCATAGTGTTTGTATGAATTACAAAGTTATATTTGCGGTTTTAGAAAATATGTTGTATCACAAAAAATGCTGACCCGATCTCGTTCAAACCAATTTTGGTTGAAAGTATACATTAAGATCTACAGACATATATTTTTTTAGATTTTCATTCCATTATTACAGAAGTTAGAGGGGGGGGGGGGAGGTACACATTTTACCACTTTGGGAGCGTATATCTTTTAAACGATTGACTTTATAAAAAGTAGTTTCAGAACCCCTATGTCATTTTTATAGACCTGTCTATAGATACCACACACAGATAGGTTTCATGAAAAAAAAAATTTTTCAGTTTCAGTTCCATGTATGGTGAGCCCCCCTTTATTTTAAATATTTTTTTTTTATAAAATCTGAAAGCGGTTTACAGAATACATCTACCTACCAAGTTTCACATGTATAGTCCTAATAGCTTCGGAATAAAATGGCTGTGACATACGAACGGACACACGGACAGACATGACGAACTATGAGGGTTCCCTATTTTTTAATATTTACATACCAGTTTTATTTTACAGAGACAAAATCACAGCGCCGGAGCAGACCTCGGATATAAAACAGAAGATTAGAGTCGCCATTATAATTTTTAAATTTGGATGATCAACAGTGTCTAACTACTAACTTCTTGGAAAAAAATTAGTCAGTAAACTGTTTATTTCCTATTAAGATAAAAAGAAATACATTGGCGCGGATTGTCTTGTTCACAAACTAAACTAAAGTTCAGTGCATCTTTTTCTTACTATTTCATTATAAAAGGACAGAAAATATTAGTTTATTTCTGTCAAATTAGTCAGCGTCTGACGTAAATTGACGTATTTTTAGTAACCAATTTTTTAATCGAGTCTAAAATTGTCTATGGAATATCTTAATTTGACAGGACTAAACTAATATTTTTCTTCTGCTTTTTTCTTAATGAAATAGAAAGAAAGTGCGTTGCCAGGGCCAAAATTCGTGGTGGCAAGGCATCTGCCGGAGATTTTTCACTCTTACTTTAAAGGTGGCAGACGGGTCATATGTGGAAAAGAACACAGAAGCCGACAGAGAGCTCCAAACCGATTCGAAGACCGGTCGAAGTCCGACCGAAGTCCGACCGACAAAGTGCGCACAATAAATGTAGAGGAGAATTACATAGTATGACAAAGTGGTACATTGACCAAGTGAGGATGGTGCCCTGTAGTACGTCTGGTATATTAATACTGAAAGCCATTACCAATGATATTGCCGTTATTCATGAAATCAGTCATCGTGTTTTTTTCTATATATTTTATTTCTATTTATCAAAGTAATCACCCATGCAATCGATGCATCTTTTCCAACGCACTGGTAGCTTATTGATACCCTTCTTGAAGAAATCAGTTGGACGGGAGGCAACAAATTCTGCAAAGGCATTTTTACTGCCTCTATGATGTTGATTTTTTTCCGAGAAGTTTAGAATTCAGGAAAAAGTAGAAGTCTGTAGGTGCAAGGTCTAGTGAGTACGACAGATGGCGGAGAACTTCCAACACCAGCTCTTGTAACTTGTAGACCGTCTGCTGTGTAGTATGAGGACGCGCGTTGTCGTGCAAGAGCAGCGGAGCCGAGCGATTGACCAAAGCTGGTTGGAGATGTGCGAGCTTCTCCATAATTGTGTTCAGTTCTGCAGTAATGCTCATCCTGTTTGGTAGATAACTCATTACACCAGGGTTAGACCACCAAACAGGGACCAACACTTTTCTAGGGGTCAGTTTTCGTTTAGGAAAACGTTTAGATGCTAATCCAGGATCTAATCAATTTCGCTTACGATTGTCGAACAGGATCCATTTTTCACCGCAGGCAACAAGATTATTTCGTTTGTGTGCCTGTTAAGCAGTGCAAGGTACGTCTCGATGCGTTCTTCGCGGTGATGATCACTGAATTCGTGGGGCAGACGTCAAGCTTTTTTACCTTGCCAATTTGACGCAAGTAAACCAATATTGTTTTGATACTAGCGTTGAAAGCTGCTTCTAATTCAGCCGCAGATTGGGTGTCATCAGCTCCCACAATCGCCTTTAATTCGTCATCAACAACCAAAGGGTTCATTTTTCAAGTCGAAATTTCCAGATCGGACACGAGCAAACTAATAACGGGTGGTGCATTCATTTTTAGAGTTCGTTTTGTAAACGTCGTTGAGGTTGTGGGCCGTAGGTACAAGGGGCACGGTTATGCCAAACTTTGAAACAAGAATTCCAAATTATAAAATAAAATTAATTTGAAATTATAATTATTAGCCAAAACAATATGATTATCGAACTCAAACTCAACATATTTATTTCAGATAGGCCCACATGGGCACTTACAATACGTCAGAAGTTAGTGCATGGTTTGAAATTGGTCGTTTTCTAGGGAGAAAAACCGGCAAAAAAACTCCACAGTATCCATGATACAGATTAAGAGGACAGTATATGATTTAATATTATAATTTGAAATTGCCAGTACGGCAAAACAGCGAATTCATAGGTAAAGCCCTGTTATTAAATATCAAATATTTATAAATTATTTAAAAATTAAACATAACTGACAACGAGCAGTACTGAAAGTGATGCTCTTTAAACCAAGAGACTTCTCTACTGACCATGGGACCGCCGGAGCCCTGCAGCACCGGAGCCGTGACAGAAACTAGAGGCATAGTTTCTGTCACGGCTCCGGTGCTGCAGGGCTCCGGCGGTCCCATGCAAGCTTATCCTCGCAGATGTGTTTCACGCTCACCACCGCGGCTGCGGCTTGCTGGCTGGCTTCGCCGACTAGCCTCAGCCGCGGCGGCGAGTGTTAAAACCACCTGCTCCTCACCTCGCGGGCCGCCTCGCCCCTCCGCGCCTACGCGTTTTTAAATAACACTCTAGGGGTAGGACAGACATGGAACAGACGTGGAATCGGTTTCGCAGCAATTCGTTTCTGTCACGCCGCTTCCGCAGCACGCTCAATCAAATTACTCGCAATATTATATATTTTAAACGATAGGCTTAATGATTTTCGATTAAATAAACGTTATATCCAATAACGTTATACGAAATAAGTTTTAGAGTATATAAATGTTATGTCTAAAGAAATTACATCAACAGTTGGTATAACTCACTATCTTGTGAACGTTATTGAAATGAAAATATACCAAATAACTTTTTATGATATGAGACGCACCCCGCTAAATCAGTACGGATTTGTTTCGAACAGACCAGTTAAAAAACCGTGTTCAATTCAATTGCACACTATTTTGTAAAACCTCTTTTAACGTTGCTTGACCGCAAAAACGTACTCATTTGACGCGAGTTGAGCACGGGTTGGTTGAATTGTGTAGTAATACAAAAGCGTGTGTATTTCGCGAGACCGATGTCGCCAGTTGGACACGGAAAGGGAAATACGCGACGATGATTTAGTGCATTCACTAGAGGTCAGTGAAGATGATGAGCCTCTACCATATGAAATAGAGATTGAAAATAATGATATGACTGGTAGATCCTCGGTACATGAGAGATCCGTGATCCAGAATATGTAATTAATAAAAATAGGGGCAAGGATACAAACAAAGAAAATAAAACACGCGGGGGAAATGTCTCTGATGAAATATTAAATGAAGGCGACAGACATGTATTCCAAGAAAATAGTGTAGTTATAGATTTTAGTAATTTTTAATTAAATCTCTGACTTTTATTCGTGAGAAAATATCCATCAAAAATTTAATTGGATGAATAATCTTTAATTAATTAATAATAAATTAATAGTTTAAAAATCACTAGAAAAACACGCTTTTATAAGTGCACGTCAAAACAAAAAATTTGTTCGCGCTTTTCCTTTTTTTTTTGTAGCCTCCGTTTTCTTTGTGTTGCTGTTTCTGTTTTTATATTATTCCCACGAGTAGTGAACAATTAAACGGTCAATCACCCCAGAGGATTTGAAAGTGACATCACAAAAAGTTGACAAAAAGGTTAAGAAAACCGATAACGGATTTTCTTTAGGTTTGTTATCCTCAAACCTGATCCTGTTTGAAACCTGATCGTGTTCAAAGTCCATTACGTGGCTTTTCTCACAAGTACAAACACGACAATGATACGATATTCCATCATGGAATGCCACTGCCTATCTTCCGGCTTCATCATCAGACCTTGAAACCTAATCGTGGTCAAAGTTCATTACAAGACTTTTCTAAGAAATCCAAAACAGCTATGATACGATTTTCCATCATGAAGTTCCAGTTCATATCTTCCGGCTTCATCATCAGATCAGTTCGACAGTACCATATTATTGTATTGTCATCAGAACTACATACAGTTGCTAATTTTCATTACGCTACGACCCTTGGAAGATGGTTAAAGTAGTTGCCTTAGATTCCATTACATAGTTAGTTACATACAGGTCGACCTAATAAAAGCGTGTTAAAAAGCGTAGTTTCGAAGCAACTTTTTGTTACTACTCATTTTAAGTAAATTAATTAAATAAAATCATAGTAAGAATTTGTTTACTACACTAGTAGTTCTTTTTCTTAGGTCAATATGATCATTTACTGTTACGGTCTGTGCATTTACACACGTTATATTATTTTTTGTCATTCTTAAATAAAGTAAAACACTAAATACCTAACAATATAATGAATAAGTTAGTTTAATTCAGATTAAAAAGAAATGTATTTGATTTTGGCGACTCCGTGCCTTCTCTATTCTAAAACATCAAAACACACAAACTACATCGCAAACTCACCGCGAGCGTGCGCTCGAGTTTGCAATGTATTCTAGCGGGGGTGCTCCCCGCGTCTTCCGTTAAGCTACGCCCCTCGAGCTATGTCTTATTTTTTACGTATCACCTTAATGAAGTTTCTTGCTGGTTCTTCTCAATAGGAAACGACCAAATGTGCACTATTTTCTGAAGTTTTATAAGTGCCCATGTAGGTCTATGTAAAATAAAATATGTAGAGTTTTAGTTTCATTGTGGCGTATTTGAAATATTGCCTTTATAGTTTTATCTAAGGTCAAAGTTTCATATTATCGTGCTAGCTATTATGTTTGGTTTACTTAAATAATAATCTCTTCCGTCTTTCCAACGTCACAGACTAGCCTGTACGATAAGGCGGCTAATGTTTTCAAATGTTATCCTACACATATTATGAGGTTTACAAAAAAATATTGATACTAATATAAAAAGGCTAAAGTGAGTTTGTTTCTTTGTTGTTTGTCACGTCAGAACGGAACAATGGATGAACAAAGGCTAGGTACTTTATTTTTCCCTGAAAAAACCTTTTTACTCGAGCGAAGCCGGGGCTGAATGTAGTTTTTAGGGTTCCGTAGCCGAATGGCAAAAAACGGAACCCTTATAGTTTCGACATGTCTGTCCGTCTGTCTGTCTGTCCGTCCGTCCGTATGTCACAGCCATTTTATTCCGAAACTATTAGGACTATACATGTGAAACTTGGTTGTATATAAATATTAAAATAAAGAAAAGAAAGTAAGACATACAATAACAATAATTTAAGTAGAGAGAGAAAGATCTTGTACCATGTTTTTGAAAAACGATAGGGTCTGTGCTTGTCTTACTGATACGGGTAGAGCATTCAAGGGCGAAGCGTCCCTTCTTGTGCTGATGGTAACCACCGGGGTGGTTCTGGTAAGTTAAAAATTGCGACCCCGGAAGGCAAGAGCTACTGAAGGAGCAGGATTAGGTTTTAGTCAGTTAAGTAAAAGTACCTAGAGAGTGGAGAGACATGATTTCCACCCGAAAAAAATTACAATACCTATATTCAAATGTTTAGTTTCTAACAAAACGGGTTTTTCTAACAGATTCTCAAGGTTCAATACTGAAGGTCATTCTAATCTACTCAGACCGACGACACAATGATTACGCTTTCTTGTTGACTCATCATCGTAATGAAACTAAATAAAACACAATCGTTGACAGGATCGAAAATTGCAATAGCTTTGACCGTAGAAAAACAAACATAGATTAGCGAAAAATAACTTTGTTTTTCATAGTGTTTATATAAATTAAATTAGTAAAATATAACATTCTATGCGATTGAAGGTATATATTTATTATAATGACGTTTCCTTTTTAATTCTAATTTAATTCAGTTTTTAATTTATTTTTATTTTATGTTTTTTTTTCATTTAATTAATATGTATTTTTTATTACACAATGTATTATTTAATTAAACTAGTAACAATCCCGCCATATATATACATATATACTAAACCTAACTATGTACATAAAAAATTAAAATAAAAAAGAAACAGGCTTAGGCGTCATAGTACTCCTCCTCATCGCTGTCGTCCGGAAACGTACTTATTATACGTACGTATTTATTTTATGTTAATTAATTAATTTTAATTTACTTTTAAACTTGATTTTAATTTTAAAATTTTATATAAAATTAAATATTAATTTTATGTTTTTAAATCAAAGGCTGCAAGGTTGTAAATTATGTAAATCTTTCAACTTACGAATCACTAGCTCCCAAAATACAAGCTTGACTTAGTTTGGGAGTTAGTAGATCACATACATCTTTTGTTGATGTACAACCATAAATTAATGTTCCGTAATGTTCATAGTTTTTTTATAAAAGACAAATTAATAGTTTTGGTTTTTGAACATGTGCTTTATCTCAAAAACTGCTGACTGTATTTCTTTCAAACCACAATCTTAATGATATCTTTCAGCATCTTCGTTGAAAGTTTTCATTAAGATGCATATATTTTTTTTAGATTTTCACTCTATTAGTTTAAAAGTTACAGGAAGTAAGACACATATTATTTTACCACTTTGGAAGAGTCGATCTTTCGTACGATTTATTTTAAGAAAAAATGAAATGAGGAAACTCAATATAATTTTCAAAGATTTTCAAAGATTTTTTTAAATTCCAGTTCCATGTATGTCCCCACTTAATGTTTCTTTTTGTATAAAAATCAAAAAGAGATTCACATCTACCTACGAAGTTTCGACTGTGCTGTGACACACGGACCAACAGATATAAGGGTTCCGTTTTTTGCCATTTGGCAACGAAACCCTAATAGCAAGTTTATTGACAAAAAGTTGTTGAGCTGCTTTTGAAATCATTAAGGTTCCGTACCTCAAAAGGAATAACGGAACCATGTCAATATGTCACGATCAAGACCCTTTTTCTGATGAACGCGAATATCAAACTGAAAGTTATATCAGTTACTAAGGTTAAGGTTGTCTATAAGAGACTGCCCTGTAGGATAAGACCGTCGACCGCCCATTGTACACTAGTTTTATTATTTATATCCATACGTATATCATAAGGTGTAAAATAAAGTATAAGTATAATAAATACTTGGGTTTAATCTTTTCTCAATTTAGGTAGTACGAAACCGTCGGTCTGTGAGTCCAACACTCTAGGCCATATTATTTGAAAATCTAACAAACGGAGCAAATAGATTAGATAATCATTTTGAAACACAGAAAACTATCATATTCTCTGAAAGCCAGTAAATCAAGAAACCAAGAAGGATAAGGTGTCGGACTTGTGATCGAGAGGTCGCAGGTTCGAACCCCACCCATTACACTATGGCCGTGAACCCACTCCAGACACAAGATTATTTAAGCTTAGTTGGAGCTGTTAACCAGATTGCTAGTAATGTGAATTATACCCACAATGCTAGTTATCTTCAAAAATAAATAGTAGTTATCTTTAAATAAATTAATAGTTTAAAAAACACTAGAAAAACACGCTCTTATAAATGCACGTGAAAAATAAATGTTAAGAAAACCGATAACGGATTTTTTTCAGGTTTGTTATAACCTTGAAACCTGATCGTGTTCAAAATCCATTACGTGGCCTTTCTCACAAGTGCAAACACGACTATGATACGATATTCCATCATGGAATGCCAGTGCCTATCTTCCGGCTTCATCATCAGACCTTCAAACCTAATCGTGGTCAAAGTTCATTACAAGACTTTTCTAAGAAATCCAAAACAGCTATGATACGATTTTCCATCATGAAGTTCCAGTTCATATCTTCCGGCTCCATCATCAGATCAGTTCTACAGTACTATATTATTGTATTGTCATCAGAACTACATACAGTTGCCAATTTTCATTACGCTACGACCCTTGGAAGATGGTTAAATTAGTTACCTTAGATTTCATTACATAGTTCGTTACATACAGGAGACCTAATAAAAGCGTGTTAAAAAAGGCCAATTCTCTGTTTTCTAAATGGCAAAATTTTCAAAACCACAATTCATTTTTGCGACTCAATTGCCACTTTGCAAATTGAGCCGTGGAAAAAAACAGTTTAACACAAACATTATTAAAGGAAACTGCACTAAAAATATCACTTACATCGTAGAACCACCCGAATTTATCGTACGGGATGATGATGGGAAGCTGTGGCATCTCTGTGGCGATGTCCAGCACGGGGTCGCTGATGCCATCGAACAGCCAGGACGTGACGTTAGCAGTCAGGAACATGTTCCTGTGGTACAGCCGCAGGAACGCCTCCACTCCTAGCTTCACCACGATGTTCTCGTGTCGCATCATGTAGGCTACTGTCTGTTGGCGAAAAAGACTTAAGATATAGACCCTTTTTTCTTAATGACGGGAAATCATTCAATGACTGCCTCCAATCTGGGTGAAGCGGTAGGGTGTGTCAGACTTTTACTGAATAAAATCCATCCAATCTAAGAATGCTAGTTAACCTGTAATTGGCAACTGTGTAAGCCTAAAACGATTTTTTACCTATTGTTAAAATATTTTATACACAGAACTGTTGGTGAACCTTTTTGAATAAATAAATCCGTGTTCCATCATATGCCCTCCATGTTCCGATGCCGCGGTAACTCTTTCGAACAATTCCGCAACTCCGGCAATTCCAGAGATGTATGTAGACCCTTGAAAACTAAAGTAGGAGCTCGTGGCTACATATACAGCTACACAGCCCATCAAGATTAAGCAAATCTTCAAGGGTCTTTAAGTCAAGAGTGAATAGGTTACTTCTAGGTAAGCGGGCTTCATCTTCGACTTTATCTTCGCTTACCATCAGGTGAGATGGTGGTCGAACGTGAGATTATTATTATTATTAATAAAATAAAAAAAAAACAAATTGCAAAGTCGGTGTATGGATGGGTAAATATGAAGTTTCCTCCGTGCCTCTGAAAGCACGTGAAGCCGTTGGTCCTGGCTGATATTATTACAGACGCCAGCACATCAAGCTACACCAATCTGTCAAATTCCTTTAATAGATTTTCAACTTTATTGTTAAAGAAATTAGGCTCAAGGTTGATTGGGAATATTTGACAGTTTCGGGTAGCTTCATGTGCTGGCGTCTGTACATCTTTGACAGTCGTAACGGGTAGTCAGAAGTCAGAAAATTTGACACTGGTATTGCCAAGGAGTGTCGTGTCTTTTGCACTTAAAGTACATTGGTTAAGAAAGGTAAGAAAAAAAGTACATACCATCAAAATAAAGTACAATTTATTTTCAAAGTCACTTTCCGCTGTCTGTCCCTATGTATGCAGTGTATGCTTAGATCTTTAAAACTACGCAACGGATTTTGATGCGGTTTTTTAAAATTGCACATCTTTACAGTGTATATTTAAATTAAAGTAAATAAGTAATTAATTTTTTATCAAATTCAGAGATGCTATGTTTATTACGACTAAACTTTTCAAAATCCCAAAGAAATCAAATCATGATGATATTTTTAGCGATTCCCTCAATTTATCCAAAATTAAAATAACAGAGATCTGTTATCGAATCTTGACCGTTTTTACCGACTTCTGAAAAAGGAGGAGGTTCTCAATTCGGATGTTTGTTTTTTTTTTTTTTTTTTTTTTTTTTATGTTTGTTCGGGCATAGCTCCGTCGCTCGCCAACCGATTTGAAAAATTCTTTTTTTGTTGGAAAGGGTATACTTCCCAAATGGTCCCATGAAAATTTTATCGACATCGAACAAGCCGTTTCTGAAAAAATAACAAAAGTCTAAAAAAACATTTACATTGATGATCTTTTTGGTTACTCTATATTGTGTTTTTTGTTCGCGCGTTTTTACTTTTTTGTAGTTGACATTTTGGCTTTTATAACTAGATTAATTACAAATTGACCCACTAAAAAGCGCGAAAATAAAAACTTTTTTGCAAAAAAATAAAACCGACTTCCATATCAAAACACTACAAAGCCAAAAATAATTTTAATTTCGGGAGGCGGTGTGAAAAAAAGAAAATACAAAACCAATAACACCGACTACCGAAATTAAAATTATTTTTGGCTTTGTAGTGTTTTGATATGGAAGTCGGTTTTATTTTTTTGCAAAAAAGTTTTTTGTTAATAAATTCTTGTATTCGTGTTTTTAGGCATGCTGTGATAGTAAATGTGTGATCCTAAATAAATAAACATACCTAAAGAAGCTTAAACTCGCTGCTAACAATTGATGGACAATCTGGTCTTGATTTTCAGTTGGTTCAGAATGAAATTGTCATCATCTGCCTGCCTTTTCCCAAATATGTCGGAGTCAACATTCAATCTCACCGGATGCATCTGTATTAGTGTTTTACATGGTGCGGCCTATCTGAACTCCAAAATCCACGATAACGTAACACGACAGCCCTTTTTTTCGGGCTGGAAATCCTCATGGATGTCCTCCGCCCTGGGGCGGGCGAAGGGGTCTGTCAGATTCTTACTGACTAAAACCACCCCGTGTTCCCTCGTACACATGCGCCGGAGGCTGCGGGAACACATAATACATATGTATTCTTCAACGCGGCCCCCGACTAGTAGTAGAGGCCCCGAACCCGCCTCTACGGGCGACTGCGACTTCTGAGAAGGGCGCTTGGAACAAAACGCGCCGCTACCCACCTCGGGTCTCATGTTATAGGGGACGGCGGGCATCCCCAAGCCCGCCGTCCCTGGACCCATTTAGGGGGGTCGTCAGAGGGCAATATCTGCCTTCTGTCGACGCCCGGTGCGCCTTCTGCGGGCCGGGACAGCGCTCGAAATCTCCCTCTCCCTTTCCGCAGCCTCCTGCGACATGACAACTTCGCAGAAGGAAATCACCGCGTCCCACGACGCTGCGCCGCCGGCCATGGAACGAATCACAGCCGGCAGTGACTGGTTGTTTCCCACTTCTGAAACGAGGGCACGGCGCGGCTCCTCCCAAGCTGCACACTCTGCCAGCGTATACCACGCCGTGTCCTCGCAACAATGGACGCAGTGATGACACCGAGCGTCAGGCTCCCTGCTTTTGCGACGTAGGTACTTCCCGAAGCAGCCGTGCCCCGAGAGCACCTGCGTCGCTCTAAAGGATAGGGAGCCGTGCTTCCTTCCGAGCCAGTTATCGAGCACTGGCCGGAAACACGATACCCCTTGGCCGACCAGTGTCAAATTTTCTGGCAGTGTCTACCCATATCGACTGTCAAAGACAATCCAAATGACAGTCAGGACCAACGGTAGCGGCTTAACGAGCTTTCTGAGACGCGGCGGTATCACACAGCCAACTTCCAAACTCCGTGCTACTACTGAGAAGTTTCTTACGAATAGCACATTTTTTTAACCCAAGACCTCATGCTTGCCCACTAGACCAATGAAACAGTTCAGAATGGATGATGAGCAGATGGATGAATCATTATTGTATTTTTTGCGTGACCTAATTAACACAGTAGTACCCAACTGATATGGCTTACCGATGTACCAGCGCAAAACTTGAATTTTCGCACCGCGCTTCATTTCCTTTACCGCTATTGGTCGGCAGCTGCCGCGATGTTAGCGCGCGATGGGTGACGCATGAGTGAGACGGAACTAACAGCTGCAGTGTATTACGAACCTTATAGTAGTGATCTAAGGTTGATTGTAAGTTTTAAGCTTTCTTTCGTTAATCGTCGGGGCCATACTTACTTTTCTGTGCCATCGAAGATTCACGACGCGCCTTATCAGTTGAGTACTACTGTACCTTACTTTATTTTTCCTATTACCTTCCACTTTTTATTTTGGTATCTGAAATACTCCACTCGATTATAAATAAGTATAATATACTTATTTACATATTTTCTTTGATAATTGTTCCATCAACGTTGTCCCTTGAGGTTCATTGGAAGACCAGCCTCGGACATTATTATCTAACCAGCATTAATGCTGAAATGGACCTGTTTGGCGTAGCCGTGAGGCACGCACGGTCTTTTTCGTTTTATCCTTTTGATTTGCTTGTATTTTTGTATGTGTGTACGCCTGAATCGAACGACTCTCTTAAACGCCTGGTTGTGCAGGGTAAGGTTGAGGGCACCAGAGCACGTAGGACATCTCCCATGAGATGGACAGACCAGGTTAAAGCGGCCACTGGCAACACCATAGACGAGTGCCGCAGGAAGACATAATATTATGCCTTTATATATTTATTTTATATTATATATTATTCATATTATTATTTATATTTTTTTTTATTTTGTGTTGATTGAATCACTCAACTCAACCACGTGACGACCACGACCACTCTGTCAAGAGTGAAGCGACTGAGAAGAGAAGAGCTGCCTGACTAACTAATGCCAAATAAACGTTTTTCGTTCTTTCTTCCTTTACTAACTGGTATACTTACCACTATAATAGGGTTGATAGAAGTGATGTTGTCGGAGACAGAACCGTTGGACATGTCAGGTTGGAAGTGCCACCAGCGCTGGTTGTAAAACGTCAGCGTGCTGTTCGCGTTGTTCCACGTTAGGTTCACCTGTTGGACATACAGACACATTAGTTTTTGACCTAGCTGGAGGATTGTGCAGACAGACACCGTCTACTAATATCAATACACTACATGACACTGACTAATCGATTTCAGTGCTAACTGACGTTTCAAAATTAGGTTATTTTTTTTATTATTGTATGGAAGATATTTTTACCTATATTTTTTTTATTTTTTTATAACAGCTTCGCCTTTGACCACCATCTCATCATCATTATACTTTATTTAATAATTTGAAACATAAAATACCTACATGTTGGAGGGGTGAGTAATGTGATTTTTTTTTGCTTTTTCTCTATAAAAAAAAGAAAAATATGTATATAATCTTAAACCGAAGGCCGAATGGTGACATTTAGTTCTACCCATGCTTTCATAATTTAAGTTAATTTTAAATAAGTCGCGCGGCTATGTTTCCTGCAACGGCCGTTAACCTTCAAAAGGCAACATTCTTTTTTCTTCACCAAAATTACACAAGTAATGTGAATGGGTTCGAACCCAGGACCTGTAACTTGCAAATCGGGCTCGTAACCACTGCAGGCGACCTATAGTAATTATAGTAAACTAGCTTAGACTAGCGAGATAAAAACTATTCTATATCCTTCCCAGGGTCTTAAACTATTCCCATGCCAAATTACATCTAAATCGGTTCAGCGGTTTAGCCGTGAAAAGGCTACAGACAGACAGTTACTTTCGCATTTATAATATTAGTATGGATATGGATATACATATACCACGTAGTGTGTTTAAGGCTTGTATTCATGCCAATAACCTTGACCATTTGGGCGGAGCTAACGACCCCTCTCCGCGCGTCACTCCGCGCAGCTCTCCGCTACCCGCATGCAACAGAAAAGAGAGGCGCGCTCGGCCCGCGCTTGCGCCGCCAGCATGCGTCGTCGCTTCGCCTAGTCTCGGCACAGAGTATCGAAAGAAGAAGAAGATCTACTAGATCCACAGAAGGTCAAGTCATCGTGAAAGTTAAATTCATTTTTATTTGTACCGCATCAAAAGTGGTCAAATTTTGTTTTTATTTATTATCTATTGATATAGATGCACTTTGAGTATGTACTGTAGAAACTTTACCTACTATTATAGATCAGCCTGGCTCGAAACATGAGGTAAACAACTTGATGTATCTTTTTAACTTAATTATATATAAATAAAAATTAATGGCTAAATGTGTTGCTAAGCGCAAAACTCAGGAATGGCTGGACCAATACGGATTTTTTTTCGAATATTCGTTATAGTCTGAGGAAGGTTTCTATTAAGAGAAAAATGGTAGGTAGGTAGGTAAGGTAGGTATGTAGGTAGGAACTTAGAGTAAGGTAGATAGGTAGTATAATTATTACTAGTGTATGTCATATTATTTGTTACATTTTTTATAAACAAATAGATTATAACTAAAATTCACTGAAATTTAACTTTCTTTATTCTTTTGGTTGGTTGAACTTCTTCATCCTCATTTATTTCTCCGTGTTCACATATATTTATTTTTAGAAATTTTGATAGCCATATAAAATCTTGTTCTATGTTTTCTTTTCGTCCTTCTTCGTTCTCGTTTTCTTCATTTTTCTCATCAATCTATTTTTCTTTCCTTAGTTCTATTTCCTTCTCTTTGTCGTTTTCTTCTTTCTCTTGTACATTATCTTAACTCTATCGCTCTATCTCAACTGGCGGCTTCGTCCGTACGAAGAGAAACCGGTGCATATCGGCTCAAGCTAGGCCTCGCTCAGACGAAGCGCACACACGCGCCTTGCTTGTAGTAGTGTACCTATCATAGCGCAGTTGTATGAAGCTTACCCTCTGTCCGTTTACTCTGTGCTATCTACTTTTATGCGAGGTAAGTAAAGCGATAGTTTATAATGAAATATGTAGATAAAACTTTAAACTTACCTTGATAATAAATGTATACCCTTTTGTTTGTAATATTTTTTTAGACCTCTCTTCATTCGTTTTTGCTTATTCCCGTGTTTTACAAACTAAATTTAAACACTACTAAAACTGTAAAATACTATGAGTTTATAACACTAACACTACTTATAGATACATAGAATACTCTTTAACTTATAAACAAGAATCAGAAATAAAACTTTTTGACGAATCGAAAGTCGGTTCTATTTTTTGATAATAAGTTTTATTTCACGCTTTTTAGTGGGTCGGTTTGTAATTTATCTAGTTACAAAAGCCAAAATGTCAACTACTTATCACCTTTTACAAAATATTGCTTTTCCCGGTGCAGAGCCGTTAATTTTTGAGGAGTTCCCCTGGTACATCACTATCAGCTCTACTTCACCATATGCATTGTGACGAGCATAAAGTGCTTAACATCTATATTCAAGTAATCTAATCGCAATCCACGAAATACTTATTATTGAGTAGTTTCGATGGCCATCTGGGGTCTTCGTCATCAGTTCCACTTCCTCAAATGGTGCTTTTCGAGAGAAACTAAACAAGGTACTATAAGAAATACCCAAAACGCTATAGTTATGCCTATAATATTTGAAGAGTTCCCTCGATTTCTCCATGATTTCATCATCAGATCCAAACGTGACGACAATAGAACTAACTAGAATGTATATTCTTTCAAACCAAAAAAGAATTTTCCAAATCGGTCCAGCCATCTGCGAGTAATGAAGTAACATCATAAAAAAAAAAGTTCAAGACGAATTGAGAACCTCCTCCTTTTTCTAAAGTCGGTTAAAAAGCTATTCCACTATTTACAAAATTAAATTTTGCAGTAATATTTTACGATATTATTTCGTAGTGCTTGAGCTCTCGCAACGCGACGTACGTCCACCTAGCAACACGATGCGCCCCGCACTGAATTTGTGGACGAGTGCGGGGGTGATGTAAACGCAGTCTTTAATTGGACGCATTTTTAATTTATTGTAATAAAAATAATACATATTTGTAAAAAGTAACAAAACCAAATTATTTTAATTTGTATTGCAAAGCAGTAGTATATTTTTTTATACTCTTTTGATAAGAAATTAAGGAGTAAAATGGTTTCATCTCAATGATTTGGAGGTGATTTGGCATTTTTTTTTCTTATTATTTGATACCGATAGAAAAATTGTGGCTAAACCAAATTACGGCTCATATCATGTAGATTACTAACAATTTTTTTCAGATGTAATTTCTCTGTAATTGCCGACGAAAAGTTGCTTCATCTGAATGCTTTTTTCAAGCTTTTTTCGAGAGAGCAGCCTTAACAGCCCGTCTGTTTATAATATCAATTAATTAGTATGGATGTGCGTGACATCACAATATGCCATCTATTACTTATTTACGTAGTTAGAATGCGGTCGGTGACCATAATGTAATGCGTTTAGTCATCATTATAATTTTCTCGATCTCACTTTACCGTACGATTCGCCAGAGAAAAAACAACTGCAGCCGAACACACGCAGATAATTAAATATCTAAACATTCTTTGCTGTAAACTCGTAACGGTCGCGAATCGGGCTAAATCTGACTATTACTGTTCCCAAGCCACATTACTCTTTGCCGGGGTCGCGGAAATGTTTGCCAGGGTTGCGGCGATGTTCTAACGAGATACCGGGGTCCCGAGACGTGAGGACGATTGAAGGAACAGACTCAGTCTTATTACAAAAAAGTCAGTAGAAGACTGACACTCCCTGCCGCTCCACGCGGGAAGGAATGATTTTGCCACCTAAAAAAAGGCACGTAACTCTCAATTGTATTAAGTCTATGCCTGAATGTATGCTGTATGGGTTCCAAATGATCGCATCTACACTTTCTATACTCATTGTACAACGCCATTAATAAATAAGTGATTCTTTCTAATTAAGGCAGTGTATTAACATTAATCCTTCGTTGTGTAGCGAGCAGGTGAGACTGTGTGTTCGTGAATCGCTGCTGCAAGCTCTACAAGTCAATGTTGAGCTTGTAGCTTCTATTCACGAACCAACCTTGTAATTTATAAATTTAGGTTAAGTACTAACATAAGATTAAGGAATTTAGTTACTAACCAATTGAGTATTGTTACTTGCAATAACAGCCTCCGTGGTCGAGTGGTTTAGGCGTTTGCCTTGTGACCCGGTGGTCGTGGGTTCGATTCCCGTGGGAAGCATACTTTGTAAAGTTGTTTCCAGTTTCGCTAGAACATTGCAGGCCTGAATCACCTGATTGTCTGATAAAAAGATGGTTCCTTGCTTCGGAAGGCACGTATAAGCTGGTGGTTCCGGTCGCCAAATGGCGGTCGTCAAAATAGACCACGTCAGAGGCCCTTAAGGCAGTCTAGAAACTCTGACACTAGGGTGTATGGGGTCGTTAGACCTTACTACCCACACGATAAGAAGAAGAATGAATTGAAATTGTACTTTGAATTAAACGGTTGACAAAATCAAGTTTCTTCAATGATACAACCCACGACGAAAATTTGTCTTCAGGTCGTAGGTGGGAGGCTTTTCCCACTTGAATCTGATCCCGCGGGATATAAAGCATATAAATATATTGCCAAGAAAGATAGAGTATATAAAATTCAATTAACCCACAATTACAGTCCTCAAATGATTTGAGCAGTATGAGTTAAAAAGAGAATGACCCCTGAGTATGTTTCGATGTTCTTCTGAAGGTAGTCAACTAGGAAACACCGGATTCATCTAGTTTAAATTTACGGAAAAATGGTCGAGTAAAAGTGTAATGAGAATTACTTGTTCTTTTTTCTAACTATTCTAAACATTACAATAAAACATTTATTGAAGTGTAAAGTGTAATTAAATTTGTATTTTGACTTCGATTTTAAATTTTGATTCTTGTTGTGATTTTAAATTTCAATTTTGATTATAATTTTTGTTTTATTTTATAGTATTTAATTAAGTACTATTATTGTGTTGTAACTATCTATGGTGTAAAACATAATTCTGAACTTGAATAAATCATACTTGAATTTATTTATTTTTAAAGAGAACTAAACTAGCAATGTGGACAGAATTGACGTTACTAACAAGCTTGTTACCCCCTCTAACTAAGCTAAATATGCTTGTTTCCGTAGTGGGTTCACGGTTATAGTGTAACGGGTGGGGTTCGAACTCATGTCCTCTTGATCACAAAACCGACACCTTATTTAAAATCAAAATTAACATAAAAATCTAATAACACTTTTAGTCAACCAAGGCTATTGACGCTTATTTGTTATTTTGAAATACCAATAAGCAAAATAAATGTTTATAATTTATCTTTGGCATATTTATTTGGGTTCACTATAGATGGACTCAGAGATATAAGAAAATTGAAGGTATTGTTGCCTAGTAACCAAAGATGTAATTACAATATGATTATTAGATACATAATCACAACGCTAATTAACAATCATTTATCATAGTAATCCCGTTTAAAAAAAGATTACGATGAGTGTTGGTTACTTCTTCAACAGTCAAGGTGAGTCATTTGCCTTTTGCAAACAAAGCCAAAACTCCGTAATACAAGATTTTCACTGAGTTTACGATTGAATTGCACAACCTAATTCCACCAAGCCCGTTCCAACATCGGACTACAAGACAAACGGCGATACGCCTTCGTTACATGGTGGACATCCCTCCCATACGCACAAAACATTTTGGGAATACATTCATTGTGCGTACTGGCTAAGGAGTGGAATTCCCTGCCGGAGTCTGTGTTTCTTGACAGCTACAACCTAGGAGTATTTAAGTCACAAGTGAATAGGTTACTTCTAGGCAAGCGTGCTTCATCTTCGACCACATCGTCACTCACCATCAGGTGAGATAATAGTCGAACGCGAGCCTATTATCTACAAAAAAGTCGCCATCTTGGGCGTCAGCCATATTGAATTTAAAATGGCTAATTAAGCTAACTATGCATTGTAATTTTGTAATCCAATTATACCAATACTACTTATTAAATAACATCAGTGTTAATATCTCGAAATGTCAGTGTATTAGTTTTACCCGTTGCAAAAAACCAATCAACTTTATGTATAGTTTTGATGATAAAATTATTGAAAGAGTCAATGTAGTCAGAGATCTTGGTATAATGCTCGACTCCAAATTACTGTTTTCTGTACATATTGACAACATAGTTAGTAAAGCTTCCCGTAATCTTGGCTTTGTAATGCGCACCTGTAAACCATTCAGAAACCTTCATAGTCATAAGATTGTATACTGTGCCTATGTCCGAAGCATTCTAGAGTATTGTAGTCCAATCTGGTCGCCTCAATATAATGTGTATATTTCTAGAATAGAAAATCTCCAAAAACGGTTTGTAAAATTTTTAAACTTTAAAGGTAACAAGCGTCATGCTTCTTATCTCGCAGACTCTAGTCACTATAACTTGCTGCCCCTCAATGATAGACGTAAAATGTTGGATATGCTACTATTATTTGATATCCTTCGTGGTGAGATCGACAGCGGTGACCTTTTGTCATGCATAGAAATTTGCACGCAAAGGTCTCGCACAAGACACACTCACTTATTTAGTGTACCTTTACACCGGTCCAATTATGGACAAAATGCTGTTATGACTCGACTGCCTCGCTTATACATAGACAAATTTGAAAATCTGGATATATTCCAGCTATCTGAGGTATCTTTTCGTAAATCTGTTGTAAAAATACTCACCAGTAAGTAAATAATATTCGTATATTATTATTATTTACCAGTTGTTATATTACCAGTTGTTATATTTCCTTTTATTTTTACTTTGGTTGTATAGTTAAAATTTTAGAACTACTATACTGTCTAGTTTAACATGCATGTTGTGAAACTCTATAATAGGCTTCAGAACCCCATGTGACATTGTTATTGTATAATGAGAATTGTAAAAAAAGCTGTTGAGTTTCCTATGAATAAATAAATAAATAAATAAACCAAATGTGAGTGCAATATTTCGGCTTAATTAGTCGGGGTTATTTGATTCAAAAAACAATTAACAGATTTGACGCTATTTATTTTGAGGTGATAGATGAGGTCTACGATGGAACGAGTGATTCCAGAAAATGCCTATTCACTCTTGCTTTAAACGCTGAAAGGTCATGAGAGGCAGGGAACACAGAAGCCGGCAGAGAGTTCCACAACTTGGCTGTACATACACTAAATGTGTTTAAGAGAAGCGCTTGCGACAGGAAGTTTGCGATTCAATTCGCACTTGACCATAATTTTTATCTTTTTAGCATTGGAAGTGTAATATAACACAACTTGTAAAACCGACCATAGAACGGTTTTACGATAAGATACCATAACAAACATGCTTGTAAAAATGGATATTAGTTTCATAAATAAAGAACATTGGATACGCCTACATGCCACTGTGGATATTATTTTTTTTTTTCTCTCTCTGGTAGTCTTAAATACTAACATTAGTTTTATAATTTGTTTGTATAGGACAAACCAAATGGATTCTGTCTGATATAAAAGAATTTTATTTATTTAATATAGTATTTACAGTAGCATGACTGTTCTTTCTTCTCAGACACAATTTGCATGGTTCTCAAAAGCTACGAGTATATTACGAATGTGAGATCAATGTAGGAAAACAACGAATATTATGAGTAGATTACTGCACTGTTTGGCAGTTTGAGTACTTTATACGGCCAACCCAAATGTCCTTGCTTTTATTTATTTATTATATACTTTATTGTACACCTTATAATATAGTTATAGATACAGATAACATAACTAGTGTACAATGGGCACTCTTATCGCACATTTATTGGTATTGTTCGTCAAATCGTTCGAGCTCTTCGAAGTTCTAAGTTTGTTTCGGTTTTTCTTCTCAGGGTATTCAGCCATGAAATGTCGGCCTTATCAAGTTTAAATTAACGAAACAAATACGTTTAAAAATGTTATTTGTAACCAAAACAATGGACGGGTTAACAGGATGGCTAGTAATGTGAAGTCTACCCACATTCCAAATAATCTTCTATATCAATAAACATTATTTTATCATTGACGTGTTAAGTTGGTCACTCATCCGCTGCCTGACCTCGGGAACCGTTGCTTAACCGAGCAGTGTAAATATTATGTAGCCACAACGTTTATGAATGCAGTCAATCATAGATTTAACAAATGAATCTACATACATACTGTTAAGCCAGTCGCTTAGTGAAGTACGTCGAGAAACTTCGACAGAAATCTAGAATGTTCGAGACACTAATGCCATCTAGCGGCGAGTAGCAGTACTGTTTATCTCAAGTAGCTCTGGAATATTCTTGGCAGTATAAACAGTGAGTCGATTTTACAAGAATGTTCTAGAACTCATAGACCGGGGTATAAATAGATCGCAAAGGGGCGCAGAGAGTCAGTCTTATTTGAAGATCCGAGGCGATATAATCGAAGCTATACAAGTGAATTTCAGTGCGATTTAAGTGTTAAGTGACAAGTATTGTACTGTGAAGAACTGTGTTGATTTTTGTTTAATTGGCGTTAATTATTTCTATCCCGAACCCCAGCTCGTAACAATACATACAGAACATAACGTAACTTCCCTCGCGTTTTTACGCTGTTGTAGTACCTATTACTAAGGTAAAACCAGGTAAATGAGTTTTGCGAACACACACTTATAATCAGCCTACAATATGTCTCGAAGAGGGAATAGTCCGTAATCCATCCCGCGGGATCAGTGCGGGTTCGTGGAAGTCGCATGTCTTCGTACTTTTTCTTACACTGTTATCCTTTACCGTTTTGAGTGCAATACTGATGTTAAAAATTACACGGAGTAATGTGCCTGCCTAAGTAGGAACCAACTACCTACAGTTTGTAGATCGTGGCTGTTACCACTCGGCCATCAAATAATTTACTCGAAGATCAAATAATTTACTCGAAGACACTTCGTCAATAGTATACAGTTTACATTTTTTATTAAATTTGTAAGTTTTATTTATTGTTCGTGGCTAAATGATAATACTTGCCGCGGTCACTCGGTAGATGGGTTACTGTTTAACATATCAAAATTCCTCCATGCCTCGCAAAGCACATTTATTATTTACTAGCTTTTGTCCGCGACTGCGCTCGCGTGGGAGGTTTTTCCCGCGTAATTTCCGATCCCGTGGGAATTCCGGGATTATATTACTATAGCCTTTCCAGGATTCTAAACTATTCCCATGCCAAATTTCATCTAAATCGGATTAGCGGTTTAGGCGTGAAAAGGTAACATACAGACGGACAGAGTTACTTTCGCATTTATAATATTAAGTATGGATTTATTTATCAAAAGAGAGTTTACATGTTTAATTTGATGTAGAACCACATAAACCTCTCGGGTTTGTGTTAAGTTGTAGGTCTTGGCTGTCGTTTAAAAATTCCAGAAAATTCTGACCCTAGTCTTGCCCAGGAGTATCATGTTCTCCAGTTACTGTGTTGAGGAGGTCAGCCAGTCCAGTTAGACTGGAAGTTGACCCAAACATACTTGGGAAAAGGCTAAATAGATAATGATATTATATGTATAGCGTCGTTTGACATACACACCCATTTGTTAATTTCTTTAGCATCAAAATCTAATGCGATCAGCAAAACACAAGAAGACCATTAAGAGTTCATTTGTGGTCAAGAAAATCTTAATAAAAAAGCAACGCACGTGTCGCAACATCATCTAATGACAACACATTAACGACACTTATTTGAATACTGGTTTCGTGGACAACGACGCATTTAGCAACTATGTTGATTTTGCACAAATTTTTCAACCACCTTTTTATATAGAAGAAGAATAGTTATTTGTTATTCAAGATTGCAAAGTTGCTTTTTAACCGCGTGCTCAATTTTGATGACCGAGCAAGCGAAGGATTCTATAATTGAATCACGAGTGCAGCGAGTGATTCAAACATTAGAATCCTGAGCGTTAGCGAGGGAATCAAAAGAGCACGAGGTGAAAAATCTTTGCACTCGAGTGCAACACGTAACTTTTCATCCCACCTCAGGGAGGAAATTACTAAATGCAAAAAAAAATGGCACACAAAGCAAATTTTAAAAAAAAGTAAGTACACCAAGAAGGTTCCAGAGTCTGAGATTTTAACAAATTAAAAAAAGTTGCATGATAAATTCAGCCCCATGGAGGTAGAAGTAAATAGGTTTAATGATGTTTTGAATTCACAAACTTAGTACACACGATGTTCTAAATTCAGTTTACTTTATCCTCTAGCTAAAAACGGCTTTTGCACTCAGATATCGAAGAGCAAAAATACTCTTTCCGAGATGGGGTGATGAAAAAAGTATTTATTGCCAAAGACAAACGACATACTAACAAGTAACAATATTAAAAACTTATTTTAGTTCTTTAAGAATAGAGTTAGTAATTGGTACTTATAATTATGTTAGTAGGCAAGGACAAAGATTTAGATATTAACAAATCTTAATTGCTGACCGGGAGAAATTCGTACGGCAAAATTTTAAGGTAATTTGTAATTTGTTTGCCCATTGTACACTAGTTTAATTTTTTTGTATCCTTTGAAGTATTGTAAGGTACAATAAAGTATATAATAATAATATTCTCTGACCTTTTAGAGTTTCTCTGGACTTATACCACAAATATTTAAAAACCAAAATTAGCCAAATCGGTTCAGCCGGTGCCAAGTTTTACCGAGACTAACGAACAGCAATTGATTTATGATATTATAGATCAGTAGTTCCCAGTCTCCATTTATTCTATTCTTAAATTTGGTTTCAGTATGAATAGCAGAGACCAGAAGTCCTGAAGAAAATTTAATTGTGGGTACACATAAAAAATATATAGCTTGCATATTTTTTTAAAATCAATAGAAACACATATACACTTAAATTATCATTAGAACTTAAAACGGAATATTCACCATATTTATGTAACAGTGCCGAAATATCAAAAACTCGAAACAATAAATACACACGGTAATCCCGTTTTAAGTTCTAATTATACTGTTGTGAACATGTCAGCCTAAAAACTTAAATTAGCTAGCGTCAATGTTACTTTTGAGTTGGATTTGGTATTTATATCTTTCGCGGTTCATATTTTACCTTTAGTGGACCACCAGTGTTCCGCGGACCACAGGTTCGGAAAAGATGGATATCGGATATAGGAAACACTTATGTAAAACTATTGAGTAGAAAGCACCATAACAGCATGGCGAATCTTACAAGTCTTCTAATGACAGTTCCGTCACAGTAAAGCTTTCATTGTGTGTACAGCTAAGAAGTGGAATTCCCTGCCGAAGTCTGTGTGTCCTGATATCGATAAATTGGAGATTTTTAAGTACTCATCTCTGATCAGGTGAGATAATTTGGTCATCGCAAGCCTATCATTAAAAAAAATGTCTACCTGGCCTCGAGAATACAGATTTTAAGTAACTAGCAGTGCCCGCTTCACGCATGGGATGCGATATTACCTGGTGGCCCCGCGAAAATTCCTTTCCCGTGGGAATTCCGGAATAAAAATATTGTATATCAGTTTAGTCGTTCCAGAGAATTGCTCGTACAAACAGAAAGACAGGCTAACAAAACGTTAAGAAATGTGTGTTTGTGTTTTCGTAACGTGTGATAAACTCTAAGAACTTGAGAAAACAAAGCTATTTCGAAATCACGAACAGACATTTCAATTTTATTTCTTTTTATGTATTAATGAATAGATATACTATTTTTTTGTCGTGGGGAATTTCATCGAATTACTACTCGGGAGTAAGTGTGACACTCCTTGGCAAGGAGTGTCACACTTTTACTGTCTAAAAAACGTGCAATTGGCTGTATGGTGGTTTCATCAGGCTCTATCGCGATAGTTCCGGTTAAGATAGCAAATTATATATTTACAAAGGAATGCGATACTGTGATATTGTTATTGAACACTAGTTGTACCTACTTGCTACTTCAATCCCGTAATAGGCGATATTAACTACGCGGTTTTCCGCCTCGATTCCCGATCCCGAAGGAATTCCGGGATAAAAAAATACAGCCTATATTTTGCCCTATAATTCTTAAAAGAGTTGCCGTGGAGTTTCTTGCTGGTTATTCTCTATAGAAAACAACCAAAACCACTAGCTTCTGACGTTTTATAAGTGCCCATGTGAAATAAAATATTTTGAGTTGAGCTTGAGTTTTATAACCACCTCTATCTTCCAGTGAAAGACCTACTAAAATCGGTCCAGCCGTTCCAGAGATTAGCACGGACAAACAAATAGACAAAAGGACAATTTAAAAAAAAATCTGTTTAATTATGTTTTAGTGTCGTGACTACATACATTATAGACACTTTAGAAACAGTTATTCTGTAAACTAAGACAGACACTTTATTTGTACTTATATGTATTTATGAATATGTAATTATTGTGGACAACCAGTGATAATAAAATATTAAATAAGTAGATACGTAAATGATTCCAACGACAACGGATTAAAACTATAATACCTGTGACGACACTATCACTAATTTAAAACTCATAATACACAAGATAATAATAAGACGACATAAATAACTTTTTTCACAAGTATAATCGATGTAGGTAAAAAGACTGCCACGCTCAAATGGGATCCGGGTTGCGGGAATGTTCTAACGAGATACCGGGGCCCCGGAACTTAAGGGCAGCTGAAAGAACAGGGTGGGTTTTTAGTCAGTAGAAGTCTGACACTCCCTTCCTCTCCACCCAGAACGGGGGAAGTCATTCGATGATTTTCCCATCCGGAGAAAAAAAAATGCTAAAAAGACTGCCATGCAAGACAAAACTCGTATTAGGTCGAGCCGTGTGTACAATACGACTTGCCAGGAGGTTGATATCGACATATTTAATACTAGGGTGTCTAAGTTGAAGAAGAAGACTCTATGTAGCCATGTCTTTGGTAACATTTAAATGTTATTTAATTTTTACCCATTTTTACTCATTTATAACTTTTTTTTCACTGTCTCTCTGTATTTAAGCTAACCTGGTCTGTATTATTATATTGTACTTATATCTAGTTATTAGTGAAAACTTGTAATTGGCCATATTGTATTTATTATTCGTATTATTTTCTCTGTCTTGCTGTAAGCTTTCCAAACACAATAAAATAAAATAAAATGCTCAATTGGGCGGGTCATGTAAACCGCATGCATGACAGTTGCTGGGCCAAGATCCAAGAATTGGGTGCCTGAGGATTGATTACGCCGCCGAGGCCGGCCCAAGAAAAGATGGCGAGATGACCTAGACGCACACTGCGTTAGCTGGTCCAAAGTAAACCTGGAAGGATTTGGGGGATTCCAATGCCCAGCCGTGGGACATTAACGGCTAAATAAAATAACATTATAGATGTAAAAGCTATGCCATAGATTTCGTTTGCAAGGAGGTTGGATTAAAAATATACCTCTCTCTCGAAATTGGACCTACCTAACCAGACCGCCTATTTAATTCAAGGTAGACATAATTACGTAGTTGTCGACTGCCTCGTTGATCTAGGCGGTCTCGGGTTTGATTCCAGGGTTGGTAAAAAAGGGTTATTGGGATTTCTATTAGAAATTTCTTAGTAGCCCGGAGTTTGGAAGTTGGTATCACACCACCCTTGCCTCGGTGCGCACGTCAAGCCGTTGGTCCTACATATCGCACGCTTAATCCAATACTGTCACTATCCAAAAAAGTCAAATTTTCAGGAGAGGCAAAAAATGGAATGAGAATGGGAACATTTTTGTTTAGTGACGAAGCGGACTACGGCCGGTAAACCGGTTATTTCTGTTACTTTTAGACTAGTGTAAGCGCGATTACGCGTAGTTCTACGTTTCCCAACAGATGACATTAAAAAGTCGATTTGGCAAAATTTTGGATAGTGACAGTATTGGATTAAGCGTGCGATATGTAATCTCTCTCCGGTCGTGACGAATTGCCATCCCATCGGTCTAGACGGAGAGTAAATGAACAGAGAGTGCACATACTTGTCTAAATATACATATGTATAACTCAAAGGTGACTGACTGACTGACATAGAGATCTATCAACGCACAGCCCGAACCACTGGACGGATCGGGCTCAAATTTGGCATGCAGGTAGATGTTATGACGTAGGCATCCGCTAAGAAAGGATTTTGCGAAATTCTCAAGGGATCGGGATTTACACGGGAAAAACTTCCCACGCGGGCGAAGTCGCGAGCAACTGCTAGTGCACTATAATATTTCCTACGTCGCTGTGGTCGATATCGGTCAGAAGGGCTATAAACCTATTCGTCGACAACTTCGAGAGTGGAGTTTCCAAGCCACAATGTCGCACCTAGCGAGTACGGTGGGTGAGACATGGACATTATTGCCTTTTACGCTAGAGGACGTTAATGGGCAATAATGTCCAGTCATGTTCCAGTCAAAAACCCAATAAAATCGGTTCTGCCGTTCAAAACATTAGCCTGGACAAACAGAATATGTGCAGTAATCAGTATGACAGACAGACCGTCAGACAGGGAAAAGACGAGAGATTGGACGAGACAAAGCTCCAGAGCCTTGAACGTCAGCGACGTGTTGCAAGCGTATCGGTTTTCTATCGTTTACATTTCGGGGAGTGTGAAATGGCACAATTTAATGCCACCATGCTTGTTCCATCACCGGACTACAAGACAAACGGCGATTCGCCAGACTTCCATTATGCGTACACCTAAGGACTGGAATTCCCTGCCGGAAACTGTGTTTCCTGAAAACAACCTGGGGTTCTTCATGTCAAAAATGAATAGGTCATTTCTAGGTAAGCGTACTTCGTCTTCAACCATATCACCGCTTATCTTCAGCTTAGTTAGAGGTCAAACACGAGCCCATTATCAATAAAAAAAATTAAAGGAAACATTAATGGATAAAACTAGCATGGATGTAGAACACACGATTCTTCGTGCTATCTTGCGAGGATATAGGACTATATTTAATTTCATGTCATTATGATCTGCTTGGCTTTCCCCACCTATATTGGGATCAGCTTCTAGGCTAACCGGGTGGAGCTCAATACTGGTGTTTACATAGAGCGACTCCGTATGCGACCTTAAAACCCGGGAACTATGTAACACGAGTCTCCATGGCAAGACTGATGTCAAATTTTCGGCTTCTGACTACTCGCGACGACTGTCAAAGACGTAATAATAATAAGCGAAACCAACGGCTTGACGAGCATTCCGTGCCAAGGAAGAATCTTGATATGTTAAACTAGCTTCTGCCCGCGACTTCGTACGCGTGGGAAGGTTTTCCCGCGCAAATTCTGATCCCGTGGGAATTTCGGGATAAAAATTAGCCTATGTGTTATTCCAGAATGTCAACTATCTACCTACCGAATTTCATTCAGATCCGTTCAGTAGTTTTTGCGTGAAACAGTAACAAACATCCATCCATCCTCACAAACTTTCGCATTTATAATATTATATTACTAGCTGTTACCCGCGGCTTCGCTCGCGTGGAATTTGCTCTACCACATAAAATTTCGTGACAAATATTTTTTTTTTAACCATAAGTTCTACACGTATCCGAAATTTCAGATGTCTAACTTCAAAACTGATGGATGGACAATCTTTGAACCCTATTATATTAAGAGCGAAACTCTTGGAGGTGGAATTATCGAAATTCCTTTCTTAGTGTTCATTTAAGCTCAACGGTTTCGGTTGTGCGTCGACCGCTGGGTGTGTTAGTCAATCAAGTTACAGTTTTATTATAAACTTCGCCTGTGTGGTGTGTTGATAAAAAGTAGCCTATGTCCTTCCCCAGGCTTGAGATTATTCATATCTGTTAATCACAAACAGATCGGCACAGCCATGAAACATACAATGACACTGATTAACAAACGGGACCAACAGAGGTTACTTTCGTTTACTGTTCGTGTCAGTTAAGGTATAGTATGTAATGTTATTGAATTTCTTGAAATGAATTACTTCGTTCGGCAGCAGCGAGCAAAACTAAAAGGTTTAGAATAATTTACAATATAAGATAATTTATCAATATTTTTCGTTTTGGAAGTCCTAATTAACCTACTGCAATATACTCCTGTAAACTATGTTACTTGATTTGTTTCGTTCAGCGAAAATATGTAGATTTTGCGAGCAAGAAACACGTGAGCAAGCTACGTAGAGCTGGCCGTGGGAAAAACAGGGCGTGCCTAAATGTATCCCTGCTACTTTTAAAGTTTGCCCTTGCGATTTATTAATGGTCATTGAAAATGCAACTTTAAGTGGGAAATGCAAACGTTTGAAATCAAAAGGTAAGTTATTGGGTATTATTGGGATGCGTGGTATAAGCACATTGTCACCCTTAGCTTCTCCAGTTAAAATTGTGGCCCTTACAATATGCTTCCCTAGTTCAGTGACTTGCAATCTAGTACCGTTGCATAATCTCGGAGCGTCCAAGTTACGCATTAACAAAACGGGTATACCAACTTTTAATTCCAGCTTATGAGATGGCACCCCGGATAGCTCCAAAGAGTTAAGAAATTCCGCGGGGTAGCTCGTAGAGTCTTCGGATGACATGACTGTGTCGATGGAGTAGTAGGTTGTTGTATCGCTGCTTACTTCGTCCAATATTTTTTTATTGATTTTCGCAACTGTTTCATTTCTAGGTGCTAATACGGTTCTTTCACATAACCACTTTTCATCCTGGATGTTTTGTTGCAAATTTGGAAAAACTTGAGCAATAAGTGCGTCTTCCGAATCCACAACATGACAAAATTGATTAGTGAATAGAACCATACCTTCGTCGTCAGTTTCTATTCGACCTTCACCTATCTCGAGTAGTTTTTCAGCGTACGCGCCCGACTCTAGATCACTAAATAACTGGACACGCATGTTAGTGCTAAGGTGCAGCTTTTCAACTTTGGCCCACACATATGATGATTTTAGACAGGCGTTAATTTCGTCTGCTGCAGTGCCTCGCTCGATGACAGGCAAAGTTTGCCTGAAGTCCCCAGCTAATAAAACAACCACACCACCCATTATCGTTTGCTTGCTGTGTAAGTCTTGCAGACAGCGATCAAGAGCTTCAATGGCGCGTTTGTGTGACATTGTGCACTCATCCCACACAATTAGTTTGCACTGTTTTAACAGGATGCCACGGGTGCTGCTTTTACTGATGTTGCACGTTGGGGTTTCTTCTCTCCAGATTAAGAGGTAATTTAAAGACCGAATGTGCCGTCCGTCCACCGCTTAGCAATGTTGCAGCAATTCCAGAGGAAGCCACAGCTAGTGCAACGTTATGGCCACTGCGAATTTTTGCTAGGAGCAAATATAGCAAAAAAGTTTTTCCTGTACCACCCGGGGCATCAAGGAAAAATAGCCCGCCATCACCATTCTCGACTCTTCGCAATATTTTATGATAAACCTCTCTTTGATCAGGTAGTAGACGTGGCTCAGTTTCGCACACGTGAGTGTCTAATTGGTTTGCATCATAGCTAAGCTCTCTTATCAAATCGTTTGACAACTCTCCTCTTCGCCGCGGTGTAGGTAGACCTAAGTCGGACAATGTCTTCCCAGAAATTGTCATGATTTTGTCCTCGATAAGCCCCAACGCCTCATTGAAACAAAGGTTATCGTCGACTTGATCCAATCTCTCAAATCTGTGCATGATATCCTCTGATAAAGCAGTTTTATACTTGTGCCATAGTTGCAGAGGATTCGATAAACCGCAAGTACATATCAATATGGCAAACAGCTCTCTTACTTGCGCCGGTGAGCGATATACCACGGCCTCTTCTATTGTGGCCTCCCAGTGGTTGTCATCTTCCAACAACCCCATCTTCTCACACACCTGCTGAAAAGTTGCAAGTTCTTGGCCGTCGAATGTTTTTAAGTCCAAGAAGTTGGTTGGACCCCTTATTATATTTAGCAGCATTCGCAAGCAATAACATTCAATATTGCTTACGTGCACGGTGTAAATGCGACCTAGAGCGTCTCCTGCCTTCACACCTGGCCAGCCATCGACAGGTGTTCCTTGTAACCGACGTTTCCATTCCTTCCGTGCTGTATTCCAAGTATAGTAGCGAGGCACCTCAATGTAAAGTAACGTTTTTGCAAACGTATCACTTTGGCACAACAGGAAAAATGCAGTTAGTGTCGTTTTAGGTGGTGCCGCTAATCTCTCTCTAAAATTATTTTCTGTAAAGTAAACCCTCTCACCATTGGGTAAATGTATCGCGAGATGAGTGACGGTTGGGTGTCTTTCGTGCAGAGGTAGGCCTAAGATCCGCCACGCTGCTTCGTTACTACTAACATATCGGCCCGCTCTAAATGTTTGTACCTCATCTCTAGGGTCAATGTTTACATTCCCTTGCTGGTGAATATTAAAAATAGCCTGGTCGCTACCCTTATTAATATATTTGCAAATGTATTTTATAGCCTGCACCGTATTACAAAACTCTACATTTATATGACAATTAAACATTTTTGATAGGAGGGGAGAATATGGGACCACCCAGCTATTGTCCACCAATATTTCCTGTGTTCCTCCCCGGGTTTTTGTAACCGTCGTGCGTCCACCATTTTCTGGTGCTCTGCGCCTGTACAAAGGATAACCTTTGTCATTGGTTTGAGTATCGTTTAAAAGCTTCCTCGGATATTTTTTAGTACATTTTCCTTCCTTCATGCATGGCGATGAAGAATTGAATGCACCACAGGGCCCGTGAATCATATTCCTTGTAACCGTATCATAGAGCTTTTTATCGGTTTCCGGATTTGGTATCTCAGCACATATGACTTCGTCAAATTGATTCGGATGCAATTTTTCCTTTAACCACAGCAGTAAGTGCACATGAGGCAAACCTCGTTTCTGCCACTCGATCGAGTACATGAAGCATTGCGTATCACCAAATATGTTACCTTTTGTAAGTAGAGCTACCAACTTCTGTACTTTTATTCTAAATACGCGTGCTGTTAAGTCATGTCTGTCCGTCGAATTTTGACCAGCCATAAGCTCTTTGGTGATTTCTGGCCAGGCGGGGTTGCAAGTCAGTGTAATAAATAAATCAGGCCTCCCATAGTTACGTACGTATGTGAACGCATCTTGTGTGTATTCATGTAGGTATCTCGGGCTATTTACAAATGATGACGGGAGTATCACCATCTGGCCTAAGTTATTTGGATCCAAATCCGCATCATTTCTTATTGCATCTTGCAAGTGAATATAATTTTCAGCGCGCAGTTTTCTTTGATTTAAAGAAATAAACCTTAAGCGCTCACTTTCCATCTTTACATACATGTCGACCAGAAATTGATGAAGGAGGAGTTTACACCTAAGCAGCAAATTAAAATCACTGTGACGGACCATCAAGTGAAAGGCATAAAAATCTTTGCAGGATACCTTTTTGTTTGGCATTGGGTGTTGGGTAATTGGATTTTTCTGAGGAATATCAATACTGTACCCTTCTTGTCCTCTCCAAAAAATTATTGGGTACTCGAGAGCGTCATAGAATCTATGAGTGTCCGGAACCCTAGTGAGCATGCCATCGCGCGCCTGGACAATGATGTCCCGAGACGTAGTTTGTTCACTACTAACTATTACAGCAGCTATTTCATTTGTAGTTGGGGCGTTGAATCGCCTTTCATGTTGACCACGTGGTACACGGTCTGGGTGAATCACTACTTTGAAATGATCGTCATTGATCATTCTTTCTCTAGCTGTTTTAAATTCATGCACCAAAATGTTGTGGTCCTGAAGTACTCGTTGTATTTTTTTACTATGTTTCTATCTACGCTTTGCACGCACTCAGTACGCCTGTCGATTTGTGCTTCTTCGTCACCTATGAAATAAACTTGTAGAAATTGTGGTTGCAAAATGGCCGCCGGAATTAAAGAACCGATTCGGTGGTAAACTTGCTCTTGTATTGTAAAAGTTGGACAAAACCCTGGCATTGAGACAATTTTATCTGCTCCAAATGAAGTCATATGAAAACACATGTTATATTTTCTTATATTTTTTAGAAAACGGCGAGATTCATCAGTTTCATTACAAAAAAGCTCTTTCAAAGGTAGAACTGGCTCGTCTATAGAAGGAATGGCTACTTTACCGCCCGAACAACACATACCTGCTGCTTCCTCTTTCCACTTAAGAGCTCCGCAATATTTGCAATCTATGCTCATTGCTTCTATTTTTATAAGCTTGTGAGTTTCATAATCAAGAGTTTCATCATACTCAAATGCAGCTTTACTAAACACCCGCCATGTGTTTCTTGTAAATGTTTGACGTCGCTGTGCTGCCCTTTCAGCAACAGTGCGTGTGCGAGATTCAGCCATTTCATATGTTTCCGTGGCTCTTTGGGACGCCATATAAGTCGCTTGCTGCTGACGTCGAGCTTGTGACTGTTCGGGTGTCTCTGCAGCTCGCTGAGACATCAAATAGTCAGCATGCTGTTGACGTCGGGCTTGTGACTGTTCTGGTGTCTCTGCAGCTCGCTGAGACATCAAATAGTCAGCATGCTGTTGACGTCGGGCTTGTGACTGTTCTGGTGTCTCTGCAGCTCGCTGAGACATCAAATAGTCAGCATGCTGTTGACGTCGGGCTTGTGACTGTTCAGGTGTCTCCACAGCTCGTTGAGACAGCAGATACTCTGCATATCGTCGACGTCGGGCTTGGAACTGTTCTGGAGTCTCTGCAGATCTATGTGCCGCACTACGCACCGCCTGCTCAAGCCTTCTCAGCTCGGCTTGTTGAGACGTCTCATCACGTCAAGCTATTTTCATAGCTCGGGCTTTATTAGAGCTTTGCGAAATATTTGACTTATGCTTTCGCGGCATTTTTATAAGTTGGTAGGTACTAAATAAAACAAACCTAGCAATATTATAATAATCTAACGAAAAGAAAAAATAATCTATTCACTTGATCCTAACAAAAAAACTTATCTAAAAGGTATCTAAACTAAAACTACAATCCTATAATTGAACAAACACAAAAAAATACAATTGTAATACGACTGAAATTAAAAAAAAGTAATCTGTGTTTCTATTAAAAAATTACAATCAAAATAACTATTAAAACAATTCCTAACCTATAACTACTACTAACTATTATTCTTAACCTAAAAAAATTACAATAAGTTAATGAAAACAAAAAAGAATATATTGACTTGATCCCAACAAAATCCTTATATTTATATAATTAAAACTACAATCCTATAATTAAAAAAACAAATAAAAATCCTAATACGACTGAAATTCAAATAGAAAGTAATGAATGTTTCTACTAAAAATATACTAATTAAAAGAAATAATTATGCCTATTGTGTGACTTAATAAATCGCTTCGAAAATCGAATTTGCTGTAGAGAAATTACGCATAATTAACACAACCGTCAACGACGTCTGCCCTCACGCGTCTGCCCGCGTTCGGGTCGCGCACTTAGGAATGACTTGGATCACATCGCCTCCTCCCGCTCCCCCGCATTACCCGCTGCGCGTATTTATGTCGCTTGTTTGAGCTCCATTCAAGACAATCTTATCGTGATAACTTATAAACTATGCGTTCAAATTACTTAGTGTAAAAGACAAAGTTTATCTATATTAAAATAATTGAAGTGACAAATGTATTGATTTTAATAAGAGTTTGATAAATATTCTAAAATGTGCATTGTAAAAAAGTATCCAGGTTCACTATTTTGGTCATTGTGGCTTCCACGTAAAAGGTAGATATATGCTGTCCTGGACTTTTATTTAGAACTATTTAAGACATACAATGCTACGGTACATTATATTTATGTATCTCCAATAGTTTTAGCAGTGCACGCGAAGATAGCTCTCAGAAGGCAGAATTTTTTCCGAATTACTTTATATTTATCGTTATATTATGACCAAATTACAAAAAATCATGATACATTGTAGCCTATGTGTTATTCTGATGTATAACCTATATTATTGTAAAGTTTCATCCAAATCCATTTAGTAGTTTTTGCGTGAAAGAGGAACAAACATCCATCCATCCTCACAAACTTTCGCATTTATAATATTAGTAGGAAGTAGGATATTATATTATATATTACTAGCTTTTGCCCGCGACTTCGTTCACGTAGGAGGGTTTTCCCGGGTAAAATCCCGATCCCGTGGGAATTCCGGGATAAAAAGTAGCCTATGTGTTATTCCAGGATGTCAAATATCTACTTGCCAAATTTCATTCAGATCCGTTCAGTAGTTTTAGCGTGAAAGAGTAACAAACATCCATCCATCCTCACAAACTTTCGCATTTATAATATTATATTATATATTACTAGCTTTTGCCCGCGACTTCGTTCGCGTAGGAGGGTTTTCCCGGGTAAAATCCCGATCCCGTGGGAATTCCGGGATAAAAAGAAAGCCTATGTGTTATTCCAGGATGTCAAATATCTACTTGCCAAATTTCATTCAGATCCGTTCAGTAGTTTTAGCGTGAAAGAGTAACAAACATCCATCCATCCTCACAAACTTTCGCATTTATAATATTAGTATAGTAAGAGTAGGAAGGATAGTAGGATATTAGTAGGATAGTAGGATGGTCCCCGTCCCGTCAACGGACCTACCACGGTAAACGTTTCTCAACCTTAAAGCACATCCCGTGCCGCTGTTATAATCAGTGATCGGAGTAGGTAGATTGAAATGGGGTCATTGATCCGAAACGTATATATTAATATGGACATTCCTCCGGAATTGGTGGATTATTAAAAAAATAAACCGGAACTTATGTAGGAATTTTATTCTGCCAGAGTGGAAGGAGTCATTTGATGATTTGCCATCCTCAAAAAAAAGGTAGGAATTGTAATAAAATGAGCAATATTATTCTTTATTATTCTTCATATTTTTTTTAACGGCACACAGTCACGATTTGACAAAACCCAACGACCAATCAGAACAAAGGATCATGGGTGGTACAATAACCGGTTATCAGAACAATGCGTACGCCCGCCGACGACATGCCAGGTAGCTCACTCGTTTACTTCGGTTCGTAGAGTGCGCATCTTTGTTTGTTACTGTGTTGTTAAAACGTTACTTGACCCTGGCTTGTGTACATACTGACTTCTGGAATCTGCTCTAAACCACGATTTGGCTCGAATATACGGACTCAGATTTTTCACTATTGAATTGGATCTACATATTTAAACCAAGCTTTGGTAAGTAATATTTTACTAGTTACAAGGAGTATAAAGCATGTTTGGATGTACTATAAGAATATTTTTAGTATTGTGTTTGTTCGCTTAACCTGCTGAACATACCATGAGTCTTAATATTGTTAAATCTTTAATCGAGTATGAACCAGTGAGCTTAGTGCGAAACAAAATTATGATATTCTAGTAATGTAGTCGCAATTCAGCTAACTCCACTATTAACCGACATTTTACTGGAATCCGTATATAATTTGAATGCCCTGTGTGCTGTGTCCTCTTGCAATGTATTGGTAAAATAAATTATCTACTTCTCTACAAAATATTCTACGTAACAAGCCCTTTCATTTGATACCCATATTGATGGGATTGAAAAAAAAACTAAGTTGTCCGCCATCTTGTAGCGGCAGCCATTTTGGATTGACAATAATATTGAATATACATAATTGTATTGTCACCAGAATCAAAGGCGAATACCAAATTTTAGATCAATCGGTTGACAGGAAGAGGGTGAAATTTCAATGACTAAATTTGATCCACGAAAAATAAAACAAACGGAGTAAGCTAAATAAATTAATAAAATTTATTTTTTTCATGTCTTTGTTTTAGGTGATATATACGAGGTTCCATCTCTACAACAGAGTTCAGATATGGCAAACGTCAAGGCTGAAACTGTAGAAAAATGGATATCCGGTCATCCCGAACTACTTTACGATCACGCTAGTGGTACAATATACTGTTCAAAATGTGAAAGCCATTTGAAAACCATAAATAAAGGAAACGTTAAAAGACATATCGATGGAGCAGTACACCAGGGAAAGTTTGAGCTGCCTGAAGAGGAATTATATTTCGATCTTATAAAATTTCTCATTTTGTGCAATATTCCGTGGTCTCAGATGAAAAATACTACTTTTCAAGATTTCTTTAAAAAATATATGTGTAGTACCTGTTGTTGTACGTGTACTAATCGTACTCTGCCAGATGAATCACAGTTACGGAAAGTTTACTTGGACAAGTTTTTTAAGAATAAAATCAATTCGATTCGGCAAAATTATAAAAATGAGAAACTATGGATATCATTAGATGAAACGACAGACTTTTTAGGTCGCTATATAGTCTATTTTTTAATAAAACCATTACATCCTAGCAATTTGACTAGACCTTATTTGGTAGCATGTAAAATGCTAACTGTAGTTAATGGACAAACAATCACGCAATTTGTGTTAGAATGTTTGGAAAACTTTTGGGAAGATTCTTTTGAATCGAAGGTAGGTAACATTCTTGTCCACTGCACTGATAGCGTTGCATATATGCTGTCTGCAGGACGAAATTTAAAACAATACTTACCTGAAATGAAGCACGTAACATGTTTGGCGCACTCTCTTCATCGCGTATCTGAGCAAATTAGGTTAGAATATCACGATGTTAACATTTTAATAGCAAATGTTAAAAAGGTATTTTTGAAAGCCCCAAGTAGAGTCAAAATTTTAAAAGAAAAATATCCAGATTTGCCGCTACCTCCCCAACCAGTTGTTACAAGATGGGGCACTTGGTTAGAGGCAGCATTTTATTACGCTCAAAACTTTGAAAAAATAAAAGAAGTATTATCTTGTTTAAGCAGCTCTGATGCGGTATCTATTCGAGAGGCAAAAAATATTATAGAAAAAGAAAATTTAAAAGAAGATTTAAATTACATTAAAGACAATTATTTTATAATTCATTTGTGTTTAAAAGAATTGCAAAAGCATAATTTATCGTTGACAGATTCACTTTTAGCATTTGACAACGTCAAAGATGCTATAAATCAGTGCAATTCAGAAAATATAAAAAATAAAATAGAATGTGTTATGGAACGAAACCCAGATTTAGACACACTTAGAGAATATAGTGAGGCCATTGAAAAAAATGAAGCACATAATTTAATACCTTTTTTAAAATTTGCTCCTTTGACATCGTCAGATGTAGAACGGTCTTTTTCCATTTATAAATGGATTTTAGATGTTAAAAGAAATAGGTTGAAAATTGAAAATATAGAGAAACTCATAGTTATAAATTTTAATTGTAAAGATCAGGATTACCAGGATGCTGACATTGTAATCGATGAAGATTAAAAATGTGAATAAATGTAAAATGTACATATTTAACGATAAACAATGTTGATTTTTATCTTTTTTCTTTATTCTACCCCTTTTTTTTGGTCCTAAAATCTGACTATAATCAACCTGTTCCTTCGTATGCCCTTTACGTTTCAGAGTCGTGGTGCATCCTTAGAACAGTCTCACGACCCCAGCAGGCATTGGCCCTCTATGGGGCCCCGTCATTTATTCTACCCTTAATGCAAATTACCATGACCACTATGAAAATATTTAAATTTAAGTGCAACAATTTATGTCTATCTATAAAAGTTCTAGCCATAAAAGGCTAAAAATAAAAAAAATAAAATTAAAGCTTCGATCGGAATTAGATTGTTTTTATTATTCAACAGATAAATAATGAATTAATTTAGTTTTTATACCTTCCTTTAAATTTTGAATTGAGTAGGAATAATATCACTACCAACATTAACAATGTTTAATTGAATCCGGAAATACCGGAATTACTTTCCGGGAAAATGGCTTATCCATGTTATTCTTTCTGTGTACATTTATGATACAAGTACCAAAAATCAATCTACCTACTCCGATCACTGGTTATAATCCAGGCACAGCCTCCCAAGCTCCAGGGCACAATAACTAATTTTATGTCCTATCCAAAAATAACACAATTCCAAATTATTTCCAATCTTACTACCTAATTATCAATCTAGCTGTATGTTAATTACAAAGGATTATTAATTAGCAGGTATAATCCATCACATGTTGAAACATATCGAACAAACGATTTTCTAATATTAATCCGATAGAATGCTACACGTGTGACGTGACTAGGTACTTTAGGTTATCAAATAGTCATCGTGGTCGTGATCCACAGACGCCTCAAACAGCTGTAAGCATTCATGACAGTGCCCGATAATGCCAATACCTGACGAGGTTTAAAAGTCCATACAATTCGTATTGGTAAAGAAGCACGCAGATTTGAGCAGACCTGTCCAGACAGGGCAGGCATTTGTCTTGGCAAGACTGGTGCCAAATTTTCGGCTTCTGACTACTTGTAACGTCTGTCAAAGATCGATCATCAAATGTCATCACATCTCGTGATTAACACACACCTCAAAGAGCTGAATACTTAATCAATAAAATCAGAGCAAACACAGTTTACACTATGCAACAACGCAAGAAAAGCAAGGAGTTCGAGGATTAAAATGGGAAAATACTCTGGAATTACCAGTCGTTTCATTACCTAGCTTGGCACCGACTCCAAAAAATAGTTAAATTTTATTATAGGTTAATCGTAGGTTAGGTTAGGTTTAGTAATATAGGTAGGTTTTTAGTGCTTTTATGGTTTCTTTTTGGCAACAAAATATTTTTTTTTTTTTCAAATCGGTTGACAAGCGACGGAGTTATGCCCGGACAAACATAAAAAATAATACAAATATCCGAATTGAGAACCTCCTCCTTTTTTAGAAGTCGGTTAAATCGTCGCCTTAGTGGTGAAAAAAGTTAAGCCACACTTATAAAAAGTGTGGCTTATGCCAGCTGTTCACGTTGGCCAACATAGTGGCGAATGTAGTGGCCAATGCCTATTGGCCAACGTGTAGAGGGGGTGTTTGTGCACCCAAGATGAATAAACATCCCCTCTACACGTTGGTCAATAGGCATTGGCCACTACATTCGCCACTATGTTGGCCAACGTGAAGAGCCGGCATTAGCTCTTTTCACCACCAAGGCGACGAAATTTACTTTTACTTCTAGCCTAGACTCGTGTTAATAAATCACGGGATTTTTCTGTTCTTCAAAATTAATCCCGGGACTTGGGGCATATCCACTTTATTCTTTCGTTGTATGAAATCAGTGTAAGTACATAAATAACTCTACCTAATTCTGACCTCTGATTATTACTTAAAAAAATGTTGTGCAACTCACCTTTATATGTGCCTCCTTAAACACATAAGGCCCCATCTCCGTGACAGCTAGCTTCTCTGCCCTCCCCGCCAATATCTCATTAACATTGCTTATGTTAAAGAAGTAAATCTCCAGGTACATAGGAATCGGCGTCTCCCTCCATATGCCAAACGACACGGAGTCTTTTGTTAAGGCCATCATCTGGAACGAAATAGAAAAGTCAGTGAAATGAGGATTTTAGGGAAAATTTAAACCACCAGTTCGCGCTACTCAGGCGAGAGGTCTTCTACTTTGGAAACGAAACTTTGACGTATATACATGATGTGTTTCACTATAACTGGAGAAACACAAGGTACTACTTTGGTAACATATTTTAACACGTAACGTATAGGTACCTCAAAGGATTAAATAATTTTATCCTGTGAAGTCTCTAGTCTCACTTGAACAATTTCATCATAACATGCATCGATTTATGATATTTGATTATTTGAACTTTAAAAAATATTTTTTTTACATCACACTAGTAAATTCTTCTATCTCAAATAAGTGCATTTTTACACACACCCAGACCCGGAAAAACTTTTTGTAGTCTATATGAACATCTGTTCTGGTACTGGAATCAAACCCGCAGAACGCAGGACAGCAGGCAATTGCTTAAACACTGCGCCAAGCGTGTCCTCAATATTGAAACGTAGGCTCAATTTAGCAAGGGCAAGATTACGAAAACCACTTTTAAGAAGTTAATTACAAACAACTTTTACCATGGACACAACCCGGAAACTACAAAACAATAAAAAATATTTTTTGTATATGTGTACTATTATTATAAAGCGGGTAAGTTTGTTTGTTTAAATGCGCTAATTATAATATTATAAGCTTGCCGGGTGCGGGCCAGCCCCAACATAATCCTTCGTTGTGTGGCGAGCAGGCCCGATTGTGTATTCTTGAATCGCTGCTGCAAGCTCTCCACGTCGGTGTTGAGCTTGTAGCTTCGATTTTCTTCGCTTTCGATTCGCGAACCAACCTTGTGATTTAAGTTAAGGGCCTATACTACCTCAGCGCTTCTCACTCTTTATCTCGCTCGCACACTACTGGCCGCGGTCACGCGAGCAAGCGAGACTGGGTGGCAGGGAAAAGACACCAAGACATTGATAATTTAGTTTATTTCTTTTTAAGGTGAAAATAATGGTAATTTAAAAAAATTAAATAACATAAGACCTGCTTTATAGTTAGTTCAATTAACATGCAAAGTTACATTATCTAATTTGAAGTTATTTTTGAATAGGTACCAGCGGTTTATTGTTCGGTTTGGAGGTAACTTTGAATTTTTTTTTTATCAAGAAAATTTTATGGAATCGTGTTTTCGTCAAACATAGTACCTAACATAAATCCTCAACTTTACCATATATTTATTTCAAAATTATTGCTGCAGTATTTTCGACATAACGGAGGATCATGCTAAGCCATTTGAGATTAGTGTTGCCCAAACGAGAGTCTCGCAAGAGTCTTGCAATTAGCGATTATCCTATTGCTATTTATTAAACGGTAGTTGAGATCTCAGAACAATGTAACAGAGTCTATTTGAGATACTATTTATTAGAGGCCCTTAAGTACTAACATAGGATTAAGGAATTTTGTTACTAACCTAAATTGAGTTTTATTACTGAAAGAGAAATAAATGAAATTGAATTTAAAGGTCGAGGAAGATTAGCTACTTTTTACGAGACTTAAAAATAAAGTCGTGATAAAGTCCACAGGAGAGAACGGTTCTCTCCTGTAGACCACGCGTTGGGGTCGGCAGTCTAGCTGAATACTAGTGTTTCACTTGGAGCGGCTGCCTATCTAACCTTCACAGCCCAGTAGCTGGGTATTATTTATACTATACCTGCTCGGAAAGTGCCTTATTACTTTTTAAAAAGTTTGACAGAAAAGACGTCATTACTGTAGTACAAATGTGCGGGTCGCAAAAGTGTATGAAAATCCATACTAACGCGCTGTATTTTTTTAATTTAGACCAATTCATTGGCGAACTTAAAAGTACTTATAATGCCAAAAGACAAGAGACAGATTATTATTATTATTATTCTATTTTATTTTCCTCGTAGGTACAGTATAAAGCACTATGTATCACTCGGAAGAAAGTGCGATTCCCAACTCGTGTGTATTAAGGCCCTCAGCCACCCTCGTTGGTAATCGGTCACTTTCTCCCCTCGATGAACAATGTACTATTTCTGTTTTATGACTACCTACACTAATTTAGCCCTCCTCACTTTAATTAAAGTTTTGAAAGTCCTTCCAAAGGTTGTCTGGAAGATATCGCTTTTAGCGATAAGACCGCCATTGTAACCATAGAATTAAGAAATAACTTTAAACAGGTGTGTTTAAATTTTGGTGTATAATAAAGTATATTAGATCTATCTATCTATCTACGATACCACTTAACAAGTCTGATGTCATATTACGGATTTCTACGAGTGTCAAAGATGTACAAATCCCAAGCCGGAACAAACGGCTTATCGTGCTTTCCTTCCGAGGCACGGAGGTACCTGTCTCTATATGTTACAATGGTTACCCATCCAAACAAACCAACCTCCTTAAAGATCGATCGGTGCGGGAGTTATTATATAGCCACAAGCCTTCTATTTCAAATATGTTTCTGGTTACCTAAGCTGCTTGTAGTTATTTTTAGGGTTCCGGGATCCGTAGCCGAATGGCAAAAAAGGGAACCCTTATAGTTTCGATATGTCTGTCCGTCTGTCTGTCTGTCTGTCCGTCCATCCGTATGTCACAGCCATTTTATTCCGAAACTATTAAAACTATACATATGAAACTTAGTAGGTAGATGTATTCTGTGATACCCCATACATGGAACTAGAACTGAAAATATTTTTTTTCATGAAACCTATGCGTGTGTGGTATCTATAGACAGGTCTTTAAAAATGATTTCTAAAACCACTTTTTCATAAAGTCAATCGTTTAAAAGTTATAAGCTTCCAAAGTGGTAAAATGTGTGTCCCCCCCCCCCCCTCTAACTTCTATAATAATGGAGTGAAAAATCTAAAAACAATATATGTTGTAGATCTTAATGTAAACTTTCAACCAAAATTGGTTTGAACGAGATCGAGTCAGCAGTTTTTGAGATACAGTATATTTTCTAAAACCAATGATACCATAATTCATACAAATACTATGAAAAACAAAGTTATTTGGCGTAGTTAGAAATTTGTAAGGTTTTTTTTTTCAAATAAGTATATTAAGTATATTATATTTATTATAGTTACTACGGAACCCTTCATGGGCGAGTCCGACTCGCACTTGGCCAATATTTTTTGTTTATATAATCATCATAATCAATATTAATATTTTTGCCATCGGCTACGTGTTGCAAGTATCGGTTTTCCATGGGTTAACATTTCGGGGTAGTGTGCGATGGAATTGCACAATCTAATTCCGCCAAGCCCGTTCCATCAGCGGACTACATTCGGAATAAATTAATTGCGCGTACAGCTAAGAAGTGGAATTGCCGGAGTCTGTAAGAGTATTTCCTGATAGCTATACCTAGGGGTCTTTAAGTCAAGAGTGAATAGGTTACGTCTAAGTAAGCGTGTTTCATCTTAGACCACATCATCGCTTATCAGGTGAGATTGTGATAAAACGCGAGCCTATAATCAACAAAAAAATTAGACGAGAAAATAAACGATTTTAGTGTTATTATTTTTAAGAAAGATAAGTAGGTAAGAATAATACAATGAGTAGGTAGCCTAATCGGGTTTATATACAATAACATATTAAGCAATATTGGAAATCTACCAACTATTTCAATAAATGAATAGCCACAGTTATCAATTATAAGCGCTATCAGTTAGAAAAACACGTGAACGACCTTATCGGAGCTCAATATAAGTCACAAATCTGTTGACCGTCACATCAATTATCACCATTAATCTTAACAAAAAGTTTAAATCTTTATTATAATCTACTAGCTGTTGCCCGCGACTTCGTTCGCGTCGGAGGTTTTTCCCGTGGGAAATTCCAAAAATCCTTTCTTAGTGCTCCCCTACACACCCCAAGGAACATACACGCCAAATTTCAGCTTCTTGCGGCCAGTAGTTTCGGCTGTGCGTTGTCTGTCAGTCAGTCAGTAACGGAAGATATTGATTTGTATAGGGAAAGCTGTGGGTAAAACACTAGGAAGTGATGACGGGCAGGCATCTTAGGGAGCCATCTTTTGACGTTACAAAAAGTAGGGAAGTAGGAAGGTCGGTATTGCATACTGCATACAAGATTGATTATCTAGTTTCTGGCGGAATTAACACTAGGTATTTGATTTAAGTTGGCGGTGTAATACCCCTGTGCCTCGAAAAGCACGTTAAGAAGTTGGTCTCGACTGTCCTTTAGACATATTTGACAGTCGTTACGTTAGAAGCACACAAAGAAAAACAATTTTCGATAAGCCATGCTCTAAGATGCTTTTCAAACATAACTAGCAACATTTTATACATATGATTGCCTTAATTTTGTTGTTCGACTATCAACTCTGGTCGAAAGTCCTACAGTGTGCTTTTATTTAGATATTATTTATGGTGTCGTGTGAATTAAAAAGGTTCAATAAGTAATCCACCACACCAACAAAGGCATACGTTTAAAAACTAAAACCAAATTAACCATTCGCCCTTAATCCAATGTGTTAGTTCTTTTTTCAAAAAAAAACGTTTTCCACACTCGCTACCAATAAAATGTGTTAGTTCTTTTTTCAAAACCTTTTCAAAACATTAAGAACTTATATTCCACACTCGCCCCAACAAAATGTGTTAGTTCTTTTTACAAAACATAAATTATTGCACTCTGAAGTGGAAAAAGTTTAAAAAAAGTTTTGCTTACCCTCTGTAACTGTGTTGTGAATATTGGTGGCCAGAATACCACCATAACAGCCCCAGTCACCACCAAAAAGGAGCCGAACCCCAACAGGAGGCCGGACCTCACCCCTGACGACACCATCTTAACGTTTATTAATTACCTGTTGAAAAAAAATAATAACAATTTAAATAAAAAATACCCGAATCGCTATAGGTTCAGACTTCTTGACAATTGTATCGGAGTTAATTTCAGAAATTAGTCTAATCGTGCCCCGCCGTACCGCTTACGGATCCAATTTTAAAACGGAAACATTTAAAATGCCTAAAAATAGAACAAATCTTGGCCGTTCCGCTCCTTTATACCGGTTTTTGAGTAGTTACAACAAACTGATCACACGTACCAACAACTTGGACATATTTTCGAAAAGTCTGAGTGAATTCAGACGGTATGTCCAAGCTTTCAGTGCTTGACTCTCTGACTGCATTTAATATATTTTACTATTAATTTTACAAATCATTTTCAAAATATGTTTATTAAATTAAATATGACCCTGTTTATTCTACTTGTATAATTTGACCTTTGAATTTGATGTATTGTAATTTGACCTACCTAGCTTATTTTTATTTTTAATCTGTATTGATAATAATTTAATTTGTATGATAAAAAAATGATCGTTTATATTTTTCATTGGCATTATGTTATGAGATATAAGTATTTATTGTATTTTAATTTAAGTGGTTGACATTCCATTGTTATGTTTAATTAATTAATTTGAATGTAGTTTTTTTATCTCTCTTCAATGTAATTTAAGTTAATCTAATCAAGATCTCAATTTGCTTAATATATTTTTTTTAATTACTTATACAAGTGCTGTGCACACCTATAAGTGAGGAACCCACTACAGAGTACCTATTCCTATTTTAACAATTTTACATGTATTGATTTAGTGAATAAGTCGTTGCTGTGTCATTTAATAAATAAATAAATAAAAGGTGTGCCGTCGAGGAGAAAGGTGGCGGCATTTCTCCAGGAATCCATCATCAGAACCTGACTTGATGAAATTGACCGACTGGCAAGTATGGATTTTCCTTTCAAACAAAAAAGAATTTTCCAAATCGGTTAAGCCGTCTACGACTTACGAGGTAACCATAAAAAAAACACAAAGGAAATACAATCGAATTGAGAGCCTCCTCCTGTTTTTGAAGTCGGTTAAAAAAGTAATTTATAAAACCATATCTTACTTCTTATTTACTTAATCATATAAATACGAAAGTCTGTGAGAATGGATGTTTGTTACTCTACCCCGCAAAAACTACTGAATAGATCAGAATGAAATTTGGTATCTATAGGTACTAATCGCTTTTAGTGATAAGACCGCCCATTGTATCGCACACTGAGAATGAAAGTGACCTAACTCTAAATTCATGTAATTTCAGATTTTGATGTAAACTGGCCTGAAACATAACTCTGAATTGCCGTGGAAACAGGAATCTGAATTACGAGTTATAAAGAGACAGCTTATACATTTGCCACTTGAGATATATGAATATAATTTATTCAATGCTGCTTTATTAGTTATTAAAGCTCAAATCTAAAAAATACTATTTTTTGAATTAGGTCACTTTCATTCTCAGTGTGCGGTATCGCCCTTTTTAGTCGTTAAGTCCTTATTTGTTTATCTTATGGTGTACAATAAAATTTACGTATATGTATTATCTATCTAATATTATAAAGAGGTAAAATCTGTTCTTAAGTTTGTACGCAGAGGGTAATCTCCAAAACTATTGATACAATGTGTTCTAGGCTACAAATTATTATAACTAGTATAATATTTATTGATAGCTGAAATTAGTGATCCAATCTTGAAGCCCTGCATTTTGTTAAACCACTCAATGGGTCTAAAAGGAAAACAATCGCTCCCCTCATAGACACCGAAACCCTCCATTTCTCCTTTTGACTGATAACACTGACAACACACCACCAATCCTACTCTAACGATTCTTTAATCGAAATCGTTACATACATACATTTAGTAGTTAAGAGGAATCGAAGAGACTGACATACAAACATACAGATCAAAACACATCATTTTATTAGGCTTCGCCGCAGTCACGTAAAATTAATGTCGTGGCAAGTTTCAAATAATAAAACATCATCTGCTTAGCCTAACCAGTCCAGTCCAGTCTAACCGGGAGCTGAATACTGGTGTTATACATGAAGCGTCTGCCTATCTGACCTCCACAACCCAGTAGCTGGGTAACACGATACCCCTTCGCCAGATCTGTGAAAGATTTTCTGGTGTCGAAAATCCAATCCAAATGTAATTACAAATGAGAGTCTGGATCAATGCATTAACGTGGTTTCCGATGCACGGAGGAGTCTCGTTATGTTATGATAGTCGCCCTTCTAAAGACCGACCTCGCTAAGTGTTGCTTAACTAATAAGTAAAAGGCGACGACAGCCTAATTGCTTAGGTGTCGGCAACGTGATAAAACGTAGATAGAACCAAATTTCCATATCAAAACATTGATGCGTAAACCTTATCAGAAGTATACGTAACACCGATACTAGAAAATAGCTATGTAGATTAATAAAGGTACCTAGTGATATCAAGTCCATCAGGGAACTGGGTACTTTATAGTTATCACTCATCGATCGATAATGGAACAAATAACTATAGGCCCCTATTTCAGTGACCTTGACTATTTTCGTATTACGACAGAATGGTATTCAATCGGTCCATTCTTCTCATCTTTTTTTTGGGGGAAATCATCGATTGAGTCCTCTCTCTCTCAGGGTAGGAAGTCAGAATTATACTGAAAAAACTCATCGTGTTCCATTAGTTTCAAGATCCAACAAGTTAGATCATTCTCGCTACCAGTGTTTGAAAAAGTTAATCCTATTACACATTAACGATTAAAAGTTAGTCACAATTAAAGATTAACGATTAATAAATCGTAATCGTGGATCTTCTATTAACGATTAGTTACAACAAATCGTAAAACGTTAATCAAGATACCGATTAATTACGTCATTGGCTCTCGTGTTTTAACATTTCAAGATAGATATCAAAGGAGATTTCAATAGAGCTGTTTTTTTTGCTAATTTTATCAAGGATGCCTATTTTACTAGGTGTAAAGAAACCATATAGTTTTTACACGATATCTTTTAATGAATCAAGATTATCGAACATTTTAACATATCGACGGTAAAAGGAAATAGGGTATAAGCGACATTTTGGACTGGTATAACTTTGAAAGCCGACTGTTTCTTGTGTTCTATTATCTTTTATACAACCACTGTGAAAAGTACCTTATCCTTCTTTTACTATAACACTTATTCAACTGTTTGATGTTTTAATAAAAAAATAAATCAGTTTTTCTAAAATTCTGAACTTTGAATGGCTCTCCTAAACATTTCTTTTTTTGTCGGTTATACCCATTTCCTTTTAACCGTCGATATTAAAATTTTCAAATTTCTAAACTTTAACAAAACACCTATTTTGGTTTTTGTCTTCCTTTATGATGTAAACAAAAAATGGTCATGATGGAATGGATGGTATCATCATACATTTATGATTTAATACATACTAATATTATAAAGGGTAAGTTTGTTTGTTTAACCGCGCTAATCTTCGAAAATACTGGATGAACTTTGATAAAATTGAAGATGAAATATAGGCTACTTTTTACTGCAAAAGAAAGAGGTTACTTTTATATCGTGATAATGTCCACAGGAGGGAAGCCCCGCGCGACTTCTGTTATTAATAAGCAATTTACAAAATAAATACCTATTCATTTCATAACGAATCGCGAGCAATTTGAGCACCATTCTTTACGGAGAAATGTATAAAATAAATGCATAACATTATATAATCTATACACGTATATATAAAATCTAAATACCACTCACTGATTAATCACGAAATCTCAGAAACTACAAGTAGTAGGGCTCTCAAATTTTGTATGGGGGTTTCTTTTAGTACGTAGATGCTCGCTAAGACGGGATTTGGCGAAATTCCCACGGGATCGGGATTTACACGGGACAAACTTCCCACGCGAACGAAGTCGCGAACAACTGCTAGTCCGCCTATAAAATTTTCACTGCTGGTACACAGGTCCCCTCTATGAGACAGAATGAGCCGCAATCCACCATACGCACCCAATGCGGGATAGTGATTATCGGATTTTTCAGTCCCAGGATATACGTACGTATGTATCCTCACAATGTTTTCCTTGATCATTTTAAAAACAGGTGATGAGGAAATTTTTGACCCCCACTACTCTAAAAATAACTGCAACAATTAATTATTTTATCTAATTAGGCGTTAAGTGCAGCTGTCTGATATCAATAAGTTACATGTCGGACATCCCACCCATACGAACAAAACGTTTTGGGAATACTTTCATTGTGCGTACGGCTAAGGGGTGGAATTCCCTGCCGGAGTGTGTTTCCCAATAGCTATAATCTGGGGATCTTTAAGTCAAGAGTGAATAGGTTACTTCTAGGTAAGCGTGCTCCATCTTCGACCACATCATCACTTACCATCAGGTGAGACGGTGGTCAAACGCGAGCCTAGTATCAATAAAAAAATACCAAGGCTGTGTAGGTAAGTTTAAATTAATATGACCTAATGATTAATAAAAACATTTGATCAAGAATTTAATGTTATTAATTAATAATATGTCCATGTGCCAGTTAGGCCGTCCCAGGCAACTTTATCGAAAACTTTATACACGTATTACTACGACGTATTACTGACTGGAACAGATAAAGCCAGTGGCCTAATTTTATAACAGCAAAATATCAAATGTCCTCTTTTAAATTTTTAAACATTTCACTCGACTTGGTCTTGTTACCGTCGTTCCGGCTGTATTAGGACCAAATGCGTCAATAGCTAATGGCTAAGTTGTCGGATTTGTAATTGAGAGGTCGCGGTTCGAGTCCCACACAAGCACATTTAACTTAGTTGGAGGGGTTTACCAGATTGCTAGATCGGGAATAATCGTTTGAAATCTAACATTCACATTCACGTTGCTAGTTATCTTTTTAATTTAAAAAATTGGCCAAGTGCGAGTTAGACTCGCCCATGAAGGGTTCCGTAGTAACTATAATAATATAATATGTATATTTATTTGACGAAAAAAAACCTTACGAATTTCTTAAAACTAGCTTATTTACATTTTTACAACTACGCCAAATAACTTTGCATTTCATAGTGTTTGTATGAATTACAAAGTTATATTTGCGGTTTTAGAAAATATGCTGTATCTCTAAAACTGGTGACCCGATCTCGTTCATACCCAAAGTTTGGTTGAAAGTTTACATCTACAGACATATCTTTTTTTTAGATTTTTCACTCCATTATTATAGAAGTTAGAGGGGGGGACACATTTTATCACTTTGGAAGCGTATATTTTTTAAATGATTAACTTCATGAAAAAGTGGTTTTAAAAACCTCAATGTCATTTTTAAGGATCTGTCTATATATACCACACACGCATAGGTTTCATGAAAAAAAATATTCAGTTTTAGTTCCATGTATGGGGAGCCCCCCTTTATTTTAAATATTTTTTAATTTTTATCTTAAAATCGGAAAGCGGTTCACAGAATACATCTACCTACCAAGAACGAAAATATAAGGGTTCCGTTTTTTGCCACTCGGCTACGGAACCCTAAAATGGCCCGGCACGCGACAATAGGATGAAACCGGTTTATTCATAGATGATACATATGAGTAGTTGGATAGGCCACACGAATGTGTGGGACGATACTTTTGACGTTACACTAGCACCATCCCATCTTCCTAGCTCGTCGTGCTGTACTAGCGCTGCCGCTGCAGATGCGGACCTCAAGCGGCACAAATATAATAACCTCGTTGGTAGTTACATTTTAGAGCCATTTAGGGTTGAAACCCTAGGATCGTATGATTCGAGTACTCATTATGTAGATAAAGATATTTCCAGACGTCAAGTTGCCACTTTAAGTGATGCCAAAGGTTGGCTTCTACCTTGTACAAAGGTTAAGTATTGCTTTGCAAAGTGGATACTTTGTGGGAGACAACTTTTTTTCAAGATCTGTATGTCAGGTCTTCAGACCCCCTAATCAGAATCACTACTACAACGATCACACGTGTGTCTGACAGTCTATCACAGCTAATTCTTTCCGAATATCCCTGACAGACTCAGTTCAGGACCAAATTTGGTACAAATAGGTAATTAACTTCTGTGAACCAAACATGAACGCTAAGATAAATAAAATTCGCTTATCGCTTCCGAAGCATCAATGGCCCAATGGATAAGGTATCGGACTGGTGATAGAAAGGTCGCGTGGGTTCGAACCTCACCCATTACACTTGCTGTGAACCCACTCCAGATACTAGCATATTTAGCTTAAGGGGTTAACAAAATTGCAATGTGAATTCTACACATTGACAAACATGTCCTCAAAAAAAAAAAAAAAAAATACGGTGTCACGTATTAAGATCATTTGAAAAATAACATTTGCCATGTGACATCAAATAAAAGCGCTACTTATGAATGTATCTATATTTACACTAATCTACACTATCATTATAAAGGAGTTTTACCGATTCAGAAAACTCTTTCTCCAAGTCACATAAGCTATTATAACATCACGCTATATTCAATAGGAGCGGACATCAATTAAAACTGTTTGCTAAAACGGAAAAAAAATTACTTTTGTAAGATTACATTTTACATTGCGTGCGCTAGCTTGATTACGTTACGTAAAAAACATGTAACCCGGAATTATTTGACTTTAAAAGATTAAAAAAAAGACTATCTTAGTCGTATCTTTTAACATTTTTAACCTGTTTAGGTTGTAATTTATTTTTATTTTTGAATAAAAATCGTATCTACAAAATTTCAACTGTGTAATCCTAATAGTCTTGGCGAGTTTATAAGGGTTCTGTTTATTCTATTCGGCTACGCAACCCTAAAAATAGTATTACCACGTTCCGTTTGCGCGAGCTTTTTTTTATAGTTTGTAGGATCATTAGATTATGAGTAAGTGGTGTTGTGTTACCCAGTTATGCAGCTGGGTTGTGGAGGTCAGATTCCGTCAGATAGGCAGTTGCAGCTACTAGTACTCAGTTGCATCCAGTTACACTGGAAGTTTACAACAATATAGTTTAGAAAAGGCTAAGCAATGCTGGTCAGCTGAGTGCGGGCGAGTAACAACAGCATTCTGTCAACTGTGGCGGAGAGATTAAACTCTCCTTTCATGATACACTTTACGGGAATGACTATCAACCGGGGCACGTTTCCCATAAATTGATGGTCCTTCCCATAAAGCTAATTATAACTTTTTGTGTTGATATTGTGTACTAACCCTAGCCTAAGCATTATACTAACACATCTATGGATTTTTAATTATCCGAAATAAAGAATTTGAATTTGAATGCTGATGATAATTACTACTATTAGTCTAGGGAAAATCATAAACTTTTCTACTAATGACTTTTTTTTTTACGTGGTAAAATCATCACATAAGTCCTCCCACCCCGGGCAGGGCCGGAGGGACTGTCAGACTTGTACTGACTAAAATCCACGGTGTTCCATCAATAGCCCTTTACGTTCCGGGGTCACGGTAATGGGATAAGTCCCACGACCCCGGCAGGCTTCGGCCCTCTACAGGGGGGCCTCGTCATACTGCTGACGCTCTTTGAGGCGCGCGTGGAACACAACGCGCCGTCGACCCGGGCATGGTCCATGGTCGGACAGCGAGTTGCCCTTTACTCGCTGTCCGCATGCCCGCGCCTACGGTGGCCGGACATCGTCAGCCGACGTCCGACGCCGTGGGCGTCTACCACTGCGGCTGGGCTGGAGGGAGGACGCCATCCTCTCCCTCACGCGGCCCGCCTCCTCCTTCGATAGCATGACTGCTTCGCAGAAGGAGGCGACCGCTTCCCACTCCGTCTCGCCCCGCAGCATGGCCTCGACCAGTGCCGGGCGCGAGAGGTCTCCGCCTATCGCCGCCGTGAGGACACGTCGGTGCTCTGCCCAAGCGGGGCAGTCTTGCACCGTATGCTCTACTGTGTCCTCAGGGCGATCCTCGCAGTGGTGACACCCAGGCGTTTCTTCCTTCCCCATCAGACACAGGTACCTCCCGAAACTTCCGTGTCCGGTGAGGACCTGCGTCATGCGGTAGGTCAGAACGCCGTGACGCCGATCTAGCCACTCCTCAAAGAGGGGTCTTACCGCCGCTATTGCGGCGTGCCCGGTCCACTAATGGCTTAGTATGTGGTAAGAATTAAGTTATTTTAAGTATTTAGGTAATTTGTTATCTTTGGATGATAATGCTTATTAACGAGGAATTTATTAATACAAGCAAGGTGTAGGTACCTACAGTGTTTATCACAATAATCTACGTAGAACATTCAGCATTAAAATTGTATAAAACGAGATAAGATTGTATGGGAAGACTGGAGACAAGAATATACATATTTGAATAAATACCTAGGTTTATAAAAGACTAGCTTCCGCCCGCGACTTCGTTCGCGTGGAAGGGGTTCCCGCTTAAAACCTGATCCCGTAGGAATTTCGGGATAAAAATCATCCTATGTCCTTCCCAGAGTCCTAAACTATTCCCATGCCAAATTTCATTTAAATCGGTTCAGCGGTTTAGGCGTGATAAGGTAACACACAGACAGACAGAGTTACTTTCACATCTATACTAATATTATAAAGCGGAAAAGTTTGTTTGTTTGTTTGCTTGAACGCGCTAATTTTCGAAAGTACTGGGTGGATTTGGATGAAATTTGGTATGGAAGTAGCTTGAAGCTTGAGGAAGGTTATAGGCTACTTTTTACGCGACTGCAAAAAGGAGAGTTATGTTTTTACCGTAATAGAATCCAAGGGAGCGAAGCCCCGCGTGAGTACTAGTTTATAATATTAGTATGGATTAGCTTTTGCCTCCGACTTCGGTCGCGTGGGAGGTTTTTCCCGCGTAAATCCCGATCCCGTGGGAATTCCGGGATAAAAAGTAGTATCTTTAATTTCAGGACGTCAACTATCTACTTACCAAATTTCATTGAGATCCGTTCAGTAGTTTTAACGTGATAGAGCAACATACAAACATACATCCTCAACATACAAACTTTCGAATTTATAATATTAGAAGGATTAGTAGGATAAATGAGTAGTAAAAAAAATAAAACCGACTTCCATATCAAAACACTACAAAGCCAAAAATAATTTTAATTTCGGTAGTCGGTGTTATTGGTTTTGTATTTTCTTTTTTTTTCACACCGCCTTCCGAAATTAAAATTATTTTTGGCTTTGTAGTGTTTTGATATGGAAGTCGGTTTTATTTTTTGCAAAAAAGTTTTTATTTTCACGCTTTTTAGTGGGTCAGTGAATTTTCCAAATCGGTTCGTAAATGACGGAGTTATGCGCGAACAAAAACCGCAATGCAAAAAAAAAATAATTTACGTTGATGATCTTTTCGTTTACTCTGTAAACGAAAAGATCATCAACGTAAATTATTTTTTTCCACTTTTTTTGATTTTTCAGAAACGGCTCGTCCGATTTCGATAAAATTTTCATGGGACCATTTGGAAAGTATACCCTTTCCAACAAAAAAAGAATTTTTCAAATCGGTTGGCCAGCGACGGAGTTATGCGTGGACAAACATTAAAAAAAAAAAAAAAAATACAAACATCCGAATTGAGAACCTCCTCCTTTTTAGAAGTCGGTTAAAAATTAAAGTAATTTTAATATTTTTCTAGTTTCACAATCATGTTTTAGTTTTATACTCAAACACAATGACATTTTTAGGCAAAAAAAAAACAAACAAATAAAATTATTTAAATAATTAGCTCACTGGTATTAGTAATTAGCACCATAATTATCATGATGAGGAAGATATGTTGCTATCATATAGGTAGTGCCAGTTTCGCAGTAGGAGATTGTGTCCCATGAAGCTACACTCCCAACCATGAAACGACTCACAGTGAGCAGCTACAGGTTGCTTCCACATTGCAACAATAGGTTAAGCATTAATATTGTAAAGCAGTTATGTTATTTTGGTATACAAAAAAGCATATTCTATCTTTCTATTTCTCATAATGCAAATTGATATAATGGCATATAATATATGATATTGATAATTCTAACTTTATTCTAGGTCTTAAGTTCTCATGACCTGCACAAGCTTCTGACATTTATAAGTGCCCATGAATGGGAATTAAAATATTTTTTGTTTTGATCATTACTTATTCTACCAAAGCCCAGCGTTTTCCTGTAATAAGTAACCACCAGCTCTGAAGAAGAAACATTCCATTATACCTCTTTGTAATATTTATGTTTCTTAAGCCCGATTTACACTTCAATAAGTACAGTAGCGAGTTAACTTGCGTCATCGGCGAGTTAAGTTGTTATTGTAGTTTGAACGGCAAAAGCGAGTTAAGTAGTAAGTTGTTGATTAAGTTGAGCTAAATAGATCGCGATCCTATTTTTCGGCGAGTCCAGTGCGAAGTAGCCCCCTCTCTCACGTCTCCCGCACCCCGCCAACTTAACTGGCTGGCATGTAGACGGGCGAGTTTAGTACAGTCCATAAATTTGAAGGTTGCGGCCGCAAACACGTGTTATTTTTTGTGCAAAAATGAAGTGGTCTGATAATACTACATTTGCATTCGTGCAAGAATACTTGAAACATAGGTGTTTGTATAATTCAAAATGCACGTTAATGGTATTAAGTAATTCAACGTTAATTTTCTGGATTAAAACAACTGTTTCGGAGGAACGAAACAACCAAACAACAAGCGTCAATAGCCTAATAGATTAGGTGTCGGACTTGTGATCGAGAGGTCGCAAGTTCGAACCCCACCCATTGCACTATTGCCGTGAACCCACCCAGACACAAGCATATTTAGCTTAGTTGGAGGGGTTAACTAGATTGCTAGTAATGTGAATTCTACACACATGGCCAGTAATCTTTTTTAAAAAAAAAAGAAAAAAAAATAAACAACCGACGCGACTAGTCTTCTTCTCGGGATGGCAACTTATGACTACTCACTCGCCTACGTTTGGACACTACTTACAACTTACTACTTATTACTTAACTGTCTGAGTTCTTAACTGGCTACTGTACTTATTGATGAAATGTAAACCGGGCTTTAGGCATAGAAAATCAGCTGTTCGAAATTTACAACTTATGAAGGTAAAGATTTTAAAAGACTCGCTTATATTTGCATAACATTGTCACACAGTAAAATAAACACCTTTGTTTACAATATTTATCTATATAAAGGGTTATTGGAAATATGTCCCGATCCTGTTAAGGGCGTGTAGATGAGGTCATTAACTAACAAATAAAATGTTCCGCCGTCAAAATAGATTAGTGATTTTTAGGAGAAAAAATATTATTATTTCATAAGAAATTGCAAAAATCATAAAAATAAAATAGGTATTGGATCTCTTTTTTCAAAAGTACGGAGGTTTTTAATTGTTTTATGTTTTTTTATTATGCGCAACTTAATTCTTTAGCTATTTAATAAATAAGAATTCTAAAACGTGTTTTCGTTTTTTTTTATAAATTTTTAAAAGAGATAAAGTCCTATTTTATTAATATTAAAAAAAAATCTCGATAATGGTAGACTTTAGGCCTAGAAACTTAGGGTTGATTTGTTAGTTAATGACCTCATCTACATGCCCTTAACAGGATCGGGACATATTTCTAATAATCCTGTATATAAAAGCGAAATACCACTCACTGATTAATCATGAAATCTCAGAAACTATAAGTAGTAGGGCTCTCAAATTTTGCATGGGTATATAGATGCTCGCTAAGACGGGATTTTGCGAAATTCCCATGGGATCGAAATTTACACGGGAAAAACTTTCCACGCGAACGAAGTCGCGAGCAACTGCTAGTAGCATATATAAGTAAATGTATATATCTAGAATGTCTCAGGTAATGAATAACTGGCAAATTATCACTTTTTAAGAGCTTAAACTTAAAATATTTAAGTTCTAGCTTTTAATCAATGTTTTATCATAAAATATGGCCTAGATAACATTTCAATTATAACAGTCATTTAAACACAATATGCGGTAATTTTTAAATTACTGTTATTAAGTTAATGGACTATATCGTTCGACAATGTAAACAAATCAAGTAGGTCGTTGAGATAAAAATATGGTTTGATGTCATTGACAAAATTGCAAATAATAATTATGATATTTACATGCGCAGTTTTAAACTAAGTATGTGAGTACTGATATAACATTCAAAGTTGCATGTTCAACTTAAATTATTGAATTAATCGGGAATAAAAATAAGTTCAATTATAATTAAATTGATACTTCAAACGAGTATCTTTTCGCGCCTTTATTACAAAAGACTCTGTAATTTAATTGAAAACATGCAAAAGTGTATGTCCTAGAATAAAATTTAAGTCGATTAGATTATGTTAATTGACTTACGTTTCAAAGCAATATATCACGGTGCCTAAATAAACACTTGTTCACGCACGTTATTTCGTGTTTACTCTTTGGTACCGGCACTTATATTAAATATAAATTATTTACATCACTTCTCAACATATTCGTAACTTGTTAAATACGACACTAATCAATTCATTTGACTAAAAAACGTAACAATTAAAGAAACAAACTTTACGTGCAATCGACGTAAAGTGTTTCCGCGAATATGAAATTCATTCAAGTTTTGTCAACAATGTCAAAGTCAAAAGAGATTATAATGACAGTGACAATTGAAAAGTGTTACTAGAGTAAGAATTTCGTTTTCTACTATAGTTGGGATTCGGTTTTATTGGTAGCAGGAAGCTTAAAATCATTCTGTTACTTATTTTTAGATACATTTTTGTTTCTATTTTTTGATATTCTAAATTCGATAATAATTATATCCTTTTTAACACCTGTAATTTTATATTCAACCCACATAATCACTTATCAATTTTGTCGTTAATTAGACGCCAAATAGAAGTTATAGAGGTATAATGAGATATGAGGTATGAGCAAGGGCGGATCCAGCTTTGGTGCCAGGGCTTTGGCCAGGCAGGCCAGGCACGATTATGTGACCCCCACATAATCGTGGTCAAGTCACAAGAAGTTATAATTTGTATTAGAGGTTTGCACCGGAGCGAGATTTTAAGAACCGATTGAATTCACCGGTGATTGGGCAATCTCCGGTGAAAAACCGGAGGTCACCGGAGAATAAAGGAATTTTGTTTCTTTTTTTTTATTTATACATTATACATGAAGAAATAAGAATAATCAATTGATGTACTTTATATAATCATTTATTAAAAAAAAACGTTTTATAAAGATAAGAAATGCTGATTTTGATTTAAGAAACACAATAGCGTAACATGTTTCTTCTATCATTAAGTATTTGTCCTGTCGCCGAAAATACTCTCTCTGACCTTACAGAATTAGCAGGCACAGCTAAGTATTTAGAGGCTATTTCGTCTAAAGGCTTTAAATGTTTATTGAATTTCCAGAATTGCACAACTTCATCCCAATTGTGGCTTTTTTCAGGATACTGTGTTTCCATATACATTTTGAATAAATTCATTGCCGTAGCGGATGTCATATCTGCATTGCTGATATTTCTTTTTAGAAATCCAAGCAAATCCGGGCGACCAGTTTCTCTTGTACTATTTTCACTTGACGTGGCTGTTTCTTCTGCGCTTTGAGATATGTTTCGGATCCCGAAAATATTATTTATTTCTGCCTTTACAGCATCTTTAGCAGCCAATTTATTTTGCAATTGTCTAAAGCTGTTTCTAAAAAAATTGGCCAAGTGCGAGTCAGACTCGCCCATGAAGGGTTCCGTAGTAACTATAATAATATAATATAATATGCTTATTTATTTGACGAATAAAAAAACCCTTAAAAATTTCTTAAAACTAGCATATTTACATTTTTACAACTACGCTAAATAACTTTGTTTTTCATAGTGTTTGTATGAATTACAAAGTTATATTTGCGGTTTTAGAAAATATGCTGTATCTCAAAAACTGCTGACCCGATTTCGTTAAAACCAATTTTGGTTGAAAGTTTACATTAAGATCTATAGACATATATTTTTTTTAGATTTTCACTCCATTATTATAGAAGTTAGAGGGTGGGACACACATTTTACCACTTTGGAAGCTTATATCTTTTAAACGACTGACTTCATGAAAAAGTGGTTTTAGAAACCCTTATATCATTTTTAATGACCTGTCTATAGATACCACATACGCATAGGTTTCATTTCATCGTTACATGGTGGACATCCCACCCATACGCACAAAACGTTTTGGGAATACCTTCATTGTGCGTACGGCTAAGGAGTGGAATTCCCTGTCGGAGTCTGTGTTTCCCGATAGCTATAACCTAGGAGTCTTTAAGTCCAGAGTGAATAAGTTACTTTTAGGTAAGCGTGCTCCATCTTCGATCACATCATCACTTACCATCAGGTGATATAGTGGTCAAACGCGAACCTATTTTCAATAAATAAATAATAATAAAATATTTTCAGTTCTAGTTCCATGTATACGCTCCTTTATTTTAAATATTTTTTTTTATTTTTTTCTTAAAATCGGAAAGCGGTTCACAGAATACATCTACCTACTAAGTTTCACATGTATAGTCTTAATAGTTTCGGAATAAAATGGCTGTGACATACGGGCGGACGGACAGACAGACAAACGGACAGACATATCGAAACTATAAGGGTTCCGTTTTTTGCCATTCGGCTACGGAACCCTAAAAACGGGATGCAGTATAGTAGAAATTCGACAAACAGTTCGAGATTAGTATTCCAATAAGCGATCATTCATACCGTTTTTCAATGTTTCTAAAAATATTCCACCTACCGGTGTAGAAATAAAAAATATTGTTGAATGTGTATTTTATTTGTGCAACTTTATTGTATTTAAAAATGAGATGCGACGAACACCGGAGATCAATCGGCTAATTACCGATTATTTCAATTGAGTACTTTTACCGGTAAATCACCGGTTATTCTCCGGTACTCACTGCTCCGGTGCAAACCTCTAATTTGTATTTCCTGACTCCGCTGCCACTTGGCCATCCACTGCCGATATTCGTTTACAACGACAGAAACTGGAGTATTATCTAGTAACAATGTTTAAAAATTTTAATTATTGGTCCACCTAGGTCCTGGATCCAGCCCAGGGGGGGGGTCATGACTCCATGACCCCCCCCCCCCCCCTGGATCCGCCCTCGGGTATGAGTATTACATTACATTGGTTATAAAGCTAATGTCTAATGTCGGAGTTGTGATCGAGGGTTCGAATAAATAGTATTTTGATAAATTGGCAAATCGGGTGATAATATTTGGGACTCTAATTTTGCAAATTTTTAGATTTTCAATTTGATGTGTATGATTCTGGGGGGTCATGTCCCCTGTAACCCCTCCTGGGCCTCGCCTGGGTTATCCATGGTGCGAAAAACTACCACAATTTCACAAAAACAAAAAATCTATTTAAAAACAAATAACTGAATTTGAAATTAAATTAACACGGCTTTCGAATGAAATTTATTGATTTACGAATTGTGTGCCAATCCATAGATAAATAAATCAGAAAATGCTGGTTATAGAATCCTCTAAAAGACCGAAAAAAAAAATTAACATCTATCCAATAAATAAATCCTCTAATCAACAGAAACATTACAGAAATTTACCTGTACATATCAATTTCAATTCATTTATTCAAAAGTCAGCATGTGGACCAATTAATTACATACAACTAATTCTCATATTTGGCGACTAAATCTAGGTGAAAACAGACTCCCCTAGGCGCTCTAGATTTCAAGATACAATGTACCACTTCATCTTTTAAATCACGAAAGGACATCACTTTTTCTAGCCAGTGGTTCACCACCGACAAGAAAGGACCTGTGGTCCACAGCGGTCCACTTAAATAATAAACCACCTAGTTGGTACTAAACAGGTGGGCAACGTCCAAGCCCCGTATTTGGCGACCAATTAACGACTTAATCTGGGTGTAATAATATTTCAAATCCATGATCGTGACCAAGCCAGTAACTAATTTTGGATTTGGCGGCTTATTCACGACAAAATCCAAGCAAAAACAGATCTTCGCTAGGTGTTCTAGATTTCGAATTATAGAAGTGGCCGAGCTTATCTACCTGTGCCTAATGTACCTTTATATCTTTTAAACTGCAATTCTCATATTTGGCAACTAATTTACGATAATCTGGGCGTATTAGATTTCAGATCTGAAATCTAGTCACGCTCAGATTATCGTAAATTGGTTGGACTGGGTGGAAGCCAGGAAGTTTTCACGCACAATAGTCCCGCAGAGACTAAGTGCGGAAACTAAACCCTGAAGAAGCCAGGGAGTGCAACACATTGGAAAACCCGCGTTTGTCAGCCACCGTTTGTTTGTCAACAATAGGCGCAATCTGTGAGCTGTGAGTGTGCTTTTCATTTTTAAGCCGGGTCCGCTGCGACAATTTTCTAACAAAACATGTTATGAAAACATGTTAGTAAAACCGCCCGTCCGCTGCGCGTATTGTTGTAATGTTTTTGTTTAATTTCAAAAATGAGTTCCGACGAAGACGTGGAAGCTGTTATAGCAATAGTAGATTTAGTTGACATTTGAATGTGGCAATTCTGTCTCTAAAATTAAAAAAAAAAAAATATGCGCGTCGAATTGATAACCTCCTCTTTGGGTCGTCGGTTGAAAATAGGGATAGTGCAGTATTTATATGTATCATCTATGGTGAGCGCGAACACAAAATGCGTCACTTTCCCCCTCCCCGCAGGCGAACGCGGGGGATGTTATCCATTCGTCTCGGCAAACATGTTATTGTATTTTTGATAACAAAACTGTTAGGCCACGCCTATCTTCTGTTAGCAAACAATGTTATACTGTTTGCAAACACGAAAACACGTCGCAGCGGACCCGGCTTTACTGTCATTTTCTTTTGTATTTGTTACCGTTAGGTTTTACATACTCTTTGGTATTTTTATTTTGTGTGTATAATATTAGTAGTTTAATTTTTTTTTTCTTCTCTTCTTTGGCAACTGAGCCGGTGTCGACTATTCTGCCAGTGTCATGTTATGACGTCTAGACATATCAATATTTTTCTTTCATCTCTTATTCATCTTGTGCTTAGATTGAAGTGTAACTTTGTGTAAGAAATAACAAAACAAAACACTGCCTACATATTTCTTTATTATTGAATAAATTACAAAAATTGCTATTAATGTAAATTCCATTCAGGCAGTATATCTGCATAAAGATATTCTTCAAATTAAGGGGTACGCTAAATAAAACTTAAAACCGAAAAGTCCAAACTGCATAACTTACTGAAAAAGCATACTTTGGAATGGTCCACAAGCCTACAATTTGAGACAAGCGTTTAACTGGGTAAAATCACAGTAAAAAAGCGATGACTTTAAATACCTAATTAAGTTTAATTTAACGTTTGGTAGGCGAAAATCGTTTTCAAAACAGTAACTCGATCTCCATTTTAAAGTAACCGAGATGGCGAGACTCTGAACATGTACCTGAATCGATTACAAAAACTAAAGTTCCTACTGCTGGGTATCGTTACTGTTAAATAAAACGTTATGCTATGAGCAAAACTTTACGACTCATGTAGGTACAAACAAAATCACTGAAGAAACGTTGCCAGCAACGCAACAACTTCTACTAAAAAGGTAGTTTCAATAATCGATTCGAATATTAATTGATATAATAACCCTAATCTCTAGATGAGGCATTAGTAAACTAGTGGATAGCAATAAGGCCAGATTCTAGAAGCTTCTGAATTTTAGCGGCGACTTCTGGATTCTTGAGATGATCCTGTAGAGCGTGGGGATCTTGTTGCATCTGTTCGAGAATACAGCGCATCGCGGGGTCGCGAAGGATCTGTTGTACTTCTGGATCACCCATTGCGCGTTTGCGGACCTGTGAGTGAACGAAATCTTAGTATCAAGAGAATTTTAAATTAAAGTACTGGTTAAACTTAACTGAAAAGCCAGACCATGAACTGTCGCTATCAAAATCAAACAAGCGTGAATTGCCTAGCAGCTAAGGTGATCTTGTGATCGAGAGATAGCTGGTTTGAACCCCATCCCATTACTGTATTGCCGTGAACCCATTCCAGACACAAGCATATTTACCTTAGTTTACAGAATTACTAGTAAAGTGAATTCTACCCATATTGCTATTATCTTTAAATAAAACATGCGAGCTAACGATAGAAATCCTGTATCGCGCAGTAGAGATTACCACTCAACTAGCCTGCATACAATTTATCCGTTAGTTGTTCTTTAGCCTTTTCCTATGCTGGGTCAGCCTGATCTCCACAACCCTGTATGTAGCTAACACTATGGCAGGATATAGGTTACATTTCGGGGAATGTGCGATGGAATTACACAATCTAATTCCGCCAAGCATCTATCCATTTCATCATCGGACTACAAGACAAACGGCGACGCGCCATCGTTACATGGTGGACATCCCACCCATACGCACTAAACGTTTTGGGAATACTTTCATTGTGCGTACGGCTAAGGAGTGAAATTCCCTGCCGGAGTCTGTGTTTCCTGATCGCTATAACCTGGGAGTCTTTAAGTCAAGACTGAATAGGTTACTTCTAGGCAAGCATGCTCCATCTTCGACCACATCTTCGACACTGATTTTCTAACTTCTGACGACTACCCATAACAACTGCCAAAGATATAGAAACAACAGCCAGGACCAAACAGCTTCACATGCTTGCTGACCCATCCACAGACCAACCTCAGCAAGCATTGAACTTTAAGGATTGATCCGTGTTTGTCTTCCAGTTGATAATAATTTTGATAACTATGACGCAGTGAAACATCACGCCGTCAACATCCGTGTTTGTGTTATTTAGCAACAAGCTCCTCCAGTTGATAATTATGGTAACGATGACGCAGTGAAACATCACGCCGTCAGCATTGTGTGTGAAGTGAGTTTGTTTAACTTAAATAATATTAATATGTATTAGTTTATTTATAGTTTATCGCCGCACTCGCTAGTTGGCCCTCTGGATTGCTAGTTGGTCTCGCGTGAGTTCTGACCGCCAAGCGAGCATCGCTGAGCGAGTATTATCTTTGACAGCTCTTGTCGCTAAGCGACAGAGCTAATGAAGAGAGTAGTCGCCAGCAGTGTGAACAGTCGGAGAGCGACTATTAATATATGCATCTCTCTCGTTTACACAGAATGTATATTTTATTGCGCGTTTCTTGAGCGAGTAAATCGCCGACAGTTAGTAGTTTACTCGCCGGCAGTCAGACAACTGCCATAAATGGATTGATTGTCTTTTTGTCTGGAACTGTGAAAGCCTTACCTCTTCAGGATTGGAGTTGAGTTGCGTAGAGCAGGCACGGTAGCCCTCCAGCGCCTCAGCATTGCTCGGGTCCAGCTCTAGAGCCTTCTGGTACGCGGTCAGCGCCTTGGAATGCTGCTGCATACCCTGCGAAGGAAGAGAAATGCATAGATAAGTTTTCGCTGTCAATAAAGTTTTGTAAAATGCTTAATAAATGTTTAGGTATACTTAAACTTTATTATTTTTATATGAAATACAGGGCCTAAAATATTGAAAAAAAAAATTAAAAAGCCTCCCATGCAAAAATACTTGTTTAAGAAACAACCCTTAAAAAGTAAAAAAATATATTTATCGAAATGTGAATTGAAAAATATCTAACTAGCCGTCTCTACACTAACTCTATATTTTCTGATTAATGAAAAAACCGCATAAAAATCGTTACATCCCTTGTCACAGACGGACACACAGACACGTCAAATTTATAACACCCCTCGTTGGGGATTAATGATGATGATATAATAAAGAGATAAAATTGCATTGTATCTTATACCATTGACGATATAACAGTGAATGAACGTCTCTCACAGTTGTAATGTTCACAACTGGGAATAACAACATAAATGTTTTAGTTTGAGGAAGGATTTTCATGCTTTGTAAGATATTTTTACATCACAATGGCATTCTGTTGTATATGTAACAAAATAATGCCATGCTTTGATGTTTCAATGTTGGTAATACTGGTTATAGTAAAATAATTTTTAGTTTGTCCAATGTTTCTACAATTTCACTGCAGGTTATGGGTCAAGCACGCTTTCATTGCATGACTTAGGTTAAAAGTCTATAAATTGTGTGTTAGTTGATGGTGTGTTGATGATGATACGTATATAGTTTGGTCATGAATAGTTTTTTTTTCAGTAGCCCGTTTTCTCTATGGCGCTCACCAAAAATATGAGGCCTCTATGGTACTGGCGTTTTGAAGGCATGCACGTATCGCCAGCGTGACTGCGTTTACGCGGTGTATTCGCCTTGTGCACGCCACGCCGCATGGGGTTTGTTAACTAGAAAGGAAAAACTGATAAAATGTGCACGTATTCATAACGCCAGTGTGAATATGAGGCTGTGGTGAGAAAATTATATTTTAATCCGACTTTTTATGTCTGTCCGGCCTTATATTCGTAGTTTATGAATCGATTTTAACGTACCTACTGTCTTTTTAGTTTTACTGTTTCTTTAATTTGATTGTATTGTTTCATACTGTTCATTTATTTGTATTTTTGTATATGTGTTTCTGATGTACTGATGCCAAATAAATGTTTCTTTCTTTCTTTACCATTTATTCGATAGAGCCAAGATGTTCCAACAGAAATTTCATCATAACATAGTGAGTAAGTAGTATGTTTGGTACTATGTTTCTGTGGTCCTGTATGATGTGATCTTTATTATACTACTGTTCTAAGTTTTTAAGCTAACATGAGCACTAACAGTATGATTAGAACTTAAAACAAGATATTTTGTTGTGTATTTATTGTTTCGAGTTTTTTATATTTCGGTGCTGTTAAGCACCAAGATCACGGATGAACATCCCGTTTTAAGTTCTAATGATATACTGTTTATTATTTCAATGAAAGCTCCGTGCTAACTACTGACAAATTCCTTACAGAAACACCCAATAGCACTTTTTACCGGAACCGAGAAGCAGTAGTTTCTTCAATAAATAAAATATAGATAAGCGCTCACCTGAAGAATCTTTCCCTTCCGGATCCATCCTTTGATGAACTTGGGGTCCAGTTTGCAGCACAGGTCGCAGTCTCTGAGTCCAAGGTCGAAAGCAGCCAGCTTGGTGTAGCAGGCGGCGCGGTTGGAGTACAACTTGGGGTCGTCAGGGTTGCGTTTGATTGCCTCTGTGTAGTGTTTCACTGCTGTGCTGTAGTCACCTGTAGAGAAACCAAGGAGTCTTATTTATTTATTTAAGGCACTCCAAGAACTTATTCACTAATACATTTTATGAGGTACTGTAACAATCGAACTTAAGGTCTACAGTGAATTTTTCACATGTTAATTAAATTTTATAACATTACACAGAAAAATACAATTATAGACTATAAAACAGAAATACAAAAAAAAAATTAAAATAAGGACATAACTACATTTGTTTTATTCACGGAATAGATGAATAAGGTTGGAATGGTAATGTGGGCGGATCGAGCGTGCCACATTTATGATACGACAATCATAGCGCGACCGATTAATTCATTCACCGCGTTTAGTGCGCTTCGGATTACTTCGGAACACAGAGCTCTGCTTTAAAATGCCGTGTTGTGCAATTATAACATGTAAAACAAAAAACAGACCGCAAGTATAGAGCGAGGAGGTATATCTTTCCATCGGTAAGTCTAAAATAACATTTAATTACAATTTTATTTGTAAAAAACATAAAAATATTCTAATCACTATGAAATTCCGAACATTAACAACATTATTGCAACAAGTTACAAAAAGTATACATTGCCCGTTGTGTACTCGCTTAATCAACGCAATGACCAAGTCCGCTCACAGTGTACTGCATGCGCCACACTTCAACCATTGCCGTTTGGTCCTTTGCCGTGATTGGCCGTGATGCACGGCGCGTGTTTATCAACAGTGAGTTACAATCAGTAGCAAGCTCTCGATTTAAGTGTGTGTAATTTATTTGTGTGCGTAATTCGCATACGTAGAGGCCCGTCCTCTTGCTTGTAGTGGAACTAAAGAGTGGGGCGACAAGCAGCGACGCGCGTTCTCATACAAATCAGGAACTATTTCTTTTCTAACCTCTTTTATCTGTTCTGTGGTTTTATTGCTCTAAACACTTGCCACTATGGGTCAGTACCAATAGTTAGCAAAACAGGGTTAGCTTGTTAGCAAAAATGTTAATGCTATTGGAATGTGTATGAAGCTTTAGAGTGTGGTATCAACAAGTTTGGAAGGAATATTTTCAGGTTTTGGTATTACAACTATTGACACACCTACAACAATTTAAATACAAAATTAAAACTTAATTTATTATTATATGCACATTGCTAGTTTTCTTTAAAAAAAATAATCAAATTAATAGAAGATACATCAATGATCATATACCTTTCTTAAAGTAATCGTTGCCCAATTCCTTCTCTTGTTCTGCCTTCACTGGGTCCACATAGGCCTTCTTCTCTTCCTCGACTATCCGTCTCTCCACCTCACTCAGCAGGGTCTTGATCTCCGGAGTGCGATGCTCAGACATTGACTTCTCAAAGTATGTTTTTGCTAACTTCCATTGTTCCATCTTTTTGTATGCATTACCTGGTTTAGAAAAATATATTGTAGATATAGTGTCTGATAATTGAAATGACAACACATTTGCAATCTTAAATTCGCGTAAAAAGTAGCCTATGTAATATAACCTTCCTCAAGCTACTTCCATACCAAATTCCATCCAAATCCACCCAGTACTTTCGGAGATAGCGCGTTCAAACAAACAAACAAATTACGCTTTATAATATTAGTCTAGATTAGAAGCTATTGTAAAGTGAACTGCATCCTGAAATACGGGTTTGAATAAGCTCAAGTGTAGTTGATCAATTTTAACCTACTTCAAAAATTATTATAAAAGTATTTTAAATGAATATTATTTTATAAAATATGATTTATGCACTATACATACATTAAATTATATTTTGTAACTGTAATTTTCAAATTGAAATACTGGATATAGTTATGTTTAGTAAAGTATGTAAGAACTTGCTTTTTTTATTCATAATTAATTTTCTTTCATGAATAAACTGATGCAATATTAGGTATTGCACACACAGATTTAAAATTATGATCAACTAGCCCACAGAGTTGCTCACATTTTTAAATTTTATTATAAATATCCCCAACCTACAATAAATTATGAGTTTCAAAAGGAGTAACCAAATGTACATAAATCATCTTGAAATTAAACGCCTGTAAAATCTTGTCATTAAGATTGATCTGATCCTAACGTGAACCCACTCCAGACACAAGCATATTTAGCTTAGTTGGAGAGATTAACAGGATTGCTAGTTATGTGAATTCTACCCACAAAAGATTACTACCAATCTTTAAAAAAAAGGTAGTTTCCACATTATCCTCGCTCTACAAAATAATGTAAAAATCTTGTTTAGGTATGTTGGCACAACGTTTGTTTAGTAAACATTTATCAATCATTTATCTAGTAATTTATTCAGCAAACATTATAATTTGACTCGATGCCAGGAACCACAATCATCTTAAGGATATTTATTTATAAAGCCATAACCACACTTCGCCAGATATTGCGGTTAAGATCGCGATAGAATTTGACCACCGTTTTCTGCTCTACCTCCGTTTGAAAACCTGTCGAAATTTGACATACTTTTTCTGGTGGGAAAATCATCAAAAATTACTGCTCTGGGTGGAGCGGAAGAGAGTATCAGACTTCTACTGACTAAAAACCCGTCCTGTTCCTACAGTTTCTTATGTTCCGGGGACCGCGATATCTCGTAAGAACTTTCCGCAACCCCGGCAGGCAATGGTCACTAGTGCTGACATAAAAGTGGAATTTGAACTCAGTCTTAGCTACAAATGCTCATATCACAATACCAACCTAATACGAGACTAATTACACGACCAAACCTTAACTAAAAAGTGGAATGGAATTTCAGAGTTTTACTGACTAAACCCCACCCTGTTACTTTAGTTGCTCTGGCGTTCTGAAGGCACAGTATCTCGATAGAACATTACCGCAAGCCCAACAGGCCTTATCGGCAAGGGCGGATCCAGGGGGTCATGGGGTCATGATCCCCCCCTGGTCTGGGTCCAGGACCTAGGTGGACCACTAATTAAATTTTTTAAACATTGTTACTAGATTATACTCCAGTTTCTGTCGTTGTAAACGAATATCGGCAGTGGATGGCTAAGTGGCAGTGGAGTCAGGAAATACAAATTATAACTTCTTGTGACTTCACCACGACTATGTGACCCCCCCTGGCACCAAAGCTGGATCCGCCCTTGCTTATCGGGCGCCCGCGGTCATTACTGTTGACTGCTCTTTGAGGCACGCGTGGAACACCGCACCGTTGACTCTTATACACTGCGTAGCCTTCATTTCCCAAGTATTTTGGGGCTCGGATTTCCGAACGAACGAACCTGAACACCAGTATTTCACATGTAACCACTAACAACATAACTGACCTCCAATGCCTAGTAATTGAGTAATGGGATATTCTGTCGGGCTGCGAAAACCTTTCAAGGTCGAGATAAAAACGGCTTATCAGGATTTCTGAGGCACTAAGGGTCTCCATTATGCTAAGGATGATCGTATGGACCTATTCAAAAATCATTTGAACTATTAATCATTCATTACTAACTAGCCTATTATCAATAAAAAATAAAAATAAAACTCTAGGGGCACACTTGTCGGGGCCCACTAGGGGGCCGTTGCCTGCCAGGGTTGCGGAATTGTTTGAAAGAGTTACCGCGGCTTCGGAACACGATGGGCAAATGACACACCTGACACGCTTCGCCCAAATCGGCAGGCAGTCATTGGATGATTTCCCATTCTTAAAAATAATAAAAATGCCCCTCACTAGCATTGGCGAACTCACCACACCAAACAACAGATTCACTGTATTTTATATAAAATACTTGCAACGTTAGGCTACAGGGTAACTTTTGTATTGTGATAGGTATATACGACGTAGGGCTTTCAAAGATCCTGGATTACGGAAATATTCTAACGAGCGCCTTTGAACGCGAGTGCCCTCTGAAGGAGCAAGGTGGGGGTTTTAGTCAACAGAAGTCTGACACTCACAGTGGGACGAGTAATTTGATGATTTTCCTATCCAGAAAAAAGGGTTTTCAAAGATTAGCCGTATCGGTCTAGTCTATTTGCACAATAACGTCTCCGAAGACTATCCGAATGGGTGCGTTTGGCAGACTACATTAAAAAAACGCTTAGTCACAAAATAATCAAGCGTATAATTAAAGACACTTGATTATACAATGCATATTTTAATACAGTATGTTAACTAACAGAGGGCGTTCCCGTTAACCCGCAATAGTATAAGCATACCAATTAGATCGCCGCACACGCGGCTCGACATTCATAAATAAATTGCGACGTTGCCGTCCTTCAAGTACGCGTGTACAGAGTGTTTCTTTTACGTATCAATGTAACATTTTAAGTGAATATTTTAATATTAAAAAAAAAATGTTTTCTAATGGTAATATTTTTTTAGCATGTATGGATGCTATACTATTGCGGGTTAACGGGAACGCCCTCTGTTAGTTAACGTATTTTTTTTCAATTTCACCAAGCCTGCTCCTTTCATCGGATTACAAAATTACCGGCGCGGCGATTCGCCATCATAACATGGTGGACCTCCCACCCATACGTACAAAGCGTTTTTCGAATACTTTAATTAAGCATACAGCAGCTAAGGAGTGGAATTCCCTGTCGGAGTCTGTGTTTACTGATAGCTATAACCCTTGGGTCTTTCAAGTCAAGAGTGACGAGGTTACTTCTAGTTTAGCGTGCTTTATCTTCGACCAGAGCCGGATTAACCCTGTCAGGGGCCCTTAGGCAATGGAATTCTTGGGCCCCCTTTTTTACTTTGACTGACCGAATCGTGTGTCGCTAAAATCGGTGTCACCTCGTGGTCCTGGATACGATTCTCGACATAGGCTGTTGTCTTAAGCGTATCCTCCAGCTGTATCCGAAACAGGTACCTCCCGACACACCCGTGTCCGGTAAGCACCTGCATCAGGCAGAAGATGAGGTCTCCGTGGCGTCTCTCAAGCCACTTCTCAAAGAGGGGACTTACAGCCGTGATTGCGGTGTGCCCAGCCCTCGGTTGCGATAGTCGCTCTTTCCAACTTAATAATTTTTATTGACATAAAATTTGGAATCTATCATATCTTCGAAAGAATTTACTTGGTTCATTTAGTGTACAGGAAAATTTGAATCTGCTTTAAATGCCGAAGTTAATAAACGTATTTATTTACATACAAATTAATAAATAAATATTGAAAACAGCTTCGAAAATAACGTAATATTTTTAATCAATATTTGGACATAAAATAAAAGTAGTTATTGTGAGTCAACCGTAGGAGAGAGATATGTATCATGGACTTTTTGTAGCATTATTATTGTAGATCTACAATTTTCTAGTATATTACTTTAATGTATCTCAGCTGGTCAACGCGGTGTATGCGAGTAAAGCTCTCAGGTGGCAAGATATTTTGCGACTTCAACTATAATCGTTATATTTCAATAAATTTACTTATATTAATGAAATTCGTTAAGTAAGTAAACTAATTACTCGAAAACAATAATTAAACTTGCCTCGTTCTTTCGCCGATTTTTTCAAGGCAGTGTTTATAAAAACAATCTAGTATTTTACTCCAAGTTTTTATTAAAGTCTTTCTTCATTTTAAAGAGGATTTAGTTTTTTTTTAATTCTACTAAGTACTAAATACAAATGTTTCGATTCACACGCACATAAAAATTGTCGTTCGATATAAAATTTTGTCGCTTGCACTGGGCCCCTAGTGGATGCGGGGCCCCTAGGCAGTTGCCTACTCTGCCTAATGGTTAATCCGGCCCTGTCTTCGACCGCACCATCGCTTCCCATGAGGTGAGATGGTCTATCGCGAGCTTATCAACAATAATAAAATTGGTGACCGCATCAAATGTACATGTTATCTGTCTAACGCAAGCTAGTATCAGTAACAGCTGATAACCAAAACTGTGGGAACAGGCCTTAATTCAATCTCTGTAATATTAGGCATTGTTTCATTGTTTTCAAGCCTATGGAACTATTGGGTTCAATCAATAACTTTGGGGAGCGTCAATAGCCGACTGGTTAAGGTGTTAGATTTGTGATCAAGAGGTACCGAGTTCGAGCCCCACCCATTACACTATTGTCGTGAACCCACTCCAGACACAAGCAAATTTAGCTTAGTTGGAGGGGTGAACAAGATTGCTAGTAATGTGAATTCTACCACCATTTCTAGTTAAAAAAATGCACCCAGCACAGGGTGTAGTTACACCTGTAAAATTTAACCGTAACAAACTAAACATGCTATTGTTTTGTCATTTTATCTGTACACACATAGAAGAGCATCTCTTGATTAATTATTGATGCACAGGCAACTACTAACTACTACTACTACTACTCCAGATACAAGCATATTTAAAACTAGCTTGTGCCAGCGGCTTCGCCCGCGTGGGAAGTTTTTCCCGTGTAAATCCCGATCCCGTGGGAATTTCGCAAAATCCTTTCTTAGCGGATGCCTACGTCATAACATCTACCTGCATGCCAAATGTGCGTTGATAGATCACTATGTCAGTCAGTCACCTTGAGTTATATATATTTAGATAATAAATAGTGTAATGGGTGGGATTCGAACCAGCGACTAATGACAAGTCAAGAAGACTAATCAAGATCACAAGTCCGACATCTTAGCCATTAGGGTATTGACACTTCCTATACACACATTTATCCCCACATACATAAAGAACCAGACCTATAACAATTATCTATAAGACATACATTTTATTTATCCTACCATGTGGGTAGGATAAATAAAATGTATGCAAATACGCGTTTTGTTATGGAGTTACAGACACCTGCCCACCATACATACATACATACTCTCATATTCTCACATTACTCCCTACATACAACTACTGTAACATTCATAAGAGACATGGAAATCAACTTACCAATCCTTGTAAACGCCTTGGCTATTAACTTGAAATCAGCTCTATTCTCCCTACCAATTTCAATGCCTTTCTCACATTCCTTAATACATTTCTCATATTCTTTCTGTTCAAAGTACACAGCGGCCATATTTGTGTAAAAAGTGATGTCCGTAGGATCGTGTTCCATAGCTTTCTGGTAATGTTTCAGAGCATTTTCTAAGTCTTTCTTTTTGTAAAACTCATTTCCTTGATCTTTTTCTTGTAATGCTAGCCTTCGGTTCTCTGGAAGGTCTTCATATTTCGGTTTCTCTGGTTCTTCCTTCTTAGGTGGTTCTGGAGCCTTTTTTTCAGGAGCTGGTGGATCTACATCCATGGGCATGTGTAAGTCTAGGCCCAACATGATGCTAATTGTGGGGACGACACGTTTGTCTTCCATATTAGCAGTAATACCTCGGAGATCGAAGGGACTCCTTACTAAGTTCTGTGGATTTTTTATTAATAAATTAAGAGTAAATTCCAAAAAGCAAGTTTAAGGATTATATATTAAAACTTATGTAATGGAATTTTCAGAAATGATCATAAAATACAGTGTAAACTCCATTTAACATCACTCTCTTAATTTGTAAAAAATATATTTGAATAAAAAATAAGTTATCTTGATTGTTAAAAATCTGAAATTATAGAAATTAGACTAAAACTGAAAATTATAATAACAGAAATGTTTCAGATAGGTATTTATTATATTTGCTATTGGTAAAGTTGGATGATTATGAAAATGATAATTTACACATTATACAAAAGAAATCAATATACCTACAATACCCAAATAATAAAACTAGGTAATTAAAAAGTAGAAATAATTAGGCTAACTTTGATGACAATACATATTACAATGACGATGTTATTTAGATCAGTTTTACTTGAATTCCTTCAACTCAATTAGTGTACAAACTGAATAAGTAATTAATTTCAGTTCTAACACAATATTAATTGTAAGTTAGATATAAGAAACCAATATTACACAACAAGGGTTAATACTCACTTCAACCATTTTAACATATTCCGGATCATTCAGCCATTCCTTTGTCTGTGGGTTTGCTCTGAGCTTCTCGATAAGCTGTTCTGTCTTCAACTTGATTTCAATAGCTTGTTTCTTGGTCTCTTCCAAGCCTGCAGCAAGCTGTGCATTACCTGGCTCCAGCTCAAGGCCCTTTTCATAAGCTTGAATAGCTTCGTCATGACGACCTAAATATGCTAATGCTGAACCTTTGCGAGAGTATCCTTTGCTCCATGTAGGGTTCAGAGCGATGGTCTGGTTAGCATCCTCTAGAGCTGCGGCGTAGTTACCTTCCTTAGCGAAGGTTGCTGAACGGTTACTGTAAAGAACGTGGTTCTTCGGATCCAAGGCAATTGCGTCCGTATAACATTTGACGGCCAGTTCGAAGTTTCCTGAAGATAATGCCGCGTTGCCTTGCTCTTTTAACTGATTCACCTAAAAACGATACCCATGTTGAAATTATGCTACTTCATTCAAAATTATAATCGTTTAAAGCGTTGGTATAACCTCTTACCTTATCCATGATTGTTTCTGCTAACAACTGATAAAACTAAAAATGCACATGTAATAGAATAGACACTTCTAATCACTCTACTTCCTCGCTTTAGAATTCTTCGTTTTCAATTTCACTAAATTGTTCGTGAGTTCAAACAACCAGCACGAAGTCTAGAAATGACACTTCAAATTCGAGAAAATTCTCGGTAAAATGCGATAAAGGGCGACGTTCCATTAACTGTGTATAATGTTTAACATAACAATATTGACAGATTAATATCTAGCTCTTTTACGCAAAAATGGTTTCGAATAAAGCTATCTCCTTTGACTTTGACGGTACTTAACATGTATGTTTTGTTAATAACCTGTTCAAATCTAGGTACCTATTCTGTCATGCCGCATGCGAGACTGGAACACGATCAGAATTGTTCTTAATTTTTTTAAGAATAAGTGTCTTTTTAGATCTTCTGACAGCTTAAGCAAAGACGAATTATTTTTTATTCCCTACTAGCTTTTGCCCGCGACTTTGTTCATGTGGGATGATTTTTCCAGCGTAAGTCCCGATCCTGTTGGAATTCCGTGATAAAAACTATCCTATATCCTTCCCAGGGTCCTAAACTATTTCCAAAATCGGTTCAATGGTATAGGCGTGAAAAGGCAACACACAGACAGGCAGAGTTACTTTCGCATTTATAATATTAGTATGGATGAAATCTTTTTATTTTTAACTGACTTCAAAAAAAGGAGGCTCTCTCAATTCATCTTGAACTTTTTTTTATGTATGTTACCTCATAACTCGGAGACGGCTGGACCGATTTGAAAAACTCTTTTTGCGTTTGAATGGGTATACTTTCTTGTTGGTACCATTGTTATGAAATCAGGATCTGATGATGGGATCCTGGAGAAATCGAGGGAACTCTTCAAATATTATAGGCACACCTATAGCGTTTTGGGTATTTCTTATAGTACCTTGAGCAGTTGCTTCCGAAAAGTACCATTTGGGGAAGTTGAACTGATGATGAAGACCACAGATCGCCACGCCCTATCAACAATGTCGGATCTGAAAATAAGCAACTTTCCAGCAGAGCAGTTTAAAGTTTAAAAGCATGATAATAATGTTATTTTATGGATTACGATTTTGAATTTTGGAATGAGTGTCATATATCCAATATCCATATATATAATCTTAATCCATAAAATAACATTTTCATCATGTTTTTAAACTTTAAACTGCTCTGCTGGAAAGTTGCATATTTTCAGATCCGACATTCTTGATAGGGCGTGGCGAGATGGCAACTGAAACTCCTCAATAACAAGTACCTATTTCGTGGATTGCGATTCGATTTCTTGAGTACGGATGTTAAACACTTTATGCTCGTTACAATACACAAGGTGATGTAGAGCTGATGGTCAAGTACCAGGAGAACTCCTCAAAAATTAACGGCTATGCATCGGGAAAAGCAATATTTTGTAAAAGGTGATAAGTTGTTGACATTATGGCTTTTGTAACTTGATAAATTACAAACCGACCCACTAAAAAGCGTGAAAAAAACATTTTTTTGCAAAAATAGAACCGACTTCCATATCAAAACACTACAAAGCCAAAAATAACTTTAATTTCGGAAGGCGGTGTGAAAAAAATAAAGAAAATCCAAAACCAATAACACCGACTTCCGAAATTAAAGTTATTTTTGGCTTTGTAGTGTTTTCATATGGAAGTTGGTTCTATTTTTGCTAAAAAATTTTTTGTATGTGCATAATTTATTCTTATGTGCTTAAATTGGTAACCAATTTAACGCAACCATCTAATAATTCAGAATGACGGACTTATTCCCATACTGTTTGGGGACGCCGAAACGGTAAGCGAAGGAGTTAAGTTAGGATAAAAAAAATTATCAGTGAGATAAAACTGTTTTTTTTTTTAAATATGACCATGTATCGAGATACAAAACTGGGCTGAAGTAGTTGCCCATTCGCCAGAGAAGAAGTGTGCGCATAATCGAGGGAACTCTTCAAATATTATAGGCACATCTATAGCGTTTTGGTTATATCTTATAGTATCTTGTGCAGTTGCTCTCGAAAAGCACCATTTGGGGAAATGGAACTGATGATGAAGACCACAGATGACCACCGAAATTACTCAATAATAAGTATTTCATGGATTGGGATTCGATTACTTGAATATGGATGTTAAGCACTTTATGTTCATCATAATGCATATGGTGATGTAGAGCTGATGGTGAAGTACCAGGAGAACGCCTCAAAAATTAACAGCTCTGCATCGGGAAAAGCAATATTTTGTAAAAGGTGATAAGTAGTTGACATTTTGGCTTTTGTAACTATACCCTATCCAGATTACGAAAAAATAAAATGTAAACAAACAAACCAATGGTTCTCAAACTTTGTTTTCATTAACCGACTGTACATTAAAAAGGTATGCTGTGGTAATGAGTTAATTACTCGAAAATACTTGTGTTTTATCTATGTTGGCACTGTTATTATTTTCAAAATATTACATGGACAACGAAGAAAATATGGAAAAAAACAAGCATTTCATTTAAAATATATTTATTCAGAATCTAAATCTGTATCAGAGCTTTCACTATCACCCACATGAATTATGAAATGATCAACCACATCATCAATTATCCCATCAATTTTCAACATTTTCTGTTCCTCTTTTATGACATGGTCAATGCACTTTTTCCAATTTTCAGCTGTTATGCTTTTGATTGCATCAGCTAACAATATTTTTACTGCATTTAATTTAAATGACTTATTATGTCTAGCAACATAGCCTTTGACCTGGGCCCATATCAGCTCAATTGGATTTAGTTCACAGTGGTAAGGTGGAAGCCTAACCACTGTGATACCGTTTTCTTGAGCCATATCATCAATAATGTAACTTTGGTATTTGTCTTTCTTTTTTAATTTTTTCTATTAATTGTGCTGAATGGTCAAAGGGTATATTTTTCTCAAGTAGCCATTTTTGTAATTCATCTTTTTTGTTAGCCATGGTAGGTACTTTTTCCTTCCTACGGGAATGGTAAGGTGCATTGTCTATGACAACAACAGAGTTTGGTTCTAAAATAGGGAGTATTTTGGTAAACCATTTTTCATAATTGTATGAATCCATTTCTGAATGATAATCTCCTTCGGTCTTCTTAGCTTCAAATATTAAGTCACCTCCTTCCAAAAAGCCTGTATCTGATCCTGTAAACAAAATATAATAAAGTACAAATCCAATTAAGAAAGTTTTTATTTTTCAGTAGTTGAACTGGCAAAAACAGCAAAACACAGAAACAGGAATTCTTACACATAATCATAATTTGTACAAAACATAGAATGGTGATTGTATTAAATGTGTTGACATAGAGGTCTGTTCATTTACAATAGAATCATTATAAATTATCATAATGCATGTATGTAAAAGAAGCAAAAGTAGTGTGTTCGGATCAAAGTATGTGACAATCTGTAGTTACTATAAATATGGGAATCAGATGTTATGTACATAATTATGCGAGTATTATTAATGGAGAACTTACCAATATGCAATATTATCAAGCGTTTGCCTTTACCGCTTGGATTTTTTAATCCCATTGATAGGCCTTCACGGTGAGCTTCTTTTACAGACATTATTGTTTGGTCTTGCCATACTTTGCTCATAGTGTGTCCTGTAACAAGGTCAGAATAGATATATATCAAAAAATTACACTATGTTTGTTGGATCTCCAAGAATTGGATGGTTAGAAAGTGAATAATAAAATTTGTAAATATTGTTGATTACTAAAATTATAGCTAACCTTCATTAAGCCAAGTTTCGTCCGTATAATATATCTTTCTCCCTTCAGCCCTCATTCGAACAATCTCATGCAAATATTTAATTCTCCAGCGGACAATATCATCCCGCTCCAATAATGCACTGTTTCTGCTGCGTTTCACATATTTCATTTGTAGTTTTTGGAAAACTTTATAGAAAGTGATCCTCTTGAAGTCAGGCAATGTGTCATCCGTATTCACAGCTTCCAGAACTTTGTCAATGGTGGGTAATTCTTTGTTAAAAAAAAAAGTGGATTTTGCGACGTATAGCTCCCAATTGCAAATCGTCCAAATTGTCAATGATTGATCGCCTTTTCGATCGTGGCGTAGGGGATTCCACACGGCCTTTTTCTTTCCTCTCACGAAGAATTTTGAAAACAGAGCTTCGAGATATCCCCATGATCTCTGCAGTTTTATTAGCTATGTCGTACTTGTAGGGATAAGAATCCTTAGGCCACGTCTCTTCTACATGCTTGTAGACATTAATAAGTCTCCTTGTCCACTGAGCGCATCACTGTCCTCTTGGACCGCTTTTTCTTCGGCGAAGAAAAAGTGCAGATATTGCTCGGCCCAGGTTCACTCATTTAAAAAAATATAACAACAAAACAAGTAACAAACAAGACAAACTTAATAATAACAATAACTTAACGAAAACACAACGAAATATCGATTTATAACACGGAGAATGCGCGCTAGCGTCAATAAATTCAGCAAGAGTTAAAAAAACATGGAGGGTATAATCCAACCGAATTAAGAAATACTCGCTCCTATGTAAAATAGTCTTTAATATAGTACTCTTTAAATTATCAGTATATAAAATCGTTTCGAGTTTGGAAACATTGTCTTTTTAGTTTCTTTATCATGCTCGCTTACATTATTTTTTATTAAACGTTTTATTTTGTATTTATGTAAATTTTATATGTTAATATTGTTATCAATTTCAATTGTGAAATTAAAAGCTTTTTATGTTATTCATAACTGTTAAGAATATAGGTGGGTATTTGTAATAAATAATTAAATTTTGCTATGATAATATTATTATAAAGTTTATCATTGCAAAAATGACATCCAAAGAATTCTTTTTACGATTTGTTTACATTTTATTTTTTCGTAAGTTGAATAGAGTATAGATAAATTACAAACTGACCCACTAAAACGCGTGAAAAAAAATTTTTAACAAATAATAAAACCGACTTCCATATCAAAACACTACAAAGGCAAAAATAACTTTAATTTCGGAAGGCGGTGTGGAAAAAGAAGAAAATACAAAACCAATAACACCGACTACCGAAATTAAAGTTATTTTTGCCTTTGTAGTGTTTTGATATGGAAGTTGGTTTTATTTTTTGTTAAAAAGTTTTTTATAGTCACGCGTCGGTAACAAATAGTGTAAACAAAATGTCAGTAATGACTAATAGTAATAACGAAGAAACTTTTCGGTTTATAGAGCTCTACCAAGCCGTAAATTGTTTGTGGAACCCAAGAAGCAGCAGTTAGCGCCACAATATCCATTTTAATAAATACGTCCGCACATTGGCCTGAACCGAAGCAAACTGAACGGCCTTCCAACTAGACATGTGTCAGTTATAACAAAACGTAACTGAAAACGGTTGCCGTAGCAATAACTTTAGGTATCGGTATCGTCTCAACCGGCAACGGTTATCAAATACCTGCATCTGCAGAGTACGAGTAGCTACAACCAAACGCGCAACTACGAAAACATTAGAAACCGAAACCGATGATAACCAACCGGCAACTGGCAACCATGCCTTCCCTCTCTCACTTAGCCGATAATTAGGTGCAAGAAAGAGAAGATGCGATTATCGTTTTGTTGGCATACATTGGTTATCATGGATATCTTAAGGAAATAATATGGTCGTATATACCAATTGCTGGTCTAATGATGAACAGTTTTGATGTGTTTGTCGGTTATCTTATCACAGATATTTTTGCTAAATAGAAATACTTTTAGAACTAAAGTTATTAAGGAACTGAATATATTAGATACCAGTCATTTTGAAGTTGCTGAGTAATTTGAAAGTTTGTAGAGTTATAAAAATATAATAGTTTACTTGAATGTGAATAATACCTACGTAATAACTAGCTTGACTCCTCATCACATCATACCTCTTAGCTAATATTATGTGGAAAATTGTGTTGTGATTATATTTTTTTTCGTTTTGACTTACTTATTATTATGTTTAATGTAATGACGTTTATTCCCCAAATAAAATATAAAAAAAATACGCGTAGGTGGCCAACATCTGCTGGGGTTTGTGGGAAAGTTCTATCGAGATACCGCGGCCCCGGAAATGTAGGGCAGCCGAAGGAACAGGGTGGGTTTTTAGTCAGTAGAAGTCTGACACACCCTTCCACTTAACCCAGAGTGGAGGAAGTCGTTCGATGATATTCCCACCCAAGAAAAGAAAAAATAAAAAAACATGTGTGCAATTCACACGTGGTAGAAGTGAAACCTTCAAAAAAAACCTTTTAAAAATTTATGCCCCCCCTCAACTCCCCACGAGACCCCCCCCCTCCCCCCTCCCCGCCCCCCTCTCAGGGCTACATCACCCCCGCGACCTAACTTCGTTTCCGTGGTCGCAAGATAGCCGAGTTTGGGCTCATTTTAAAGGGCATCACAAGCTCTACCACTTGGCCCCAACAGAATTCCAAAATTCAGCAATTTCTAATAATAATTTCAGAAATTTATTTATTTACAAAAAAAAATAAGATTTCTTATTTCTAACACTAGTCTGAAATATTTCTTTTTTCATTTTCTAATACAGTTTTTTTCCTATAATATCAAAATATGCGAAGTCCCTCGAGTGTAGTTATATAGAGTTAACACTGTAATTATATGATGCCCGCGACTTCGTTCGCGTGGGAGGTTTTTCCCGCATAAATCCCGATTCCGTGGGAATGCCATGCCATGTAAAAAGTAGTCTATGTATATGCACCGGATTTTTTGTATATTTTTCATATAGATAATGTGCTAGTCCTAAGCCTAGAAGAAAGCTATGAAGGAAAATTACCAGTATCGTTATATTCCCTTTACTCCACTCATTGTTATATCCAGACTTTAGTTATTTTAGCTATCCAGTTGTTGTAATAACTATACCGATACAAGAACTGAATAGTTAGATTAACTGCAGTTTTGATACCGTTATTCGGCAACCGTTATCAATAACGTTATTGCCACTAAATACCGGTTAGATAACGGTTATCAAGAATAACTAATAACGCCCATGTCTACTTCCAACGTGTGGACGCCATCACGAACTTCTTGCCAATATGCTGGCCACTACATTCGCCAATGTGTTGGCCAACGCTAGGCTCGCGTTAAGCCGGCTCTACACGTTGGCCAACACAGTAGCGAATGTAGTGGCCAGCATATTGGCCAAGAGTTCGTGATAGCGTCCACACGTTGGAAGGTCGTTCAGTTTGCTACGGTTCAGGCCATTGTGCGGACGTATTTATTAAAATGGATATTAAGGCGCTAACTGCTGCTTCTTGGGTTCCACAAACAATTTACGGCTTGGTAGAGCTCTATAAACCGAAAAATTTCTTCGTTATTAGTTATTACTGACATTTTGTTTACACTAGTTGTTACCGACGCGTGACTATAAAAACCTTTTAACAAAAAATAAAACCAACTTTCATATCAAAACAATACAACGCCAAAAAAAAATTAAAAAATTAAAAAATACATCTCGCTTTTTAGTGGATCGGTTTGTAATTTATCTAGTTACAAAAGCCAAAATGTCAACTTCTTATCAACTTTTACAAAATATTGCTTTTCCCGATGCAGAGCCGTTAATTTTTGAGTTCTCCTGGTACTTCACCATCAGCTCTACATCACCATATGCATTGTGACGAACATAAAGTGCTTAACATCCATATTCAAGTAATCGAATCGCAATCCATGAAATACTTATTATTGAATAGTTTCGGTGGTCATCTGTGGTCTTCATCATCAGTTCCACTTCCCCAAATGGTGTTTTTCGAGAGCAACTGCACAAGATACTATAAGATATAACCAAAACGCTATAGATGTGCCTATAATATTTGAAGAATTCCCTCGATTACTCCAGGATCCCATCATCAGATCCTTATTTCATAACAATGGGACCAACTAGAAAGTATACCATTTCAAATGAAAAGAGAATTTTCTAAATCGGTCGAGCTGACTTCGAGTTATGAGTTATATACATAAAAAAAAAGTTCAAGACGAACTGAGAACCTCCTTCTTTTTTTTGAAGTCAGTTAAAATTTTTAATCAGGTGCGTGCGATCGTTCTGGGAGCTCGTAGCATACTAAACGCGCGGCCAACGTGTGGACGCGGTAGCCAATACTCGGCCAACAACCCTTTGATCTTTTGCAAAAAACCGACACCACACGGATCTCGCGCCGACTCGTCGGCCATCATTCCAATACAACCCAAGATGCACAAACACCCCCTCTACACGTTGGCGAATGTAGTGGCCAATGACTATTCGCCAACGTGTAGAAGGGGTGTTTCTGCACCCAACATGCACAAACACGCCGTCTACACGTTGGCCAATACGCATTGGCCACTATATTCGCCACAGTGTTGGCCAACGTGTAGAGCCGGCTTTACGCGAGCCTAGCATCAATTTAAAAAAAATGTTTTCACGGTTGGCATCCCCATTTCCAATAATTTCAATTTGTTATCTGTGCATTGAAAAATGTCGCCTGAGCTGTTCTGTGTAGCTTGACCAGTGTTTTATTTTATTTTTGCACAGTTTCTCCTTGACTAAATCACACAAAATCAGTTCGATATCCTCCGCGAGGCTCTGTTTTTTGTGAATGTATAAATGTAGCCATGACAGTTGCGTAGTAGTGTCGTCGTAAATCATTTAGTGAGACCGACGCTTGTCACGCTAATAACTATTTTGTAGTGTTCATAATTGGCTCCTAGACGTTGTGGGGAATACCAAGTGGTGTTGGGGATCGATGGCGGCTTGAGTGTTTTCCGCGGTGTGATTATTGGCGGGAGGTGGGCTCCCACAATTCGGTGACTCATTCTTGGGCTGGCGCTTAGTGGCAATCATGGATACCGATGATGGGGAATCCTCAAGCAGTGGGCCTATGTCCAGCCTGAACAGCCTGTTCTCGTTCACAAGTCCTGCAGTCAAGAAGCTATTGGGATGGAAGCAGGTATGATTACAACCTTATCAATTAAGGTTCATGTTACTTTTCTATGGAACAGTTAATTTTTCTGAAACATAAAGTTTTCTTTACGTTATTAAGTACTGTTATCTAAACCTAACACATTGTTATGTAGTCTTGTACCTCAGAAGATCTAAGATAAGTCTAAATATGATTCTTAATTAGCCAAATAGTCAAAAGCTGCAGCTTTTGGTAAAACTTACAAACTCTTACAAAAGTAATAAAAGTAAAGAATAGATTGAGAGGGCAATATGACTTACATTAATAACTTCAAGTGATCCTAGACACCTCAGTATTACTGATAATAACTGCATGCAAACTTTTTTGGACTGAAGTAATGGGTTACTGTTTTAATTATCAAAGTCATCTTAATGTTCCTTAACCTGTTGACTGCGAATGAGGTGCTCTAAACACATAAAATTAAAGAGGCTTAAGATTCAGGTTATAAATCTATTAACCATTGAGCTGTTGAAGAAAGTATTAATGAGCCTACAAGAACATAATGCATGTGAGAAGCATGAGACTGCTCCATTTGTAATTTAGGAAGACTATACATATTCCAAAATATCCACTCTCTCCTTTATAGTCCTCTAACCACATAATTATGACTTGTCAGCCTTTAAAGCAAGAGTGAATAGGCACCTTCTGGGCTCACTCATTCCATTGTAGATCTCATCTATTAGCTTGCCATCTGGTGTGATTGAGGCCAAGAGAGAGCTCATAGATGATATGATAAAAATGGGCATCTCGGGGAATTAGATGAACTATTTCAATTGTTGTGTAAGAAGTTTAGAATCAATTTTGGCTAAACTTTCCTTTATGGCCCGTTGAGTTGGAAGTTCATAGTTTTACTGTAAATAGTACTCACAAAAATAAAAGCTTTTACATATTGTCCTGTTGCGTAAATTCACGGTTTACGAGATATCATTTTTTAAAGTTCTCATACAAATTGGTAAATAGTACGCCATTTGTAAATTTTTAGGTTGGCTAAATTGTCATAGTAGACGTCAAATTTAACATTTTACGTTTCGTTGCCGGCAGAGGTGTATTTTGTTAAATTTTATGTCATATTTTTACTGAAATATAATTTTAAATTCACATATTAAATTTGTAGTGTAATTGTATAGTCTAATGTGCATAATACCCGTGCTGTATTATGCAAATTACATAGATTTTTTTTATACCAAAAGTTATGAATTATTCATTACACTGTGGAACGGAACGCGAAGAGGCGCCATTTTGTTGTATAGCGATTTTCTGTTATGTTGCCGGCTATGTTAGTCATCGTTTGGTCCACAGAGTACATTTGGTTTGGTCATCTCATCGTTTGTTGCTCTTGTGATTGCGTTCGTTTTGACTAACATGGCGTCTCCGAAGCCCTATGCTTCTGTGTCTGAAGAGTCGAGTGATGTGCAAGTGTTGGACTCAAATGAGCCGCTTGTCACGGCCTCCTAACACCCGAAAAATACCCAAAACCGAATCAGAGCACCCCGCTTTCCATGTGGTCTTGTTTGCCCTACCCCTAGAGTGTATATAAAAACCGGAGGCGCGGAGGGAGTGCAGCCCTCGCCCGCCGTGACGAAGCGCGGGAGCTGTGCGAGGAGGAGCGGCTGAGGCTGGTCGCCGAAGGCGACCAACAAGCCGAAGCTGCGGAGCCGAGCAACAGTGACCGTGCTTCGTCACGCAAGGGCGAAAGGGCTGCTCTTCCCGCAGCGCCGGAGATAAGGCGGAGTCAAACTGTGCAGGAGAGGGCAGCTCTTCATAATTCGATGGATATTTATGGAAATTTTCGTTCTAACCTCGAAACCTAACCTCAAAACTTTTACCATGAATATCTCCATAACCATGGGGTTGCGCGGTGCGGGGAGTCACAGGGGGGCAGACCACCTCCCCCCCCCCTCCCCCTCCCCCCACCCGACCCATAAATCAGCGGGCCATAAAGGAAAGTTTAACCCGAACTCCATTCACTGATGCAGACATAAAATCATCAAGACTGCAGGCAATGCTACCTTTGTAATTGGTGGAATATTCGAAACTGGCTTAGTTTCCAACAAAAAAAAAAGACAGTTAATTTCATTTATACTGACTCTCCAGTTTATTTATTTAAAATATTTGATTGAACTTTATCATCAATTTATCTTAATATTTCTGACATGTTACCCAAACCACCAAACAAAACTTGTAAAAGCTCAGCATTTACTTATTACTACTTTCCTGTATTTTGCACCCTGAATGCCCCAAAATGTTCTTTAACACTTTTCAAGACATTGTGTAGAAAATAAATTATATTTATTTTGTAATAAAAACATTATCTTCTATTGTGTTGTGCAGTCAGGAAAAAAGGTAAATAAATTACACATTCAGGTCAGCTTGATCTATATCAGATTTCTAATTTCATCTACTCCAAAACATCCCTGTGAAAAAACAAACAAATAATAACTACTTACTCAAAAGTCAGACACTTTTAAAGTTCATACAATTTGTACTGGGAAACTTCAAACTGCTATACCTACATTGTAAGAAAATAATAATTTCAGAAGTAAAATAAAATGAACACAACACATAATCCCCACATTTGTTCGTTTCAATGAACAAATGTGGGGATGATGTATTGTGTTTAATTTATTTTACTTTTCAAATTATTAGTATAGTAGGTATAATAATAAATAAAATGCCTTTTATTTCCTAAAATTAATGTTACAATTACACTGAAATGTTTGTTTGTTTAGGTCTTTACCTATGAAATTGATTTGTATGAAAATTTTAAAATATAAAAATTTGGGTCATTTTAAGGAGCTCAAACATTAACAAAGTATGAATATTTGCGTAGGCCGTATTAAGTACTCAAACTGCTAGATGGTACAGTAATCTACTCATAATATTCATAGTTTACAGGGTATACAGGGACACGTTTTTTTAAATGGTCCCCCATCTGCTGACCACGCTTGGCAAGCGGTGTTTTACCTTCAAGATCAACCTGTGTGGTTGTTATTATTAAGCTACGAACTTCTCAACTTGAGAGTGTATGCATTGGCATCTAAATGAGCCGCCAATTTTTTTAGGCTAGATTTGTTAGCATGTGGTATGTTTTTTAGGGTTCCTTAGTCAAAAAAGAACCCTCATAGTTAGTTTCGCCATGTCCGTCTGTACGTCCGTCTATGTGCGGCTTAGCTCATAAACGATTAGTTGGCATTGATATACATATTAAGCACGCCAACAAAGTGGTAAAATAAAAACATGAAAATACATTTTTTTATGAAAATCACTATCTTTGCTTCCTACCCACCTGGCTTAGGATAGGTCAACACTACAAAGATTCCTTAGTCAACTTACAAAATCACCAATACTAGATACCAATACTTAAATGAGTCATACCACTGACAGTTGGTTCCTAGAAACTGTGAATCATAATATTGTTTACAATCACATGAATGGTTTTCTTTAGGTAGAAATTATTTAAGGAACTTTATATTGATATTTGTTTACTTGTGACAAAATATATTTTATTAGAATTTTGTGTGTCATATCATCTGATAACCCTTTCATGTTGGAGTTGACTTTTAATCTACCCGGATGCACTTGAGTAACAGTTTTTTAGATATAGCAACTGCCTATCTGAACACCGCAAACCAGTAACTGGGTAACACTAAACCCCTAGGCAATACTGCTGTCAGATTTTCAGTCTTCTGACTACCTGTAACGACTCTCCAATGACTTAACGGCACAGATAGATCTCTCTATGCTATAGTGGTTGCATATTCAGGGATTGTTCTCGGTAAGCGTTGCCTAACTTCATCATCGCTCATCTTGTAACCGGATGCAACTGAGTACTTGTTACAAGGAGCAACTGCCAGGAGTTCGTACTGCTTTCTGGATCAAGCCCTTGATCCAGCTTCCTACGGGAAGCCTCAGGTGTTTGGCGAGGCTATTAACTATTATGCCATTAGCTGTGAGGGCACCATCATTGCTGTATGTCGACTACCTAGTATTATTAAGAAAGCTATTGATGTTTATTTATTACATTTTTAGTCAGTAGAAGTCTAACACTCCTGCTCCACCCAGGGACGAAGTCAGGTTTCCCCCTGAACAAAGGGAACAGTTTGTGAATTAACTATCCAAGAAGCTTAACTTTTATAAAATGGTGAAACTACCATTTCAATGATGCACTTCACGTCTGTGGTGCATCTTAATGTGACACATGTCTAGAATCAATGATCAATGTACTAGTTTATTATTTCCTTCCTTACTCGAAACTTGAATGTAAATCGCAAAGTAGATTTTAATGAATACTTGAAACTTGAATTTGTTGCAATATATTATTTGCGTATTCTGTCAGAATAATGCAAGAGACACAGTGTTTCTTTTACGTATCAATTTAACATTTTTAGTGGTTATTTTAATAATAAAAAAAATTAAAACATTTTGTTTTCGAATGGTAATATTTTTTTTAGCAAAGCAGTCATGCTTCCGAAGGAGGAGGCGGGCCGCGTGAGGGAGAGGATGGCGTCCTCCCTCCAGCCCAGCCGCAGTGGTAGACGCCCACGGCGTCGGACTTCGGCCGACGATCTCCGGCCACCGTAGGCGCGGGCATGCGGACAGCGAGTAAAGGGCAACTCGCTGTCCGACCATGGACCATGCCCGGGTCGACGGCGCGTCGTGTTCCACGCGCGCCTCAAAGAGCGTCAGCAATATGACGAGGCCCCCCCATAGAGGGCCGAAGCCTGCCGGGGTCGTGGGACTCATCCCGTTACCGTGACCCCGGCACGTAAAGGGTTATTGAAGGAACACCGTGGATTTTAATCAGTAAAAGTCTGACAGTCCCTCCCACCCTGCCCGGGGTGGGAGGACTTATTTGATAATTATACCACGCTAAAAAAAAAAAGCATGTATAGATGCTATACTATTGCGGGTTAACGGGAACGCCCTCTGTTAGTTAACATACTGTATATTAGAAAAACCCAATAGCACTTTTTGCCTGGGAATCGAACTCGGGACGTCATGCTCAGCAGTCGACCACTAGACCAACAAGGGTGTTTGTGAGCAATGTACGCTGAGTATATTGTCATAGGCTACACGTATAGAAGCACTAACAGTTATCCAGAAAATCTGGACACTGGTCTGGTCAAGGGATATTGACTTACCCAGCTACTGGTTGGAGGTCAAAAAGGCAGTCGCTCCATGTAAAACACAAATACTCAGCTGAAACCGGTTAGACTGGAAGCAGCTGAGGCTAAGCAGATCATGACATTCAGCGACTTCTTTTTCGGGTGGGAAAATCATCAAATGACTTCTCCGCTCTGGGTTAAGCGGGTGTGTCAGACTTCTACTGACTAAAAACCCACCCTGTTCCTTCAGCTGCCCTAAAGTTCCGGGCCGCGGTATCTCGTTAGAACTTTTCCGCAAACCCCGGCAGGCAATGGCCCTATAAGACCCCGTCACTGGCCCTATGAGACCCCGTCTCTGGCTCTATGAGACCCCGTCACTGGCCCTATGAGACCCCGTCACTGGTGTGGAACATTCAGCGACTTAAGGGTCTAATATAAGTAATAATGCGGGGAGAGTACTGTTGAGGCTGCCGTGGCATTGTCGTGCGTCAGGAATGTTTGCAGATGCACAAATAAATGGCTTCGCTGCCATCATCCGCAAAGATGTACCTCCCTGATAGCTCGACTCTGCAGTACCTATGCTCTGTGTATTCGCAGATCGGTGGAACACTCCTATACTGTAGACGTAGATGCAGCTCCACACCGTACTGTAATGTTTGCATGTATAAATACTAAGTAATATTGTTACATACTAAATAAACACTATGAACTCTGATTGAAATTAACGTTTTAATAATAGTAATGTTTTTTTTATAAGTAATAGGCTTGCGTTTGACCACCATCTCACCTAACGGTAAGCGATGATGTGGTGGAAGATGAAGCACGTTTGTCTAGAAGTAACCTATTCACTCGTGACTTAAAGGCTTCCATGTAGCTATCAGGAAACAGATTGGCAGGAAATTCCACTCCTTAGCTGTACGCACAATGATAGTATTCCCAAAACGTTTTGTGCGTATGGATAGGATGTCCACCATGTAATGACGCATCTCCGTTCGTGTTGTAGTCCGATAATGGAACGAGTTTGGAGGAATTAGTTTGTTTATTCCAAGATTAGTAGGAATAAAGCTAGTCCTTTCAACATAAGGTGGACCGTATTTCTATGTTCCATAAGCAAACTATTTCCTTTCTAACAATTTCTTTGTTCACATTTCAGGGTGATGAAGAAGAGAAATGGGCGGAGAAAGCAGTGGACAGCTTGGTGAAGAAGCTAAAAAAACGGAAGGGCGCAATTGAGGAGTTGGAACGGGCTCTGTCGTGTCCCGGCACCCCATCCAAATGTGTCACTATTCCCAGGTCGCTTGATGGCAGGTTGCAGGTTAGTTTCAAATACTATTATTTATTTTCGGAAGGTTTACAAACGAATAACATTATAATAATAATATATTAAAACTAAGTTGCTAATTACAAGCCCTCACTCATAAATTCAAAGTTATGATTGTAATAAAGACTATTTTTAAACCAAACTAGCAAAATATAAAATAGACAGATGAGTTTTGTTCGACTACCAAAGTTAACTACAACAATAAATTTAAGTTCAGGTGTGCAGTTCAGTTCAAGTGCAGGTCAGGTGCAGCCTCTTGTACAATAAATGGTTTTTCTAAGAGCTTCCTTAGTGTGTTTGCTTTGGGGCAAAACAAATCAATGTCATGTTCACAACAAATTTTGTTAAAGCTTCGACTGGCTGTAGAGAAGTATGCATTACGCCTATAGTTAGTGTTTGCAGAAGGTACATGTAGAAATTGTCGCTGTCGCAGCCCCATTTGATTAGTGCGTAACGTTAACTTAGAAACAAGTTCAGGACTGTCAATTAACTAATATCACGCCTTCGGTCAAGCGGCAGAAAATAATACCTTTTACATCGGTGATTGTAATCAACAGATACTTGTTTCGTCTTGTAATCTGTTCATTATTATAAGTTTTTAAACTGATATGGTCACTAACAGTATCATTAGGTTTTTTTTATTTTATTGAATATAGGTTCGCGTTTGACCACTATCTAACTGGAAACAATAAATACACACTCTAAATATCCCGTTTTAAGTTCTAATGATACTGTTCGTTATTGTTCCTCGAACGTACAGCGTGCCTAAAATTTATACTAATATTGTAAGCACAAAAGTTTATTTGTTATTTACACGTGCTAATCGTAGAAAATACTGGGCGGATTTGGATGAAATTTGGTTTGGAAGTAGTTTGAAGCTTGAGGAAGGTTTAGACTTATTATAACTGATTGCAAGAAAAGAGGGTTATGATTTTGTCGTGATAAAGTCTACGAGAGCAGAGCCCCGCGCGATATCAAATATAAGTGGACCGTTGTATAACCCTACAACTATATCTTCAACAACGAGGACCAACTTCCAACACATTCGAGCATACGCCAGGAGATAGCTAGAGTCGCCTTCGTCTGAGACGACATCATGCTTAGGGTAAATCCGTCTTTAGCAAATTGGTAAAACATTTTATTCTTAGCGTGTGCTACAATAAATAGCACAGCTAGACAATTTAGAGAACACTGATATATTTTTGTAAGTTAGTGGAAGTTGGCTCAGTCGCTTCGCCTATTGTCTATTTAAACGTAAACTAAATTACTCAAACGTTTTAAGCATCCCCGACAACCTTCAAACACCTGAAGAAATCATCGTGCGTACAGCTAAGGGCGCCTTCAAATTAGCCGCGCTGCTGCCGCGCGGCTGCAGCGCTGCCACCGCGCTGCTTTGTTAATCCATACAAATAAATGCAAATAAAAGTCGCGCGGCCGCAGTGCGACAGTAGCGCTGCCGCTGCGCGTTTTTATTTATATGGATTTTCAAAGCAGAGCGGCGGCAGCGCTGCAGCCGCGCTGTTGCTGCGCGGCTAATTTGAAGGCGCCCTAAGGAGTGGAATTCCCTGCCGGAGTCCGTCTTTCCTGATAGCTATAACCTGGGAGTGTTTAAGTCAAGAGTGAATAGATTACTTCTAGGCAAGCGTGCTTAATCTTCGACCACATCCTCGCTTAACATCGGGTGAGATGGTGGTCAAACATCAGCCTTACAAATATTAAAAAAAAAAAACCGCGTCATAATCTATCCATTTAGGAGCTACGACACACAGACACGTCAAACTTATAACACCCCTCTTTTTCCGTCGGGGGTTAATAAAATAGGTTGCCACACCGCTGACTTGTTGAACGAGACCGACTAATGAAGTATATCCCAATCATTCCAGGTTTCACACCGCAAAGGCCTGCCGCATGTCATCTACTGCCGCGTGTGGCGCTGGCCCGACCTTCAGAGCCACCACGAGCTTAAACCCCTGGAGATCTGCCAGTACCCCTTCAGTGCGAAACAGAAAGAGGTCTGCATCAACCCCTACCATTACAAAAGAGTCGAAAGCCCCGTGTTGCCCCCAGTGTTAGTACCACGACATTCTGAATTCGCTCCAGGACATTCGTTGCTACCTTTTCAAAGGACTACGGAACCGTCTATGCCACACAACGTCTCCTACTCAGGGTCGGGGTTTCCTCCGTCAGCTAGTTCGGAACTGCCTGATACGCCGCCTCCAGCGTACTCCCCACCCTCAGACGACTCGGAACCTCCTGGAGAAGTTGCACCGGTTTCCTATCAGGAACCTCTGTACTGGGCATCGGTAGCCTATTACGAGTTAAACTGTCGTGTCGGTGAAGTTTTCCACTGTAACTCCCATTCGGTCGTCGTCGACGGCTTCACGGACCCCTCGAATAACAGCGACAGGTTCTGCTTAGGCCAACTCAGTAACGTTAACAGGAACTCCACGATCGAGAACACGAGACGTCATATAGGTAAAGGGGTGCATCTGTACTATGTAGGTGGTGAAGTGTACGCGGAGTGTTTATCAGACGCTGCTATCTTCGTTCAGAGCCGCAATTGTAACCATCACCATGGCTTCCATCCTTCCACCGTGTGCAAAATCCCTCCAGGCTGTTCGTTAAAGATCTTCAATAACAGGGAGTTTGCGCAATTGTTGTCCCAAAGCGTCAACCATGGGTTCGAAGCGGTTTATGAGCTGACGAAAATGTGTACGATCCGTATGTCGTTTGTGAAGGGCTGGGGGGCGGAGTACCACCGCCAGGACGTGACTTCCACGCCCTGCTGGATAGAGATCCACTTGCACGGGCCGCTGCAGTGGCTGGACAAAGTTCTGACGCAAATGGGCTCCCCCCACAATGCCATCTCGTCGGTGTCCTAGCCTCGCCGCTCACTGTCGAAGCCCCCCACCGTACTTTGGTATCCGGTATTCAAATTCTTTAATCTCAAAAATCATTTTAACCGTTGCATTTTGTATTTTATACGTGACAGAATATGTTTAATCCTTTTTTTTAATGTTTTGTGTTGTAATAAAGCCCCAATTGGCATTTTACAAGTATGCAGCTCAAACCATGTGTCCAATTTATTGAATCGTATTTTGTAAGCGTATTATAATGAATAAAGACATTAAGGTTTACTATACTCGTCAATATAATTTATGACAAGGTAAAAAAGATATTATTGGTGTAAATAAATAATGCTTAAAAACTTTTTTGGTAATGTCAAGCACAAAATCTAAGTTCGCCATAAAATAGTTCGATATTGATGATATTATATTTTAGTATATTATTATAAATATATTTTTAAGATAAGACATATGTATGTAAGTTTCATATACTTTATTTTAGCCATGTTATAGTTTTAATGCAATTTTTAACTAACATTTAAATCATTATTTTGGTTTTGTGGCTCTTTGTGTTATTTAGATTTATTATAAGCGAAAGAGGTAAACCAGTAAATAACTTCCCTTTTGGTAAACTATTTTACTGATAATAGGTTATAAAACAATTATATAAAGTGGCAATCGCACAACATGCGCTACCACTGCGCAGGTCAATAAAAGTAAGGGAGCTTTTACACTGGCTATTGGTTGAATGTTCAAAATTTGCATGTTGATTTCCATATACACAAATGAGGCACAAAACTTCACTTGACATAGCATAGTGACAATCATGTGTTCTATATATTACAGTAATTGTATTTATAATTTGTATAAGTATGTCAAGTCAGTTTTTCGACTCGCATCGTTAATAGAAAAGATTTTATATAGATTATAATTAATGTTTCGAAAGTGGTGTGAGCGAGAGACATACAGGGTATGCGTGTATGATGGAAAGGGAGAAAATATTGAAGGTTAACAAAGTAACGATGTCCGAGTCGAAAAAATAATCATTTGACAATAATATTAACTCGTGCCATCGTAAAAGTTGACAGAATTTATTTTGTCATATAAATTGTAAAATCTGAATGTTGCAAATTCATTATAAATCGTTTTGTTCGTAGTTGTTTTTATATTTTAAATGTTTTATTTTAAAAGAAATAATCTCGGAAGTTATGAACAAAAAAGTCGAAAACATCTAAGCAAGTCTTTTTGAACGCAGTAGTTATTAGGAGTGACAGTTTTACTAGAAAGGAATTAAAACCAAATCAGGGGACATGTGCAGAAAGACGTAAAGAAAAAATGTGATTGATCTCAAAATATTAATAAGAAATGTTTTAGTTCCTCCAAAAGAGTGACTGTTGCGTGTTCCAGTTAGACTAACGTTAGTAAAATACATAAAACTTATATATTTTCTATCGAAATATTGCAATGACAAATTTTTTGTAACTCATCGCAAGCCAACTAAAACTTTCATTTGATTGGTTTTAATTTGACCCGTTTTACTCCATTGATCTGATGAACTTTAAATTGAATTAAATCGGTAGGTTTACCGAAAACAGTCAAAAATTCTACATGTGTTGAGCTAAATATAATTTTATTTTAATATTTAATTTGATGCGCCTATATCCTGTCCGCTCTATAAGTTTTTATTTGCAGTTTTCATAGAATACTATACAGCTGTTTATCAAATATAGCTTAAAATAATAAGAGTAGATGAATTAATTTTAAACATGTCTCACTTAAACAGCGGGGTAAGTAGCTCAGTTTCATAAACAGTATTTATTCTATTACTGTTCTTATTATTAAAAATCACCCAATTACCGCTTTACATCTTACAAGTATTAAATACATGAAAGGTAAAAATCCAGTGAAAAAATAAAAATAAAATATTTGTATTGTTGACGTTGAACAAGTTAAAGAAAATATAGTAGCTTAATATGCGAGACAAACCGCATATAATTCTTATAATTGGTAATGATGGATATAATAAATAAATTAAACCTCAGAGTGACTTTGAAAAAAAAGAGAAAGCGTCAACTAAATGTGGTTTTATATACATTTCTACGTGTTGTTATAAAACGAATGGCCTCTTGAAATGTGCCTAAATATAGCTTGTATGACCGTCCAGTGGAATTGCGGAATTCTGTACGGATATAGTCATTATTTATTCAGTTAGGCAGTTGGTGTGTGGGATTTGACTTGAGATTTTACCATTTTTACCCTATATTTTGTAAAAGGGTAATTTTGGTTAACTTTGTTAATAGAAACTGATTGTATGCTCATTAGTGCAAGTATAAGATCAGATTTATCTATTACAAAGATTATCGCTATTTTTATGGAAAGCAATTGTCGCTAAGTAAGACCTTTGTAAGTAATTTATACTGGGCTCAGTTGAAATTGTCACACTATATTTTAGAAAGACGTAAATTATGATGGTGTAGATTTAACGGTATGCATTCTGTAATGACTATATCCGAACACAATCTCGCTACTTTTGTATACATTAAATAATTAGTATAATTTCCATAAATATTTTCTTTTACATAATGTTATTTCATATATAACATATTGGCTTGTTGTCATGAATACACGCAACATACTATAAATATACTACATATATTTATATATTATAATAGTGCCTTTTTAAACTTGAACTTCGACGAATGCCTTATTATTTTAATTATTACATGAGAATAGTATTCATATTATATTTGGAATTATCTACGATATTGCATTTTTGTTTTAATTGTTATTATAATTTGACCATAATTATAATAGTGCCTGTTCTTTATAAATTAGTATAAAAAACCATTTGTATGCCTTATTTTTCGAATTCATATTTTTATTGTATGGATTGTATAAAAAGTGGTAGGGATAGTGATCTTGTTACAAACTATATTTGGATCCTTACATAAAATAAATACAGGAGCAATTTTCACGGTATTTTATAATATAGCCCAATGAAATGTTTCGATAAAATTGGTATTTTTTTTTAAAGTTATGGTACCTAAATATGATTTAATGTAGTTTACCCTAATACTTTTTAAACAATTCCCATGTATATGTCTGTTAAAAAACGTAGAAGTCTGTACACTTATTGCTGATATTACATGTATATTTAATATTAATTTTGGATTAATTGTACCGAACGATACATTCATATATTGAGCATTGATCCTAACAAGCTTATCAAAAACGAAAATAACGTAAAGAAAATGTAATTGAAAGTTCCTTTATTGTGTCATATTAATAGCTAAACATTGTCATATTATTTTCTTAGTAAGTTTTAGTCTTATGTTGCTCCCGTATTTACGTTATTTGAAATGACTTTCTCACACTCACTTGTAAGCTCGTTTGTTGGATCATAGCCCACTTTTGGAAACAGTAGTGCTTTTGGTAAAATGTATATTTTTACAATTAGGTTATTGACGTTTTGATATTTAGTTCGATACAATGCAATCCAAAAAAAAAAAACAAACTAAAATACTTATAATGGTTATATGTGCGTTTGAATCGTGTGATCTTTGTGACGTCGGAGTGAAATCGAATGTAAACTTGTATATAATGTTTGACAGCGGTGTGGTGATTGTTATATTGTTTTCGTTTAAAGTACTTTGGATTTGACAACTTTTTGTACTGCTCTTGTTAACCCAGTGAACTTCGTAACGCCATCTTTTTTCACCTTTAAGGTGACGCGTGCTCAAACGCTACCAACGTTCAAAAGAATGGTGAAGGAGCATTACTTCTCGCTATAGTTTCCCCCCCCTCCTTTCTCAATGATACATTTGATATTTCTAGTATATGTTTTTGATTTTGTATGTATGTATTTTACATTATGTTTATTTATATTATTAATATGGTGTTTGTACACTGATTGCCCTAAATATGTCTCTTTTTAAGTTTTGTCCATCTAAAGGTTGTCTGTTAGAGATCGGTCTGAGGGATAAGACCGCGTATTGTACACTAGTTTTACTTTTTATTTCCATAGAAATATTGTAATGTGTACAATAAAGTATATAATAAAACTTCCCTGGATCTCTACAAATATTTTAAGACGAAAATTATCTAAATTTGAAATCCTGGACTTATTTATAGGGTATTATTTACAGGAATTCCCACGGGATCAGGATTTACGCTGGAAAACCCTTCCACGCGAACGAAGTCGCGGGCAAAAGCTAGTAGTCTGTATCTTGCAATATAAACTCCTCTATTTTCCAGTGAAAGTCCCATTGTAATCCGTACAGCAGTTTTAGAGATTAGCCCGGACAAAAAGAAAGACTAACACGTAATTTACATCTAAAATGTTGTTCAAAATATGTTTATATTGTAGTCTTTTAGCTTCTACCTGCAGTACGCTCGTCTGAAAAGTATTTGTCTCAATGAAAAAAGTAATATTCTATTCTATTTGTGTACCAAATTTCATCGAAATCTATTTAGTGGTTTAGATGTGAAACTGTAACTGATATACAGATAGACGGGAGTTAATTTTGCATTTATAATATAAATGGTATTTTTTTCATAAACTGTTTTTCTTTTTTTTCTGGGTTGACTTCCACTGACTAAAAACCCATCCTGTTCCTTCAGTTGCCCTTGCGGTCCGGGGCCGCGTTATCAGTGTCTGGATCGCAGTGTCTGGAGATATATTACTTAACCGAATTAACGAGTTTTTTTTTTAAGTTGTCAAATCCAGGTAACGGTTGTCTGTTGATTTTGAGCGGTTGCTGTAAGTGTCGTGATGTGGGGTGTAATGAAATGAGTTTATGTGGGTTTTAGGGCTCTGTCCATTGCGGCGTAACATGTTTGGATGATAGAACGCACAAGTTTTATAAGATGAACATGTAAATAAGCGCAAGCAATAGACTACAAAAAAAACCTTTCTGTAAATGATAAAAATATATAGAGATAAATGCTGAATTGTCTGAAATCATAAATTTGTCAGTGTATTTATCCTAAAACCTTTCAGATTTTCGTGAGTTGTGTGTCGCGAGCTGAATGATTGGCTCAAAAGTCATGTTACGCCCCAGTGAGTCAGGAGCTTTATGTACAAAATTGTGAATGTTTATTTTCGCTCTATTTCTCTAAGATAGGTGTAAGCGCATAGAAGCCATTGTTTATGTAATTTTTAGTATATTTCTCTGTTTAGCAATTAATAAAGTTTCTTTTATTGATATAATTTGTGCATTTTTAATTGATAAAGTGTTTAGTACCATTTTTTTTGTCTGGGTGGGAAAATCATCAAATGATTCCCGCTCTGGGTGAAGCGGAAGGAGTGTCAGACTTCTACTGACTCAAAAATCCCACCCTATTCCTTCAGCTGCCCTTAAGATCTGTGGCCGCGGCATCACGTTAGAACATTCCCGAGAGTGTTTAGTACCTAATGAACTTCTGTAAAATCATTCAACAGTGAGACAGAGAAAGCGGTTATATTTAGGGAAGGAGAAGTATTGCTATCTCTCTCTCTCTCTTTATAAAAAGGTCGAGTTTATAATCTGTTTAGCCTTTCCCAACCATGTTGGGGTGGCCTTAGTAGTGTTTTACATAGAACGACTGCCTGTGTGACCTCTACAAACCAGTAGCTGAGTAACACGATAGCCCTAAGCAAAACTAGTTGATCCACACTTGAGGCCACACTTGGTTGATATACCGTCTTGTCGTACCAAGCGCTTCTCCTCTACATTTATTGTGCGCACAGCCACTTATGACCTTTCAGCCTTTAAAGCAAGAGTAAATAGGCATCTTCTGGGCTCGCTCGTCACATCGTAGACCTCATCTATCGCTTACCATCAGGTGAGATCGAGGTCACGAGCGGTACAACGGAGGTCATCCGTAATAAAAAAAAGTCAGATTTTTGTCTTCTGACTATTATTGACTGTCAAATATGTACAAATGACATGTCAGCCATCCACAGTCCGACCTTGGTAAATTGTTTAACCGTGAAGATCAATCCGTGTCACTGTTATTATTTCGTCTTCACGCGCTTCCTTAATGTATTTATTACTTACTATACATTCATTGCGCGTAGGCTAAGGAGGGGAATTCCCTGCCGGAGTCTGTGTTTCCTGATAGCTAAAACCTTTCAAGTCAAGAGTGTATGGGTTACTTCTGAGTTCTGCTTCATCTTTGGCCACGCATCCCAGAAGACATGGTGGTCACACGCGAGCCTAGTATCAATAAAAAAAATAAATAAAAAGGCCGTAGCCAATTACACTATTTTACGATTTGGGATTCAGTGAAACTTTTGTAGCTTCTGTTAAGTTTCGCTGAATCCCAAATCTTAAAACAGAGTTAAATAGTGTTACATTGTATTGGCTACGGCCTTTCTACTTTTTTTAAATGTTTTGGCTATCGTTTGTAAATCTTTGACAGTCACGGGTACCTAGTCAGAAGCCAAAAAATTCTTTTTATTTTCCCCATTTTCATTTTTATGGTTCACAGCCGTATGAAAACGGAACCTTTGTAGGAAGACTAATGTGGCTGACTGTTGTCTGTGAGGCAATTTTTTTCCAAAAATATTGAACCGATAAAGTTGAAACTTCTGTAATAATCGAAAATTAATTAAATTATGGAGTCTGAGGAAAACTAAATACACTGGACAGCAAATAAACCGAGCCACCCGCTACCTAGGCACTCTAATTCGATTTTCTCAAAAACTAAAAAACCTACAATTATCAAAGTTGTACCTACAGAAAATGCGTTTCATGGTGATTAAAATGAAAGGAAACTCATTGGGTTTAATCAATATTTCAGTGTTTATTAAGGATTTTACAAAGAAGAGTCGTTTTCCAGTCGTGACAATCGTTAGTAATGATAAAGTGAAAAAAAAAATTAAAGCCAAAAACAAAGATAAAATCAAAAAAAGTTTTTAATCAATATTCCGTATTCCCTCCCCTTGCTCGGATAACTGCCAGCATCCTTGTATTCATCGACCTTACGAGCCTGACGATAAAATCTTGAGGAATTGTATTCCACTCCTCTTCAATTGCGATTCGCAGCTCTGGAAGCCTTGTTGGAGCAGGTACCCGGGCTCGAAACCGACGTTTCAGCTCATCCCATAAGTGTTCTATCGGATTCAAGTCCGGGCTTCGAGCTGGCCAGTCCATCGTACGAATGCTGACGTCGCGTAGATACTGGGTCACCACATGAGCAACATGAGGCCGTGCATTATCATGCATCAATTGCATATCCTGTACGATATATCCTGCGTAAGGTACCACATGGTCTGCGAGGATTTCAGTAATGTAGCGATGAGAAGTCAGTCCACGTGTACGGCCCGTCAGTTCGATGAAAACTAACGCTGTATGTGCTGTTAACGAGATGCCGCCCCAGACCATTACAGATCCTCCTCCATAAGCAACAGTTTCCTCGATGCAACACTGGGCTGTTATTCTCAAATAACGTTCTCCAGGGCGACGATATACTCTCTGACGTCGATCACTTCCATGTAGACTCACCCTGGTCTCGTCAGTGAAGAGTACATTACTCCACTGCTCTAATGTCCAATCCCTATGCTCTCGAGCAAATTCAAGTCGTGCTCGACGGTGTGCTACCGTTAATGCTGGGCCTGTTACAGCTCTTTTTGGGGTCAGGTTCCGTTCAGCAAGTCTCCTTCTGACGGTATCTGAACTTATGACCACTTGGCGTTCGTCACGCAGACTTTGTTGGACTTGAACTGCGTTGAGGTGGCGATTTCGCAGAACAGTAAGATGGATATAACGGTCATCTGCTGCTGATGTAGCCCTAGGTCTGCCCGTACCTGGACGGCGATCGAATGCTCCAGTCTCTAGGAATCGTCTGTAAACTCGTTGCACCGAAGATCTGCTGATTCGAATTATTAATCGAAAAAAAACTTACCAAAAAATTAAACCGACTGCCAAAAACACTGCAAAGTGAAAAATAATTTTAATTTCTGTAGTCGGTGTCTTTAGTTTTGTATTTTCGGTTTTGGCACCGACTTCCGAAATTAAAGTTATTTTTCACTTTGCAGTGTTTTTGGGAGTCGGTTTAATTTTTTGGTAAAAAGTTTTTATTTCACTCTTTTTAGTTGGTCAATTTTTAATTTACCTAGTTACAAGAGCCTAAATGTCAACTACTTATAACCTTTTACAAAATATTGCTTTTTCCAATGCTGGGCCGTTAATTGTTGAGGAGTTCTCCTGGTACTTCACCATCAGCTCTACATCACCATATGCATTGTGACGAGCATAAAGTGCTTAACATCCATAATCAAGTAATCGAATCGCAATCCACTCAATACTTATTTTTGAGTAGTTTCGGCGGCCATCTGTGGTCTTCATCATCAGTTCCACTTCCTCAAATGGTACTTTTTGAGAGCAACTGCACAAGTTACTATAAGAAATACCCAAAACGCCATAGGTGTGCCTATAATATTTGAAGAGTTCCCTCGATTTCTCCAGGATCCCATCATCAGATCCTGACTTGATGACAATGGGACCAATTTCGAAGTATACCCTATCAATCAAAAAAAGAATTTTCTAAATCGGTTCAGCCGTCTTCGAGTAATCGGTGATAATACATAAAAAAAAAAAAATACGCGTCGAATTGATAACCTCCTCTTTTTGTCGTCGGTTGAAAAGTAGCAAAAACACACACGTCTGAGCAAACGATGGACAAAAACTAAAGAAATGATAAGAAATATCCGACTACCCTCATTGTAGAAAAAAGAACGCTAATTTCAAGCTCTGGTGAAAACAGAGCAAATCGTTAGCATTGTGTTTGTTGCTTGATTACAATGTGAGTTGACGGTACTTTCGAATTAATTTGTAGTCATTTTAATCACTATGAAACGCACTTTTTGTAGGTATAACTTTGATAGTTGTAAGTTTTATACTTTTTGAGAAAATCGAATCAAAGTTCCTAGGTAGCGGGTGGCTCGGTTTATTTGATGACCAGTGTAAATGATCAAATACGGCTTCTTGTAAGGGACTATTATTTAAAATTGTTTATTTTGAAATAATTTAAGTTTCTCATTGGAACGAATAAGGATTAGTTAGATAACAATTCTTGACTTAAATGGGTACTTACCTATCCATTGTGGATCACTCTTCCTGGTAGTATCAGCAGAAAGTGCTTGTCATTCACCATTATACACAACATTGAAATCTGTCAAGTAATCTCGAAAACTCGCACCAAAACGTTACTCGCATGACATACCTGCTTACACCACATCAATGTCATTTTGTCGCAAGAATACTACAGCAGGAATCAAAAAAACTGTGCCATTAAATCATACATAACACTATACGTGTAACAAGTGAAATAATATGCAATTATTGGTTACTGTTTCTTAAGCGTCTGTGCAACGAATACAAATGGCGCCGATGTCATGGCCGCCACGCACATTGCAAACATAATGTGGAGAAAATTTGGCGGCAAAGTCCTCGAGTTTTCTTAGCAGTTAGATTGTGTTGTTAATCTTGTTAGATTGCGGTAAGGATATTTGGATAGGCAAAGTGTTTGTTTTGGAAATTACTGAATGAGTTTCTCTGTAGGTAGGTATTCCGGATTTCCTAGTTATTATTTGCTGACGCCGACAGCAGTACCTATGAATTTGATTTTCAAGCGTTTGAGTTGCTTTTGGCAAGCTCACCACTTTTCCCACTCGATGTTATTAGTCCTCCTAACCGATTTCGTCCACAATTGCCAATCTCATAATTGATTATAGCTTGCCCCGATGAGATATTAGGTACCTATAGGGCACAAGTACGTGCGCAAATATAGGTGCACTCTCTGTTCCTTTACTCTGATTGTCTGATGGGACGGCAATTGAACACGACCAGAGAGAGATCGGGCGCAGAACTAACGCCACACCACCAACTTCCGAACTCCGGGCGACTTCTGAGAAATGTCTAACAGAAAAACCCAATAGCACTTTCTGTCCGACCCGGTAATCGAACCCGAGCCCTCTTGCTCAGCAGTCGTGCTTACGACTACAAGGCCACCGACGCAGTCTATATAACTATGTCCCAAATATAACAAAGGCAAATAATAATCAATAGGTCTATGCTATGGCATGGCATCTAGTACATCTTCACTGCCTAACTCAAAATAGAACTAAGACTATGTAATATTATGAAGTAAAAGAGGCTAATGGCCAGCAGTCCTTGCAACCAATGATAACAAGTTATCACTTCGCCATTGCTATGCTCATGCAATGTTGTTGCTACACTGCACTACTTTACAGTAATGGCAGCAACACGGCTGTCGGGTATCATTCCTCGGGGGATCGGCAGATGTTGCCACATTGTCACACGGTGGGCTGCAGCTAAAAACTAGCGGTACACTAATACTAAGTGTTGTCACCTGTCATTATGCTGAACTGAAGCCCTTTTGCACAAAATAGTATTTTAGGGTTCCGTAGCAGAATTAAAAAAAACGGAACCCTTACAGTTTCATCATATCTGTTTGTCTGTCCTTCCGTATGTCACACTTCACAGCCATTTTATTCCGAAACTATTAAGACTACACATGTGAAACTTGGTAGGTAGATGTATTCTGTAACCGCATTCCGAAAATGAACAAAAAAAAATAAGAGGGGCTTTTTTTTTCATCAAACCTATACGTGTGTGGTATCAATAGACAGGTCTTTAAAAATGACGAAGGTTTTTAAAACCACTTTTTCTTAAAGTCAATCGTTTAAAAGATATATACGATTCCAAAGTGGCAAAATATGTGTCCTCCCTCTAACTGTTTACACTAATTAATGAACTGAAAAAAAAAATATGCTGTAGATCTGTGAATGAAAACATTCTACGAAAATTTGTTTGAACGAGATCAGGTCGGAAGTCTTTGAGATATATCAAATTGAATAGGTTTCTTCTAGGTAAGCGTGCTCCATCTTCGACCACATCATCAATCATCATCTAATCTCATCATCAGGTGAGATGGTGGTCAAACGCGAACCTATTCCGAATAATAAAACCGCAAATATAACTTTGTATTTCATACCAACACTATGAAAAACATAGTTATTTGGCGTAGTTACTACGGAACCCTTCATGGGCGACTCTGACTCGCACTTGGCCGATTTTTATTGTTGTCTAAGTATATATTAATACGTAATGCTTTTTACGTTGATCACGCAGACGTAGGAGTATGAAATATGGCACTGTTTAAGTTTATACGGAAAAGGAGTGCAGAACGGTAATTCAAATAATGCGTGTGAGTACAATAATTTTATGAATATTTTACTGACAGACCAAACAGAACAATCCGTTTTAAAACTGGAAATGACTTATTTTTAAGGGTCGGCTATGAGGTCACTACCTCAGTAGTAGTGGACTAGGGCGATCATAGTATCGGTGTTTTTATTTATTTATTCAGCTTCATATTATTTCATTGACTCGAATCAGTAAGGTACGTACCTATGTTTAATTTTTCGAATGAGCTCGCTTTTGAACTCAGTCAAGCAGCATGCCTCATAGTACCTAAACGATGGATAAAGTCTACGATGTAAAGAGCGACCCTAAAAGATGCCTGTTCAGTCTTGCTTTAAAGGCTGACGGATTGTATGAAGTTCGGTCGTGTATAGAGTACCTACCTCCTGCTGTCATCTATAGGACGGCTCTGTCAAATCACTTCAGTCTATCGAGAATCGGCCCAAAAGGCTCATTGCCAACGAGGGACTGGTGGAGTCACAACTCCATCGTCGACGTTTTGCAAATCTATTGGTTTCTCATCGATTACATTTCGGGGAGAGTTTGATGGAATTGCAAAATTTAATTCTAACAAGTCCGTTCCATCATCGGACAACAAGACAAAATGCGATGCGTGATCGTCTTGACATGGTCGTCATCACCTATACGCATAAAACGTTTATGGAATACTTTCATTGTGCTCCATCTAATAAGGGGAATTTCCTCCCGTCTTTAAGTCAAGTGTGAATAGGTGCAACTTCGACCACATCTTCGCTTATCTCGCAAACGTATCATCGATAAAACTGGGAACATAGAAGCCGGTAGAGAATTACACTCCTTGCCTGTTCGTAAAAAATAAATTTGAAGGAGAAGCGCTAAGTATTACTGGAAAGTGGAAACAATTTACTTTAATCAATATATATAGTGCGCATATTTTTCAACACTGACTATCTGTAACCCTACCTATGTTTGACAAAATAAATGATTGATTGATTAATATCCTGCAATAGATAAGCAGGTAAGCTATCCTGCCTGACGCATAAACTTCGTCAATCACGATGAGTCACTAAGAGCGTCAGACGCGGAAATACTCTCGCTGTCCTTGTGTTTTACTACACGTAGATGGATAAAATATTAAATCTTTTGTTTTATTTTCAGTTCCGCGAAAACAGCGACAAAGTAGACTCATTATATTGAATCGTTTTTCTTTTTATGCGACTGATCGAACCGGAGATGACGGAGAAATACTACAAAAGTTCCAGTGGTTTCTTACAAAGTTTTGAACACGATGTGTCATTCAAATTTTGTCTGTTTGCACAAGGAAATTGAAAATTGAAATTGAATTGAATAAATGAAATCTACAATTATCGGACAACTAGCTGCAGTCGCGTAGGGTTTCGCTCCGGTGGACTTTATCACGATAAAAGCATAACCCTCCCGTTCTGCAGTCGGGTAAAAAAGCCTAAACCTTCAACAAGCTTCAAGCTAATTCCATACGAAATTTTATCCAAATCTACCCAGTACTTTTGAAGATTACCGCGTTCAAACAAACAAAACTAACAACCATATTCAAGTAATCGAATGAAATACCTATTACTGAGTAGTTCCGGTAGCCGTCTGTGATCTTCATCATCAGTTCCTCTTCATCATCAGTTCCTCTTCACCAAATGGTGCTTTTCGAAAGCAACTGTACAAGTTACTATAAAAAATACCCAAATCACTATAGGTGTGCCTATAATATTTGAAGAATTCCCTCGATTTCTCTAGGATCATCATCAGATCCTGACTTGATGACAATGTAACCAACCTGAAACGTATAATTTCAGGTTGGTTCCTTTTCAAACAAAAAAAGAATTTTGCAAATCGGTCCAGCCGTCTACGAGATAGTTTTTTTTTTAATGATAATAGGCTCGCGTTTGACCACCATCTCACCTGATGGTAAGTGATAATGTGGTCGAAGATGGAGCACGCTTGCCTAGAAGTAACCTATTCACTCTTGACTGAAAGACTCCCAGGTTATAGCGATCAGGAAACACAGACTCCTCAGTTATGAGGTAACAAACATTAAAAAAAAAATACAGTCGAATTGAGAACCTCCTCCTTTTTTAAAGTCGATTAAAAATGACTGCACGAAGTTCGCCGTATTAGTAAGTAATAAAGAGCAATGCCAAGTGTCCATAGTAACTTTGGCTCAATATAAAATTCTCACGGCCAGTGATGAAAATAATTTTATTGTGTGTAGTTCAATACTAAGAACTGTTTCTTAGCATTGAATATTGTATAGAACTTCTAACAAAAAAATACTAGCATAAATACAAATATGGAATTTTGAGGTTATTACAATTTGACGATCTCTATTTTATCTCTACTTTCTAGCACTAAAGTAATTACTTCTGTCTAATTAAATAAAAGTACTTTACTTCGAGAATAGAGATCCACTGCTGTAACAACGAACTCCTTCGCATTCTACTAAATACCTCCGCATTTGGAAAGCATTCAGTCCACAATTAGTGCAACGTTGTTGGTAAGACATGGTCACAATAATGGATGTACTTCAACACTTCGAAAAGCAAAAGAGTCTCAAAAAACAGAGAAGGAAACGTAAACGCATGCACTTCACGCAATATCACCGACAACAACAACTCAAAGAGAATGTAATACACTATAGTTTTACAACAACTGTTTGTGTTTGTAATGTAAAACAATTCCCTTTGTGTCACTTTTGACACTTGTTCGAGTTTTTATTTGGCAGAATAGTCAACATCGCCTTTGCTTGCCATTTATAAAAATAGAATAGAGTTTTTATTCTCAACTAGCGACCCGCCCCGGCTTCGCACGGGTGCAATGTTATATTAAATATACTATAGAATGTCTTTATACAGGGTTAAATTTAAAACACTGAAAACCTCTCAGGACTATGTTACTAACATCATAATCAACAACTTTTGTTTTATGACTTTTAAGAATTCGTCATATTTTAGTTCACCAGATTTTCATACAAAAATAAAAATATTTAAATTGAACGCCCTAAATGTTACGAACTCTATGCGAAGCAAAAGAAAGCAAATTATACTATCGCTTTCTTTTGCTTTGCATAGACGCTACATGCGTTTAGGGCGTTCAATTTAAATATTTTTATTTTTATATGAAAATCTGGTGAACTAAAATATGATAATTTTTTAAAGTCATAGAACATAAGTTGTTCATTATGATGTAAGTAACATAGTCCTGAGAGGTTTTTGGTGTTTTACAATTAACCCTGTATACATCGTTGACAGCCTTTGTCATTCGCCATACATGTTCTCTTTAGTAATTACTCTTGAAAGTGCGACACATAATATACCATGGTTAAAACATTCAACGCTCAAATCTAAGCAACATAGGCACGCGCGCCGTGCCTCCGCCGCCGGTACCGCGCCGCAACCGCTATGGCATTTTAAATCTGTAATATCTTCGAAACTATTTATTTAAATTATATTCTGTAAAAGGTATAAATGCACAATGTTTTTTATGGTACTTAATTGGATAAGGATTAATGCTGTATTGCTTAAAATCGCTTCGTAAAATATAAAGGATAAAAATAGTTGTTGTGGGTTATCTATAAGAGATAGACAGATGCCATCGAGGACATTTTTGTTGACCTTTTTAAGGTGTACAATACTGTAGTACATTATTTTGATCTATCTCGTAGGGTTCAGCCAGCGTTTGCAAAGCAAGCGCAAAAAAATGTGTTTATTTGCGACATCACATTAGAAACCTCAATAATTATCAGTGTTCCTCTACTATATTATGCATGTTATATATTTAAAAACCTTCCTATTGAATCACTCTTTCTATTGAAAGAAACTGCATCAAAATCCGTTGCGTAGTTTTAAAGATTTAAGCATACATAGGGACAGACACAGGGAAGCGACTTTGCTTTATACTATGTTAAGATAATTAAAATATTATTTCAGTTTTTTTATGTAATCAAATGCGATTATTGTTCACCACATATTGTTACTATTTTTAGTATAGAAAAGAATGCATAAAACAATAAAGAATTTTAAATAAAAACTGATTAATAAGTTTAATTGCATGCTGACAATCCAACCTATTTTCGACAATTTACGGTCAGCTATTTGTTTATTAATAAATCAATTCTAATGGAGAAGTTCTCGAAAGAAATTAAATACAATTTTATAGTTTAGATTTTATTGTATAGATTCTTATACATTAAAGATAAATGGTCGTGCCATTTTAAATTTAAAAGTTGTGTAGGCCAGGATCTGTCTTTGTTCTTTCAAGGCAATAAAATCAATCACGGACTTACAATCATAATTTACATTTTCATTTGTCACCCATGAACTCAATGATAGGTGCTATAATAGCCTTTCCTCCATTTGTTTTTTAAGTATAAAGGAAATATTGAGTCAAATTGAGTCAACTATCAAAGCAAGGTCAAATGTATAATAATTGTAGGTACTATAAGTACTATACTGGCATGTAGAGTTGCCAGCTCATCCAATCTAATAGCCGGACAGACCAGCCAGTTTGGCCGGACATTTGTGTGAAAAGGCTGGACACCTTAACTGATTAAGGATTTTAATACGACAAAAATTGTGTATGTAAATCCAGGTTCCTTTTATTATTTACCATAAATCTTCTTAAGGTGATTGGTCAAATGTAAAAAGCCTAACAAAAGCCGGATAAGCCGGACACCGTTAATTTTGGCCGGACACGCATTCAAAAAGCCTAACTATGTCCGGCTTTATCCGGACGCCTGGCAATGGCAACGCTACCGGCGTGTGTTATGACTAACACTAATTATATTCAAGAAATAGGCATAGGACCTATCTTTCTACAAACGAAAGTAACACCAAATCCATTGCTTCATGACAAATGCTTGCACTGTCTGGACAGGTCCCCTTAAATCTGTGCTTCTTTCCTCAAAAAAATATCACAGACCTAAACCTACATGTTTCTCATATGATTTGACCAGTACGAATTGTATGAACTTCAACAGGAACTTTTACCTCTGAGTTTGTTTCGGGGTAATTCTCAAGGTAGTTAGTTAGGAACATCGGTCTATTTCTTAATCCTATGTTAGTATTCCTAATCTAATCGCTGCCACACGAGGTGGACAGCTTGCAGCAGCGTCTCGCATATAAACAGTCCAGTCTGGTCGCCACACAGCGCAGGATAATCGACTGTAGCTGTTTTGTTACTGAGCTGAACATGAAGTAAAAGGAGTACATCCCCCACCGCCTCGCGAATTTCTTCACTGTATTCAATGAGTTCAATGAGTGTGTGTGCAGAAAACTGGACTCGCTGATGCGGACTTCGCCCACGTCGTCGTATGAGTACAGTAGGTACACGCTAGCTACGACACTGAAGAGTATTTCAAGGATCGAAACAGATCGTAACTGTCTAAATGAATGAAGACGTAGAGTGTCTTGTACGCATTGAGATAGAAAAAGTATCTACCTAGGCAACTCAGAACCTGTCATATTTACATAACCGCACCGTCACGGGTGCTGACCATAAAAGCGGTAGGAACGATTATAATAACACTAATATCCAAACGTCACTTTCGATACGGAACTGATGTCTTCATTACGCTTTCCGGTTGGAAGGGTCGAAGTAATATTAATGTAGAAGGATAGGTAGACTTCACATTACCAGCAATCTTGTTAACCCCTCCAACTAAACTAAATATGCTTGTGTCTGGAGTGGGTTCACGACAGTAGTGTAATGGGGGAGGTTTGAAACCGCGTCCTGTCGGTCTCAAGGCCGACACCTTAGCCATTAGGTTATTGTCGCTTCAAATTATGTATAGAATAGATATAGGTATAGATTGGGCTTGTCACCAACTTTCTGAGTGGAGTGTGGTGATATTTATTACAATTTACATAATACGCCTTTCTCATTATGGAATTATGTTTATTTCTCACTAGTACTCACGCGGGGCTTCGCTCCCGTGGATTCTATCACGGTAAAAACATAACTCTCCTTTTTTGCAGTCGCGTAAAAAGTAGCCTATAACCTTTCTCAAGCTTCAAGCTACATCCATACCAAATTTTATCCAAATCCACCCTGTACTTTCGAAGATTAGCGCGTTCAAGCAAACAAACAAACAAACTTTTCCGCTTTATAATATTAGTATAGATTATGTTTACTATGTACGGTCGGCCAAGAAAGTGGTGTACCAGTTTTGATTTAGTTTCCCGGTCATCGAAAATTACAACAAGGTTCGTTATAAAAAGATATTACTGAAAGAGACAACATTATCATGACGTAAACCTATGTATTTAGTATTCATACGTCATATGTCACATATAAGTACATGAAATTTTAACCTTTAGTATAAATGAAAAGAACATTAGTTTCTACAAAGCAATTGAAATGTTTCCAAACAAAAGTAATAAAAACTATTTAGACAACCGAATTCCATTTGAAAAAGAAAACTGACAATTGACATTTTGTCAAATATATGCAAAAAATCGATATATTTTCCGTGTTATTTTTCAATCAACTGCATATAAAATCATCTCAATGCCTGCCAACTTGACCATTGCCGAAAGAGCACAAATAATTGCCCAATTTAATGAGGGAAGCAGTATCAGTGCGATATCCCGGAATTTGAATATATCGAGGCGTTCTGTCCGCTTTTGGATTCGTCGTGAAGGAGAGGAGGGAAGTTTGTTGGATCACAGAAGAAGTGGTCGCCGGCCTGCACTCTCCAATAACGATAGAGAATTCATGAGACGGGAATATGAAATCAATGGTTTTAAGCCCACAAAACATTTTGCGGAGATGTTCGATGTGAGTGCCCAAACAATAAGGAATCATCTACATTACATGGGGTTGCACCACAGGCATTACGCCAAGAAAATATATTTGACGGATGCTCACAGACTTGCTCGTCTGAACTTCGCCAGAGAGCACTTAGAGTTTGATTGGTCTAATACAGTGTTTTGTGATGAAAAAACGTTTAAATCCAGTCAGCATGGACGTCTTCACCTTTGGCGATATAATTCAACACGGTATAAAGATGATCATGTAATCCCAAATAGAGAATCAGGTCGAATTTCCGTAAATATTTGGGGCTGGATGAGTACGGATGGTGTAGGAGAATTGTGTTCTCTACCTCCTCGAGCGACGGCTGTAAATTATATCGACGTGCTTCAGAATGCAATGCTACCGACAGTCCGTAATGTTTACCCGGAGAACGAAGTGCCACAATTTGATTTTGTTCAAGATAATTGTTCAATTCATAATGCGAGGATCGTAAGAGCCTGGTTTCGTTCACACACTGACGTAAGGGTAATTCAGTGGCCCTCAAGATCGCCGGACCTCAACCCGATAGAAAATCTTTGGGGCCTTATGGTCCAACGATGGTCGCATCAAAATGAAAGAACCAAACAAGCTCTTATTAGTCACTGTAATTATATCTGGGAGGAAATGCGGGGAACCGATATTTGCTCACGGCTTGTTGGTTCAATGAGGTCTCGTCTTTTAGAGGTTATAGAGGCCAACGGCGGTTACACCAGTTTCTAATTTTTAAAAATTTTCAATATCTTCTAAATATTACTATATATGCTATGTTTTTGTTTGTTATAAGTATTTTAAAATTGATTGTAGAAATTTAATAAAAGGATAAATCTATTTTTAGCTTGTTTTTTATTGATATTGTAATTACAAGTTTACAGAAATTGTAGGTTTGTGGACTCGCCTTGTGCCTTTACAATTTTATGTAACTTGTTGATTACAATTCTGAATTTGTAGATACAATTTTGTCATCAAAATCTACAGCCCCCCGCCGTTGATTTTACGACGTCATTGGTTCCATCAAGTTCAAACTAAGAACAGCTGTCACGTTACAAACAGTAATAGTCGTTATCAATAATCAGATAAAGACAGCAATAGAAGTTGTCAGATCGATCTGCAAGCGAAACTAATCTTTATCACCTATGAATCTGCAAGCGATATTCAACCTTAGGGTGGTACACCACTTTCTTGGCCGACTGTACTACGAACATCACCTGCTTAGCCTTCTCCCAAATATGTTGGTGTCAGCGTACAGTTTAACCAGATGCAGTTGAGTATCAGTGTTTTACGTCTCCACAACCCAGTAGAGCTGGATAACATGTTTTTTAATTGATAGTAGACTTGCGTTTGACTACCATCTCACCTCAAAGTAAGCGATGATGTGGCCGAAGATTAAGCACGCTCACCTAGAAGTAACCTATTCACTCTTGACTTAAAGACTCCCAGGTTATAGCGATCAGGAAATACAGACTCCGGCAGGGAATTTTTCTCCTCAGCCGGTATCCCTTGGCAAGATCAGTGTCCGATTTTCTGGCTATTCCGACGACTAAAGATTGTCAATAATGTACAAATGACAGCCGGGAACCACGGCTTAGCGTAGTTTCCGAGACACGGCGAAATCTCGATATGTTATGATGGTCACCCACCCACGGCTCGACCTCGCCAAGCATTGCTTAACTTTGAAGATTGACTCGTGCAGCTGTTTATTTAGCCGCGAACTCCTTTACTACTGACGATGTAAACAAATAAATAAACTAGTTTGTACATCTGTGGCTCATTCAGTTTGTCGGCTATGTAGAGTGGAACGGTGACACTACCCACTCGCAATAACTATTTATTTATGATACCTACCAGGTACTTTAATTAATTATAAGTGTACTTAATTATTATTTTATAAGAGTTTAGGTATTTTAATAAGATGTTACATATAAATTGGTTATGTTAGGCTTTCTTGGGCTTTCGTAATTGTTTTTTTATTACATGTAATTTTTGTTCTTTTGTATTGGAATGAGTACATCAATAACAGAAATCCATATCAAATATTTAGTCAATACATATTTAGTCAATACAATATTTTTAGTCAATACAATATTTTTAGTCAATACAATATTTACAATATTTAGTCCTGTTGTACAATATTTAGTCCTGCCGGGGTTGCGAGAATGTTCTTACGAGAAATTGTGGAATTTTACTAGTCCGAAAGGTAAGGCCAACTGAAGGAAGAGGATGGAGTTTTAGTGAGTAGAAGTCTGACACAAGGTTTGTCAGACTTCTGTTCCACCCAGATTGGGAGGAGTAATTTGATGATTTTCCCATAAAAAGACAATATTTGGTGACATTTTATTTATTTATTAATCTATCTATAATTATCAAAGCGTCAACAGCCTAATGGCTAAGGGGTCAGACTTGCAATTGAGAGGTCGCAGGTTCAAACCCCACCCATTACACTATTACCGTGAACCCGCTCCAGATACAAGCAGATTTGGCTTAGTTGGAGGGGGTAACAAGATTGCTAGTAATGTAGATTATACCCACATTGCTAGTTCTCTTTCAAATTGGCCAAGTGCGAGTGAGACTCGCCCATGAAGGGTTCCGCAGTAACTATAATAATATAATATATGTATATTTATTTGACAAAAAAAAACCTTACAAATTTCTTAAAACTATCTTATTTACATTTTTTACAACTACGCCAAATAACTTTGTTTTTTAATCGAATTACAAAGTTATATTTGCGGTTTTAGAAAATATGCTGTATCTCAAAAACTGCTGACCCGATCTCGTTCACACCAATTTTGGTTGAAAGTTTACTTAATGTAAACTTTCAACCAAAATTTCCCAAAAAACCAAAAGGACGCATTTACGTTTTCTCGCAAATATCAATGTTTTTCTGGTACCTTTTTGATACATAAGGAGTTAAAATTTTGACAATGTTATGGCATTAATTTCAAGATAATTTATTCATCTCCACATTGAATGCATTATAATTACACAGTCCAATACATTTTTTTCACACAAATACGTTTTTGTCGCCGCAATAATCGTAGAAAATTACAAAAAATGGGGTCTGAATGGTACCTGTAAGCCAAATCTGGAGCATATTCTTAACTTCAAAATAACAAGAAATTACAGCCTATGTATACGTTAAGCTAATTATTTTGAACATACATAAAAAACTTTATGATTTATGAGAAAAATAAAATCGGTCTCAAATTTCTTCATACATTCATTCTGACCGTGACCGTGTATCGCTTTCCTCGAAAAAATAAATACGTCGAAATCTATAATAAAGAGAGTGGCGTATTGTATACTGTTACTATAATACGTTGATAATTTTTCGTACCGAAACAAAAGTAAGAACGAGAACCATACTTATTTTTAGAATTGGATGGATTATGGTTACTGAACCTAGCATGAAATGAAACAACAATTTTTTTTAACCGACTTCAAATAGGGAGGTTTCGCAATTCGACCGTATAAATGTCTTTTTTTTCATTAAGTATCTTAAAGTAGTACAAATTAAGGAAAGCCTAGAGTTGATCTGATGATGGAGCCTTTCATCAGATTGACTCCTGGCAGTCGAGGGAACTCCTCAACGATTTACAGCAGTAACCTTTTGTTTGGGCTTGATTAATTTGAATTGACCGGAACTTTACACCTAGATAGTTTGTGACTATCATTAGAGGTCTGATGATGAAGACGAAGGACATTTAAGGGAACTCCTCAACGGTTTACAGTAGCTACCTTGTGTTTGGACTTAATTCATTTATATTGATGAGAACTTTGCACACATAGGGGTTATAAGTGCCATTAAAGGTCTGATGATGGAGACCATAGACAGTCGAGGGAATTCCTCAACGATATACAACAGTTACCTTTAGTTGGGCTTACTTCATACGGTTCAATATGCCAAAATGTTCAGTTCATACAAAAACTAAAAAATTGGCCAAGTCCGAGTTAGACTCGCCCATGAAGCGTTCCGTAGTAACTACGCCAAATAACTTTGTTTTTCATAGTGTTTGTATGAATTACAAAGTTTTATTTGCGGTTTTTTTAAATATGCTGTATCTGAAAAACCACTGACCCGATTTCGTTCAAACCAATTTTGGTTGAAAGTTTACATTAAGGACCATAGCATATATTTTTTGTATAATTTTTCACTCCATTATTATAGAAGTAAGAGGGGGTGGACACACATTTTACCACTTTGGAAGTGGTAAAATGTGTGTCCACCACACACGCAAGTAAGTTTCACATAAGTTTCATAAAAAAAATATATTTTCAGTTTCAGTTCCATGTGGGGTACATGGAACTGAAACTGTAAATTTTTTTTTTTTTTTTTTCTTAAAATCGGAAAGCGGAAGTTTCACATGTATAGTCCTAATAGTTTCGGAATATAAAATCATTTTACCAAAAAAATTAAACCGACTTCCATAAAACACTACAAAGTGAAAAATAACTTTAATTTCGGTAGGCGGTGTCCGACTTCCGAAATTAGTTAGAAAGTAGACAAAATATTGCTTTTCCTAATGCTGGGCCGTTAATTGTTGAGGAGTTTTCCTGGTACTTCACCATCAACTTCACTTCATCATATGTATTGTGACGAGCATATTGTGCTTAATAACCATATTCAAGTAATCGAAGCGGGACCCATGAAATACTTCTTATTCCTACTTATATATTGAGTAGTTCCAGTGGCCATCTGTAGTCTTCATCATCAGATCCACATCACAAATGATGCTTTTCGAATGCAACTACACAAGTTACTATAAAAAATACTTAAATCACTGTAGGTGTGCCTATAATATTTGAAGAGTTCCCTCGATTACTCCAAGATCCCATTATCAGCTCCTGACTTGGTGACAATGGGACCAACTTCGAAGTATACCCTTTCAAACTAAAAAGAATTTTCCAAATCGGTTCAGCCGTCTTCGAGTAATCAGTGATGAAACATTAAAAAAATATATAGATAACCTCCTCCGTTTTTTTCGTCGGTTGAAAATGGCTGTGCCATACGGACGGATGGACAAACAGACAGACAGACAGGCATGACGAAACTTTTCTTTATTTGTTATATTTTTTTTTATCACATATGAGTATTTTATTTCCAAAGTCCCCTAGTACTCCTAATCGGGCGTCAAACACATTAATACAAAATTTAAACTAACATCTAATCAATAAGCATGTAACCCTTTGTATACAATAAGTTACAACTTATTATGGTCAAATAATATTAAAGAAAATATAATATTACCTTCAAGTATCAAGATTAGTTAAGTATTGTATAAAATCGGGCGAACAATGTTTTGTAAGTGTGTGTGCGCGCATTGTTGTTGTGTTGCTACCAGAATACCTAAAATTGAGCGAGTGATAAACGTAAATGCGTCCTTAAGATCTACAGACATTTATTTTTTTTAGATTTTCCACTCCATTATTTAGAAGTTACACACATTTTATCACTTTGGAAGCGTATATCTTTTAAGCGGTTAACTTTATGAAAAAGTGGTTTTAGAAACCTCAATGTCATTTTTAAATACTTGTCTATAGATACCACACACGCATAGGTTTCATGAAAAAAAAAAATATTTTCAGTTTTAGTTCCATGTATGGGGAACCCCCCTTTATTTTGAATATTTTTTAATTTTTATCTTAAAATCAGAAAGCGATTTACGGAATATATCTACCTACCAAGTTTCACATATATAGTCTTCTTCTTCACATAATAGTTTCGGAATAAAATGGCTGTGATATTCCATGGCCATGGTCAATATTCCGACAAAAACTAGTTTTTCTTTCTTGAATATACATAGTATCATCTTTACAGACCTCCTTAGGAGATGTTGTAAACTAAAACTTAATATTACAATAAATTATTAATTAGTTTAGTTTTTATTAAAATAATAATAAATCGAACTAAATTGTTTAAATAAAATCTTGCTTTTTAACAATTAAAATAAATTAGTTTTACCAAATGTGAAAGTAATAAAATTTAAGTAATGATTAGTTAACATAAGTTTAATAGTTTTCGGAAACAATAAATTACAAGAGTTAGTAACATATGTTATATACGTATTCATACATACACACATACATAGTATGGTTGTGGGTCAGTCAGTTATGTTGACAAATCCAATATGTGCCACATCTTTGAAGATATGCCATATAATTAGTTATAACTTATTAATCTGTACTAATATTACAAAGATGTAAAATATGTTTGTAAGTTTATATGTAGGGGTAAATCTTCGGAACTAATGATCCAATTCTAAAAACTTTTTCATTGCTAGTAAGGTGCTTTATTGGTGAGAGCTATAGTCTATAATTTATTTTGAAATTCTCGCGGTTGATCAGACATAAAATCATAAATCTTATCTGTACGTGTCGTATTATCTAAAAATCAAAGAAAAGTAGGTTTATACTTCAATGCAAAAAAGTTAGACCCTTTTCCAATGAAGGCAGAAACTACATAATGCCATGAGCTTCAATTCTGCGTTTAAGTATCTTTAATTTCAAAAGGTAATTTCTCTTTCTAGTCTTTTGAAAATTTCCAAAAAAGGCCAAAATATAAGAAACTTTTTATAAGAAAATAAAGTCACATTAATAAACCCGTGAATAATCCGCAAAATACCAACTGGACGCGCTTGAGTCTATCGAGAAGCGGGCCAAGAGACTCATTGGCAACGATGCACTGGTCGAGTCAAAGCTCCAGAGCCTTGAACACCGACGACGAGTTGCAAGTCTATCGGTTACATTTCGAGGCGTGTACGATGGAATTACACAATCTAATTCATATTTTCAATAAAAAAAAGAAAAAATAAACTGCACGATGTTATCGCTATAATGAGGTTATAATGTTCCAATGCTGGGGCACGACGCGTCTGCCCCAGCAGTCTCAGTCTCTGTATGAAAGGGAATGGGGCGTATTCCACCACGCCGCGCCGCTGCAATGCGGTTTGGTGGTTGTCACATGTCTTCGGAATGTTCGGTCCCTTGCCGGTTTCCTTATGATGCTTTCTTTCCTTCACAGTTTTGAGAGCTGTAGTGATGATGAAATTTAAATACATGTGCGTCCACATGAGCAGAGCCTCGCCCGACTGTTAGTTATAAAAAGTTATGACTCTGGTATGCGCCGGAGAAGAAACTGTGTCCTTTATGCGCGCACGCATGTATTAGATACAAGCTCTTGTAGCGATCTAATTGTAAGACGCTTTTATTATAGTAGTAGTAGCTGACGTTTGTTTTGATGTTATCTTTATTAATATCTTACTTCTTACTTCCTTCCTACTAATATTATAAATGCGAAAGTTTGTGAGGATGGATGGATGTTTGTTACTCTTTCACGCAAAAACTACTGAACAGATCTGAATGAAATTTGGTAAGTAGATAGTTGTCATTCTGGAATAACACATAGGCTACTTTTTATCCCGAAATTCCCACGGGATAGGACTTTACTCGGGAAAACACTCCCACGCGAACGAAGTCGCGGGTTAAAGCTAGTGTATTTTAAATGGATAAAATTAAGCCCAAAGATAGACTATAGTCTTATATATCACATAGCCTTTAAATCTCGGAAAAATGCGCGAAAACTTATGAAATTGCCGTTTAGCCGTACTGGCCATTTCAAATCAAAATTCTAATCGAAAAACGTAGAACGTAGGGCAGTTGAAGGATGGGTTTTTAGTCAGTAGAAGTCTGACACTCCCTTCCGCTCCACCCAGAGCGGGAGAAGTCATTCGATGATTTTCCTTTTAGCCTCCTTTGCCGTTTAGCCTTCTCCTACTCACGTTCTTTACGTGAGCGAAACTGAATTTGTCGGCAGCATTCCAAGCAGTTTCAATGTTAAATGAGGCGGTACCTTCTAGTGCTCATTGTACTAATACGTACAATGCCGTATTGTGTTAGTTCTTACATTTGTCGTCCAAATTAATATTGCATCGAAATCTACAGATAATGGTGTTTTGTTACGGCATAATACGTAATTTTCCACTCATGTGGTAGGTTGTAAGATAGCTTCTGTTATGTATTGTGAATGGCTAGACTTTAGATTTGACGTCTATGATTTGGTTGTCCCAAATTGATAGTTAGACTTTAGCAGTTTTGTTATGTAGTCTATACTTGTTTCATTTCTTACATGAACATTATTCTACTGGATTTGTGGATAAAATTAAACACCTATTGCGTTACATACACATAAGCTTAATAATAAATAACTCTTCTATGGCAGTGAGGCAGAACAACGAACCTTCCCTCTAGAACAAACGAAACGATCCTGAAATTTCTTATAAACATTCGACTTATGAATCTGTTAATAAGTATTTTGGTGAAGTAACAATTGGAGTTTAGAAGATCACTATCTTTGATACGCCAGTGACACTACGCTTTTCGCAAAAATCGACAACATCCATACCGCAGAAGACCGAATCAAATGGCGGAATATAGTCTGTAAGAAAGTGCTTCAGAGAGATCTCAACCGTCTGCATTGAGAAAAAGGATATTAGGAAGGAGGGAATAATAATTTATACAAGGCAGATAATTTATTTATTTAAACTTTATTATAGTTACCGTAGTAGTACCGTAGTATACCAGTTACCTTTGAAAAGTTTCGATATATAAAGCTGATACCCCTCCTCAAATTGGTCCTTCAGTGCTGAGAAACTAAACCGTGATTTTGCAACGCTGCCTTATGGAGAATGTCTTCTCCATTCGTTACGGTCTTCAGTTTGATGGAGAGCCTGGGATATATTTGCAGCACCTCAGACACCTGATTAGACCATCGACTCGGCCTGCGTCCTTTTAGTCGTTTGCCATTCCCATTGCCGGTTATTATCACCTTTTCTAAGTTATCTGTAATTCGGCGGGCACATGGCTAAAGTATTATTATTAGTATTACAGCAATTTGTGGAGACATATCATGGAGATACCGCGGCCCCGAAACTTAAGGGCAGCTGAAGGAACAGGGTGAGTTTTTAGTCAGTAGAAGTCTGACACTCTCTTCCGCACCACCCAGAGCGAGAGAAGGCATTCGGCGATTTTCCCACCCGGAAAAAAGGCATAGACAATCAACTAATAGTGTACATAAAATATTTGTATCCTTCAAAACATTCAGTCATGTTTTAACGCTCTCAGTTTAAGTACCTCTATAAACAGCAACAAATGAAATAGCGTTGCTTTCGAACCAAGATCAATTGCTCATGCGCACGCCATCTCTTACACTACATACTCGGAGAGAGACTGGTCTGTACTTGGCCTTGCTGCAGGCGACTACAACTGGTCGTGGGACACATTTGTTTATAATGTTTATACTTACGAATAATCTATCAACAAGTCTCGGTGCACTTCTTTAATATTGTTGGGTAACCTTACTAATATATTATTATTAGTATAAATGCAAAAGTTTGTGAGGATGGATGTATGTTTGTTCTCTCTTTCACGCAAAATCTACTGAACGGATCTGAGTGAAATTTGGCAAGTAGGTAGTTTACATCCTGGAATAATACGTAGGCTACTTTTTGCGATTTGCGCGGAAAACCTTTCCACGCAAACGAAGTCGCGGGCTGAACCTAATTATAAATGAATATTCCTTATTGTGTCGTTGATATTAATACATTACCGGACTAGAGAGTAATGTTTTTTCTAAAGTCAGAATTTTAATTCGATTCTAGATTTGACATTAGCTACTGTCATTTTGTGAAATAATGATACCACATGTAACAGTGTAGTGATGAACACAAAAATCGATAAACAATCAGTGTGTGTGCCATCAGTGTGCCAATTAAAGACTAAATTATTGATTTTTATTTAAATAAATACATAATTATTCATAATAATTATTTATTAATTAGTAATCGCTGCTCTATTTTATAAAAAGTTAATATTTTTGTTTTTATATTAAAAACAAAACTTATAATAAAAGAGCCTAGATAGTTTTCAGTATTGGCAACCCGTGCGCGCTCGTGCAGCTATCGCCATTTTGTTTATCATGTCATTCGGCTTCATTCTCCCAGTCTGACTGCACGAATATCTTATTTCATTGCGAATCGATATTTTGTTATTTTGTTGGGTTTTTGTTAAAGTGTTGTTACGTTGTGTTTGTTGTTACGTTTATAGTTTTTTGTGAACTTTGAGTGAATCTATTTGTTTTGTTTTCCATCAAAATGGATCCTCAGCCAAGTACATCACAAAAAGACGTGGATGTTTTCTTGTCCCCAAGAAAAAAACGTCCACGAAAAGCTTTCACTGTTACTGAAAAAGTAATGATCCGCAACGCCTACAAATACGTGAAAAATGAAATTTCTTCGCAATTGGAGGCCTTTGAAGTTGTAGAAGAAAATGAATGTATGAGCAAAGTGCTGACATATTGGGCATAACCTCACGCTCTGTTTGTAACGTTTTGAAGGAAGTAAATAAAAGTGCGCCGCCAACTCCTCCTAAAGAAACTGGACCAAAGCGAAGTTTCATAAAATTGATGAATTTACATTCTCTGCAATACGAAGAATTGTTCATCAGTTCTTTTACCGAAATGAACCTCCAACCATTGCAAAGGTTAGTCAATCAGTCAGACATTATTATTTTATACCTACATCTTTTATATATAAGTAATGATTCCAAGCCATTATAATATTTACTATTTTAGATTTTACAAGTGATGAACGATGATTCAGAAATGCCCAAGATTTCCAAAGACACCCTCAGAAAAATTTTGAAGCATCTTAATTTTAAATTTGTTGCACGGTCACGCAAGAGCACACTTATTGATCGAAATGATATAATAACATGGCGCCAGCGTTACTTGCGATCTATATGTCAGTTTTGACGAGAAGGGAGACATATATATTATCAAGATGAAACTTGGGTTAACGCAGGTAAGGCTAACATTTATTAAATTTAATAGTAATATTGAATGTTCATGTAAGAACTATATTTATTTTAAGGTCATACTGTAAAAAAAACTTGGGTGGACAAGAAAGTCACATCATCTCGACAAGCGTTTTTGGAGGGACTGACCACTGGATTAAAAATCCATCTGGAAAAGGCAAACGTCTCATAATTAGCCATATAGGTAGTGAAGAAGGCTTCCTGAAGAGGGGCTCATGATTTTTGAAGCAAAGAAAAATTGTGAAGATTACAATGATGAGATGAATGCAGTTTGTTTTGAGGAGTGGTTCGCTGGAATCTTACCAAAATTAAGACCAAACTCAATTGTGGTGATGGATAATGCACCTTACCACTCCCGAAAATTGGAAACGGCACCAAAAATGAGCTGGAAAAAAGCTGCCATTCAAGATTGGCTTTTAAATAAAAATATTCATTACGAACCAGATATGGTTAAAGCTACGCTTTTAGAACTGATTCCACATAACGAGTCTTTTAATAAGTACGCTGTAGACGAAATGGCAGCACAACATGGGATCACGGTTTTAAGACTGCCCCCTTACCATTGCGAGCTAAACCCTATCGAATTGATATGGGCGCAGGTAAAGGGGCATGTAGCTCAAAATAATAAAATCTTCAAATTGACAGACGTGAGAAATTTATTTCAAGAAGGCATTCAAAAAATTACGGCTACCGAATGGTCTAAATGCGTATCCCATGTTGTCAAAGAAGAGGAAAAAATGAGTAGGCTAGATATGTTAATTGACAATATCACAGACACATTTATAATAAATGTTACAGAAAGTGACAGCGATAGCGATAGCGATCACGGCGACAATTTATAAAATAAATTATTACCATAATACATCTATCTGTTTTATTTGTCATGTTCCTTCATGATCACATTTTTTTATTTATTTCACACACAATTATAAAAGAAAAGTCTCAGATCGTTAATTAATCGTCAAAACTAAATTATCGGTTCAGAAATATTTAATTTCCTGATATACTTAGTTTACTAGAGTAAAATTATAAACGAGAAGAATCGATCCGGAAATATTCCATATCCATATCGAATAATTTCGCAACGTCACTATTTAGTACTTGTCATAACGTTGCAACACTGAAATTGTCAAATCTGGAATCGAATTAAAATTCCGAGTATAGATCATGTACCTATGTATATCAGTGGCGAAGGCTCCATACAACTCGATTCCTACCGGCTTCCCTTTTGAAATATGGCAAATATTAGTATATTATTTTATATATGAATATATAAATAGTAATCTATTATTTTCAATTATTTACGAAATTACAAGATTTCGAAGTCAGCCACAGGGCCACAGTTACTGGAATTCATGCACTTGAGCAAGGTAAGCATTTTTTAGTCCGGCTTCCCTTTTATGAAAATTCTCCCTTCGCCTACCTATCAATATGAATGTTTAGGGGAAGAGCTCATAATAACTGCTACTCTGGCCGATCCTCAAGGCTTTCAAGAGAATATAGATAATAGATTCATAGGCTCGGTGGATGATTAACCTGTTTAACATAATATTGAAATTCCTCCGTGCCACAGAACGCACGTCATTTGGACAGAGAGACATTTGATTATGTTTTAGAACCGTCTATTATATTTACCCCCCTTTTTTCCGGCTGGACAATCATCGAATGTATTCTCCCGCTCTGAGTAAAGCGGAAGGGAGTGTCAGACTTCTACTGCCTAAAAACCCACCCTGTCCCTTCAGCAGCCCGTAAGTTCCGGGACCGCGGTATCTTGTTAGTACATTTCCGCAACCCCGGCCGGCAATGGCCTTATGAGGCCCCGTCACTAATGCTGACAGCTCCTTGAAGCGCGCGTGGAACACGACGCGCCGTCGACCCGGGCTTGTTCCTTACCGGACGGTGACCTACCCCTGCTCACCATCCGTAAGCCCGCGCCTACGGTGGCCGGAGATCGGCCCGCGATTCCCAACGCCCAGGGCACCTTACTTACCCCCTTATAATTAAGTGTTACTAGCAAGTGAGCCTCTGTAGTATCAATAAATAAATGAATTATTATTATAATATCTTATTTATTTATTTATGTACACACATGACACTTACAAAGGAAAAAAGGAATACAGACAAAAGAGCACAAAGGTGCTGCTTATTTCCTAAGAAATTTCTTCCAGGAGACCTGCGACAGGAGAGTTGAAGAGATGATAGACACAGTGTGTATAAATACTAATTACGATAAATAAAACATACTTAGCTATAATAATCTTTATCCTTTAATAACTAAAAAATAATAAAATTAGCAATTAGTATTATTCGATTCTGAAGAGGTTCTGTTCAATAAAACAGCTAAGTTTTTCTTAATAATTATGTAGTTGGCGCCTCTGATTTCAATATTAACGGTTCAATGAGGAGTGTTTAGTTTATGGAAGTTCTAAATTAACGCGGACGAAGACAGTGAATAACTAGGAGCCAGTGAAATAACTTTTGCGATCTACAAACTTATGAACTTCGTTTGAGCATTAAGACCAGGCACTCTAAAATAATTTTCACGCAAGCTCCGCCCCCATGCACCCCGGTTAGGCCGTTGTGTACTAAACGCTAACACTGCAGTAATAAAGAAGAATATCGCGTGTGCTCTTTCACCATGATTGAGTTCGAAACTGCCGTTGTGTGCTAAACGCTAACGCAGCAGTAATAAAGTTGAATATCGCGTGTGCTCCTTCACCATGTTCAGGTTCAAAATTAAATGTCATAAGCCTCAATTCTTATTTCGTTTATAACTAAAGTAATAATTGATCCGGAGAAAAAATATCTTATATTTGGATAATAAACTATATTTTCTCACTGTTAATACTAATTTTAGACATAAAAGCCGAGTAATCTTGATTAAATTTTGAATAATCTTTAAACAAGACATGAGTTTCGATTAAAAAATGAATCGAGCGAAAATGTTCCAATTACGTAACTGGTCTTAGACATGTAAAGAAAAAGATCCAATAAATCATATACTAAAGTTTAGTACCATTTTGATTGTATGCGTGATTGTTTCAGAATATTAATGCAAAGTTATATACAATTTAGGGAGCCTCCTCTTAATCTACTTAGCCTTTTCCTATTTTGGGATCAGCGTCCAGTCTAACTGGATGCAGCCGAGTACTAGTGCTTTACATACTATCACGACTGCCAATCAGATCTCCACAACCCGTTGGCTGTTTCCTGCCACTTGGCAACACTGGTGCTAGATTGTCTGACTCCTGACTACCGTACGAATGCCACAGATGTATAAATGACAGCGGTACCAGCCGGACCAACATCATTTTTGATGTTGAAATATTTAGCGATTTTTTCCGAGGTTGGTCCGTAGATGTTCCATGGACCAATCTCGGCAAATATTGCTTGACCTTAAAGATCAACTAGTGTGGCTGTTATTATCTAGCCACGAGTTGCTTGACTTCGTTAGAGGATTAACTTCCTAAATTGTATCATAAGTTTATTTCAAAAATACTGGTATGTAATTGTGCCGTAAGTTATATAAAACGTGTAATTTAAAGGGTATATACATACCAAGTGCATGGCTTCTTTGGATGATAAAAAACGATATGATAAGGGTTTAGTAATCCTAAGTTTACGTGTGTAGAACTTATTACAAATTACAATACACTGATACCAGAGACCAAATTTTTCAAATTAAGAAGAACGTAAAGAATTATTGTGTTATTGGCATGTGACGTGGAAAGTTATTGACCCTCGTAGTGCTGTGACACGTTTGTTATGATTGGTATTCAAGAAATATATGAAACCAATAATTTGGTATCAATTCTTTAAGTCAGTTATTTTGTGCTGAAACTGTGCATAGAGACTCCATACCAGATGTTGTCTTCAGCCCTTTTGGATAGATATGGGGTTTCCGTTACACGTTGTATAATTGGCTAGTTGAGAGCAGAAGTAATCCAAGCAGAGAGTATTTCTAATCAGTGAATCCAAGTGACCTTTTATGACTTTTGAGATATTAATCAAAACGCGTTTTTATTGATTTTAAGAGTATTTAATAAATAAGTTGCAAATTGTTTATGTTTTATGTTGTGATAGATATTAACCTAAGCTATGAAGTAAAGTGGTGCAGTTATCCAAGTAGCATACAAGTCACTTGGATCACGACTCCACTAACAAATTATGTTTTTAATGGTTATGCAGAAATGTAAAACATAGGACTTTGTTCGGAAAAATGGCTCGTACCACTTGGATTACTGCTGCACTAACTAATTTTAGTCCAACGGAGAGCAAAAAGTGACTAAACTCTGTTTTGACAAAAAGGTTATTTGGATTACTTCTGCTCTCAACTAGCCAATTATATATTTTTTATCTTTTATTTTAGGGACTTTTGTTCTAAGAACATGAGTTGTGTCATAAGTAAACAATACAGCTACACAATAAGTACAATTCTTGATCGAAGCAATAAGCTAAACTGATCAAAATACATAATTATTAGGAACAAGATCTTACTGACGCGTGAACATCTTGAATAGTTTGAAAGCAGAAGTCGAAATGGCAGTAAGTTAAAATAAAACGTAATCTTGTTACGTAATTAGCTCATCTTATCTTACTAATCTTATCTTACTAATATCTTACTTCTTACTTCTTCTTACTTCTTTCTTACTAATACTAATATACTTATACTAATATTATAAATGCGAAAGTTTGTGAGGATGGATGGATGTTTGTTACTCTTTCACGCAAAAACTACTGAACGGATCTGAATGAAATTTGGTAAGTAGATAGTTGACATTCTGGAATAACACATAAGCTACTTTTTATCCTGAAATTCCCACGGGGTCGGGATTTGCGCGGGAAAACCTTCCCACGCGTACGAAGTCGCGGGCAAAAGCTAGTTGATACATATACGTAAGGAATTTTTTACCAATTATTGATGAGACCTGTATTTTCGTAATTATTCTGAGAGAAGTTTTCAAGATTATTAAGGTACTAGCTTTTGCCCGCGACTTTATTTCGCGTGGGAGGTTTTTTCACGTAAATCCCGATGCCGTGGGAATTCCGGGATAAAAAGTAAGCCGATGATTCCAAGATTTCAACTATCTACGTATTAAATTTTATTGAGATCCGTTCAGTAGTTTTTGCGTGAAACAGCAACAAACATGCATACATCCTCACAAACTTTCGCATTTATAATAAATGTTAAAAAGCTAATTTTATACATATGTTAACATTAAAATACGCTGCAGGCTAGAACGATGTTTAATGTTAGTTTGTGATGTTGAAATACTTAGAACTACTTAGAATAACTACTTCATTATTGTGCAGCCAGCATAATAATTTAATTTTAGTGACAGTTTTATTTCTCGCTCTATTGCAGAGCATAGATCCTACTGTGGGTTATTCCAGCAGGAATTCAATCAAATGGTGAAGAGCGGTGTATAATGGTACCTTTGCCTTACCTACCATGGCTAACGAGGTGTCATGGCGTCGTCACCTTCCGCCTGACGCAGGTGCTCACCAGAGACGGTTATTTCGGGAGTTACTTGTGTCGGATTCGGCGGAACAAAACACCCGGGCTGATGCCTGGGCGTTTTGTTCCGCCACTGCGAGGATCGCCCTGAGGACACGGTGGACCATACCTTAACATACAGATGGGGATGCAGGCATTTCATAATTTCCTACCCTTAAAAACGTCACCTTAAATTTCTGTCAGAACCTAACCATAATAAAGGCAAAATCCTTAAAAAATCTGATTTGCGACCTTACACTCAATGTAAGATTGAGTTGAAAACCAACGTCAGGCAACTTTTAGTTGTGTCTCATTATTTAAAACGTAACATTTGGAACAGTATCCTGAAAATGATTGCTAACAGACTTGACTGTCCTATTCAAAGGTGGGGTTGGCTATAGGAAAATATGTTCAGCCAGAAAACAGAATTTTATTAGGTAAATACTAACACACTAACATAGCATGTCAGCTCAAACTGTGACTAACTTTTTTATTTTTTTTTTATTTAAAATAGTTTCGCGTTTGACCACCATCTCACCTGATGGTAAGTGATGATGTGGTCGAAGATGGAGCACGCTTACCTAACTTGTCTGAGAACAAAGTTCATTATTTTACTAGCGTGACTGCTAATATAATGAACTTTATTATCGCGGGGCTTCGATTCCATGGACTTTATCACGATAAAACATAACCCTTCTTCTTTTGAAGTCGGGTAAAAAGCCTATAAACTTCCAAGCTACTTGCATACCCGACGGCCGGGCACGCCGCAATTGCGGCGGTAAGACCCCTCTTTGAGGAGTGGCTAGATCGGCGTCACGGCGTCCTGACCTACCGCATGACGCAGGTCCTCACCGGACACGGAAGTTTCGGGAGGTACCTGTGTCTGATGGGAAAGGAGGAAACGCCTGGGTGTCACCACTGCGAGGGTCGCCCTGAGGACACCGTAGAGCACACGGTGCAAGACTGCCCCGCCTGGGCAGAGCACTGACGTGTCCTCACGGCGGCGATAGGCGGAGACCTCTCGCGCCCGGCATTGGTCGAGGCCATGCTGCGGGGCGAGAGGGAGTGGGAAGCGGTCGCCTCCTTCTGCGAAGCAGTCATGCTTCCGAAGGAGGAGGCGGGCCGCGTGAGGGAGAGGATGGCGTCCTCCCTCCAGCCCAGCCGCAGTGGTAGACGCCCACGGCGTCGGACGTCGGCCGACGATCTCCGGCCACTGTAGGCGCGGGCATGCGGACAGCGAGTAAAGGGCAACTCGGTGTCCGACCATGGACCGTGCCCGGGTCGACGGCGCGTTGTGTTCCACGCGCGCCTCAAAGAGCGTCAGCAACATGACGAGGCCCCCTCTGCAGAGGGCCGAAGCCTGCCGGGGTCGTGGGACTTATCCCATTACCGTGACCCTGGTACGTAAAGGGTTATTGAAGGAACACCGTGGATTTTAGTCAGTAAAAGTCTGACAGTCCCTCCCACCCTGCCCGGGGTGGGAGGACTTATTTGATAATTTTACCACGTTAAAAAAAAATATATAGTCTACTTGTTTTTTGTTCTTTCTGTGTGTGCCAAATAAACATATATCTTTCTTTCTTCCAAAACTGTGGATGATTTTTTTTACCTTAGGTGATAAAGAGCGCAGTTGTGGCTCAGTAGATACGAGCCGGACTTGCTACTTGCAGGTCGTGAGTTCGAAATCTATTAGGCACATCAATTTGTGTAATTTATATAATCACCGTTACTTTCAAATCGTGAGGAAACCGACACGTCCAAGGACCAAAAATTTGAAATCCACCAATTCGCACTGAGCCCACATGCTGGTGGTTACGGCCCGTTTTCTCTCATAGAAAGGAGACCTGTCGAAATGTTAAAGGCTGGATTTATTACAAAGTTGGTAAGCGCAGTGTGTTAAAACTAATACAATGGACGATTAAAATTAATCTTATATCTATTGAACTTTTGAATGTCCAGCTCTAAATGGTAACTAGCAAAATTAGAATAACCTTTACTTAAATGATTGTTACTGAGCCCTTGGGCAATGCGCTACTAATTTTATCGAAGTTGGAATTCTGGGTTTTAAGTTTATTAACTAGTGTTGGAGTTAAAACAGCCAAGCTGAAGTGGGAGTGGGCCGGCTATTTTGCATGAATGCACCCAGAGAGGTGGGCAAAGATTGTCACCCACTGGAAGCCTGAAGGAGGACAACGCCGTCGAAGTCGACCACAGCGCCGCCATTGGGGTGACAATCTGAGCATAATCGCGGGCAAACATGGTCCGAAATTGCCTACGATAGAGAGATTTGGAAGGAAAAAGGGGAGGCTTTTGCTCAGCAGTGGATCAAAATGTAGGCTAAGAAAAAAGAAAACAAAAGTTTATAATTTTCTGAGGCTTCTTATTGCTTTGGCTTATAAAATTGAAAATAAGTCTAGTTCCTAGAATTTGCTTTGACAAAAGAAAACTTCTATTGTAGTATCCACTCGATTAAGTTTGATTGATGTGACCAATCGTTTTATGCAAAGGTTCTGGAGGTATTCGATTTTTATTGTTGCAAGGTTTGCGTTTGACCAGCACTTCACCTGATGGTAAGTGATGATGTGGTCGAAGATGGAGTACGCTCACCTAGAAGTAACCTATTCACTTTTGACATAAGGATCAAGGATCCCCAGGTTATCCTGGGGTAACCTGGGGATCCTTAAGTCAAGAGTGTAAAAATCCTGCTGAAGTCTGTCCTTTCTGATAGCTTTATAGCTAGACAGATTTTATAACAGATTTCCCCAAGATTTTCTCAGATTGTTTATTATTGTTGATACTCTCAGATTTGACCACCATTTCACCTGATGATAAGCGATGATATGGTCGAAGATAAAACACGCTTACTTAAAAGTAACTAATGCACTTTTGACTCAAATACCCCCAGGTTATCACTATCAGAGAACTGGAACTCTAGCAGTGAATTTCACTCCTTAGCTGTACGCACAATGAAAGTATTCCTAAAACATTTTGCGCGTACGGCTAATGTTCTTCTCTCTTATATTAAAAATAACTCATTTCAATATGTTTGTCGATTTGGGAGTTTTAGTTACTACTAATAATGGTAAATAAGACATTAGGAATCGGACGTACACGGCCTTAAAGGAGAAATGCGTGACTGCTTTACACAAATACACATGTTTTAAACAACAGGCTTTAGCTTTGACCCGTTTAAGCACAGCGTACTTGCATGGAAGCGCTTTTACAGGAAAAACTATAGAAAACATAATTGGAGTGAGGTCGAGAAAATCGGTATGCAGATCACATGATATCTCATCTCTATGTCCTAGTTATTAGCAGAAGATTCAAAGGGTCGCCGTTACCGAAATCGGTACGGAGAACTTTTAATATATAATATTTCTTGTTTGATATAATTAATTATGTATGAATCAAAAAAATATGATTAAACCATTAAGATATGAACCTACATCACTACATATATACATGTAAGTGTGTATCTTAATGGTTAAGGATTAACTGAATCTGTAAATCGATTGCCTATCAATCGTCCCACTGATTGATTAATTTATACTAAATCTCAACGATTTTAAGGTTTACCCAATTCTTGGAATGATGTGGCTTAAATACAAAACCAGTCAGCAGTGCAGATTTAGTTCATAAGTGATGTTTACAAATGAACACAGTTTAACTAAAAGAAGAAAGGTGTGAAGAATTACAATGAAGAAAATATCGCGCCTTCATTTTGGAGAGCCGCAGTCCCATCCTGATTTTCCTGAAATTAAAGAAAAATACAGTTATTCTTATTATCTGGCATAAAACAAGAAATAGATGTATTTATTTCAGAACGTTGTTCTTATGTATAATTAAATTCGTAATAGTAATTGCCATTCACGCCTTAGAGGCTTGAATCAAATCAGTCAACACATTTGCACATAAAAAAGTAGATTGAATAACTAGCGTATTTCCTCCATGAATCATTAGTAAATGTGTCAACAGAAACATAACTGACCAACGGGGGTGTTACGTTACCATAGGGCTCTGCGGAGAATAACAATATCAGACCAACCACTGTGGTAACTTAGCGACATTATAAATACAAGTTGCCGTGTAGCTAACGGCAGACGTGTGTTGTGATCGCTCGCCATAACCCGCGCGAAACGCGGCAAATTTGACAAGCAGCCATGTTGGTTTTGAAGGTGAGTTTATGGTTAGAAATTGAGGCGGGAAATTTTTTGACGTTCCTTTTTGGGCGGGAAATTTGGACGTATTATACTTTTTAAACTTTCCTTTTTTAATTTACATTTTTGAAAATGCGTCTTTCTAAAAAGTTGTGTTTTATTAAGTGTGATTTTAATGTAAAAGTGTTGTTTTTGTTAATCATGAAATTGTGCGTTAATAATAATAGTTCACAAGGTGTCAACCATGATTGAATCAATTATGCGTACTGTTACGGGAATGTTCTGTGACCATATAGTTTCTTGTGTATACCTACCTATTCATACAACGGTTGATATTGGACGTAGGCTACAACGTGAGATAATAAGATAATGTGACTGCAGCTTCTATGTTAACCAGCCTATAAGTTTAAATTACAAACAATTGAAATTCTTTTTAGTAATTTGCCTTTTTACAGCCACTAATACCGTAACTTACAAACAAAGTGCTTATTTAAAACCAATTTTATACCAACAAGTTGATAAACTAAATTATACTTATACTTTTCGAAATTCAACAAGTCCCATGGAAGTAATTAGAAATAATCGTTGCAACTTTACCGTGGTTTGAACTTATCTCATCTTTAACAGATTACCATGATACTTTAATTTAGCAAGAGTAATTAGAGCTTCGGAATTAATGTGAGTTTCTCACGGACTTGTTGTAATATTGTGCTTAGTGCTTATGTTCGTCCATTAGCGTCCAATGCGCAATGTTTAGCGCAATGTGCTCTATTTCCTAGCAAATTGTTTAGCTCCATTAAGTGGCTTTTGTATTCTCGTGTAAGTTAAGTGAGTTATTTGATTTAACTGTCTTTCTGAATTAAGTGCTGTTTTTAATTGTCAGTTTTGTTTATTGTTTTTTTTTTTTCATTGTGTAAGTATTTATACAGAATTACAATCTAACTTCTCTAGTAGAAATTTATTTAATACTAGCACTTCGATCGCGACTTTGTTCGCGTTGATTTCACAATAATATATACTTAATTTTTTTTTAATTTTTATTTATAGCACTCTCAATTTATAATGCACCTTAATAAAAGTGAAAAAAAAAAAATAGAATCGGATCATTCGTTTTTGAGATTATCCCCTGCATAAAAACTTATCTAGAAATTTTATATCTTTATACTATTTGTATAAAAGTACGTTGTAAGCTTTCTTTTTTTTTTAAATTTTCCCTCATTCGGTTTCTGGTTTTATGAAGTGTTCAGTTGGTAGAGGTCAAATACGCGTCCTTGATTTTTTTTCCATCTGATATTGAAATATATCAATCGATTAACATAATTTTATAGGTAGCTGGTGATAAGTTTTGCTGAACGAAAGTAGTCTTATTACACAGGGCCAATTTGAACAATTTCTCAAACGCGGTAAAGCTACTATAAAATTGACTACTTAATGAAATATTGTAGTGCATACCAACAGGTTATAATATATAAGGCTGAGTTCAGGTAGTGGTATATTAAGTGTAGTATTCCATTTTACAGAGATCTATAATAATAGAGTGGAAAAGTTTGTTTGTTCGTTTGAACGCGCTAATCTACGAAAATACTGGGTGGATTTGGTTGAAATTTGGTGTGGAAGTAGCTTTAAGCTTGAAGAAGGTTATATATACTTTTTACCCGACTGAAAAAAAAGGAGGCTATGTTATTATTGTGATAAAGTCCACGAGAGCAAAGCCCCGTTACTAAATAATTACTGAAGTATGATGTCAGGTGATAATAAATCTCTGGGGTTGCGGGAATGTTCTAAGCAGATACTGCGGCCCTGGAATCCAAGGGCAACTGAAGTAATAGTTTGGGTTTTTAGTCAGAATAAGTCTGACATTGCTTTCCACGCCCAGAGCGAGAGTAATTTCATGATTTTCCCCTCAAAACAATGGTAACAATTTTTACCTTGAAACCTTTTTAAATTTTTCATTCAGATAACACTGCTATTTAGCAGCTGTACCTACCTAATTCTGTTTAGATCAAAATCAGCTATTAGTAATAAGATTTGACTAGTATTTTTTGGCAAGGACATTTTTCATTATTCTATTATTAAATTGTTAGTCATTCTAATTGATTTCTATTTCGTAATGAAAGTGAAAATTGTTCAATTGTTGACGTTGGTGGGTAGTGTGGTACATTACATGTAAAAATAATTACATTTATGCATTTAATCCGTCTTCTGTGCATGTGGTGTTAGCCTAACTGATTGTTACACTTGTAAAAGTTGTAAATGTACCTATGTCGACAATAGCCTTTTATTTCCTTTTAGAGATTGCTTTTAGAATTAGAAATTAATTTCCTAAATCTAAATGATAAATGTAATGCTAGGTGTAATAGCATTCCTAGATACTTAAAACATAAATGATTAGAAATATTTGAGAACTTGTAAATAATTGCTGGCTAACCTTAAATAAATTACCTACGCACAAGTGTCACTCGCTTCGCTCCAGTCTGTACTTATCCTTAATGTAACTTGGAAGTAAACAAGTTTACGTAAATACGTGAACAAGGCCAGAAAGTAAGTCATATTACATTCTTATTGAGGCTAAATATTTCCGCAATATTATTATTTCGTTACCAATAAGGACATCTTGCGTTATTAGGTGAGATTGAAAGTGATAATTGGTTTAATTAAGTCGTGTCAACATCGTACTTTCGCTTACGTGAAAGTTGTTTATTTATTTATGGGGGACTAACAGCTATAAAAAAACTAGGAATATAATATAGTAGTAAAAGTCCTCACGTTTAGATACAGAAAACTAAAAGCGAACACAATATGTGTATGTAGATACAATATAATACAGGGTGGTAGGGACATCGACGCGCAACCGATTACCATGGATTACATGGAGATTACATTCTGGACCCCCCTGCGTTGAAATTTTTCGTCCGACGCAAAAAACAAAACAGTAAATTCACTTGTTTCACTTAAAACAGTAATGTAAATAAAACTCGAAAGGGCTACCTGATCAGCTGTGTTGACCTCGCAAATTAACCATAGCAAAACAGCCGATCAGGTAGCCCTTTCGAGTTTTATTTACATTGCTGTTTTAAGTGAAATAAGTAAATTTTATTTTTTTAATGAAAATCTCATTGGGTTAGATAGAAACAATGATGTTATACAGTTTTCAGTAAAAAAAATACTAAAAAATGAAGAAAAAGCCGACGGAAAATTCCAACGCAGGGGGGTCCAAAATCATATACCGAATTCCTGGTAAGCGTTTGTGCGTCGATGTCCCCGCCACCCTGTATAAAATTTTTAACATGAAACTTAAATTGGTGAGTTCTCTTCTTCTTCGTATCGATGGTAAATCGCGTTTTATAGGTTTTAATCTCAGTAGGTAGCCACGCTGGTGGTGTGTTCAGTGGCGTTTATTAGGTCTTCTAATGCACATGTTCTTGGACCATTAGGATACTCCAGCAGATGGGACATTGTTTGATCAGGAACGCCGCAATCACTTTGGGTGTCAGTTTGGCATCGAATGCCCCATTTTGCTAACAGCCTACTTGGGTTCGCAGTCGATGGATAGCTTTCCAGAATGACCACTGCAAGTCACGTCCGGGAGGCAGGTGTGAGATGCTCCTGGGGCTGAACGAAATTAGCCGGTGGTGGAAGCAGATAAACATCTATATCTATGTATATATAAAACCAGTTACGGTTATTATTGGTTATTTGACAGGCCTGTTGGTCTAGTGGTCAGTTGCCATGACTGCTATGCACAAGGTCGTGGGTTCGATTCCCACCCAGGACAAATGTTTGTGTGATGAGCACGATCATTTGTTCTTTGTCTGGGTGTAATTTATCTATACTTATAATAAATCTGTAGAGAGGTCAATTCTGTACATGAAATATATTTCTAAAATAACTATCAGGGGGTGATTAAGGATCGATACTCATGCCAAAAATGCAATCAGTTAAATTTTTGTCTGTCTGTCTGTCTGTCTGTCTGTATAACCGTTATAGAAACAAAAACTACTCGACGGATTTTAACGAAACTTGGTACAATTATTTTTCATACTCCTGAGCGGGTTATAGTATACTTTTCATCACGCTACAATCAATAGGAGCAGAGCAGTGAAGGGAAATGTTGGGAAAACGGGAGAAGTTACTCCATTTTTTAAGCTTCCGTCGCGTGTGCAACCTTAATGGTTAAAGCTACACAAATCATTTCATGACGAAAATGTTCTCCTTAAAATTATATAAAAAATATCCCACGACAGCATATGTCTAACTTTTATGGTTGACTCACAATAACACGTGTAACTCCCGATAGCTTAGCAGTTCGAAGCTTTCTGATTATAATATTTGTCTACTCTTACGTTTATAACACTCTCAGTCACCCCTAATTGAAAAAGATAACATTATTAACTATTCCATAAAAAAATTGGCCAAGTGCGAGTCAGACTCGCCCATGAAGGGTTCCGTAGTAACTATAATATAATATGCAAATTTATTTGACGAAAAAAAAACCTTACAAATTTCTTAAAACTAGCTTATTTACATTTTTTACAACTGCGCCAAATAAATTTGTTTTGAAAAAAAAAAACCTTACAAATTTCTTAAAACTGGCTTTTTTACATTTTTTACAACTGCGCCGAATAAATTTGTTTTTCATAGTGTTTGTATGAATTACAAAGTTATATTTGCGGTTTTAGAAAATATGCTGTATCTCAAAAACTGCTGAACTGATTTCGTTCAAACTAATTTTGGTTGAAAGTTTATATTAAGATCTACAGACATATATTTTTTTTAGATTTTTCACTCCATTATTATAGAAGTTAGAGGTTGTGTCCGCCACACACACATTTTACCACTTTGGAAGCTTATATCTTTTAAACGATTGACTTTATGGAAAAGTGGTTTTAGAAACCCTGATGTCGTTTTTAAAGAACTGTCTATAGATACCACACATGCATCGATTTCATGAAAAAAAATAATATTTTCAGGTTTAGTTCCATGTATGGGGAAGCCCCCCTTTATTTTAAATATTTTTTAATTTTTTTCTCAAAATCGGAAAGCGGTTCACAGAATACATCTACCTATCAAGTTTCACATGTATAGTTCTAATAGTTTCCGAATAAAATTGCTGTGACAGACGGACGGACGGACAGACAGACAGACAGACAGACGGACAGACATGTCGAAACTATAAAGATTCCGTTTTTTGCCATTCGGCTACGAAACCGTAAAAAGAATCATATAAATCGGTATAGAAACACCAAAGTTATACATGAAATACGCTTATAATAATAAGCCATCGCGCGTGAATACTGAATCATGCTATAAGGATTATTTTTGAGAATCGGTCGCCGCGCTCGACGCGTCTCGCGGTCGAAGCGTTCTCTAGGTACTTAAGCCTCATGTGAACGTGATCTAAACAATATTACCAATACATTAACTTACGCTGACGAAGTCGCGGGCACAGCTATATTGTATCATTACGCTAAGGCCAATAGGAGCGGAGCGCCAATGAAGAATGCTTCAAAATCGGGGTTAAATTTAACGTTAGCCCAAAGTAACTATTCCACGCGGACGAAGTCGCGGGCAAAAGCTAGTCTATAATATGTATGTATTTGGAAATATATATGTATGTTTATCAGTTGTCTAGTACTCATAGCACAAGCTCTGCTTAGTTTGGGACTAGATGTCGTTGTGTGAAAGTTGTGGAATATTATTATTATTTATTTATATTATTATTATGGATCTTTGAAAAAGTCATGGCTACAGCCGTATTTCGGATGTGGTGTGATGAAATGTGATGAATAATACGAGCATTATCTTTTGCATAAATGTGTATTAATGTACTAGATGTTGTCCGCGATGTCACTGTGTCAAAATTTCGCATATTTTTGAGAATCCTCCGTGCCTCAGAAAATACGTTACTATTGTCATTTCTAGATCTTTCAGTCAGTCGTTACGGTTAGTCAGAAGCCAGAAAATCTGACACAAGTCTTGCCAAGGAGTATCGAATTACTCAGTTACTGGGTTGTACATAGGGCTGCCATCACCAAATTTGCTGGCCCCAGACAAAGACTTATAAACCCCGGACATTTGGGTAAAATCACAGTTTTCCCCGGACACCGCAGAAAAATACATTTTTAAACTTGAAACTAAAAACAACGTGAAAATGTTCAATTATGGTTTTTATTTACTGATAAAGTGATAACATTGTAGATCTTAAGAACTTTTTTAATAACAGTCTCTTCCTTTTCATTTAATCAACGTAACATAAACAATGAGATGAAATACCTACCATAGGAAAATAATAATAGAGATAGTGATTTTTGGTACCCGTAAGACCAATGTGTGTCCGGGTTTTACCAGGACGCTTATTGGGAAAATGTCCCCGGACGCCCCCGGACGCTCTCCAAACTAGGACAAATCCGGGAAAACCCGGACGGATGGCAACCCTAGACTAAGCACATGTTAGCATGCGGGGACACGTTGGCACTCTCCATAACCCCCCCGCAGAATTATAAAGAACCTTATCCAACCAGTTGGCCCAAACATTTAGCATACAATCGGTTGAAATTCCAATAATATCTGACAAGTAATCTATTTCACAAGTAGTGAGACGGAATGTAACAGAAAAGTACGTGGGCGCGGTCGTTGCCTCACTCCGATGATAGACTCGTTGCAGTTACCATAGATTGGCTTGGGAGTGATAGATCGAACGGGGAGGTTGTAATGAGCCCTTGTCAACAGTAATAAGTGTCTGGTTTTAATGATATGCCACGACCACAATCATATCTGTTTTTATTGTCTACTATCTGTGCCCGCAACTACGTCCGCGCGGAATAGTGACTTTCGGCAGCATTTTTAATTTTTTAGGCAAATTATTTTGAAAATAAAACTCATACATTATTTGAATGTCGTATTTATTAATATCTAATTAAAAGTCTAAAAGATAAGTTTCAAGCTTCTAGCTTTAAAAATGACGTAATTTCCATACAAACTTTCATCCCCTATTTCAACCCCTTACAGCTTTTTTTCGCATTAAAAAGCAGTCTATGTCCTTTCTCAGGCTATAGACTATGTCCGTACTAAATTTCATTTAAATCGGTTCAGTAGTTTAGACGTTACTGCGTAACACACAGACAGACAGAGTTACTTTCGCATTTATAATATTAGTAAGGATTATAAAGCGGAAAAGTTTGTTTGTTTGTTTAAACGCGCTAATCTTCGAAAGTACTGGGTGGATTTGGATGAAATTTGGTATGTAAATAGCTTGAAGTTACGGTAATAGGCTGCCGGCTGAAAAAGTAGGAGGTTTATGTTTTTATTGTGATCAATTCCACGGGAGTGAAGTCCGCGCGATTGCTTGTCTAGGTATACTTAGGTACCTGATTCACTATATTTTTTTATCCTTTATCAATTTCTCATACCTTTAATTTACAATATTTACATTATACACTACTAACCCTTACTACTGACATAAAAAACAAACCCATTTTCCATCTATATTTTTTTCAATGTTAAAAATTGGGTCTGCTATTTTTTTTTGTTTAAATAAGCGATTTTTCTTGAGCAAACAAGATTAGCAAGATACTGTTACTGATACTGCAAGATGTGTAATGAGTATATGGGTCATCAAGATATAGACTGCGCCTAGTTTGGGACCCGCTGTAAAACCTGTGTGAAACTGAAATAAATGAAAAACCTATAAAAAATAGAGGGAGGATGTTCTGATTCACAAGTCTACACGGTATTGAAAATGAATATATTTGAATATGATATCATTGTTTTTCCAAAACATCAGTTTTCATAGGCTCGAACGCACGAGATGTCGAATTTTAAGGCACACTTATAATGTAAAAAGTTTAGTATTTTTTCCCTCTCTTTGAGCTTTGGACTAAGGTCGTTTCTATTGTCGCTTTTATCAAGTCTGTCCAACGAAGAGACTTTTTTGTTAAAAGTATTTCAGACCTCAATATTTTTAAACTTAAGCTCAAAGAATTCCTGATAGATAAAACTTATTACTCAATAAACGATTTTTTTAATGATAAAAACTTGGTGTAAGGCGTTGTTTTAATTGACATTGAATTACTATTTAATTTATATTAATATTCTAAGATAATTTAACCTTAAATTATAATGATTATTACTTTGCTATTTTTATTTTGACTCATAATTTAATAACATTGAATATATAATTTGACTACCTAATGTATAAGAGTGACTAAATCAAATAAGTATATTTCTGTAATATTAAATTCTAATCACATATATGACCTTTCAGCCTTTAAAGCACGAGTAAATAGGCATCTTCTGAGCTCGCTCGTCCCATCTTAGACCTCATCTATCGCTTACCATCAGGCGAGATCGAGATCAAGAGTACATTGATACAAACATGATAATTATAAGATCTATTTTTGACATGTAACAAACAATAAATGAATTTGAATTTGAATTCTTATTGATCATAGGGTCGAGTTTGACCACTATCTATTAAGCGATGATGTGGTCATAGATGAAGCACGCTTAAATAGAAGTAAGTCCACTCTTGACCTAAAGATCCGTAGGTCATAGCTATCAGGAAATACAGACTCCGGGAGGAAATTCCACTCTTTAGCTGAACGCATAATCAAACTATTTCTAAAACGTTGGATGTCCACCATATACATCTAACGACTACAAGACGAAACGCATCGCCGTTCGTCTTGTAGTCCGATGATGGAACGGGCTTGGTGGAATTAAATTGTGCAATTTCATCGCACACTTCCCGAAATGTAACGTACTTACTACTAGATAGACACGTCGCCGATCTTCAAGACTCTGGAGCTTTTGACCCACCGCGTGACTAATATTAAATATTGTTCAGAGTATCTTAAAGCACTCGCCTATTATAATCCGTATTTATTCTTTTCGATGTCTCTGTCTCTGTAGAGCAAACTTCTAATTCCATACGCCCTAACTTCACATCTTAGTCATAATACAGTATGTGGCTTGGCTGTTTCGTTACTTTTTTTTTATTGATAATAAAAAGGCTTGCGTTTGACTATCACCTTACCTGATGGTAAGCGATGATGTAGTCGAAGATGAAGCACGCTTACCTAGAAGTAACCTATTCATTCATGATTTAAAGACCCCCAAGTTATTGCTATCAGGAACCATAAACTCCGGCAGGGAATTCCACTCGTTAGCCAAACTACAAACAAGACGAAAAGTAATGCACAATGAATTAATTTTTTAACTTTCGTCAATGTTGATATGGGTTTAAATAATTGCTAAATTTTGTGTTATAAATGAAGTAGGTAAAACAACAACAAACACAATATCTGCCAGTCCAAAACCTTGGCAATTAGAGTAGACTAGAGTTATGTATAAGTTTTACACTGTTTTACATTCATTATTTTTTAATCCAATTTTGCCCTTTATAAGTTTTGTTACGGTCAAATGCATGGTCGTACTTCATAGAGAAATAAGATTTTAAAGAAACTAAAAAGCGACTCTGCTAAATTAGGTAAATGGACTGATTTTAACATTTACCAGTTATTAGTAAATTAGATATACTTTGTATTTAGTAGGTTTTTTTACTACCGACTTGGTAGGTTTTCTTTAATAGTTTACAATATTATTTGTGTAACTTTCTTCTTTTAATCACATACATAAAACTTAGAATTAAAACCAAGCAGGTAGGTACTTCGTAACCTCAAATTCTATAGGCCACAAACCAATCATTACTATTCTATAGACCTAGAAATCAGTATTCTAGTCTTGTTCGTAGAAATAGATAACTTTGAACGTAACCCACTTCAACTTACGCAACGAATGTTTAAAACAATAACATTTCGTTTATCTTTTGTTTTAAATCAAGTTAAATTTTTCGAGCGATCAACGATCAAGCTGTTACAAACTATGTAATAAAACCTAAGAATCTGAATTACATGCACTTATAATTGTTTTATTATCATGAAACTTGCCAATTATACTTATGTAGATTAGATAACAATACAATATTATGGTAGGTACTGACGAGCTGGTCTGATGATGGAGTTGGAAGATAGCTGATGGAACCTTGGACTGCCTACTAGCAAACATTTATTAAACTTTATTTTATTTAGCATGACAAGATTCGCTGAATTCATAAGCTCTTGACAATGACACGTTTCAAGTTTAAAAAAAAAGAGTACAATGAAGTCAATGACATGGTAATTGGCGCTTTTTTATTTTAAAATTGGAAGCTTGGTGTCTATGCGATCAATGTGAAATCGGTTTTTCTCGATTGAATAATTGAAGTATTGTTTCGGTAATTATTGTCATTTGGATATTTAGAAAATCAGTTAGTTATACAGCATTATGTCATTGTTCACCGGTTTACATTGTAATAGCTGTGAAATTGGTCAAAGCGGAAAACTCGAAGAACGAGAAAAACTTGTAAACATTGCATCACTTTTAGTTTTTAGCAATACCAATGCATTTCATAAAAATACACGGTTGTTTGAAACAGACTGTTAACTTTTAAAATAATAATTTAAGATCTTAGTTGTATACTCATACCCGAACATTAAACTGAAGTATTTTTAATTAAAATTGGTGGGCGAATTCTTTATGTAGTTGCAACAAGTAACGTTTTTTCTAGAATCTAATTTAAAAGTAGTCTGGACATGCAATATGTATTTCGAATGTATTGGTCAATATAGGTGTTTTATCAATAAAACAATCTAACAATTACTTTGTATTGTTTTGGACAAAACAAGTGAACGGCTAGACGTGGGTTTAATCTCGGAAATGAAGGATTGAAGGCAATTGAACTTGCAATAAAATTGAACGAGTTTTTTTGTTAGAATAGTTTTCAGAATAAGGATATGTGATCATGGATTTCCTAATATAGTCTTGTAAGAGTTGTTTGATTAATTTTCTTGATTAATTATTTATTCTGAAGGCCTTTTTGTAACTTGGATCTTTTAGCATGAGTTCTATGATGGAACTACTGATTACTTTTTTATCACTAGTTTATTTTAAAAGAAACTAAAAATAATGGAACTAATGCTGAATTTGTTATCACTAGTGCCATTTTAAAAGAAACTGATAATAATGGAACTAATGTTGAATTTGTTATCAGTAGTTCCACATTATTACTAGGGTCTTTTAGGAGCTATCAGGATACATATATTCCAGCAGGGTATTAGTTCGCCGTTCCTTAGCTATATGCATAATCAACGGCAAGCTTAAAAGATTGCAAAACCCTCACCTAAGAGCACTAAAGATTTTTTGCGATTACTAATGTCACAACTCGCACCTCCATTAACAAAAGATAAGATTTGGATAAGTGCTACAATTCATTTCAACAATTACATTTGCGACACTAATTATTATTCAAAGCCAAAATATAATCTAGTTTTAAGTACAAGTAGGTACATAATAACCAATCGAACGCCTTAATGTAAAAAATGACCTTATAATTCTTTCCTACGCCAAAATTAGGCTACGGCCATACAGAAAGATTATTCAAATTACGTACGATAGACATGCTTCGCTTAAATAGTAGGCTGTCGAAATGGTATGGTTGTACGTGGTTTGAAACATGTTCGATTACAATCGAGCTCGCTAGACACTGTCGGTTGTGTAACTGGACTGGAACTCGTCATCCATGGCACATTTCCACTGCTCCTTCTCGGGCCCAGCAAGAGCCTCTGCAAACACTATCTCCTCGGACCCTGAAACATTACTGGAAAAGCACACGTTTTTAAAGCCAAACCGTTCTGGTTTCCTTCTTGTACGCTTGCTTTGTACATCTGGCACCTGCTCTGAGTTTGATGTCATCTGGACTTCTTTTTCTGAAACTTCACTAGTTGGATTTTCAGTTAATGTTTCATTACCATCACCATGTACAGAAGAATCTAAAGAGCAATCTAAATCAGAGTGGTCTTTAGTTTCTTTCCTCGGACTCTCCTTCTCCATACTATGTATTACAGTTTTTTCATTTGGAACCCAGATAGCTGACTCCCCACTGGGGTAAGAGTCTATCTCATTTTCCATCACAACTACGTCCCTGCTGAAGATAACACTATTCTTGGTAGGATTATACAGTCTATACCCTTTTACTTCCTCACCATATCCAAGTAACATATGCTGTGTAGCTTTACTGTCCCACTTCAAACGTTTCTGTTTAGGGACATGTACCATAAGTTTACTCCCAAACAAACGATTATGACTGAGATCTGGTTTTTTGTTATACCACAGTTCATATGGGTATATTAACATGTTCAAGCTCATTCATTTGACTAACGGAGCAGTCGTTATTGTCAACAACAACTGCCTCGGTAGCCCAGTTGTTGCAAGTGACTGCTGGGCAAAAGGTCTTGGTTTCGATTCCCGGGTCAGCTCCCAGTCTCACCAGATTCAGCTGACTACATGGAGTGTCTGGCTATCTGACCTCCACAGGCCGTAGCTGGGTAACACGATACCCGTTGGTAAGACTAATCTAAAATTTTCTGGCTTCTGAACGACCCGTAAACACTGATATATATATAACCGTGACCAACGACTAGCTTTCCGAGGTACGGAGAAATGTCGATATACAGGGTGGCAGAGACATCGACGCACAAACGCTTACCATCGATTCAGTACATGATTCTGGACAAATCTGCGTTGAAATTTTTTGTCGGCTTTTTCTAAAATTTTCATGTTTTTACAGCAATTTTTTTTAATGAAACCTGTATGAAATCATTGTTTCTAAACCAATGAGATTTTAATTAAAAAATAAAATTCACTTGTTTCGCTTAAAACAGCAATGTAAATGAAACTCAGGCAGGTCGCTACATACATTATAGTAAGCAGTATATTTGACCGCTATTGAATTTAAGATAAATCATCATTTTACCAATGTCATCAAAATCAAATTCAAGCACTTAAATTTACCCTTTAAGAACTATTATATATATTTATGTTCTGGACTGTATGTTCTTTTCTGTAAACATGTTATTTGAATAAATTATTATTATATTATTATTTAACTCGAAAGGGCTACGTGATCAGTTGTTTTGCTAGACTTCATTTGCGAGGTCAACACAGCTGATCAAGTAGCCCTTTCGAGTTTTATTTACATTGCTGTTTTAAGTAAAACAAGTGAATTTACTGTTTTATTTGACATCAGCTTTTTCTTAATTTTAATAAATTAAGAAAAAGCCGACGAAAAATTTCAACATAGGGGGGTCCAGAATCATGTACTGAATCCATGGTAAGCGGTTCCGCGTCGATGTCCCTGCCACCCTGTATATATTAAGATGGTAACCCATCCACAAATCAACGTCAGCAAGCATTGCCTAACCTGGAAGATCAACTCCTTTACTTTTGTTTTTTTTTTTCCGGATTGGAAAACCATCGAATGACTTCTCCTCTTCTGGATGGAGCAGAAGAGAGTGTCGGACTTCTACTGACTAAAAACTCACCCTGTTCCTTCAGCTGCTTCCGGGGCCGCGGTATCTCGTTAGAACATTCCCGCAACCGCGGCTGAAACTCAACTCCTGCGGCTGTTATTATTTTAGCCCTGAGGTCTTCATATCACCAAACAATAACATTACATATTCTAATTGTATTAATATGTATTCATTGTATCCAATCATATGTAAACGACATTTTCGAACGACACGACTTCAGATCCACAAACAAGTCATGCCTAATCAGAATATTGTCTAACCATCTGTACACACCCTTATCCATATCATTAAAATGCGAACCAAACCACATTCTTAGACAGGTATGCGACATGAAATAACTATATCAATATTAATGATTGGGTACTATTTCATATTACAAGTTGTCACCTTGGTAATGCCATCTGCAGATTGAAAAGCTGACTTCCGTGAAGCTTCGAGAACTTTCTTGTAATTATTTTTGTTACCTATTTAAATAAAATAAGTAAGGTTAGAGTAAGTTTAGTTAAAATTGATCCCTCCATCTCCCTTTCACTACCAGACGCACTGCTGGGTACCATCCACACTTGGTTGATATACCGTCTTGTCGCACCAAGCGCTTTTCTGCCACATTTATTGTACGTACAGCCAAGTTGTAGAACTTTCTGCCGGCATTTGTGTTCCCTGCCACTTATGACCTTTCAGCCTTTAAAGCAAGAGTGAATAGGCATCTTCTGGGCTCGCTCGTCCCATCGTAGACCTCATCTATCGCTTACCATCAGGCGAAATTGAGGTCAAGAGTGGTCTCATACCGAATTAAAAAAAATGTTTGAACGTAACCACATAGTCTGTATTTGTCAATATTTCCGACAGTGTCTTAGTAAAGATTTAATTTACAGGGGTACTTACTGTTAATTAATTTAACTTTAAATTTTTGTAGACTACATAAGATAACCTGAATATAATGTTCCCACTGTTGGGAAACAGGCCTCTTCTCTGATAGGGCATGATCCATGCCATGCCGTAATCCATCACGCAGGTCCAGTGATGGTTGCTGGATGTCGCATATCTTCGGATTTTTCATTTCTAGGACATGCCGAGTTTTCTTACGATGTTTTTTTTTGCTGTATAGTGAGCGGTGATGATGAAAATTACACAAAGTAATCTGCCTGCCTGGTTTGAACCCACGGCTTAAGTCGTACTTGTACTCAGGAGACGCTCCGGGCGTCGCGTCGGGAGTCGCAGGGTGACTCCCAGCCACCGTAGGCGCGGGCCTGCGGGCTGCGAGCAATGGGTAGCTCGCCGCCCAATGAAACTAGGCCCGTGTAGACGACACTTCGTGTTCCACGCACGCCTCAAAGATTGTCAGCAAAACTAGGGGGCCACTAGGGGGCCGTTGCCTGTCGGGGTTGCTGAATAGTTCGAAAGAGTTACCGCGGCCTCGGAACACGAAGGGTTTACGGAACACGGATGGGTTTTAGTCAGTAAAAGTCTGACACACCCTCCCGCTTCGCCCAGGTCGGGAGGCAGTCATTGGATGATATCCCATCCTTAAAGAAAAGTCGTACTTCTAATAGACTATTGTTATTACTAATAATAATCATTCAGATTATAAAATTCGGAAGGGAATGGGCCGTAATTCACCATGTTCATTCATTCATTCACCATGTTTATTCATTCATTCAATTCATCAGGCGGGTTGTTGAATGTAACATGTCCTCGGTTTTTTTGTAGGCTGTTATTGTATTTTTTTCTTCAAAATCGGCTATTCAAATCGATTCTTTTTTGTAGGCTTGTGTTTGACGACCATCTCACCTGATGGTAAGTGATGATGTGGTCGAAGATGAAGCGCGCTTACCTAGGAGTAGCCTTTTTTACTCTTGACTTAAAAACCCAGTTTATAGCTATCAGGAAACACAAACTCCGGTAGGGAATTTTCCCTGGCTGTACACAATGAAAGTATGTATTCCCAAAACGTTTTGTAGGAAGTAGAGGTAGCCTAACAAGTGTCCTGAATATTACGTAAATTCTAGGTCTACCTAGTATCTAGTTCGCTACGTGGAACACATCCATAATGGCTGCCCGTTCACAAGTTTGTCAAGACTTAATGGTTATTACTTATTACACTTAATCAGTGGGTTATGGAACACTTGATCGATTTTCTCTTTGATTTCCAGAAGAAATTAATTATCCAGGTGTAAAGGAGGCTTTTTGTAAGATTTCTTAGTAATTTCAAATCTGTTGTCGTTTTTTGGGTTGATTAAGAGAATAAAGGAACAGACGTGTACATGCGTGTAGTATTTGTAACTACTTGTGTATTATTTATTATACTCAGTAGATATCATAATACACAAGTGTTTTGGCTCAACTCCGTCGAAGTGGTCATCGCGACCGATAGAATAGTGTTTTCAAATCATCTAGGAACCCACTGAAACACAAAAATACTCTTCAATATCGGTCCAGCCGTTTAAGAAGTTTTAGGTAACAAACACACGTACAGAAGAATAATATGTTTATTAACGATACGTACATACATATACTTAACAAGTTACTTAAATATGAATGCGATAATTCTGCTTTTTTGTTGAAAAAGTAGATTCGCAATTCCGGTGACTGTATTTCGGTTCGGTTTCAGTCTGACTTTTAATAGAGTTCAACCAATCGTCAGTAGGGTTTATTTTCTTAATGTCAAGATCGGAACTGTCACTTTTATCGTCTTCCGTTACACTCTCAGGACACTCAACCTCATTGATATCAAAACTACTGTGATAACTCTCACATACTTTGACTGGTGATGTGCTATTTTTTGAAATCTCAAAATTTTATCGATACATTTTCTGACTTAATGTTTACATGACATACACAGTTATCTGTAGCTGTTATTTGCTTCAAGGCAACCTCTTATATAGCCTCTCTTCTTCAACATCCTTTATTACCTCCTCAATAGTTTTATAAGAGTACCTTTCAAACAAAGATTTTTATGCAATGTCACGATGGCGATCGAAAAAGATAAGAATGTATCTTTTTATATATTTATAGGTAATTACCTCCGCATTGGGAGTAATATAGATTGTGCAGTGTAGGCAGGTAATTAATTCATTACGTGGAACTATTTTAATTGGTATAAACTTTGTCTCATAAAATCAAGGATATTTTGCCGTTTTTTTTTTCAAAGCTTAATTTAGTTTTTGTGTTGCGTTTAGTTCTGAGAACCGGACAGGTAATCGAACTTAGGACCTCAAGGTTTTCAGTCCGGCTGTCTTTTCTCCAATAGCGAAAAAGATTGATGTAGTGATACGACTTATAATAGATTCAATCAAAATTTGTTTATCTATAGGCACTATAGATATTATGTTGAATGTTTGTTTCTCAATCACGCTAAAATGGTGGCACGGATTTTGATGAAATTTGGCGCTGAGATAGATAGTCTGGAACAGCGCATAGGAGCAAGAATGTGATGAAATGCTTAAATTAGTGTGTTCGCTTGATTGTGCTAAAATTCGTTAGCAAAAAAAGCCTTAAGGTACCTTAATTTTTCCATCATATCTACTGAAGGACACTTAGATATCAACAATCTTCATACATAGGTACTTTTGTAATAGTTATTTCTTACATCTTTTTTTTCGAGGGGAAATCTTCAAATGACTCCTCCCACCCTGGATAGAGCGGAAGGGAGTGTCAGACTTTTACTGACTAAAAACCCACCCTGTTCCTTCAGCTGCCCTTAAGTTCCGGGGCCATGGCATCTTTAGTTAGCACTTTCCTGCAAATGCGGCAAACCTTGATGAAAAAAAACATGACGTGTAAAAGTGTTATATATAACCAATTTACAAAATAAATATTTCATTTCATTTCATTTCATACCTAATGATCGTATTATCACATCAAAATAAGAATTGAAAAATATTATGGATATTGTAAAACATGCAATATTAACATTAATGTATAATTAAACCAAAATTGTATGTTACAATAAAAATAAATAAAAATTAATGAATGATAATAATTACTTACATATAATAATTTATAAATACAATATATAGCACAGACACAACATTATCAAATTTTAAATAAATATTTCCTATTGTGGAAAATCAAACAAAGCGCTCTTCCTCTCTCCTATCTATTTTAAATTTTGCTGTGCCCGACAGGGTCCATAATTGTTTCTTATAATTTTGTTGAACCTGTATGTGTACATTATGGATTGCAAATAAATACTTGAATACTTCTCGATGTATTGGTGATCAGGGAATAGCAGATGTATTTTCATTTCTTCCTTCTATGAAGGAGACCAAATGTATGTATATAATTATGTAACTCTCCTGCTCTCCTGTCTGTGGGAAGAAAACATCGGTAGGACTATTCCAAGCAACCACCACAACCACATAATAAAACCAGGCATTTTCCCTATGTCTTTTAATAAGATCAAGAACAATGGCTTTGAACTCTAATCGTGATACCCACCATGAGACACATAAGTTATGTATTTACTTTCTGGAGGACCTACAGCTAATAAAAACATAAAAAGAGGAATATATAGTCGCCAGAGAGCCAATAACAAGTCCTCACGTTTAGACTTGTACTAAAATAAAGTTATAAGCATACAAAAAGCAATAGTAAAGCTGATTATAAATTAAAGTTACAAATTTACACAGTAAGAAATATATAAAATATAAATATTTGCTTGAAATGAGTCAACAGCATAACATAACCATGAATACTTGAAAAAGTTGAGGCTTTCTGGCTGAGTTAACACTAGCTGTGAAAGGACAAGTCACAAAAAAACCGCAAAACATATCCGTAATGCTATCTTCAGTCATTTTGAAATTTAAAATAACGTAAGCTTTTCCATCATGTTCAAATCATAAATCAATTTAGATTTACTGCGAGCGATATTAATTTTACATAGTTAGATGTATAGTAATGTATAAACAAAGTATCGCATGTCCGCGTTGACCACAAGGCTACGTTGCTAAGTTAGGACATTCTCTCTGGACACAGTAAATATGTATATCGTGCAGTATATCAATTTAAATATTTATGTCAATTTAAATATTTCTCTTTATTGTACTCTATTAACTTAAACTTACTTAAATATAAAAAATATAATTTAACAACTAGTAAAAGTTGTACAGATAACCTTTGGACGGATTAGACACAGAAAGAGAAATTAATACACAGATAGTCTAATGTATTATTTATTGATATTAGTCATTGTAAAGATTGTTAATATAAGGAAAAATACTTACATAAATTCGCTGCACGCAGAGCACCTTCCTATGGTTTAGTCCATGTAATAAGCGCAAAATCTGTCGAAATCTACTAAGACTCCAAACCGAAAAATACAAAAAAGATCTTTTGAAAAAGAAGTTACAAAAATCTTCATTACATATTTTGACATAAGTAAATGCACATTTACTTGTGTCAATGAAGGTTTTTGTAACTTCTTTTTTTTCTTTTTTGTTTTTTATATGCCCATATAAGGTAGCAAAGGATCTGTAATGCTGATATCTTCCTTAGGGATAATATTTTTTTTTAGAAAACATAATGAAACTCAGTTCTACCACACACAAAAAATAACCACACGAAGTGTAATAACCATCTAATGTCATAATAATTGCTAGTTCCTGAACGCTGATTCCCTAAGGCGAAAAGTAGTCTTTTTCCAAGGTCTAAGCTATCTCTGTACCAAATGTCAACAAATCCGATACAATTATACATCTACATATTTTTATAAAACTTACTTACTACTCTTATTACTATGCGAGGACGTGACATAATCTCACTTGAAGTTCTCGATACACTTTTTTGCCTTAGCCTTTGACTAAAACTCTTCCTTGAGGAAAGTCTTCCAGTTGGAGGGTCGGAACTCCTACCACGAACGACCATTTATTCGTAGTTGATCTACTGTTGATTGCTATTTACTGTGCTGTGGGCGTCAACGAGTCGACTGAGTTTCTTGTGTCACTACTTTACCAAGAATTTGCAGAAAAAATGTATAAGTAGTTCGAGCAAATTGTTCCAGAATTTTGTCCTTATAAAGCTTCATATGGCGTCAGAAATCATGTTTTGTAATTATGATACCAACGTAGAGTATAGGGACTTCATAGTTCTTGATATAAGTACCTTTTTTTAGGGTTCCGTAGCCGAATGGCAAAAAACGGAACCCTTATAGTTTCGATATGTCTGTCCGTTTGTCTGTCTGTCCGTCCGTCCGTATGTCACAGCCGTTTTATTCCGAAACTATTAAGACTATACATGTGAAACTTAGTAGATAGATGTATTCTGTGAACCACTTTCCGATTTTAAGAAAAAAATTAAAAAATATTTAAAATAAAGGGGGGTCCCCATACATGGAACTGAAACTGAAAATATTTTTTTTCATGTAACCTATGCGTGTGTGGTATCTATACAGGTCTTTTCTTGTCTTTTATAACAGGTCTTTAAAAATAATATCAGGGTTTCTAAAACCACTTTTTCATAAAGTCAATCGTTTAAAAGATATAAGCTTCCAAAGTGGTAAAATGTGTGTCCCCCCCTCTAACTTCTATAATAATGGAGTGAAAAATCTAAAAAAATATATGTCTGTAGATCTTAATGTAAACTTTCAACCAAAATTAGTTTGAACGAAATCGGGTCAGCAGTTTTTGAGATATAGCATTTTTCTAAAACCGCAAATATAACTTTGTAATTCATACAAACACTATGAAAAACAAAGTTATTTGGCGTAGTTGTAAAAAATGTAAATAAGCTAGTTTTAAGAAATTTGTATGGTTTTTTTTTCGTCAAATAAATATACGTATTATATTATATTATTATAGTTACTTCGGAACCCTTCATGGGCGAGTCTGACTCGCACTTGGCCAATTTTCCAGGTCTGGATGTTTGTAAAAATGCATTTACAATACAAAAGAAATTCGTAGTGTTAGGCAATAAATTTATAAATAAAATAAATACTCCTCAGGGAGTGTCAGACTTCTATTGTTCCTTCAGTTACACTTGCGTTCCGAGGCCCCGGTATCTCGTTAGAACTTTCCCGCAACCCCGGTAGATCTCCAATTATACGGTTTGTCTAATTGGAGATCTGGAATCTTACACCGAGGTTAACTGCGAACAGCTAAATTAACTGAAAACATTTAAATTAAAACTATGTATTTCAAACATATATAAACACGTTTTTGGGATAACTGCAAAATAATGTGGAGCTATCTGAAGGGTATAAGTAATTATCATAAAGCTCTAAGTAGAACAGTAAGTGAAATCTGAGGAAAACATAGTACTACACTCTATAATTACAAGCTCAGTAGTGTTGCGTACAAACTAGAGAACAACATTTCAATTCACTAACAGAACCACTCCCTTTAATAACTTACACCATAAAGCAACCAACAAAAATAATAATTACTTGGTACAAAATCTCTACTTACGCTGCAACGAGCTCGCAGCGGTTACGCAACAGTCACGCAGCGGCAAGATCAAGGTCACTCATTTTTAACTGTTCTAAATAACATTACGCTGTTATTTTTTTTTTGTAATGTTGTTGTGTAATTTTAACTAAGTTACCACGGTTCGTTGAGGATGTAGTTAAAAGTGGTTATCTTGGTTTATTTTTAAGTACTTCCTAAACTAGCAGTTTTATTAAGCTCATGCACCGTTTTATTTAAATACTCCTTAATAGTATTTGTGTCCATGCTTTTCTGGTTCAGATTTTTTTATTTCGTATTTTCATTCAAATCCTTCTCATCTCCTATTGAACGTTGTAATTTGCATCAGATTCTAAAGATTTTGACCTAAAATCTAATTAGCTATACCTTCATAAAGTAGGCCCTAGAACACGACCTTGTAGAAAACCAAAACAAAACAACAAAATCTCAATCTCTTTTCCATTTAACTCAAACTCTTTTTTCCCCCTTTCCAGACTTTAATCCTCTGCGCGGCGTGGGTAGCAGTCCACTGCCAGGGACCAAATGGGCCCACCACGACTCCAGTGCCAATCCTCAAGCAGATCAACAGACAAAACGACGATGGGTCATATAGCTACGGTTACGAAGCCGCCGATGGCTCATTCAAGATCGAAACAAAGTATCCCAACGGAGATGTAGCGGGGAAATACGGTTATGTCGATGAGGATGGAAAGAACAGGGAGGTGTCTTATGGAGCCAGCAGTCAAAGAGGTTTCGAGCCTGAAGGTAGGATTGTTGTTATATTGGCTCTTTTGTTTTTGTCGTGGCAATAGACTGTAAAGGCTAAAACTGCGTAAAGTGGACGCCCGCGACGGGCACCCGTCGCGTGACAGAGAGCGTCGGAAACCGGAATATTACCTGCGTAATGTTGCTAGTTCAACTTTAATGGTGTGCATGTAGTCAAGTCGATGGAAAACTTAATATTTAGTACGTAGCAAAAAGGGGGCGAGGGGTCTGGAAATATGGTTATTTTGGTAGATTCCATTATGTAAAAAAAGGACGATTCTTTATTAATTCATGTTCATATTTATACAAACTACTTTGTCTAAACTAAAACGCACTAGACAGTTATTATATTTTTATCCTGTTTGGGGCTGAAACTACAAACACAAACAGCTGGCTTTGTGGATCGCTTACCTCATCACTCTCTAATTCACTTTGTGGGGCAATCGCCGTATCGCATGGTGTAACAGCAGTGATTTGTCATTTATTAATGTGTGCAGTAATGACTTATTTCGTGTAGCGATTGATACACTGACATACCTATATGAATTAATAATTGTAATTATAGATCTTGTCAAACGTAGCCGTTACATTAATTTGGGGGCACGGGAGTGCCCCCGCCAAGACGAGCAATACTTTAATCAGGTTTTTAGATAAGGTTTTAATAAAATTCTAGATAAATACTGTGACACCCCAAAGTGGCACCAATTTAAAATGCACTACAAAAAATGTTTGTTTTCGAAGCTGACAGTTGTTGTGGCACTTAGTTTTGAAAACTTGCGACAAACGCACCACTCAGAGACGTAATTATGTTTTCAAATTCAAAAATTAGGCATTTTGTAAAGGGAAAAGTGATATTTATCCGTTCTTCGTGGCAGTTTCAATAGTTAGATACTACACCATTGTATGGATATAGCATATTGATAACAAGAATATGAATGGTGTTTCAATTTAGTTTTCACATGTGAAACCGTGAGTTAGTTGCTTCTGCTCTGTCTAGCTATAAATTTTCCAAACATAATAATTAATAAAATAAATAAATAAAATAAAATATAAATTGCTGAATTCGAACCGTGCACTAACTTCTAACGTTCTATGTACACACATGTGGTCCTATCTATACTAACATTATAAAGCGGAAATGTTTGTTTGTTTGTTTGAACGCGCTAATCTTCGAAAGTACTGGGTGAATTTGGATGAAGACTATTTGGTGAATAAATAAGGAAGGTTATAGGCTATTCTTTAAGCTGACTGGAAAAGAAGGAAGTTAATATGTTTTTATCATGATAAAGCCCACGGAACCGAAGGCCCGCGCGACTAAAAATATAATTGATAAATATATTTGACTAGCTGTGCCCGCGACTTCGTCCCCGCGGAATAATGTTTTTTAAGTTTTTAGGCTAATGATTTTGAAGACAAAACTCATACATAATTTGAATGTCGTATTTATTAATATGTAATCAAAAGTCTAAAAAATAAGTTTCAAGCTTCCACCTTTAAAAATAAAGCAATTTCCATACAAACTTCCATCCCCTATTTCAACCCCTTACAGCCCGTTTTTCGCACCTAAAAGCAGCCTATGTCCTTTCTCAGGCTCTAGACTATGTCCACACCAAATTTCTTTAAAATCGGTTCAGTAGTTTAGGCGTGATTGCGTAACACACAGACAGACAGAGTAACTTTCACATTTATAATATTGAATCTATTTATATGCAGTGTATACGTATCATGAATATCTTATAATTTTTTTTCTCTTTGGGAAAATCATCAAATGACTTCTCCCGCTATGAGTGGAGTGGAAGGGAGTGTCAGACTTCTAATGACTAAAAACCCACTACAGCTGCCCTTACGTTCCGGTCCCGCGGTATATCGTTAGAACATTCCCGCAACCCCGGAAGAAGTATATCTTATCTAGTCTTGGTATTTTTCTAGGGCGTGTGTAAGATTTTGTGTTTAAGAAGTCATGTAAGTGAAACAGCAGAGATACGCTGATGTAATAAACAATGAAAGTTGATACTGCAATGTGACCGTCATACAAACAAATATCAATTGATTTCATTATTGAGCACGTATAAGAACCTATAATGAAGACAATGCCTAATGGGTCGTGAATATATTTGATTCGATGTTGCAGGCACAAGCTATAGAACTGATGGGGTTCCGACTTCCGAGAAGTCATGCTATCAAGTGACAAATGATATTGTATTGTTATAATTAAATAATAATTATGATGAGCCCACTACATATCTATGCAGATTGGTGGGTGTCATGTGTACAAATGTTTCGGTCGTAGGAAATGCCAATTTCCTCACAATGATTACCTTCACCGAATTGAGAGTCAAGGTGATGATACGAGTGTAAATTACCCAAAGTAACGTACCTACCGAACGGACCGGGTTCGAACTTACGATCTTTTAAGTCACAAATTAGACCCTTATCCACCTTTTTTTTGAAGGCTGGGAAATCATCCAACGACTGCCTCCCGATCTGGGCGAAGCGGGAGGGTGTGTCAGACTTCTACTGACTAAAACTAAAACCCATCCGTGTTCCATCATATGTCCCTCGTGTTCCGAGGCCGCGGTTACTCTTTCGAACTAACCACTGTCTCATTTGTTAAGCATTTTTCTGAGTCTGGCGAGAACGGAAAATTGTTTGTGGGCTCAGCAAAGGAGCCGATTCAGAGATGATAAATACCTTGAATCCAAGTAACAGAACTTCGGGCACGCCGCTATTGCGGCGGTAAGACCCCTCTTTGAGGAGTGGCTAGATCGGCGTCATGGCGTCCTAACCTACCGCATGACGCAGGTCCTCACCGGACACGGAAGTTTCGGGAGGTACCTGTGTCTGGTGGGAAAGGAGGAAACGCCTGGGTGTCACCACTGCGAGGGTCGCCCTGAGGACACAGTCGAGCATACGGTGCAGGACTGCCCCGCTTGGGCAGAACACCGACGTGTCCTCACGGCGGCAATAGGCGGAGACCTCTCGCGCCCGGCATTGGTCGAGGCCATGCTGCGGGGCGAGAGGGAGTGGGAAGCGGTCGCCTCCTTCTGCGAAGCAGTTATGCTTCCGAAGGAGGAGGCGGGCCGCGTGAGGGAGAGGATGGCGTCCTCCCTCCAGCCCAGCCGCAGTGGTAGACGCCCACGGTGTCGGACGTCGGCCGACGATCTCCGGCCACCGTAGGCGCGGGCATGCGGACAGCGAGTAAAAGGCAACTCGCTGTCCGACCATGGACCATGCCCGGGTCGACGGCGCGTCGTGTTCCACGCGCGCCTCAAAGAGCGTCAGCAATATGACGAGGCCCCCCCGTAGAGGGCCAAAGCCTGCCGGGGTCGTGGGACTCATCCCGTTACCGTGACCCCGGTACGGGTAAAGGGTTATTGAAGGAACACCGTGGATTTTAGTCAGTAAAAGTCTGACAGTCCCTCCCACCCTGCCCGGGGTGGGAGGACTTATTTGATAATTTTACCACGCTAAAAAAAAAGTAACAGAACTTAATATAAAAATCTTAAGCAACAGTAATTTATGGCATCTTAATTAATTATGATAATGCTAGAGTTAAAGAGAGCTTAACAAATTAAACACGGATCAAGTTTAAATGAATTAAACACTGTTGCAATCTCAAATTAACTTTAACTTGCAAGTATTAAGTAAGCTAATCTCCTAGTTAGCGAGTATTATGTTGTTAGATAGCTTATCAGGGCGTGAAGGTTGCTGCCGGAGAACCAAGTGTAGGGCAATAGCGAGTCACAGTATTTGAGTTCTAGTCTTCTAGTTTAATATTCCGTGTCCGTAAAGTTATGTCCGTTAGTTATAATTACGTTCATTTACTTTGGAGTTGTGAAGAAAAGGAAATTGCGAAAGTAAATCGATGGCCAAGATCTAAAGCACGTTTGATTACAAGATTGTCAGGTGATACCTGCTCGTGGCTTAATACTACAGTAGTAAAGTTAAGCAATGCTTTTCGAGGTTGATCCGTGGATGGTTCCATTAGACATCTAGAAGCCTCGCAGTGCCGTTTGTAACATCTTGGAGGCCCACGGCGTATTAGAATAATGATGCTATCAAAACAGAGTACTGTCAACAGTACCCTGTTTTGATATAATAGACAAAGATTCGCGATAGATAAACATGCTCATTTGGGCTAGACTGGAATAATTGTAAATAATATTACTGTTACTCACTTACTATACTACTTTTAATTTGCGCAAACGTAGGTCGTTTGTACGCAGTTTCACTATAGCATGTCTTGACGCAGATTCAAATGGTGGTATGTATGTCTTTAGTCACCCAGAGCATTACTTTACTTTGTAATTTTTTGAGTATTTTAAACAGTTTTGTAACATCAATTAAAATACTTTAGCATTAACTTATTTACCTTTCAATAACATAATATAAATCCAAGAGTCTGTGTCCCCACGTTGTCGTCGTGGTGGGGCTTGCGTGTTTCGATGATCTCTGGGGCCATGCCGGTAGAGACACTCATGCCGGACGGGCCCAGAGGGAGAAACCAGACCAAGAGGGACACACCGGGGGAAATGCGCGCCGTCTGGAGGATCGAGCAGCTAGCTCGAGCTTCTAGGCGGCGCGGGGCCCGGTCTCAGAGATCGGGTCAAGGGGGAGGAAAGGTTCACTTCCGGTATGCGTCTAATCTTTAGACGTAACCGTGAAGTGAACCAGGGGAGGGGAATAGGGGTGTAGGAACAGAGGAACTCACCTCTCTAAAAAAGGAAAAAATATGGCAGACAAAGTTTTTGGAAAAGCTACCCAGGCGGGTCCCAGCTGCTCCGCAGCTGGGGAGTCCCGCACCGGACACGTCCGGTCAGTCCCACCGTACTCTGGGGGGGACAACAAACACTTTTACCCCAGTTTCCCGGCAGTCGCCGCATTGAGCCAGGGAGGCTCACGTGCCCGTGAGGTGGAGTCGCTGGACTTGTCCAGCACGTCCACCTCACCGGCACCGAACATTGAGCGAGCGCAGAGCGCCGCTCCGAGGAGGAAGGGGGCGCTGGTGCTCGGGTCGGAGACCGACTCGGCATCGGACGCCGAGAGCTTCCAGAGTTTGATCTCTGGAAGCGCAGTGAGGAGCGACGAGGGGGGCGCCGACAGGAGGAAGGAGTTCCTCAAGCGCCCCCGCGACGATGAGTCGTCGTCGGAGGAGGGGCTTGTCTCGGCCCGTAAGATCCCCACTAGTGTGCGGGGTAAAGGCCGAGGCAAGACCTCGGGGAGGGGGCCTCCCTCTGGAGAGCCCAACACTGGTCTGGCCCCGAGCGAGGCCAAACTAGAAGAGGCCGTGGCGGCTGCCATCCGTACCATCTCGCGGAAGCGCAACCGGAAGAGTAAGGAGGACGCGATCGGCGAAGCCATGGCCTCCATCAAGGCGGCCGCGCGGACTTACGGCGGGGCTCCGGCTGCAAGGGACGACATGTCCGATCTGCGGCCGGAGGTCACCCGCCTGACTGCCGCCATAGACGCTCTTCAGAGGGAGAACGCCGCCCTCAAGGCGGACCTGGCCGCAATCCGGGGAGCCGGCCAGCGGAATGCGCCGCCGCGGGGCCAAGAGGAGAAAGGCCGGCCCACACCAGCGGAGGACTCGGTTCTCGACCTGGTGCGACAGGAGCTGGCTGCCTTCCAGCAGCGGTTCTCCGTATTGGAGAGCCGCGTGCTGCGACCCCCGCTGGCGGCGACTTCGTACGCGGCTGCGGCCGCGTCCAAGCCTCCCCAGACGACGACGAGGCCGCCTCAGGCGAAGACGGCCACGGTGCGGACGGCACCAGTGACGGCGGCCCCTGCGAGGGCAAAAACGGCCCCGGCCAAGCCGAAATCGGGCCCATCAAAGCCGCCTCCGACCCCGACACCTGCGGGGCCGAAGCAGGCGGCCAGAAAGAAGAAGGCCCAGGCCGGGAACCAGTCGTCCCAGCAGCCTCCTCCAAAGACTCCTCCGGCCGGCGCCGACTGGCAAGTGGCCGGGGAGAAGAGGAAGGCTGCTGGCGCAGCCAGGTCCTCGCGGCGTAGGGAAAGACGGAGGCGGCGAGACGCCGCGGCGCGATTGCGCGCCCCCAAGACCGCGGCTGTGGTGATCACACTGCAGCCGGACGCGGTGAAGAGGGGCGTGTCGTACCGCGACGTGCTCGCGAAGGCGCGGCAGGTGATTGACATCACGGAGCTCGGCATCACCGGTGGCCTCCGTCACCGGGTCACTGCGACGGGGGCTCGGATGTTAGAGATCCCCGGCGCGGACAGTGGCCCTACCGCTGACGCTCTGGCCGAACGGCTCAGAGCGTCCTTAAATGCGGAGGAGGCCCGAGTCTCCAGACCCACCAAGCGCGCAGACATGCGCATATTGGGTCTGGATGACTCCGTGACGGCCGAGGAAGTGGTGGCCGCCGTAGCCAGGACTGGGGGGTGCCCTCCCGATCAGGTGAGGGCGGGCGCCCTGCGTCCTGGCTTCACGGGGGGGCAAACCATTACGGTTAGCTGCCCCGTCCTGGCGGCCAAAAAGATCCAGGAGGGCCGAAGGCTCCTGGTTGGTTGGGTGTCTGCGCAGGTGAAAGTCCTGGACCCCAGACCCCTGAGGTGCTTCCGCTGCCAAGTGGGCAACCATGCGGCATGCGTGTGCACCTCGGAGGTAGACCGCAGCGATAGGTGCTTCCGCTGCGGTCAGCCCGGTCACAAGGCCGGCTCGTGCTCCGCCCCGCCTCACTGCTTCGCATGTGAGGCGGTTGGCAAGCCGGCCGATCACCGGGCTGGGGGCAAGTCCTGCGCCCCACCCACCAAAGCCAGGCGCAGAGGTAGGCCCTCTGCCGCCGTCGTCACCGCCACCGCCGCCGCCGCCGTCGCTACTGCCACCGCCGTCGCCGTCGTGGCTGAACCCCCGCGAGGGGCCCTGGAGGAGGCTGCAATGGATCCCGATTAATGGCCCCATTGCGCTTCCTCCAGGCGAACATCAACCACTGCGCCGCTGCTCAGGAACTTTTGCTCCAGAGCATGGCGCAGTGGTTGATCAACGTCGCCGTGGTCGCCGAGCCGTATTTTGTCCTGCCCAGGAACGACTGGGTGGCGGACTTGGACGGCTCGGTGACCCTCGTTTCGTCGGCCGCCGCCGGTACCCCGCCCCTCGATCGCGTCAAGAGAGGGCGTGGGATCGTCGCAGCACGGTTCGGAGAGATCGCTGTGGTAGGCGTTTATTTCTCCCCGAACCGAACTCTCGCCGAGTTCCAGAACTCCCTAACGGAGCTGGGAGACGTCGTCGTCGCCCTCGGTTCCCTCCCCGCCCTCGTCCTCGGGGACTTCAACGCCAAGAGTCCGGCTTGGGGTTCCCGGTCCACGGACTATAGGCGGGGCAGGATGCTCGAGCACTGGGCGCAGTGCCTGGTGATCGAGAACCGGGGTTCTGTCCCCACGTGCGTGCGGTTTACGGGCGAGTCGGTGGTGGACGTTACGTTCGCCACCCCCAGCCTGTCACCGCGCGTCACCGACTGGCGCGTTATGGAGGAGGTGGAGACCTATTCCGACCACCGGTATATCCGGTTCGACGTCTCCGCCCAGACCCCAGACGCGCCGGTCCGACGGGACCTGAGTGGTCCGCGATGGGCGCTGAAGCAGATGGACCGGGAGCTATTCCTGGAAGCCTCGATCGTGCAGGCCTGGGGGTCACCCCCGGACAGGCCTTCCGACATAAACGACGAGGCGGAGTGGTTCCAGGAGGCCATGTCGGAGATCTACGACGTGGCCATGCCCCGGGTCCGGCAAGGACGCGCCCGGCGTCAGCTGTACTGGTGGTCGAGCGAGTTAGCAGCGCTGCGCGAAGCGTGCGTTGCGGCACGACGCCGGTACACCAGGTTCCGCAGGCGCCGCACCCGACCTCCGGATGCGGCGACTGTAGAGGCGGAGCTGTACGAGGGTTACAGGGCAGCGAAGGCCGTCCTCCGAGACGAGATCTGGCGGGCCAAGGAACTGGCCCGGGAGGAGATGCTGGCGACTCTGGACGGGGACCCATGGGGCCGCCCCTACAATTGGGTGCGAGAAAAGCTCCGCCCCTGGGCTCCCCCGTTGACGCAGAGTCTCCAGCCTCAGTTCTTGGAGGACGTGGTGAGCGCCCTGTTCCCATCGCGAGGGGAGCACGCTCCCCCGCCCATGGCTCCGTCTCCGACGGAACCTGAAGCTGGCGCAAACGCGGACCACAGCGACGACGACGTCTACGACGCTCCAGAGGTGACCGAGGTAGACTTGAGAGTGGCGGTACAACGGCTCAAGGCCAAAAATACCGCCCCAGGACCCGACGGCTTGCCAGGGAAAGCGTGGGTCCTGGCCTCGGAGACTCTCGGGCCTCGACTAGGGGGACTCTTTAGCGCATGCCTGGAGAGGGGCCAGTTTCCGCTTCGCTGGAAGACGGGAAAGCTGGTCCCGATCCAGAAAGCCGGGCGCCCTGCGGACTCTCCGTCCGCATTCCGGCCCATCGTGCTGCTCGACGAGGTGGGCAAGCTCTTGGAAAGAGTGATTGCAGACCGCCTCTTCGGGCACCTGAATCGGGTGGGCCCGGATCTTGCGGAGTGCCAGTTTGGCTTCCGCAGGGGGCGCTCGACGGTGGATGCTGTCATGCGCGTGAGAGCCCTCACGACGGGGGACGCGGTATCCCGGGGCAGGGTCGTCTTGGCGGTGTCTTTGGACATCACCAACGCCTTCAACACCCTGCCCTGGAGTTGCATCAGGAAGGCACTCCGGTATCACCGGGTGCCGACCTACCTCCGTCGCATAGTCGAGGACTACCTGACGGACAGAGCCGTCATCTACCCCGGTCACCGGGGAGAGTGGAACCGGCGAGAGATGTCGTGCGGTGTCCCACAGGGTTCGGTCTTGGGGCCGCCCCTGTGGAACATCGGATACGACTGGGTGCTGCGCGGCGACCTCCCTGACGGCGTCAGCGTAGTATGTTACGCTGACGACACGCTCGTCCTGGCGCAGGGAGAGTCGCACCAGGCGGCGGCCGACCTGGCGACGCAAGCGGTTGCGACAGTCGTTCGTAGGATCCGGCAGTTGGGACTCGACGTGGCGCTGCACAAGACCGAGGCCATGTGCTTCCATGGCGGTCGGAACGCGCCACGGTCCGAGTCCCACATAACGGTGGAGGGGGTTCGCATCGGCGTCGGGAGGACGATGAAGTACCTGGGACTCGTCCTCGACAGCCGGTGGAACTTCAGGGAGCACTTCCTGAGTTTGGCCCCAAAGCTGAACCGGGCAGCAGCCGCCTTCAGGCGACTCCTGCCTAATCTCAGCGGGCCAAACGCCTCCTGCCGAAGGCTGTACGCCGGCGTCGTGCGGTCCATGGCCCTCTACGGGTCCCCAGTGTGGGCCCTGTGCATCCGGACGCGACCACTAAAGTTGGTCGCATGCCAGAGGGTCATGGCTATCCGAATGATCCGGGGATACCGCACGATCGCCGGCGAATCGGCCAACCTCCTTGCCGGATTGCTGCCCTGGGATCTGGAGGCGACTGCCCTCCAGCGCGTCTATGAATGGCGCGTGGAGGCGCAGCGCCGGGGCGTATCCCCGCTGCCTCGAGAAGTCGAGGCGCGGCGGGAAGAGCTCCGGCGCGATCTCAGGGCAGTATGGAGGGAACGACTGTCGCAACCGACGGCCGGGCACGCCGCAATTGCGGCGGTAAGACCCCTCTTTGAGGAGTGGCTAGATCGGCGTCACGGCGTCCTGACCTACCGCATGACGCAGGTCCTCACCGGACACGGAAGTTTCAGGAGGTACCTGTGTCTGATGGGTAAGGAAGAGACGCCTGGGTGTCACCACTGCGAGGGTCGCCCTGAGGACACAGTCGAGCACACGGTGCAGGACTGCCCAGCTTGGGCAGAGCACCGACGTGTCCTCACGGCGACAATAAGCGGAGACCTCTCGCGCCCGGCCTTGGTCGAGGCCATGCTGCGGGGCGAGAGGGAGTGGGAAGCGGTCGCCTCCTTCTGCGAAGCAGTCATGCTTCCGAAGGAGGAGGCGGGCCGCGTGAGGGAGAGGATGGCGTCCTCCCTCCAGCCCAGCCGCAGTGGTAGACGCCCACGGCGTCGGACGTCGGCCGACGATCTCCGGCCACCGTAGGCGCGGGCATGCGGACAGCGAGTAAAGGGCAACTCGCTGTCCGACCATGGACCATGCCCGGGTCGACGGCGCGTCGTGTTCCACGCGCGCCTCAAAGAGCGTCAGCAACATGACGAGGCCCCCTCTGCAGAGGGCCGAAGCCCGCCGGGGTCGTGGGACTCATCCCGTTACCGTGGCCCCGGTATGTAAAGGGTTATTGAAGGAACACCGTGGATTTTAGTCAGTAAAAGTCTGACAGTCCCTCCCACCCTGCCCGGAGTGGGAGGACTTATTTGATAATTTTACCACGCTAAAAAAAAAATAAAAAATAAAAAAAAAAAAAGAGTAGACGTTAATTATATATATGGAATGTATTTTATATTATTATGTTTAATTAGTATTACGTTTCATGTTGTACACTGACAGCCCTAAATCTATCTCCTTTAATTTCTGTCCATCCAAAGGCTGTCTGTACGAGATCGCCCTGTGGGATAAGACCGTCCATTGTACACTGATTTTATTATTTGTATCCTTAAGTGTATTGTAAGGTGTACAATAAATTATATATTAAATAATAATAATAAATAATTGTTAGCCAACCTTAAAAACATTCTTTATTACCAGAAAGATTATATACTCATTACAATTGAAATTCCCTGACTCCTGAACTAGTTGTAAACTGTATGACTTTGCAGACAAGTGCTGTATAATTGTGCCTTTTCTAAATAAGTCCGTTATCTTACAGGCTACGGCATCATGGTGCCCCCACCGACTTTAAACAACCAGCATTCCAACAACGCCCTCACCGATGGCCAAGAAGACGACGGCCAGTACCGCGAGGATCCCAGCATCTACGAGGACCCGAAGTACAACAACAGAGCTCAACCACGACCAGCTCCTATCAGGCAGTACCACCAGCCGGCCCAACCTGCACCAGCGAGGCAGTACCAACAAGCTGCACCCCTGCCAACAGCTGCACCAGCTCCTCAATACCAACAGCAAAGCCAATTGAGATCAGCTCCTCTATACTCCCAACAGACTAGCCTCTTCAACCAAGGTCCTCAGCAATTTCCGTCTCAGAACCAATTCCAGTCTCAGAACCAATTCCAGTCCCAAAACCAAGAGTATCGTCCTCAAAGTCAAGTCTACCATCAACAACCCCAGTTCTCATATCAGGCGTACACTCCTCAGCCATCATACCAGGGCCAGAACATTCAGAGTCAGAGCTTCCAGCCACAGTATCAACAACAGACATACCAAACCCCGAATCAGAATTTCAACCCATTCTTTGGCCACCCAGCCCAGAACTTTGACCCCAGCTCTGGGTCTTATTCTATTAACTTTACTGGTTAAGTAGTGATGCGCTGATTGTTAAATGGTTGTTTTGAGGGTGTGCTAGGGATTAGTTTAGTGGTGGGGTAGACGATTCAAGATATTGCATACTTTTAGGCCCATTTAGGAAACTAAACACTTAATGCATTTAGCACTAAACCTATTTAATATATCATAATATGTCGCTGATATTTTCAATTGAGTGAAATAGGACAGTGATATTACTAAATGTGTTTAGCGCCAATTGCTCCTAGTGTACATTTCACTTGTTTATGAAAATATTGAAAAACTGAAACAAAATATAGTAGAGTGAAAATATAAATGGTTTCTATATGAGTAGGTCTACTGTGACTTCATAAAGCTACCATAACTCTGTTGTTGGAGAGAGACGAAGCTAAACAAGATGGATAATACTATTCCTATTTCGCAACAGAATCATGAAGGTATTATTGGAAAGTATCAAAAAATGGCTGCTGATTTCAGGGATTTTATAAAGAATCGTCTATTACACCAACATTTACTAATATAGTATTTTGTACAAAATATTGAATATTTGAAGGGTATCTCCCAAAGTGACGAACGACACCTTTTTTACGATTTTTGTATATTTTTAGTACTAGTCAATTATTCCGGTGTGTTTTATAAAATTTTGAAGGAAGGAGCTTTAATATTGCGGCTAGCTATATGAATTAAATTATTTGTTTTATACTTTTCTTTTTGTAAGGATTAATTGATAAAACATTGAAATATGCCATTCTTATTATGTGTATGATCATATTATCCGCTGACAGTTCTATTTATATCCAAGTATTATATTCATATATCTTATAAGTTGTTTCATTTATTTATCAATCTGTCATTTAGTTTATTTACTTCTTAAAATATTATGTGTGTGTATGTAATTACCAGTTTATTTTTCGGTATTTATTTATCGGTACATTAGTCGGTCTATAAGTATGTAATAAGTATAGTGTAAATGCTAGAATCTGTTATATAATAAACAATATATTTGTAATCATTTACTACATTTTGTACATATACCGTTAGTATATTTATCTCTATTTGTGTCTTGGCAACAATCTGTTTTTTTCAAATTGTTTTTTTTTTCATATCAATCTGATATGAAAAAATAAACAATTTAGTTATCAGTAGAAGACACAATATAATAAATTGCTAGTTAATACTTTTCGTAACATGAACCGTCTTTAAACGACCAGTTTAACAAGAATAATGTATTATATTACACTAAGATCCACAAGCTACACTAAATGCATTTAACACTAAACCTATTTAAAATAGAACTTTATTTCTCTATCATCTTCATGGAACTGACCGAAATAGAACCACGATTTAAATCCGTTTAGAACTAAATGCATTTAGTGATATACAGTGTAACTGGGCTTAATAGCCTAAACTTATTTACTCAAAACGAATCACGATTAAATACGTGAAAACCAGATCTAATTTAGAGCAGATGACTCAATTAGCAGCCAGGCTATTGTAGCCAGTCTTCAGCAGCCAATCTTATGATCTTCAGGCAATTATTTATGGCAGCCCAACTGTGGACTTCGGATTGGCTGATATTACTGGCTGATAGCCTCTAGTGTTGTGTTAACAATACCTCGTTCTTAAGTGAACAAGTACGGTACAGACGCACGAAAAGTTGCAAGAATTTAAATTTGAATTACGTACTGTTACTTAATGCCGACGAAAAATATGTTGACACTGTTTGCAACTGTGTAATTTCCTGTTTTTAAGTAACCTTATAGATATCATTGCTTTTAATATACAAGTGATCCTAGTTTGGGAGACACGGCTCACAATATCTATATACAGACTTGCATCATATGTATGAAAGTGATCTAACAAAAAATTACTATTTTTTACTTTTAGCAAGACCTTAATTAAAAAAGCAGTATAGGGTAAATTTATCGTATCGCTTACCGCCAGCATCATCTATAATAAATAATTAATAAAATGTAAATGCCTTTTGTTCGATCGATGTTTAGGCTGACCCTTTATTAGGTAATCGTCATTCCGACCTAAGGGTTTTCCCTTACACTCTAACATCGTGATGGTAATAAGTTACCATCACGATTTTAGAGTGTAAGGGAAGTTTATAACATAATCTGAAATTACAGGATTTTAGAGTTCGGTCAGTTGCGTTGTTAAGTATGCGATATGTGTATACTTATGTATGTTTCATTTGTGACAATAAACTATTACTATTACTCATTAGCTTCATTGAGCTATTTTGAAAACGGCAAACACTATCTTACTTGCCTTAAATTTAATCTTTAGCAATTTGCTTTTGAAAGTCTTGCTTGTATACAACGACGAGGTATTATTACTGCTGCTAGTCTTGTGTTGATTCTGTTTTACAATGTATATAATTATTATAAAATCATGATCTGATGGGGCTCTGAGTCTCTGATATTACTTTTTTCGTTTTCAATATGTGTGAGGTAGAATAGTGTCAATACCATGTACTTTGATGATGTACAATACATCGTGGGTTTTCTGCAAAAACATGTTTAATGCAGATTAAATTGACTGAATTATTGAAATTTCAGTAGATCTTAGTGTGGTTTAATAGTCACAAGAACTTATATTTTTGTATTTCGTCAATTTATATGGCATAAAAATATGTTATTCAAGTGCTTTAAAACATTTTCAGAAATATTAATTTTTAATAATTATGTTTTCGCAGTAAACCTATGACATATGATAAAAAACCAGTAAACCTATGATATCTGCTAACTAAGAAAGTTCTGGGGTTTTTAGGATCCTGGGCTTTCCAGCAAATTCATATTTCAATTTACTAAGAAACATATATTATATACATTTCGTGCATATAGAAACTGCAATTTATTGAAATTGCGATTCCATAACTAATTTACAAAATTGGTTGCTCAATTATTTTTCTATTCTGTTAATGTGTTGCCAATTCTTTAAATAAAATAAAATTGTAATAAAACTTTTATAGTACACCGCAATAAAATAAATATTCAATAAACGAACGTTGTATTACGCACACGTATAAAATGGCGATCGTGCGAAATAATACGTGTACCGATTGTAAATATATGATTAAATAAAATGTTATGTAATAAATGGCGTGTTTCCTTTTATTGTCACAGAGAAAGTGCACTAGTTACCGTTTAGAGTGGGTTACTTATTTGTCATGCAAAATGTATATGAGGAAATGAGGAAGACCAAAGAAATGATAGAATGAGTAAAAGTCTGTGTGATGTTATTTCTCCACCGCTCTTAAGTGATTGATACAGTATAGACACTGTTTGGTCTGCTCAAATCTGTGTGTTTCTATCCTCAAAAGATGACTACGGATATAAACCCACATGTTTCTCATTTGATCAGTACGGATTGTACGTACTTTAAAGGAGACGTGGATATCTGAGTTTGTTTCGGAATTTCTTCTCAGGGTTCATCTAGTATATATTTACGAAAAAATGACATCAAAAAGTGTTATTCCACCACCATGAAGCATGAAGGTGCTCTTTTGAGGAAAAATTATACAGATTTTAACGGACAGTCCGGCAGTACAAGCTATGTCAGGTACCTCAATTTAGAACTTTAAGGAACTCAACGATTTGACGATTATTACCAAAGTAAGAACGTTTGGCTAGGCCGCATAAAGTACGCAAACTTCCAGATAATCATGAAATTTACTCCAAATATAGCAAAGTACATAGTTCACACATGCATAATAGCTTTTGGACATTATGCAGATAAGTGTCTGAAATGGCTTTTTGAGGAAAGAACCACGTAGATTTAAGGGCGCTTCGGTGCACTCTACGCTGCGTCGAAGCACGTAAACTATGCTGCGCTTCAGTCAACTTACTACCACTTAGTCCTCGTTTGTTCCTGTGGCGTTTGAAACGTCTGGTGTTTAGGGGAGGGAAGGAAAGGTATACTCTCGTACGAGAAATTGGTAAGCAACTTAAGATCCGTGGTTTGGATCACTGCACCGGATATTTTTGGGTCAGAGATTTGCTGTTGCCTTTCAGAGTGGAAACGCTGCAAACACTCTGGGGTCTTTTTCAGCCAGGATTCCAGGAACGATCCGGGGTGGTTTATAAAAATATGGTTGGTTATTATTTATTTATATTTTAGCATTTTTGTGTTCTCTCAGTAAAATTTTATACTTCATCGCTCGGGGCTTCCCTCCCGTGGGCTTTATCACGATAAAACATAACCCTCTTCCTTAGCAGTCGGGTAAGTAGCTTATAACCTTCCTCTTTAAGCTATTTTAATACCAAATTTCATCCAAATTTACCGCGAACTTTCGAAGATAAAGATAAGATAACTTTCGTTTAAACAAATAACTTTTCCGCTCTGTGATAATATATAATAGCATAGTTATCATGGAAGTATCATTTAGTATAATATATTTTTAAATAAACCTTATCCACACATTTAAAATTGCATCCAATACGAGTTAGTGTAGTTCTAAGGCTAAGTTGGCATGTTTTATATAACTCCTCTATGTTGCATGACAATGTCTTGTGGTTCGTGAAATTGATTTGATGATACAGACACAAGCTATAAAACTGATAGGGTTTCAAGAAGTCATGCTATTTAGTTTTTGACGACAGGGTTTGATTAGTCGTTGCGGGTTTGATTCCAGCACTGGAACAAATGTTTGTATGGCCTACGTGTAAGTATTTGTTCCGGATATGGATGTTTGCAAAAAAGGAAACACTGGATACAGGAGTAATTCCTACTGTGGGTCAATATTGTATTTGAAAAAATACAAATGATACATGATACAGTTTTAGCTTTCTACCAGTAGTGAAAGAAATTTCTTAAATTATCAGGCCAATTAAGATGATATGCAATGCAATGGGATGACGATTGATGAAATAACTAGTGGATAAATATTTCTTCCAACTTAACAGACAAACATACATGTATGTATGGCTTATGTGGTTTTTTTTTTAATTAATAATAGGCTCGCATTTGACCACCATCTTACCTGATGGTAAGCGATGATGTGGTCGAAGATGGAGCACGCTCACCTAGAAGTAACCTATTCACTCTTGACTTAAAGACCCCTTTTTTTTTGGGGTGGGAAAATCATCGAATGACTTCTTCTGCTCTGGGTCAAGCGGAAGGGTGTGTCAGATTTCTACTGACTAAAAACCCACCCTGTTCCTTCGGCTGCCCTAAATTTCCGGAGCCGCGGTAACTCGGTAGAATTTTCCCGCAAACCCTATAGGCATTGGCCCTATGAGGCCCCGTCACTGGTGTTGACAGCTCTTTGAGGCGCACGTGGAACACGACGCTCCGCCGACCCGGGCCTGGTCCTTACCGGACGGTGAGCGACCCCTACTCGCCGTCCGCAGGCCCGCGCCTACGGTGGCCGGAAATCGGCACGTGATCCCCGACGCCCGGGGCGTCTCCCGCGGCGGCTGGGGCGCGAGGAAGAGAGTTGCTTCTCCCTCGCGCGTTCGGCCTCCTCCTTCGCTAGCATGACTGCTTCGCAGAAGGAGGCGACCGCTTGCCATTCCCTCTCGCTCCGCACCATAGTCTGAACCAGAGCAGGGCGCGAGAGGTCGCCGCCGCCTACCGCCTCTACGAGGACACGACGAGGAAAGACCCCTAGGTTATAGCTGTGAGAAACGTGTGGAAAATGAAAACATAATAATAAATTTGCGGCTTTCAGTCAAACCGGCTGCAGCCGAGGACTAGTGTTTTACATGAATCGTCTGCCTATCTGACCTCCACAACCCAGTAACTGGGTAACACGATACCCCTTGGTAAGACTGATGTCATATTTTCTGGCATCATCATGATGTACAAAAATGTCAGCCGGGATCAACGGCTCAACGTGGTTTCCGAAGCACAGAGGGATCTTAATATATTAGGATAACCCATCTGAGGACTCGCCTCGGCAACCATTGCTTAACCCTGAACATAGACACGTGTAGCTGTAACAATTTAGCCACAAGCTCTTTATTTATTCTTCTTCTCAACAAATTTACATTTGTGTCGAACAGTGGTTACAAATGTTACAATATAAAAATTAAATAGTCGTCATAAAGCAAACACTACATAATACATTAGTCCCAACATTATTAGTGTTAATATTAAATTAATAATTATAATAATTAAACTTAATAAAATTCTAAACAATTATACAATATAAATTCAATTCATAAATGAAAAATAATAATGATATAAATGTCAATAAAATTAATTAGGATGTAATGTCATGATTATAATGTCAGATATTACATAATGTCATTAAAATACATATAATCACAGTTTGAACTACTACTATCTTTGAAACACTATGCTGTAATAACATTTCTTCAATAACAACGACTTTATTTTTCTTTTGAATTCATTTGGATTCACAAAGTTTTTAAATTGTACAGGCAGTTTATAATAAATATTTACTGATTGCACTCTTGAGGCATGTTTAACGACATTAAGCTTCGGCTGTATAAAATCATTAAATTACTTGATCAGTATAAACAAAAAAAGTTCTATAAACTAAATGTAACTTGACCTTTGAAATCAAACACCTGGTTTGGTAAGTAAGTAGTCAGCATGACAATAATTATAAGGGCGTTCACAAACTGGTAATTCAAGTATAGAGAGGAAATACCGTAGGCGGCGACTATGTCCGGCTCGCGAGTAGGCGGCCTTACTCCCTCGAGCCAAATATGTATGTATGTTGAACTGTGATGGAATCATTGACGTTTTGCTGAACCGATTTGTAATCCTTTCTTTGTTTGTAAAGGTATCAAGTGGATCCAAGTGGTCCCATTGTCATCAAGTCAGGATCTGATGATGGAATCCTGGAGAAATCGAGGGACCTCTTTAAATATTATAGGCACACTTTTAGCGATTTGGGTGCTTCTTTTATAGTAACTTGTGCAGTTGTTCTCAAAAACACCATAAGCTGAAGACATTTTTATTTTTCATTCAGAGTAAGTAAGGCTATAATAAGTTTCCAATGGAAATAAACAGCATTTCATTGTAAGTAATAATCATATCGTATTTGAATTTACGGTAGATCTTTAATAAAAACTTTTTACCAAAAAATTAAACCGACTCCCAAAAACACTGCAAAGTGAAAAATAACTTTAATTTCGGTAGTCGGTGTCTTTAGTTTTGTATTTTCGTTTATGGCACCGACTTCCGAAATTAAAGTTATTTTTCACTTTGCAGTGTTTTTGGGAGTCGGTTTAATTTTTTGGTAAAAAGTTTTTATTTCACTCTTTTTAGTTGGTCGATTTTTAATTTACCTAGTTAAAAGAGCCTAAATGTCATCTACTTATAACCTTTTACAAAATATTGCTTTTCCCAATGCTGGGCCGTTAATTTTTGAGGAGTTCTCCTGGTACTTCACCATCAGCTCTACATCACCATATGCATTGTGACGAACATAAAGTGCTTAACATCCATATTCAAGTATTCGAATCGCAATCCACGAAATACTTATTATTGAGTAGGTTCGGCGGCCATCTGTGGTCTTCATCATCAGTTCCACTTCCCCAAATGGTATTTTTTGAGAGCAACTGCACAAGTTACTATAAGAAATACCCAAAACGCCATAGGTGTGCCTATAATATTTGAAGAGTTCCCTCGATTTCTCCAGGATCCCATCATCAGATCCTGACTTGGTGATAAATGGTACCAATTTCGAAGTATACCCTTTCAAACAAAAAAAGAAATTTCCAAATCGGTTCAGCCGTCTTCGAGTAATCGATGATCATACATAAAAAAAAAAGAGAAAAAAAAAATATACGCGTCGAATTGATAACCTCCTCTTTTGGTCGTCGGTTGATAAAAATGGAGGACAGGCAGAAACGGTACTTTTAGAATATCAGAAAACACTAAAATTTCTAATGCTCGCTATTCCACTGTACATGGTATAGCTATATAAATATATACTATAGCTGACTATACTAATATTTTAAATACGAAAGTTTGACTGATTGTTTGTTACGCTTTCGCGGCAAACCCACTGAATCAATTTTGAACACCCACATCATAATCACAACTGAAAAAGATTGTACAAGATCAAGTCGATATTTATCTTTCTCTTATTAATAAAATATTACTTTTAATTAAAAGAAAAAATATGCATTACATAATATTTTATGCACATTTTTCATTCACAATATAGTTTTTGCAGAACTAAAACGCCAATTTCGCGCTGGATCTCAACTTATACACGCCAAGAACTTCTTTTTATTGTTTATAGGCTTGTGTTTCACCACTATCTCACCTGATGGTAAGCAATGATATGGTTGAAGGTGGAGCACGCTTACCTAGAAGTAACCTATTCACTCTTGACTTAAAAACCCCCAGGTTATAGCTACCGAGAAACAGACACCGGCAGGGAATTTCACTCCTTAGCTGTACGCACAATGAAAAGGTATTATATGACTTGACTTTCATATGACATAGGCTTTATAATTGTTGTACAATTTTGAAAAGTGGGCCCAGTGTTCATACATGGTTTGGCATGAAAATCCGATGAAAAAATCCGAAACTACTTTTCATTAATCTACCCCTAAGGATCTCAAACCAAATTGGCAGCCACGGCTCCTGTTGAGGGAGGCCCTTGGATTCAATCTCGGTATTTGCGGGACTACGAATTTTCAATACCGCGGATCTCGGTATTTGCGGGATCCCGCATTTTGAAAATATTCACATTTATATAAGGCAAATAAAACGATGAATTAATCAACTAACATAACATTTATTTACGTATTACTATTAATATGAGATCAATCAAATCACACCGTTTATTTATCACGAAAAAACAATGAATTAATCAACTAACTCCACATTTATTTAAGTATTACTACTAGTATGAGATCAATCCAATTACACCGTTTATCATAAAAAAAATAATGAATTAATCAACCGCGGGATTTGCGGATCCCGCGCCCGTAATCCCGCATCGCGCGGGATTGGAAAATGACGCGGGATCCCGCAATACCGAGATCTCGGTATTCCGGGATTGGAAGCCCTACTAAAAAGTGCTATTGGGTTTTTCTATAAGACAAATGCACATATTTTAACATTACTCTACGGTATTCTCTCCAACCTAACAACTCCTTTTTATCTCAAAGAACGTTTTAAGTTTCTTCATGAAACACATGTTAAAAATTTGAGATCATCGGAGAATTTGAGACTTTCAATGCCTGCACATTCCACTAAATTGTTTTGATCTTAGTTTACGGTGCAAGCTGTTCGCTTGTGGAATGCATTGCCGGTGTCAGTAAGACAAGCTCAGTCACTCGCTACTTTTAAGAGCTCGGTTGCTAATAATTTTCTTTCAAATGTATGATTATTCCTTTGTTTACTCTCAATATGATGTTAAAGAACACATTATATTTATATATAACTAGCTTTTACCCGCGACTTTGTTCGCGTGGGAGGTTTTTCCCGCGTAATTCCCGATCCCGTAGGAATACTGAGATAAAAAGAATCCGTAAAAAATGTCCGTCTCCTGGTTCTAAGCTACCAGTGTACCAATTTTCAGCCAAATCGGTTCGGCCGTTCTTGAGTTATAAATAGTGTAACTAACACGACTTTCTTTTATATACAACGTGTAACGGAAAGGGTATATACATACAAAGGGCACGGATTCTTTGGATGATATCAAACGATATTGGAAAGGTTTCAACTCAAAATAAAATTCTCTAAAAATTGATACCCGGAAGTTTCTTAAATTGAAATCATAACAATCGTGTCACCGCACTACGTAGGTCAATAACTTTCCACGTTACTTGCAAATATCACGATAAATCTCTTCCGTAATTCTGTGCGCCTAGTACTGTAGTAGCCTAGCGTAAAGGGGGTGTTCTTTTGTCAGCGCGAGAAAGGAGATAAGATTAAAAAACCCTTCCAATATCGTTTGATATCACCCAAAGAAGCCGTGCCCTTGGTATGTATACAGGGTGGCCCAAAAGTCGTGGATCAAACGCAAATAGGGGTTAGATGGGGTCATCAGCTGCAAAAAGTTGTTCTACGGGATGGACCCCTGCAGAGTTATAATTTATTTTGTGTTTTTATGAGAAAATTGATTTTTTTAAACTAATTCCTATTAAAATTCGAAAAAATCTACATCCTGTATCTTTTTTATAATTTTCACTAGATTGGTACTGATGAGTCCTTGCGTTAGACATGCCATTTATGGTTGTTTATTGGGTGTGTTGAAGATAATATTGAGTTTTACGAATTTTTTTTTAAAACATAACTTTTTATTTACTTTGGAGCCCACTGTGAAAAAAAAAATACTCTACCGAAAAGTGACCCTGTATTACAAGTTTTGGCGCATTTAATAGGGGTTCTGAAAAGGTATTACACATGGCCATGAGTGGCTCTAATATCTTTCTAGGACGAAAAAACAAAACAACGATTGTGAAATAATTGTTTTATTAAGCAAAACATTTTACAATAATTGCTCAAAATTCCTGCCTCTGACCATAATACATAATCTGCACCGTCTAATAAAATTCCTACGTAATCTACGGAATGCACCGATGATCTCAAATTTCTAACATGTGTTTCATGAAGAAACTTAAAACGTTCTTTGAGATAAAAAGGAGTTGTTGGGTTGGAGAGAATACCGTAGAGTAATGTTAAAATATGTGCATTTGTCTTATAGAAAAACCCAATAACACTTTTTAGTAGGGCTTCCAATCCCGGAATACCGAGATCTCGGTATTGCGGGATCCCGCGTCATTTTCCAATCCCGCGTGATGCGGCATTACGGGCGCGGGATCCGCAAATCCCGCGGTTGATTAATTCATTATTTTTTTTATGATAAACGGTGTAATTGGATTGATCTCATACTAGTAGTAATACTTAAATAAATGTGGAGTTAGTTGATTAATTCATTGTTTTTTGTGATAAATAAACGGTGTGGTTTGATTGATCTCATATTAATAGTAATACGTAAATAAATGTTATGTTAGTTGATTAATTCATTGTTTTATTTGCCTTATATAAATGTGAATATTTTCAAAATGCGGGATCCCGCAAATACCGAGATCCGCGGTATTGAAAATTCGTAGTCCCGCAAATACCGAGATTGAATTCAAGGGCTTCCAATCCCACAGGGATTGGAAGCCCTACTTTTTAGACCATTATTTACACCATTTTTTGCATGAAATATTACCAACACATCAAATTAAACTATCAAACTACAAAACGGCGTAAAATGCCAAATAAATCGTAACTTATATTAGCTTAAAAACGTTATCAATATTAATAAGAACTATTAAATTACTAAGTTAGAGTCATAAAGTAAGAACTGCACCAACATCATGTCACTTAGCTGTAACTTGATCCGACCTTGCAACTCACACTTGACATTTGGCGACATTATGCAACAGCGAAGCAGTTAATTAATTACGATCAATCTGCTCTAGATTTCGCGATGAATATTGTAATTTATGGAGTTGTTACTTAATTGCTAATCCTTAATTTTAGTGTTTTATAGTAACGGTATAAGCAAAGCTTATTTGGTTATAGACACCTTTATAACAAGCTGTTGCACGTGACGTAGGATCTATGTATCTATTAAATATATCTGGACCATCTTGGAAAGGAGAGTTAGACTTCTACTGATTAAAAATTCACCCCGTTTCTTCAGCTGCCCTTAAGTTCCGGGGCCGCGGTATGTCGCTAGAACATTCCCGCAACCCCGAATCTAGGCTATCTTAGTTTCCGCACATACTTATTCCTCGCGACGCACGATAGTTCATATTAAGTTTAGACCCCTATTTATTTTTCCCGCAACCCCGTCAGGCAATGGCCCTATAGGACCCCGTCACTATTGCTGACAGCTCTTTGAGGCGCGCGTGGAACACAACGCGCCGCCGACCCGGGCCTGGTCCTTATCGGATGGTGAGCTACTCCTGCTCGCCGTCCGCAAGCCCGGTGGCCGGAGATCTGCACGTGATTCCCCCTCCCCCCCGGGGGGTCTCCCGCGGTGGCTGGGGCATGAGGAAGAGAGATGCCTCTCCCTCGCGCGTTCGGCCTCCTCCTTTGCTAGCATGACTGCTTCGCAGGAGGCGACTGCATCCCATTCCCTCGCTCCGTACCATGGTCTGAACCAGGGCTGGGCGCGAGAGGTCACCGCCGCCGATCGCCTCCACGAGGACACGGCGTTGCTCCTCCCAAGCAGGGCACACCTCGACCGTGTGCTCCACCGTGTCCTCCGGGTGGTCCTCACAATGACGACACCCGGGCGCGTCCTCCCGCTGTATCCGAAACAGGTACCTCCCGAAACAGCCATGTCCAGTTAGCACCTGCGTCAGGCGCAAGGTGAGGACGCCGTGGCGTCTCTCAAGCCACTCCTCAAAGAGGTAAGTTTGTTAAGTAGTGTTGCTGCTGGCTGCTGGTGGAGCCGCGCGGGCGCACCAACCTGTTGAGGGAGGCGCCACTGACGCACGAACTAACCTCATTGCGACCGATTTGGACTTATTCAGTTGTTCACTGGGTGAATTCACAAGGCGTACTTTGTTTGTAATTTGTTACAAAAATCAAAATTTATGTTAGAATTAGTGTTCTATCGAATTAGGTTACCCTGTAAGAATGGCCGTATAGTAGATAAATAAATAAAATAAATAAATAGGGGTCTAAACTTAATATGAACTATCGTGCGTCGCGAGGAATAAGTATGTGCGGAAACTAAGATAGCCTAGATTCGGGGTTGCGGGAATGTTCTAGCGACATACCGCGGCCCCGGAACTTAAGGGCAGCTGAAGAAACGGGGTGAATTTTTAATCAGTAGAAGTCTAACTCTCCTTTCCAAGATGGTCCAGATATATTTAATAGATAGATAGATCCTACGTCACGTGCAACAGCTTGTTATAAAGGTGTCTATAACCAAATAAGCTTTGTTTATACCGTTACTATAAAACACTAAAATTAAGGATTAGCAATTAAGTAACAACTCCATAAATTACAATATTCATCGCGAAATCTAGAGCAGATTGCTATTACTAAATAGTTACTTCGTAACAGATACATCACTCTCATACAAAAGCGAAAATACCTACGCTATAATAGCCTACAAAATCTTAATAATAATACCAACTGTTTGCAGCGAGAAGAAATGTACCATAAGTACGCACACATAGAGTTGAGATTGTTTTGCCCGCCGCGCGACTCACGTCATCGAGCGAATGTCCTAGGGTTTGTATATGATGATATTGGTAATAAAACGAATATAGAAAAACAATTATTTTTTATTTGTTGATTATGTTTCAGTTTAATAAAATGGTAGATGTATTTTTTCCTTCGCTGAATTCCCGATTATTAAATTTTAGTATCAAAAATATCCAAAACCGCGTAAATAATTTTAATTTTAACAAAATTCCGTGTAAATAAATAATCAAAAGGGAAACAGGAGCAAAGCGGAGGAAAATCAATAGTTTTTAGGTCAATCCATTATGACGTCAAAATGATTTAAAAAGGCTCAGGCAGGCGTGCGGCAGCCCACTGTCGGATGTACCGACGGCGATACGCGAAGCGGTCGGCATATAACGCGTGGCCTTGAGCGAGTGCCTGCTTATACCCTATTTCCTTTTAACCGTCGATATCATCTAGTTAGCCGCCTTCTAGTCTAACCGGATGCAGCTAAGTATTAGTGTTTGTATTACATAGAGCGCCTGCCTATCTGACTTCCAAAACCTAGAAGTTGGGTAGCACGCTACCTCTTGGCCTAACCAGTGTTCTTGCTTTTGACCATCCGGAATGACTGACAAAGATGTCCAATTGACTACTGGGACCAACAAGTTAACGTGCTTTCCGATGCACGTGGGCATCACACCGGCAGCTTCCAAACTCCGGACTACTACTACTCTACCATTTTATTAAACTGAAACATAATCAACAAATAAAAAATAATTATTTTTCTATATTCGTTTTATTACCAATATCATCATATACAAACCCTAGGACATTCGCTCGATGACGTGAGTCGCGCGGCGGGCAAAACAATCTCAACTCTCTGTGTGCGTACTTATGGTACATTTCGTCTCGCTGCAAACAGTTGGTATTATTATTAAGATTTTGTAGGCTATTATAGCGTAGGTATTTTCGCTTTTGTATGAGAGTGATGTATCTGTTACGAAGTAACTATTTAGTAATCTGTGGTACAAGCGACAAAAAAAGAAATGTTCAGGAGAGCCGTTCAAAGTTTAGAATTTTAGAAAAACTAATGTATTTTTTTATTAAAACATCGTGAAAACTAAAACAGTTTTTAATTTTCCAATCGGGAAATATGACAAAATAAAAGATAAGAGAACACAAGAAACAGTCGGCTTTCAAAACAATACCAGTCCAAAATATGACTTATACCGTATTTCCTTTTAACCGTCGATATGTATTTTAAAATGACATAAAACATGCATAACATAAAAAATCTGGAAGTTAAGGTTACTTACATAGTAATAAGCACTTAAGTAATAAGTGAAAATATAATCAGGTATTAGGATCGCTTATTAATGAATCGATACTGGAGAGATCGTTTGAAAATACAATCTAATAAATATAAGGATATTTCATTTTAATTTGGCGTAACATTGTACGATACCGTGAAATAATTTAATTGTGAATGTTGTAGCACTGTAATATTTTATTAAATAGACAATTCTATCTATAAGTACATCTATGCATATAAATAAATTTGAAGTGTCTGACTCTGATTTCAAAATAACTGTGTTTTCTCAGGTGCTCATAGTTAGTTATTTACGCAATACTAAAAAACAAACTTTATTCTAAATTTTACCTATGGTGTATGTCCGGCCGTATCTCTGTAACGGCTAACCCGATTTAAATGAGACTTTCACTGGAAGTCGAAAGAAGTTATAGGGCAACACATACTTACCTTTATATCCCAAAATTCTCACGGGGTCTCATAGGAATCCCACGCGAACGCAGTCGCAAGCATAGGTAGGTAGTATAATAAACTTATTTTGGCTTCAACTGTCTTGTCAACAGCGGCGAATTTTATAGTCTTTGGCGGGGAACTATCCCTGGGTCGTCTCTTTTAGAATTTCATAAAATATATAGTGATATGTAAGTAGTCATGAGATTTTATGACCAGACATATTTATATTTAAATATATTAAGTATCAATAATATCCTTCCTACTAATATTATAAATGCGAAAGTTTGTGAGGATGGATGGATGTTTGTTACTCTTTCACGCAAAAACTACTTAACGGATCCGAATCATATTTGGTAAGAAGGTAGTTGATGACCTGGAATAACACATAGACTACTTTTTATCCCAGAATTCTCACGGGATCCGGATTTACGCGGGAAAAACCTCCCACGCGAACGAAGTCGCGGGCAAAAGCTAGTCCCATATATACCTTGAAACTTTAAGGACAGTTGTTTTAAGAATTTTAACAGTTGCATCCGAGTAATAAAAGAGAAATAAAATACATTAAAACATAACTATCCATGACAGTTTGACCTTTAAAACCACGCTGTAATTTTGAATAATTAAATACTTGTCCCAATAATTATTGTAGCAATTACTTCCGAAATCTTATATTAACTTTAACAGATATGATCAAGTTTCGTTATCAAGACAATTATAGCGGGCTGCGGGAATGTTCTAACGAGACACCGTAGCCCTGGAACTTAAGGTCAGCTGAAGGAACAGGGTGGGTTTATAGTCAGGAGGTCTGACACTCCCTTCCGCTCCACCCACAGTGGTAGGAGTTATTAGATGATTTTCTCACCCGCAGAAAAAATAAAAAAATTGGCCAAGTGCGAGTCAGACTCGCCCATGAAGGGTTCCGTAGTAACTACGCCAAATAACTTTGTTTTTCATAGTGTTTGTATGAAATACAAAGTTATATTTGCGGTTTTAGAAAATATGCTGTATCTCAAAAACTGCTGACCCGATCTCGTTTAGACCCATTTTCGTTGAAAGTTTACATTAAGATCTACAGCTTATATTTTTTTTTATATTTTCACTCCATTATTATAGAAGTTAGAGAGGGGACGGTCACATTCTACCACTTTGGAAGCGTATATCTTTTAAACGAATAACTTTATGAAAAAGTGGGTTTACAAACCTCTATGTAATTTTTAAAGGCCTGTCTATAAATATCACACACGCATAGGTTTCATGAAAAAAATATTTTCAGTTTCAGTTCCATGTATAGGGAGCCCCCTTTATTTTACATATTTTCTAATTTTTTTCTTAAAATCGAATAGCGGTTCACAAAGTACATCAACCTACCAAGTTTCACATTAATAGTCCTAATAGTTTCAGAATAAAATGGCTGTGACATACGGACGGACAGACAGACAGACATGACGTAACTATAAGGGTTCCGTGTTTTGCCATTCGGCTACGGAACCCTAAAAAGACAATTATAGCGTGGTATATCTGTGTATTTTTTCTTTGGACACGTCTCTAGACGGACAAGGACTCCATGGAACGCCTTGGGCTGTGCAAGGCAAAGTCTTACACAACAGGCCGTAGCTCACACATACAATGGTCTGAAATAGTCTGACTAAATCATTAGTTATCACCTGGGTGAATAGGTTACTTCTAGGTAAGCGTGCTTCATCTTCGACCACATCATCAAACGCGAGCCTATTATTAATTAAAAAAAATAGTCTGCTGTGGGCCGATGCGGAAGAGTGTATATGTATCTAATTCCACCAAGCCCGTTCCATCATAGGACTACAAGACAAACGGCGATGCGTGGTGCGACATCGTTACATGGCGGACATCCCAGCCATAAGCACAAAACGTTTTGGGAATATTTTCATTGTGCGTACAGCTAAGGAGTGGAATTCCTTGCCGGAGTCTGTGTTTCCTGATCGCTATAACCTGGGAGTCTTTAAGTCAAGAGTGAATAGGTTACTTCTTCGTCCACATCATCAGGTGAGATGGCGGACAAACGCGAGCCCATTAACAATAAAAATAAATTTTAAAAAATGTTGCCGCAAAGCTATGAATGCCATTTGCCCCATATTTGTTTATTCCATAAATTAGGATTATTTCTCTTCTCTTCTTCCTATGTATGAGGTCGCCCAGTGGTCACAGCCTGACTTGCGAGTTGCAGGTTCTGAGTTCGAACCCAGAGAGTCTTACTTTGTGTATTTTGAAATAAAAACGGTAAGTAGTCTGTAACGTACGCACTACTGGGTCACAAGCTTCCCCTCTATGAGAGAGATCGCTGGTTGATGGATGACATATATCTTCGAATTCTCTGTCCAAGGATATGCCGGCTTCCTCATGATGTTTACTTTCACCGTTTTGATAGCAGTGATGATGATGTAAATTAGACGAAGTAAGGTTATGTAATTCTTCTTCTTCTTATCGTGTGGGGGTAGTAAGGTATAACGACCCCATACACCCTAGTGCCAGAGTTTCTAGACTGCCTTAAGGGCCTCTGACGTGCTCTATTTTGACGACCGCCATTTGGCGACCGGGACCACCGGCTTATACGTGCCGTCCGAAGCACGGAACCATCTTTTTATCAGACAATCAGGTGATTCAGGCCTGCAATGTCCTAGCCAGGGCCGGATTAACCATTAGGCGGAGTAGGCAACTGCCTACAGGCCCCGCATAAACTAGGGGCCCAGGCCCAGTGCACGCACCAACAAAACATGTTTCTTCGAACGATAATTTGATGTGCGTGTGAACTTAGGGTCCTCACTGTTATCTCACGAAATACAAATCATTAGATTTAGTAGTAGAATTAAAAGTAAAAGTAAGAAAAGGGGCCCCGAGAATGCCATTGCCTTAGGGCCTCTGACAGGGTTAATCCGGCTCTGGTCCTAGCCAAACTGGAAACAGCTTTACAAAGTATGCTTCCCGCGGGAATCGAACCCATGACCACCGGGTCACAAAGCAAACGCCTAAAGAACTCGACCACGACCACTGAGGCAGTTATGTAATGTAATGAAATGGCTGTTGAGTCTGAACTACATGGAAACATCAACATCATGCACACCTCATATTATAATAGTTACCTACCTTAGCTTAATTAATTGATATCCTCCGTTGCATTTGTATCCCTAGATCTAAACCATTTATGTCGAGAGAGACTGAATCCTGCGACACAGGGTATACTAGAGCGGGATCCAGTGTCATATTAAAAAAAATTGTACCAATTTTTTTCAGTGAATAAACGTTATTGTATTTGTATTATTGTATTGTATATGTGCCTACCTGGGCTTGAACTCACAACTTTCAACTAGTAAGTGTGCTTGTAACGACTGAGCCACCATTGTTCGCTGAAATAAAAATACTTTGGGATGGCTCTGAAAAGTACCAACTTGCTGCATTGAATTCGATCGAGCGCAGAGCTAAAATGCTTATAGGCGACGAGGTGCTGGTGGACAAGCTTCATAGCCTGGCTCATCGGCGAACCGTTGCTTGCCTGTCGGTTTTCTACAGATTGTACTTCGGGGAGTGTGCGCAGGAGCTCCATGACCTGATTCCTCCATCTCCCTTTCACTACAGGTCTACCAGACGCACGGCTGGGTACAACCCACACTTGGTTGATATACCGTCTTATCGTACCAAGCGCTTCTCCTTCACATTTATTGTGCGCACTCTCTGCCGGCTTCTGTGTTCCCTGCCACTTATGACCTTTCAGTCTTTAAAGCACGAGTAAATAGGCATCTTCTGGGCTCGCTCGTCCCATCGTAGACCTCATCTATCGCTTACCATCAGGCGGGATCGAGGTCAAGAGTGGGCTCATCAGTAATAATAAAAAAACATCGCAATTATAATTTTAGAATTTTCTTTATTTGTACATGTGATCAAAATACAACTTTCAAAGTTGTATTTTGATCACAACCCATTAAACAATAATATCGTCACAAAAAACAAAAACACATGCATTTACATTTGGCATTATTAAAGCGACCTTAGTAAAAGGTTTAGGCAATAAATAGGCACTAAATTAATCGGCCAACAACTAAGGTCAGTGAGACCTCCAAACTCGAGCAATGACTTGAAAATTTGAAACAAATTCGTCGCGTTATGTCGACCACTCCCTGTTTGCGGCACAGAGTAACGAGGGGTCAGAGACTTCGTCGTAAACACGAAGCATGGGGTGTTCATTGTACGAGTATTAGGAGTGCAGTATTGTTTATTCTAAGCTTACTAAACATAAATCATGTTTAGCTGTAACATCAGTTGCGTCTCTCTGTATCTGCCGTGGGAATACGGGTATGGAAATATCCATGTATCTTCTCTATATAAAAAAAAAAACTATCGGTTTGCGAAACAGCGAGAGTTGTAAGAGGTTTCCATTTTTATATTCTATTATATTTACTTTGTTTTTGCAGCATATTGTATTGATAAACAAACTTATTGTTTATCAATACTAATTATAATTAAATTAATAGGTTGGAGAAATGGCTTAGCGCTGAATGCGAGCGGCATTTATGGTATATTTGTATGTAAGATTGAACTATCAATGTAGCCAAAAAAAATGTACTTAATGTAAATGTAATTAACTTGAAAAGTACCGTCCGATAAACAAAACCTCTGTCCCATGACTACTCTGTTGGCCCAATTCAAATTAAGCTGTACATATAGTGTTACTAAAGGCCACTTCCTGATATGAACCAGTGTACTCCATCAACATACGGTCATGTGCCATATCTGTGTCCTCATTGATCGTCCTCGCGTGTCCCAAGGCGTATGAATACATCTCCTACAATCAACTTCTGAATGTCAACTGTCTGGAGGCTGTAGTTATGATGGATATTTATTGTTGGGTACTTAGATAGATAGGTAGATAGAATACTCTTTATTGTACACCAATAATTTAAACAAGCACTTGATTTACAATAATGCAAAAAAAAATGGTTACAATGGCGGTGTTATCGCTGATAGCGATATCTTCCAGACAACCTTTGGATGGACTTTAAGAACATAAAACAAAGAGGGGAGGAGAAAGTCAGTGTACTTACTTCAAATATATAACATACACAAAAAGTAACTAAAGTAGTTAATATAACTATATATATAGGTATATATAATACAATACATAAATAAGTATAAATAAATATATGTGTTTCATATATATAAATATATCATAAGGAAAGAAATACAAGGTAAAATCATAGGAGTGTATAAAAATGATTGACAACAGAGCTTTTAAAAGCAGCAAGTGACTGCGCTTGTCTAACTGACAACGGCAATGCGTTCCACAGACGAGTAGCCTGCACCGTATACGATGAATCATAAAATTTTGTGGAATGCGCAGGCATTGAAAGTGTCCAAATCTCTAGTATGTGTGTCATGAAGGAACTTAAAACGTTCTTTGAGGTAAAAGGGAATTCTTGGATTGAACAGAATATTGTAAAGTAATGATAAAATATGCACATTCCGGCGAAGACGGATAGGCAGCCACTTGAGCTTAATACGAAACTCAGAAACATGATCGTATTTGCGCAAACCAAATATGAATCTGATACAGAAATTTTGGAGTCGCTCAAGCTTATCTAGCTGCACTTCAGTGAGGTCTGGAAAACTTGCATCAGCATAGTCAAGAATAGGAAGAAGGAGAGATTGGGCGAGCGCAGTTTTAGTGGCAGTTGGCAGGAAATTGCGCAGTCTACGCAAAGACCCCGCAGATGCAAACAGTTTGCGACTCACTTCTTGTAACTGGGGACCCCAAGACAAGTCCTTATCTATGTTAATACCCAAGTCTTTCACTACATCACTATAAGGTATTACTGCACCATCAAATACAATTTGGGGAAGGTTCATCCAGTCAATTTTGGATCGCATTCTAGAGCTGCCAACCACAATGACTTGGGTCTTCGCAGGATTAACCTTCAAAGCATGATCCAAGCTCCATTGAGAAATACGTGCTAAGTAATCCTTGTGATATGTGGAAGTAACCTTAACGTCGCAGCATCTTATAAAATGGGTATTCACCGTCTGGTAAGAACCAGGCCTTAGGCGACGGCTCATTGTGTTCCACGCACACCTTAAAGAATAGTGAGCTGTACAGTCTTTGAGGTGTGGGGGGGAGGGAGTATCAGACTTCTGTAGAGAATGGTTTACAGAAGTCTGATACTCCCTTCCGCTCCACCCAGAGCGAGAGAAGGCAGGCGAAAATAAAAAAAAATGGGAAAAACGGTAGCACAGTAATCACGAGCGCCCATGCACAGCGAGGCTCAGGGGAGATCCCTTTACAGTGTCCCCATGTATGAGCCCTAATAGTCTTTGCACAGAGGGGGTTAGGACGTGGTCTGTTAAGAAGTTATGGGGTCCCTTTTATTTGTTGATGGTAATCACCAGGGTGGTTTTAGTAAGGTACACATTCTACAGTCTCTGGTTTTTTTTCTTAAAACCTCAGGTGACTTCTAAAGGTTTTCCTCTGATAAAAAAATAAAGTTCCGGATTGGTACTGATATTTTTATATGTAGGTTTATATTAGTAATATCCAGGATATGATTTAGGTCTCTTAGAAAAAGGTGGGTCATAAAATTAAATGTCAGTTGAATAAATAAATAGTATTAAACTACTTCCGTCTCTTTATCCGTTTCTTAATTAATGTTATAAAAAGTTGTACAAACCATTGTATAGTTGGTAGGTGTATTGAGTGTATTCTATGTATTAGTTCCTGTAAACGTAAGCAATATTTTGAAATACTCATGAAGAGATTAAGAAAGAAAACGTTGTTTATTGATCACACACACAAGATAAGAAGATTTAATTTTGATATTAAACACCATCTCGTTTTTGCGAGAACGTTAGAAGAGATACCGCGGTTTCGGAATGCAATGGTAACTGAAGGAACACGGTGGATTTCTAATCAGTGCAAGTCTGATTGTAAAAATCTTTTGAAAACTTCAAAAGATTGGCTTTCAATCAATTTAATATTAAATAAAACCAAGCCCATACCATCATCGGAATACAACACAAACGGCGATGCGCACAAAACGTTTTGGGAATACTTTCATTGTGGGTACGGCTAAAGAGTAGAATTCCCTGCCGGATTCAGTGTTTCCCGATAGCTATAACCTGAGGATGTTTAAGTCAAGAGTGAATAGGTTACTTCTAGGTAAGCATGCTGCATTTTCGACCACATCATCACTTACCATTAGGTGAGATGGTGGTCAAACGCGAGCTTATTATCAATAAAAAAACGTTTTGGGAATACTTTCATTGTGGGTACGGCTAAGGAATGGAATTTCCTGCCGGAGTCTGTGTTTCCCGATAGCTATAACCTGGGGGTGTTTACATCAAGAGTGAATAGGTTACTTCTAGGTAAGCGTGCTCCATTTTCGAATACATCATCACTTACCATTAGGTGAGAAGGCGGTCAGACGCGAGCCCATTACCAATTTTAAAAAAATCCGTAAAAACACAACAAGATTTTATAAAAAGCTAAAAGATTATTCTTTAGTCACGTTGATAGCCGTTGAAGCCTGAAATATTAATTTAGCAATAATAAATTGTAGATGTATGTTTACCTCCTTAAATGGAAGAAAAAAAAAATTATTCATGTGTAAATAAATAACAATCAACTTAATCATCACTTAACTTTCATAACTTACTGGCAGCATAACTTAGCCGTGACATACGTATGAAAGTGGTCACAAGGTTGCATGCACTTCCTGGCTATGTCATACGGGTATTAAGTTCATAACTTGAGCGCGAACTCGTTTGCATTTAACTTACAAGTTGAATGTAAGTTAATAAGTGAAGTGATTTGTAGCGCCATCTAGTGGTGGGGTGAGTAATCATAGCAGTATGAATGGTGTATTTAAGGTTTATTTTAACGTGAGTTAAAGTATCTCTGCTATTTGAATTAAAAACGTTCTTAAGAATTTATAATTTAATGCTCCAATTAAATCAAGCTATATCATGGGTCTTTTTAACCCGAAGGTTGACTGTTAAATAAGTTAATTAAAATAAAATTTTAAATTATACGTTTTTGTCAGTGTTATTATCATCAACACAAATGAATTTAGTAGATTTATTAAAATACAATTTAGTTAGAGAGTATCTACTAATCGTTCTAAAACGATCGAATAATAATTTACTCGTGATCACTGGATATCAATTTTTTTTTTAGCATTAGTAATTTATGCCTGATAACTTATTATCTAGTGTTAGTGCCCATCACCCTCCGCAAAAACTGCTTCATAATGATAATTGGAGTAGACACACTCTCACCTACCGTTCTTAGGATGCTTATTTCATAATTGATTAGATGATTCAAGTTTAATACTTGTACGAAAGCCTATCATTCGTCGAGTTCAAGTCATTCTTCTTGTGACGACACAAACTTCATTTAAAATACTTCAACTCACCAGACATGGCAACATTCAAACAATTATCCTAAGTTAACATATTTTGTAATGATTGAGACAGTTTAATGCAGTCTCGCCCTGATTGTTGACCTTTGCGTGAAGAATGCAGAACTGGCGAGGTGGGTTGCTTTGGACGGTATGACGACATCTTGTACTTATTTGTTTTATTAAAATTACTTGTATTGTATCGCATCATTTGTTTAAAAGGGAATTCCAGAACTTGTAGAGCAGCGCCTAACAATGCCACATATTTTATTGAGTTTTATTGAAAGGCTTTTTGTTCATGAGAATTATTTTGTGCATAAATTGTAGCTTTGACTGACACCTCTCTTTTTAGGGTTCTGTAGCCGAATGGCAAAAAACTGAACCCTTATAGTTTCGGCATATCTGTCCGTCCGTCCGTATGTCACAGCCGTTTTATTAAGACTACACATGTGAAATCAGAATACATCTACCTACCATGTAGGTAGATGTATTCTGAGAACCACTTTCCAATTTTTTTACAAAAATTTTTAGTTTTAGTTTATTCCACTTTGTACAAAGTAGACTTTTAAGGGTCCTCATTGCAACTCGGAATCATTTCACTTAGATACCGTCTAGGTGAAATGAATTGACATACGTGGTCGTGAAAACATGTCATACAACTTTGTAAGTCGTACCTGAAATGACCGACTTGCCAGACTATTGACTAAAAACTCACCCTATTCCTTCAGTTGATCTTAAATTCCGGGTGGGCTGTGGTATCTCGTTAGAATATTACTGGAACACTGGCTCTTTGAGGCTTTGCTTATCTTTTATTACTTACACCCTAAGCTCTATATTTGTGGATGGAAATAAATATAAGGTTATACTCGTATAGAAGATTCTTGCTATTATAATTACTAAGAAAATTCAAACACTCTCTTCAATTTGGCATTTAGGAAATAAGCCATCAAGGTAATTTTTTTTTTTTTGTGAGTGGCATCTCGCAGGTCAACCTCTGAGGTTGTCGGCTGCTTAACCGGGCTTGCCTGTGGTTGCCTTAATTAATGAATTAATTAAAGCCTCCAGCCAGGGCTTATTGAAAAACTTACAAACTAGGCGACTACACGCTAAGGGCACCCCCTGTGGGGTACGGACCTCGGCTTAGGGCGTCGCAGGGGGAGGGCAGCTAGGGACAGGCTGGATCATATCATTATCATTAATAATAAGGGAATTTAAAGCTACTGGCTCAGCGTCGCGGGCTGGCTCTGGCAAGGGTCGGGGCGGACTATTACGGGGACGTCGCGGCGGGCCTCGGCGGCGAGGACGGAAAGACGGTCGATTTTTGTTTTTGTAAACTGTGCTGGTTTCCTTACGGCTCTCTTGGAGCAGGGTGAGTGCGTCATCGGGAGTGACTAGGGTATGCCTTGGTCGGCGAATCTTAGAGATACGCGAGGGTTCGTATTGGGCGGCCGATACGATAAGGGGATTCCTATGTTGGATTGCAGTATCAAAGAAACGCTTGGAGACACGTTTCATGAACTGCTGGATGGTGGGCATCTTGAGGTCTACGTGAAGAAGCTCATTTCGAACATAAAAGGGGGCTCCCGTGACTCTACGGAGGAATCGGTTTTGAAGGGTCTGCATCTTATGGAGGAGGTAGGGCTTTGCGTGTGCGAAAACAACGCAGGTGTAGGTCATGATGGGACGGATGACCGCGGTGAAAATACGCAGCTTGCACCTGAGTGATAACTTGCTGCGGGAGCTAAGAATGAAGTGGAGCCTACCTAGAGCGAAAGCGGCGCGCGAACGTGCCTGCTTTATGTGCTCAGCGAAGGAAAGGTGTTTATCGAGGACCACGCCTAAGTATTTGGCTTGCTTTTCCCGGGGGATCGGCTTGCCGTACATGGTAATCGGACGGGGGGAGGGTGGGTTTATCCGCGGCTTAGAAAAGAGGACTGCCTGGCTTTTGTCTGGATTGACTTCGATTCTCCATTTCCGGAACCACTTGGCCAGAGTGTTTGCGGAAGTTTGGAGAGTGCGAGCGATGGCATCGGGTTTAAGACTGGTATAATAGATAGCCGTATCGTCGGCAAATAGGGCTAGCTGAGTATTTTTATGCTTGGGGATATCGCTAGTGAATAGCGTGAAAACGAGGGGGGATAGTACGGAGCCTTGAGGAACTCCTGCGCGAATGGGATGGGGGGAGGAAAGCTCCCCCTCAATTCGGTAACGAAAGGTGCGATTCGATAAAAAGTCCCGTAGGATGAGCACGAGACGGTCAGGCACGCTGAGTTGGTATAGCTTATAGATTAAGCCATTGTGCCAGACTTTGTCGAACGCTTTCGCTATGTCGAAGAATAAGGCTCCCGTTATTGCGCCCCGTTGGAAGCCGACGCTGACGTGTTCTATGATGCGGTGGACTTGTTGGATACATGAGTGTTCGGATCTAAATCCAAACTGCTCATTGGGTATAAGACTCTTTGCTTCGGCAAAATCTTTGAGCCGCTTATATATAAGCCTTTCATAGATATTACCGAGGACGTTGAGTAAGCTAATGGGACGGTAGCTAGACGGGTCAGACTTGGGCTTGCCTGGTTTGGGAATACCTATGACGGTGGCCTGTTTCCAGGTTGCGGGGAACATATTATTGCTCAATGCGCCATTGAAGATGGCAGTCATTAGCACTATAAGCTGGGCGGGGAAAAGTTTGAAAACCCTATTGGTGATGCCGTCGGAGCCAGGGGCTTTTCGCGGTTGGAGACTTTTAATGATATCCTGGACCTCATCAGGAGTGATGGGGGCCAATGGATTATCGGGATCTTCGACGGGTGGAAGGGAAGTTCTACTTTCTACTTCGGCGTTCACCATATCGAGGTGGGCTTGGTCTTCTGGTTGAGAGCTGGGAGAACACTGGGACTCTAGGCTGTCGGCTAGGCATTCTGCTTTTTCAGAGTTATCGAAGGCGACACTCTTATCGGGACGAATAAGAGGAGGCATTGTGGCCTCTTCAGTGGATCGTAACTTCCTCTGAAGCTGCCAGAAGGCAAGATGGGTGGGCTCAAGTTCGCTCAGCATCTTGTCCTAGCTCGCATTACGCTGCTCGGCAATGCGTTTACTTACAGCACGCTGTAAGTTGCGCATGTGAGCTTTGTTTGCGGCGCAGGGAAAAGCGCTGTACGCACGGATGGCTGCGCTCTTCTCGGTTATCAGATTCCGTACATCGTCCGGGAGTTTCCAGCGGTGGTCTACCGCTACTGGAACTTCCCTTGAACAATCGTTCAGGACGGATTGTACGTGATCTGTAAGCGAGTCGATCGCCGCCGTCGTGTCAGCAACTGAGACTATGTGGTCAGGAATGGTGTCCAAGTGAGGCGACGTGGTGGATTTCAGTTTTTCACTTACTTTCCTCCAGTCGGTGATCAATTAGGTCGGAGGAGGTTGGGTAGGATCATGGTTACCCGAGCGGGAACCTAGGTGTAGGATAACGGGACGGTGATCCGAGTTGAGTTCGTGAAGCGCTTCTATGGAGTGTAAATGGAGGTTTACATTCTTTAGGAGCGCCACATCGAGGACATCGGGCCTATGGTTGTGGTCGTGTGGGTAGTGGGTGGGAGTCATCGGAGCGATGACGTCATAGTTTAGGGTCGCGCCTAGGTTATACACGATTCTGCCTCTGGCATTTGACGTGTTGCTGTTCCAAGCGGGGTGTTTGGCGTTGAGATCGCCCGCTAGTAAGACGGAGTCACTCAGGCCAAAGAGAGTCGTGAGATCGCTGGTGAGCGCGATAGGATCGTCTGAAGCAAGAGACGCGACCTATGGTGGGGGATGGTAGGCAGAGATGATGGTTATCGGAGGATGACCAGTCATGCCTAGTCGACAGGCAGAGTACACTAGGTGAGAGAGAGGCGCGGGTGGGGTCAGAGGGATGCAGTATAACTCCTTCCTATAATAAATAAGGGTACCGCCGCCGTGGCAGCGTGTTCTGTCATTGCGAACTAGACGGTAATTCGCAATTTTGGGGTCAGCGCGGTGGGGTTTCAAAAGGGTCTCCTGTATAAGGAGGACGTCTAATTGGTGGTCGCGGAGGAATTTAGTTATTTCGGCGCGTTGGTTGAAAATGCCATTGGCGTTGAAAAAACCTAATTTGAGGGATCGAGGCCTTTTTTTTTTTTTTTTTTTAGCGTGGTGAAATTACCAAATAAGTCCTCCCACCCCGGGCAGGGTGGGAGGGACTGTCAGACTTTTACTGACTAAAATCCACGGTGTTCCTTCAATAACCCTTAACGTACCGGGGTCACGGTAACGGGATGAGTCCCACGACCCCGGCAGGCTTCGGCCTTCGGCTGACGCTCTTTGAGGCGCGCGTGGAACACAACGCGCCGTCGACCCGGGCATGGTCCATGGTCGGACAGCGAGTTGCCCTTTACTCGCTGTCCGTATGCCCGCGCCTACGGTGGCCGGAGATCGTCGGCCGACGTCCGACGCCGTGGGCGTCTACCACTGCGGCTGGGCTGGAGGGAGGACGCCATCCTCTCCCTCTCGCGGCCCGCCTCCTCCTTCGGAAGCATGACTGCTTCGCAGAAGGAGGCGACCGCTTCCCACTCCCTCTCGCCCCGCAGCATGGCCTCGACCAATGCCGGGCGCGAGAGGTCTCCGCCTATTGCCGCCGTGAGGACACGTCGGTGCTCTGCCCAAGCGGGGCAGTCCTGCACCGTGTGCTCGACTGTGTCCTCAGGGCGACCCTCGCAGTGGTGACACCCAGGCGTTTCCTCCTTTCCCATCAGACACAGGTACCTCCCGAAACTTCCGTGTCCGGTGAGGACCTGCGTCATGCGGTAAGGGATCGAGGCCTAGTGTGGTTTGTGCGTTGGGAATCCATTGGATCAGTCCATCGCATCCATCTGGTCGAGGCCTAGCACGACATCACTGTGTGTGCTGAATATTTGCTGTACATTGCCGTCGTAATTTTACCGTTATTCTGCTTCTCGGCAGCCAGAAGGGCATCGCGGAGAGACCTGGCTTGGTGGGTCATAAATATTCTATAGTGGCGCAGTAGAGTCTGGCCGCAAGACTCGCCGTGCGCGACGGGTGAGGGATTGGGCGGTTGTTTGGCTGCAGGAGCAGCAGTGGTTTGAGGCTCGGGTTGGGGACTGGCTGTGGCCTCTGGAGCCACGGCTATAGGCAGGATCTGCGCTGCGATGGGTATATCCATCAATGCCTGCAAAGGTTTGGCAGTGGCCAAGGAGGGAAAGGCTTTTTCGTGGTTTAGCCTGTTCCACGGGGATGGTCTCTGAGGAGCGAGACGTTGGGGAATTTGAGAGGAAGGTGCCTCTCTATGTTGGCGGGCGTTGGCGCGCTTCGCTAATTTAGGAGCGAGTTTGGGGGCTTTGGGACAGCCGCGGTAGTTTGCCGGGTGACCGGTCTGGCCCCAGAGAACGCAGCTGGGTGGTTCCGAACAGAGGGTTCGGTCTTTGGGCCGAGGGCAGTCCGCAGTGCTGTGCTCGCCCAGACACTTGACGCATCTGGGAGTCGCATAGCAGTTGCTCTGCGCATGGCCATACAGTTGGCAACGGTGGCATTGTCCCACTGTTGCGGTTTTGTAGGGCTTTTCAATTGAGATACCGGATAGGGAGCAAATGGACTTAATCTTGAAAATCGGGTGATGACCTTCGGTTGGTTCACAAATGACAAGAACCATATCGTACAATTCACCGCCTCTCGCTTTATGTAAGCGATGGACGGCGATCACTGGTATACCTTGATCGGCAAGGTCGTCTTTAATATCCTGTACTAGGATTTCTTTAGGGACACGTTTATTAATAACACGAGTGGGCGTGTCCTCGGGGAAGGAGAAAGTGTGAAAGGAAATATTCCTTTCACGGAGGGCGCGATATAGTTCCCTATAGTCGTTCGACGTAGGGACAGTGACTTTAATGCCATTTTGGCAGGCACGGGCGTTTGTGTAGTTGATCTTTCGATCAACACACATCTTGGACACATCAGTCCATTTACCCTTGTCCTGGATGTAAAAGGGGGGCGGAGGGCGTTGCTTCCTTTGGGCTGAGGAAGTTTGGGCTATCGGGCTGGGGGGACGACTATTCTGCGCGCGAGCAGAGGTAGTTGGGACGGGGCTAGCGGGTCGAACGGGCGTTTGAGTTGGGGACGGGGGCGACGCGGTGGTCTTTTTGGCCTTGCTGGCCTGGGAGGTTTTCCCTTTCTTCCTCTTGCCACCGGTGACGACTTGAAAGTCGTCTTCCGAGGACGAGGGGCATGATGACAAATCATTGTCGGAGTTGTTATTGGACACAGGTTCGGTGGTGTCCATTTCACGGAATTCAACTGCAGCGCACACCTGCGCGGCGTCCATTGTTTTATGAACAATGGGATTAGTAGGTGGGCCGGAAACAATGGATGATTTCGGGAATTGGGCGGTCGGTACGACATTGTCGGCGGGCGGAAGCGATAGAGGACTATCTACCTGGATGTCGTTCGTTGTTCGATGAACAATGGGATCGGAGTTGATAAACACTTCCGTGAACTGACCAACCGGAATGCCTTGATCAGCAAGCGGGGGAGATAATGGGCTGTCAAGCGTGTCACTAAAATCAGCGACGTTGGCTTCGGTAGCCGGAGGACAGTTAGCGATTTCACGCTGGACTATTCCGCCATATTTGGCGGAAATAGCAGGGTCTTCCTTAAGGATTTTTAGCAATATCTCCAAAATATTGGAGTTTGCCATGATTGGCGAATGGATCAAAAATTTAATGGGGAAATTTTGGAGATTTCTCTCCCGCGGGGGACCTATTTAAAGCCTAACTGACCTAACTCCCCGGATGGATGGGTCCGGGGATGTGTAACCCTCCCAGTCGGGTAAAGACTGGGAGGTGAGTACCTAATGGTGAGCCCTAAGCTTGTAACCGGTCGCCAGTCTTATTGTGCGAACCGGGCCCTATTGGGTCTAGTGCGAAGGGGTAGACACACCCAACCGACACTAGGTGTGTAGCTGAAAAGGAAACTCAGTAACTAGGTTTGACTAGGAGATCCCCAAAGGCCAAAACCTAGCACTCGACTCCAATTGACTGCTTCACCCTGAAGGGGATCAGCGGGTGCGTCGGGTCAGCACCGTGAGGTTTCCAACCAAATTTATTTTAATGAAAGATTTGGTGTTTCCTAAGCGATCATAAAACACAAAACACATTATCATGTACGTCGTGAATAATCTATTTATTTCCAAATTTAGGAAAGTGTCAACTATCAGACATTTCAATTTAATTTTTACCCGACTATATGTATGTATGTATGTATGTATGTGTGTATGTTCATCTGTTCCCTCATAGCTCCAAAGCTACTTATCGGAACTCGACAAATGAGGTATCGTTAGAACCGTTTTGACCATCCGCTGAACATAGGCTACGTGACGTGTCACAAAACCCAATGTGGCGCCCTCTAGTGCCAAAAAAGTGTTGTGTTAAAAAATAAATATAAGATAAACACATCATGTTTGATATCATTTGAAAGGGCGTCATATGCACATTTCCAAAACATTGCTTAAATTTAAAGTGGCGCCCTCTAGTGGACAAAAAATCATGTGTAATAAAATAAAAATAAGATAGATACACCGTGTTTGGTATAATTTGAAAGGGTTTCACTAGTACTTATCAAAAATATTGCTAAAATTTAACGTGGCACTCTCTAGCTGTCAAAAAGTCATGTGTAAAAAATAAAAGTAAGATAGATACACCGTGTTTGGTATCATTTGAAAGGGCTTCACTTGAATTTATAAAAAATAAAGTAAATAGTAGTATAGAAGCACAGTGATTTAACACCAAAATAGTTTAAATAATAAAAAGTAAAAACTAAAACCCGACTACGACAAAAAAATCGACGCTGAAAAAGTATGAAACAAGATTTTCAGGATGCTGAAATAAACAAGGTTACTGGAAAAACAAGAACAGAACAAAAATAAAAGCCGCAGTCACACGTTATATAGGATATCAACCGTAAAAAAAGAATTAATAACTTTATTGAGAAAAAAGTAAAAACTAAAACCCGACGGTTTTAGTTTTTACTTTTTTCTCAATAAAGTTTTAATCCAAAAAGGTTGCATACAACGGCTCGTACCTACACTATAAGCACGGTGTCTGATGTGCATTCCTTTGCATAGATAAGATTATACCCATTAGGAACAGACTAAGGTCAAAGTTATATGTGTGAACTTATCTCTGGCATCGTACGCTGTTAAAGGAATATAATCAGCATTTTTGTGGTCAGCGCACTGAAGTAAATTTCGTGAGAATTCAGAACCAAGGAGACTTAAGTTTATTGTTTATTGCTGGGATTGAGATTCTGTTAAATGCCCAATACTACTTACTACTTATAGTACAATAGGAAGTTTCGCTTTTTCGTTACTGTTGCAAGTCATTATTTGCTTAACCTTTTTCCAACTTTGTCGAGAATATAAAAATATTGCAAATGATTTAATTGACAGTCCTGAACTTGTCTCTAAGTTAACGTTACGCACTAATCAAATGGGGCTGCGACAGCGACCACTTCTATGTGTACCTTCTGTAAACACTAACTATAGGCGTAATGCATACCTCTGTAGAGCGAGTCGCAGCTTCAACAAAATTTGTTGTGAACATGATGTTGATTTGTTTTGCGCAATGCAAACACACTAAGGAAGCTCTTAGCAAAGCCATTTTTTGAACCTGAGGCACCTACTTGCACTTGAATTGAACTGCACACCCGAACATAAATTAATTGTTTTAGTTAACTTGTGTAGTCGAATAGAACACATCAGTCTATTTTAAATTAGGCTAGTTTAGTTGAAACATAGTCTTTTTTACATAACTTTGTATTTATTTGTGAGGGCTTGTAATTAGCAACTTAGTTTCTTAACTTAGCCTTCCGAAAATAAAATTAATATATAAATAAATAGGGACTTTAAGTCTAACTGGATGCAGTTGAGCAGGTTCTACTGTTAAGATGGAGCAACTGCCGACCTGACCTCCACAACTCACTAGTTGGGTAACATGATACCCCTTGGGAAGACTTTCTGACTACCCGACTGTCACAATCTATCAGCTCATAGAAACGAGGCCTGTTTTCAGCAGTGTGAACCTTATAATTATGCTAATTATGTTATATATGTCATCAGATGATGATAATGATCATAAATAAAATTTTCTGAAGTAAAAATTGTATAAAAACATAACCCTCCTCCTTGCTTCGCTGCAGCCGGGTAAAAACAAGATTTGTCTAAAGATAAAAAGTGATATAAATATATAATTGTGTAAATATAGTACGTATGTATATTGGATGTATTTTCTTAATCTGTCTAATCTTTTAGCATGATGGGCATGTATGCACTAATTATATACGTCATTCTTACATACTCGGCAATCACATTTAATTCTGTTACATTAATGATTTAACAGATAACGACTCATCAATGTTACATTAATGAGTCGTAATCTGTTAAATCATTATTCTAAGTAAAAGCCAAAATTGTAACATAAACCTAAATTCATTTAATCTATTTGAAAAAATTAGTCGCCATTACACCAAATAAAGTTAGTTACACCAAACCATTATGTCTCGAATGAGCCAGATGTTAAAATAATTAAACAAATGCTTTTTGTGCACGAATTCTGTGCCAAATGCATGATTGCGTATTCAGGGCTCGAGCGAAGCCCTAGCAAGGTTGGTCAGGGTTGTCAATAAAAAATTAAGAAATTAATCTGTACCAAATGTATAATAGCTACATTATTTTGAACTGCCTCGGTGGCCTATAGTCGTCGTTGCTGAGTAAAAGGCCACGGGTTCGATTCATGGGCCCCGCAAAAAGGTTATTAGGGTTTTTAAATAGCAATTTCTCAGTAGTAGCACGGAGTTTGGAAGATGGCGGTTGATACCCCCGTGACGAGCACGTTAAGCCTCAAGTCTTACGGCTGATCTCTCTCAGGTCGTGTCGTATTACCATCCCCTCGGGCTATGAGAGTAAAGAAACAGAGAGTACACTTGTACAGTCGCCAGCACATCAAGCTATCCAAATCTGTCAAATTTACCCAATTGAGTTTGAACCTTATCATGTTGTGATAAAGTTGTAAATCGATTCAATTATTTTGACAGTTTGGAGTAGGTTGATGTGCCAGCCACCGTACCTGCGTACATTCTTGCGTAGGTACTATAATATCTCCTGCGCAGATGGCTAAGATTGGCTGCTTTGGCCGAAATCTGTCAGGAGGACTATACAGTATGTTAACTAACAGAGGGCGTTCCCGTTAACCTGCAATAGTGTAGCATCCATACATGCTAAAAAAATATTACCATTCGAAAACAAAAAGTTTTTATTTTTTTTAATATTAAAATATTCACTAAAAATGTTAAATTGATACGTAAAAGAAACACTCTGTACACGCGTACTTGAAGGACGGCAACGCACTATGGAAAATAAAGGTCTGTTTCTGATTAAACATCAATAATTTTTTTATTTCTGATTATTATGGTCTAAAATTTTGCACAAATATAGAATAGTGTATATGGCTTCAAATGGAATGTAATTTTTTATGACTGGATTTGAAACCATACATTAAAAAATAAAACAAATTCAAAATTATCAAAAATGTCCAATATTTATTTTTTAACAATGGATACTATTATTTTAATGTTTACAAAAACCAAATATCATATAGTACATCAAAATACAAATCAATTTAAATAATAAAAATATTTTTTTTTAAATGTGGTTAAAATCGAACACAGATTAATTATTAATTAATTGTAATGTTTACTAAATTATATGTTATTTATACTTGATGAACTTCGGGATCTAAAATTAATTCTTTCACTTTCAAAATATCTAAGGTGTCTTCATCAAGTTCCTTCACGTTTTTAGTATATGGTTTTTTAATGCTGGTTATGTAAGGATCTGAAGTATAAAGAAGAGTATGAAATACATCCTCGTTTGTAGCGGATCTTGAGCATTTTCTAGCATGATGTAGACGAAATTTTTTATAATCCTCATTACGAGATTCTTGTGCATCTTCCGAAAGTTGACCAATAGGAAGTATTGCAAAATGCTTTATGACACTTTCTCCATGAATCAAAATTTTGTGAACTGAAGATGGCATGTAGTACCAGTCATAATTGCTCACATAGATCCTGGCAGTCTCCAGAGCATAACTGCCAAATTTTTCAGCATTTATCATTACACCCGATGAAAGAGCTTGCAGAATTATGTGAAGTCGTTTAATCAAATTTATATCCACTCCTGTAATTTCAGCAGAGCAGCTTGCATTGTGAAAAAATCTTCTGGCAGTATTACCGTCATTAGAATTACCACTTACTTGTCTTGGTTTGTCGACGATTAATCCTAGCTCTTCACGGAAACGCCTTTGTACCAGGGTTTTCTTCTCTTGCTTTAGTCGTTTCTTTTCTTCGCTTGTGGCTGACCATGTTTGGAAAGACAGATTATAGGAAATATGTAAAATCATTTCCATACAACGAATCCAGGCATGCAAAGTAGACAGTCCGTATTGATAAGAATCTTCATTTTCAGGCCTAGCAGTCACTTTAGTCAAATCGTTCATTTGGCGTGGAGTAGCTCCACATATTGTACATGTGGAACCCGAAGGCGTATCTGTTAATACCTGAGCTACGTTGCCATCTATCATTGTAAGAAAGAGATCATGCTTCACTTGCACTCCCTCATCTTCTTTGTTAATTAATGATGGACCCAAAGAATTTATTTGACCTTTTATTTCATCCACAACAGCTTTAGTTTTCTCGGGAGTTTCTTTGCAAAATTCTATTAATATAGGCCGGCAAAAACGAACAGATGACGGTACCGGATTTTGCCAGACAACATCACCTGTTAGCTCGTTAATTAACTTAATAGGCACCAAAGAAGTGATAAATAAATTTGCATCAGAAATTAGTTCAGACTCTTCAGGCAGTTTCTGTTTGTACTGGCTTTGACCGGATGAGCCATCACAGCCCCATTTACTGTATAGAAGTAAGTTATTCAATCCATTCCTATACACTGAATCTATTTTCAATATTCTAGCTGCAGTGTGATCTAATAAATCTTGAAGTCTTAATATTTTTGCACTTGTGTCTGTAATTTCTATAGCTGAAGATGGTGGATAGCAAGTAGTTTTAACTTCTTGCACTTTGTAATATGGTGGAAACACAAAACATTTTCATTCGTTCGTTAAATTTCTCAAGTACAAATACTGTGCTTTCGTTAAATCCAAGTCAATAAATACGCTCAATGCCTCTTCATCCGTTAACATTTTTGTCTGCCTTGCTTCTTCTATGAGAATCGAGAATAAGGTCTTATTTTCAGTTTCAGCAAACCTTAATGTTTCCACAAGTTTAGCTTCTGTTCCTTCTCCTATCGAACGTAACCCTTGAAGATATGCATTATAGACGTGTTCAAATCCATATTCATTAAGTAACATTGTATTTTTTCTGCTTTTACTGGATTCTGACAAGTCTGGATAAGATACGCACGGTCTCCCACGTTTTCCAGAAGAAGTAGATGGTGTGGAGACGGTTGTAACGTCTTCAGTGTTCGGTAAAGTTACTGAATATTCTGATTCTAACCAATTACTGTTTTTCATTAAAAAACTATCCTTTTTCCGTGAAGCTTCTGTCCATCGTTTATTAAAAGCGGGAATAATATGTCTTTGAAAATCATTGAGGATGAAACATAAGTTGTCTTCAGATACATGATAATTTTCTTTTAAAACTGTTGATAATGCCTCTAATGATTTTCCTCCTTCGATATACGAAAGTATTATTTCACGTTTAGAACACTTGAAAGTAGACATTTTGAAGAGTCAACAAAACACGTAGTTAGTAAATGTTAACATAATATTAAATACATATTAGTTGTTTCATATTCTTCAAAAGACGAGGTTTCCAGAAATATATAATACATTATACCTTTTCCTGTAACGTATAACAATAACGGGCTTAACATGGACGTCCGTCAAAACTATAAAGTTTGTGGTGTTGTAAAAAAATCATTTCATATAATATGTATAATTTTTTGATATTATACTCTAGTTTGGTCCTTAAACTATTGATCAAAATAAAAAAGCATGGCAGTAGCGACATTGACAAAAACCATTTTTAATCAGCAGTTGTTCTACGATTTTCCACAGTGCAACGTCGCAATTTATTTATGAATGCGTACGCATGTATAGAGTGTTTCTTTTACGTATCAGTTTAACATTTTTAGTGAATATTTTAATATTTAAAAAAATAAAATAATTTTGTTTTCGAATGATAATATTTTTTTAGCATGTATGGATGCTATACTATTGCGGGTTAATGGGAACGCCCTCTGTTAGTTAACATACTGTATACAAATTAATATTATAATAATACTAATTTAAGACGTGTAATTTTCTTCTTACAAAGCAACTGAATGCAAAATTAACGTAAACTTAATTAGGTGTTTAACTTTTTGAGACACTCGTGCCTGAAATGGGTAACAGCCGGTATTACAGGGAACTTAGTGACAACCAGTTCCCTCTGGCGATCCGACGCCAGCTATTATAACTTACTAGTACTCACGTGGGGCTTCGCTCCCGTGGATTCTATCACGGTAAAAACATAACTCTCCTTTTTTGCAGTCGTAGCCTATAACCTTCCTCAAGCTTCAAGCTACTTCCATACCAAATTGCATCCAAATCCACCCAGCACTTTCGAAGATTAGCGCGTTCAAGCAAACAAACAAACAAACTTTTCCGCTTTATAATATTAGTATAGATATAAAAATGATAGATTTGTCAACATTCTGGAATAGGTACTATCATCTGACAAGTCTACACCATATTGTTGTTGAGTATCATCAAAAAGTGCGTCGCCACCTTTATCCAATTCATCTAAAGTATTTATCATCTTAGACAAAAAAGTTATTCTTCTTTGCCATCTCAAGATACTTTCTAGCTAGTTTTTGAAACATGTTTATATTTTAATTAATTTTCATTGGTATTTTTTTAAAACAATATGGCCTGTCTCCGATGTGAAACAAAAAAATGTCTCATTGTTTCGAACCTTTGACCTTGAGCTCAGAAAGCGAACACTGCACTACTGTGCCATTTGCTCCGTAGTAACTAGAGCTGTCGGAGAAAATTGTGAGCCAAGGTCGGATAGATTATAGAGGCATTTTATAGTTGTTATCATGAGTAGAATATTATGTTAAACATGATTTCATTGTGAGGAATGAAAATGGAACTTGGTATCCATTTTTTTATTGAAAATTTGCTCGCGTTTGGCCACCATTTCACCTGATGGTAAGCGATGATGCGGTCGAATTAAATTCCACTAAAAACTATAATTACGTGTATATTTGACAAGTTCAATAACTTCAACCTTGTCCTTTAAGGCGATACCAAAATAAATTAGGGGTTTTTTCGTCACCATTTATTTCACTATTCCAGCAAGTATGGATTTAATTTTTGGTAATATGTTTATTGACTATTTCATTAATACTTTGACTGAAGGAAAACGCAATTGGGTTAAATTTTCTCCATCGAATTTGATTCCGAAAAGACCTCTATTTTTATTTTCCTGTAATTCTAAAATCCTAAGGAATTTCATTTCAAAATTGCATTCAAAATGTGCATAATAGGTAATTGAAAACTCTGACTGAAAATATTTTTGATACATAGCTTAATTTATTTTTAAACAATTTTTATTTGGTTTGGCGCTTACGTTGTTTTATTTTGGTTCCAGCGCATTATTGCGCTCTCTTTTTTTCGCACGTGGAAGTAATAGACTCTGTCACTTTCTTATGCCCGCCCAGTTCGCCTGCGGCCTTGTTCAGTGATAGACCTGTGTCGGTTCCTCCCGCAACCGTGATTATATTTTTTTATCGAAATATTTATTGTTTAGTCTTGTTTTCTGATTTTATATTTATCTATATTTGACAAGTGAACAAGGTTTATATAACATTAGTTTACCGATATGGGGAATAAGCATAAAAGACAACGAAAGGTGAAAAAATTGGCCAAGTGCGAGTTGGACTCGCCCATGAAGGGTTCCGTAGTAACTATAATAAATATAATATACTTAATATATTTATTATAAAAAAAAACCAAAAACTTACAAATTCCTTAAAAGTAGCTTATTTACAATTTTTACAACTACGCTAAATAACTTTGTTTTTCATAGTGTTTGTATGAATTACAAAGTTATATTTGCGGTTTTAGAAAATATACTGTATCTCAAAAACTGTTGACTCGATCTCGTTTAAACCAATTTTGGTTGAAAGTTTACATTAAGATCTACAACATATGGTTTTTTTAGATTTTTCACTTCATTATTATAGAAGTTAGAGGGGGGACACACATTTTACCACTTTGGAAGCGTATATCTTTTAAACGATTAACTTTATGAAAAAGTAATTTTAGAAACCTTAATGTCATTTTTAGAGACCTGTCTATAGATACCACACACGTATAGGTTTCATGAAAAAAAATATTTTCAGTTTCAGTTCCATGTATGAGGAGCCCCCTTTATTTAAATATTTTTAAAATTTTCTCTTAAAATCGGAAAGCGGTTCACAGAATACATCTATCTATCAAGTTTTACATGTATAGTCTTAATAGTTTCGGAATAAAATGGCTGTGACATACGGACGGACAGACAGAGGACAGACGGACAGACATGTCGAAACTATAAGGGTTCCGTTTTTTGCCATTCGGCTACGGAACCCTAAAAACCGACATTTGGAACGCCTGAGGGATCATGCTCGTAAAATGACGGAAAATAATTGGCCAAGTGCGAGTCAGACTCGCCCATGAAGGGTTTCGTAGTAACTATTATAATATAATATAATATGTATATTTATTTGAAGAAAAACAAAACCTTACAAATTTCTTAAAACTAAGTTATTTACATTTTTTACAACTACGCCAAATAACTTTGTTTTTCATAGTGTTTGTATGAATTACAAAGTTATATTTGCGGTTTTAGAAAATATGTTGTATCACAAAAAATGCTGACCCGATCTCGTTCAAACCAATTTTGGTTGAAAGTATACATTAAGATCTACAGACATATATTTTTTTAGATTTTCATTCCATTATTACAGAAGTTAGAGGGGGGGGGGGGAGGTACACATTTTACCACTTTGGGAGCGTATATCTTTTAAACGATTGACTTTATAAAAAGTAGTTTCAGAAACCCCTATGTCATTTTTATAGACCTGTCTATAGATACCACACACGCATAGGTATCATGAAAAAAAAAAATTCAGTTTCAGTTCCATGTATGATGAGCCCCCCTTTATTTTAAATATTTTTTTTTATAAAATCTGACAGCGGTTTACAGAATACATCTACCTACCAAGTTTCACATGTATAGTCCTAATAGCTTCGGAATAAAATGGCTGTGACATACGAACGGACGCACGGACAGACATGACGAACTATGAGGGTTCCATATTTTTTAATATTTACATACTAGTTTTATTTTACAGAGACAAAATCACAGCGCCGGAGCAGACCTCGGATAACACATACATGTGATTCGGAAAACAGAAGATTAGAGTCGCCATTATAATTTTTAAATTTGAATGATCAACAGTGTCTAACTACTAACTTCTTGGAAAAAATTTTGTCAGTAAACTGTTTATTTCCTATTAAGATAGAAAGAAATACATTGGCGCGGATTGTCTTGTTCACAAACTTAACTAAAGTTCAGTGCATCTTTTTCTTACTATTTCATTATAAAAAGGACAGAAAATATTAGTTTATTTCTGTCAAATTAGTCAGCGCCTGACGTAAATTGACGTATTTTTAGTAACCAATTTTTTAATCGAGTCTAAAATTGTCTATGGAATATCTTAATTTGACAGGACTAAACTAATATTTTTCTTCTGCTTTTTTCTTAATGAAATAGAAAGAAAGTGCGTTGCCAGGGCCAAAATTCGTGGTGGCAAGGCATCTGCCGGAGATTTTTCACTCTTACTTTAAAGGTGGCAGACGGGTCATATGTGGAAAAGAACACAGAAGCCAACAGAGAGTTCCAAACCGATTCGAAGACCGGTCGAAGTCCGACCGACAAAGTGCGCACAATAAATGTAGAGGAGAATTACATAGTATGACAAAGTGGTATATTGACCAAGTGAGGATGGTGCCCTGTAGTACGTCTGGTATATTAACCTTTTAACCACCTACGTCGGATTTTTACGACAAATATTTTCGGGCCCATTCCGCCTGAGTCGTATATATATACGACAAAAATATCACAGCTCGTTTAATGTACTTTTTTATTTAATTACGCTGTATTCTATCAAAACTATGTTTATATTAGGTAAATAGATAATTAAGTAATCATTTAACAGTTTAATAAACTTTAGTCTCTTAATCAGAAGTCCTAATTATATTGCACTGCTCTCTTTGTTGTAGGTATTTATTTTTCGATTCACTGTGCCAGGCGCTGGGGGCCCAACAAACGATATGAAGTCGGGCGGTTAAAAGGTTAATACTGAAAGCCATTACCAATGATATTGCCGTTATTCATGAAATCAGTCATCGTGTTTTTTTCTATATATTTTATTTCTATTTATCAATGTAATCACCCATGCAATCGATGCATCTTTTCCAACGCACTGGTAGCTTATTGATACCCTTCTTGAAGAAATCAGTTGGACGGGAGGCAACAAATTCTGCAAAGGCATTTTTACTACCTCTATGATGTTGATTTTTTTCCGAAAAGTTTAGAATTCAGGAAAAAGTAGAAGTCTGTAGGTGCAAGGTCTAGTGAGTACGACAGATGGCGGAGAACTTCCAACACCAGCTCTTGTAACTTGTAGACCGTCTGCTGTGTAGTATGAGGACGCGCGTTGTCGTGCAAGAGCAGCGGAGCCGAGCGATTGACCAAAGCTGGTTGGAGATGTGCGAGCTTCTCCATAATTGTGTTCAGTTCTGCAGTAATGCTCATCCTGTTTGGTAGATAACTCATTACACCAGGGTTAGACCACCAAACAGGGACCATCACTTTTCTAGGGGTCAGTTTTCGTTTAGGAAAACGTTTAGATGCTAACCCAGGATCCAACCAATTTCGCTTACGATTGTCGAACAGGATCTATTTTTCACCGCAGGCAACAAAATTATTTCGTTTGTGTGCCTGTTAAGCAGTGCAAGGTACGTCTTGACGTCTCGATGTGTCCTTCGCGGTGATGATCACTGAATTCGTGGGGCAGATGTCAAGATTTTTTACCTTGCCAATTTGACGCAAGTAAACCAATATTGTTTTGATACTAGCGTTGAAAGCTGCTTCTAATTCAGCCGCAGATTGGGTGTCATCAGCTCCCACAATCGCCTTTAATTCGTCATCGACAACCACAGGGTTCATTTTTCAGGTCGAAATTTCCAGATCGGACACGAGAAAACTAATAACGGGTGGTGCATTCATTTTTAGAGTTCGTTTTGTAAACGTCGTTGAGGTTGTGGGCCGTAGGTACAAGGGGCACGGTTATGCCAAACTTTGAAACAAGAATTCCAAATTATAAAATAAAATTAATTTGAAATTATAATTATTAGCCAAAACAATATGATTATCGAACTCAAACTCAACATATTTATTTCACATAGGCCCACATGGGCACTTACAATACGTCAGAAGTTAGTGCATGGTTTGAAATTGGTCGTTTTCTAGGGAGAAAAACCGGCAAAAAACTCCACAGTATCCATGATACAGATTAAGAGGACAGTATATGATTTAATATTATAATTTGAAATTGCCAGTACGGCAAAACAGCGATTTCATAGGTAAAGCCCTGTTATTAAATATCAAATATTTATAAATTATTTAAAAATTAAACATAACTGACAACGAGCAGTACTGAAAGTGATGCTCTTTAAACCAAGAGACTTCTCTACTGACCAGCTATATTCTGACGCACAAATCCTCACAGTCAGACAGCTATATATCCTCCGTTCTATCCAGCGAAGACACCGTACTCTTCCTCTAGACAAAAACCTACTTCAAAGGCGCAAAGGTTTTCCAGTATGCAAAGCAATCCCTTGTCGATATGCATTTGCAAGTCGTCAATTTTTAGCACAAAGTTCACGTATTTATAACAAAATTAATAAAATTATTTCCATTTATAGACTCACCACTCACGAATTAAAAAAAACTTACGAACTGGCTACTTCATTTATCTTATGACGAAGCAGAAAAAATATTGTGTATCGAAACTTAAATTTATTTATACTCCTATGGAATCATACTATCTCTCATTCACACATAAGCACACCGTCACCCACACACGCATATACACACACCCACTCACCAGGGGCGTGCATAGGATTATGACAGGGCATGCGGCATAGTAAAAACACACAAAACTTCTTCTTTTATAGATTTTTAGCATAGCCACAGCCACGCATCGTAGCATGGTGGCGATGCGTGGCTGTGGCTATGCTAAAAATCTATAAAAGAAGAAGTTTTTGTGAGTAATCGGTCACAAAAACTTCTTTTCTTTTGTGACCAATTACTCACAAAAACTTCTTCTTCTGTCATAATCCTATGCACGCCCCTGCCACTCACACAAACACATACACACACAAACCTTCCAGACACTCATTAACACACACACAACCTTCTTTTGCTGTTGACAACAGAAATATTGTAACCGAAATGTCACAGTCGTGTTATTTATTGCCAATTCCGAAATATCTCCGACTCCTAAGATACAGGTCTGCGTACCTAGTTTAGGTGCCGGAAATCTGACACTAATTTTTAGATTTGCTGTACAACCTACTGTTTTTCTTTTATGTATTACGTGTCTTTTCTTATGTACAAATAAATTTTATCTTATCTTATCTTATATTGAAGGAAAATATGCAAAGACTTTACAAACTAGCAGTCAGGTAAAAAGAAGCCTATAACACTTCTCAAGCTTCATCCTACTTCAATACCAAATTTTATCTTAATCCACCCAGTACTTTCAAAGATTAGCGCATTCAAAGAAACAAACTTTACTGCTTTATAATATTAGTGTAGATTTTTTTAAATTAGGAGCATTGTAGGATCATATCATAATCAGATTACTTTCAATTATTATAAGTACGATAAGTCACAAATTTGAGCGGACCATCCAGAGTGCAAACATTTGTCAGTTATCGTGTAGCTCAACTTTGAACTTAAGGAGCTCAACGATCTGACGAACAGTATCAAAGTAAGGACATTTGGGTAGGTAAGACAAATACTCAAACAGCCATACATCAACTATAAATTATAATGAAAATAACATAAAAAGAAATAATTACCTACATATTTCTCACATTCATAATAATAAAAATATAAGAGATCAAAAAACGAAACAAGAAAAAATTAAATACAAAGTAGGTATATACAATACTTTAGAAAGTCAATCATTAACTCAGCAAAATATAATATATATATTACTAGAAAAACACGCTTTTATAAGTGCACGTAAAAACAAAAAATTTGTTCGCGCTTTTCCTTTTTTTTGTAGCCTCCGTTTTCTTTGTGTTGCTGTTTCTTTTTTTATATTATTCCCACGAGTAGTGAACAATTAAACGGTCAATCACCCCAGAGGATTTGATAGTGACATCACAAAAAGTTGACAAAAAGGTTAAGAAAACCGATAACGGATTTTCTTTAGGTTTGTTATCCTGAAACCTGATCGTGTTCAAAGTCCATTACGTGGCTTTTCTCACAAGTACAAACACGACTATGATACGATATTCCATCATGGAATGCCACTGCCTATCTTCCGGCTTCATCATCAGACCTTGAAACCTAATCGTGGTCAAAGTTCATTACAAGACTTTTCTAAGAAATCCAAAACAGCTATGATACGATTTTCCATCATGAAGTTCCAGTTCATATCTTCCGGCTCCATCATCAGATCAGTTCGACAGTACCATATTATTGTATTGTCATCAGAACTACATACAGTTGCCAATTTTCATTACGCTACGACCCTTGGAAGATGGTTAAAGTAGTTACCTTAGATTCCATTACATAGTTAGTTACATACAGGTCGACCTAATAAAAGCGTGTTAAAAAGCGTAGTTTTGAAGCAACTTTTTGTTACAACTCAGTTTAAGTAAATGAATTAAATAAAATCATAGTAAGAATTTGTTTACTACACTAGTAGTTCTTTTTCTTAGGTCAATATGATCATTTACTGTTACGGTCTGTTCATTAACACACGTTATATTATTTTTTGTCATTCTTAAATAAAGTAAAACACTAAATACCTAACAATATAATGAATAAGTTAGTTTAATTCAGATTAAAAAGAAATGTATTTGATTTTGGCGACTCCGTGCCTTCTCTATTCTAAAACATCAAAACACACAAACTACATCGCAAACTCACCGCGAGCGTGCGCTCGAGTTTGCAATGTATTCTAGCGGGGGTGCTCCCCGCGTCTTCCGTTAAGGTGATACGTAAAAAATAAGACATAGCTCGAGGGGCGTAGCTTAACGGAAGACGCGGGGAGCACCCCCGCTAGAATACATTGCAAACTCGAGCGCACGCTCGCGGTGAGTTTGCGATGTAGTTTGTGTGTTTTGATGTTTTAGAATAGAGAAGGCACGGAGTCGCCAAAATCAAATACATTTCTTTTTAATCTGAATTAAACTAACTTATTCATTATATTGTTAGGTATTTAGTGTTTTACTTTATTTAAGAATGACAAAAAATAATATAACGTGTGTAAATGCACAGACCGTAACAGTAAATGATCATATTGACCTAAGAAAAAGAACTACTAGTGTAGTAAACAAATTCTTACTATGATTTTATTTAATTAATTTACTTAAAATGAGTAGTAACAAAAAGTTGCTTCGAAACTACGCTTTTTAACACGCTTTTATTAGGTCGACCTGTATGTAACTAACTATGTAATGGAATCTAAGGCAACTACTTTAACCATCTTCCAAGGGTCGTAGCGTAATGAAAATTAGCAACTGTATGTAGTTCTGATGACAATACAATAATATGGTACTGTCGAACTGATCTGATGATGAAGCCGGAAGATATGAACTGGAACTTCATGATGGAAAATCGTATCATAGCTGTTTTGAATTTCTTAGAAAAGTCTTGTAATGAACTTTGACCACGATTAGGTTTCAAGGTCTGATGATGAAGCCGGAAGATAGGCAGTGGCATTCCATGATGGAATATCGTATCATTGTCGTGTTTGTACTTGTGAGAAAAGCCACGTAATGGACTTTGAACACGATCAGGTTTCAAACAGGATCAGGTTTGAGGATAACAAACCTAAAGAAAATCCGTTATCGGTTTTCTTAACCTTTTTGTCAACTTTTTGTGATGTCACTTTCAAATCCTCTGGGGTGATTGACCGTTTAATTGTTCACTACTCGTGGGAATAATATAAAAACAGAAACAGCAACACAAAGAAAACGGAGGCTACAAAAAAAAAAGGAAAAGCGCGAACAAATTTTTTGTTTTTACGTGCACTTATAAAAGCGTGTTTTTCTAGTGATTTTTAAACTATTAATTTATTATTAATTAATTAAAGATTATTCATCCAATTAAATTTTTTGATGGATATTTTCTCACGAATAAAAGTCAGAGATTTAATTAAAAATTACTAAAATCTATAACTACACTATTTTCTTGGAATACATGTCTGTCGCCTTCATTTAATATTTCATCAGAGACATTTCCCCCGCGTGTTTTATTTTCTTTGTTTGTATCCTTGCCCCTATTTTTATTAATTACATATTCTGGATCACGGATCTCTCATGTACCGAGGATCTACCAGTCATATCATTATTTTCAATCTCTATTTCATATGGTAGAGGCTCATCATCTTCACTGACCTCTAGTGAATGCACTAAATCATCGTCGCGTATTTCCCTTTCCGTGTCCAACTGGCGACATCGGTCTCGCGAAATACACACGCTTTTGTATTACTACACAATTCAACCAACCCGTGCTCAACTCGCGTCAAATGAGTACGTTTTTGCGGTCAAGCAACGTTAAAAGAGGTTTTACAAAATAGTGTGCAATTGAATTGAACACGGTTTTTTAACTGGTCTGTTCGAAACAAATCCGTACTGATTTAGCGGGGTGCGTCTCATATCATAAAAAGTTATTTGGTATATTTTCATTTCAATAACGTTCACAAGATAGTGAGTTATACCAACTGTTGATGTAATTTCTTTAGACATAACATTTATATACTCTAAAACTTATTTCGTATAACGTTATTGGATATAACGTTTATTTAATCGAAAATCATTAAGCCTATCGTTTAAAATATATAATATTGCGAGTAATTTGATTGAGCGTGCTGCGGAAGCGGCGTGACAGAAACGAATTGCTGCGAAACCGATTCCACGTCTGTTCCATGTCTGTCCTACCCCTAGAGTGTTATTTAAAAACGCGTAGGCGCGGAGGGGCGAGGCGGCCCGCGAGGTGAGGAGCAGGTGGTTTTAACACTCGCCGCCGCGGCTGAGGCTAGTCGGCGAAGCCAGCCAGCAAGCCGCAGCCGCGGTGGTGAGCGTGAAACACATCTGCGAGGATAAGCTTGCATGGGACCGCCGGAGCCCTGCAGCACCGGAGCCGTGACAGAAACTATGCCTCTAGTTTCTGTCACGGCTCCGGTGCTGCAGGGCTCCGGCGGTCCCATGGTCAGTAGAGAAGTCTCTTGGTTTAAAGAGCATCACTTTCAGTACTGCTCGTTGTCAGTTATGTTTAATTTTTAAATAATTTATAAATATTTGATATTTAATAACAGGGCTTTACCTATGAATTCGCTGTTTTGCCGTACTGGCAATTTCAAATTATAATATTAAATCATATACTGTCCTCTTAATCTGTATCATGGATACTGTGGAGTTTTTTTGCCGGTTTTTCTCCCTAGAAAACGACCAATTTCAAACCATGCACTAACTTCTGACGTATTGTAAGTGCCCATGTGGGCCTATCTGAAATAAATATGTTGAGTTTGAGTTCGATAATCATATTGTTTTGGCTAATAATTATAATTTCAAATTAATTTTATTTTATAATTTGGAATTCTTGTTTCAAAGTTTGGCATAACCGTGCCCCTTGTACCTACGGCCCAGAACCTTAACGACGTTTACAAAACGAACTCTAAAAATGAATGCACCACCCGTTATTAGTTTGCTCGTGTCCGATCTGGAAATTTCGACTTGAAAAATGAACCCTTTGGTTGTTGATGACGAATTAAAGGCGATTGTGGGAGCTGATGACACCCAATCTGCGGCTGAATTAGAAGCAGCTTTCAACGCTAGTATCAAAACAATATTGGTTTACTTGCGTCAAATTGGCAAGGTAAAAAAGCTTGACGTCTGCCCCACGAATTCAGTGATCATCACCGCGAAGAACGCATCGAGACGTACCTTGCACTGCTTAACAGGCACACAAACGAAATAATCTTGTTGCCTGCGGTGAAAAATGGATCCTGTTCGACAATCGTAAGCGAAATTGATTAGATCCTGGATTAGCATCTAAACGTTTTCCTAAACGAAAACTGACCCCTAGAAAAGTGTTGGTCCCTGTTTGGTGGTCTAACCCTGGTGTAATGAGTTATCTACCAAACAGGATGAGCATTACTGCAGAACTGAACACAATTATGGAGAAGCTCGCACATCTCCAACCAGCTTTGGTCAATCGCTCGGCTCCGCTGCTCTTGCACGACAACGCGCGTCCTCATACTACACAGCAGACGGTCTACAAGTTACAAGAGCTGGTGTTGGAAGTTCTCCGCCATCTGTCGTACTCACTAGACCTTGCACCTACAGACTTCTACTTTTTCCTGAATTCTAAACTTCTCGGAAAAAAATCAACATCATAGAGGCAGTAAAAATGCCTTTGCAGAATTTGTTGCCTCCCGTCCAACTGATTTCTTCAAGAAGGGTATCAATAAGCTACCAGTGCGTTGGAAAAGATGCATCGATTGCATGGGTGATTACTTTGATAAATAGAAATAAAATATATAGAAAAAAACACGATGACTGATTTCATGAATAACGGCAATATCATTGGTAATGGCTTTCAGTATTAATATACCAGACGTACTACAGGGCACCATCCTCACTTGGTCAATGTACCACTTTGTCATACTATGTAATTCTCCTCTACATTTATTGTGCGCACTTTGTCGGTCGGACTTCGGTCGGACTTCGGTCGGACTTCGACCGGTCTTCGAATCGGTTTGGAGCTCTCTGTCGGCTTCTGTGTTCTTTTCCACATATGACCCGTCTGCCACCTTTAAAGTAAGAGTGAAAAATCTCCGGCAGATGCCTTGCCACCACGAATTTTGGCCCTGGCAACGCACTTTCTTTCTATTTCATTAAGAAAAAAGCAGAAGAAAAATATTAGTTTAGTCCTGTCAAATTAAGATATTCCATAGACAATTTTAGACTCGATTAAAAAATTGGTTACTAAAAATACGTCAATTTACGTCAGACGCTGACTAATTTGACAGAAATAAACTAATATTTTCTGTCCTTTTATAATGAAATAGTAAGAAAAAGATGCACTGAACTTTAGTTTAGTTTGTGAACAAGACAATCCGCGCCAATGTATTTCTTTTTATCTTAATAGGAAATAAACAGTTTACTGACTAATTTTTTTCCAAGAAGTTAGTAGTTAGACACTGTTGATCATCCAAATTTAAAAATTATAATGGCGACTCTAATTTTCTGTTTTCCGAATCACATGTAATATCCGAGGTCTGCTCCGGCGCTGTGATTTTGTCTCTGTAAAATAAAACTGGTATGTAAATATTAAAAAATAGGGAACCCTCATAGTTCGTCATGTCTGTCCGTGTGTCCGTTCGTATGTCACAGCCATTTTATTCCGAAGCTATTAGGACTATACATGTGAAACTTGGTAGGTAGATGTATTCTGTAAACCGCTTTCAGATTTTATAAAAAAAAATATTTAAAATAAAGGGGGGCTCACCATACATGGAACTGAAACTGAAAAATTTTTTTTTTCATGAAACCTATCTGTGTGTGGTATCTATAGACAGGTCTATAAAAATGACATAGGGGTTTCTGAAACTACTTTTTATAAAGTCAATCGTTTAAAAGATATACGCTCCCAAAGTGGTAAAATGTGTACCTCCCCCCCCCCTCTAACTTCTGTAATAATGGAATGAAAATCTAAAAAAATATATGTCTGTAGATCTTAATGTATACTTTCAACCAAAATTGGTTTGAACGAGATCGGGTCAGCATTTTTTGTGATACAACATATTTTCTAAAACCGCAAATATAACTTTGTAATTCATACAAACACTATGAAAAACAAAGTTATTTGGCGTAGTTGTAAAAAATGTAAATAACTTAGTTTTAAGAAATTTGTAAGGTTTTGTTTTTCGTCAAATAAATATACATATTATATTATATTATAATAGTTACTACGAAACCCTTCATGGGCGAGTCTGACTCGCACTTGGCCAATTATTTTCCGTCATTTTACGAGCATGATCCCTCAGGCGTTCCAAATGTCGGTTTTTAGGGTTCCGTAGCCGAATGGCAAAAAACGGAACCCTTATAGTTTCGACATGTCTGTCCGTCTGTCTGTCTGTCCGTCCATCCGTATGTCACAGCCATTTTATTCCGAAACTATTAAGACTATACATGTAAAACTTGATAGATAGATGTATTCTGTGAACCGCTTTCCGATTTTAAGAGAAAATTTAAAAAATATTTAAAATAAAGGGGGCTCCTCATACATGGAACTGAAACTGAAAATATTTTTTTTCATGAAACCTATACGTATCTATAGACAGGTCTTTAAAAATGACATTAAGGTTTCTAAAATTACTTTTTCATAAAGTTATTCGTTTAAAAGATATACGCTTCCAAAGTGGTAAAATGTGTGTCCCCCTTCTATAATAATGAAGTGAAAAATCTAAAAAAACCATATGTTGTAGATCTTAATGTAAACTTTCAACCAAAATTAGTTTGAACGAGATCGAGTCAACATTTTTTGAGATACAGTATATTTTCTAAAACCGCAAATATAACTTTGTAATTCATACAAACACTATGAAAAACAAAGTTATTTGGCGTAGTTGTAAAAATTGTAAATAAGCTACTTTTAAGAAATTTGTAAGGTTTTTGGTTTTTTTTTTTTTCAAATAAATATATTAATTATATTATATTTATTATAGTTACTACGGAACCCTTCATGGGCGAGTCCAACTCGCACTTGGCCAATTTTTTCACCTTTCGTTGTCTTTTATACTTATTCCCCATATCGGTAAACTAATGTTATATATAAACATTGTTCACTTGTCAAATATAGATAAATAAAATCAGAAAACAAGACTAAACAATAACTATTTCGATAAAAAATTATAATCACGGTTGCGGGAGGAATCGACACAGGTCTATCACTGACAAAGGCCGCAGGCGAACTGGGCGGGCATAAGAAAGTGACAGAGTCTATTACTTCCACGTGCGAAAAAAAGAGAGCGCAACAATACGCTGGAACCAAAATAAAACAACGTAAGCGCCAAACCAAATAAAAATTGTTTAAAAATAAATTAAGCTATGTATCAAAAAATATTTTCAGACAGAGTTTTCAATTACCTATTATGCACATTTTGAATGCAATTTTGAAATGAAATTCCTTAGGATTTTAGAATTATAGTGAACAATAAAAAAGAATAGAGGTCTTTTCGGAATCAAATTCGACGGAGCAAATTTAACCCAATTGCGTTTTCCTTCGGTCAAAGTATTAATGAAATAGTCAATAAACATATTACCAAAAATAAAATCCATACTTGCTGGAATAGTGAAATAAATGTTGACGAAAAAACCCCTAATTTATTTTGGTATCGCCTTAAGCTACGCCCCTCGAGCTATGTCTTATTTTTTACGTATCACCTTAAACTAGGCAAGGCCTGTATCATAGGGAGCAGTACTAGGCTATAGAGGTATGTTTATATAATTTTACTGAAGCAGACGTGCAACAGCCAGGCTTGTATGGTTATGTGTGTGAGGGTATGAGAGTGCATGAGTGTGTGGATTTGTGTGATATCTGTGTATGTTCATGTTTGCAGTAGGTATGTTATAAATGGAGACATGTTAAGTGAGTACGAAAGATCAATAATTGATCTATAATGTAATGTGTAGTTATTTATTAGAGGTACCTAAATTAAAAGTGTTTAGGCATTTGCCATCTTTCAATAAAACCAGCTAACTTCAGAATTATTGAACACAGTAATGCTCAGACTAGTTAATGTATACCTAACTTTACAAAGAAAAAGCTGGACATACTATGCATATATGTCATGTAATAGAATAAACAATTTGACGATTCAAAATGACCTTAAAAAGCTTGCATCGATCTTCAATTGACTGCCCTACGTGAGGTGCGCCGGCGCCGACGCATCACACCTAAATCGTGCAGATTTTAATCGAGACATGAATACGCGACCCGAAAACTAATTGATATGTGATACTTACGTAATAGTTGCCATTCATGTGATTTTTTTAAGTAGAATATCCATTTTAAAATAATTACATGATTAAGGTTGTATCTTACCAACTTCTGACTTCTATTAAATTCTTAATAATTCAAAGGTTTGTTCACCGTTTACAATGTGTCTGATGATTACAATCCATATTAGTACATTACTCATTTAACTAATTAAATGAGGAGATATTTAATATGGACTGGACTTGGCATAACTTTGACTGCAATCTTTTATAAAGAGAAAAGAAAAACAACGTTTGTTAAACGACTTAAAAAAATCGCGAATAAGATTTTGAGAATAAATATTCATTATCTGTCTTAGCATGCGAGCTTCATCGTTGACCACATTATTACCAACAGGTGAGATCGATCGTAGTTGACAAAAAGCGAATGAGCGAACCTATAAAAAAACAGTATTTTGGTGACGTAGAGTCTCATGAAAGGTATTTAAATTATTCCGAACCTTTAAGGAGCGTTGAGGCGCTAGCAAGTCTTCAAGAACACAAGTTAATTAATTACACCTAACACACGCTACACTCCTACATACCCTACCTCTCCTGCTTATCAACTAAGGGCAAAACCCAACTCGTGATGATACTCCAGAAGTAAAATGAAAGTCAATTACCTCAGAATACCAACTGTTCTTACAGGCAGTGCCGGATTAGTCAAGCGTGGGGCCCGCAGTAGATTCCGACATGGGCCCTTAGGCTTTTTGCTATAGTTGATTTGCCAATTTGTACCTTTCTTTTGGGAGGAATGTCATCAAGTGACTCCTTCCATTTTGCGTGGAGTATCAGACTTTTACTGATTAATAACCTGCCCTGTTCCTTTAGTTGCCTTTGCATTGCAGGGTCGCGATGTTTGGTTAGAATAGTACCGAAACCTTGACAGTAACGGCCATATCGAACCTTGACAATGCTGCACGTAAGTACTTTGGATGTAAGATTTCGCGAATCATGTTGATAAATACTGCGTAGCTACCTTGGATATTTAATGATGCTCTCTCCAGTTTAAACAAACTTTTTTAAAATAGAAACAAAACTATGAAACTGAAATTACCTCAATATGTTCATACAACAACATTTTAACTTGCTTTGTCTGTCTAGATAATCTGAGACTGGTTAAATGGAACAATTAATATGTGTATGTAATAAGAAGATACGGTATAGGTACTGTAATATATTTTTACTTAGTGTCCTTTTTTTATATCACGGGGCCCGGGGCGCTTATAATCCGACCACGACATAGTTGAAAAAAGGCTAAGCAGGTAATGTATCATCGTGGGGCCCCCGAGGGCGTAGAGTCCGTAGCACTTGCTGCCTCCTGCAATATCCCTGATCCGGCACTGCTTAGCTACTAACAGTCTGTTACCAATTACGAGCAGTCTACAATGAATATGCGATCAGCTACGGTAGTGCAATTTAGATCAGTCAGGAAACTACTTACATTGACTTATATTATTGAAGGAAGTCATTGAGAAAAGTTGTGGTGGCCTGAAGTCTTTAGTCTTGTGTGAACTTCCTGTTTTTAAGTACGTTGGCACCGGCTTTATGTGGATGAAGTCACGGCATATCTTCAGCCCTTTTGCATAGATACGGAGTTTCCGTTACACGTTGTATACAAAACATATGATAGCTGAGACATATACTCATACAAACTTAACACGTACGCTGACAGTACGTCGTTAGGCGGGAAATTAAAATCGAGCGTTATGACAGTACGTCGAGGGACGGGCCACTTATTATTAAGAGTACGTCGTGGAAAATTCTACTGTCGTAATGTGGTGTCAGGGTAAGTACTCACTGTCAGCGAACGTGTTAAAGAGAGAGGTTTTTACCGCCTGAGTCGCGAACTATGTACTTCTTCAAGAAATTGGTATAGGAATTGGTCTAGAACTGTAAACTTTGATATAAATTATTTAGAAATGAAAATTTACGTATAAGTATTTAGTTTTTAACCCTTTTCTTGGCAAAAATAAAAAACTTATAATATCGATATTTTTTCAAATAATCTATTATTATATGAACATAGGTTGCAGGGAAAAATAATAAAAAAAATGAGTTTTATTTCCTGAGATACCATCCGTATCCAGTGAGATACATTGCCTTGTTCGTAAGGAATAACTATCTCAGCCGAGTGTATCTCACGAGACACACTGCCAAAAAGGTTTAAAAAATAATAACTTTTAATTAATGAGATCACAATATATTTGTTAATAAGAAATTATTGGTGATGAAAACTATAAAAACGATTTTTACCACGTACTAAGCACAATCTGACTCCACACTTAGTATATGAAACAGTGGTTTGCCCCTTGGTACATAGTTTGCAGCTGCCTTTTGTCCCAAAAGTCGCGAAATGGCCAAATTGGTCATTGCAAATTTCTGTTGCTGGTCTTGGATTAACCGGCGCCTTTATTAGTTTAGATGGTGTTGGACCCTTCACACTATCAGCGTGATTCGTGGTGGTTCTGTGGCGTAACAATAAGTTTTAAGCAATGTTGTACCTGAATTGTTTCAAACTCATTACTTTTACATTACCGATATTTCTCCGGTACAATATCCAACTATTTATAATACATATATCTAACAAATGTGATACCAATGGTAGATACCAGCGGTGCCCCTTTAGCTCAGTTCTATAGAGAGCTATTAGCATATCAACTAAATCAACACTGCCCATATGGGCGTTGTAATGTTTTATAATCTCTGGACAAGGCACTGCTGACTAATTGCTCTGGAGCGTGTTGACGTTAAAGGAGTCCTTGGAGACTGTGGAGCTGTCGGAGCTGGAGCTTGTTGTGGAGTAGTTACAGATTGTGTCATATTTTGCGCAGTTAGGGGATTGAGTGGAGATGCTGCCAATGGTGACGCAGTGACCGCTTCTTGGACATCAATTATTTCACCGTCGGATAGCAGGTTGAGATTTTCCATTGACGAAGGCAGTGAAGGCACTGGAGATGAATCTTCGTCTGTCCTATGTCGAATTGGATAGTGCCTGATTTGATTCCTGCCCGATTTTGGGATAAGCGCGCAAAGCTTTCTGCCTCTTGAGAAGGATGGTTGTATTGAGAAACATGTTTCTCTTAGGACGGAGGCCCTAAGAGAAACATGCTCAGTTAAACCTCCATGCAAAGCGAAAACCTAAACGAACACACATTCCATAAAAAACCAGAACCCACAACCAGATCGCAAAGACGAAAGCATACAGTATACAAATCATTTTAGAGGCCATGAATAAAAATCGTTTTTTTCTCGACCGGGAATTGAACCCAGAGCCTTTTATGCTTTAGCTTAACACCATCACCACTACGCCACCGTCACAACAATGAACACCTAATCATAAAAGTAAAAACAGTACAAACGTGGCAGTGTGCACTACAGGATACATTCCACCAAAACATAAAAAATCAGTAAACACAGCAGTGTGCACTGTGAGATACATAACAATTTGGCATTAGTTTACTAAACCAAATATACAATTTTTGCGTCAAAATTCACTCAATTGACACGTATACACTAATGTACTTCATCGTGATATGCACAATTATTACATTATTGAGTAAAAACAATATAAAATATCAATTTTCTTACCTTTTTCGGCGGGATCGCTTTGATTCGGTTCATCATTTTGAATGTGAATAAAAAACGGTTATGTCAAGCTGACATGACACGATGTAGATGCGGTCAGAAATAGTTACTTTCTTAAACAGTGGAAACGTTCCGTTTCAACCAACTGTATTTTTCTTGGTATGATTTTTCAAAGTAGACTGTATCTGACAGTGCACTCCGTCAAGAAAAGGGTTAAAGTAGTCACTATTTTATAATCAATTCAAAATAGATAATGAAACGTGACATGGGGATAGATTCAGACATGTTCACGCTGATGAAGATGTTCAAACTCAAACTCAAAATGTTTTATTTCACATAGGCACTTACAAAACGTCAGAGTGCACGGTTCGAAATTGGTCGTTTTCTATGGAGAAGAACCAGCAAGGAACTCCACAGTTTGCCAGTGTTTGCTGGCAAAGCCGCTTGTAGAATCATATAGACAAATAGGTACCAAACACGTCTGTTGCTTTCCCGTCTAGCTTAACCTCGACATTGGCGTGTGAGGTGTGGCGAGACTTTCTTCCGCTCGCTCGAAGGCTATATACCTCACGTGTGCAATGTGCATGCTAGTTAAGTTACATGAGAATGCACATTTTGTAAATAATTGATTGATGATAGTTATATTTCTACTGAATTTATTTCTAATTATATTAGGCTTTATTTGACGGGTTTCAACGGGATATCGCGGCCCTGCAATGCAAGGGAAACTGAAGGAATAATGTAGGATTTTAGTCAGTAGAAGACTTCTACTGCCTAAAATCCCAACTTATATTACCTCCTTATACTCCCATTTTCAGTCCACCCAGATTGGGAGGAACCATGTTTTTTTTGGGATCTGTTGATTATCCCACCGAAAGAAAGTCTTTATTTGCAGAGCTGTGTATAGTGCTTCCAGGAATGGTTTTCTACTTTCTAGCCATAGTTTGCAGTGGGCACCAGGTAACGTCGTCTGTCGCTACAATACTATAATACTAGAACTCTTTCGAAGGAAGAGAGAGATATATCCTCTCGCTTCCTTCGAAAGAGTTCCTGTGGCCTCCGAGGCCGTCATAATTGCACGAAAGGCAAATGACGAAACGCGGATGGGTTTTAGTCAGTAAAAGTCTGACACACCCTCCCGCTTCGACCAGTTCGGGAGGCAGTCATTGGATGATTTCCTATACTTAAAAACCTTTTATTTTTCAAATGATACCTAGTATTACGCTACGCGATTGCTGTTGTGCTCAGATGTGACACACCTGTCCTATTTTGTTTATTTTTTATGGTAAGCGTTATGTCTGGCGCAGAATATAATGGTGGACATCCCACCCATACGCACACAACGTTTTGGGAATACCTTCATTGTGCGTACGGCTAAGGAGTGGAATTCCCTGCCGGAGTCTGTGTTTGCCGATAGCTATAACCAAGGAGTCTTTAAGTCAAGAGTGAATAGGTTACTTTTAGGTAAGCGTACTCCATCTTCGACCACATCATCACTTACCATCAGGTGAGATGGTGGTCAAACGCGAACCTATTTTTAATAATAATAAAAAAGTTTATTTTTCATTAAAAGAAATATAGGAGATTTAAAGATATAAACAGAGAGCTTAAAAATATAATATCAATAAATTATTATATTAGGAGGTGCTTATATAATAACAGCTGTACGAGTTGATCTTCAGGTTAAGCAACGCATCTCGAGGTAAGTCTACAGGTGGGTGACCATCTCAATATACAGACGTTCCTCTGTGCCTCGAAAACACATTGATTGGTTGGTCCCGGTTGTCATTTGTACATATTTGACAGCTGTTATTACAGGTAGATAGATAGATAGAATATACTTTATTGTACACCAAAGGTGTCTACTTGTCGCCCTTTCCTTTTTCCCACTAACCTTCTCTATAAATCTTGTGAAGTACTAACAGTTCGTCAGTTATTTATAATGAGCACCGTACTAAAACAGCGCTTCCCTATTGCACTGAATTTTCTAAAAAAAAGACGGAAAGATTTAGTTTGCCTTAAAAGAAGTACAAAACATGCTTTCACAACCAAATTTTATATGTTCCTTGGACCACTACTTTATAACAGACTAAACGCAAAATTAAACATTTATTCCCTAAATTATTGTAACTGCAAGAAGACTCTCAAGGAAGCTCTTCAAAGTATGTCCTATGAAGACACAGAAAAGTTATTACTGGTATTAAAATAGAGATAGTTCGTATTTTATTTATAAGATTATTTTCATATTATTTACACCTTTATACATTACCTAAGATGACCATATAGGTACAGTTTATTTGATATAAATGTGATTATTTAAAAAAATATAAATACCTTTTCTCGCCTGAAATGCAGGATTACCTAGTTCAGGCACATGACATGTGTGAACTTAACGTAGATTTAAGCGAAATTGTACCTATTTAATATTTACCTTAAGATTTTGAATGAACATTTTATTATTTTTATTATTTATTATTATTACAGCTATTTAACAATATCACTTAATTCTATGGTTACAATGGCGGTCTTATCGCTGAAAGCGATATCTTCCAGACAACCTTTGGAAGGACTTTCAAAACTTTAATTAAAGTGGGGAGGGCTACATCATTGTACTACATAATTATACCCACAAAAACAGAAAAAATATGTTTACATAGATATACGTAAATAAAATACAATACATAAATAATTATTTGTAAAAATTTTTTTTAGCATAAAATAGAACCGACTTCTATATAAAAACACTACAAAGGCAAAAATAACTTTAATTTCGGTAGTCGGTGCCATTTGTTTTGTATTTTCTTTTTTTTTTTTTGACACCGCCTTCCGAAATTAAAGTTATTTTTGCCTTTGTAGTGTTTTTATATAGAAGTCGGAACATTTTTTGCAAAAAAAAATTTTTTCACGCTTTTTAGTGGGTCGGTTTGTAATTTATCTAGTTACAAAAGCCAAAATGTCAACTACTTATCACCTTTTACAAAATATTGCTTTTTCCCGGTGCAGCTTTTCCTGGTACATCACCATCAGCTCTACTTCACCATGTGCATTGTGACGCGCATAAAGTGCTTAACATCTATATTCAAGTAATCTTATCGCAATCCACGAAATACTTATTATTGAGTAGTTTCGGTGGCCATCTGGGGTCTTCATCATTAGTTCCACTTCCTCAAATGGTGCTTTTCGAGAGCAACTGCACAAGGTACTATAAGAAATACCCAAAACGCTATAGGTGTGCCTATAATATTTGAAGAGTTCCCTCGATTTCTCCATGATCCCATCATCAGATCCAAACATGACGACAATGGGACCGACTAGAAAGTATACCCTTTCAAAAAAAAAAAATTTTTGAAATCGGTTCACCATCTGCGAGTAATGAGGTAACATACATAAAAAAAAAGTTCAAGACGAATTGATAACCTCCTCCTTTTTTTTAAAGTCGGTTAAAAATATAATGTGTTCTTTAACATCATGTAGAGAAAACAAAAGAATAATCATACATTTGAAAGAATATTAGTAACCAAGCTTTTAAAAGTAGCGAGTGACTGAGCTTGTCTTACTGACACCGGCATTCCACAAACGAACAGCCTGCACCGTAAACGATGAGCCATAAAATTTAGTGGAATGTGCAGGCATTGAAAGTCTCAAGTTTTCCGATGATCTCAAATTTCTAACGTGTGTCATGAAGGAACTTAAAACGTTCTTTGAGATAAAACGGAGTTGTTGGATTAAAGAGAGTAGTCAGAAGCTTGCGAGGCAAGGGATGTTGTGTTATCCAACCACTGCGTTGTAGAGGCAGTCTTTCCATGCAAAACACGAATACTCAGCTGCATGTGGTTAGACTGGAAGGTGACCCCCCACATGGTTGGAAAAAGGCTAAGCAGATTATGATCAATATTACGTATTTTAAAAATAATATTTTTACAGAAGCTTTTTTAAGTTTCTTATTTAAAATAATTTCTCTAGTAAATTGGCAGTTTTTGTACAAGTCTTATATCTTGATGAAACCTGTCTAGCTATTAAATATCATTTAAAAAAAAAACCTTTTCGCACAGTTTTAAGATTCTAGTTGCGCACCAAATAAATAAAGTATAAAAAAATCGAAGAAACAGCAAAATTTACTATGTATGTACAAGGATAGAAATGCACTCAAATTTTAATTAAGACATTTTTTGTAGTATTCATCCTAACAAAATTTCATAAATTCTTCGAATATTCTTATTTCAAAATACTCATTTGACAGTCTATCGATTGACAGTTTTCTTTTGTACTATAATTCGAATTCAAATTTATTTATTAATCGGATATCAAGATCCATAATGGTTAGTAACAATAATAATAATGGAAATACATACTAAGAAAGATTATTATATTGACTCGCGTTTACCACCATCTCACCTAATGGCCTGCCCATTAGGTGAGATGGTGGTTGAGTCGAAGATGAAGCACGTTCACTTAGAAGTATAATAGTAAGCACGTTCTTTTGAAGACCCCCAGGCTATAGCTATCGTGAAATACAGACTCCGGTAGGGAACTCGTTAGCTGTACACATACCTACATAAATAAATGATAATAACTAATACATATAATAATGTATAAATACAATATATAGGACAGATATATACAATTATACACAACAATAACTAATTTTAAATAAATATTTCGTATTATGGAAAATCAAACAAAGTAGTCTTCCTCTCTCCTATATATTTTAAATTTTGCTGTGCCCGACAGGGTCCATAATTGTTTCTTATAATTTTATTCCACCTGTATGTGTACATTATGGATTGCAATAAATACTTTTTTTGTTATTCTATGAATTTCACGGGGTTTTTATCCACGTGGATATGTCAACCCCAATAAATGCTTGAATACACACAATGTATTCCCAAAACGCTTTGTGCTTATGGGTGGGATGTCCACCATGTAACGATGGCGCATCGCAGTCCGATGATGGAATGGGTGTGAATTTAGTTTTTTTTTTAGTTTCCCAGTCGATTTTACTTAACCGTTTCGATTTCTTAACACATTATTTGTACTAGTTAAGTTAGTTTAGACTGACTAGTGAATTAATCAAGTTTTTGTTCTATGTTACGTGAGTCAGGTTGGATCTCAAGCCTCAGCTCTGAGGTTTTTGTACTGTGTGACCCGCTTCCCTCACTTCTATAACACTAGTTAAGTAGCAAATGTACTATGTAATACTTATGTACCTACATGTTGTGAACTTACGGTATGATCATAATAGATGAGATGCGACCTTAGAGTACTTATGTCATCCACTTCACTTTGCAAATCTATCGGGCAAGCTTCATAGCCTGGCTCATCGGCGAACCGTTGCTTGCCTGTCGGTTTTCTACAGATTGTACTTCGGGGAGTGTGTGCAGGAGCTCCATGACCTGATCCCTCCATCTCCCTTTCACTACCGGTCTACCAGACGCACGGCTGGGTACCATCCACACTTGGTTGATATACCGTCTTGTCGTACCAAGCGCTTCTCCTCCACATTTATTGTGCGCACTTCCAAGCTGTGGAATTCTCTGCCGGCTTCTGTGTTCCCTGCCACTTATGATGTTTCAACCTTTAAAGCAAGAGTAAACAGGCGTCTTCTGGGCTCGCTCGTCACATCGTAGACCTCATCTATCGCTTACCTACCATCAGGCGAGATCGAGGTCAAGAGTGAGCCCAAAATGAATAGAATAATGTAAGACTCAAAGAGCTGTCAGCACCAGTGACGGGGCCCCATAACGCCATTGCCCGTCGGGTTTGCGGGAATGTTCCAACGAGATACCGCGGCCCCGGAACTTACGGGCAGCTGAAGGAACATGGTGGATTTTTAGTCAGTTTAGAAGTCTGACCCTTCCGCTTAACCCAGAGCGAGAGAATTCATTCGATGATTTTCCCACCCAGTACAAAAAGGTGTACCTACAATAAAGTAAATAATAAATAAAGAGATTAAATTTGTCTGTAAGTTTGTATGTAGGGGTAATCTCTGGAACTAACGATCCGATTAAACAAAAAATTCATTGATAGTTAGGTGCATTGTTTGTTACCGCAAAAAAAAACAATTATTTCTAAATTCACACTGACGAAGTCGCGGAAGTGCTAGTTAGTTATATATCACATTTATTTTTTCACGCGGAAAATCATCGAATGTTTCCATTCACTCTGCACTTTCTCAACGAGAAGTTTTGGTTGGATGACCACATAATATTTGCATTAAATGGATGTGGTCATGAGACCACATCCATTTAATGCAAATATTAAGAAGTCCTAGAGCTATGGTGGCCCAGTTGTACAGGCACGAGTTGTAGGTGAGTTTCGTGGGTTTTCTTTTCCACTAGCTCCTCCATCGTTTGACGGAGACCTTATCTAACAAATTCTCTTTCATTCCAGTTCTCTCAGTTATTCCTCTCGCACTTTCATGATGCATACTGTTTGTTTCTATTATTCCTCGCCATTCATTCCATGGGTGGGACTCCCATTTTTCTACATCCTATAGTTACCGATCTAATTCTTTATTTTATTTTTCTTTTCTAAGAGGAAATGAATATTCTTGACCCACTTTTATTTTGAGTTTCGTGGGTATTCAGCACTGCAGGCATAAATCCACATGGTTCTCAAATTATTTGAACAGTACTATATGTTTACAGGGTAATCACCTGGAAAATACCGGCAACATTTAGTTGACGAAAAAACACGTGTAAAAGTGGGATTTATGATGGGGTTCAATAGCCCTATCGAATAGGGCGATTGTTCTAACGAGATTCGCGGCCCCAGCAGAAGTCTGACACTCCCTTTCGTTCCACCCAGAGTGGGAGAAGTCATTCGATGATTTTCCCACACGGAGAAAAAAGACTAGGTCGAACCCATGTCTTGCAACTCAGACCTGCAAGTCGGGACCACTGGGCTACCACTGCTTTACGTGACAAAGGAAAAAATATTTTTGTTTGCAACATAACTGACGGACTTTTTGAAGGAAATTTATCCCCATTCTGGATCGCACAGTTATTGTCTTGGTTTGTCGTACCTATTGGTAAACACAACATTGCTAAATTCAGGTCACTAACCTCTTTATCCACCTGAAAACCAGACCTGTGTAGGTATAGATTGCAACAGTGCACTGCAGGCCTATTTTAAAAGGGTGCTCACTATTATTATAAACTAGAGACCTAAGTAACTCAATAGTCATATTTGCAAGAACTCAGTTATAACTAAATACAGCACTCAAGGCTGTGAATCAAAATCGGCGTCTCAAATACCTTTATAAACTTAGAAGGTCAATAATACTATAGTTATGTACTTTTTATTGTTAAAACACTAAAAATAGTTACTGTGAATGGGTTATTTTTATTTGTTATAAATATAAAATCGATTTTGCATAAGCAGATGCAGTTGCGTACACGCATTAATATTTTGGTATATTTTAATCTCTTTATTTGACTTATAGTGTTTAATAATTATGTGTAGTTCTTTAGGTGGTGTAGTTTTGATCTATATGGTTACCCATCACCCCTAAATTTAGAATATATAAAAATTGAGTGAAAGGTTTCGCCCCGTGGTTAATATAAAAGACAAGTGCGCCCGCGTCGCGCCTCCGACTTGCCGACATGACACCGTTCACGCGATTGGTACGTTATTCGCTTATTTAAAACCATTTTTAAAAAAAGAATCCAATTACATATTTGGTAATAATTGTTATTTTTGACAATTCAAATGCTGGCTGAAAAAGAAAGTGGCTTTTATTTTTTTGTTTATGGCAGTTTTTGTAAGCATTTGTTCTTCTTATTGTTATAAAAATTTAAACTGTTATGTCTTTGATAGATATGATATGGTCTACATCACTTATATAATTTTCAATTAAAACGCTGTGATACTTACGCCATTGTCTTGATTAATTTCATTAAGTTGTTCGTTAACAATTTTTTTAATTTCAGTTTGTGTTTTCTAACTTAAGTTTTAATTAAGTGAAAGTTTAAAATGGAAAAGTGATTCTAAGTGGTTCCTTTGTTCCAACAATTAAGTGATGTGTCTGATAAGTTTCGCGTGTGTTTGATAATGGTACTAATTAGTGCAAATTATGATGAATAGCTTGATAACGGTTTATGAAACTATCGATTTGAATACTGAAACATTTCAAAATCGTAATCGTAACGTAATCTAAACGTACAACGTATCGCTCTTAAGTTTTGTTTTTCTTTTAAATAATAATTCAGATTATTACGTTTCCACTGTTGGGCCTTAATCCGCTACTTATACCAGTGATGATATAAATTACACAAAGAAGTGTTGCTTGACTGAGTTCCTGCAACTCGGAAGTTGAGCTCATGATTACTGAGCTACCGTTGCTCTCTTTTGTTTTTCTTTTAATATTAAGGCTGGAAACAGTGCTCGACCGACGGTCAGCGCTGGCCGTACATTTTGACCGTCAGCGCTGACCGTCGGTTGTGAAAATCGTCAGCGTAGCTGAGTGCGCATTCATAGGCTTGCATAGATATAGCTACGCCGACTGACGGTCAGCGCCGACCGTCGGCCAAGCACTGTTTCCAGCCTTAAAAATCGAAATGAGTGCGTTTTAATATCTACTTAACATACACATTCTTACATCAGCTGTTCACATGATCTTCGTCAAGTTTCATAGAAGTTTTGCACATGATGAAATATTTCTTATCTTTTCACTGTGATTAAAAATCAAGTGTAGTTCTAAATGTGGTTGTCCTAGAGTTTTGAACTAGTTTATTATAGTTGTGCGTTTAAGTGGTTTCAAACTAAGCTAGGCAATTGCGAAATGCTAACTCGGCGATAAGAGATAACGCTATGTTTAACACTTCTTAATATTGCGAAAAGTTACCATTCTCAGTTTTTTTTTTAAATACTAGTTATTTCGCCTGTATCGAATGTGCATTCACAAACACATAGACCTGGAACAAATACCTATCTGTAGGAATAACATAGATTTGCTTCGGTGTGGGAATGGAACCCTCGACACGCAGTGCAATAGCCAATCGCTCAATCACTGCGCCAACCGTATGGTCGAATAATTATGATGCGATGATTAAATATTATAAATGAAAACTAGTAGACTCGTGAGGCTCCCGTTGACTTTATCACGATAAGAAATAACCCTCCTTCTTTTGCAATCGGCTAAAGTCCATAATCTCCCTCTAGCTTCAAGCTACTTCTATACCAAATTTCATCCAAATCCACCCAGTTTTTTCTAAGATTTGCGCGTTTAAACAAACAAACTTTTCCGCTGTATAATATTAGTAGGGTACTGGTATTAGTATTACGTAGTCAACTAGCGAAGGGCACAGTTTTAAAAATGCGTTTTATTTTGTACTCATTGTCAAATTATAAAATATCAGTTTAGTGCCAATGGTCTGGTTACTGTTGACGGCTGTAATCAGTCTGTGACATACCATGACTACTTGGGATTTGTGCCCGCGCAGTGTCACAGTGCGCATGCTATGCAGTAGGATAACTGCGTCATAATGTGGCATTAGGAGCACGGAATATATATATAAGCACTGTGGGATACCTTCATATTTTTTTTCCAATTATTGATAATAATAACCATGTATTTCAAATCAGACTCCATATTTGTACCTTGGTTAGGTTCAAATATGTAGTAACATTTACTTAATTATTAATTGAATCTGTTTACTTATTTATGCATTTACTTAATCTTTAATAAAGTAAGATTGGTGAGAAACTGAAATACTTAAGTTTTCTTTGAAATAGTACATGCAGTAGTTTAACTCACAATTACATACACAATAACAACTTTGTTACGTTCAGGGATCTTAATGTGAAGAGAGTGTGTAAATAACGAATTAAGTAATTACTCATAAATTATATGAATTAAGTAAGCATGAAAAATGTTATAAAGTTTAAAATTTAATTGATTACATCTAGTTAGGTTTCACTTTAAACAACTCTCATGTCAGTGCAACAAAGTAAACCATTAGTAATCTAACTCGTAACATTTATTAATGACTAGCTCATGCAGGCGGTTTTGTTCGCGTAAAAAAATACAAAAAATGTAGCCTTCTCCAAGGACGTACTATCTATCTCCGTATAAATAAGGTTGAGAAGTTTAGACGCGAAAGAGTAACAGACAGACAGACAGACAGAAATTACTTACGCATTAACTTATAATATACTCACGGACACGATTTGTCATATAACTTACAGCCGCAAAAAATCTGAAACAACTTTAAGTACAACCTTGACAGTAAAACAAAAAGCAATAACTTGTCTCAATACATGCGTTATATTTCCGCATACTTTCTTCGCAATAAATGCAACCGAATCCCAACCTTGCGTTTCATTAATACGATTCAAATCCGTGAAACACTAAAATGCACTATGTAAAAACGATCACAACTGCAAACTAGTCCTGATTTTGATATCAAGTAAATATAAACCATATACTGATACAATAAAGCTCAAAGTTGAGTATCGATCTTCGTCAAACCAAGGGCGTGGCAGTCTTGCTATACTGGATTATACTGCTCTGTGTACAGTGAACGGGCCGTGGCCTCTAACTGCTACTTTCCTAGCCCCTTTGTACTGTATTATAATTATTTATTATATTATACTGGTCCACCTTTATACAAGGAAAAAAAAACTTTATTGAAAGTTGTTTATATTCATTAAAGATCGGCTGAGTGGTTGACAGGACTTATCGAGTGCACAGAACGACACATTATTTTGTGTAGTGTACATCATCACCATTGCTCTTGAAAGGGTGAAAGGAAACATCGTGAGCAAAATGGTATGTTCTAGGAACGAAAGATAAGAAAGACTTGAGACATCTAACTTGAGACAGCCCGCACTGGGACCGTGTGGTGCACAGAACAAATAAAAGAGGTTTTATCTGTTCTGTGGTGTGGTGCATTACGGGCCATTCTTCTCTGAAGAAGAGGCGTTTGTCCCAGCAGTATATAAATAAATAGATACATTTTTAGGGTTTCGTAGCCGAATGGCAAAAAACGGAACCCTTATAGTTTCTTCATGTCTGTCTGTCTGTCCGTCCGTCCGTATGTAACAGCCATTTAATTCCGAAACTATTAGGACTATACATGTGAAACTTTGTAGATAGATTTATTTTGTGAACCGCTTTCCGATTTTAAGAAAAAATTAAAAAATATTTAAAATAAAGGGGGCTCCCCATACATGGAACTGAAACTGAAAATTTTTTTTTTTTCATGGATCCCATACGTGTGTGGTATTTATAGACAGGTATTTAAAATTGACATTGAGGTTTCTAAAACCACTTTTTCTTAAAGTAAATCGTTTAAAAGATATATGCTTCCAAAGTGGTAAAATGTTTGTCCCTCCTCTACTTCTATAATAATGAAGTAAAAAATAAAAAAAATATACACTTCTGGACACATCTATTGGCCCACCTTAGAGTTTAGGTTTCGATGGCCCCTACCGAAATATGATTGCTAGATTGAACAAAAACTGTTGATGCAGTTTTAAACCTGATACATTTTACCATCTTTTTCGATCGTATAGTTTTAAATTTGAATTCAGAATACCATACGACATGGACCTACGCCTAACAAGTCGGATATGCGCCTTGTTAAAGGCAATTAATTTTTGAATAAAAAACATGTTTTATCAAATAAAGGTTTAATTTAATAACGCGTGTTGCCTCCATGGGCATCTACCACAGCTCTCATACGATTAGGCATAGAGTTTATCAACCGCTCTATGAAATTTTGAGGGATCATCTCCCATTCCTCTTCTATGGCAGTTTTCAACTCCTGCATCGTCTGGGCAACTGGCTGACGAGCCCTAACACGCCTTTTTAGCTCGTCCCACATGTGCTCAATGGGGTTCATGTCTGGGCTTCTGGCTGGCCAGTCCATAACTGTGATGTTCACATCCCGAAGATATTCCCTGACGATGCCGGCCGCATGGGCTCTTGCATTATCATGCATAAAAAGGAAATTTGGGCCCACATAGTCCGCGTATGGTATCACGTGAGATTCTAAGCACTCACGAATGTATCTTTCAGCATTTAATGTTGGCAGCCGTGGTCCTGTAACAACCTCAAGTTGAGTTTTGCCGCTCGCGGATATACCGCCCCAGACAGTCCATGAGCCACCGCCATAAGCAACCCTCTCTTCAAAGCAGCATTGTGCGAAACGCTCTCCCTTACGCCGGTAGACCTTCTTCCTTCCATCATTGCCATGTAACACAATTTTAGACTCATCAGAAAAGAGTACACGGCTCCAATCTTGCTGTGTCCAATTTAAATGACTGCGTGCGAAATGAAGGCGCGCTGTTCGGTGGGCTCGCTTTAGTTTGGGCCCATTAGCTGGCTTGTGTGGTACCATATCGCGTTCTTTTAACCTTCTCCGAACAGTTCGAGCGCTCACAGATACTCCGTGGAAGTCGCGAAGTTGGTTTTGTATCTCAATGGAGGTAAGGTGACGATTTCTCAAGCTGGTCGTCACGATGAATCGATCCTGCCTTTCAGTTGTGACCCGAGATTGTGGCCTTCCTTGGCGACGAACAAAGCCGCCAGTCTCTAGGTACCTCCGATAAACATTTCGGACCGCAGATCGACTTAAATTAAGTTGAGCACTCACGTTTCTTTGGCTGTGTCCGGCCTGAATAAGTGCCACAGCTTGGGCGGCGACTTCAGGTGAAGTATCCATAGATTATTGATAGAACCTCACCTTAATGTTAAGAATAAGTAATGTTTGTTGCAAAAGCAAAGATATCAATCACTTTTTCAAGAATTAAATCCAAGTAAACCAATATAACCAAGTTTTCTTAGTATTCGATTGTTTGATATCAACAAACAGGCTCCAAATTGTCTTTTGTTTCTTTAAATTCTGTGTTCGAAATTCAAAAAAAGACTATTGAATGAAATTGTGAATGTGCCAGGTTCAAAACTGCATAAAAACTTTTTGCTCGACCTAATATAAAATTTTAGCTAGGACCAAACGAAACTGAAAATACAAGGTGGGCCAACAGATGTGTCCAGAAGTGTATATGCTGTAGATCTTAATATAAACTTTCAATGAAAATTAGTTTGAACGAGATTGGGTCTGCAGTTTTGAAAATACAGCATATTTTCTAAAACCGCAAATATAACTTTGTAATTCATACAAACACTATGAAAAACAAAGTTATTTGGCATAGTTACTACGGAACATGGGTGAGTATGACTCGCACTTGGCCAATTTTTATTATTCAAATAAAATGTTTACAGAAAAGTACAGGTAATCTAGAAAGTCAATATACAGTATCTATACGTTATTATTATATGCAATAAATGAAAACACTGGCAATACTCATCATAATGAACAACTTTTTATATGAGGCCAACACTGGAATCGCAAAAAAAAACTGTTAAGTACTGTTGGTCGACTTATGCACACACAAATGTATAGGGCAGTCTCAGTTTTTTATCGATTTCAGTGTTGGCCTCATATAAAAAGTTGTTCATTGTGATGAGTTTTGCTAGTGTTTTCATTTATTGCATATAATGTCGTATACATACTGTATATAATAGTTCTTAGACCGTTATCAAGTTGCTGAATAAAGATTGGTAAAATGGTGATTTATCATAAATTCAATAGATGTAAAATATAATGCTTACTGTAAATGTTGCGACCTGTATGACGTAAGTTTACATAAATCTGTGTTTCAGACAGTAGGAAAAGTATGGGTTGATTATGTTATGTGTTATCTTACGTAGGTTCATTTGATGTGGTTAGGACTTAAGGTGCCCCTAGACAGGGGCCATGTGACAATTCAACAACGCGCTCTCATAGAAAGACTTGTCTCTACTGACAATAATTATATAAAGCATTTTTTATGTTTTCATATAAATTTGAAGTAGTCACGTATGTTTGCGGAAACTTTTAATGTCACGATTGTTCATTATCCACGAATCGTGCGCATAATTTCAATGTTACGATTAAACGTTCAGGATTTCTTGTGAATGAACTTACTGAATGGCGTAAGAAGCTTAATCGAGCGTGAAAATGAACGTGAAATTATGCATTTTGAGTTGAATGCTTTAACCATCATGACTGCATTCTTTGCAGCTAACATTTTGTTAACTTTTTGTTTATATTAGCTACAATGAGGACTATTATTTGTTACTTTCTGATGAACCTGCTCATGACCTCAAGCTCGCCTGATGGTAAGCGATAGATGAGGTCTACGATAGAACGAGCGAGCCCAAAAGATGCCTGTTGACCCTTGCTTTGAAGTATGATGACGGCCTAACGGGAACGGGAGTTATATGTTATGTTTTAATTAAAACACAACTCAATTGCTTTCGATATAAAGTTAGGTCTGTAAGTACACAATCATAACTAGTTTGTTTCAATTGTAACAAACATCTATTTGTAACAACGTCTAAAACGAAATTGATTTTGCGCAATAAACACGCAGCGCTCTTGTTTTGGATCAAATTTTATCACGAACCGTTTATTGGTGTTTTATTTTTATGGGGAAAAAACTACACAAACTTTACAACATCAGATTACCAAATACTAGTTTAAAACAAAGAGAATCAGTAAGAACAGCAAAAGAAAAAGTAAAACAATTGCGTAAATCTCACCAAAACGGAATTAATAAGATAAGTTCGTGATAACTGACAAAAGCTTGCACTGTCTGGACAGGTCCACGCAAATCTATGTGGTGCTCTCCTCAAAAGCCCACTTCAAACCTACACTGTTCTCATATGGTTTCACCAATACAAATTGTATGGACTTTAATCAAAGACCATAAAACCTCTCTGACTTTAATAGACCTCTTAAGCCCTGGATCACCACAGGATCGTCCAGTTAAGTAGTAACCAGCCTTAGTGTGCTGAATGGCGAGTGGCCCTATCAAAAAAAATAGACCTCTGAATTTGATTCGGTGTTTCATCTAGGAAACACAGACTTCATCTATGTAGCTATAAGTTAACCAAAAACATTGACACACTATGTTTTAACATACTTATAAAATAAATAGATAACCAACGGGCGTAACCTTACATTAAATATAATTTATTTTTATCCATTTGCCCCACTGCTGACAAACGCTTCCATTGGATCAAACCATTCCTCTCGCCTTCGGGCGAGTCTGGACCAGACTTCACAGGTGTGGACATCAATAAAATAAATACTTTTGAATTTAGACTTGACAGTTTTCCAGGCTGACGTATAGTGTAAATAATAATTTAACCTTATAATTCAGGGTGACTTCAAATCGTTACAAAACAATATTACCCAGCGCTATAGAACTCCTTTGCATCGTTACAAAACAATATTTCCCAACTCTATAGAACTCCTTTGCGGCAGTCACAATTCCAAAGAATCATAGCATAATCGTATAACATTTTTACTGCTTAGACACAGACCTCCTCTCTTGGGTCGCGAACTACTACGCAGGCCTAGTGCGGGTTAGATGTCCCATGTCTTTGTGGACGTCGAATATATTCAGATTTTTCGGTTTTAGGACATACATACAGTTTATACAACGTGTAACAGAATAAACGCAATACCTGAAAGAAGTTGGTTCAGAATCGGCTTCTGAATCTATTTCCGTCATAAAAAATAGGTGTTAAATTTTGACGGAAAAATCTTTCATGTAACTTAAAATGAAAATACAGTATCATGACAAATTAATACAATCCTTAATTCAAGGAGATGCGCTCGTGTGCGTGTCGGCCGCTAATATTGCATGAGTGTATGAGTCTGCGTAAGGGTATATTGTATGACGCACATACGTTTTGCGTTTAGTAAGGATAACTATTTTATAAAAAATGTCTAGGTTTGGTTACAATTTATTTAGTTACGGATGTTGTTTTAGACTTATAATTTAATATTGTAATAGCGCTTAATCTGTTACACCTTGTATATATAAAATATTTTTCCTTCACCGACACAGTAAAATGTGCTTGCCTAGTTTCCTTGATAGGGTTTGAACCCACAACAGACAACTCATAAATCATGCCTATAATGCCCACTGGGCCGCCACCGCTTCTTCAAAGAATCATTCACCTGAACACAATACTTCGCAGAAACACAGTAGCATTGTGAAACATATGAAGGAACCTGTATTTGCTCGTAGCCAATGTTGCAGTACACTTAGACCTAAGTCTAGATCAATGCGTTGTGACAGACACTCATATTTGACACGTTAAGCCATCTATGCGTAAACTTTCGTCATTGGTGTGTGTGGTACAAGGTAGAAAATGAAGCGTGTTCCTAACAAGAGATACGGATTTATAAACATTACGGAATCAGGTGCTTCTTTATGGAAAACCTACTGTAGATAAATATGTAATGTTAATTCTGCTGAAAAAAGTCTAATGAAAATCTTAGTCGAAACCGAAATAAATAGTTAAACATGAAATAACGTAGAACTGAGCATTTTCCTCGGCAAAATCACGTCACATTATGTTACAACACTTTAAAACAGCTCAGTTTAATATCACTATATTTACATTTACGATAAACAATTCATCGTCAAACTCGTTTAACTTAATAACTCACAAAAACATACAATATTCCTCTTTTTGTCTCAAGTTCTAAAACCTCATGGTTATTCAATTAACAAGGGCGAACGAAGGGTTCTATCAGACTAGAACTGACTAAAACTACCCCGTGTTCTCTCGCACATTGCACCAGGGGTTGCGGAAGCTATAAAATATTCTTCAATGCGGCCCTCAACCTACGTACCCCGTCTATTGCAATTATCAATTATTTTACTTTGGCCTAACCAAAAAATCGCAACATTTTCCCTAAGTCGCTTCCGCCCAAAAACTGCGCCATCGTCCACAATTACCCCAACATGACACATTACACTTTAATACAACAAACGCAGGTGTCAAGGACCCCATGTTTCCCAACCTGGTAACTGTAACAGACAATTTAATTGATATGTTTCAAGTGTGCCTGCTATTTCGACACACTAAATTATGTTTTGGCAGTAAAAGAAATTTGAAATCTTTTTATTTCGATATTGTCTGCCCATTAGGTTTGATATGCTTGGCTTCCTTTTGCTTTACCAATACATAGTTACACACTTACACCCGCTATTATAGTGTTTTTTTTTTTGTAATGAATACTGCCCGTATTAGTTTATACAGAGTTGATACGACCGAGGGGCTTTCCTTTAAACTGCGTATACTAGGTACCATTTTCAAGCTTTGTACCAAAAATCAATTAAATAGGAGAAGTAGTTTAGTCGCAAATGATTATGATGAGACGCACCTGAAAGCGATAAATCTGACCAAGACAAGAGATAACACACGCCGCGCTACGTTGTCACTTTGTTACCTAGGTATTTAAGGTCTAGAGGCGGTCGGCGGCGGCGACCTCTCGCGCCCTGCTCTGGTTCAGACTATGGTGCGGAGTGAGAGGGAATGGGATGCGGTCGCCTCCTTCTGCGAAGCAGTCATGCTAGCGAAGGAGGAGGCCGAACGCGCGAGGGAGAGGCAACTCTCTTCCTCGCGCCCCAGCCGCCGCGGGAGACGCCCCGGGCGTCGGGGATCACGAGCCGATTTCCGGCCACCGTAGGCGCGGGCCTGCGGACGGCGAACAGGGGTCGCTCACCATCCAGTAAGGACCAGGCCCGGGTCGACGGCGCGTCATGTTGCACGCGCGCCTCAAAGAGCTGTCAACACCAGTGACGGGACCTCATAGGGCCATTGCTTGCCAGGGTTTGCGGGAAAGTTCTACCGAGTTACCGTGGCCCCGGAAATTTAGGGCAGCCGAAGGAACAGGGTGGGTTTTTAGTCAGTAGAAATCTGACACACCCTTCCGCTTGACCCAGAGCGGAAGAAGTCATTCGATGATATTCCCACCCCCAAAAAAAAAGGTATTTAAGGTCAGTTACATTTATTTACAAAGGGTGATTGCGTTTTACTCTGACTTGTAAGCTATTAAGGTTGTTTGAAAAAAAAATTTTTGTTGGTTTTTTTATTGTTTAACTGTATCGAATTAACACTAAACACGTATAGTATACGTAATGTAATTTAATGCCCCTCTGTCGTATCAACTCTGTATATTATTTTTCTGTTATTTTTTTTTGCATTTTAAACTGCGATTGTTACCAATTTCTCTTTTTTTTTTAATTATTAAATTAAATATTGATAGTGTTGAAAACATTGATGTATTAAAAGGAGGGTTGATTAGGTACTGTCCTTTTAAAACAACATCAAAGTCATCGCTTAAAAATTGTTTTTTTTTTACACTGGGCTATAAAACTGGCTCTTATAAAACGCCAGATTGTACAGTTCAAATTAGCTGTTTTACATAGAGAAGAACAGCCAAGAAACATCATGGTTACTATTTTCAAATCCTTATACAACAACACAAGCAGCAGCAGCAGGAGATGCCGCCATACAAGACGATGTTATACGTCTTGCATAGCGCCGTGTTATCCTTTTTTACAGCGGAATCATGATGTGATTCCGCTCTATTGGAATGGAAGTGTGGAGTGTAATTCCCTGCCGGAGTCTGTGTTTCCCGATAGCTATAACCTAGGAGTCTTTAAGTCAAGAGTGAATAGGTTACTTCTAGGTAAGCGTGCTCCATCTTCGACCACATCATCACTTACCATCAGGTGAGATGGTGGTCAAACGCGAATCTATTTTTAATAATAAAAAAAAGTGATTGGCACATCCAGTATAAGGGTCTGAGTGTGTAGGTCCCAAATAAAAGTCTCAACTGCTAGTTATGTACTATTAACCTCTATCAAAGCGGTATTTTTGACACTAACGTGTTTTTTTTTTCTCTTTATTTTTTATAGAGGGTTTGATAACAATGACCATGCCACCCTCGTAGGGTCTTTCTTTACATTGACCTACGCTTAATACCTACATTAACAATTTTATAAAGATCTTTGGCGCTCTCTTACAGTGGAAACGCCAGACTACTAATGTAAATTCCCATATTATTGGGACACAAACATCTTTTTTGTAAATATTCGTTTCTTTTAGCTTCGTTCCGGACACATTCCGCCTAAATATGAGTGACATCTACGTTATCACATTCTGACACTGACGTGTTATTACCATATTGTTTTACCATAACTAATACAGCCTCTGTCCCGTGCGCAGGCGGTGCTAGCTATAGTGGCGTGTGCGCACGCGCAGTACTCCGACGAGCGCGCGCCGCGCTACATCGCGTCCGAGCCCAAGCAGAGCGTCACCACCCCTGTGCCCATCCTCAAGCAGATCAATAGGTAATTAATTAAGTAATTTATAATAAAGCTATCAATTCTTTCAACAACAATATTGATATATACTCCCTGACTAACTAGTACTTAAATAAATAAATTGACTGGTTATCTAACCTCCATTATCTACTACCCCATAATGACAGTCAAATATTTAACATTACAACTGAGACCAAGGTTTAGTGTGCTTGCCGCATCGCGAGGGAAAAGGCCTACTTTTAACATGGTCGCACTTCCACGGATTAACATCAGCAATAATTATTTAAATTTAAAGGACAAGGTCTTAATTAAAACTTTAATAGAACCATTTAGGTTGATTATAAGTTGTAGAACTGAAAATGCTACCAAGGATGCATTGTTCTTTTTCAATCAATATATCACCATTCACCTGTCTGTCTTTAAAGCAGGTGAACAGGCCTCTTCTGGGCTCGCTCGTTCTTGAGACTTCATCAATCGCTTAGCAACAGGCGTATCCTGGAACAGAGGCGGCTCCTCCGAAAAAAAACATGTACGAATATGTTTTCCTGACTAGAAACTTGAGAGAGAATTTAAAATCCAGGGGTTACTTTGTCTCTAGAAGTTCTAACAAGGACCAGTAAGGTATTTCATAATAAACCAAGGAACAACATTTTATTTGCCCGAAGAACACATATAATGAAAATGATACAAGCTTTATTTTAAGGATGGAAAACGAACTGTTGTACAATATCACAACACGCACGTACCCGATGGAGTCTGTGTTTTTTAAACATCTCGCAAAGATTGAGAATCTTCTTACTGAGGACCCTCTAGTGCCGCTGGGGTATTTTTTAAATATTTCACGTTACCTATCATTTCAATCTATTATTTTCTAAAACAAAACATTTCTGGATCTTGAAAATAAAAATCGTTGTATTTAACTTTTGAAACAAAGATTCTACATTAGTGTTTCAAGAAATCCTAGCAAAGTAGTTTTTAAGCGATGATTAAGGTCCTATATCTATAAAAATGGGATTTTTTAAGCTACTCACGATACAGGAGAAAATCCCAGTGTGGGAATTTTCTCCTGTATCGTGAGTGCACTTTTACAAGCACCCAGATCCGGAACAACTATTTGTAGGCCATACAAACACTACTTCCGGTGCGAAATCGAACCCGTGACATGCAACGCAGCAGTCAATTATCAACCACTGCGCCATTACTTTCTTTCTTCCTTTCTTTGTGTGCCTGAGTGTTCTTGTAGTTATAATACCTTTGACATCAAGCCTTTCGTAGTCTAATACATTTCCCCCGGACCTAGCCTAGACTAACGCCTATAGCCTTGAATATCTGTTAACAAACCTAGGTAGTCTACGGACCGAGAATTGGGCAAGGCGTAGTTCTAAAATACCTAAACGTTAGGAACTGGTTTCAAGTCTAACTAGTTATTTATTAGAACAAGTGGAGTCATAATAATGTTTGAATTGCAGTTTACACTCTGCTGTATTTTCTTTATTTTTAGCAAAAATACACTATAAGAAGTGAACTCTTTTAATATAAAATATAGAATATAAAATATAGTTTCTTTCTGATACATACATAATGACCAAAATGTTGTTCATAACTTTACATTTTGTAATACTGTATTTCTGTTTTTATTTAAATATCGATTGTTGTATACTTCAAAGCAAGTGCGAATAGGCATCTTCTGGGCTCGCTCGTTAAATCGTAGACCTCATCAAACGCTTACTATCAGGTAAAGGCCCATTTGTAACAAAAAAGAAACTTTTATCATTTGTCTAAAGAGTGTGTCACTTAAAATAAAAAACCTAAATTAGACTAAAGAAATCAGCATCATAATAATGTATGTATAAACATGTTTAATGGCTACCCTACACTATCTTCAAGTACCACTGTAACCAATCAAACCAATTCTAATACTGTTCGTCATACATTACAGGCACAACGAGGATGGTTCCTATACGTACGGATACGAGGCAGCCGATGGATCGTTCAAGATTGAAACCAAGTCTCCCGCCGGAGAGGTCAAGGGCAAATATGGATACAAAGATGACACAGGCAAGGTAAGAAGAGCAGATGAGATTATTTTGGTAGATAGATTAAATAGATTAGGCAATTATTTTAAAGATAACTGCAGTGCAATGTGGTTGGAATTCACAAAGAGAGTATTGGTTTTCTAATCAGTGAATTCACATTAATAGCAATCTTGTTAACCTCTCCAACTAAGCTAAATATGCTTGTGTCTGGAGTGGGTTCACGGCAATAGCAATGGGTGGGTTATTTTTTATTTAAAGCGAATTTTTAAAATACTTCTCTTACGAGGAAAAGCTTCTTTGGTATTGCACCGCAAATATATAATAAAACACCCTATGAAAATAAAATGTATGCCAGTGCAGAAGTTAAAAAAACGCTTAATGGGTTACTACTAGAAAAATGTTATTACACTCTAGGTGAATTTCGTAATGACAAATCTCTGTAACTTTACAATATTGACATTTTTACCTATACTTGAAATTTTTAATATATTATTTTTTATATATTTTATTTTTAATATTAATCTTCTAAATTGACTATACGTTTTGACATGAAATGAAATTTATTATGAATTTTAAAATTTTACTTGCTTGCATAATAATAATTATTGTGACGAATTTATATTTTAATTTAATAGTATAATAAATTTTTTTATTAATAATTTGTATGTCAATAGACAAAAATTAGCGCACTACCTAATTTTTTCAGACCTTGTATATAATTATCACCTATGTTTGCGAATAAATATTAAAAAATAGCAATCTTGTTAACCCCTCATACTAACTTATACAGCTTGTGCCTGAATTGGGTTCACGTCAATAGTGTAATAGGTTTCGTTTGAACCCGCGGACTCTCGATCACAAGGCTGACTAGCTATTAACGCTTATGAATAATGAAATATAATAATACGAATCACAAAATAATCAGAAACAGAAAGTACGTTGAAGCAATATGCAAACCAAACTATACTTGACACGTATTTTGCCCCAGCTTAGAGCAGCCTGAGGAGATTAACTCGCCCTACCGTGGCACCAGAACTCGAGGGCAAGTGAAAGAACTGTTTGGGTTTTTAGTCAGTAGAAGTCTGACACTCCCTTTCGCTCCCCCTCCCCCCCACAGCGGGAGGAGTAATTTTATGGTATTCCCACCGAAAAAAAGTCTCTTAGACTATTGTAAAAATTATACTTTGGCTATACGTATATGGTTGCGGCCTTGCGGGAATCATCTAATAAGATTTCGCAGCTCCGGATAGCAAGAGTAACTGTAGGAACAGGGTGGGTTTTTAGTCAGTAGAAGTCTGACACTCCCTTCCACTCCACCCACAGCGGGAGGAGTCATTTTATGATTTTCCCACCGATAAAAAGAAGTAAATTCTACTTAAGCTATACATAAATATGCTTAGATCTATTTGTGTATTGAGCAAATATTTATCAAAGAAAGAAAAATGCGTGTATAGAATCAAAGCTGTAAAAAAAATTGGCCAGGTGCGAGTCAGACTTGCCCATGAAGGGTTCAGTAGTAACTACGCCAAATAACTTTGTTTTTCATAGTGATTGTATGAATTACAAAGTTATAGTTGCAGTTTTAAAAATATGCTAACTCAAAAACTGCTGACCTGATCTCGTTAAAACTAATTTTCGTTGAAAGTTTATGTTAAGATCTACAGCATATATTTTTTTTGGATTTTTTACTCCATTAAGGGGGGACGACGCACATTTTACCACTTTGGAAGCGTATATCTTTTAAACGATTAACTTTATGAAAAAAACTTTTTACCAAAAAATTAAACCGACTCCCAAAAAACACAGCAAAGTGAAAAATAACTTTAATTTCGGTAGTCGGTGTCTTTAGTTTTGTATTTTCGGTTTTGGCACCGACTTCCGAAATTAAAGTTATTTTTCACTTTGCTGTGTTTTTTGGGAGTCGGTTTAATTTTTTGGTAAAAAGTTTTTATTTCACTCTTTTTAGTTGGTTGATTTTTAATTTACCTAGTTACAAGAGTCTAAATGTCAACTACTTATAACATTTTATAAAATATTGCTTTTCCCAATGCTGGGCGGTTAATTTTTGAGGAGTTCTCCTGGTACTTCACCATCAGCTATACATCACCATATGCATTGTGACGAGCATAAAGTGCTTAATATCCATATTCAAGTAATCGAATCGTAATCAACGAAATACTTATTATTGAGTAGTTTCGGCGGCCATCTGTGGTCTTCATCATCAGTTCCACTTCCCCAAATGGTACTTTTTGAGAGCAGCTGCACAAGTTACTATAAGAAATACCCAAAACGCCATAGGTGTGCCTATAATATTTGAAGAGTTCCCTCGATTTCTCCAGGATCCCATCATCAGATCCTGACTTGGTGACAAATGGTACCAATTTCAAAGTGTACCCTATCAAACAAAAAAGAATTTTTCAAATCGGTTCAGCCGTCTTTGAGTACTCGGTGATCATACACAAAAAAAAAAAAAAAAAAAAAATATACGCGTCGAATTGATAACCTCCTCTTTTGGTCGTCGGTTGAAAAGGGGTTTTAGAAACCTCAATCTCATCTTTAATGACCTATCTATAGATACCACATACGCATAGGTTTCATGAAAAAAATATATTCAGTTTCAGTTCCATGTATGGGGAGCCCCCTTTATTTTTTTTTTATATTTAAAATTAAAATCGGATAGTGGTTCACAGAATACATCTACCTACCAAGTTTCACATGTATAGTTCTAATAGTTTCGGAATAAAATGGCTGTGACATACGGGACGGGCAGACAGACAGACATGACGAATCTATAAGGGTTCGTTTTTTTTTCCATTCGGCTACGGAACCCTAATAATGCCAAAAGTGCCTTAGCTCAACATATATTCGGTGGCAACACAAGATATGCTACTTGATGTTGATTTTCAGCTGCAGCCCACGTGTGTCATATGCTCAAAAATTTAAACAAGTATCAGAAAATAAAATTATAAATGATACATAAATGATAACATTTCATTTTACCACATTTCCAGGTCCGAGTAATTGAATACGGAGCCAACAAGTACGGTTTCCAGCCGGCCGGTGAGGGTATCACAGTGGCGCCCCCTACGCTGGTGGACGAGACCAAAGAAGAGAGGCAGAGGCAGGAGAACAGGCAGCAGTCGCAGCAGGTCAGTCACATGCCATTGGCTTTCTTATCCACGACCAAGGAAGAAAAAAATCGTTCGGCACATGCCACAAAGCGCACAACAGAAAGGACAAACGGAAAGCAACAAAATAAAAAAAAACAATTTAAGTACATATTTCCAAACATGAAAATAGACAAATTACGTGTGCCTCGCGGCTGCGCCTCGTGACTGATGTACAAATCAGTAACTTTAAAAATAATTGCCTTCTTAGATCCACTAAACCTATCTATTTGTAACATATGAAACTTAAGCTTCGAAGTACTCTTTCACGTCGCTATCGACCGGGAACGTGCCCAGAAGATTGGCAGCTGTGTCATGTTGAATGGCAATCTTATATATAAAAAACTTATTACCAAAAAATTAAACCGACTCCCAAAAAACACTGCAAAGTGAAAAAAGTCGGTGTCTTTAGTTTTGTATTTTCGTTTTTGGCACCGACTTCCGAAATTAAAGTTATTTTTCACTTTGCAGTGTTTTTTGGGAGTCGGTTTAATTTTTTGGTAAAAGGTATTTATTTCACTCTTTTTAGTTGGTCGATTTTCAGTTTACCTAGTTACAAGAGCCTAGATGTCAACTACTTATATTTATTTACAAAATATTGCTTTTCCCAATGCTGGGCCGTTAATTGTTGAGGAGTTCTCCTGGTACTTCACCATCAGCTTCACTTCACCATATGCATTGTGACGAGCATATTGTGCTTAATAACCCCATTCAAGTTATCGAAGCGGAACACATGAAATACTTATTATTCCTACTTATCATATATTGAGTAGTTCCAGTGGCCATCTGTGGTCTTCATCATCAGGTCCACTTCACAAATGGTGTTTTTTGAATGCAACTATACAAGTGACTTTAAAAAATACTCAAATCACTATAGGTATGCTTATAATATTTAAAGAGTTCCCTCGATTTCTCCAGGATCCCATCATCAGATCCTGACTTGGTGACAATGGGACCAATTTCGTGTTGTTCATTAGTCTCGCTAAAACTCGAGAACAGCTGGATCGATTTGGCAAATTTTGGTTTTAAATTATTTGTGGTAGTCCAGGAAAGGTTTGAAAGGTGAAAAAAATAAAATATGGCGGGACGAAGTTCGCCGGGACAGCTAAAAACAAATTAGCCAAGTGCAGTTAAAAAACACGATCAAAAAGGGTTTTATTTAGCAAGAGTCTTATTATGGGTGTTCCTTTAATCCATAAGTGAAGAACTATTATTCTATTTTTGTTAACTTTCAGAGATGAAGTGGGGATAGGATGTCCAATTTCATTTTCCTATAAAGCTTTTTTATTATTAAGTATACTAGTGGCCTTTTACGCAAAATACGCGCTTGGTCGTGGAGTTGCGGATACCTGCCCGACATACATACATACATACATACTAGTGGCCTTCAAACTAAGCCTTTTTACTGAATGAATCTGATGGTACCATTTAAATCGTCTCATTTACGTGACTGAGGAGTTTGTCCCGCCGTTTCTCCTATCCAAATAAAGCACAAAAAAGTGGTGACGGGCAGGCATTTTGGACCGTCTTTATGCACATTTTTGACTTTCAAAAAGGGCTGATTAAGTGCTTTATGCGTCCGTACCATATTTCAACTGTGTCGGCCCGGAGATCTACGACAGACCGAAATACAGTTTCACAAGAGATCTTAGAACAGGTACCATTATGTAACATGGAATTAAAGCACCTGCCGTGATAAAAATGCACCGCACACTAATAGGTCAATGTGAAAATATATTCAAATGAAATTTATGTCAAAGCAGACAGAGAGATTTTCTAATTGCAAGTCTCAACATCCTGCAAAACTGACTAAAGCTCTCAACAGTCGTACACCCAATTCTTAACACGTTGAACGCCAATGCGGTCAGTGCTGACCGACAGTGAGCTTTCCCTTCAGGCTAAGCAAAAATCAAAGTCCTATCGAAATTTAGACCAAATGTTTTTTTAATAAGCTGTGGAATTCTCTGCCAGCCTCTGTGTTCCCTGCCACTTATGACCTTTCAGCCTTTAAAGCACGAGTAAATAGGCATCTTCTGGGCTCGCTCGTCCCATCTTAGACCTCATCTATCGCTTACCATCAGGCGAGATCGAGGTCAAGAGTGGGCCCATCGGTAATAAAAAAAAAAATGTTGGTTTGATGGGAAGCCAACCGCAAAAAAAATAATTAGATACTTATATCTAATGTCCAAATGTATGTTTTCATTAACAAAAGTCAACTTTAGTCATTAATTATTTAATTATGGAGATATTAAACGTCGGGCAGCACTGACCGACGCGGCCCGAACGGCAAGTCTAGTTGTCGGCCATCACTGACCGACGCGGCCTGAACGGGAAGATGCATTTTTTTTTCTTGGCGCTCAACGTGTTAACAAAATGCCAAACATACCAGTGAAATCTAACACAAAAAAATCTTCCCCACAGTATCATTACAACTTAAAACGGGATATTTACCATGTGTATTTATTGTTTCGAGTTTTCGATATTTTGGGCATTGTTGCAGGTGCCATGATCACGGATGAACTGAAGCAATTGCGGGAGAATCTCGTTCGTTTTTTGTGATACCCTTTTTTAAGTTCTAATGATACTGTTAGTGACCATATTAGCTTAAAAACTCATATCTTTCCCACAGTCACGCCGCAACCAGTACCAGCCCGCCCCAGCCCAAGCCATAGACTACGACTACAACGACGAGCCCCCCGCGCCCGCCCCCCGACCCGCGCCCAGGCCCCAGCAACAGTACCGGCCCCAACCATCGCCCCAGCCGCAGTACCGGCCCCAACCGCAGCCCCAGCAGCAGTACAGGGCGCCGCAACAGACGAGGCAGCAGTTCGGAGTGCCCTCGCCGACGCCTCCGCCCTATAGGCCGCCGCAGCAGGGTCCTACGCCACCCAAGGTAAATATGAAGCTTTGACCCTTACTTGATCTTAAATTTTGATCCAGGTAAGCACGTAAACCACGTAACCTAGACATTCTTTGGAATGAGATTCAAGCCGTGTGTAGAGAAATCTCATTGGACGTTTTGATACGATGTACAGAATCAGTGGTGACTCGTACTCAGAATTGTATTGATGCTGAAGGTCACCAATTTGAACAGTATTAACATTTGTTATTTATGTTTTATTTACATTGGACTTTCAGCTTTCTAATTTCCTGAAATTTAACTTTGTAGAACGGTAAATAAATTTTCTATGGACGTTCAAAGTGTGTATAGATTTTTTTGAAGCAGCCCTGTATATCGGCCTAAACCAGCGTCGCTACAACAGTACGGGGTGCTCTATTCATTAATCTTATTTTACTCTGAAAACTTATAGCTTCCAGCTAAACAGACACAATTATTTCGTTAATAGCTACATAACACAGAATATGGCAAATATAATCAAATTGATACAAGCAATTCTTTAACCAAGGTGATCTTAAATAAAAACTTTTTACCAAAAAATTAAACCGACTCCCAAAAAACACTGCAAAGTGAAAAATAACTTTAATTTCGGTAGTCGGTGTCTTTAGTTTTGTATTTTCGTTTTTGGCACCGACTTCCGAAATTAAAGTTATTTTTCACTTTGCAGTGTTTTTTGGGAGTCGGTTTAATTTTTTGGTAAAAAGTTTTTATTTCACTCTTTTAGTTGGTCTATTTTTAATTTACCTAGTTACAAGAGCCTAATTATCAACTACTTATAACCTTTTACAAAATATTGCTTTTCCCAATGCTGGGCCGTTAATTGTTGAGGAGTTCTCCTGGTACTTCACCATCAGCTCTACATCACCATATGCATTGTGACGAGCATAAAGTGCGTAACATCCATATTCAAGTAATCGAATCGCAATCCACTCAATACTTATTATTGAGTAGTTTCGGCGGCCATCTGTGGTCTTCATCATCAGTTCCACTTCCTCAAATGGTACTTTTTGAGAGCAACTGCACAAGTTACTATAATAAATACCCAAAACGACATAGGTGTGCCTATAATATTTGAAGAGTTCCCTCAATTTCTCCAGGATCCCATCATCAGATCCTGACGTTTATGAAAATGGGACCAATATCGAAGTATACCCTTTCAATCAAAAAAAGAATTTTCCAAATCGGTTCAGCCGTCTTCGAGTAATCGATGATCATACATTAAAAAAAAAAAAAAAAAAAATATACGCGTCGAATTGATAACCTCCTCTTTTTGTCGTCGGTTGAAAACAACATATCAGTTGTGAATGTTTTATTCGATAGTCCACTCCCCAACGGCGCTTTAAAGGCCATTGCACCAATCCAATGAGCCAATCTACCCAGCGCCAGCCCATATGAATAATAATGAATTGACGTTTAGCGCAAATAATTTTGGAGACAATTAAGCATAGTGTCATATTTTAAATAGGTACCTACGTATGATTCTACACTGGTTCTACAGATTAGTGATCAAACTAACCATCCTGGGTTAAAGTGGAAAATCTCAACAGGAACTTAATATTAATACTAGGTCTAAATAGAAAATACATCTATTAAATATGCTTCTCCAATTACAGGCTATTTTACACCATCCTCTTAACTAGGTACTACCAACTACCCTGAAAGGCATTGTTGGAACATTCAGTTTAATTCCTTCCAATGATTAATAGATTTACAGAAAATCTTTCATTATACAAAGTAAACAAGTTACGAGCTGTTCCAGATTCTTCTAACAAACATTCGTAGATATTTGAATCACTTTTTACCAAAAAATTAAACCGACTCCCAAAAACACTGCAAAGTGAAAAATAACTTTAATTTCGGTTGTCGGTGTCTTTAGTTTTGTATTTTCGTTTTTGGCACCGACTTTTTTCACTCTTTTTAGTTGGTCCATTTTTAATTTACCTAGTTACAAAAGCCTAAATGTCAACTACTTTAATCATTTACAAAATATTGCTTTTCCCAATGTTGGGCCGTTAATTGTTGAGGAGTTCTCCTGGTTCTTCACCATCAGCTTCACTTCACCATATGCATTGTGACGAGCATATTGTGCATTATAACCACATTCAAGTAATCGAAGTTGCCTGGCATGATCATAAGATTAAAGGGCTCAAAAAATAAATAAAGAGAAAAAAAAAAAAAAAGTAATCGAAGCGGAACCCATGAAATACTTATTATTTCTACTTATATATTGAGTAATTCCAGTGGCCATCTGTGGTCTTTATCATCAGATCCACTTCACAAATGGTGCTTTTCGAATACAACTACTCAAATTACTATAAGTGTGCCTATAATATTTGAAGAGTTCCCTCGATTTCTCCAGGATCCCATCATCAGATCCTGAGTTGGTGACAATGGGACCAACTTCAAAGGATTCCCTTTCAAACAGAAAAAGAATTTTACAAATTGGTTCAGCTGTCTTCGAGTAATCGGTTATCATACATTAAAAATATATATATATATATATACGCGTCGACTTGATAACCTCCCCCGTTTTTTTTCGTCGGTTGAAAAATAACTCATTACTTTGTTACATTTCCAGCCCGCATTCTTCGCCGGCGCCGCCCCAGTACCCGCCGAAGACAACTTCTTCAACCCCGAGCCAGCTCCTCAACGAAGGACCTTCCAACAGCAACCACAGCATAAGCCCCAGGCTTACAGGGCTCCCCAATCGTTCCCGGACTTCACCGACGCATCACCCTCTCCGCAGCAGTTCGACTCCCCAGGCTTCGCCCCCCAGCCTCCCCGAAGGAACCAGAACCAACCCTACTCCATGCTTGACGAACTCCTGAAGGAATACGGCCTGCCCAAGAACGGAGCGGCCCCCCTACACGACATATCGTTCGGCTCCTACTAGGTTAAGAATAAATCTCAATGTCATTTGTAAATATGTAGACTATTTTTTTTTATAATTAATTAAAAAACAAACTTGTTTTGTTTTCTTTTTATCAATTGATTTTGGTAAAAGAAAATGTAGAATTTGAATTGGTTTGTTGTTTGGTAAATACCTTGAAGCTTAAGTGGAGAATCTCGACAATTTTGGTCACTCTAACACCTTTGTAAATTGAATGAAACTTGAAATTCAATAATGCCAAGGTGTGGAACTCTGCCGGTTTCTGCATTTCCTATCACATTGACCCGTCAGCCTTTAAAGCAAGAGTGAACAGGCATCTTCTGGCGTAGTTTGTTCTATCATAGATCTCCTCTATCGCTTATCCTCAGGCGAGATCCAGGTCGAAAGCGGGCTCATTCTAAATACTTAAAAAAAAATTAACGCCATCTGAAGAGGCGTACCGTAAAGTAAAAGCAGGCGAAGTCCAAGCAGCGGTGCGTATGCACCCGCCACATTCAAATGTTATATTATGATAGATTAGGTTCTACAAAGTACAATTCATGTCATATAGGTACAGACAAATTCATAGAAACTTTTTAACCATACCTGTGTTTGATTGAAATACTGACCATCAGAGACAACACATATTTCGAGCCTGCTAATCAATATTTAAAAGCAAATTGTTAGGATATTTTATATGAAGAAGCCTGACAAATACGCTTTAATTAATTTTTAAATTTTGTTGCGGAGTAAGTAGTCATTATTCGCTTATCCGTAGTATTGATATAGAAGGTTCTTCTCGTAATACATATCTAGATATAATATATAAATATTATAATGGGGTAATAGTATATGTGAGTAAGTTTGTATGTATGAAGTAATCTTCGAACTCATCCAATTTTCAAAATTCTTCCACCAGTAGACTGCTACGTCATTAAGCCTGCAATACATGTTGGCCGAGCGTTGTCGAGTGAAGGCCAATACCAACATGTAGACGGTATATTTGCCTTGTCTTGCTATCGCTCGGTGTCACTTGCCTAGTTGGCCGAGTGGAGGCCAGCGCCAACGTGTATAGAGCTCATTTGGTGCAACTTGTCTTCGCTCGCCGTTGCTCGTGATCACTTGCCTCACTTCGGATCGGTGCCGGTTTTTGTTCACAAATCAAAGGCGCTCGCCTGCGCTCGGCCAAAGTGTGGGCAGCTCTACAGACCTTCTTTGGTCGTCTGCATTGGCGTTCGACGAACGTGGACATTATTTCTTGCCTTGTACCTATTAGCCAATGCTCACCTTGGCCTACGCTCTTAAAATATGCTTAAAATGCTCGGCTTAAAATATGCTTTATAAAACAAATAAAAAAGAAGTGTTACTCGTTAAGCCTAGCCAATCATTTAAAACTACTTCAGAGTTACTTTGATATAACCTGCTGCTCAAAAACAGTTCTCTTAACTGGAGCTTCATCGACCTTTAGTTTCATTGTCCTCTTATTCTTGAGATGTGTACATAGGTATAAGTTCTCAGAGCTAGGATATAATTTACTGTAATCACTGTAGGTTACAGTTAATAAGTTGAGCTATACGTTTTCCGACAAGAGCTTGCACTGTCTGGACAGGTCCACTCAAAATATCTAAAATATATATAATATATAAAATACTCATATGATTTGACCAGTACATATTGTATGGACTTTAAAGAGACTGACCTCTGAGTTTGTTTCAGTGTTTCTTCTCAGAGTTGAAACATCGGCTTCAGAAATGCCTATAAAATGCTTGAAATGGACAGAAACTGCGAATAGTTCTTAATTCTTTTTCTTAAAATATTTAACTTGATAACCGTTTAATTCATTCTGATTTTTATTGGAGGTCAGTGTTTATTTGACACTAGTAAGTGGCATTCAGCCAAACGGGAATTGTAAAATAATGCCTAATGAATTATTTCGCAGATTTAGTGCATAGTTATTATTTATTTGATATAATTCGACTTATGTGTACCATAAATCTAAAAAAAATAACATATGCATGTCAATATTAATTAAAATCTAATATTTTTTGAATAGAAAACTTATTGCAGGCTGTATGAATCACATCTCCTTTAACTTTAAGTCTGTTACTACTGACATCTGTCAGTTTGACATTACTGCATTTGGATTGTTTGTTTACTTAATTCTACAATAACGCTTGCGAACTGAGTTACGTACGGATTGCTTTTTATGGTATAGCAACGACTGTGGTCATTTTTAAGGACTTTGATTTTAGCTATGCACACGATACTCATTTTTAAACACGGACTTAGGTTGGACCCGCCTAAACGACGACTTGGCATCCTTAACCTAGACTTAATCAATATTTCAGAAAAAGGTTTGTAACTGACTTCTACCTAGTTTTTTGATAATTATTGAAATTGTAATGGGTTACCTACGATTTGTAGTAACATTTGGCGTGTATTTAACTCTTGTTCATTTCAGGCATTTTTTTATATGGCCGACGGGCATTCCCTAAAAAAAGTACGTGTAAAAATACGTTTAGTAACCAACTTGCAAAATAAAGATTATCACTAAAGAGTTGAAGGTCGTAGGTTCGAACCCAGTCAGGTTAATTACCATTTTCAGCATAACCACTGCTCTCAAAACGGTGAAGGTACATCGTGAGGAAACCGATATGTTGTAGGACCGAAATGACAAAGTCTTGCTATTTCCACGAACTGGGTCCGCGTGTTGGACTAGGTCCATTCCTTCATAGACAGGAGGCCTGAATCCCAGCGTTGGGAATGCTATGGGCTGAGCATATTATTTTTATTTTATTCGGGAAAACTTACAGTAATGCAATTTATCTTTTTTTTTATTGTTGATAGGCTGGCTTTTAAAAGCTGATGTGGGCGAAGATTTTTATTTATTTACTAGCTTTTGCCCGCGACTTCGTCCGCGTGGAATAGTTACTTTGGGCTAACGTTAAATTTAACCCCGATTTTGAAGCATTCTTCATTGGTGCTCCGCTCCTATTGGCCTTAGCGTAATGATATATAGCCTATAGCCTTTCTCTATAAAGTGACTATTAAATTAAAAATATTTTTTCAATTCGAACCAGTAGTTCCTGAGATTATCGCGTTCAAACAAACAAACAAACTCTTCAGCCTTATATATTAGCATAGATAGCTATTGCCCGCGACTTCGTCCACATTTCCGTCGTTTTTCATAAAAAAAAGTAGCCCTTGTCCTTCCTTCAGTGATTTTGATGTAATACACAGATTAACTTTCGTAATTTAGTAGGGAAATATAATATGTCAATCTATAATACTGTTGAAAAATATCGCAATACCGAACCGCCCAATATTATTGTTAATAGCTGTGCCCGTGACTCCGTCAGCGTGTAACTCCTTGTGTGTTATTAAGTTAATGTATTGATAATATTATTTAGATCACGTTCACATGAGGCTTAAGTACCTATAGAACGACAATACTTCAGCGCAAAGCTTCCGGGTAAACTATGTTGAAAGTTGACCCGACCGGCACGTGAACATAAAGATTTCTAGAACTGCTAACCCGGGAAAGAGCGACGTAGGTACAACTGACCATGCGAGAAACAACTGACACCGAGATCTACTCCAGCAACACGAAAAGTCTGCCCTTGAGCCTTATTAATTGTCATTGCATAACACACCGATACTGGGAATCGCGTTCTTTTAAATTGGAATGGAAAATTATTTGGTACTAGCTTTTGCCCGCGACTTCGTCCGCGTGGAATAGTTACTTTGGGCTAACGTTAAATTTAACCCCGATTTTGAAGCATTCTTCATTGGCGCTCCGCTCCTATTGGCCTTAGCGTAATGATACAATATAGCTGTGCCCGCGACTCCGTCAGCGTAAGTTAATGTATTGGTAATATTGTTTAGATCACGTTCGCATGAGGCTTAAGTACCTAGAGAACGCTTCGACCGCGAGACGCGTCGAGCGCGGCGACCGATTCTCAAAAATAATCCTTATAGCATGATTCAGTATTCACGCGCGATGGCTTATTATTATAAGCGTATTTCATGTATAACTTTGGTGTTTCTATACCGATTTATATGATTCTTTTTACGGTTTCGTAGCCGAATGGCAAAAAACGGAATCTTTATAGTTTCGACATGTCTGTCCGTCTGTCTGTCTGTCTGTCTGTCCGTCCGTCCGTCTGTCACAGCAATTTTATTCCGAAACTATTAGGACTATACATGTGAAACTTGATAGGTAGATGTATTCTGTGAACCGCTTTCCGATTTTGAGAAAAAAATTATTAAATATTTAAAATAAAGGGGGGCTCCCCATACATGGAACTAAACCTGAAAATATTTTTTTCATGAAATCGATGCATGTGTGGTATCTATAGACAGTTCTATAAAAACGACATCGGGGTTTCTAAAACCACTTTTCCATAAAGTCAATCGTTTAAAAGATATAAGCTTCCAAAGTGGTAAAATGTGTGTGTGGCGGACACAACCTCTAACTTCTATAATAATGGAGTGAAAAATCTAAAAAACATATATATCTGTACATCTTAATATAAATCATGAAATTATTTGTGTAGCTTTAACCATTAAGGTTGCACACGCGATGGAAGCTTAAAAAATGGAGTAACTTCTCCCGTTTTCCCAACATTTCCCTTCACTGCTCTGCTCCTATTGATTGTAGCGTGATGAAAAGTATACTATAACCCGCTCAGGAGTATGGAAAATAATTGTACCAAGTTTCGTTAAAATCCGTCGAGTAGTTTTTGTTTCTATAACGGTTATACAGACAGACAGACAGACAGACAGACAGACAAAAATTTAACTGATTGCATTTTTGGCATGAGTATCGATCCTTAATCACCCCCTGATAGTTATTTTGGAAATATATTTCATGTACAGAATTGACCTCTCTACAGATTTATTATAAGTATAGATTATGGGAATTCTGGGAATAAAGACGGTTTCTCCTGCACCGCAACCTGTTAAAATTTGAGCCTCGATTATATTTTGTTGCAACTGGGTTACTTTTAGCCGAGTTCCATTGCAAAGTTGTGGTGGTTTTAAATTTCGGAGCAGAATAATAATCAGAAAGCTTCGAACTGCTAAGCTATCGGGAGTTACACGTGTTATTGTGAGTCAACCATAAAAGATAGATATATGCTGTCGTGGGATATTTTTTGTATAATTTTAAGGAGAACATTTCCGTCATAAATGATTTCTGTGTAGCTTTAACCATTAAGGTTGCACACGCGACGGAAGCTTAAAAAATGGAGTAACTTCTCCCGTTTTCCCAACATTTCCCTTCACTGCTCTGCTCCTATTGATTGTAGCGTGATGAAAAGTATACTATAACCAGCTCAGGAGTATGAAAAATAATTGTACCAAGTTTCGTTAAAATCCGTCGAGTAGTTTTTGTTTCTATAACGGTTATACAGACAGACAGACAGACAGACAGACAAAAATTTTACTGATTGCATTTTTGGCATCAGTATCGATCCCTAATGACCCCCTGATAGTTATTTTGTAAATATATTTCATGTACAGAATTGACCTCTCTACAGATTTATTATAAGTATAGATTTATTTATTTATAACAATCTTACCTACACTATCATTACAGATCTATGATCCAATGACCAATAATAACCAATAATGACCAATAATGGCAGAATGACCTTACTAATTAAATCCTAAATCTACACCTTATACCTATAGATAAAGCACGCTTATCTAGAAGTAACTTATTCACTCTTCTATTAAACTAAACTTAAAACCAAATTAAAAGAATATCTCCTCACTGAAACCTCAGTACAAATAAACACACAAAAACTTATACACACACGTTCACTTACCACACCCTTTCTTACTAATCCCTGCATGTTATTTTTAGTACAATTTATTATTCTATAAGATTAATTAACATCATTACAATGCCAATAAAAAACAATGAAAACACTCGATACACATAAGAATAATAATAGAATATACAATAGAATATAATGTATACACACACACAAGAGTATATGACAAAACGTAGGGTGTTAAAAAATTACACATAATGGACGCATAGATGATCCCTATAACACAGATAGCGACTAGCATAGGGGTCATTGATCAAATATACTATGCACCTGTAAGTCCAACTATGTAAACAGCTGTGCATACTCTGTACTTAACTTCGGAAAATAAATGATTGAATTGTAAAAGAAAGACCTCCAGTTAAGGTTTTTTTTTATTGCTGATAGGCTTGCGTTAGACCACCATCTCACCTGATATTAAGCGATGATGTGGTCGAAGATAAAGCACTCTTACCTAGAAGTAACCTATTCACTCTTGACTTAAAGACTCCCAGGCTCAGGAAACAGACTCCGGACGAAAATTCCACTCTATTAGCTGTACCTGTACGCACAATGAAACTATTACCAAAACGTTTTGTGCGTATAGGTGGGATGTCCACCATGTAACGATGGCGCAACGCCGGTTGTCTGGTAGTCCGATGATGGTAGAATTAGACTATGCAATTCCATCGCACACTCCACGTAATGTAACCGATAGAAAAATGATAGGCTTGCAACACGTCGCCGATGTTGAAGGCTTTGGAGCTTAATCTCGACCAGTTTCTTGTTGCCAATGAGCCTCTGGGCCCCTTGGTTATCAGGAAACACAGAGTTCAGCAGGTTGCAGCAGTAGCAGCACTAATTATACTTTTGCTTGCCAGTTGAAAGACCAGGAAATGGGGACGGGTAGCGGGTGGGCGTATCAGAGTAAAAAGTCTTAGTGTAAAAGTTTGACGTTCAAAACCATAAAGGTTTCCAGCTTTACTTAGTCTGGTTTTAAAAAGAGATTATTCCTATTTTAGCAGCCCCAACCTTGAAACAAAACAACATAGCTTCCCCATAGACTGATAAACCGTAGGTGCAGTCATAAACAATGACGAAACACATTACATTATTGAATGTATCTTTGTGTCATTTTTTACTTGACCACAACTGGGACGTGGGACTTATTCCCACCATTCAGCACGCATGGGAGCCTTGTGTGCATGTATGTACGTATGAGCGGCATATTTCTCAAGAACGTTGCGCAATTTATGAGAGTCGTTATGCATTCGTTTAGAATGTCGTGTCTGGTGTTAAGTAGCTTTTTGATGTTCTAACGTTTTGTTTTTCGTGTTTATTAGAGGTTTTAATTGTTGTGGCTGGTTAATGAGTAATTATTATACGTATGTATATTTCATTATACTTGAGATAGATAGATATATTCTTTATTGTACACCATAACAGTAAAACAAAATTATGGACTTAACAATTAAAAAGGGTGATACTGTTCGACCCCAAGCCCAGCCAACGGTAACTGGTATGTCGAACTGTCCGCGATTACGCGGAGCCCTACGTTGTGGTAGGCTCTTAGGCCTTATTTCAATAAACAAAAATGTACCACTAACCTGAGTGCTGGGGACGCCAACCTCGACCTTCCAAGGTCACGCTCCAAGTGTGGTTTGTATGTAATGAGGGTGAGTAATTGAAAGGTGTGATGTAAGTCAAGTGTTGTAGAACGTTCCCAAGGCGCCGATCTCCAGATGGCGCGGTCACAACAGCATCACACCTAACTCGTTTCCAGCAAGCGCGCGCTACGCGTGGTAGACCATAAGGCGATGTGTTCCGAGAAATATCACTGGATTCTTGTTAATCCGAGACTACAAGGTTCAATCACTCACTGAACACAATTAATCTGTTCATATCTCGTGAGATCCAATACGATTTACAGCAAATTCCGCGTGCCGGCCGACCGACGACAAGGCGGCGTATAATTCAACAAAATCCCGGGGTTTTCAACAAATGGGGAATACACTTCAACCAACAAATAATTCGCGACCCAATTATCGGTCTCAACAGGCGAATTCAACAATATTTTACCAATTACAATCAAATCAAAGTCCCAAACGTGCGGACATTTTTCCAACAAGCAAAGTCAATCTGTCAAGAGTCAAGAAGCTATGTCAAGTCCACAGATAATTAATGTTGCCGGCCAAAAGGTGCGTTCTGTTTCACGTCGGACCGAACATCTACCCCCCCCGGACGGGCCTACCCGTCCGCTAATCAATTGGAAGTCTTGACAAGGTTGCAAATTCAACACAGCTTCAATGCGGCCAAATACCGTAGCTAGTTCCTCTAAGGTGAGAACGGTGTCTCCCAACAATCTCCGCCAGCGTCCCTTTGCCGCTTTCACCGCGGCCCCAAAAATACCCCCCCAATGGGGGGCAGGCTGGCGGGTCAAACAACCAAGTGACCCCTCGGCGGGCCAAACTATTACCAATATCAACCTGGCTCTCATTAAGGAAGGCGTATAGCTCCTTCAAATAGTTACTTGTACCCTTGTAATTCGTACCGCAATCAGACCTAATCAACGAAGGTAACCCACGGCGAGACACAAATCTTTCCCAAGTCGCCTCAAAGGCCTCTGTCGAGAGGGAGGTTACCAGCTCCAAATGTACTGCCTTGGTTGACAGGCAGACAAGCACACAAATAAGCCCCAACAATCTTGCTATTACGAAGGGTGGACGTCTTCAACAAAGGGGGACCAACAAAATCCGTTACGACGCCAGCAAAGGGCCTCGCCTCATTGACGCGATCAGCCGACAAAATCCAAAATTCTCGCTGCAGAATGGCCAACAGCGCATTGCAACCGGCATGCGAGTTCTTAGTGTGACGATCAGTCACCAACAATTGTACCAAGTTCAGTTACAACAAGGGCAGGAGCACCAATTTTAGGGTAAGGACAACTCACAAGGGTGACCTCAAACCAGGTCCTTCCCTCAACAGTGGTGTCAGCCGGTTCGCCAATTCCCCAAATCTTGCCTGAAAGGTCGTTCACCTTCAGGCCAACCTGTCCCGCTAACCAAGAAGACAAAAGGCAACCCCGGACTCCCGTCTCCAAAATGGCACAGACCACAATCGAGTCACCCAAGGGTCCCCAGACCGTGACCGAGGCCGTTGGCAACAAAACCGTCTTGATCGGGGGGTTCCTTTAGCGGGGCAGGCGTCAATCTCTTAGTGATGTCTGGGCGGCGACCGATCGCCGCTTCCAGGCTGCCTTCGTTCACGACGAGGCCAACAATCAAACCATTCGTCCGCGCGGTGTCCCAAGCCGCTCGCCATCACTGGAGGGGCATATCCCACCGGATGCCCGAATGGCGGAGGGCGCGACTCCAGCCGGGGACGTTCCGCCAACGGAGGGGAAAGAGAGCGGCGCCGACCCGGCCACTGCTGCCTAGCAGCCAATGCGCGTTCTCCCTGACGAGGGAAGACCAAATGGCGCTCGTGGGGCTCCCGTTCAACTTGCGCGGGGGGTGGAGAGCGGCGTACGGAATCGCGGGTCTCAGCCCGGTGCTCGTCTCCGGGGTACCCCCCCTGCGCGAACCCCCCTCAGAAGCTGGTCTGCTGGAGCGGTTCGCGTTGGCGCACAAAATCTCCAAGTGGGACCCATCACAAATTCTACACGGGCGGGGGTCGGGGCAGTCCCGATGGAAGTGGGCCCCCAAGCACGAGAAGCACAAACGGCGTGCGTTGACAATGCGGCGGCGGGAACTTACGTGCAAATTCAAAAAATCCCGGCAACGCACCATGACATGCCCCGTTGCCTTACAAAAGTCACAATGATGAGGACTCCGGGCACCATCAAAACGGGGGGCGGGGCGAACATCAACAGGCCCCCTAGCCCGAGGACTCCGGGCGCCAGCCAAACGGGGGGCGGGGCGATCATCAACAGGCCCCCTAGCCCGGGGACTCCGGGCGCCAGCAAAACGGGGGGCGGGGCGATCATCAACAGGCCCCCTAGCCCGAGGACTCCGGGTGCCAGCCAAACGGGGGGCGGGGCGATCATCAACAGGCCCTCTAGCCCGAGGACTCCGGGCGCCAGCAAAACGGGGGGCGGGGCGATCATCAACAGGCCCCCTAGCCCGAGGACTCCGGGCGCCAGCAAAACGGGGGGCGGGGCGAACATCAACAGGCCCCCTAGCCCGAGGACTCCGGGCGCCAGCAATACGGGGGGCGGGGGGAACATCAACAGGCCCCCGGGCCCTAGTCCGTCCCTGGTCTCTGGGCTGAGAAGGTAGTGGGGGTGACCCCGTGGCGCCACGAGTGTTATCCGCAAACCGACACTCGTCTTCCAAAAATTTGAGGAGGTCGTCAAAGGGGGGAAGATGGGTGGCACTATCCCCACCATACTTCTGCTCAAAACGTGACCTCAACTCCGCGGGGAGCAACTGCAGCACTATGTGCACCAACAAGTAGGACCAATGTTCTACCGGTAACTCCAAGCGTCTCAAAGCGTTGGTCGCTGAAACCAACGGGTTCAGCAAGTCAGTGCGCAACGTCGACGTGCTGACAATGGCCGGTAGCCCCAAAATTTGGTCGATGTGCACCTCAGCCAGGCAGCGCTTGTTCTGATACCGTCGGGAGAGAAGCTCCAGAGCGGTCGGGTAAGAGGAATCCGTCACCGGCAAGTGCTGCACCAAGGCTCTGGCTTCGCCCTCCAGGACAGACAACAAATAGGCCAGCTTCTGGGCAGGTCCGAGGTCCAAACGTGCATCGACAAGACTCTCAAAGAGATCTAGGAAGCCCAGCCAGTGGTCCAAGCGACCGTCAAAACGTGGCAGCTCCAGGGTGGGCAGCCTACTCAATAGTCCAGGGCCTGCAACAACAGGGGTCTGCGGCTTGGCCGCATCAGGCACCCGGCTCTTCAAAATTTCCCGCGCTCGCAGACATATGACATCCCCCAGGTGGATAATCTGGTCATAGTCACCCAAAATCCTATCGCGGGCCGTCTGATCCATCACCCCCAAATCCACGTCCATGATGTACTCGTTGAAGCGCGTGAGCGCAGCATCAGCTGACTTGATCCTCTCAATCACTTGCCCATACCGAGCAAGGGTGAGCTCTTCCAATTCCACACGCTCAACAGTTGCAGCTGCCGATGTGAACCATCTCAACTGTGAGGTCAATCCCGCAGCAGCCTCCCTGACTGCCCTTAATGAGGCCATTGCAACAATCAAATATTAATACAAAACAACAATCAACAACCAACAATCAAATATTAAACAAACAGCAATGACTTGTTAGCCGACCAAATAGTTTCAACAAAATAAAAATTCAAATTCAATTATTTCAAGTCCCAATCCGACCCTGTACTTATTCCAAGTATGAATGTAGCTTACTAAGGATGGCTAGTTACAAATAAATAACAATTGAATGTATAATACAATGCTGGATCAACCTCAAATTAAACATCAATAAGCACAACAATTGTCTGTATAATATTGAGCCGGAGAATGTCTATCAACAATCCAATAATTACTATAAATGCAATAACCAATACACACAATTCAAGTCCTATTATGTTAGACTATGTGTAATTATTATTTAGATAACCTTTCAAATTCAGATCAATGACATTCAATTATTAATTGCCACAAATACCAAACAACTTTTACAACAATATACCAACTTATGTACCAAATTATGTACCAATTATACCAAATTATACCAATAATTCCTAATTTCACAAATAAATCCTACCTGTCAATGCAATGAAAGAGGCTACAATACAAATTACAAATACAACTTCAAATAGATAGCCCGGATGACATGGTAATATATTCAAAACTTATTAAGTTACAAGTTATGTTAAGTAATTAAACTCAAGTTTTAAGTTTTCAACAATATTCAAAACTTCCAATTAAACCAGTGGATCTTATTATTATAAGAGCCGCGCTTCTGCTACCAATTTTATATTAAAACCACGCTCTGCATACCAATTTGTTCGACCCCAAGCCCAGCCAACGGTAACTGGTATGTCGAACTGTCCGCGATTACGCGGAGCCCTACGTTATGGTAGGCTCTTAGGCCTTATTTCAATAAACAAAAATGTACCACTAACCTGAGTGCTGGGGACGCCAACCTCGACCTTCCAAGGTCACGCTCCAAGTGTGGTTTGTATGTAATGAGGGTGAGTAATTGAAAGGTGTGATGTAAGTCAAGTGTTGTAGAACGTTCCCAAGGCGCCGATCTCCAGATGGCGCGGTCACAACAGCATCACACCTAACTCGTTTCCAGCAAGCGCGCGCTACGCGTGGTAGACCATAAGGCGATGTGTTCCGAGAAATATCACTGGATTCTTGTTAATCCGAGACTACAAGGTTCAATCACTCACTGAACACAATTAATCTGTTCATATCTCGTGAGATCCAATACGATTTACAGCAAATTCCGCGTGCCGGCCGACCGACGACAAGGCGGCGTATAATTCAACAAAATCCCGGGGTTTTCAACAAATGGGGAATACACTTCAACCAACAAATAATTCGCGACCCAATTATCGGTCTCAACAGGCGAATTCAACAATATTTTACCAATTACAATCAAATCAAAGTCCCAAACGTGCGGACATTTTTCCAACAAGCAAAGTCAATCTGTCAAGAGTCAAGAAGCTATGTCAAGTCCACAGATAATTAATGTTGCCGGCCAAAAGGTGCGTTCTGTTTCACGTCGGACCGAACAGATACAATGGGCGATCTTATCGCTTTACAGACAACCTTTGGATGGATTTGACACAGAAGGAGACAATAAATACGCGGGTAGTCCACGATGCACTATTTATCTATATAAAACACAAAACAATTAATAACGTTCTCAAAACATATAATATACATATAAATATTTAAAAAAATTGGCCAAGTGCGAGTCAGACTCGCCCATGAAGGGTTCTGTAGTAACAATAATAAAATAAAAATTTCTTAAAACTAGCTTATTTACATTTTTACAACTATGCTATATAACTTTGTTTTTCATAGTGCTTGTATGAATTACAAAGTTATATTTGCGGTTTTAGAAAATATGCTGTATCTCAAAAACTGCTGACCCGATTTCGTTCAAACCAATTTTGGTTGAAAGTTTACATTACATTAAGATCTACAGACATATATTTTATTTAGATTTTTCCCTTCATTATTATAGAAGTTAGAGGGGGCCGGGACACATTTTACCACTTTGGAAGCTTATATCTTTTAAACGATTGACTTTATGAAAAAGTAGTTTGAGAAACTCTCATATCATTTTTAAAGACCTGTCTATAAATACCACACACGCATAGGTTTCATGCAAAAAAATATTTTCAGTTCTAGTTCCGTGTATAAGTTTCACATGTATAGTCTTAATAGTTTCGGAATAAGATGGCTGTAACATACGGACGGACGGACAGACAGACAGACAGACATATCGAAACTATAAGGGTTCCGTTTTTTGCCATTCGGCTACGGAACCCTAAAAAAGAAAGAAACAAAGACATACATAATAACAACAATTTAAGGAGAGAGATAAAGATCTTTTACTAAGTTTTTGAAAGATAGGTTTTGTGCTTGTCTTACTGACATGGGTAGAGCATTCCACAGCCGTACTGCTTGAGCTGCGAACGACTTACCTGCCATAGAAATTGGTGGCGTGACTCGGTACCGCAAGCCTTAAGTTTTCTGATGACCTCAGAGATTTTGCATGTGTGTCATGAAGGAACTTAAATCGTTCTTTAAGATAAGTGGGGTTTAGGATTACACAGCACACTTTAAAGCAGAGACGAAATGTGTAAGTTCCGGCGAAGACGTATTGGAAGCCACTTGAGTTTCGTACGAAATTCGGATACGTGATCATATTTGCGCAAGCCAAATATAAATATAATGCAAACATTTTGGAGTCGCTCAAGTTTATTAAATTGTGCCTCAGTAAGATCAAAATAACTGACATCAGCGTAGTCTAGGATGGGGAGTAAAAGAGACTGTGCTAGCGCAATTTTAAAAGCAGTTGGCAGAAAGTTACGCAACCGTCTTAGGGCATGGGCAGAAGCAAATAATTTGCGACTGACTTCTTGTAATTGGGGACCCCAAGAAAGATGTTTGTCAACCCAAACCCCAAGGTTCTTAACTTTCTCGCTTAATGGAATAGCAGTGCCGTTGAAACTAAAGGAGCTGGGTGGGTTTTTAGTCAGTAGAATTCTTACATTACTTTCCGCTTCACCCACAAGGGGAGCAGTAGTTTGATGATGTTCCCAGCTAGAACAACAAAGGTTCTTCACCAGTAACTTCACCAATGTTTTTGCAGGAACTTTGGTAAACAACTTCTTGTAGCGTTGTACAACGCGAGATAACTCTAAAATATTGACTACAGTTATAATTATTGTATAAGATTTACCATTCACGATTTGGCATTTTTATAGGGTCGCGTTACACCGCTGTCTTACCTGATAGTAAGCGGTGATGTGGTCGAAGATGAAGCACGCTTATCTAAAAGTAACCTATTCACTCTTGGCTTAAAGGCCCTCAGGTTGTAACTACTGTATTAATCTGTAATAAACCAGGTAGCACAAATTATGAAAAAAGGTCGATTTTCACTATTCACATAAAGCCATTTTTAACCGACTTCAAAAAAAAGGAGGTTTACAATTCGTCTTGGACTTTTTTTTTTATGTATGTTACCTCATAACTCGGAGATGGCTAGACCGATTTGGAAAATTCTTTTTTTGTTTGAAAGGGTATACTTTCTAGTTGGTCCCATTGTCGTCACGTTTGGGTCTGATGATGGGATCATGGAGAAATCGAGGGAACTCTTCAAATATTATAGGCACACCTATAGCTTTTTGGGTATTTCTTATAGTACCTTGTGCAGTTGCTCTTGAAAAGCACCATTTGAGGAAGTGGAACTGATGATGAAGACCCTAGATGGCCACCGAAACTACTCAATAATAAGTATTTCGTTGATTGCGATTAGATTACTTGAATATGGATGTTAAGAACTTTATGCTCGTCTCACTCACAATGCATATGGTGAAGTAGAGCTGATGGTGATGTACCAGGAGAACTCCTCAAAAATTAACGGCTCTGCACCGGGAAAAGCAATATTTTGTAAAAGGTGATAAGTAGTTGACATTTTGGCTTTTGTAACTAGATAAATTACAAACCAACCCACTAAAAAGCGTGAAAAAAAGCTTTTTAGCAAAAAATAGAACCGACTTCCATATAAAAACACTACAAAGGCAAAAATAACTTTAATTTCGGAAGGCGGTGTCTTTAGTTTTGTATATATTTTCGTTTTTGACACCGCCTTCCGAAATTAAAGTTATTTTTGCCTTTGTAGTGTTTTTATATGGAAGTCGGTTCTATTTTTTGCTAAAAAGTTTTTTATTGGGTTTACCTGAGCGAGATCTAACTGCTTTTAAATAACATAATTTTGGTATATTTTCTGATGGTCAGTGGCCCAGTGGTTTGACTCATGAATAGTATAGGTCGTGGCTTCGAACACAGACAGGCACTTCACTTTGTGTAATTTTCATATATATTCTCTCCTTCTAAAAATTCCTACAACATTTTATACAAGTAAATTTCTCATTTAATACAAACTAAGACATAAATTAGGTCCATCGCTTCTGACACGAGTGGACCAGAAGCCTTTCAGTTTTTACGTGAAGTTAATTGTAATCGGACATCCGCATTCGTTGGGAAAGCTGAATATATCAGTTATATGTCATTATGTTGTGTACACTTTTGGAGTACCTACTGAATTAAAAATGATAATTTTGCATATGCTGTGATTTATAATATTGATTTTTGAAACTAAATTTCGTAACTAAATTTTTAATATGACTTTTTAATACCAATGGTCCTGTGGACATAAACTTCATAATATTATATTCTTCAAATGGATCTTGCATTATAAACCATTAATATAATAAATATAAGACCGTCCAAACTTATATTTATTTATTTATTAAAACTTTATGCAACACAAAATTTACAAAGGCGGACTTAATACCATAGGCATTCTCTACCAGTCAACCATTGATGGTGAAGAGATAACATGACAGGTGCATAAAAAAATCTAAATTGATCACAATATAATCAAAGTTAAAGCGTTGAGTTATTCCGGTCTGATACCCTGATCTGATCCCCTGTGGGTTCGGTTTTATTTTATAAAGTCGGTCAGTTTATTTTTTATTCCGGTCTGCTGTGTTATTCTGTAAGACCTCATTTTAAACTTCGAATCTGAATCCGCTGTGAGTTAATTGATTGGCATTCTAAAAACTCGGTTATTAATTCGAATTTACACTAGCGCTACCCTTGCGAGCGTGTCAGCGAGTTGAACTAAAGATTTTGACAGATAAAGTATGAGATGAAGTGAGAAGTTGCATTCGGTAAGGTAATTCCTCCGTCACTTCGACGCTGTTTATGTTGAAAGTGTAACGCTGGCCATCTAGAGAATGTACTTTAGATTCGAATGTAGAAGCTAGTGTTCCTTCTGACAATCACTCGGCAACTATTTTTTCCATGTAAAACATGTCATGTATTTTTATAATAATATATATTAAATATTTCACTTCTTTCCAACTGTGTTTATCACTCTACTCCGTTTAAAAATAACAGGTTATGGGCCCAGCACGCAGTGGAAGCGAAATATTTAATATATATTATTATAAAAATACATGACATGTTTTACATGGAAAAAATAGTTGGGAGAGTTTACAGGCTTCATTCTATGGGTAAAGTCAATCTGACAACGTCATCTACGTCTAAGGATATGATGTTATGGCATCAACGTTTAGATCATATTAATTTTGACAGCTTGGCATCACTTAGGAAGGTAGCTAATGACATTGACTATCAGGTTACTACTCAGAAGAAAGTTTGTGATGTGTGTCTTAAGGGTAAGCAATCCCGCGCTCCCTTTGTGACCAATCATAACAAAAAGGTAGCCGAGGCGCGGCTGGCGCTCATTCACAGTGATGTCATGGGGCCGATGCCGACTACTTCTCTCGGAGGCAAGCGCTACGTCCTCACGTTTCTAAACGACTACTCCAGGAAGGTGTTCGTCTATCCCATTGCAAAGAAGAGTGAAGTGTGTAAGTACACTAAAGATTTTATTAGACTGGTAGAGAATCAGTGTAGTGCTAAAGTCAAGGTAATGAGAACAGATAATGGCTCTGAGTACGTTAATGCTAAGTTGACGGATTTTCTTAAAAAGAAAGGCATTGTACATCAGCTGACGGTACCCTATTCTAGTCAGCAGAATGGATCCGCGGAGCGCCTGAATCGCTCTCTACTTGACAAGGTCAGATGTCTACTGTATAACGCAAATCTTGATGACAAGATGTGGGCAGAGGCTGTAAATACTGCGGCGTTTCTGATCAACAGATCGCCAAGCTCGAGACTTTCTGGTAGATTACCAGAGGAAGTGTGGAGTGGTAAGAAAGTGAGCCTTAAAAATCTGCGTGTATTTGGTTCCGAAGCATTTGCTCATGTAGATGACTGTAAACGTAAAAAGTTAGACCCCAAAAGTAGAAGGCTAATCTTTTTAGGTTACTGTGATAACGTCAAAGGATATCGTTTGTTCAACCCTGATGACAATAAGATCGTTGTATCACGTGATGTGGTGTTTAACGAATCTGTGTTTCCAGGGAGAAATTCTAAAATAAGGCCAAAACATGTGTTTGAACCTATTTATCTTACAGGAGGTGATGATGAGAGGGAGATGCTGGAGACTACGTCGGTTGAGGCGGAGCCAGAGTATCTGTTGCCTGAGTCGTCAGATCATCCTCTTGAGGCGGAACCAGATACAGTTCCTACAGAATCACCAAATCATCCTGTTGAGTTGGAGTGTGAACGCGAAGCTAGTAAAGATTCGGTAACGTCGCCTGAATTGGCACCAAACTCTACTAGTACACGATATAACCTACGTCCACGTATACCTAAGACACCCTGTAACATAACTAACGTGTGTAATGTGACAGAGCCCATAGAGCTACGTACTGTCAAAGAAGCTTTGAAATGTGAAGATAAAGAGTTATGGCAGAAGGCCATGAAAGAGGAAATCGATTCTTTTGTCTTACACGGAGCTTGGGAGCTTACTGATAAACCGGTTGACAAGAACATCGTTAAAAATAAGTGGATTTTTACCCTTAAACGAGACTCGGATGGGAACATTACACGTTATAAGGCAAGGTTGGTAGCTAAAGGCTATACTCAAAGATATGGTGAAGATTTCCAAGAAACTTTTTCACCGGTCGTTCGTCATTATTCTATACGATTGTTGCTATCTCTGGCAGTAGAAATGAACCTTAAGATTGATCATTTAGACATGCAGACAGCATTCCTGAATGGAGATTTGCAGGAGGAGATCTTTATGCAACAACCGGAAGGTTTCATATGCCCTGGGAGTAAGAACAAAGTCTATAGATTACGAAAGGCTGTTTATGGGTTGAAGCAAGCATCGTGATCCTGGTACCAAAAGGTAAAAGATATCTTATTTTCTTTGGGATACAGACAGTGTAAACAAGAGGACTGCATCTTCACTAAGAGATCAGGTGAGTCGATTGTTTTTATCGCTCTGTATGTTGACGATTTTTTCGTGTTCTATAATGACAAACGTCTGGCTGAGACGTAAAAAAGTTCTTTGTTAAATGTTTTTAAACTCAAAGACTTAGGCCAGGTACGAAACATGTTAGGTATAAAGGTAGACCGTGATGCAACTTCCATCAAACTTAGTCAGGAAAAGCGGATTGACAATATGTTAGAACGTTTTGGCATGACAGACTGTAAACCTGTAAAGTCTCCCATGATAACTAATGTTAGTTCGGTAATTGAGAGTTCTAATAATGCTGTAAATAACGTTGTAATGAAGTTTCCGTATCAAGAGTTGATTGGTAGTCTCATGTATTTATGTGTAACTACGCGACCTGACTTTTCGTTTGCCGTGTTATATTTAAGTAAATTTAACAGTTGTTATACGGAATTCCATTGGAATCAAGCTAAGCGTGTACTGCGATATCTTAAAGGTACTAAGCAAAAGGCTTTGGTATTTAGGAAGTCGAATATAGATTCCGTTCTTGAGGGTTATTCTGACGCAGACTGGGCGGCAGATCCTGATCGTAAGTCGTACACGGGGTATGTGTTTAAATACGGCGGTAATTCGGTATCTTGGGGTAGCTACAAACAGTCCTGCATATCACTTTCGTCCACCGAGGCGGAGTATTGCAGCTTGAGCGAAGCGAGTAGAGAAGCGGTGTTCCTACAAGCTTTAATTAAGGAATTGCTAATGACGACTAGTTGTAAGATAGGAATGTATTGTGACAATCAATCTGCTATACAGCTTGCTATCAATCACACTCATCACAGACGGAGCAAGCATATAGAAATAAGATTTCATTATGTTAGAGATATCATAGATAGGTTTAACATATAAATTGTATACATCCCTACGGATGAAATGTTAGCAGATGTGTTCACTAAGCCCCTGGGCTGTGTCAAGCACGAGGTGTTCACTCGTCAGCTTGGTGTGGCATGAAGCCATCATGATGCCCACGTTAAGGGGGGGTGTTGGAAGTGTAACGCTGGCCATCTAGAGAATGTACTTTAGATTCGAATGTAGAAGCTAGTGTTCCTTCTGACAATCACTCGGCAACTATTTTTTCCATGTAAAACATGTCATGTATTTAATAATAATATATATTAAATATTTCACTTCTATCCAACTGTGTTTATCACTCTACTCCGCTTAAAAATAACAGTTTACAGAATGCAAAATCAAGGTCACTTTGAACCATAAGCGAAGTGACAGTGAATAGCTATGTGAGATGCGAGTTGTTGTTCGAATTGTCAGAATCGACGTACTGTTCCACCACGCAGGGTATCACTATTAAAGTTAAATATTTTATTCCGGTCGGATACCCTAACAGAGTTTTTGGAGCGTTAGCACAAATATACGTACAGAGTTATTAAAATACTGTTAGTACATAATTCTTATAGTAATGGAAACGAAACAAATACTCTTAATGTTCCTTTTGGCCAAGTAATTTTTTTTTTTAAACATTACTTTCTAGCAGATTATTGATATGCTGCATCTGGATAGATATAAGCACATAAACTATAAATGATAAATGATCTTTATTTTGTAAATTGGTTATTAAACAACACGTCATTTTTTTTTGTAAATGTAAACTAGATGAGGCCGGTGTTTCCTAACTGACTACCCTGAGAAGAAACACGGAAACAAACTCAGGGGTCCGTCTCTTTTAAAGTCCATACAATCTACACCGGTTAAAAATATATGGGAACCTTGTAGATTACCGTCTGAGGCGATCTTTTGAGGAAAGATGCTCACAGATTTGAGTGTCGTATCCATACAGTGCAAACATTTGTCAGATAACGTATAGCTCAACTTAAAACAAGGAACTTAACGATTTGACGAACAATACCAAGGTAAGGACGTTTGGGTAGGCCGCAAAAAACACTCAAACTGCCAGTCAATCATGTTTAACTAGAATATATTTATACTGTTATCATACCCAATATATATAACACTGTAAGTGTTATACTTTACGCGCTCTTACTTAGATAATATCGCCTAAGTTGAGTCATCTCTAGGAAATACGTTACTAAGTATTTATACCTACTTAGGTAATGGGTTCTCAGGCTGTGCAAGTTGTTTATGTTTGATAATTATCTTTAAATACGAGTACAATGACACGCATGGTGGATGCTAGGTGGTTTTCCTATTTATACTATACTAGCTTTTGCTCGCGACTTCGTTCGCGTGGGAGGTTTTTCCCGCGTAAATCCCGAGATAAAAAGTAACCTGTTCGTTATTCCAGGATGTCAATTGTCAACTATATCTACATACCAAGCATTGCGATCCGTTCAGTAGTATTTGCGTGTACGTAACAAACATACATACATCCTCACAAGCTTTCGCATTTATAGTATTAGTAGAATTTAGTCCTCGGCTTAGCTTGCATTAATAGGTTTAGATTGTGTCCGTGCACTGCTAGGCAGACCCCTACAGAGGAGACTCTTACAGTTCCCCCCCAGGGATTTGACCTAATAGGTGTTGCACAAAGAGGATTCTATAGTGGTCTTTAAGGAGGTGGTTTTAGTGAGGTAAAAATACCACAATATCTGGTCAAATGACCCTAGAGTCCAGGCGCCTTTTGAAGGTTTCCCCCCGAAATAAAAACATTTTATTTTTTCAAAGGAAGGTATAGATTCTATCAATCAGTCGCAGTACCAAAATTAATAACATTAGTTGAGATATTAAGGATTGAAAGTGTAACAAATAAACTCACTTTCGCATTTGTATTAGTTAAGATGTGGTCTTGATCTAAAACGGTGGTGGTAGGAGCCAGTTTTGAAATAAGTGTCTTGCGAAAAAGAGTCTGTTCAGTCCCTTTCTTTAAGTCATTATCTTAGCCTATCTTAGCTTAGCCTTATCCCAATAATGTTGTGGTCGGCTTCCAGTCTAACCTGACGCAGCTGACACAACCCAGTAACTGTGTAATTTACCTTTTTGGAAGTAGAAAGGCTAATTTATTCCGGCATGGCTTTTATGACAAATACGAGTAGTTGAGATTTTAGTCAATCTTTCGCTTGATATTTTAGTGTAGTAAAGTGAATTTGAGGAGCTAAGTTTTCGGTAAAAAATAAGGCAATATGTATGTAGCCTGCTATCTATTACCATGCAATTATAACCATGAGAAAAAGTAAACAAAAGTTTAATTACTACAACTATTAATCTTAGAGAAACAGCGAGTATTTCAAGGCTTTTTCCCAAAATATTTCCAGCAAGTGTGCAAACAATAGCCAACCTTCACGCCTGCGACTCTTTGCTAAGAGAGTAAGCAGCTGCTTAGATATTGTCGCAATATAGTGAAGATTGTATGTAGATGTGTTAATACTGGTTTTAGAACAATTAGAAGCTGCTGTGGTAATAAAGCCACGATTTATCTGATAACTAATAAGATGAGTAGCCAAATGGATTAATTATATGATACTAGCTATGTCCCGCGGTTTCACCCTCCTTAAGTAGAGAAAAATCAAAATTCATCAACATAGGTTAAGCGGTTTAGATTTCTCAAATAAACTTTCATTCCTTATTTCGACCCTTTAGGAGTTAATTTTTGACCCTGTGTCTGCAACTATTTTCATTTCATATTTCATCCAAATCGATGCTGTGGTTTAGCCATGACAAACTTTCGTATTTATAATGTGAGTATGGATTAGCCATAGTTTCCGTCCGAAAAATTGGTCAGTGCTGCATGACCTGTGGTTTGACCCATTAGATCGATTCCGGTGCAGATATTTTCATTCTGGGTGGTAATGCTGTTGGCATTCTAGGATATTGTACGTCACAAATAATCCGCGCGTTTAATTCGGATACAGTCAATTATTTACTTAACTATTGATTATTTTTGTTTTCATTTAATTTAAGTTATTGAATTAAACACTATCTGAATCGAATGTAGTTGAATTGACATGAAGTGACTGCCACTCTGACTTTCAGAATGAGTTTCAGTTTTATGGAACAAATGCCCCGCGTAGATATGATAATTATTTATTTACACTTCATGCAAATAGCTAAAGGCGGACTTAATGCCGTAGGCAATCTACCAGTCAACCACGGGTGGCTAAGAGATAGCGTGATATTATTGTATGTAATGAAACTTTTCTGAAAGGATATTTACTCTCTTGAGGCTCCACCATAAAAAAAATAACTTAGAATATCGGGCCAAGGATTAGCAGGTTTGTGCGTTGAAACAATGATTGGTTATTTCACTTAATACGTTGGAATATAAAGTGAAGTAATTAACGGAATAATGAGGCGTTAGTTTGTACTGTTAAGTTTGTGTAATGGTTACGTTTATGGTTTTACGCGTTCTTTAAGTTTTTCTTTTGTTTTATCTTCTGTACTATAGAACTGTATGGAAGCGTATCTAATGTGGAACGTTTACCAGATACATACGTCGGAAGTTGCGATATTTCGATACGGTTTGTTATATTACACACACGATTATAAATGTTGGACAATTTTCTAGCGACTGCCTTGGTTCATGGTTGGGGACACATCCCGTTGTTTTGTGTTTGCATTAATTTATAAGTATGTAAGTATTTGTTACTTATGCGTTCAAGGAATCTTCTTGCTTCGTATTGTATTATTTGATAAACGTACTAGGTCATTAGTCTGATTTTTAAACTTGTTACTTGTCAATCTAAAGGTTATAAACGAAAGATTTGAAATTAAACAGCAAAACTAAATTTTTAAATCGTTTCATTACCACAAAGTTCACATAAAAAAGTACTATTTACATTACATGAGTATTTCTATTTTAAAACATTTAAAAATAAATATTTACCTCAGTGCCTCTGGCGCTTGTCATCCATGGAGCCTTCCTCGCCCAGGATCTGGATGTTCCTCACTTGTTTCCTGGGGGGAGTGGCCGTGGTCAGCTCGGTAGGGGGCGCCACCGTGGGCATGAAGTCCGGACTGATGGCCAGTATCAGCATCTTCAACAACAAAGCCTCTCTTATTTCTGGTGGGAGGAACTCGGGCATTTCCTCAATATGGTTGGAGGAGGAACCAGCTGTGTCATACGGCCGAGAGTACAACCTCCTCCGCGGGACATACCGCTGACTCTCATACTGGTTCTCATAACCCTGGTTCTGATACTCCTGCCTGTACTGGTCGTATCGGTAGTCGTACCGGTCATCGTCCTGGTACCGCTGCTGGTAACGGTAGTCACTCTCCGGACGGTACAAGGACGGGCCAGGCATCATATGGTCCATCAACACTTGCAACTTATTCTGCCGTAATATCAGAATGTGAAGCAAGCGGCGCAAATCTCTGGTACTCACAGGGGCGGCGATGGAGGTCATCTCTTCCACGGGGTCGTATCTTGGCTGGAAGAGGGCTGGTCTCTGGTAGGGGTTCACGAAGCGTCCTTGGTAACCCTGAAGAGGCACTCCTCTGTCATCCACAGGAATTGGTATGATTCTCGTGACTGGTCTGACTTCGTAAGGTTGTTGTGTCACTTCTGCGGTCGGCTGAGGCCTTTGTGGTTGTTGAGAGGTCTCCTTTACATATTGGGGTTCCAGTACCTGTTTGTTCTGGAATTCGTATTGTAAGAAGGGCCTTGTGTTCCCGATCGGTACCGGCGCTCCAGGATTATCTCTTAAGTATTCTCGTGTACGGAAGTGAATAGCTGCTGGCGGTCTTCTGTAAATAGGCTGCTGATGCTCGTACTCTTGATCCTCATGATGTCTTTCAGGTTGAATGTGAACCACTGGCACTGCGTTAGTGGTCAATACATGGTCCTGGTCGAAAACACGGCCGGTGCTAGCCTCGATTGTAGTTTCCTGCTCCTGGATAGGTGAATCCTGGTATTGTTGATGGATCTTCTGTCTGGCAGCCACCAAAGAGTGTACTGGAACTAATCTGGGTCGAGGAGTCGTAGTCGTGAACAGGGGTCGAACAGTTCCCATAGACAGATGGCTTCCATACACGTCAGTTGAGTCATCCCCTACAGATTGCTGGAGACTGACCATGCGGGGGTTGGGGCTGGTTCCACTTAACTCACGGCGGATTGTATTGGCTTTGTTTGGATCACTTTCTTGATTTTTTTCAGTAACACGTTCATACACTGGCTTCACAGTCGTGGGAATCTTTGTTGTCGTTTGTCTTGTAGTCAGGTCATCATTCACAGTCGCCGACATCGGTTTTAATATCTGCGTCCGTGTTTTCATATCGTCGAGTTTGGGTTTGTATAAACTTAAAATGTTTGTTGTCGTTTCTTCGACCTTCTGAGAATCTGTTGTTGTTTCCACGTATGGGACCCTTGTTGAACTGGCATGAGCTCGTCTCCTCGGTATAGGTTGAATCACTGTTCCTCGCGTGGTATATGACCCTCTTGTAGGATAAACAACGGTAGGCAGAGGTCTTCTTGTAGTCGATGACACAGTTTTATTCACCCTCACTATCATAGTCGGAGTACTTGGCGTCGTACTCGTGGTCACCGGGACCGGTGTACTGTCACTAGAAGATGTATACGTCACTCGCTTGATTTCACCATCCTGGTCGATGTACCCAAAAGTGCCCTTAACATTTCCAAGGACATCTTTATTCTCGATCTTGAAAGTCCCATCGTCAGCTTCATAACCGATGGTATACGAACCATCATCGTTCAACCGTCGGATTTGTTTCACGATTTGCACCTTTTTGGGGTCAGCAGTTTCACTAGCTTTGAGGATCTCTTTGGTGGAGTTGGTTGGTGCCTCGGTCGTGGCATGTTCGGTGGAGTTGGTCGCAGCTGTTGTTGTGATGAACGCGATGATGATGAGGACGATCATCTCGTCAGGCGGGCTATCGGCATGTCGACGGTACAGCGGCGGCGCGCCGGCGGCTCCCCTATATAAAAATATCGCCCCACTCTCAACTCCACCGTGCGAATATTGCGCAAGCGTCACAATTGTTGTCATTTCATTATCTGAAACGGAAAATCTTTTTCTCTTTAGCTACACTTGTGCCGTAAGCTCCCAATTGTTTAATTGTCCAAATAGTTTTGTTAAATTACTTGTATGTGGACAGATTCGCTTTTTAGGGCGTTATAGATTTTGGTGCTGTTGTTATTTTAATTGTTCGATTGTCTGTGTCCCTGGTATGGGTGGTTGGTGCAGTCTGTTTGTCTGTCTGCTCCCACGGTAGTCAAAGTCAAATTTGTAATAACTAACTTGCGGTTTTTGGGTCATGCCAATGTTAATTACAACCATATCTGTGGCGCGTGTGTAACAACATTGAAAAGCTTCTAAGTTCAGTAATGTTTCTTGCAAAAAATACTCTACATTCAGGGTTGTGTTAGACAATACCCTTTTAATTCATTAAATTTTTTCTCCTTTCAAATCTTTTGTTAATATCTCCCTGACTCTGTATCTTCATGATTGAATACCACCGTGGTAGCCATTGGCCTCTGAAACCTATTTCGTAGGCGATTCAATTCATTCACCTTGCTGTTCAATCCGTCAGATGATCCATATCTGTGTTCTCACGGGCAGTATATACGTTTGTTCATTTGTCTTTGTTAGTTATTAAGAGTATATCACTTCATTAGCATAGCAGTGGTAGATATAAAGTTTTGGATGATAAACTCTAAGGCTCGATAAACAGAAGTGAAAATCTCGGACACTTAAGTAGATTTAGAATTGCTGACAACTCGCTGAACTTAATAAGACGAATGTGAACGCAAGTAGATTTTAAACTTACTTTCAGAGTAACTTGACGCAGAATGATGCTGATGACGTTGTTTAGATTTGAAAATGAAAGTTATATGAAGAAGAAAATTCATAGAACAAGAATACTAAAGTCCTTTTGGTGAAGGTAAATCCGTGTTCCGCCAAAAATGCCTCAGCTAACGCTGCTGCTTACAACTGTTTGCCTAAGGTGCGTCCGTAACGCTGGATTCGGTTTCCAGTACAACTAGGCTAGTAATCTACACGGGGCAGTGACTAGTCATCCTACCTCTACAGTCCTGTAACTGGGTAACATTATACCCTGTGACAGGCCTGGTGCCAGGTTATCTGGCTTCAGACTACCCGCAACGATTGGCAAATATTTACAAATTTTACAGCGTCGAAGGGGTCAACGTGCTTTCCAAGGCACAGAAGAATCTCGATATGTCAAAATGGTTACCCATCCATGGAAAAACCTCAGCAAGCATTGCTTAACCTTCACGATCGACTCGTGTAGCTAATTTGTGTGTGCCACACTGTTACACAATTATAAGAAGGAAAACAAAATTAGTCCCCTAATTCTGCGAAAGTACACCAAATATTCGTTATTATGCAAAAATTAGAGCTTCATAATGAAAACTATAATATACAGATCATTATAAAAACATCAACAAGTTATTAAGCACATAATAAATCTCAGTGTATTACTGTTAACAATGACGATTGTGGCTTACATGAGATTGTACTCACAAATGAGTGTTCCCACGGAATGGTTGCAAATATACTTATAGTGAATGGTCTTAAATATGATTTTAATAATTTTATTTCAACTTGTAAGGTGAAAACCGCAAGGACATTAATGTTCCAGGATTTAAGTTAAGCCCAAAATGAGTAAGGAAGGATCCATATATACCAATATAGCCTAATAAGTATGTTGTGTGGTTGCGAGGATTTTGTGTCGGTTCGTAATGTAAAATTTCAGTTTCAAAATTCAATTAAAGTGTCACAAAAAGTAACAATTACAAGTCTGTGTAAATTTACAAAAATGTTTATTTTGTTATTAAATATTAGTAGTTCATTTTGATCAAGTATGTACTTCGTTTCACTAACATCAGTTTGTCTTGTTAAACGTGAAAAGCCTTGTATCACACGAGTTTTCTCCTGTAAAGAACATCATTTTTTTACCAATTCAATTCAATTTTATTCAGACATGCGTCCATAGTGTTAGCAGTTAGTACACATAATGACTTAATAGCTAGTGTTAGTAATAGAGGTATGACACAAAAAATAAAAACAGATTGTCCTTGACCGGTATGGATCGTCATCCAATGACACAGCAGAGGAGAATCCCACCGGTCAATAAACACGCTCAGGAGACCATGGAGGTGGTGAAAGAACCGGTGGTGGTGAATACCGTTCACCGTTCAGATCACAGACCACCGGTTTTTTCTTTAGATTCGGCCTCTCGTTGCCCTCTAACCCTGCGTGGGCCTTTATCCAGAACAAAGATACAACTTTGCTCTGGAGAGACGCAGCTGTTATATTCTCTCAGGCCTCCACCGCCAGGGGTTTTTCACGGTCAAAAGAGCTGCCATGGAGTCGTTGAAGATTCCGAAGGTAGGCGCCGTGCTGTTCCTAATTTCCCGCGTTGTCGCATATTGCGAGTAGCTCAGCCTGGTAAACCATACAGTATACCGGTAACGCCAACTTGAGGGCGCGCGTCTCGGCCTCTCTGTTCCAAATGGGCTGCGCCGCACCTACAAGCCCCCCAATTTTACTACTGTCCGTGTACATTTTTACCTGTTGGTCAGAATTGGCGTCAACTTCTTCCCGGTTTACCAGGCCAACTATCTTCATGTCGCTTCGCTCTGCGGGATGAGGGGGTTCCAGAGCAGAAGTCATCCGTTCTACCTGCCCGTTTAACTCCTTTCTTGGCTCTATACAGTGATGCAACCTCGTGGATTCTAAGATCCAGGGGGAGTATCCCGGCTAGTAGGAGCACCGAGTTCAATGAGACGGTTCGGTACGTCCTGCACATTTTCTGTGCTATTCCCCGCTGCACGAGGCCTAGCTGTTTTATCGTTCCCAGTTTGTTAGCGGCTTCCACCCATGCGCTGGAAGCGTACATGACTATTGGTTCCACCGCAGCTACATATATAGTTGTAACTGCCTCCGGATTTAAGCCTCAGTTTACTTTAGCAGCCCTGCTCAGCTGTTTGTGGACTGTGATGGCCTTGCGGCTTCCTAAACGTGCTCGTTAAATGTGAGCTTGTCGTCGATGGTGACACCTAGTATTTTAATTTTGTCGACCCCGCCCATGCTCAGGCGAGGGGCGTCGTCCCCAGCACCACCGGTCTGAACCACCATATAAATCAAATGAAAGTATCCGTCAGTAATTTCAAAATGGCTGTGTTTTTTCTAGTACTTCTTTTAAATTTTTGTCTGTCTGTCGGGGTTTACCTTTGAAACTGTTTTAATTGGACTTTCATACGAAGATTGAGTATGTGTTATAGGGCTATGTATTATATGTATTCCCGTGGGATAAGGGGGAACCGCGTAGGTAAATCCGTGTGAGTCCACGTAGACTAAGTCTCGGGTACAGCTACTTTCATAATACGCTATAAATACGCTTTCGCTTATTTTTGTGCTGAAATTCCTTTCCGGCACATACTTTTCTCATCTATCACTGCGTGGTGCCATTTGAACCAGCGCTGGGTGTGTTTTGCCCAGCAAATGCTGTACTCGAATAAATGTGATTCTATTCTATACTTCTCGGTTGCTTCGTTTCAAAACCTAGTAAAACATCAAAAGATTTTTACAGGAGAGCGCATAAATGTGTAATAAGTATTGTATATATAATAGGATAATTTGAATTCATTAAAGTGACTTGGCGAGACGACTTGGACGTGTTCCACAAGGGTTGGTTTGAAGCGGCACGGGAAAAGATGATATGGAATTGGGGGAGGCCTTTGCCAACCAGTGAGACTGTCCCTCTGGTTAGCAAAGGCTAAGGTAGGCTAATAAAAAATGTGTTGCACTTACTGCGTATTAAATGCTTAAATATGCCTGCGTTGTATTTGTTAGTTAATTACTAGGTTAGCAAGATTATGCGATAATTCTCGTATTGACTAGGTTTTGAAATATAACAGCCGTTTTGCTCACCATTCAGCAAGTCGTCATGACATAGCTCCATCTAGTTTTAAACGTGAGAACTAGGATAATTCGAAAGTTTCTTCTATCTAAGCTTAGCGTTACATTGTATCTATGGTTCTATTGAGTTTGCTGCCAAGTTGATAGTTCAAGTGAATGACAGTAGAGGGCGCTTAGATATTATTGATCTAAGCAAGATTACATTTTTTTTTTCAGATTCAGATTCATTTATTTGCCAAAAATATGGTATTTTACAGATATTATAACAGATACACAATAGTCCTACATATTCGGCATGCACATTTTGTGATATTGTCAGTGAATAATTCAATGCAATTAAATAAAACAATAAAATTCCAATGTCAAAAAATCAAGAAATTTCAAAATTTAAATGTCAAATAATTATTGTAAATTTTATAAATGTCTACTATTTAAATTACACCCAAAATAAATTAAATTACATACATGTCAATAGCTTAAAATATAATGTCAAATTTAATTTTCATGTCATACAATTTTCCCATTTGTCCTAAAAGTCATAAATTTCCTAATGGTATAAAAACAATTTTCAATAAGCCATGCTCTAAGATGCTTTTTAAATAAGCTGGTTTTGTAGCTGGCATTGTTCATTTATTTCGTTTGAATTAAAAACTTTTTACCAAAAAATTAAACCGACTCCCAAAAAACACTGTAAAGTGAAAAATAACTTTAATTTCGGTAGTCGGTGTCTTTAGTTTTGTATTTTCGTTTTTGGCACCGACTTCCGAAATTAAAGTTATTTTTCACTTTACAGTGTTTTTTGGGAGTCGGTTTAATTTTTTGGTAAAAAGTTTTTATTTCACTCTTTTTAGTTGGTCTATTTTTAATTTACCTAGTTACAAGAGCCTAATTATCAACTACTTATAACCTTTTACAAAATATTGCTTTTCCCAATGCTGGGCCGTTAATTGTTGAGGAGTTCTCCTGGTACTTCACCATCAGCTCTACATCACCATATGCATTGTAACGAGCATAAAGTGCGTAACATCCATATTCAAGTAATCGAATCGCAATCCACTCAATACTTATTATTGAGTAGTTTCGGCGGCCATCTGTGGTCTTCATCATCAGTTCCACTTCCTCAAATGGTACTTTTTGAGAGCAACTGCACAAGTTACTATAATACATACCCAAAACGACATAGATGTGCCTATAATATTTGAAGAGTTCCCTCGATTTCTCCAGGATCCCAGCATCAGATCCTGACGTTTATGAAAATGGGACCAATATCGAAGTATACCCTTTCAATCAAAAAAATAATTTTCCAAATCGGTTCAGCCGTCTTCGAGTAATCGATGATCATACATTAAAAAAAAAAATATATATATATATATACGCGTCGAATTGATAACCTCCTCTTTTTGTCGTCGGTTGATAACTAAACGAGAGTGATACATCATTCGTCCTACATGCCTGTGGCCCATTCAGGACTTCTTTCAGGAGTTATTTTTTTTTATTTTATTCTGCAACAGTCGTCATATATGGGCTGTAGTTATATAAGACGTGTGATAATCATTCTTAAACAGCTATAAAGTCTAACATCTGAGATAACTGAAAATATTATAAGAGTTAGCTAATTTAACAAAAAAAAATCCGGATAAGCATAGCCTTACATATTTCGGGCACGCCGCAATTGCGGCGGTAAGACCCCTCTTTGAGGAGTGGCTAGATCGGCGTCACGGCGTCCTGACCTACCGCATGACACAGGTCCTCACCGGACACGGAAGTTTCGGGAGGTACCTCCCAACTAGCACAAATGGGCTGCATTAGGGCTTTAGAGCGTATCCGATTATTACTTATGGTAATAGACGTAAGCGCTAGAGCGTCTACTACAGACTTAAAGCAGCCGCTTTAGCGCTATTTGGGCGCCATTTTATGCAACCTAAAGTTCCATTTAACCTGCACAACGGTTGCATAAAGGTTCCTTAATAGCTATAACGATTTATTAACGCTATACTAAAGCTCTCATAGCGCTACTTTTGAATGATTTTGAACTACTTTGAACGAATGAATTGATTATAGTTCTTTATTCTATATCTTCAGTTGACATTATTTGTAATATTTTGGTAAAGTGTTTTCGTCGCCATCATGAAAATAAAACAAAAAGAAGTAAAAGTTTGTATTCTGTATTAGCAAGATATATAAAGATACTTAAAACGCTGTCCAGTTTACTGTAGATATATAAGATAATTTTCGAGTAATTTTAACGCGCTTTTATGATATTTAAAAAAATAACAAAAGATATGTGATATTTTTTATTTGTTATACAGAATACATTTTATTTCCGTATTTTTACGTGTCGATAACTTACTATTTGCAAGTGGCCGATTGTTTACCGGTACATTTAATGCACATTTAACTGAAAAACCAATGTATATCAACTCAATTTTGCAAGTGAATTATAAGTTTTCTTAAAAAATCATGGCGTCATTGTAATGTAGTCATAACCTGCAGTTTGAGCTCTAATAACTCCCATTTGAGAATCATAGTGCTAATTTTCACCCTTCTAACGCTTCCAGTGATTTTTGTTACCCTAGTGCAACTCACAGCCACAAAAAGCTCCTATTTTCTTGTTTTTGAGGTTATAAGATGTAGTTACGTACTTATTCGTTTAGCATCCATTTTTATTGTTTGGTGTTTAGTGTTTTTAAATGTTTTATAATAGATACAAAAGCGGCTGTAAAATGGCGAATGGATTGAGCCTGCAAGGAATGACTATTGCTACTAAAGGCCTTAGTTACACTGATGATTTTTTTGTAACTATAGTATGCATAAGAGTTTCTGTTATTTCTATAATGGAACTTCTAGTAGTATAATAGTGGTTACTATAACTATAACCTATAAAAGTTACAATGGAAACCACTGTACAGCTGTGAGTGGCAGAATGACCTTCGTAACTCTCATATAAAGGTGTAAGTGGTAAATGAGTTCTACCGTGGACTACTGTGAAGGCTAGGGTGGTATTTGATTCAGCTTATAGCACCTTAAGTAACTTTTATAGCTATAGACGTTTACGGATGCAGATATGCAACTTTGAACTGCTTTTTGAACCCTTAAAGCGCTATTTTACAGCCGAAAGTAACAAAATAGGCTGCAATTTCCACTAATGTGCTCGTTGGGCTGTGTCTGATGGGGAAGGAAGAAACGCCTGGGTGTCACCACTGCGAGGATCGCCCTGAGGACACAGTAGAGCATACGGTGCAAGACTGCCCCGCTTGGGCAGAGCACCGACGTGTCCTCACGGTGGCGATGACGGGAGTGGGAAGCGGTCGCCTCCTTCTGCGAAGCAGTCATGCTACCGAAGAAGGAGGCGGGCCGTGTGAGGGAGAGGATGGCGTCCTCCCTCCAGCCCAGCCGCAGTGGTAGACGCCCACGGCGTCGGACGTCGGCCGACGATCTCCGGCCACCGTAGGCGCGGGCATGCGGACAGCGAGTAAAGGGCAACTCGCTGTCCGACCATGGACCATGCCCGGGTCGACGGCGCGTTGTGTTCCACGCGCGCCTCAAAGAGCGTCAGCAATATGACGAGGCCCTCCCTGTAGAGGGCCGAAGCCTGCCGGGGTCTTGGGACTTATCCCATTACCGTGACCCCGGAACGTAAAGGGCTATTGAAGGAACACCGTGGATTTTAGTCAGTACAAGTCTGACAGTCCCTCCGGCCCTGCCCGGGGTGGGTGGACTTATTTGATGATTTTATCAAGTTAAAAAAAAAGCCTTACATATTTGTATGTTTATATGTTTTTATACAAATGGCCTTCAGAAGCCAGAAATTCTGACAGCAGACTTACTAAGAGTGTTACTTAGCTATTGAATTGTATCAGATGGTGTGTGTGAAAACAATCAGCTGACGACACCACAGAAGTAAGGAAAAGGCTATAATTAGGCAGTTGTTGATTTATTTTTTGGGTCTTAATTCATCCCAATATTGTATTGTTTCAAGAGCAAGACGTTTAATTTATAATTAACCATTTTATGATTTTTTAACGTCTTGCTCTGAGTGTTAGACTTCTACTGACTGAAAATACTTCTTCTATGCCATTGCCTCCTCTTTGAGGCGCACGTGAACCGTTAATTATTTACCTGGGGCTGTTTCTACACCTATAATTACTATAGGAGTTGAAACAGCTGTAACTATTGTTTCATAATAAACATTTAAGTTATTACATACTTTCTTTTACTCGTATAGGTATAGCCCATTTTATCAATACAATACAGTCACAACTTCCGCCTTCTCTTCAAGTTTCACCACTGCGCGACGGCGGCGACTGGTTCCACTGGGTGCAGCATTTTCTGGCAAACTTTATCAAATCAACGGTCTTCTCTGCGACACATCTATCATAGTCTCCATACAGCATAATGCTTCAGGAACTTTCGGCCCCAGCGAACGACCACCTACGCTGCATAGGATATCATTTTTGAATCAAATTATATTGAAAGAACCTCCTGAACCAAGGCCAATCACCAACCTGCTGGTCTGCTAGCAGGTTGGTGATTGGCCTTGGTTCAGAACCAGAGTTCCTTTAAAGAAGTCACGGGGCTTACTGTGATTGCTACGCTCAGGCAAACTGACTGAACTAATTTAACTGATTTAATTGGAAGCAACTGGTACTCCAAGGCTTTCCAGGATGGGCAGGACCTTCAGTAATGAAGTTAACGATGAAGAAGGAGAATATAGAACCGTCTGTTACTTTTAATATTTGTCTTGAATAGGTTACTTCTAGGTAAGCGTGTTCCATCTTCGACTACATCATCACTTACCATCAGGTGAGATGGTGGTCAAACGCGAACCTATTATCAATAAAAACAAACAAAGTTTGTCCTCATCAGGGTTCTATACTAAAACAACACGGAAACTTATAGTTTTGCCAAGTCTGTCCTTGCGCAGTTTAACCGGACACAATGTAATTCATTTAATTTTATAAAAGCTATCGTTTTATTACTCCCACAGGTAGTAAACGTTGATGTGATCGAAGATTAAGCACGCTTACCTAGAAGTTGCTTATTGACTCTTAACTCAAAGACTTCCAGGTTATAGCTATCAGGAAACATCGCACGGGTCGATGATTTTCTTAGGTAAAGCAACGCTTGCGAAGGCCTATGGGTTTGTCTAGTAGGTATAAGGTGATTTTAACATGTCGAAGTTCCCTCAGGCCTCGGAAAACACATTAATGTTGGACCTGGCTATCATTTGTACATCTTTGACAGTCGTTACGGGTAGTCAGAAGCCGGCAAATCTGACACCGGGCCAAAGATTACTGTGCTACCCAGATACTGGGTTATGGAAGTCAGTTGCGCAGTCACTCCTTGTAAATACTCAGCTGCATTTAGTAAAACTGGAAGCTAACCCCATCATAGTTAAGAAATAGATAAGCAGATGAAGTTGGGGGTTTGGGGATATGCGGAACAGGGTGTTAAGTCCCGCATTCCCATTGAAAAGGGAGGATCCTCCGACCAGACAAACAAATAAAACAAAAAAAGACAAAAGGCTCATCGGCAACGAGAAACTGGTCGAGACAAGGCTCCAGAGCCTAGAACATCGGCGACGTGTTGCAAGCCTGTCAGTTTTCTATCGGTTACATTTCGGGGAGTGTGCGATGGAATTGCACAGTCTTATTCCGCCAAGCCCGTTCCATCATTGGACTACAAGACAAACGGCGATGCGCCATCGTTACATGGTGGACATCCCACCCATACGCACAAAACGTTTTGGGAATACTTTCATTGTGCGTACGGCTAAGGAGTGGAATTCCCTGCCGGAGTCTGTGTTTCCTGATAGTTATTTATAACCTGGGAGTCTTTAAGTCAAGAGTGAATAGGTTACTTCTAGGCAAGCGTGCTTCATCTTCGACCACATCATCGCTTAGGATCAGGTGAGATTAATGTCAAATGCAAGCCTATCAACTATAAAAAAAAGACAGGTGTTTTTGTCTGGTGGGCAACTGCCCGATGTTTGTGATCGGGTGATTCGTATGTAAGCTAGTTGAGCGGTAAACTTTGCTTGCGCGATACAGGATTTCTATCGTTTAGTTTGTATGTTGCGAGATAGATGTCGCTACAGGGGCGACTACGGACCTGTACTGTGCAGGACTTGACATACACTTGGCCAGTCTTACATCCTATAAGCAAAGCACTTGCTATGTAACTATGTGATAATAATTAACTAACTAGAAAATTCTTTCTAAGAAATATAAAAGTGGCTCATTTGATTATTATCGGGTTTCTCCAATAAAAATGCGGAAGAGACGGCGCGGGCGCGGACTGGCGAGTTATGAACAAGTTAATTATTGACTGGTCGGTTCTCTGGTGATGTGGTTAGGTACCGACAACTGTGGTCTGTTTATGTAAGGTGTGTTGACTAGTAGGAACCTAGACAGTACCTTTGTTTTAGTAAAAAACTACTATAAAATCACTATATAGAATGGAATCAGAAAGTAACGCACTTTGCGGAAATCCTTACAAAACTAATACCTACTTCAGAAAAATGTCTATAAAGTTAATTCCACTAAAACGAGCTGTTCTTTGCATGTACTTTGCAGCAAAACAAAGACTAGCTTTCTGTTCAAGTTAAGAGTCGACTAATTGGACGCCAATTCTACAAAAAACTCGACCCTATGAGCCTAAAATTCTAAATGAAATGTTCTGTAAAGTGATTTGATGCTTTCACAGTTGAACTCACTGCACAGAGGTAGCTGGTGTCTAAAGTCATTATGCTAGCTTCAGGCAAGCTTTGTATACCAAGACTTGTTTAGTGCTAGTTGAAAAATAAATATCCCCGTGTTCTTCCCCCAGTTCTAATCTATCTTAGTACTAATTTTATGTGGTTAGGCGTAAAAGACAGAATTGCTTTCGCATTTAAATTATTAGTGGGGATCGTTAAGAGAGCAAACACGAGGCTTTGATTTTCATCTGATTGATAGAATCCAATATTTATACTAAATCCTATAGAATATTATGACCTTGTTATTCAATACTTATTGAAATAATGCATTACTAAATAAATAGCCGTAACGTTTCAGCGCGCTTCGCAATGTTTTTACTTGTTGTAAAAACCTTCACCTTCACTACGCGCTCCACCGCACAAACTTACTGCAATGTTGTAACAACTGTAACATTGAAGATAAACAACAAATAAAGAAACACAAACAATGTTATAAAAAATATAATTTATTATTAAAACAAAAAATATTACAAATGATCATTTGTAAGTTTTACAACGCGCGTCGGGGACTGTCACGCACGAAAGTCATTCCATACGTTACAATATTTATTTTAAACTTAAAACACTATTTCCTACAATTACATTAAGGTACTGATTAGACACAGCGTATTATGTACACGAGACGACCACTGTCCGTCCATAGACACTAGATATAAAACATACACACTTTCGCACTCGAAACTATTCGACCAATCGGAGACTTGTACATTGCTTATGGCCTTACAGGAGAGACTTGCTGACTGGTCGATAGCGATTAACTAGCTCAGCTAAGTTGCTAAGTTTAGCTCTGGGGACTAAAACTGGATGCCGTGCCCCCGGAGGAAGGCGTCGATCTGTCCGGAGGAGGCGGACTCTCCGCGGGGCGCGACGTAGTAGAACTGTGGGGATCCGTCCTGCGCCTGCGGTGATGCCTGTAGCCTCTGAGCCTGCGCCCTCGCTGCTGCACGATCCCTCTGCAACTGACTCTGCTGCAGCTGCTGCTGTTGAGCGAACAGTTGCTGCGAATTCTGGAACTGGTTCTCAGCTTGCTGCCTTTGGTACACTTGTTGAGTGTTCTGAAGCTGATGTCTGTACAACGGACCATTAGATGCAGGAGATGAGGGCAGCTGAGGAGAAGGCACGAACGGCCTGGGCTGCTGCTGCTGAGTGGCGACGTAAGGTTGCAGTCTCTGGTTCAGGTTCAACTCTCCCTTAGTCTGAGGCAAGGTCTGGTACAGCTGGGTGTTGTAGGAGCCACTTGATGGGTCGTAGACCAGCTCGGTGGAGTACAGAGGGTTGCCGCTCGGAGCGGGTGCAGCCAGAGATGTTGCTTTTGTAGGGTTAGGACCAGCAGATGTCGTCGACTGCAGTTGTTGTTGTTGTTGTTGTTGTTGTTGTTGGTTCTCACGATGGAACTTGGCGAATTCAGCAGCGAAGTCAATCTGGCCGGGCCTGGATGGGCTAGCGGTGGTGAGCAAAGCCGGGGCGGGAGAGGGCGAGTAGTTAGGCTCAGGGCTGTACTGAATCTGAGGCTTTGGGGTCACTTGGACGAGCTGTGGTCTGAATGTAGTCGCGGGGGGCAGAGTTCTGGGCGAAGTCACCTGCAGGGGGCGAGGAGTGATTGCGATAGGCTGCGCTTGGTAGGCAGGACGTCTAACTGGCTGTGGGCGTTGGACTACTCTCTGTCTGATATGCTGCAGAGGTTCCTCTTCAACTTCATCTTCATCAGCATCACGGAAATCGTTCTGGAAGAAGGTCGTAGGGGGTCGTGGAGTCGTGGGGCGAGGAGCGGCTACTGGTCGTCTGGGATAGTTGGGTTCGGGGTCGTCCGTATCGGCGGAGTTGGGGCCAGAGGGTTCATCGTCTTCTTCTTCGTTGGGCTTGTTGGGGTCGCAGGGGTTGCCGGAGACATAGGTGAACTCACGCTTGTTGCCGTCGGGATCGACGTAACCGTACTTGCCGCGGACGACGCAGTCTGTGCCTCTCGTCTCTTCTTTGAAGGAGCCGTCGGCTGCCTCGTAACCGAATGTGAAACTACCGTCGTCATTGACCTGGGAAATGGTAAATACTGATTTAATACCTTCCTGATAAAAATTTCACGTTTGTCTTTAATGAAATCTGTTATGACTAACATCTATATTTCAAATGTGTTTGTTTCATTTAATGTAAAATATACCTTTGTTTAAATATATTTAAGATACGATTTAAATATTCAGCAGTAAATTAATGTATGTTTGTGCAATAGTTTGAAATAAACTATCATGCGAGGTTTGTTGTAAGAGAATCTAAGTATGTTTTTGTGTATGCTTTAAGAATAAAAATAAGTCTGAGGAGAATAAGACCACTTCACCAACCGACATGAATTCCTCCAAAAATAAATAGAGAATATTTTGGTAAATATAAGTTTGGATTAAACTGAAATTCTTTTCAAACAAAGCTACTTTTTTTTATTTGCGTCTATACCTTATTGTAGTTCCTGATAGTCTGCACGGGCGGCTGCTTGGGTCCTTCCTGGATCTGCTGCTGCTTCAGCCTGGCAGGCTGACGCTGCAGGGCCCTGGGTTCATACTCGTCATCAAGCCTGTCGTTGGCGCGGTAAAGGCCGTCGTACGAATCCGCTGCTACTAGCACCACCTGGAAATAGTTTGTACAGATGGTTAGAATTGACTTGCAAGGAAAATCTTCTGTTCTGTTCTGTCTGGATATTCCAGATCACATACAGATCTGCACGATGGCACAATGTATAAGTATGCTGATTGCTGGTGTGGGGTCCAGAGATTTGTTTTACAAAAAAATGTGGTTAGCTTGTTTAGACTTCATGTGATTGGGTGCTGAAAGGAATGGCTGTTACATATTTAAATGCCACAGTTTCGGTAGTGCATATGAAACCATATTTTCTTCATTAAGATTAGCACAGAAAGCGTAATTGTATGCAGACGTTACCAAGTTCCACTAGTTCCACTACCACAACGACAACTTAGGTTCGTTGCGTGTCAAACTGCACTTAAGAACAATATTTTATATTAATTAAGAATTGATTTTCAAGGAAGATGTTCTGTTCTGTGCTGACTGGATATTCCAGATCATACACAGATCTGCACGATGGCGCAATGTATGCTGGTGTGGGATCCAAAGTTTTTTTTTTTTAATTTATGTACCTACCAGATGTTATGCTACTAAAAACAATATTTTTTGTGGTTAGCTTGTTTAGACTTCGTGTGATTGGGTGATGAAAGGAATGGCAGTTACAGATTAAAATGCCACAGTTTCGGTAGTGCATATGAAACCATATTTTCTTCATTAAGATTAGCACAGAAAGGGTAACTGTATACAGACGTTATCAAGTTCCACTAGTTCCACTACTACAACGACAACTTAGGTTCGTTGCGTGTTAAACTGCACTTAAGAACAATATTTTATATTAATTAAGAATTGATTTTCAAGGAAACTGTTCTGTTCTGTTCTGACTGGATATTCCAGGACATACACAGATCTTCACGATGGCGCAATGTATGCTGGTGTGGGATCCAAAGTTTTTTTTTTTTAATTTATGTACCAGATTTTATGCTACTAAAAACATTTTTTTTTGTGGTTAGCTTGTTTAGACTTCATGTGATTGGGTGCTGAAAGGAGTGGCTGTTACATATTTAAATGCCACAGTTTCGGTAGTGCATATGAAACCATATTTTCTTCATTAAGATTAGCACAGAAAGGGTAATTGTATGCAGACGTTACCAAGTTCCACTAGTTCCACTACCACAACAACTTAGGTTCGTTGCGTGTCAAACTGCACTTAAGAACAATATTTTATATTAATTAAGAATTGATTTTCAAGGAAAATGTTCTGTTCTGTTCTGACTGGATAATCCAGATCATACACAGGTCTGCACGATGGCGCAATGTATGCTGGTGTGGGATCCAAAGTTTTTTTTTTTTTAATTTATGTACCAGATTTTATGCTATTAAAAACATTTTTTTTTGTGGTTAGCTTGTTTAGACTTCATGTGATTAGGTGCTGAAAGGAGTGGCTGTTACATATTTAAATGCCACAATTTCGGTAGCGCATATGAAACCATATTTTCTTCATTAAGATTAGCACAGAAAGGGTAATTGTATGCAGACGTACTGCACTACGTTCTACATGAGCAGCCTGTGGGCTAGGTACACTCAACAGTCGTATAGTGCCCTCCGTGTGCAGTACAATAACGCATTCAGGGTTCTGTTGAGACTGCCCCGCTACTGCAGCGCGTCAGGAATGTTCGCGGACGCACATGTGGATTGTTTCTTTGCCACAATGCGTAAACGCTGTGCATCCCTGGTGTGTAGGGTGCGGGGCCGTAATAACAGGATCCTGTCCCTAATTGCGAGCAGGCTGGACTGTTCGTACGTGAATCACTGCTCCACCATTTCCCATGGAATGGTGTTGCCGCGGTAAAGCGTCGTACAGTTCGGCATATGTAGTTCTTAAAATTATTTTTTTAGTGTATTTCATTTTGTTTAAGATTAAATTATTATTATATTATTACTAACATAGGATAAGTGCTACTAACAAATGAGTCATAGTAACTTGTAAAATAAAATAAATTGAGATTGAATTGTTATCAAGTTCCACTAGTGAAACTGCACTTAAGAACGATATTTTGTAGAATATATTAATCTTCAAGGTTAAGCAACGCTAGCCGAGGTTGATCAGAGGAAGGGTGACCATCTCAGTATATCGAGATTCCTTTGTGCCTCAGAAAGCTCGTAAAATCTTTGACCGTCGTTACAAGTAATCAGAAGCCAGAAAATCTAACACCAGTCTTACTAGAGGGTATTGTGTTACCCAGCCACAGGGTTGTGGGCTTCAAATAGGCAATTGCTAGCGGTATAGACTGGATCCCGACCTCAACATATTTGGGAAAACGAAAAGCAGGTAATGATTAGAAATATATTTTACCTGATTACCAGCGCCGCGGTTCTGAGCCTGCGGTTCGTAGTCGTACTCTTCCTCGATAGGCTGCTGGAGCCTCGGCCTGGGACGAGCGCCCGACACCAGGCCCACACTCAGAAGTACGCACAGCATCTGTGAAGTAAGGAGGCTGTTAGTTGAATAGCGACTTTAAGTCTTAGAGGATAGAGTCGTTTGAAGATACACATGGGTTTTTGAGTTGCGTTAAAGAAAAAAGTATAATTTATATGTACATACTTTGTTCTTTTTGTTCATGAAATGACTTGTTACTCCCTAGGTGGAGCGTAAGAGCGTGTCAGACTTACTAACTAAAAAACTATTCCTTCAGTTCCCCTTGCATCCGTAACTGCGGCCATTATTATATTATAACATTTCCACCACTCCGGCAGAAGGTAGTACCGTACTAAGTGTAAATCGATGCGATGCGATGGAATTACATTATCTAATTCCGTCAAGCCCGTTCCATCATCGGACTACAAGACAAATGGCGATGCGCCATCGTTACATGGTGGACATCCCACCCATATGCACGAAACGTTTTGGGAATACTTTCATTGTGCGTACGGCTAAGAAGTGGAATTCCCTGCCGGAGTCTGTGTTTCCCGATAGCTATATCCTAGGGGTCTTTAAGTCAAGAGTAGGTTAGTTTTAGGTAAGCGTGCTCCATCTTCGACTACATCATCACTTACCATCAGGTGAGATGGTGGTCAAAGTCTATTATCAATAAAAAAGTGTAGATTTATATTATTAAATTAGTTCCTTCATTTGTTCTTTCATAATAACAAATACAAATATTTATTGGAACAAAAATCAGTTTACAAAAGTTTGTGTACGTTAACAATCACATTAGTATGAAATACTGTGTCGCGACCATTAGCGCCCACCTCCAAGAGGGGAGACTACAGTGTTCCATGAATTAATATAAAAGGAAAGAAACAATTTTTTTATTTTTTTTTATTTTGGAATGAATGAGTGTGTGTATGCGTGGAATGTATGTGTAGTGTATGTATGTGTAGTGTATGTATGTGTAGGCGTGTGAGTGAATGTGTATATATGTAAAGGTAGGAAGGTGCGTATGTTCGTTACCCTTGCGATTTGGAAGGCAGTGAAGAATGAAAGGGACGTTACCAATTTTTTTTATGTCTTTTTATTTTAAGCTTTCACAACATCTTCTAGCTCTTCATAAGTCAAAGAACTGAGCCACTTATGTGTTTTTGATTTACATTCGCGTGAAGTAAGGGGGTATATGTTCAAAATTTCATTTATTTTGTTATACAAAATTGGGCTTATGAAGATGTATTGTCGTCTAACTATTACAATGCTAGCTACTAATACTGGGCAGACTTTAACAGGTCTACGTTTCCGCCTACTCTGGCTGCTAAAGCTGTGGTCGAAACTAAGTTCAGTATGTTTTCTTAAAATTAAGTTCAAAAGGAAACTGTGTCTTACCCTAGGTACTTGCAACAGTGCATACAGTTCCTCAGTTGGAAAACGAACTGGTTTGTGTGACATGACTTTAAGAACCGCTCGCTGCGCTCTTTCTAAACGAAGCATTAAACACTTTCCTGAACTATCCCATGCGGTTATACAATAGTTCAGGATGGAGTTGGCTAGTGCATAGTAAACTGTCTTAAGCGTAGGGAGGTCCGCTGAGGATCTTAATTTTTTAAACACAAATATCAGTTTCCTAACCCGTGCAACTAATGAACCAATGTGCTCGTTCCAGGGCATAGTGCTATCAACTGTTACGCCTAAGTATTTTATACTATTTGTTCGCGAGATAGATTTGCAACAGCAGTTATTATTATTTACGGAAAGACAATTGTGGATAATCAAAGCGAAAGGAGAAGCTGGTTGAGAAGCTACACGTGGAGCAAATGTTATAAATTGAGTTTTATCCATGTTCAGAGTAAGCAAGTTATTCGATAGCCAGTTAGAAACCATTCGTAATGCGGATTCTGCATGTGAGTGGGTCTCATGCCAGTCTCTTCCTTGTACAATTATTGCCGTATCGTCAGCGTAGACTAAAAGTTTCGAATTTGGTATATTGAGTCTGCAGAGCTCGTTAATGTAGATTAAGAATAAGGTAGGTCCAAGAACACTACCTTGTGGGACGCCATAGCACATTCTTTCTTCGCTGCTCATATGGTTTCATATTTTTACAATCTGGGAACGATCACTAAGATAACTTCTAAAAATATCATGCGATAATCCTCTAATGCCAATTTTTTGGAGTTTATTCAGCAAGAGAGGAACAGAAACAGTGTCAAAAGCTTTTGAAAGGTCTAGGAATATAGCAATTGTTTTGAATTTGCTGTTTATATTTTTAGCCACAGTACCAGTCAATTCCAGAACAGCATCTCCTGTGTTTTTACCCGATCGAAATCCAAATTGGTTTTCTGCCAGGATATTTTTCGAGTTAAGATAGTTAAGGAGCCTAAAGTTGATAATGATGCAGAGATTATGCAATGATTTTACTATGACTCTAATTCGGCCATTTGAGAGTACGGTTAATTATATGGTTTAAGTTTCGAATAATAGCGAAATACTTTGCCCTGAATTAGTTTCATGTTTATTTAACAACTATCTGTTACCTGCGGTTTCGTTTTATATAGAGTAGCTTATCTATTATTCCAGCTACAAAGGGACGATAACTAAAATAGAAATCTAAAAATATGTTAATAAATAATAATATTTTTGTTAGTCAAAATAGATTACGGAACTATCTATAACCAACATTTAGATAGCTTAACTATGTGAATAAGCAGAATAAGAGATTTAGTGCTACCAAGACTCACAAACACTCTTGCATAATTAATTTCGTACAGCTAAGGAGTGGAATTCCGTGCCGCAGTCTGTGTTTCCTGATAGCTTTAACCTGGTAGTCTTTCCATCAAAATTGGATCTAGGTTTCTTCTAGAGAAGCGTACTTCATTTTCGACTATATCATCGCTTACAATCAGGTGAGATAGTATGAGACCAGCAACAATAAAAAGACAGATTTCTACAACATTATAAGAGAGAAGAAGCAACGACATTTACATACAAAGCCAGTCTCATAAAGTTTCGACACAACTAAACAAAAAGTTAAACTAATGTACTAACGTGTAACTATTTTGTTCTAGACTGTACCGACAGGTGACTAATCGTCTGAATGTTGTGCTCGTATTAATTAATCTTGAGCAACTTTACGAGTTTGGTTTTCGTTCCGTAATCTATACATACTGTGTCTGTCTGTGATTACAAAATAACTTTGTTTTCTCAAGTGCTGCTAGTTATTTATTCGTTCCCACAGAAATCAAATTTTATCTATGTTCATTCCTAACAAAAAAAAAAACTTTGGTTTGGTCTGTCTGTCTTTCTGTATGTCCGGGCTAATCTATGGAACAGCTGGATTTAGAGAGAACAGTCGTTTTTAAAGTGTTTCACTAGAAGATAGAGGTGGTAATAGCAACATATAGGTCATTTTTATCCCAGAAAATACGTGGGAAAAGCTTCCGACACGAATGAAGTCGCGGGCTCAGCTATTGACTAAATATATGTCAAAAGTTGCAAATTATAATCTAAGACAACATTATAAAGAGGTGTATTTTTTTGCATGTGGTTGGATTATCTCTTGAAGTTCTGATCCAACTAGAACTATTGTTTTACACTGGCTCAACTACACTGAAGGTGCTTCAGAATGAAAGAAGATCACTCTTTCACTCCCCGTCCTAGCCGCCGCGGGAGATGCCCCGGGCGTTGGGGATCGAAAGCCGTAGACGCGGGCTTGCCAACGGCAAGATTTATATATATAAGATAGATTATGTGCTATAACCCATGTGTCTGTCCTTGAAGCTGAACTAACAGCTATCACAAAGTACAAAGTTCGACGGCCTGCCTATACGCTACGAAGCCGTCATAACATGACACTGACAGAATAGTCGACACCGGCTCAGTTGCCAAAGAAGAGAAAAAAAAATATTTTTCACTGATGCTTCAAAACTATCTGATAACGAATGCACAGGTGTTTCAGTTTATTTTCAAAATTCATGGGCCCATTTCAGTTAGAGAATGTTCTTACGAGAAAAGGTGGCTCCGAAAAGCAGAGGCAACTGAAGAAACAGGGTGGAATTTTAGTCAGTAAAAGTCGACACTCCTGTCCACTCGACCCAGGGCGGGAAGTGTAATTTGATGATTTTCCGCCGGAAAATAAATAAATGAGAGGGCTTTAACTTCTTACTTCTCAATATATGTTATATGACATGATGAACAATCATCATTGTATTGTATTGTATGGTGACAAATAAATAAACAAATCAATGTCAACATTTTGTCATTCTTATTCGCGCTCGCAATTTTTATTATTCAGTCTGGTTATGTGCTGTGAAAAGGCTTATATTGCATTAAATAAGATTGGTTTATGTAAACCTTGGCAAAAAATCAGTAGTTAAAATTCCTAAGCATTGGTTAAATAAAATTTCAGTAACTTTTGCAATTTCCATTGAACTATAAATCCGCGTTGCTGTAAAATTCTGTCATATTTAGCAACGACGCTCTTTTCAAACTGAATATTTATATTTTTAATGATGTCGTTATTGGTGGGACGAATTATACAATAATAAAATGTGAGTATTCGATTTACCTGTTTTTTTTTTTAAATAATATGTATATTCCTACTTACTAAAACGACCCTGTGTTCCCTCGCGGCAGGGGAGAGAGCACTTAGATACTCTACAGCGTGGTCCCCGATTGGGGCTATCTAGACAAGGGAGGGCGTTTGAGTCCCCTCGTGACGTCTAAGAGAAGAACGTATGCAATAATACGCGCTGTCACATCGGCTGTCGTGTTATAGGGAGCGGCGAACGTCCAAGTCCGCAGTCTCTGATTCCAATGAGGAAGACAGCCAGAGGAGCTTTATTCTTTCTCTCTCGTTGTGAAATACTTAATTATGGATATCCTCTGCGAGCTTGGTGGGCGAAGGCATCTGTTAGACTCTAATTGACTAAAACCACCCTGTGTGCCTGCGGGAGCACTAAAATATTTATGTCCCCTGACGACTAGAGCTTCTTGATTTAAGCTACTACAGATAATTTTGTAACACGACGAACTGCACTACTGAACGAACTTTTTTAACGAAACTTTTAAAATAGAAAGAGTTATATTTTTATTAATAACATTATCATTTTAATAGTCACTACTAAAACAAAACCCTTTCTAACCTTCTTGTACATGTTTTACTGAATTATAGACGGCCGTGGTGTAATCAGATAATCTGAGGTTAATCATCTTTGACCTTACCAAACACCATTAATATTGACAACAACGTTATAATGACCACGTCATTAGTCGACCGGGCCCTTAAGAAATGATAATGACCCACAACAGAGGTCGGCTCATCGCGGACGTTCAACTCTCTTATATAATGCGTATGCGTAGATTGTTGTTAACGAGTTTCTGTGGTGACTATCTTAGTGGGAAGTTAGGTGTCGGTTTAACTTTTTATCTTCTTGTCTTGTTTTGAAGAAAACTTTAGTGAAATACAGGAGGAAAATTTTCATTCAAAGGTATTTTAAGTAGATTGCGTTTTTAGTAAAGATTGCGTCTTGATGACAAGTAGATTAAGTTTGAAAATCTTTTGATCTCCATTGTCAAGTAACTGAAAGTGTAATGTATCGATCAACCCAATTGGGGTACCTATACAATTAGTTAGGTTAGTACTGATGACATTCAAGACCCCGAACCATAATGCTTGATCCTTCTCCAATTCATTATTCCTATTATCTGTCAAAGACTTACTTCCGCAGCATGTTTTAGAAATATATAGCCCTCAGTGTGATGTTTAGATAGGTACCGATTTACATATAAAACAGCTGTAAATATACATAAAATATTGATTTTGCTCGTCCGAACATTCACGTTTGATACCTACACTCTATATGCATTAATCTGATACAGACGTATGCTTTTGTACATTCAACGCAACAAAGAGCCAAACGTGGTTTGCGATCTGCGATCTATTATATATATTGTATTGATAATAGGCTCGCGTTTGACCACAAATTCACCTGATGGTAATTGATGATGTGGCCAAAGATGAAGCACGCTTACCTAGAAGGAACCTATTCACTCTTGACTTAAAGACCCCTAAGTTATAGCTATAAGGAAACACATACTATACAGACTCTTTCTAGCCAGAGAAATGACCACAAAGGCAGGTAATAACTGGAGTAATCCAATAACACGTAATTGTAATGACATGATACAATTGTCGTAACAGCGGGTAATTACAAAACTGGCCGCATTCCGACCCACTTGCGCACCAATGCGCCCGCGCCGCTCGCTAGGGAGACCATGACGCAAGGAAAAGTGATACGCCCCCAACTTATTTAAAAGTTTTATTTTTATAATACATACATATTATTAGTAAATGGCACACGTGCGAGCCGGGGCGGGTCGCTAGTTAATTATAAACTAAATGGCAAACATGTCAGTAGAGCTGTCTAGTTCTAATTATAATTTAAGCATGACGGTAATTATTAAACGACACATAATTGACCGCTACAGAACATCCACGCCTAAATAAAATTGTTTATAATTAAGCCTTCGGAACTTTAATTAATGAACTTTTGAAGTATTTCAACGGTATTTGAAGGCCCCAATCACCTGTCATTCACCGCATCTCAATTAGACGAACCGTTTTAGGGAAATTTTAAACGTTTCTCACAAATTACCAAAACTACTGCGAAAATTACTTCGTACCAAAAAGGTTGTACCTACTTAATTGAGTTACTTCGGATTCGTCCTAGTTTTTCTTAGCGATGTGCTCACTTTACTTTAGCAGTTTAAGTCACAGTGTGAATAAAAAGGCAGTCGTTTTTTTATCTTTACGTTTTCATTGGATTTTACACGAGAAATATAATGGATTGTGTTGTGTGCCACTTAAATATCGCAGCTGAAAAAGAAGACCGCTGAACCGCCGCTGATTTGTCATTTTATTTTCTTTTTTATTGATAGGAAGCCTCGTGTTTGAGCACCATCTAACCTGATGGTAAGTATTTATGTACTCGAAGATATTTTTGGAGATACAGATAATTGCTGAGCAGTTACCACATAATTTTCGTTACTTCCTTAGTTAAAAAGCGACTAAACTACAATACTATATATAATTACAATACTAAAATATAATACAATATTAAAATATAATACAATAATAATATATTTACAAATAAAAACGTCATAAATATTGTGCACAGAAACTATGCCCACAAAGCTAACTTACAACCATCGTCCTAGATAGCGCAGTTTTGTAGAACTCTCACTTATTTTTACGTCTACTCCTACCTGTGCCCAGCAGTCGTAACATTATAGCCTGATTAAGTAATTAATGATATGCATGGTATGAAATTATTTCCGAATTAAGCCCTTAATCCAGTCACCGATTCAACCAATTTCCTTAACGCACACACTAACCGCAGTGAAAGCTAATATGTAGCAATCAGAGTAAGCAATTGTAATGTGACGTCATTATCTACATTTTTCCTCTAAAGTAAGGCTATTACCGAGAATGTGTCTTTGTGTTCTGCAACATCCGCTGTGAATATTTTAATGCGTGCATTCATTTAAGATGTAATCTTAATAGGCAGATAATGGTGGAAGAAGAGACACGTTTAGCTGAGTTTCTTGTGTATGAAAACACACCATGTATTGCACAAGAGGTAGTTTCACAAGAGTACACAAATATTTAAAAAAAAAGCATACAACAACCAAGCAAAACCAAACAAGCTACCATTTAAATTTACTCATATATACAAAACCGATCAGTTTGTATATCTATCAATCACGCCCCATACCACTCTAATAGTGTTCTCAAATTTCTTAATATTTTTTTATTGCCTATACAATGCACACCTATGAGTCACGAATTCACTACAAACTATTCCTATTGATAACATTTTTTATATATATTCGATCTAGGGAATAAGTCGTTGGTAAGTCATTAATAAATGAATAATCCAAACTTATTCTTAAAATCCAATCGTTTTAAATTTAGTCCTTAATTGTGCCAGTATTTCGTTTGCTTTATTGTTAAATTTAAGAGTGCTCTCCCAGCTCGCAAAAAGAACACTAGACGTTGGCAGAGTTGGGATCTCTGCCGCCCTCTACTACACGAGACCCGGGGACCATTCGAAGGCCTGGAGGACACCCCGAGACTTCAAATGGTCCTCGGGTGAAGTGACGGGGTGATGGGTGAAGCAGGGGAGTGAGTATTTGTTGTAAGACATTACACAACACACACGGACTCCCCTCGCTTGACCAGTTGGGGCCAACAAGGCAGAGCTGAAGAATATTTAAGTGCTCCCGCAACCCCCAGTTTAAGTGTTTGTAATTAATAAGTTGTTTTCTATTATTATTTTAGTTGTACCCTGCTATTTGCGAAAGATAAGATAAGAAGCGCGAACAATAATAGTTCGTATAACTTGTACATGAACTTTTCTTTGAGATTTTAATGCACTAAATAAAAAGCTTTTTACATGCAACACAAAAAAAAACATTAACCTTAGCTTTATGCTACTACTGTAAGTAAAATAAACCAAATTTATTACAAAACCACATAATAAATAAAGTAATATGTCATAAATTAGTTCACAATTGCCATTAATAATAAGCTGAGAAAATAAAATCAAGTTAATGATTAAACATTTATAGGTAAATTAATCCAATACTAATCGTTTAATTATGTATGTGTTAAAATGAAATCACAAATTAACTATTAATGTGGCAATTAACGTATTTTATATGTGAAGGTAGCAGTCCACTTAATTATAAAATAATACTGATTACTCTAAGCGTATTAATTTTGCAAGATTTTAATAGGAAAATATTTTTTAATTACTGTCAAACTTAATAAGTCAAGGATTTAAATATACTTCAAATAAATCGCTGAGAGCACATGATTCATATCATCGATTAATTAGGAGCAGAATAGTTTATTAAACTACCATTTTGTTTAAATAACACAGGCTGCACTTCACAAGATATGTAGCAATGCTTATGTCACTGATTACTATTCGGTTAGATTAGTTAGATGTCCCTAGATGAAAATTATCCTTAATTATCGGCGGTACCTAAGTCCCCTCTGAGACGTCGCGACGTGCGCCTCAAAGATTAGTCAGCAGTATTGACGGGGCGCGATAGGGCCATTGCCTTAAGGGTTGCGGGAAGGTTCTAACGAGATATCGCTGCCCCGGAACGCAAGGGAAAACGAAGGAACAGGGTGGGTTTTTAATCAGTAGAAGTCTGACACTCCCTTCCACTCCACCACAGCGGGAGGTGTCATTTAATGATATTCCCACCCAGAAAAATAAATAAAAACTATCCAGGAACATCGACCTCTTGATCACAAGACCGACATCTTGTTCTTTAGGCTATTGACGCTTTTCTTCTATTAAACTAGTTGTTCAAACTTGAGTTCAGTATGCAACACCGTTGTAAAATTATCAGTTAAATGTATGAGCTTCATTGCAGTATGCAACACCGTTGCAGAATTATCACTAATATTTATACGTCATTGAGTTCTGATTTCAATCTGTAATTTATCATATTTTAAATTAATGCAAATGTGTCCATGACTCATGATACAATATTACACGGTAACTAGTTCAGACCTTAAAGGCGGCAATTACAAGGATAACCAGTACAACTGTTTGAACCTACGATTAATGTGGGAATACATTATTTAACAACCCGACTTATGCGACAAGATTTGAAGCTCTGGCCATGTAAATTCATGGAATGAAAATAATAGTGAGGAATTCTTTTGTTATTAAATATTTTATGGTAACTTCCCTTCCAAAGAATAATTTAAGAGACTAGTCTATACAGTAGCTAAATAAAAGAGCTGATAAAGAATATTTACTCTTTTTCTTTCTTTTAAAAAGATTACTAGCAATGTGGGAGGAATTCACAATACTAACAATCTCGTTAACCCCTCCAACTAAGCTAATGCTTGTGTCTGGAGTGGGTTATTGAATGATAAATGATGATGTTTATTTTATAGATTGGTTATAAAATAACACTTTTATACGTCAATTTTTTCGTAAATTTTAACTAGATGAGGCCGGTGTTTCCTAAGTGACAACCCTGAGACACCGAAACAAACTCAGAGGTCCAAGTCTATTTGGAATCAGTACTTGTCAAATTATACAGAGTTGATACGACAGAGGGGCATTAAATTACACTACGTATACTATACGTGTTTAGTGTTAATTTGATACAGTTAAAAAATAAAGAGCCAAAACATTTCTTTTTTCAAATAAACTAAATACTTAGCTTACAAATCAGAGTAAAACGCAACCATCCTTTGTAAATAAATGTGACTGACCTTAAATACCTAGGTAAAAAAGTGGCAGCGTAGCGCGGCGTGTGTTATCTCTTGTCTTGGTCAGATTTATCGCTTTAAGGTGCATCTCATCAAAATCATTTGCGACTAAACTACTTCTCCTATTTAATTGGTTTTTGGTACAAAGCTTGAAAATGGTACCTAGTATACGCAGTTTAAAGGAAAGCCCCTCGGTCGTATCAACTCTGTATAAGAACATTGTAGGTTAAAGTCTGAGGCGATTTTTTCAGGAACGATGTGTACATATTTGAGTGGGCCTCTGGTAAAATAATAACTATTGCCCGCGACTTCATTCGCGTGTTTTTTTTTTGTGGAAACATTCATCCCCTATTTCAGAACCTTAGTGGTTTATTTATGAAAACGAAGTTGCCTTTCTTTTTTTTATTAGAAATAGGTTCGCGTTTGACCACCATCTCACCTGATGGTAAGTGATGATATGGTCGAAGATGGAACACGCTTACCTAAAAGTAACCTATTCACTCTTGACTTAAAGACTCCTAGGTTATAGCTATCGGGAAACACAGACTCCGGCAGGGAATTCCACTCCTTAGCCGTACGCACAATGAAGGTATTCCCAAAACGTTTGTGCGTTTGGATGTCCACCATGTAACGATGGCGCTTCGCCTTTTATCTCGTAATCCGAGTAGTACTCCATACACGACCGAACCTGGGCTTGATAGAGATTGAGCAACCATCTCCATTCCAAATTTCTTCAAAATCAGATCAGCAGTTTTGACGTGAGAGCGTAACCGACAGAAAAACACTATATCGTAATTAGAATACGAGTATGGATACTTTATAGTATAGATTTAAAGGTCATAATTTGAGATCTAACTTGAAAATGATGTAATTTTCAGGTTCGACAGGCACCCGATTTTATTGATGACTAGCTGATTGGCGGAACTTTGTACTGCCTTTTTTTGCTATCCGTATTTTCTTACCTTTTAAACCTTCCCTATATTAGAGGGAACATTATACAAAAAGAATGAATGAAATCAGTGAAGCTGTTTTCCAGTTTTAGCGAGACTAACGTACAGCAATTGATTTTTATATACAGTATGTTAACTAACAGAGGGCGTTCCCGTTAACCCGCAATAGTATAGCATCCATACATGCTAAAAAATATTACGATTCAAAAACAAAATGTTTTTTTAATATTAAAATATTCACTGAAAATGTTCAATTGATACGTAAAAGAAACACTCTGTACACGCGAACTTAAAGTACGGCAACGTCACAATTTATTTATGAATGACGGGCCGCGTGTGCGGCGATCTAATTGATGTGCTTATACTATTGCGGGTTAACGGGAACGCCCTCTGTTAGTTAACATACTGTAAAAGAAGAAGAAGATAAGCTCGTGTTTGACCACCACTTCACCAGAAGGTAAGTGATATGATGTGGTCGAAGATAAAGCACGCTTATAGACTAGAAATAGACTATTCACTCTTTACATAAAGACCCTCAGGTTATAACTATCAGGAAACGAGACCCCAGGAAGGATTTCCACACCTGATACATCCTCGACCAATGCGAGGTGCTTTCATTACCCAACAAATTCATAACAGAGCTCATTCAACGTGTGACTTCATTACCCAATATCACTCATAAAGCATGACCTTCTCCTTATTAGAAGTCGGTTAAAATTGACACACACCTGCACGTGTCTACCAAGATTGGGTCTACCCCCGGGGGACAATAAAATCATACATAACCTAGCCTTGTTTAGAAAAGCGAACCACATTTGAATGTCGGCTACATACAACATACATAGTTACTTAATGTAGCGAAAGTGTGGTACGCGGTGGTAATATTAAATAGAGCTGTTTTATGAATAGATAAGTTTTGTTATGTACAACGTTTGTGGGTGGTATTTTTTGCTAGGAGTAGGTGTAGTTATTTTAATTAAAAGCGTCTCAGAACGTTTCGTTCAAGCAATTACTCTCTTTTATTATTTGATTTTAATCTTTTATAGTTAAATATAGTGTTCGATTTTAAAGTATATTTTGGAGTCACGATCTTACTTACAAAAAGATAATAAAATATTGAAGATTCTTAATTCAAGCAAGCTTCTGCCCGCAGTTTTAATCAAATGAAAAGTTTTAGTCACAAAAATGCCAGCTTGCATAGGCATTTTTTTCCATTCCAGCCCTTCAACTATCTGCTCACTCAAAATCACATACACAAATAAAACATACACAAGACTTTTAATTTAAAACTGCTAATCAGAATTTAAAGGAGATACATAATTTTAGGGAAAATGCCTATACTACAGACGACAGCACGTCAATCTACCCCAATCTGTCAAATTTTACCAATCGAACATTAACCTTCCACTACTGTGATAAGGTTGAAAATCTATTAAAGAAATTTGACAGATTGAGGTAGGTTGATCTTATCATCCGCTTATCCTTGTGCCATCTATGTTGGGGTCAGATTTCAGTTTAACCAGATGCAACTGAGTACTAGTGTTTTACATTGAACGACTGCCAGATAGGCAGACCTCCACAAGTCACAACCCAGTAACTGGGTAACATAATAACCCTGGCAAGACTGGTGCGAGATTTTCTGGCTTAACTAGCCAGAAACGCAATCAGTAAATATCTAAATATATATAACTCAAAGGTGACTGACTGACTGACTGTCTGACTGACTGACATAGTGATCTATCAACGCACAGCCCAAACCACTGGACGGATTGGGCTGAAATTTGGCATGCAGGTAGATGTTATGACGTAGGCATCCGCTAAGAAACAATTTTCCGAAATTCCCACGGGATCGAGATTTACACGGAAAAAACTTCCCACGCGGGCGAAGCCGCTGGCACAAGCTAGTTTATAATAAACTGCCTGTACGACTTAAAAACTTTATTCAAATCCAAATGAATTTAAAAGAAAATTAAAGTCGTTGTTATTGAAGAAATGTTATTACAGCATAGATGAGTTTTTCAAAGATAATAGTAGTTCAAACTAATATGCAATTATATGTATTTAAATGACATATGTAATATCCGACATTATAATCATGACATTACATCTTAATTAATTTTATTGACATTTATTTATATCATTATTATTTTTCGTTTATTAATTGAATTTATATTGTATAATTGTTTTGAATTGTGTTATGTTCGATTATTATAATTATTAATATTAACACTAATAATGTTGGGACTAATTTATTATGTAGTGTTTGCTTTATGACGACTATTTAATTTTTATATTGTAACATTTGTAACCACTGTTCGACACAAATGTAAATTTGTTGAAAAGAATAAATAAAAAAAATAAAAATTGACTGTCTAACATGTTAAAATGAGCAACAGGACCAACGGGTTAATGTGCTTTCCAAGGCACGGAGAAATCGATATGTGCCACCCATCCATGAACTGACCTCGGAAAGCGTTGCTTAACTTTAAAAAGCGACTCGTGTGTTTGTTATTATTGAGCCACGAGGTCCTCAAAATCCCCTTTTCAACCGACGACCAAAAGAGGAGGTTATCAATTCGACGCGTATATTTGTTTTTTTTTTTTTTAATGTATGATCATCGATTACTCGAAGACGGCTGAACCGATTTGGAAAATTCTTTTTTAGTTTGCAAGGGTATACTTCGAAATTGGTCCCATTGTCACCAGGTCAGGATCTGATGATGGGATCTAGGAGAAATCGAGGGAACTCTTCAAATATTATAGGCACACCTATGGCGTTTTGGATATTTCTTATAGTAACTTGTGCAGTTGCTCTCAAAAAATACCATTTGGGGAAGTGGAACTGATGATGAAGACCACAGATGGCCGCCGAACCTACTCAATAATAAGTATTTCGTGGATTGCGATTCGATTACTTGAATATGGATGTTAAGCACTTTATGTTCGTCACAATGCATATGGTGACGTAGAGCTCATGGTGAAGTACCAGGAGAACTCCTCAACAATTAACGGCCCAGCATTGGGAAAAGCAATATTTTGTAAAAGGTTATAAGTAGTTGACATTTAGGCTCTTTTAACTAGGTAAATTAAAAATCGACCAACTAAAAAGAGTGAAATAAAAACATTTTACCAAAAAATTAAACCGACTCCCAAAAACACTGCAAAGTGAAAAATAACTTTAATTTCGGAAGTCGGTGCCAAAAACGAAAATACAAAAGTAAAGACACCGACTACCGAAATTAAAGTTATTTTTCACTTTGTAGTGTTTTTGGGAGTCGGTTTAATTTTTTGGTAAAAAGTTTTTATTTCTTGCGATTCGAACTGAAGACCGTACGTCCGTACCGTAACAAACCAAGTAAGCACCATTAAGCAGTCTGTCTAGTCGGTTTCTTCGTTAACATCCAAACACATCCAATGCGAAGTCAAACATACAAGATTAACATACATAAATCATGTTTGTTATCTGATTCATTATACATTAAGGGCATGTCATCGATGCGTTGCGCGTCGCCGCTTAGAAAGGAACCTTTGTCTCGCCCTTTACAACGTTGTGAAATGTTAAATTAGTGTAATTTTAAACTGGTTAGTTATGTAGTTTTGAAGGGTTTGTGGGTGTTTCTCTTCTCTTAGAAAGGAGGCATGTCCCATAGTGGGAAAGTTATAAGGTTAGATCTTCTTTTATTGAGGGTAGGCTCACGTTTGATCACCATCTCACCTGATGATAAGTGATAATGCGGAAGAAGGTGAAACATGCTTACATAGAAGTAACCTATTCACTCTTGACTTAAAGGGCCCAGGTTATAACTAACAGGTAGCAATGACTTTGGAAAGGGCTTCTTGGATTTTTAAGGACTTCTTGTCCGGGATAGTTATTTGTAAATAACGGTAACTATTAACAAATTCCACTCCATAGATATCCTCGACTAATTCGAAGTAGCAAAAACACAGACTCCAGAAGACACAGGAAGAGATTAACAATAAATTGTGGTTTTGCATATTTTTAAATATCTCTTTTTTATTCTTTTACCCTTTACGTGTTTTTATGACTTGATAATGATTAAAGTAGCTGGACTGAAGATGAAGGATAACAAAATAATTTGCTGGTGCTGTAGAACTGTGCATAAAAAACTGTGATTTATTTTTTATTGACCTGTCTGTGTTTCCCGATAGCTATGGCTATGACCTAGGGGTGTTTAATTCAAGAGTGAATAGGTTGCTTCTAGGCAAGCGTGCTCCATCTTCGGCCACATCATCACTTACTATCAGGTTAAACACGAGCCTATTATCAATAAAAAAATACTTTTAAAAACTTGCAAAAAAGTGCAATTTCTGCAAATAAACCTAACAACAACAACAATTCATATTTATTTCTCTTCTTGTTCTCACACACTATTGTCTGCTGGAAGAAATTTCTTAAGAAATAAGCAGTTCCTTTGTACTCAGATATTATAATTATGTTTATCTTAATGTATTTTACTGTGTGTACATAAATAATAAAATAAATAAACAAATCAATATAAGTAATGTGACTAATACGTATCTTGATTATTTACATAAAATACCTGTTGACCTCGACCGAAACAGGTTTTAAAATAAACGTACCGAATGCTTTTTCTTTTTTTTTTACTATCTGGTATCAAGTTCACAATACGTAACTCTCATTAATTGTTTTTATTCCAAAGAGAGGACAGCATGACAGAACATACATTTTTAAGAGAACTGGCAATGTGGGTAGTATTCACACAGAACAGATAAAAGTGGTTAGAAAGGAAATAGTTCCTGATTTGTATGAGAACGCGTGTCGCTGCTTGTCTCCCACTATTTAGCTCCATTACAAGCAAGAGGCCCGTTACGTATGCGAATTACGCACACAAATAAATTACACACACTTAAATCGAGAGCTTGCTACTGATTGTAACTCAGTGTCGATAAACGTGCGCTGTGCATCACGGCCACACAGCGCAAAGGACGAAACGTCAATGGTCGAAGTGTGGAGGACGCAACGCATGCAGCACATTAGTAAGCAGACTTGGTCATTGCGTTGATTAAGCAAGTACACATCGGGCAATGTATATTTTTTTGTAACTTGTTGCAATAATGTTGTTAATGTTCGGAATTTCATAGTGATCAGAATATTTTTATGTTTTTTACAAATAAAATTGTAATTACATATTATTTTCGACTTACCGATGGAAAGATACCTATACCTGTGATATAATAAAAAAATAATGATAATTTGTAATTAATATAATGTAACCTGTAAGAAAACTGTAAGATAGACTATAAGATAAACATAAATTGCAACGCCTTAACAGGCAACTAAGTTCTAAGAACCTTGCTATTGTTAACATCTTCAAAAAAAAGATATTGTACACTTAGTTCGCAATAAAGAATTTGAATTTGAATTTGATACCTCCTCGCTCTATACTTGCGGTCTAACTTTTTGTTTTACAGGTTATAATTGCACAACACGGCATTTTAAAGCAGAGCTCTGTGTTCCGAAGTATTCTGAAGCGCACTAAACGCGGTGAATGAATTAATCGGTCGAGCTATGATTTTCGTATCATAAATGTGGCGCGCTCGCCACGCCCACATTACCATTCCAACCTTATTTATCTATTCCATGAGTATTCACATGACTAGTAATCGTTTTAACCAAACCAACTAAGCTAAATATGCTTGTGTCTGGAGTGGGTTCACGGCAGTAGTGTGATGGGTGGGGTTCGAACCCACGACCTCTCGATCACAAGGCCGACACCTTAGCCACTGGGCTATTGTCGCTGGATGACCATCATATGTAGACAAGATGGAAGCAGGAGCTCAAACAAGGGCCTGAATTATATGACGCGGCGGTAAAACAAATATGTTACGTTCCCGGACAAGAAAACTATTCTCGCTTATTTGCTCATACGGTACAAATTCTAGTATCGTGCTTTAAGAAGAATTATCTGAAGTCTATCCCTTTTTCTCGGCGGGAAAATCATCAAACGACTTTTCGCGCTGTGGGTGGAACGGAATCAGACTTTTATTGACTAAAAACTCACCCTCTTCCTTCAGTTGGACTTGCACATAGAAAATTTTCGCAACCCCGGCTGAAAGGAACTCCTCAACTGTTAAGCAGTTTGAGTATTACCAACACAAGTTTATATGATAACCAACTGTCAAGTTAATAAAACGTAACACAAACTTACGCTATGATATAATACACATTCAAAGAGAGAAAGTCATAATAACCATTAAATCCACTTCCACCTACATTCTCCAAAAAGGGCTATCTCCTAACAAGATCAGTGGACCACTCCAATTTCATCACCTCGCCTACATTACTGCCTCAGACAGGGTTCGCCAAGTCGTGACCGTGAGTTACTTAACAAGTAATTATGCCTTAGAACTGGAGTCATGAGAATGTCGTGGTCCCACTGAGTCATCCATTCATGTTATTATCTCCTATCGTTTCTGGCGCCCTGGTAGTTTGGATAAAGACATATTGTAGTATCATAAGACTTCCGATTTTCCCCAAGGTTTTAAAATTTTATTCATATTTAAACACGCGATAAATAGTTGTTGTTTCATTTATAACTACATAAAACACATTCTATCTATAGCTTATTTATTTCAACATAATTTATTGTGCTAAACTATTGTAAGTTTCGTACAAAATAAATTTTGCCAACATCTTCCAAATGCATCTGAAAACCGTCCGAACTTACTTTAGATAGTTGATTGAGAATATCTTTTATACGATACAAGAATTCCTCCAGTTCAAATTTAATTAATCTAATACCTACCTAATTAATTTTACCTTTAATTAATTAAGTTAATTTCAACAAAAATTTGCATGTCATAATATTATGATTAAATATGTTAAGGTTATACCATTGTAAGAATTTTGTAACCATATTTATTTGCAAATAAATCTTTGACTTTGACTTTGAACGCACCTTATCTATAAAAAAAACCGAGTATTCAGCTGCATCCGGATAGGTAGATAGAATACTCTTTATTGCATAGCAATAATTTAAACACAACTGATTCTGACAGATTGATTAGAGTGAAAGCCAACCTTAAAATATTTGGAAGAAGACTACAGACTAAGCACGTATGTTGGTTTGTATGTGTTCGTAAACTATCGATTTGTGTTGAAACTTTGGCAGAGTATTCTGAGGAGGTGTGATAGTGTTTCTGGGTCAAAACATACACAGCCTCATGACCGATTTTGTTACGTGAAGGAAATCGCGAACAATAGCTTGTAGATAGTGAATCTGTTATATATTAGAAGCATTTAAGACATTACTGTTTTAAACCAACAGTGATATAAATTTGAAAACAGCATTAATATGTAAAGTAGGTTTCTAATGATTGTAATGCGGAACGATCAAACAAAACTTCGGGAAAAACCGCAGTAAAATGTGTTGACTTCCGTTTAATTATTTACATTGTGAACTGCACTTTTTCTTCCATTTTTTTCAAGCCCGAAATAATGTATAATATAAAAGGTGTGTACCGGTAAATCACAGTATAAAAGTTCTACCTAATTGTTTCTTTAACCTGATATTTCTACCGTAAACTTAGGTTACAACGTCATAAGAAAACTCTACTTAAGTATACTTATATCGCATGGAATCCAACACGTATTCTATGCTAACCAGAGCGTGGAAGATATAAAACTGTTTATAATCTCCTAATTACTCTTAACTTCCAACTTATCTACGGAACATAAAACAACTGAATGTAGTAATTAGCTGCTTATAAGAGTTATGTCTTGGAATGTTGAGGAAATAAAATTTATGGATGCTCATTTAAATTTACATATTTTACGTAGTACACATTTTTATTTTAGGTCGTTCATTTCATCTGACCTGCAAAATAGGAACAAGGTGTTATTCCTTCGAGGTGAAAATCTTAGTGGATGTTGTGATGTGTAGTGGATCTTAGTGGATGTACTCCGCCCTGGGTCGAGACCCAGGGCGGAGTACATCCACTAAGATTTGCGAAGGGGTCTGACAAATATTAACTGACTACAGCTATAACTTACTCCTTGATCCCCTCACACTTATGCCATGGCTGCAGTTTTAATAATATAGATAGTACACGTAAGAACGGAAAAATAGAAATATAAACGTCATCTTGTCAGTTTATGTTCTTTTTCGATCCAGCCTGTCTTTATCTGCCAACGTCCGTACGCCAATGTCCGTACCCCACAGGGAGTGTCCACGAAAGTACTGTAATCGCCTAGTTTGTAAATTAAATTTAAACTCTGGCTGGAGGCTTCAATTACCATAATTATGGCCGGCACAGGCAAGACTTTGCTGCAAAACTAAAGCACCCTATTTCACTATATTCATACCAAAAAACACATAGAACCGATACTCGCTTTTGACGTGAAAGAAGAACAAAAGCATAGCTGCTTTAGGCTAACCATAAACCGGGGTTGTGGGAATGTTTAACGAGATAAGGCGGCCCTATACCACAGGGCAACTAAAGGAACAGGGTGAGTTTTTAGTCAATAGAAGTCTGTCAATAGAAGTACACTCCACCCAATGCGGAAGGAGTCATTTTATGATATTCCCACCGACATAAAAGGCTACACATAAAAAAGTAAGTCAAGCAAGCGAAATAAGCCATACTGACACAATGTTTCTAAAAAAATAAAAAAACTGCGTCACTTTCTTCACACATCGGCCATGTCATAACTCTATGACATAATTCATTTGCCTACAATTTACTACAGAACAAAAATAAAGTGCAAGTTTAAAAACTGGGGCGAATATATCATAACTATAACGTAAATGTAAAGTAAGATGTAATGACTGTAACTGTGACGTAATCAAGTAATGTTAAGTGTAACATCAAGATCCATTTAATGGTCGGGTGCGGACTATTATAGCGTTATTATTATTTTTCTTTTCTTTTTTGTTGTGTAGGCTTTTTAATAGTCTGTGGTAAAGTATTGAGACAGATATGGTTTTTGGAAAGTAGGCTTGCTGGTTAAGTTATTAATAGTTATATTAGCCAGACAAAATGAATAACTCTTTTACACGTATTTTTTGCCGTTTTAGTTTAACCACATAAGGATATCCTGAACAGCAAGTATACGTATGTTACATACCAAAACAGATGCAATAAAAGATACAAAACTAAAGGCACTACAAAAAAACTTCGTCAAGAAAATAGTTCCCGCTCTAGTAATTATGTATGAATAGCTCTAGTCAAGGTTGAGGTTTTCGGCTGGCTCAGCGGTTATACTGAATTATTATCTAGATGTTATTAAGGAGAAGAATTATGTGCTATATTATTTAATTTTCGCTCTAATTATCAAATTTCAATCTTCAAACTTCAATTTATAAGAAGGCAAGCTACGCAGCAAGGCTCTAATGCAATATGAAAAGAAATGAAACATCTATTTTGTGAATTAAAATATATAACACTTTTACACGTAATGTTTTTGCCGTTTAGATAAGCTAGATAGGACCGGTATTTTCCAACTGACTACTCTGAGAAGACAGACTGAATAACTCAGAGGACAACGTCTCTTTTATAGTCGATACTCAACTAAATTGTGGTGAAAAAAGACTATGTACATCTGTTTGTATTTTCAAATTCCTAATGCTGTTACTCAGCCCTACCATCGTCATCATACACCCTGGACATACGCCCTGTGCCCCTCATCCAATGGTTCATAAGCATTCACTAGGCGGTCGGTCTAGATTGTGAGAGGCTTTCCTACACTGCTGTTACGCGTACGTGAATTAAGGCACATGGCAATAAGCCACCCAACACCAATTAAGGCACATGGCAATAAACATTCTGTTGATTGTACCTTTGCCTGTGATTGTTTTTTTTATTACGTATGAGCTCACTTTAGACCCCGATCACACCTGATGGGTATGCGATAGATGAGGTCCACGATGGAAAGAGTGAATCCAGAAGATGCCTGTTTAGAGTTACCCAAAATGCACTAGCACTCCCACGCATCGACATAACACAGTAAGCTGCTTGACGCCGAACTCCGGCGGGAGGGTAGTCATATAGATTATAAGGTGTTTCCTAGCTAACTGTCTTGAGAAGGAAAACCTAAACCTCCTGCATCTTGCAGACATCTTCATTTCTGATTCGATCATGCAAAGATCGTGGTGCTGTTATTTTGAAATCATACTTTAATTTTCTTTATACGTTGGTATAAGCGGCAATAGCCCAATAGCTAAGATGTTGGCTTTGTGATCGACAAGTCTCGGGTTCGAACTCTATCCGTTACACTATTGCCGTGAACCACCTCCAAACACAATCATAATTAGCTTAGTTGGAGGGGTTAACAAGATTGCTAGTAATGTGAAATCTACCCACATTACTAGTTACCTTTAAAAGATATATAGCAATGTTTTTCATATAGGTAGTTCCAGGATAAGTTACCCGTCAACTGTATGCTACAGAATACCTCAGAAGATTCCACTTCAAATAAATTACATGTCGGATATTACCTATGTCAATATTCATTCATATTTCAGCACTCTGCGCCACAGCCTAGGCAATTTGCACAGTGTGACGACAGCCGACCCGTGCATCGCAACACAGGCTACAAACGACATATAAATAGACGTAATCAAATGACGATTTCTGATACTTTCGACACTGCTATTTGTTAGGCTGTTGCATGTGTACGGTCATTAAAAGAATGAGAGGAATATTTACTTGTTTCCTTTTTTGTGGATCGTGTAACTATATACTATTCACCATTTTATATACGCATATTATAGCTATACTTTTTTGTTACAGACTTCAGCTCTTTACCGCAAACCTGTATAACAAGCTTGATAGTTCGAACTTTTACTAAGCTATCGAATGGGTTAGAGAAAAAGTATATGTTCTAGGAGTCTAGTCTGCCTCGGTAAGAACTTTAAACCGTTGGTCCCAGCTATCAATTGGACATCTTTGACAGTCGTTATGAGTAGTCAAAAGCCAGAAAATCTCACTAAGTGTGGTCAAAGGTTATTGTGCTACCCAGATACGGAGTTGTGGAGGTCTGCTAGAGAGTCCTTCAATGTAAACCCCACAGAACAGATAAAAGAGGTTAGAAAGGAAATAGTTCCTGATTTGTATGAGAACGCGTATCGCCGCTTGTCTCCTACTTTTTAGCTTCACTACAAGCAAGAGGCCTGTTACGTATGCGAATTACGCACACAAATAAATTACACACACATAAATCAAGAGCTTGCTACTGATTGTAACTCACTGTCGATAAACATGCACCATGCATCACGGCCAATCAGGGCAAAGGACGAAACGTCAATGGTTGAAGTGTGGAGGACGCGTCGCATGCAGAACATTGTAAGCGGACTTGGTCATTGCGTTGATTAAGCGAGTACACATTGGGCAATGTATACTTTTTGTAACTTGTTGCAATAATGTTGTTAATGTTCGGAATTTCATAGTGATCAGAATATTTTTATGTTTTTTACAAATAAAATTGTAATTAAATGTTATTTTCGAGTTACCGATGGAAAGATATACCTCCTCGCTCTATACTTGTGGTCTGACTTTTTGTTTTACAGGTTATAATTGCACAACACGGTATTTTAAAGCAGCTCTGTGTTCCGAAGTAATCCGAAGCACACTAAACGCGATGAATGAATTAATCGGTCGAGCTGTGATTTTCGAATCATAAATGTGGCACGCTCGCCACGCCCACATTACCATTCCAACCTTATTCATCTATTCCGTGGTAAAACCCTTACACTGAGCTGCTTCCGACTAAAAGCCGACCCGAAAATAGTTGGGAAAAGGCTAGGCAGATTATGAGAAATTTGATACTCCCCTCCGCTCCACCTAGCCACAGGAGTCATTTGATTATTTTCCCCCCGAAAAAAAGAAGCGGAGAGTGGATTTATCTTTAGTATTCTAAACTCGATATACTCGTACATATCAGTAGAACAATAATAAATAATTAATTATAATTGTTTGAAAAGACATAATGTGCCTACAGTATGTTCAGGCCTACTAGTGAAAGGACAATAAAAGAGAACGGTTGTCCTAGCAACGGCCTCTACAAAGCCGAACAAACATTCACAAACCGTCTTACAACCCCTAATTAACAACAAACAACAGTCTAATTGATATCGGAAACCGTTCAGAACACTTAACATAGTTCTGACAATTGTCAGACATAATGTTCGTAACACACGATAAACCCATTACAAGCACGATTGTAAGAACCATTTGATTCATTGACAGTAAGTGCGCACGATTGTCGAAATTACACCATTTAAGGTAAAGTGGGGAAGTTAAAATTTGTAATAGAGTTAGTGGGGATACTAAGGTCAAGTTCCAAGTTAGTTTAAAGGCCCTCTAAACAGCTCTTTTTTATAGAGAGCCCGTTTAACCACTATCTCACCCAGGCGCCGTCCAAAGGGTGGGACATGACCCCCTCAAAATCGTACACCCCAAAAGAAAATCTTCTAAAATTTTGCAAAATAAGACATTCAAAATATTATCACCCGATTTGCCAATAGAAATAGAAGACTTCCATTTGATTTATAACGTGTGCAATAAAATTTGTAGTGTCTTTTACTCGACATATTTATTGTTAGTGACTCCTCCCCCTCCCCCCAAATTCCAAGTTGTGACCGTACCTGATCTCACCTGATGGTAAGCGGTGATGTGAAGATAAAGCACGCTTACCTAGAAGTAATTCACTGTTGGCTTCAAGACTCTCCCTAGTTATATTTATCAGGGAACACAGACTCCGGCAGGGAATTCCAATCCTTAGCTATACCTACGCAGATTGCAAGTTTTCTCAAAACGTTTTGTGCGTATGGTAGTGGTGGCCTGTATAAGAAATCCGCCAAAAATATAAATTGCTTTAGTGTATTATTATGTAAAATATTATCTTTCTGCATTCGTTCTTCATATTAACTTTGCCTGTGCCAAAAATTTATACTCTTACATTTACATAATTTTAATGAAAAAGTGTAAAGATTTAGCTTCAAGTATTGATATTATTCATAATCACATAAATTTATTGGCGAATTATAATGTCATTATAGATATTACTGCAATCTACAACTATCAAATAATAAAATTAATTCAATCTAAAATAATAAATAAATATGTCAACAGATTAATAAAGTTCAATCGATTAATTAAATTATATAGGTATTATTTTTTATAAGCATTACGGTTAAATTATAATATCATTGCTTGCTGCGCAGACTTAAATTGTAATTTTTGGTTTATTCTAAGCCGAAACTATTTGGTTTTGTACGCCATGAATGGCAAAACATGCAGACCTTACTGTTTAATACCTCACACATATTATTTGATGTATACACATGTTTTACAATAATTATATTCTATTCTATATAATAATACCTAACTGTAAAAATTAAAAAAATAACAACAAGTTTGCATGCTAATTGTCAATCCGCCTTCCTCTAGCAACTTCAAATAACCATTTTAATCATTCCACTTTTCGCTAATCCAGTTCGACCGCACCAGATGTCCAGCAAGCATGTCATGCGCCTGCGCATAAGAGCCGTAACTCATTGCTTATGTATGGCGCGCACATAATCATGCGGTGGTCGTTGTACTGATGTTAAGTAGGCTCTTAAACACGTAATGTTCCGTATTGGAGGTACTTAGAATATTAATTTGGGGGAGGAATGTTGTTTTGTCATTGAAGATATAATTTGGTGAAACGGTGATGACATGTTGGCTGTCAAGCAATGTGAATGTGTGACAGTTTAGTTAGCTGATCAAGCACTCCTACTCGAAAATATTAATGACATGAAAGAGGAGTGTGGGGAAGGTTAGAACTGCATTTCCAAGGCCTTTGACAGGGTCTGGCACGATAGCCTTATTGCTAACCTTCCTTCTTTTGGGTTACCCACTCAACTTTGCGTTTGGATTGAAGACTTCCTGAGAGATCCGTCCATTCGAGTGGTTATTGATGGCTGCTCGTCTGGCCAATTGGCGATTAATGCCGGGGTCCCTCAGGGGTCAGTTCTCTCAGCCACTTTATTCTTGCTGCATATTAACGTACTGCTAATGCCCGGTACCTTTGGGTATGCAGACGATAGCACTGTTGCTGTAGTTGCTGGTGGGTCACAGATCTAGTTGTTTTGGGAGGACATGGTTGGGCGCTTGAACTTGTCCTTGAAGGCTGTCTCTGAATGGGGCGATGCCAACTTGGTCAAGTTTAATGCAGCTAAGATCCAGGCGTGTCTCTTCTCTGCAAAAAGGAGCCAATTCCAACCGGCTCCTACTTTCCGTGGTGTAACCGTGCCGATAACCGATCGGATTGAGCTTCTTGGGGTTACACTAACTTCCACCCTCAATTTTGGTCCGTTCATCGAGGCTAAGGCTCAACTAGCAGCAAAAAAGTTGGGCATCCTAGCTAAGGTGACGGTACTTTACACCGGAACAGCTGCTCAATCTGTATCAAGCCCAGGTTCGTTCGTGTATAGAGTAATGCTCTCATCTTTGGGAAGAATCTGCCAAGGACCAAATGGAAGCGTTTGAGTCTATCGAGATTCCGTCAGCTGCCCTTAAGTTAAGTTCCGGGGCCGCGGTATCATGTTAGATAGAACATTCCCGCAATCCGGGCAAACTTCACATATGCCTACATGGGCATAAAACGTTCGAAGCTAGTGCATGGTTCGAATTGGTCGTTTCCTATAGAGAAGAACTGACACGAAACTCCACGGTAACTCTTACTTAGTTTACTTAACTCCTCAACCATGGCTCACCAGAGTTTCATATTCCAAACCATGACAAGTCAATAAGCTAGATCACTGTCGCTTTCACTAGAATTACGTCCGGTGCAGGAGTCGCCAGCATCGCGCATGCTGCCCGCGACTTAGAAAGCAAACGGTTTCTCTGACGGCCAGTGGTCGATGGACTAATGGAAAACATCTTGATATTGAACGGGATTGATTAATAATGTATTAGGAGTTTATTATGGATGGTGAGGCTTTGAATTAAATGGCGGAGTCTCCTAATACAGACATTGTCTAAAAGGAGGCTCCAATCAGTTGCTAGTCTATCGGTTACATTTCGGAGAGTGTGCGATGGAATTACACAACCAAATTCCGCCAAGCCCGTTCCATCATCGGACTACGAGACAAACGGCGATGCGCCATCGTTACATGGTGGACATCCCACACATACGCATAAAACGTTTTTTCCTTCCGGAGTCTGTGTTTCCCGATAGCTATAACCTAGGGGTATTCAAGCCAAGAGTGAATAGGTTACTTCTAGGTAAGCGTGCTTCATTTTCGACCACATCATCACTTACCATCAAGTGAGATGGTGGCCAAACACGACAGCGAACCTATTATCAATAAAAAAAGATGTATATCTGTGGAGGTCTGGTACTGAAACTATAACTGCTCAACATTTAGCCCTGTAGCTTCTAACAAGCATAATTATTTCTATTAAGGTCAAAAGTCTTAATATATAAAGGTCCACCCAAACATATCAATCAAGTTGTGCCATTGGTCCACAGCCGCGGGCAATGAAACAATGTAGCTGACATTGTTTTTCTTACAAAACATCAGCTGTAATTAGGGTTGCCATCACCTAAATTGCTGGCCCCAGACAAAGACTTCAAAAACCCGGACATTTTGGTAAAATCATAATTTTCCCCGGACACCCTTTAAAATATACTTTTGAAGTTAAAATAAACACAAAGATGTTTAATTATAGTTTTTATTTACTGATAACATTAAAGAGATTTATATTTTTTTTAATATAATATTTTTTCTTATTTTCATAGGAAAATAATAGAGATCGTGATTTTTGGCACCCGTAAGACCGTAATAAGTATCCGGGTTTTACCCGGACACCTATTGGGTAAATCTCCCAGGACTCCCTCCAAACTAGGAAACATCCGGGGACTCCCGGATGGCAACCCTTTTGTTCCTGTGTGTGAAAATCATTACATGACTCCTCTCATTGTGGGTAGAGCGGAAGGGAGTGTCAGACTTCTACTGAATAAAAACCCATCCCGATCCTTCAGTTGCCCTTGCGGTCCGGGGCCGCGGTATCTCGTTAGAACATTCCCACAACTCCGGGTCGGATGGCAGCCCTAGCGATTATACTTACAACATCCAACAATAGAAGAAATTGTTATTAATGAATGATTTGTGTATTTCACAAGCCAGCTATCGTAACTATAATTGTATTCTAAGACGGAATCGATTCTCGATAATCGGTATAAGAATCGATGTTGTGAAATTCGTTTATAATAAGTATTATCTTGTTATTGCTGTCATTACTAGTTTAGTTAGACCTTTTAGCGCTGTCATGAATTGAATGAAGTCTTCTATAACCTTTTTTTTTTCTTCGTAGCTATAGTTTATTTATTAAATATAATTGAATTATTTTCTTTTCTAGTTAAGAATGCATTGTTTGCCAGTTGTCTTTTGAATTGAATCGGTTCAGTTGCACGAAAAGTTTATTTTCATCGAAACTAAAGATCGATGGTACTCTGCAACCCTTCCATCTCCATTCTGGCGCGAAAGGACAAAAAAACTAAAACAAATGCTGCATTTTCAGAATATTTAATAGCCTTAACTTGTGTGACTTGTGATCGAGAAGTCACGGGTTCAAACCCAACCCATTACACTATTTCAGTGAACCGTGGTTAACAAGAATGTTAATGTGAATTCAACTCGCATTGCAAGTTCTCTTTTTTAAATAACAAAAAAATATATGTATTTTATTATTATTATATATTTATATTTATACATATATTCTTTCGATAATGACATTTATTTTCAACCGACGACCAAAAGAGGAGGTTATCAATTCGACGCGTATATTTTTTTTTTTTTATGTATGATCATCGAGTACTCGAAGACGGCTGAACCGATTTGGAAAATTCTTTTTTTGTTCGAATGGGTATACTTCGAAATTGGTACCATTATCACCAAAGTCAGGATCTGATGATGGAATCTTGGAGAAATCGAGGGAACTCTTCAAATATTATAGGCACACCTATGGCGTTTTGGGTATTTCTTATAGTAACTTGTGCAGTTGCTCTCAAAAAGTACCATTTGGGGAAGTGGAACTGATGATGAAGACCACAGATGGCCGCCGAAACTACTCAATAATAAGTATTGAGTGGATTGCGATTTGATTACTTGAATATGGATGTTAAGCACTTTATGCTCGTCACAATGCATATGGTGATGTAGAGCTGATGGTGAAGTACCAGGAGAACTCCTCAACAATTAACGGCCCAGCATTGGGAAAAGCAATATTTTGTAAAAGGTTATAAGTAGTTGACATTTAGGCTCTTGTAACTAGGTAAATTAAAAATCATCCAACTAAAAAGAGTGAAATAAAAACTTTTTACCAAAAAATTAAACCGACTCCCAAAAAACACTGCAAAGTAAAAAATTTTTTACTTTGCAGTGTTTTTTGGGAGTCGGTTTAATTTTTTGGTAAAAAGTTTTTACTTGTACACCTGCGCACTTATACTACCTTCATAATTAGTGATTTATATACAAGTACATTCCCTAAACAAATTGTGGTCTTTTTAACTCAAAGGTTGACTGGTAGAGAATGCCTTGTTGCATTAAGTCCGCCCATGTATGTACCACTATTATATATAAAAATGTTAATAAAAAAAATAAAACATTATCGACTCGAGTTTTACACAAAATCCTAGGATAGATAAATAAAATACACTTTGAGATTCATGTATCCTACGTAACGTCATACGGTCATTATAACAGTGTAATAAAAACTACAACGCAAAATAAAATTTATAGGCTATCTAGCCTCAAGAAGTAAAAAAACTGGAATGATTACATAATCCTAAATTCACATATTAAAATGATCGTGTAACATTTACATACAATACTAACAAGGAAAATGTTTTTAGATCCGTATCTAACAAAAAAAAAAGGTTTGATGTATGGGGTTTCCTTAAATGATAACAATGATTTATGGTCACCTATTGCTATTTACAAATGCTTCTAGATTTATACAGCCAAACATAGGTATTTAATTTTGAAATGTCCTCACACATTACAAAATAAATCCTGCCGCCGCATCTGTTTGTCTGTTAACTCAAAAACTACTGAACAGATTTTCATGCTATTTTCACCGCTTTGTTTGCCCGAGATAATAATCTCTGAAAAGGCTGAACCGATTTACATGAGATTTTCATTGGATAGAAGAGGTTGTAAAGCAACACCAGGCTACTTTTTATCTTGGGATCGGGATAAATGCGGGAAAAGCACCCTATTTAGCTAGTTTTCTAATATTAGTAGGATTTACTTTTCTACCAGGAAATAATTTTGAGTAACTTGTGCAGTACATCATAGATAATATTAAATTGGATAAAACATTGAAATAATTACTTGGTCGCTAACATATGAGTACATATTAATCGGTTACACCATGGAACCTCTGCTTATTTCAATCCACAAGAACAATAAGCGTTTCAAATCATCCACGTTGTACACAATAAACAAACATACTCACGTACCAATTTCCGATTGTTTCCGATCGATTAAAAAATCAATATTTATAGCGAAAATCCTTGATCGGTAGTCGTATGTGTGAACCGTGCGGTACCGTCAGCAAAAACATTGAATAATAAAGTTATGAAACAAAACATGTCGCAACACTAACGCACTATTGAAAATCGGTAACGCGTGCACTTAGAACCGATACTTTGAATCGTTTGTAGGGTTCCGTACCTTAGAAGAAAAAACGGAACCCTTATAGGATCACGTTGTTTGTCTGTCTGTTAAAACTCTTTTACTTTTATGTATACCGATGTTAAATACTCGAAAATATATGTATACCAGCTACTCTGGTTTAGTCTCTTTTAGCTGTAATAATGAAACCTGTAAGTCAACGCGACAAAACGATACAATCGTGTTGCATTTCTCCGATTTTATTAGGGATTCAAAACCTATAGGGTACACTTCCCGCTAACATTTTTTTACATGAGAAAATCATCAAATTACTCCTTCCACTCTGGGTGAAACGAAAGGGAGTGTCAGACTTCTACTGACTAAAAGCCCATCCTATTCCTTCAGTTGCCCTTTTGGTCCGGGGCCGCGGTATCTCGTCAGAACATTCCCGCAACCACAGCAGGCAATGGGCTTCCTGCTAAACTAGAATAATATAATTTGGCAAGAAGCAAATTTAAAGGAAACAATCAGAAAACTGTGAACATAACGTTAGTGTGGAACTATGTATTTTACTTACATACATACATAAATTACATCAATATATACATTGATTTATTTACAAAGGGTCGATTGATTACTTATCTATATTTGTTTTTTTTTAATTCTGTAAGTTTTGTGTGTTTGTAATGTATTGTGGTGGAGAAAATTAGGGTAGCTAATTGTGTTTTATGAACCAAATATTAGTATTAAGTTGTTACTTTATACTTAAATAGACTTGACCTCCCCGGTTTCACACGGGTGCAATATACTAATGTGGGACATAATATTACAAATCTTTCTCGGCTTTTCTCTACTATAATATTCATAGATAGATAGATACAATATACTTTATTGTACACAAATAATTGAATCACACTTAAATAATAATATTGTAAAAAATAATTGCATGTATTATACTTATCATATTTCCTCTTAAATCACTCTATCTATTTCTGATTGCATTAAAATTCGTTGCGTACAGACAGCGGGAGTGACTTTGTTTTATACGCTATGTAAAGATAGGCTTGTACGGAACTCTCGTTACGCGTTCAACTCGCACTTTGCCGGTTTTTATTCGATTCTTTACCAATGTGTGGAAATGTTTTGAGATCTTTATATACCTACGGCAGTTTCCATCACGGCAGTGTTGGTCAACTTTTTAAGGCACTTCGGTAGGTACTGTTATTTAAGTAATAATGCGTTTAGCAACATATACATATTGGCGAATACAATCTTCGGCTTCTGAACAATAAAATACTGCAATGTGAGATCTTTACAGCTTTTGTCGAAACAATCTATGAAGAATAAATACTACCCCAAAAAAAAAAACATAACTAGCCTATAACTTTCTCATTACTATGACATATGCCTCTTGTCTATGAGACGAAACGGGCAATAACCCACAACGCGGGCCGAGTGAAGGTTGGATGTCACATCGATGTCTTCGGATTTTCGGTCCAAGAACATGCCAGTTTCCTCACAATGTTTACTTTCATCGTTTTGAGAACAGTGGTCATAATGAAACTAAGTAATATCATATCTTCATCGATATGATGCTCAATATAGCCCTCCTTAGCCGAAACCTACGCCCTACTACTCGTAAGCCATGCTTGTAACGACCGGCTTACTACTGCTCTTAAACTTTCATATTTTAATTTAAAATATTCATGGGCTGTAAACTGTCTGTCATTTTATCAGTGTCCCATTAACAAAAAACTGGTCCCCTCTACAAGCTCATTACTCATAAGGTTTACAAAATATATCCCATCCATCAAAATAACAGATTCAAGGGTAGCCAATCGCAAAAATGATTGTCTTCTCTCATTTATAGCTGGCAACATCAATCAACGTGAACTTTAGATTGGGCAGCGAGGTTACTGCTCTATGGTTTCTTGGTCACCTTGGTCATACTTAGTTTCCGAAAATCTTAACTAGGCACTTTTAGTTACTACTCAGCACTTTTAATTTTTTAGCTATTTTTTTTTTCAGAATTTACTTTCAAAGTGAAAATCTTGAAAAAATACAATATTAAAAATAATCATAATGACATTTGGTTAGGAAAATCGATACCAACAACCGGTATTACACTTGTAGTGTCCGATATAAAAGTTTCTAAACTGAACGTATTTATTAGCTACACAATAATAACTTCTTACGACTCTTATATTCATACAAAAACTACTCTAGTTAATCTAAACTTATTATCGCCTAAACACTAGCCTCGACCTTTACAAATCAATCAGTAAAATAATATGAATTCAGATAATCTCGGCTATTCTACTTCCCGAGTTCCCGCCAAAACTTTCACTTGACAGTTGACCTTGACAACTCGCCGTCATTTTGTAATCAACGTCACTTTTTTATTAATTGCATGGCTGATGTGAACGGCCTGCCCTTGCTAGGGTTATCCGGAGCCTGTCTGTTAATGTCATGATTTTTCGTGATAGTTTGTTGTAATTACGTGTCTATTTACAATTTAATTGCACTGGTTCAAGGTGTAGTTATTTTTTGTGGCTTAGCCCGCAATTATAATTAGAAATAAAATTTTAAGTGTTTGTTCTGACTTTCGAGAAATCCTTTCACCGCTATTGAATGAATGAATGATATTAATTTTGAAAAAAATATTGGTTTTATATAAAACTTTTACGCTTAATTTTTTCCGATAGTTGAAACTAGATTAGGCCAGTGTACAATAGCTACACTGAGAAGAAAAAGGACTGGTGGTCAACGTCTCTTTTGAATTGTATTGACTTAGGTTAAAAAATGTTAATAAATTATAGTTTATAAAATTTTGGCTCATTAGGTCGTCCAGTATGTATCAGTCGGTTTACAATTTAGAATGAAACATCTCCATATATTTTTGCGTAAGAAATTTAAACCAAAACGACTCCACTCCCCTATTCGCACAAAGTTTAATGACCAGCCTCGCATGACACTCTCGTGAGAACCAGTTCCGAGTCGCACGGGGTCAAGATCTAGCGAAAGTGATCACCCGGTGCGATCGTTACACTGATTGATCGCGGGAGATTCTTATTTGTAACATCTTCACGATTCGTGATTAATTAATTAATAATTATAAGTACCTGCTTATACGTGTGCTGTTTATAAAGTGATTCGAAAGGTTTTGTATGAGAGCTCAGAGTTAGAAACAATGGTTCTATGGGGCTTATAATTGTAATAAGAGCCTTGGAGTGTTTATATTTGATAGGCTCGCGTTTAACCACCTTACCTGGAAACACCTCCACCACCACCAGACTCCGGCAGGGAATTCCACTCTAGCTGTACGCACAATGAAAGTATTTCCAAAACGTTAGCTTCTATTCTGTGCTGAATTGAAAAGTTCGGTGAACAAAAACGACTCACAAGAATCACATCTCACCAGAATATCAGCCAAAAACAAGCATTACCATAGACACTTTCTGGTCAGTGATTTTTCTTTTTTATTTAATTATTATATAAGTGTTCATAGGCAGTTAAGCTACTAAGTAATTAAGTATTGTATCAGCGTTTCCTCATTGTGCTTCACATATAAAACTAATGGGTTTCCCTCCAATTCGTAATTATAGCGATAATCATTAAAACTTTCACCACATACGCATTCATTACATGATTTTTAATCTGTAATAGTCTATGGTTATATAAAAAACAATTACCAGTTGTTTTTAAAAATAGAATAGTTATTAACTGTCCGCGTGGATGCGCAAACGCAACATGACATGATATTAAAATTTGGGTGAAAGCGAAAATTATGAGCGAGTTATTCTTAATTAAATGATGATTTGGATATATGAACTTGCAAGTATTTTTTTAGCTTTTGTACGTAATTTCTATTTGTATTTTCCTGAACAGCATTACATGTACAATAAAAGCTCTCAGTAATGCGTAAAATATTGAGAAAATGTGTGGTGATAAAGACTACGTATGTTTTTTACTTTAATTTATAAAATATTATAGGTATAGATTTGAAACATTTACAATATTATACTTAATTTATTTGTATCTCCAACCTTAGGTACAAGTTACGTATAGCGTTATTAACATGGAGAAATTTCATACACTAAGAAGGCTGGGTGAAATTATACTCCATATTACCACTCATTATTGCATGTAATCATGAGTCAAAACAACAGGAAAAAGCTCGTCTTAAACAAGCCATGTAATCACATTAAGTCATCCGCATCAAAACATGCTTACACACTAAACACGTAATAAAACTACACCATCCACAACTCTTGTTCAAACAAGCCACATTACCATCGTCGCGTGCGTCAAGTCACGGCACAGGTGCAAGCAAACAGACACACAGACATCCGTGTAGCAACGTGTGGTCACGAGCAGTCACGGACTCGTTACGTAACCGTCACGGAACGCGTAAATAGGCCGTGTCGAATGTGTACGGGATAGATTGTGTGAAAATTTATGAGGAATTCATTTAGAGCGATTAGAGATTAGATTAAAATTCCCTTTAACATTTTTATCTATTGTATCCTTCAATAGATAAAAATGTTAAAGGGAATTTTACTCTCTGAAACATTTTTTCGGAAGGAAAATCTTCAGATCACTCCTCCCTCTATGCAGAAAGGAGAGTCAGACTCCTACTGACAAAAGACCCACCCTGTTCCTGCCATATCCTTGTGTGCCGTTGCCACCGAATCTCGTTAGAACATGCCCGCAACCCCGGACGAAGTCCCTTACATCAAGCTTATTTGGTCTTACATCTGAAAATATTTGTATCATGTGACTGTAGGATTCATGGCTTCGTTAAATGTCATGATCCCGTTGTAAGGAAGAGACAAAGGTACAGAATAGATAGTCTTTATTGTACATCATAACAGAATTAAGCAGAGCCGGATTAACCCTGTCAGAGGCCCTAAGGCAATGGCATTCTCGGGGCCCCTTTTCTTACTTTGACTGACCAAATCGTGTGTGAACTGAGGAAACGCACTTTAAGGGCTGTGGTTTTTAATATAGATGTTTACTTATTTCCACATGTGTTCTAAAATTGTTTTAATTCTACTACTAAATTTAACGATTTGTATTTTGTGAGATAACAGTGAGGTCCCTAAGTTCACACGCACATCAAATTCTCGTTCGAAGAAACATGTTTTCTTGGTGCGTACACTGGGCCTGGGCCCCTAGTTGATGCGGGGCCCCTAGGCAGTTGCCTACTCCGCCTAATGGTTAATCCGGCCCTGGAATTAAGGCTTGTATTTATGCCAATAACCTTGACCATTTGGGCGGAGCTAACGACCCCTCTCCGCGCGTCACTCCGCGCAGCTCTCCGCTACCCGCATGCAACAGAAAAGAGAGGCGCGCTCGGCCCGCGCTTGCGCCGCCAGCATGCGTCGTCGCTTCGCCTAGTCTCGGCACAGAGTATCGAAATCACAGAAGGTCAAGTCATCGTGAAAGTTAAATTCATTTTTATTCGTACCGCATCAAAAGTGGTCAAATTTTGTTTTTATTTATTATCTATTGATATAGATGCACTTTGAGTATGTACTGTAGAAACTATACCTCTATTATAGATCAGCCTGGCTCGAAACATGAGGTAAACAACTTGATGTATCTTTTTAACTTAATTATATATAAATAAAAATTAATGGCTAAATGTGTTGCTAAGCGCAAAACTCAGGCATGGCTGGACCAATACGGATTTTTTTTTCGAATATTCGTTATAGTCTGAGGAAGGTTTCTATTAAGAGAAAAATGGTAGGTAGGTAGGTAAGGTAGGTATGTAGGTAGGAACTTAGAGTAAGGTAGATAGGTAGTAAAATTATTACTAGTGTATGTCATATTATTTGTTACATTTTTTATAAACAAATAGATTATAACTAAAATTCACTGAAATTTAACTTTCTTTCAGCAAGTATTTTTATTCTTTTGATTGGTTGAACTTCTTCATCCTCATTTATTTCTCCGTGTTCACATATATTTATTTTTAGAAATTTTGATAGCCATATAAAATCTTGTTCTATGTTTTCTTTTCGTCCTTCTTCGTTCTCGTTTTCTTCATTTTTCTCATCAATCTATTTTTCTTTCCTTAGTTCTATTTCCTTCTCTTTGTCGTTTTCTTCTTTCTCTTGTACATTATCTTAACTCTATCTCTCTATCTCAACTGGCGGCTTCGTCCGTACGAAGAGAAACCGGTGCATATCGGCTCAAGCCAGGCCTCGCTCAGACGAAGCGCACACACGCGCCTTGCTTGTAGTAGTGTACCTATCATAGCGCAGTTGTATGAAGCTTACCCTCTGTCCGTTTACTCTGTGCTATCTACTTTTATGCGAGGTAAGTAAAGCGATAGGTTATAATGAAATATGTAGATAAAACTTTAAACTTACCTTGATTATAAATGTATACCCTTTTGTTTGTAATATTTTTTTAGACCTCTCTTCATTCGTTTCTGCTTATTCCCATGTTTTACAAACTAAATTTAAACACTACTAAAACTGTAAAATACTATGAGTTTATAACACTAACACTACTTATAGATACATAGAATACTCTTTAACTTATAAACAAGAATCAGAAATAAAACTTTTTGACGAATTGAAAGTCGGTTCTATTTTTTGATAATAAGTTTTATTTCACGCTTTTTAGTGGGTCGGTTTGTAATTTATCTAGTTACAAAAGCCAAAATGTCAACTACTTATCACCTTTTACAAAATATTGCTTTTCCCGGTGCAGAGCCGTTAATTTTTGAGGAGTTCTCCTGGTACATCACTATCAGCTCTACTTCACCATATGCATTGTGACGAGCATAAAGTGCTTAACATCCATATTCAAGTAATCTAATCGCAATCCACGAAATACTTATTATTGAGTAGTTTCGATGGCCATCTAGGGTCTTCGTCATCAGTTCCACTTCCTCAAATGGTGCTTTTCGAGAGAAGAACAAGGTACTATAAGAAATACCCAAAACGCTATAGTTATGCCTATAATATTTGAAGAGTTCCCTCGATTTCTCCATGATTTCATCATCAGATCCAAACGTGACGACAATAGAACTAACTAGAATGTATATTCTTTCAAACAAAAAAAGAATTTTCCAAATCGGTCCAGCCATCTGCGAGTAATGAAGTAACATCATAAAAAAAAAGTTCAAGACGAATTGAGAACCTCCTCCTTTTTCTAAAGTCGGTTAAAAAGCTATTCCACTATTTACAAAATTAATTTTTGCAGTAATATTTTACGATATTATTTCGTAGTGCTTGAGCTCTCGCAACGCGACGTACGTCCACCTAGCAACACGATGCGCCCCGCACTGAATTTGTGGACGAGTGCGGGGGTGATGTAAACGCAGTCTTTAATTGGACGCATTTTTAATTTATTGTAATAAAAATAATACATATTTGTAAAAAGTAACAAAACCAAATTATTTTCATTTGTATTGCAAAGCAGTAGTATATTTTTTTATACTCTTTAGATAAGAAATTAAGGAGTAAATTGGTTTCATCTCAATGATTTGGAGGTGATTTGGCATTTTTTTTTCTTATTATGTGATACCGATAGAAAAATTGTGGCTAAACCAAATTACGGTTCATATCATGTAGATTACTAACAATTTTTTTCAGATGTAATTTCTCTGTAATTGCCGACGAAAAGTTGCTTCATCTGAATGCTTTTTTCAAGCTTTTTTCGAGAGAGCAGCCTTAAGTAACAACTACAAAGCACCCTTTGTAGTTGTTAAGTCCTTACTTAATTCTCGCTTTTAGCGATAAGACCGCCAAATGTTTGCACAAGCTCGTACGGACGCGTTTCAAGCGATTATACGAAAGAAAACGGTTTCACTTCTGACAAGAGTAAGGGACAGTCGTAATAGCATCCTGAGAACGTTGGGTGAGAGTGTGTCTTCTCCTATTATGAAACAGTTTGAGCGGAGGGTGATGGGTACTAATACCAACTAATAGGTATAAGTTACTAACATTTTATGCATTTATGGTCCGAAATAAAAAGATTCTATACACCTTACAATGGGCGGTCTTATCGCTAAAAGCGATCTTTAGTAGCAATACATACGGAGATTTACATGGCCACTTCAAGATATAACCCATAAACCTAATTGCTCCCTAAATCACATATAAAATAATCAAATTATAACATCGACCTCCAACTTTGTTGACTTACTAAATAAAATCGACATTAAGATCAAATATGTGTGGAAATGGAAGCGAAATGTCAACTATAGCAGTAATCGCCGGCGATCAATTTATATATGTAACTTAAGTAATATGTGGAAAATGTTGTTATTACATTGATTTTGTTTTATTTTATTTATTATTTATGTTTAATGTAATTACGTTTTTCTCCAAATAAAAAAAAAAAGTAGTTTGTGATAAGATTAACATGCATCGGTAAGTCGTTTTTTTATAGTTTTTTTTTAATGAGTAACCTATAACCTTTCTCAAGTTTCAAGCTAATTTCCTACCAAATTCCATCCAAATCCACCCGTTACCTCTTTTCGGCATTATAATATTAGCATAATCGAAATACTTTTGTCATCTTAACAAATACATTTTATGTACAGTTATACAAACTGCTTTACAATTGACTCAACTTACTAGTGTAAAAATCCAATTATTTTAATAAATAACAACAACTGGAATGTAATAATGTTATGTTTCTTCTTTAAGAATATTTTTACGAATTTTTAAGATGATATTTACACATGAAGATATGACTGATAATGATATGATATGATATTTTCTTGAACATTCTCTTGTCCTTTTCTCAATAATATATTTTGTCTCAGATCATATAACCTCTTCTTAATTAGACCATCTGAGATATCCCAGTTTTAGTCAAATCATCTGTCACACGTTCATTTTATTGTTAATTTGGGCAATCTCCAATAAAAGGAACTAGAAAGAGTTCCCTCCAAGAAGATAAACACAAAACATAACCTACAAATTCGTAGTTTCTAAAGCCATATTGCCCAACAGTGCCTCACCTAGCCAATTTGAAGTAACATATAATTTTCCACATGCTACATTTTTCACTTCTACTTTAAACCAACTAACTGCATATTACTCTAAACCAATAACAGTTAAATAACCAACAGTTGTACGACTATGGCCATAGACAGCAGAACGAGTGTTGACGTTTTTAAAAATGGTGGATACAAATATCAACATTGGTATTTTATTTTCTTTCTGCTCCAAAGAGCACCATAGATATAAACCTACATGGTTATCATATGATTAAATCGGTACGGATTGTTTGGATATCAAAAGAGACGGTGATCTATGAGTTTATTTCGGTGTTACTAGTCAGTGTAGTCAGCTAGGAAACAGTAGCCTTATCTAGTTCAAATTTATAATTTAAATTGACGTATATAAGTGTTTTTTTTATTCTAGATAAGCTTGCGTCTTACCACCATTTCACCTGATGATAAGCTATGACGTGGTCGATGATGAAGCACGTTTACGTAGAAGTAACCTATTCACTCTAGACCCTCAGGTTATAGATATCAGGGAACACAGACTCCGGTAGAGAATTCCGCTCATTAGCTTATATCTCTTAGCTTATTATTTTATTGATTTGGCTATTTTATACACATTTATTGTAATGTACAATCGATTTGTAAAATAAATATCTTTTCATTTCCTTTTCTTTTTAATTCAACCCTAATCAATTTCCTATGTCTAAAATTAGTTTTAACAAAGTCTAGTACTAGCCAGCAGGGTGTCTCCAAGCTCTGTGGTAGTGTCGAAGGAATGGCATTAGAAAGGATTTAGCCAAGGTCAGGCCGTGTCCGCCACGCTGCGCTGGCGATTCGTATTGTGTTCAGTCTGTGGTTCCTGTGCTAGTCTTATGGGGTTAATGGGTGATCGACATTGTAAAACTGAATGAGGTTTAAACCAAATACTCAGCTATTTAAATTTGTAACATTTTTTGCACAATTGTTTGTTTCCCCAATTAATAAATACCAAAACAGTCGCTATTGAAATGGGTCGACCAAAAATTTTATAAAAGGACTATGTGAAAAGATGTTCTTTGAAAAAGGGGGCTCTAAGTACTGAAATGATGACCTGGAGAGGTTATACTGCGTCTTTTGCCTACTGTGGAATAAAGGCAAGCGAATGACATTGCCACAATCATTCCACCAATCACTGAGTCTTGTAATTTGATTTTTTTTTTCAAAATAGGCTCGCGTTTGACCACCATCTCACCTGATGGCAAGTGATGGTGTGGTCGAAGTTAGAGCACGCTTACCAAGAAGAAACCTATTCACTCTTGACTTCAAGACCCGCAGGTTAAAGCCATCGGAAAACACAGACTCTGGCAGGGAATTCCACTCCTTAGCCGTACGCACAATGAAAGTATAATTAGTAAAATATAATTCGGCTTAGCTTTTTCTCAACAATTTTATGAAGTAAAGATATTTTAACAATAATTTGTATCATTAAGTTCATGTTTAATTTAATTTCCCTTAAAATGCAGGTCAAAATAAGTAGCCGAGGTTACCGGAATATCTAACAAGATATCGTGACCCCGGGGCTCAAGGGCTACTGAAGGTACTCGGTGGGTTGTAAGTCAGTAGGATTCTGACACTCCAGGAGTCATGAAATGATTTTTCTCTCTAAAACCAAGGTCTAAATACGTTTAACCCTATGAAGGATGGCTCTTACAAAGAGACCAGTACACTAGCCAGTCACTTTAAGATCGATGTCTTATTAATTTTATTTGAGTACTAGATGACCCGCCACGACTTCGTTCGCGTGGTATCCTACCCCTACCCAACCGATACCACTACCCCTATCCTACCACCCTACCCATACCTTACTCTACCCGTACCCTACCCAAACCCTACACTACCCCTACCCTACAGTACTGTACCCTACCCCTACCCTACCTCTACCCTACCCTACCCCTACCCTTGAGACCTTTCCTACTTTTTTTTTATAAGAACCTTCTCCAGACAAAACCAAACACAACAAAAAAAGAATCAGCCAAATCGGTCCAGCCGTTTTCGTGTTATGCGCTTAGCAACACATTTAGCGATTCATTTTTAGGGTTCCGTAGCCGAATGGCAAATAACGGAACCCTTATAGTTTCGATATGTCTGTCCGTCTGTCTGTCTGACTGTCTGTCTGTCTTTCTGTCTGTCTGTCCGTCCGTCCGTATGTCACAGCCATTTTATTCCGAAACTATTAAAGATCATACATGTGAAACTTAGTAGGTAGATGTATTCTGTAAACCGCTTTCCGATTTTAAAAAAAAATTAATAAATATTTAAAATAAAGGGAACTAAAACTGAAAATATTTTTTTTCATGAAACCTATGCGTGTGTGGTATCTATAGACAGGTATTTAAAAATGATATAATGGTTTCTAAAACCACTTTTTCATAAAGTCAATCGTTTAAAAGATATAAGCTTCCAAAGTGGTAAAATGTGTGTCCCCCCTCTAACTTCTATAATAATAGAGTAAAAAATCTAAAAAAATATATGTCTGTAGATCTTAACATAAACTTAACCAAAATTGGTTTGAATGAAATCGGGTCAGCAGTTTTTGAGATACAGCATATTTTCTAAAACCGCAAATATAACTTTGTAATTCATACAAACACTATGAAAAACAAAGTTATTTAGCGTAGTTTTAAAAATGTAAATAAGCTAGTTTTAAGAAATTTTTAAAGTTTTTTTTATTCGTCATAAAGATATACATAATATATTATATTATTATAGTTACTACGGAACCCTTCATGGGCGAGTCTGACTCGCACTTGACCAATTTTTATATTATATAGATTGAACTTTAAGAGCTTAGATTGTCGATGGCAATCTATATGGACTCAGCACAGAACTGGCAACAAGTTTGGCACCGTCAGAATCGTCTATCAATTCCGGATGTGCGTTTAAGTCATAATATTAATAATTTATAATAGTTAAATATATACAGAAATATACAAATAGTCTAGAAGTAAATATAAAAACTAAGTCTTAAGTAAGTATAAGTGGCTTGATAAAATGAAGATTCGTCTTAATTACAACTGAATTAAAGTCTTCTTGTAATGTAGCTACTTGCCCGATTTAGGTTTATAAAAACCTGTGTTTCAGGATGGTTTCAGGCTATCACTTTTCAACGATAGTTTAAATAGGTGACAACAATTTATTTAATGATTTCTTATTTAATTACAAACATGTAACGTCGCACTAAACTTTACAACTTAACTTAATAGTGATTAGGGACCTATATCTACTCTCAGTTTAAGAAACAATTGTGTTGAAGAGAATGTGCGTAATGCTTGCAATGTTAGGAAAAGACAAATGAAGGCTTACGGAACATATTTTCTGCAAATTTTGCTCCTTTAAAGGTATTGTGACATTTTTCCTCGTACTGTTGGTACTTACCTGGAAAGAAAAAAGAAAAATCATTAGTACAATGTAACTTGATGTCTTTTACAGACATAAAATTAGAAAACTTAACTAGAGTGAAAAAAAGACGTAGTTTATACACACACGCATCTTCCACAAAGTTACACAATCAATCCTATCGGTACTTATCGGTAGTAAGATAATTAAAAATTATTAGTTAACCAGGCTAGATTGCGTACTGTATAAAAATGTGTATTGCGATCTACTGCCGTATTAAGCAATTATTTACTTTAAAGTGGTGGCTGTAAATTTTACTAACATAGTTTATAAGTAGTAGTATTTACATGGTTTTTTTGGTCTTAGAAACCCAATTTTTTCAAAAGAACGAAAATAACCACAACTGCAATGTAGGTTAACGTTGGTATTCATACATTGAATTAAGAATATTATGTCGTTCGCACTCACTCAGAATGTAGGTAAAGTCAATTTTTTATCATTCTAAATAATAGGTTAACCCTTATTTTCAGTTTAGTATACGTTACTTAGGTCTGAACTGCAATAATATATCATTTTAGCTTAACAAGTAGCATCTTCAAAGTTCACCGCTCGAGCCTCGAAACTATGATCATCCGATAAGCAGCCCTCGCTCCTAATAGGCACATTTCCGGCCATTGACATTACACATTACTTCATTTAAACGTTGAAACATAGGTATATAAAAGGCAAGGTCTACTAGGTAAATAAACGAGATAAAATAAATAATGCGTGTAATTCCGTCAATAGTACATTAAAAAATTGAGTTAAATATTTAATCATCTGGTATTTTGAAATTCACATCTTTTAACATTCTGTTTAATATTAACCCTACCAGGACAAGATTATATCTCATTATCAATAGGATAGACAATATCTCTGTGTAGTTATGTTTTGCTTGCCATAGAAACTAGAGGCTAAATACTTAATACTTTTATTGCATTCCATAGGTATTCTTAGCTGGTCAACTTATAATTAGATCATATGGACCCTGTCGGGCACAGTAAAAATAAGTGATTTAGGAGAGAGAAGCATTTGTTACTTATACATATAATATTACTTTACCTTATTTACTAACATAACATATTATAATTATATCTTTTCATGAAATAAAATATTTTCAGTTTCAGTTCCATGTATGGAGAACCACTCTTAATTTTAAATATTATTTTTCTTAAAATTGGAAGGGGTTCACAGAATACATCTAGTTTAATATCATATAAGTTTCATGTGTATAGTCTTAATAGTTTCGGAATAAAATGGCTGTGACATACGGACAGACGGACAGACAGACAGACAGACATGACGAATCTATAAGGGTTCCGTTTTTTGCCATTTGGCTACGGAACCCTAAAAAAGTAGATACCCAAACAGTTCGCAACTGCGGTGCCTACTCATTCAATGATTAAAATCTCACTATTAGTGGCAATTACTCTGAGAAGAGCACCGTGTAAAAGGTACACGTTCTGTAGGTAAACCGGTGGCGACCTTTCGCAGTACAGTTCTATATGGACGCACTCGGAAACAGGTCCACACTATTTACATATAGAGTCGTTTAGTTACTTACTATTTGCCCGGTAAGGTATTTTATAGACTTGTAGTGACTGTACGCACTTTTTAACTCCTACCTATCTGGTTAGAGGGTCATTCGTAACGTCATAGGTTAGTTAAATAGTCCTTGGTTGTGGGAACATTATAATGAGAAGTTGCCCTTGCGACTTACGGAACAGGGTGGGTCAGTTAAAGTCTGACACATTCTTAAATTCCATCCAGTGCGGGAAGAATAATTTGTCAATTTTATCCCCGAAAACAAACAAGTAGTTTTATAAAAGAGAAATGTCAGGGCTCCCATATTTTTACGTGTCATAATCCTCATGGATATCCCCCATCTTGGGGTAGACGGAGGCGTCTGTCAGACTTCTACTGACTAAAACCACAGGCTGCTTCTCTTCGTCACTTCTTGCTGGGGTACGGAGACACGTTAGCATTCTCCATAATCACCCCAGCCGTGTCAGTTACATGCCGTTAGCCGATGTGTTGAGATGGTCAAGATGGTCAAGCATTGCTTTAGAAGTGACGTATGTAGGTTATAAACCTACTGTGTGTTCAAGCGTCTATATACTGGAGATTAATAACTATGTCAGTCTGCTGATTCAGAGGTAAATAAGATACAGATTACATCGCAAGTTTGCAAGGAATGCGGAATGCCTTGCTACTCTTTATTGACGCGGAATGTTGTCTGTTATCGAGTTATTAATATACAATCTTATCATTATCTGATGCTGCTGTAGAAGGTGACTAAAGGGTGGTGTTTTATTTTTAATGATGAGAAATTATCTAATGACTGCCTCCCGATCTTGGCGAAGTGGGAGGGTGTGTCAGACTTTTACTGACTAAAACCCATCCGTGTTCCATCATATGCCCTTCGTGTTCCGAAGCCGTGGTAACTCTTTCGAACAATTCCGCAACAAAAGGGGAGGTGTCTGGCGGGGCAATAATATTTAAAGTTTCACAAAAGCTTAGTTTATCCTACATTTAGTAATATATTGCAGGGCGAATCTATTAGGATGATGATAATGAAAATGAAAATCATGTGGTGTAGTAACGGTTCGACAGCTGCTATTCATAATGAGCACAGTACCTATTAAAACAGCACGCAGCCCTTCCCTACAATAGTGAAATTTGTAATAAAATACGGAAAGATATCGCTTGCACGGAAAAAACGAGCACAACGTGTGCTTTTACATCGAAATTTTTTGTGTATCAGTGACCGTTTCTCTACAATAGACTAAATGCAATTTCGAACATATATCCACTTGAACATAATAAATGTAAGAAAGCTGTAAAGTCTGCCCTCCAAAGTTTGTTCTACGAAGATACAGAAAAGTTATTAATTGTGCTAAAATAGCTATTAAGAATTTTATTATAATCATGTAATTATTGGACTTCATAATTATGTACCTAGTTATCTAATTGTTTTATAGTTATAGCCAGTGTTTTGTTATCTTTATAATTATATTTAATTATGTTCAACGTCACACGCAATTAAAGATTAATGTATTATTATAAGGTGAATATTTAAGATAATATTGGTACATATCGCCTGAAACACAGGTTTACCTAGTTCAGGCACATGTATTTAATTACCTCAAGGTAAGCATGACTTTAAGTATACATCTAGTTAAAAGAAAATTTGAATAAATGATTTGTTTTGATTAATGAAATAAAACCGACCGACGCGAATTTTCCATAAACACTGATTTATTTTAAAAATAGATTTAGCAATATGATTTGCGTAATTGATTTTATTGATGTGTATGCTGAATGCACAGAGCGTAAGTTGTTAGATTAATGTACGGTTCTGTACACTTAGTTCTTTTAAGAGGAGCATAAAAGCCGTAAGAGTCCATCTTCATGATGAAGCAACGCTTTCTGAGATTGGTCCGTGGATGGGGATCTTGATATGTCCAGATTCCTTTGTGGCTCGGAGAACACGTTAAACCGTTGGCTGTCATTTTTGACAGCTGTTATGGATAGTCGGAAGGAAAATTTGACACCAGTCTTATTTTATTTGATTATGTTTGGAAAAGTTAAAAACACAGTTACAGTTAAAGACAGAGAAAATAATACGGATAATAAAACCTATATGGCCAATTACAAGTTTTCACTGATAACTAGACAATATACAAACAACTTAGCTTCGATACAGAGAGACAGTGAAAAAAAGTTATAAATAAGTACAAATGGGTAAAAATTAAATAACATTTAAATATTATCAAAGACATGCCTACATAGAATCTACATCAACTTAGACACGCTTGTATTGATGTTGATATCAACCTCCTGGCAAGTCGCATTGTACACACAGCTCGACCTCACCATGTACGAGTTAATACAATATACAATATTATAGCAATAAACGGGATGTACGTAAGAACGAACCAGGTATACGCAGCCTAATTTTGCCCAACAACTCAGGAACATCACTGGATCCGATCGCAATTTTCTTCGTTAGTAGTCGTTCTATGTGGAACACTAATGCCCAGCAATATCCGGTTGGTTGGAAGTCGAACCTGATATAATTGGAATAAGTCTAAGCAGATGGCGTTAATGAGTAACTTAGTCTTCTGGAGAAGTCTGTATTGCAGAAAAATACATACAGATACGTTTGTTTGTATACTCGTTTAAACTTTTATGGTGTGAATGACACATAACTTTACCGAAGAATCGCTTGGTGAAACACCTCATGGGAACTTTACTAAAACTCTGTAATACCTCCAATGGTGCGTTCACAGACCCATGGTTCGATAGCTTGCGTTAGAAAATATCGTTACAATACGCAATAAACAAAATAAATGCGTGTGAACACTTCATTAGGCATTTAAACATTAAAATAACGCGTTGAGAAATAACAAAACATTGTTGACTTTATTTCTGAAATTCGCACTTACATATACTATTGTTGTAATATAGTACTAAACTTTAATTAAAGGTAAAAATTAAGTGTGAAATTTCGAATTTTTAAGCTGCTATTGTTTAAGCTTACGTCAGAATCGTGTGTGTGTATTATTTGTTATAGAGGATATGTTTCTCAATGATGACCTCGAATAGCCTGTATCAGTGAAAATGATGAGAAATTGGACTTGGTTTTAGTTGTGTCAACGATTTGGTGCGTATTTAATGACGCGTATAAAACATTTTAAATTGTGTAACTTCTAGATTTTTTTAGATGATATTTTTGTGTAATTTAATTCCTACTAAATTATTTGTTTGCTTTTAACGATCTAACAAAAAATCCTACTCTGTAACCGAGTAAAAGACAAAGATACATGAAATCCTTTGAACACATTTACGGTTCCTACAAATATTGTATTAAATCATCATAATTGGAATGTAATGTCATCATGTTGTCTATTGGAATTAAAAAAAAAAATCTTTATTTAACGGTTACTATATTATACTCATATTTGATTACCATGCTTATTATCTACATATAGAAACTGTAATAGGAAACCTAAACTGAGAAAGCTCTAATTGATTTATCTTTACAACACAAATGCAACAACATGAAGGAAAGATTTACAATTGTGGTGCTCAAAATGAAATAGATAACAGGAAAACCAAACACCATATTAAACTGAATCAAATAACAACTTTGCTCCACCAGCACTCTAATCAGAACTTCCAAGAAACTCCAAAAGTATGAGCCAAGCAGATGGCAACCTCGAAGGTTACCAACTCACGACCCTATACAATTATGACGAAACGTCTCATTACCAGTGACCAGCTGATCCGTTTTGAGAGCAGTTATGTTGAAAATTTCACAAGTGCTGTGCCTGCTTAGGCATGAACTCACGACCTTCAACTCACTAGTCGGACATGTAGCTAATAAACTTGGTGGGACTGGAATGCAGCCTCCTTCTGCGAAGCAGTCATGCTAGCAAAGGAGGAAGCTGAACGCGTGAGAAAGAACGAAAAAGATAACTTTCTTCCTCACGTCCCAGCCGCCGCGGGAGAGGCCTCGGGCGTCGGGGATCGCGAGCCAATCTCCGGACCACCATAGACGCGGGCTTGCGGACGGCGAGCAGGGGTAGTTCACTGTCCGGTAAGGACCAGGCCTGGGTCGACGGTGCTTCGCGTTCCATTCGCGCCTTAAAGAGCAGTCAGTACCATCGACAGGGCCATTGCTTGTCTGGATTGCGGGAATATTCTAACGAGATACCGCAGCCTCGGAACGTAATAGGGGCGGGTTTTTAGTCAGTAGAAGTCTGACACTCCCTTCCACTCCACCCAGAGCAGGAGACATTAAGTAGATAATTTTATTCAACGGAAAAAGGGGGCTAATAAACTGCTCTCAACCCTAAAAATCTTTGCTCTAAATTTCTGAAAAATATAAAATATCTGACCATTGTCTAGTATGATTGCTTAACAATCTAACACATATTATTTTGTTTACAGCAACATTCAAGAGAACGATAAACACAACATACATTCACTTTTCATTCATAAACCTACATAACCCTCTACCACTGACCCTTATCTCCACTGCATAAAGCTCACATTCCTTTAACTCTTTCAAACTAATGTGTGAACATAATAATTTGATTAGCATACCTTATTAGGAATAAACATTGCTTTCTGAAGTTTCTATAGTAACTCGTTACAAAGGAAATGTCAGATGTAGATATTACCGCTGTTATGCAAAGTATTGCGTTTTACAAAAATGGTTGAATGTTAATTAGGAAGTATTTAATGGTTTTAATATGTGAATGAGCTGGAAGTTTGACTTATTACTTTTAACTACTGCAGTTAAGGATCATGTAGTAGTAGTTAAAAGTAAGAAGTCAAGTAAGTAGTTCAATTTACAAAGAAGCTATGCCTGCGATTTCGTATATGTTGGTAAATGTTTCTAGTGGATAAAAAGTAGTTGCGTACAATTATGTTTCCCAATAGCCTCCTCAATCTTCTAGTGAAAGTCCCATTAATATTGGTTCAGCGGTTCCAGAGATTAGCCCGGACAAACACAAAGACCTACAGATAGACCGACGAATAGACAAAAGTAATAAAGTTTGTGTTTTAGTATCGTGTAAAATAAATATAGAAAAAACACACTTATTTTTGAAAACATCAGAGAGACACTTCACTTTTAGAGATAATTAAAAGAACAATGTTCAAAAGAAGAATCTTTATAGCTTTTGAATTCAACGTCTAAACTGCAGTGTAAGTCCAAGAACGGTTAAAACAGTAAACAACCAAAAGACTGACTGACTTAAAACATATTTACCGTGTCATTACCTGACGTAAAGCAATTATGCGTAAACGGCTGATCAATCAATCACGTTCCATTTCCGTAGCTGGCGTGAAGATGCGCATGATTGCACACACACAAACTTTTGCACACATTATCACATATCACTGACATTTTCATAAACGTTACGACTATTAATATTGATTGCTTATTTCATTAACTGTTTCTTGACACATAATTATTAAAATTTTATTATAATTATATGATTACTTTAAACACTGATTCGGTAATATTTTGTTTACTTTTTCAGGCTAATTTATAAAAAAACATAGGTAATTATACTCTGTTTAAATTCTAATTAGAAGATTCTTTATTAATTTAGACAATTTATATATAGAATCTGTAATTGGTGTGTGTGTAGAATCTGTAAATTCTTTTTAATCAAGATTCTAATCAAGTTATTTTTAGGTATATTATACTTTTTATTTCATTTTTATTATAACTCATTATTATTGCCACGCTATCTCTTGAGCACCTTTGTTAAATGACAAAGATTACGTACGGCATTCACGGACGGTACCAGTCGCCTTTGTAATCAATGTGCATGAAATCTATAGGAAAACAAAAACAATAAAAAAACTTTTTAGCAAAAAATAGAACCGACTTCTATATAAAAACACTACAAAGGCTAATATAACTTTAATTTCGGAAGGCGGTGTCAAAAACGAAAATATATACAAAACTAAAGACACCGCCTTCCGAAATTAAAGTTGTTTTAGCCTTTGTAGTGTTTTTATATAGAAGTCGGTTCTATTTTTTGCAAAAAAGTTTTTTTTTCACGCTTTTTAGTGGTTCGGTTTGTAATTTATCTAGTTACAAAAGCCAAAATGTCAACTACTTATCACCTTTTACAAAATATTGCTTTTCCCGGTGCAGAGCCGTTAATTTTTGAGGAGTTCTCCTGGTACATCACCATCAGCTCTACTTCACCATATGCATTGTGACGAGCATAAAGTGCTTAACATCCATATTCAAGTAATCTAATCGCAATCAACGAAATACTTATTATTGAGTAGTTTCGGTGGCCATCTGGGGTCTTCATCATCAGTTCCACTTCCTCAAATGGTGCTTTTCGAGAGCAACTGCACAAGATACTGTAAGAAATACCCAAAACGCTATAGGTGTGCCTATAATATTTGAAGAGTTCCCTCGATTTCTCCACGATCTCATTATCAGATCCAAACGTGACGACAATGGGACCAACTAGAAAGTATACCCTTTCAAACAAAAAAAGAACTTTCCAAATCGGTCCATCCATCTCCGAGCTATGAGGTAACATACATAAAAAAAAAAGAAAAAAAAAAAAGTTCAAGACGAATTGTAAACCTCCTTTTTTTTGAAGTCGGTTAAAAATACCTAACCATATGAGTAGTTATTCTTGATAAGGAAAAGTCTGAATTTGTATCGCATTTACGTGCCAATTTACATTAAAAACAAACAAAAGCACATACTTCTAGACAATTCACTACGAACTACAATCACAGTGGATACTTTCAAAAGTTTCAACAAAGAAGTAAATGGTGTTTATGTAATAGTGTGTCAGTTGGCGACTGACCTGCGCTTGCGCACTAACCGGTCCTAAGGGCATTATATAGACCACTGAATTGCAACTCTACACTAGGGAGAAGAAAGCTTTAGTGAAGTAAATATTTTAGTATGTAGGTTACTTAACTGTAGGTTTTAATGGTTATCACACGCCAAAATTTAGTGATTTCCCTGACAGTACTAACTTAAGTGATAGATGATAAGGCTTGATGGTATCATGATTAGACTTGCTTACTTTTGTCATTTTCTTAATTTCTTTCTAATTGAGAGTTAGTAGGTAGGGCGTCCATATAATAATGAATGTCTCTATTTTATCTAAACGTCCGGTAATCCGTCCGGCCTCATTTAGTTTAAATTTGGGGAATAAATTACGTGTTATTTAAAACCAAAATTTTGCAAAATAAATATGATTTACCTTCAAGTTTTCACATTATCAACTTCTGATTCTCAAACGCAGATAGCTTAGTAACCCATAGCTACACAAACCCCGATATATACAGAAAACCCAAAAGACTACTTTTAAAAATTGGATAGGAACTCGGCGATGCCTGGTTCAGAATAGTCGCTGACAAAAGAGCAATAATCAAGGCGGATCAACATCTACTATCACGAACTTCTCTTGTCAGGCCTGTGGCAAGTCACGCCACTCCCGCATCGGTTTGTAATATAGCCACCAAAAAAGCCACCTCGCAGACATTGCCTTTAAAAAAAGACTAAAAAACTGTCTTATTACTTAAAATAACCTGACCTTGTAAAACACCCCAAAAGCCTACAATCTCATAACCTTAACATTACAAAACAGATACAGTAACAGTGAAAGTAAACATTACATTACATTTGAACCTCAGTTAAAATTCTTAACCTACTCCACATTAAGCCATTATACTCGTAAGGCTCTAGTCTCACCGCTATACATTTCGCCCTTAATTCGAGTATGACAGGGTTACGTAATAAGGTTTTGTTTAGGTTAGTATGAACGGAAAACTCTTATTTACAACTAGATTTTTTTCAGGCGGAAAAGCTATCAAAGTTACTTCCTGCTTCTGGTTGGATCAGAAAGGAAAGTGTAACAACTATCTGTTCAGTCTAACAAACTTTCTTTACAATATCGTTGTGGGATAGCAGGATATGTATTTTATGGTTTTTCAAATGAAGTTTAATAATTAAAAATGTATAGCTTTTTCAGACTTGTTTCGTTGACGTGGTGTGGTCCTGAATTCGATTTCCTGGGAAGTGTTGATATCACGACAGGTGGGTGGATAGATTCCATATTATTTTTTAAATAGAACTAGCAACCGACTGAGCTAAACATTCTTGTGTAATGAATAGGGTTCGAACCCACAGCCGCTCGATCACCTTTGCCCTTAGGCTATTGTCACTTCCCCTTCCCCTTAGTCTCCGCTAACCCTAATTACTAATTTTAAGCGATAATACAAAACGTTCATTGGCAACAAAGCACTGGTCGAGTCAAAGCTCCAGAGATGTGCGTTTTGTGCGTAGGAGTGATACACTCAAAACTATTTAGGATTACTTTCATTATACGTGATAAGGAGTGGAATTTCCGGCCAGAGTCCGTGCTTCCTGATAGCTATAACGTGGCAATCCATAAGTCAAGAAATTGGTTACTTCTAGGTAAGCGCGTTTCATTTTTGACCATCAGATGAGCCGTGAGAGAGTGGTTAAATGCGATCCTATCAACAATGACTAAAAAAAGAATTTGTAATTACACTTTATGTACACCTGATTCAAGTTTTTAGTTTTCATATCAAAAGACTTAAACTACAATGAACAAGGAAATTAAAAATGTGTTGAAAATGTATCTTTTAATTAGAAAATTGCATCACTCACTGGAGAGAAAGTGTAATACTTGAAATGTTTGCAAGTATTATTGTAGGAAACGTTACTCGATCACTTATACTTAGGTAACCGATGGCGCCTGCGGTCTCTTATTCATTTTATTTAACATTATTATTATTTATTCTTTCCGTTTCGGACGTAATCATTATTATAGCAATTATTGGTGATTACAAGATCCGTTCGTCGTTTTTTCGCTGACTTTATTTTTATTCTATTAATTTAACGGGGTTTTTATCCACATGGATATATCAAACCCATTTTCACAGACTTGTTTAACGGTATTTATGTATAAGCAAAGTGTGCCAGATACATTCAAAAATTCACATTTTTTTTTAACTTTCATTGCCCTTCATAAATAAACTAAATGGTTGTTAATATGAAATCAAAATTCTTAGATAAAAATCTAACGCGTTTGTTAGAACCAAAGACATCAACGCACTCCAAAAAAAAAAAAGCAAAAAGGTGCTCCGTAGTAAAATCTTTTATTTTAATTAAAGACAAGTCCGATCGTGACAATCTTTCAGAACACATAAAAGGTAGCGGCCGACCGCCATTGACCTTTTTTTTTGGTATTTTTTTACCGCCATTGACCTGGTGGTCCAAAATTGAAAGAGACCTCAAGTTAGACCAAGTGCCAGATCCAACAACCTAGGTAATATCCTGTTGACTCTTTCTCCTCTCCTTTTATTTAATTCGTATGGAAAAATCATCGAATGACTCCTCCCGCAGGAGTGGAAGGGAGTGTCAGACGTCTACTGACTAAAAACCCACCCTGCTCCTTCAGTTGCCCTTGCGTTCCGGGGCCGCGGTATCTCGTTGGAAAATTCCCGCAAATGTTCAAACAGTCTACTGCACAATAACTGTTGACATGAGTCACTTCAGCAAACCTCCTCCTTCAGCATGCAGGTCGAGGTCAGGTCCGTCTGATATCTCACTATTAACAGCCATTGTGTCGTTATCAGCGCGGCACATCTCAGTGACTACGCCTACGCGGTAACAATGTTATGTGTACCTGAGTTTGGTTCAGGCGTAAGAATAACTGTGTTAAGAACTGGTCTGGGCACTCAAGCGCGACTATTGAGCATGAGGTCTCGGATTCGATTCCCAAGTCAGGCAAAAAGTACTATTACTTTATAGTACCTTGATAATTTAGTAAAAAAAAGGACAATATTTAATCTAAACTTTTAAAGAAAATAACAGTACTGGGATTATCTCCAGCCCCCCACAACCGTAATTCCATCGACTGAATTTTAAGCTGGCTGGCAATAACCTTTTTCTTGTATTTACCTTTACATTGTTGGAATAAACTTTTGTTGTTTGAAACAGTTTGTGGTTTCCTTGCCTTACAATACCAACCCACCTTGCATCTGGGCTTTTGTTCCTTTACCACTAGAGGGACAAAATCGCAAATGTAAATTTCTCAATAGTAGCCGATTTCTCAATAGTAGTCTCGCGGAAAGAATAGTGTCAAATAATTTTTAGATGATAAGCTTTTGACAATCTAATCCTGACTACTTAATTCAATTGAATGCAACCAAGTTTTTATGTACTGATATCATGTAATTTATCATGAATAATACGACTGTCATTCTGACATAATATAATTGTATTTCATTACTTAATAAAATAGTGGTCAGTGGCCCTGACTGCTATGCGCAAGGTCGTGGGTTCGATTCCCACCTAGGACAAATGTTTGTGTGATGAGCACGGTCATTTGTTCTTTGTCTGGGTGTAATTTATCTATAATATGTATGTATTTAGAAATATATATGTATGTTTATCAGTTGTCTAGTACCCATACCACAAGCTCTGCTTAGTTTGGGACTAGATGGCGTTGTGTGAAAAGTTGTGGAATATTATTATTATTATTATATTGTATTGATAAAAATTAGATGTAACTAGCAGTCATAAAAATATAACTGTACCAATATTTGCACACCTCTTGAGGTTATAATGTAGTGATACATTAATATAAAATAGTATGTAACATCTTGTCAACCTGTATTATGCAAATAAATGTTTTGATTTGATTTTAAATTGAAGTTGGCGGCGTGGTACCACTGTGCTTCGTAAAGCACAATAAGCGTGGCTCCCGGCTGTCATATAAACATATTTGACAGTCGTCACGGGCAGTCAGAACCCAGAAAATTTGACAGTAGTCCATCCAGGGGGGGCACACTTAACACTGTCATCAATTTCAATAGACGACAGCGACATCTGAAGTTTGGTGAGTTAAAAAGACTTGGCAGCCATCTTGTCTTGTTTATAAACTTGTCAAACAAATGTCATTGTCGGCCATTGTCAACTTTGGCTTTCCTGACGTTGATGCGCTTCCCGAAATTCCCAGTTTATCTCAGATAATTCTGTTAGAATTGTTACTTGTTACTGTTATTTGATTTGTTAACATTATTCTAAACTTCATACGTGTTCTTTTTTATTTAGGTTAAAATCCTGTTTGTGACCCTAATAACATTTAGAAATATACATACATAGTCATAGTAAGTATGCATATATATGTAGGTGTATATTTATTAGAGCCTTAGTTCACTCACCAAACTTAAGGTGGCAGCACTTTCTATACTGCAAATTTTACCACAGAGTTGTCACTCTTTCTCCCTATTGTTACTTTACTCTTTGGGTCCGTCCAATATGTATCGTGCAACTCAATTATTGGGTTTTGGAGGTCACTTATACTCAGCTATCCAGTTAGACGCAAAGCCGACCCCAACACTAGTTGGAAAAAGGCTAACTAGATGATAATCTGTCTAACTACATTCCTCAATCAAAATTTACAATAACGTATGTTAACATAACATAATCAGTGTATCAACGTCTGCTAGGATACAGGCCTGACTGGGTGCTGCGCGGCGACCTCCCTGACGGCGTCAGCGTAGTATGTTACGCTGACGACACGCTCGTCCTGGCGCAGGGAGAGTCGCACCAGGCGGCGGCCGACCTGGCGACGCAAGCGGTTGCGACAGTCGTTCGTAGGATCCGGCAGTTGGGACTCGACGTGGCGCTGCACAAGACCGAGGCCATGTGCTTCCATGGCGGTCGGAACGCGCCACAGTCCGAGTCCCACATAACGGTGGAGGGGGTTCGCATCGGCGTCGGGAGGACGATGAAGTACCTGGGACTCGTCCTCGACAGCCGGTGGAACTTCAGGGAGCACTTCCTGAGTTTGGCCCCAAAGCTGAACCGGGCAGCAGCCGCCTTCAGGCGACTCCTGCCTAATCTCAGCGGGCCAAACGCCTCCTGCCGAAGGCTGTACGCCGGCGTCGTGCGGTCCATGGCCCTCTACGGGTCCCCAGTGTGGGCCCTGTGCATCCGGACGCGACCACTAAAGTTGGTCGCATGCCAGAGGGTCATGGCTATCCGAATGATCCGGGGATACCGCACGATCGCCGGCGAATCGGCCAACCTCCTTGCCGGATTGCTGCCCTGGGATCTGGAGGCGACTGCCCTCCAGCGCGTCTATGAATGGCGCGTGGAGGCGCAGCGCCGGGGCGTATCCCCGCTGCCTCGAGAAGTCGAGGCGCGGCGGGAAGAGCTCCGGCGCGATCTCAGGGCAGTATGGAGGGAACGACTGTCGCAACCGACGGCCGGGCACGCCGCAATTGCGGCGGTAAGACCCCTCTTTGAGGAGTGGCTAGATCGGCGTCACGGCGTCCTGACCTACCGCATGACGCAGGTCCTCACCGGACACGGAAGTTTCGGGAGGTACCTGTGTCTGATGGGTAAGGAAGAGACGCCTGGGTGTCACCACTGCGAGGGTCGCCCTGAGGACACAGTCGAGCACACGGTGCAGGACTGCCCAGCTTGGGCAGAGCACCGACGTGTCCTCACGGCGACAATAGGCGGAGACCTCTCGCGCCCGGCCTTGGTCGAGGCCATGCTGCGGGGCGAGAGGGAGTGGGAAGCGGTCGCCTCCTTCTGCGAAGCAGTCATGCTTCCGAAGGAGGAGGCGGGCCGCGTGAGGGAGAGGATGGCGTCCTCCCTCCAGCCCAGCCGCAGTGGTAGACGCCCACGGCGTCGGACGTCGGCCGACGATCTCCGGCCACCGTAGGCGCGGGCATGCGGACAGCGAGTAAAGGGCAACTCGCTGTCCGACCATGGACCATGCCCGGGTCGACGGCGCGTCGTGTTCCACGCGCGCCTCAAAGAGCGTCAGCAACATGACGAGGCCCCCTCTGCAGAGGGCCGAAGCCCGCCGGGGTCGTGGGACTCATCCCGTTACCGTGGCCCCGGTATGTAAAGGGTTATTGAAGGAACACCGTGGATTTTAGTCAGTAAAAGTCTGACAGTCCCTCCCACCCTGCCCGGAGTGGGAGGACTTATTTGATAATTTTACCACGCTAAAAAAAAAAAAAAAAGAAAAAGGATACAGGCCTGTCTATGGTCCAGTGCAAATTGGTAGACTTCTCATGTTTTCTGAATTATCTATGACATGCTGGTTTTTTCCTTCACAATTTAAAGGGCAGTGGTAATGATGATAATTTCACAGAGTTATGTGCCTGCCTTGTTTCGAACCACCACTGCTCTTATATAATTTCATAACAATCAAATCAAATAGGCCTGCCGCTACACACAATAAACTTTCTAAACCACATGAGTATAAATGATTAATCAACCACTGATAGAATCTATTAACACAATCAATCGTATCGAGGATCCGTGATCTTATAAGATAATCGAATTGTTTAAGCCTACTGCGGCTTAATTATCTACATCATATCTATTTGATTGTGTAATTGTTAAAGAGGATTCAACATGATTGATTAACGGTTGAACTCAATAACTTATCTGTAGTTAAGAGTGAGGTACGAATAGTATGAAGTAGTAGGAATTTGACATTAAATGTCAGGACCCAGTTATGTCAAAATTCTACCACTAGTAGGAAATCTGACAGCTACGTAATTGAGTTGGGTCGTAAGTCAGCCTATCGAGAATGTTTTAAGTCTTTTACTTTTAGCTTTATGAGGGTTTTAATCGTATTGGCGCGTTTTACCATAATACTACAATATTAAGCGTTTGCATTTAACTATAATAAGTATAAGACTTTTTCATTTTATTGTTGGTAGGCTTGCGTTGACCACCATCTCACCAGATGTTAAGCGACGATGTGGTAAAAGATGAAGCGCACTTGCCTAGAAGTAACCTAAGTATATAATATAAGTAATAATACTATATCATAAGTTTAATTCGTAAACAGCGACGAGTGATAGATATACAACCCTTTTTTTTGTTATTTTTTTTATGTTTACCAATATTAGCAAGCTTCCCACTTTCCCACCACTGGGAGAAATGCCTCCTCTCTACGAGAGGGACTGGGCCGTAATCCAGGGCTCAGTGAGGATTTGTAAATACCTATATCAAGATAAATACGGAACTGCCATAGCCACGAGCTGCGATAGCGCAGGCCCTTGGTAATCACTGTAATAATGTACACAGCGATGTAACTCAAAACTGGTCGCGGAAAAGTCAACACCCTGTACTTTGTCACGCCCAGTCGCTAACTTGAGCAAAATGGATTATTTTCTGCCGTATATTTTAGTGATATTAGAAATCTAGTTATATGAATGGATAAGAAGATCATAGCTGCTGTGAGTATAAAGTAGTTTTTGCTTATCTCTATTGCTTCGTTTATTTAGGTTTGTATCATGGGTACATCAAGAACAAATCTATCCTCCTTAAAGATTCGATATTTCTTTCTAACTCTCGAGTATTGTGTCAGTGGACCTAGGCCCACTGACCTAGGTAGGGACCCCCGTGTCACCATTTGACAGATATCCCTTATTATTAATAGTACCTGTATTCCTATATACTGCTTGGGATCAGTTATCTCACGTTATATTTGTATTATACATCTCAATGTATGTAAAAAGGCATTAAAAAATCTTATGATTGAAATTCTTATAACGGTATTTCCCTTCGGGACATCCTTTAACTCAAACAGGTTTTGGGCCCATAGCCCAAGCAGTTCAATCATCAATTATTATTAATGCAGAATTCGTAAAACCCATCATAACTTTTTTTAATCTATTATAGGCACGCTTTTGACCACCATCTCCAAATCAACCAAAGAAAACCGTCTACAAACATTCACACAAAAATTATATTTCATCAAAACTTTCAACATTGGCCTTGTAGTATCAAAAATTATTGTAAAACTTGATTCATGCTGGCTATTGTGTGGCATGCACAATTGCATTCAGCCTATTATCTGCGTATCAACCTTGCTACAAAAACTCAGGTCTCTCTGAAGGCGACCATATTGTCTTGTGTCTACCAACAGTGGCAACTTCACAACGTGAATTAAAAACCTTACCACGTAATGTTTATGTGCGAACATTGTATGTTCTAGAAACTATTCGCGTTTATGTAATCGGTGGTAATTTTTTTACCGTTTTTTGTCTCGATTTGTGTATGTAATCGTTTGGGTGTTGTTGGTGTCTTTCTAAATTGCTTTTACGCATTTTTCTCAAGTTGGTCGTTTTTAATGCTTGTTTTTTAAACGAGATAAAATCAGAATCAAAATTCAATCAATATCAAAGCTTTTGTCCAATATCAGCGTTGGGCAAGCAATCAGTGTTGGAACCAGAAAAAAAACATTGTTTTGTAAAAATACAGTTGCGTATTCAGCACTATTTCTAAATTAGAAAAGTTATCGACCTGAAAATTGTAAAACAAGTTTTGGACCTAGCTTTAAAAAAATATTCTTACAAAATGTAATTTAACAGCTTAGCCTATTGTTAATCTTTCAACCGGAAAGCTATTCAAATTAGTCAATAAATATAATATAAGACTTACTGTGTCCACTTCATTCACGTGGGAGGTTTTTTCCGCGTAAACCCTGATCCTCTGGGAATTCCTGGATAAAAAGTAGCTTATATCTTGTCCTATAATTCCATTTATCTTCCAGACAGACAGACACATTTTTTTTAATAATAACTATGAGCTAAAATAAACCTACATGGCTCTCATATGATTTGATCAGTACTGATTGTATGGACTTCAAAAGAGACGTTGACTTCTGAGTTTGTTTAGGTGTTTCTTCTCAGGTTAGTCAGTTAAGAAATACCGAACTTGTCTAGTAGGTATACATTTACGAAAAAAAAATACTCGAAGTGTTATTTATAACCTATTTGCAAAATAAACATCATTATCACCCACTAATCACTTATTTAAAGAAGCTATTATTTAATAACGATTTTAATTAGTTCCGCCGCGCCGATTAGAAAAAAACAACATCAAACATGATTCCCGTCAAGTAATTGATGTAACGCTAATTGAACGATTAACAAACAAAAACGTGGAAGAGCTTCGTGTTTTATGTCACGAGAGGTCACTAGGGGTCACTCTCGGGTTGCGGTACGGCGGAAATTCTTTGTTGTGTGACCTTCGTGACCTCTACCTTGTGATGGATTTAAACGGTTGGATATCACGAATACTATTAGTTATTTTGTTTTAAAGATAGCTTGAATGTTTATTTTTTAATTAGACGTGACCGCAACTCGGTAACCCAGGCTTACGCAGTTGCAGTCACTGAGAGAGAGAAATATGTATTTTACATTTGTGTGTATAATTTTCTTTATTGTAAGTTTACTATTTATTGTATTAGTTAAGTATGTTTTAAATAACGTAATTAGTATTTACACATACTGTGTCTATCAATCAAAACTCTTATTCAATTCTCCTGTCGCAAGTCTGCTGGAAGAAATTTTTAATGAAATAAGCAGCACCTTTGTGCTGTTTCTTCTGTTTTTTTTTTATCTTGAATGAATAAAAAATGATTTGTTGCAATAACTTTGTATATTTTAAATATTGCCTATTAAAAATCTAGATTACAAATCGCATTAGCTGAAATATTATGCAAATGAATTGTTAATTTAATTATATTACCGAAAAAAAAACCGACTTCCATATCAAAACACTACAAAGCCAAAAATAATTTTAATTTAGGAAGGCGGTGTGAAAAAAAGAAAATACATAATTTTAATTTCGGTAGTCGGTGTTATTGGTTTTGTATTTTCTTTTTTTTTTCACACCGCCTTCCGAAATTAAAATTATGTATTTTCTTTTTTTTCACACCGCCTTCCGAAATTAAAATTATTTTTGGCTTTGTAGTGTTTTGATATGGAAGTCGGTTTTATTTTTTGCAAAAAAGTTTTTATTTTCGCGCTTTTTAGTGGGTCAGTTTGTAATTAATCTAGTTACAAAAGCCAAAATGTCAACTACTTATCACCTTCACCAGCAGAGTAAACGAAAAGGTCGTCAATGTAAATATTTTTTTTAGACTTTTGTCTATTTTTCAGAAACGGCTTGTCCGATTTCGATAAAATTTTCATGGGACCATTTGGAAAGTATACCCTTTCCAACAAAAAAATAATTTTTCAAATCAATCGGTTCGCAAGCGACGGAGCTATGCCCGAACAAACATAAAAAAAAAAAAAAAAAACAAACAAACATCCGAATTGAGAACCTCCTCCTTTTTTAGAAGTCGGTTAAAAAAGGAGTTGCTTAAAATTTAAATAAAATCCAGATCGTTTTAACAGATGTGCCAATATGTTGCCAAATGCAGCAGTATACATACTCGTATAGTAAGTAATGCTTGCAACGAACCAGGCCGTGGGAAACACACTAGCTAGCCTTGCAGATGTCGCGTTGCGAAAACTGATGCTCAACGGATTTTAGTCAACAGTTCAAATATTACTTCTAATGTGTAATTTAGGCTGTTTTGAAGATAAAATCAGAGTCTTTTACACCTAACATAACAATAGTTATTTTTAAAATAAAGCCTAAATTAACCAATCGCTTGTTTTGTAAGGACGCTAAACATTTTTATGTTGTACTTTTTTTCGGTGGGAAATTAACAAATGACTCCATCAACTCTCCGTGGAGCGGATGGAAGTAATAAACTTGTACTCACTGAAAACCCTCCCTGCTACTTCAGTAGCCTTTGCAGTCCGGGGCCGTGGTATATCGTTGGAACATTCACATAACAGTACATGTACTAACTGTGTCCGCGACTTCGTTCATGTAGGAGTCGGTCCCGTGAAAATTCCGGGATAAAAGTGCCCATATGTTGCCCTATAACCTCCTCTATCGTGAAAGTATTAAAATCAGTTCAGCCGTTCCAGAGATAAGCCGAGACAAACAGAAAGACAGACGGACAAAAACATTTTAAAAAGTTAGCTTGTGTTTTAGTATCGTGTTAATACTAACTACTACAATCACTTGTGAAATCACAGTTATTTGTAAATCACAGACCGACACTTCAATTTTATTTATATGTTCTTATAGAGATAGCTGTATAGATAACCAAAAATAATCTTTTCAATTGAATAACGCAATCAGTTTTTAAATACTTTAAATTCTAACTAAGTGGATTCTTTGATTTATAAAAAAGTCGTTAAAGATACATTTTATAGGTATTCACCAAGACTTACCTTTCAACTACACAAAATAATGACCAAAGATATGCTTACAAAAAAAATCACAACAATAAAACATTCCACAAAAACACGCTTAAATTAATTTCACATCATTATAAGTAATGGGTCATGTAATGTAACACTGATTAATTATGTTGTAAGCAAATATGATGAATTGACATACATCTCTAGTGAATGTTGCTTCTAATATATCAAGCCAATCTTGAAATTACACCTTTAGGACATCAGGTGCCAAATTGCCCCACAATTAAGTAACATATTTTTATTCGCCCCGAGCGAGAATGGGGCACAAAATTATAAGATACAACCTGATTAGTTAATATAATTTATGTCCTTGTGTCCTTAAAATAATGTTGTCATATTTAAGAGATTACATGACATGAACACACAGTAAATGTCGTTTAAATTCTTCAAGGTAGTTATTATGCTCAAGCCTTGAAATGTTTTGGCATTAACTACCAATTAAAGATCCTGTCAGCTATTTTAGTAACTAAATTCACACGCATTAAACTATGATAAATATGTAAACCTTCTTTGATAAAACAATTGAAAAAAATCTGAGAAAAGTTGCAAAAAAGACTCCGAACTTTTATGTGTTCACATTTCCCCCACATAAAGAGATTTTACATAATAATACCTTTTTTATGCCAAATATAACGAGTACTGTAAGTTGTACTCATTGCATTTAAGGCTTTCAAAATGAAGATTATAATGTAATTATACAATAAAGATATTTTGCGACTTCGCAATCGATATATAATCCAAGAGCGACTCGTTCAGTTCAATTGAATGGAATGCATTTTTGAATCGATTCTTTTTATTGTGTCTTCTTTTGCGATCAATATCTTATTTGTTAAGAATGAAAGTAGATTTTAACTACATTTTGAGAACCATTTTGCTACATGCGAAATGATAGATATTGTTGTGTAAAATCAGATTAGGAGAAAATTGTTGGCAAGTAGATATAACTAAGGTAAAACTCGTATTTTTCTTGACTTTTTTCATCTATTAAAGGAGCTCATGGTTAAATAATAACAGTCACACATTCCGAACTTTGAGGTTAAGCAACATAGGCGGAGGTCAGTACATGGATGAGTCCATTATAGTATTTTAAAATTCCTCTAAGCCTCGGAAAGCACGTCAAGCCTCTAGTCTCGGCTGTCATGTGTACTGGTACATCTTTGGCAGTCATTACGGGTAGTCTGAAGCCAGAAAATCTAGCACCAGTCTTGCCAAAGGAGATTGTTTCACCCAGTTACTGGGTAATGGAGGTCAGATAGGCAGCGGTTCCATGCAAAACATTAGTAACCCGTATGTTAGGGTCAGCTTGTTGTTTAACCAGATATGGTTAGAATGGAAACTGACCCTAACATAGATCGGTAAAGGCTACGTAAATGATAATCCATACTAATGTTATAAAAGCGAAAGTAACTCTGTCTGTCTGTCTGTTACCTTTTCACGCCTAAACCGTTGAACCGATTGAGCTGAAATTTGGCATGCGAATAGTGTACAACCCTGGGAAGGACATAGGACATAGTTTTTATCCCGAAATTCCCACACGATCGGGAATTACGCGAACGAAGCCGCGGGCAAGAGATAGTAATACATATTTATTTACTCTGATATCATTCACTTCTGAGAAGGGACAGTAAGGGACAGTCGTAACTGCATCCTGAGAACGGTGAGCGAAAGTGTGTCCTCTCCTATTATGAAGCAGTTTGTGCGGAGGGTGATGGGTACTAACACTAGATAATAATATATTAGGTAATAAGTCACTAACATTTTATGGATTAATGGTCCGAAATAAAAAGATTCTATTCTAGTCTATTAAGCGTTGTGTGTCCTTGTACTGTTGTTTACCACATATAAATATTTTGAAAGCTTAAATGAAGAATAAATGTTTCTGGCTTAAAATAAATATGCTTTTGGTTTACTTTCTTCAACATCAATATTTTAATTAAGTACGATGTTGACACATGTTAACATAATTATGTAAATATGAACAACCTTGATTCGTAAATGGTATGCATTTTGCAAATTGGTTATAAATACACTTTTACGCTTTTTTTCGTAATTTTGAAATAGATGAGGCCATATTTCCTAGGTGGTTAACCCTGAGAAGAGACATCGAAACAAACTCAGCGAAAGAACTTACCGCAAAAATTTTCAACAGTACTTATTAATTATTACAATAAGTACTAGTCAAATTAAACTAATACTTCAGAAAAATATCTAAGTGTTAATTCTGTCATAAACTAGATCATCAATCTTTCATGAAGTATATTTTTTTTTTTTTTAAATTAGGAATAGCCCACACTTGACCTCGATATCGCCTGATGGTAAGCGATAGATGAGGTCTACGATGTGACGAGCGAGCCCAGAAGATGCCTATTTACTCTTGCTTTAAAGGTTGAAAGGTCATAAGTACTGCATCCCTTCTGCATATATTAGCGAGTTTTGTATACTTGTCAAATTGTATAAAAAAATATGTAGTGTGAGATTTTTAGGGTATATGGGGACACCAGAGAAAAGTGTTTAATAATGAGAAATCTTTTTATTTCAGGAATGAATGTTACAATACGTACCAGTCTTCATTATTCGCTCTTAGTGTGTAGAAAAACTACCACTATATAGACAACATTGTACTCCCACAGAGATGTTTAGTTGATAGATGTGCAAGATATATATCTAATGCAGCTGCTTTATAAGGCGCGCGTGGAATACGACGCGTCATCGACCTGGGTCAGGTCCTCACCGGACGCTGAGCAACTCGTAATCCGATGATCGAACAGGACTGATGGAATTAATTTGTACTATTCCATCGCACACTCCCCGAAATGTAAACGATCGAAAATCTACCTACCTTCGAAATTCTCGTATGCAACAATTGGAACATTATCGTCAGCCTGTTTCTAACATTCCGTCATTTACTTACATGACCTGTACTACCTACACAGTTCATGTCTCTCAGAACACAGTTCGTGTCATCAACATTGTGTTTTTGTCAGTTTCGCTTGCACTAGCGTTCCCACGCATTTGCGGTGTCTTCTAAAAACGAGTACAGTAGACTGCACGTCTGTGGTTACTGAAAAATTGTACTCTAGTCTTACATGAATTTTGTACTAAGTTTAACCAGTCCTTATACAATATCAGCCGATGAAGTTTCCACTGCTGGGACCTCACAGAGAGAATGCTTGTACCCTAGTAATGGAAACATAATAGGCTGAGTTATTATTGTTTTTTATTTAGAAAGATGAGGCCCATTTAATCAGTAAGTGGGATGCTTGTTATAGTCTTGCGAGAATTAATCTAAAGTTGGTCATCGTAGTTTTTTTACTAAACACTGAACCAAACTAGCTTATCGATGTTTTTGTAGGCAGCTGCTCTTTAAACTTACACATTATTACTTTATTGCTACACTTGCTTCGAAGAAGAGATAGCGAAGTTAATGTAATTGATTTGCACTTTATAAGCTCACTTGATTGACCTGAAACACTCAACTAGGCGACTTCAATTAACATGGATATAAATTTTGAAGTATTTATCGTAATTTTAAAATAAGTATGTTTCCTTAAGCTTATAGTTATTAACATGATACTAAAATACGAACAAACCGTTTGAAAATTTTGTTTGTCATTGCTTATCACATGCACGGGTCTTTCTTTCAGGACTTCCACTAAAAGACAGATGAGGTTATAACATTATCATTGATAGATAATAATGTTATTGAAAAACTTCAGTGTAAAGAAAAACAAAAATAAAGGATGATCAGTTTGAAGACCACTAAGCAAGAATTGAAGACAAAAGTGGAGAAATTGAGTGATAGATAAAAGTTTTTTAAACCAACTCAAATAATAGATAAGACAAAATTAATGGTTGAAGCTATACACAAGCATTTAGAAATGGAGACATACAGTAATAGATAAATGCAATTTAAATACAAGAGTAACGGGTGAAATTATACACACAACTATTTCGACTAAAGGTCTCCACATGATCATTGAACAGAACCAACTCAAAGTAAACTATAGTAAGAGAAACAGATACAACCCACAGATAAGATAGTATCGACACTAATAGCGAGCATTGTGAAGTAACCTCCTTATGATAATCACGAGACAGATAAAAAGCTCAAATTATTGGGTGCACCACAATCGACGTTCAGCGACCCAGATACCACGAGAATAATGTCAAATATGATTGTTTGTTTAACTGCCGTTTAATGCTGTTAACTGAAGGTTTACAAATTTAAGTTAATTACAAATTAAACAACATGTAATCGTCTGCTGGTCTTGCACCAGATTTAAGCCATGGTTTATCTCATCTTCGCTTCTTTTAACACCTTCATTCATGTCATCATTAGAACAAAAAGTATTAATTTATATTAGCAATAGGCTATTTTTAGATTTGGACTTAATTCAAACGATTGACTTTTAGAAAAAGCTATATTTAGATATATTTGCATCCTTGATGATTTTGCGTTTCTTATTAGTCGTGCACTCTTGCCAGAGAAGTCTTGACCATGTCTCGGACAACTCCCTGAGACACGTAAGCATTCTCCACAATCATCAGTCGGCTCTTGAGCTTACTTTGCTCTTAAGATGCATTGCCATGTAGCCATGGTTTTCCACAGCAGCGACTTCATCAACCGATAGTATTTCTGTATCATTATTCAAGTAACATTGACAGTCATTCCAAGGTCAGATGATCACATTTTCATACTATGATATCCTTGTCTTCAACTAGTATAATCCTATACAAATATCTCACACCATTGAATGTAAGTACACATCGCTATCAGATCAACATTTCGCAAGGACAAAAGATCCCATCGATACTTCCGCGTCCTACCTGAGAACGAGGCCGGTTACGATTGCGCGTGCGCCGTTACAGACAGAATATACGATCTAATTCTAGATTGATATAGATTTAGTCGAGATAAAGATATTGTCTGTTAGTTACTTAGTTATTTACAAAGTGTAGTGAATGGCCAAGAGGCGGAAAGAGTATTTTAATATTATAGAATAGCCACATCTAAACATCAAACAAAAAAAAAGAAAATAAAAACGAAAAGAAAGAAAGATATATCTTTTTTAGGCTAACATGGCCACTAACAGTATCATTAGAATTTAAAACGGGATATTAACCATGTGTATATTGGATCGAGTTTCCGATATTTGGGCACTGTTGCAAGCGCCGTCATTTTAATGATCATGTTAGCTTATTAACTTACATCTACACTAATATTATAAACAGGAAAGTTGTGATTTTATTTTTATTTGTAATGGATAAACTCAAAAACTCCTAGACCGATTTCATAAATTCTTCCACCAAAATAAAGCTGCTACCACCAAGTAACATAACATACTTTAATTTCACTGAAGAAAACTTTTTCACGCGAGCAAAGCCGCTAGCAGAAACTAGTATAAAGTAATACTTAAGGAAATAAGGAAAGCTTCATAATACCGCTGGATTTTACCAGAGCAGAAAAGTTTTGTACGTACTAGTAATAGTTTTGACTCTGTGCTATAGAGATGAAGAATTAGTCGAAGTGCCTACGTTAGTATACCTACCAACTTCATAATAGAACGTAACATCAAACATTAACTTTAGATTAACAACACCTTTAACATTACCTTTACATTTTATTAAATACTGATACATGTCTTACGGTTTAATAAAACTACGTATACAGTCTAATAAAAAGCATCAGCGTACTCTTAACTCAGCAATACCTTTTCACGTAATTGTAAATTCATAATCCGAATTAAACAAACAAAATTATATAATATGGCCGACTACACTTCAGAGTCCTGGCTGGGAACTAGGACGATTGCGCAGGCGCATGCTGTACCCCCTCCCTCACTAGCCCCGCGCCTGACCTACAGGCCTACCACGAAGGTATTGCACTATTGGTATATTGAGATTTGAATAATTTATTTTACTTATATAGGGATAATTGCTGCAAGTTGCAATTATTTGTGTTAGTTTTCAAAAATGTAAAACGTATGACTTTGGAAAGGGTTAAAGTCCTCTTGAATATAAATAACAAGCTTGTGAATGTGCGGACACTCCTGACACAGGCTTATATGCTTAAAGGAGTCATCTATCAATCAAGATTAACTTGTTAAATTAATAAACCATTTTTCATTTCATCTTTCATTACTTGTTGCCAACTTAGCTTTGTAAAATAATTTTTGAATTCAGTTCGTCTATTACAAAGAGTTTCCTCAAGTGCAAATAGTTATTTATGTCTATTTTTCCTGATAGCTGTAACCTGGAGGTCGGTAAGTCACAAGTGAATAGGTTACTGCTAGGTAAGCGTGCTTCATCTTCGACCACATCATTGCTTACCATCAGGCAAGATGGTGGTCAAACACTAGCCAATTATCAATTTAATTTTTTACTAAAATACTAACGTTTTTATAATTTTTGTGTGCCTATTGTGTTGTGTCCGGGCTAATCTCTGGAACGGCTGAACCCATTTTAATGGGTCAAGATAGAGTAATTTCAACGGGATCGGAATTTTACAACTCGTTAACGACGATAATTTTGATACATTAAGCATTTTTACTCAAGAAATAATGTCAAATTACTTAAAATAATAACTGAAAAATAGGCTGACAGCCAGTCGATATATCAATTATATGAATCATGCTACAGCAAGTAACCATTAATATGATAATGTCATGTTCTGTTGCAATGACTGTTAAAGTTGAGGCATTGCCTACGCGCAGGGCGGACCTAATTTAGATGTGGGGCGAAATAATTGAAGATAGATTTATTAGAATGAGTCGTGACGGATAGTAATAAATCTTTGACCTTGTATTTTTCCTCTAATGAGACCATAGAAATGTGGTTAGGTTAACTTATTCTCTACCCACAATCAAAGACCTAAATTTTTAAGAAACTGCAGGATATACAAAATTAAAGTCCACAATGTGCAAAGAGTGAATATCAAAGTAATCTCAGTTTCAACTGAAATAACAGAAAACTTTAATGAGTTATCTGCGGGGAGTGTGCGCAGGACTGATTCCTCCATCTCCATTTCACTACCGGTCTACCAGACGCACGGCTGGGTACCACCCACACTTGGTTGATATACCGTCTTGTCGTACCAAGCGCTTCTCCTCCACATTTATTGTGCGCACAGCCAAGTTGTGGAATTCTCTGCCGGCGTCTGTGTTCCCTGCCAGTTATGACCTTTCAGCCTTTAAAGCACGAGTAAATAAGCATCTTCTGGGCTCGCTCGTCACATCGTAGACCTCATCTATCGCTTACCATCAGGCGAGGTCGAGGTCAATAGCGGACTCATCCGTCATAAAAAAAAAATCTGCACTTCATAAAATGTCCTTTCTTCTGTTGCTTATAGGTATCTACTAGTGTTTCTCATGGTAACACAAGAGCCCTTAGCAAGACTGGTGACAAATTTTCTGGTTTCTAACTAACCCGTAACGCTTGTCAAAGATATACAAATTACAGCTGGGATCAATGGCTTTTCGTGGGACGCAGGAATCTTGATAAGATAAGACGGTTACCCATCAATGGACATACCTCAGCAAACGTTGCTGCACGCGTCATGTGAGGCTGTTACTATTTAGCCGCGTTTCCATGTAATATTTATCGCGCCTATATCTAAGCACGCATCAGCTGGGACGGCGGCGTCAGTGCGTCGTTCCGTACGCTTCCCGCGTCAAGTTTCACTTTCCGTCCCATCCGAGTTCACTTTCGTTGTTTTCTCTAACGATTGCTTTAACATTTGTTAGGTAATACATTTTTACTACGTGAGAATTTTAATGGAGAGCAGTGGCGTGTTTATTTTTTTTATTCATAGCTATCTGTGCTGATTTTTCTCATTGTTTAGTTAAAATACTTAACGAGGTGGAAAGATTAGATGTTTACTGATCACAACTCATAACTGTGTTGCTCATTACCTATATATTAATGGCTGGAGCCAAAACTTTGTACCCTTTTGGCAGTCGGAGGAGTATGAGTAGGGAGGCAGTGGATAAAGTTAATATTTTTTTTATAATACTTTCGAAATAATTTAAATTATGATAGAATTTCAACCTCCGAACGACTAGTCGCTTTTTAAATTAATTAATGAATAATAAATAAAGAATCATTTTAATTATACAGTTATTTTATACAATTTTGAATTTAAAAAAATATAGTAGACTAAATAAAATCGTAACAGAATAATTCGAAAATTTATTAAAAATGTGTCAAATAATCGTGCGTAAAATATTTGATAATGAATTCTTAATATCTTTCCAAACTATGTATATTTGAATAATAAAATAAGTATTGACGTGCATCTCCAAACGCATTGCCTAATTTACATGAATATTATTCATAATAAACAGTTGCACTGACTTATTTAAATAAATTACAAACTAATAAAAATTCTATCGTGGAATTGATCACAACTTATAATGATATACAATTTGTTCATTTTTATTATTGATGCAATTCATTTGCATGTCAAATAAATGTCAGCCATTTTCTTTCTTTTTCCACTGTAGGCCGTCAACCCTGCAAATGCGAAAGTGGTCTGTGAATATCACTAGACCTATGAAATATAGAGAATAGGGTTATCGACCCGGACAACCAGTTGTCCTTTCCGAGTGCGACTGACTAGACCTAGGCATTAATCTTATTGCCTAACATTTCTAGAATATATCACATTTGTTTAACTTTCATTTTATTTCGAGTCCTTGAAACAAAAATAAGTTCAGAGTTGAATTGTTCTACAAAAGTTTTACTGGTAAATTATTTTTTTATGTGAATAATTTTAATTGATATCTAACTAGATAATATGTCTTAATACTATTCCAAAGACATGTATAACGAATAATAAAAGTTTGCCTATTTTAAAAATCTCAAAAAAAAAATTGTTGTAAAAGTCAGCTAGTCTTAATAAACCTTAACCAAAAATAAACTTAGCACTCAATTTAAATATTTAACACAAAAAAAATGTTTTCGTTTTTGTGTCAGTAGTCTAAATTGACTTTTAGGTACGTTTATGTTTGAATAAGCAAAAAACTTAAAAAGTCTTGAATAACTTGTTCCACTTTTTATGCAAAAAAAAAAAACGAATAGAGCCGCAAAACATAAACTCGAATCAAATGAGCTATGCATAAGTAACAGATACAAGCAACTCTTATAGTTCACCAAATATCAAACTGCAACATCAATTATTCACATGCAAAACAATGGAAGCAGAAATGTGGCTTAGAACCACCTTACGATTAACATTCTCGTTTGTTCCACTAAAAAAAATACCACTGCATCACTCGAGCGCGAATCCAAAATCCAGAGGGTGCGTTCTAAAACCACAAATCTGCACTTAATTTTGACACTTACGTAAAATTTGGCCGCCATTTTGGGGTTAAACTGTCACTAATGTCACTCGCGAGGCATGCACATGCGCGAAGGGTACGCGCGCCGAATGGCGGGCGAGCGCGGGCGCGCACTATATAACCTCCCCCCCAAACTATTATTATATTAATTACATTCAATGTTTTCACTGCACGGTGTCGAACGGATCGATCTGGATCATTTGCTTCCTATTACGATAATCCCAAAATACGGAATATAAAGTGGCCTGTAGAAAGTTTCCGACACTCATTATTACATTTGCTTTATATGTTACAATTAGTTTTATAGTGACTTTAAGAGAGCAATAATGGATATCTATTATATTTTTTATTCAATATGCACGTTTAATTTTAGGAGCTGTCATTGGACGGTGTCCGACGTGTTTACTGAAACTAATGTTAGAGACTTTTTCTATTAGTTACTTCCGATTTTGTCGGCGCACGAACATGTATCTACGAGTTAAGGTAGCAAATAATAGCTTACTGAAAACCTGGTACCTACTTCAAGCAATCAAATTTTAATATACTACTATAACACTTAAATTGTATACACCTACATTTGCAATTATTAGGTACCTATGTAATAAAAATAAATGTCACTAGAAAGAGTGAACTATTTCTTAGAGTTTTCAGAGGCAAAAGAAAAGAAGTAGGTACCTACTATTTTTTGGATGTGCATAGAATATTATTATATCTAACGTTGCACGTTTGGGTAAACAGTCTCACAACATAAAATACTGTAGTGCTTATGTTTTAGTAACACGCAATAACTTTCCTACTTCATATTCTTAAAAATCAAAATTATAGTCTTCAATGACATTCGTACACTTAATACGAATCGTTTTGCGAATTCATTATGCGAACAGTTTGTAAGAAGTAGAAAACCCTGTCGGAGTTCGTGTTTCCTGACCGCTATAACCTCAGGGTTCTTTAAGTCAAGACTGAAAAGTGTCTTCTAGATAAGCGAGCTTCATTTTCGACCACATCATCGCTTACCATCAGGTGAGACAATGGACAAACGCGAACCAAACACCAATAAAAAAAATTAAGAGCACAGATATCATTATTTACCAACTAGTTTTTAAAGAAGATTTATCACTAAATAATATAGTCTTAATTGCCAAATAAATTTGTCAAACTATTGACATTTAAAGTCTACGAAGATGTCTACCATACTTTCAGTCCACGTGACCTTCAAGTGATATTAAATTATTTAACGAAGCTTATTAATGTGACCGTAATATTATGCATGTAGTATTTTTAGATCCATTGACCATGTTGCATCAATACACAAACTTGGCCTTGATCTAGATTTGGACGTTACTGGGTGGCAACAAGTTAGTTGGCGGAACGTTTTGAAAGAAAGTGATAGGTCAGATTATGCATTAAGGAAGACGCTTCTAGAACTACTTCATCCTGGCAGATTGCGGGAATGTTCTAACAATATCTTCTGGCTTCTGACTACTTGTAATGACTGTCAAATATACACAAATGATAGCCGAGATCGACGCCTTAACGTGCTTTTCGGAAGCACTGGATCTGAACTTCACTGCACTCGGATGAATGGAGGCTGGATGACTTGTTAGGACATTCCCGCGGCCCGGGAACGCAAAGGCAAGTGATGGAACAAGGTGGATTTTTAGTCAGTAGAAGTCTGACATTCCCTTCCGTTCCGACCTGAGCAGCAGAAGTCAATATTTGATGATTTTCATTCATAAAAATAAAACTTACATTAAAACGCGTCTAAATTTCCATTAAAACCTCATAGACACAATAGACGAAGGCAAAGACTCAGGCCAACTTTTTCTTGTCAACACCGATTGAATTCCAAGGTTAAAGATGAAAGTAAAAATATAATTAATTTATAGATGCGACTTTCAGCGAATTGCATTTGAAATGATAATCGGATAGGCGACGGGCAGAGAAATGTTGTTGGTATTTAATGATCTTTAGGCACCAGCAGGGAGGTTTGTGGAGGTCAAATAAGCACACGCTCCATGTTAAACACTAGTTCAGCTGCGTCTGGTAAGAATGGATTCAGACTCTAACATCGTTGGGGAAGAACTAAGCTGGCAGGTGATGATGGCCAGAAATAACAAGTGAGATTCAGCACTAATATTTTTTCTTTTCGCAATTTAGCTTGTAAAGCCAAGGCTAAAACTTCGACTTGCATTAAAATCAAGTATTCATTACAGTCTAATGCCTTTTTTTGTCACATTTCTCAGCGCGGTAACGTCGTTCTCTTGAACGCCTAGTTGTGTAGGGCAAGGTTGAGGGTACCAGAGTACGTGGGAGATCTCCGATGAGATGGACAGACCAGGTTAAAGCGGCCACTGGCAACACCATGCACGAGTGCCGCAGGAAGGCATATGTCAGGGAAGAATGGCGGCGAGTGATAGAGCACGTCATGACCATTCTGTGAAGAGTGAAGCGACTGAGAAGAGAAGTGAATGCTTTTTCGACAATTTAGTACAAAATTTATTAAAGCTAGCTACACTAAGCGCAGAGAATGCTAGTGGTCCAGTAGTTATAGGTACGACTTACGAGTTGTTGGTCGTGGGTTCGAAACCAGGCAGGCACATTACTTTGTGTAATTCCATCATCACGACTGCTCTCAAAACGGAGAAAGGAAACATCATAACGAACTGTGCTAGGACCAATCAACCAACCTTCACTGGGCTCGCTTAATAGATTACGGTTTATACCCGCTCATAGTGAGTTTGGGGTCATTCCTTTTTTTCTCCGACTGCACAACGGAGATGAGTATACAGTTTTTATCGGTCTATGTTGGTATATACAAAGTATAACAGATTAAGCGCAATACCTCAGACACCCCAATTAGAATATTAAATTATAAGTCTAAAACAACCTCCGTAACTAAATAAATTGAAACCAAACCTAGATATTTTTTATAAAATAGTTATCCTTACTAAACGCAAAACGTATGTGCGTCATACAATATCCTTACGCAGAGGCATACACTCGTGCAATGTTAGCGGTCGACACGCACGCGAGAGCATTTCCTTGAATTAAGGATTGTATTAATTTGTCATGATACTGTTTCCATTTCGAGTTAAATGAATGATTTTTCCGTCAAAATTTATCACCTATTTTCTATAACAGAAATCGATTCAGAAGCTGATTCTGAACCAAGTACTTTCAGGAATTGCGTTTATCAGGATATGTTGTAGAGACCTAATGCCTAGGCCAGTTTTGATGACTCTTACTTTTCTATTTGACTTAATTCTTTTAAATACAATCATTATTTTAGTTCAGATTTATTGTTTTGTGTGCATGTATGTTTCAGTAAAATTAAATATTTTTACTACTTGTACTAGGTTTGGGTCCTAAGTTTAATCAGCGGGTCCGGCAATACTATGGTAATCATTGCTGAAAGCGAATCACTGCTGAACATAATGCCTTCCCAAAATGATGCCACACAAAACAGACCTATGTTATTTCCCTACATAAGGTGCATATACATACCCATTAACAGTTAATTATTGGCATAATTATCTAATCTATCCTTTAAAATAACCTTTCACGTAAAAATGTTGACGCGTCGCTACCGTCCCGCGGCGCAGGCGCATAGCCCGCATCAACTCGCGTGTCCAAAGCAGCATTACCACCTAATTTACAAAATTACGCTACACTATTACCACGAATAAATTACTAATTAAATTACTTATATAACGTGTTACAACCAACTTGACTATGTAGGTTGCTTACACATTTTAGATTATACACTCAAGAGCCTACAAAATGTTGATTTATTTTTAGAAGTACGTAGTAGTAGTCGTTTTGGGAATACCTTCATTGTGCGTACGGCTAAGGAGTGGAATTCCCTGCCGGAGTCTGTGTTTCCTGATCGCTATAACCTGGGAGTCTTTAAGTCAAGAGTGAATAGGTTACTTCTAGGCAAGCGTGCTCCATCTTTGACCACATCATCACTTACCATCAGGTGAGAGGGTGGTCAAACGCGAGCCTATTATCAATAAAAAAAACTAAGCTAAATATGCTTGTGTCTGGAGTGGGTTCACGGCAGTAGTGTAATGGGTGGGGTTCGAACCTGCAACATCTCGATCTCAAGTCCGACACCTTATCCATTAGGCTATAGTTGCTTTAAATTAGTAGCTTATTTCATCAACACTGCTCTTAAGTCGATGAAATATTTTAATTGGTTATTTTAAAATGTCGTGTCGTGAAATTGAGTAACTGGTCATGACATCGTCAATAAAAGCAAGCAGGCGCATGCACTGAAACACTAAAACGATTTTCTTGGTCTGACGGTAGTAGAAACCTACCTTTTTTGTGTTGGGAAAATCATCAAAGCTCTGGGTGGAGAGGAAGGGAGTGCCAGACTTCTACAGACAAAAAACCCATCCTGCTCCAAACTCCTACCTCCAACCTACAAGGGCACTTACAAAACGCCAGCAGTTAGGACACGGTTTGAAATTGGACATTTTCTATAGAGAAGAACCGGCAAGAAACTTCACAATTACTCTGTTCAAATCAAAATATCATTCATACAATGTATCCATAATACCTCCTCCAGTTGCCTTCGCATTCCAGAGCTACGGTATCTCGTTAGTAAATTCCCGAACCCCAGAAGAAAACTACCTACCAGGTACAGACGCCAGCACATCAAGGTACAACAATCTGTCAAATTTCTTTAATAGATTTTCAACTTTATTGTTAAAGAAATTAGGTTCAAGATTGATTGGGGAAATTTGACAGTTGCGTAGCTTCATGTGCTGATGTCTGTACCTTAGGGTGGGGCTCTGTCCATCCATCTGAATACAACGTAGCTCAGTTTCAGTTCCTCCGAAAGCAGGTTGAGCGTCAATCCAACGATCCCGGCTAACGTTTGTACATATTTGACAGTCATTAAGAAAGAAAGAAAGAAAATAAAACTTATTTGACCCTGATGTAAAGGCACGCAATAGATACAAAAAAATAAAACTAAAACTAAAAAAGTAATTCAATAAAACTAAAACAACAACTTAATTAAATAAAACAGCGATTCGTGTGCCTCACGGCTGTGCCAAATAGGCCCAGTTCAGCAAAATGCCAGACAAATGCAAATTGCCTGACACTGCTTTTCAACTGGACCTTATGTAGTGAGGACGTGCTACAGGATGTAAATCAGCTTTAAAGTGACCTAAAAGTGTGTTTGTGTGTGTGTGTGTGTGCGTGTGTAAGCGTGAGTGTAAGTGTGTATGTATATGTGTAAGCGGGTATGTATGTGAGTTAAATACGAAGCATAAAATTAAACAAATACGGGTGGCATTAAAAATATAGTATAAGTAATAGTACTTATTAGTTAGTAGATAAACGGTGCAAAATAACGGGTGTTAGTATAGAAAGATAATAAGATGGAACAGAGACGGAACAAGACATCTATACGAGCGAAACATTCTGGACTGCCATGTCTAGCTTTCGTTGTGCGTCTATGAGGTTACGTGTATTCAGAACCGAGAAGATCTGACTAACCAGTCTTGCCAAGGGGAATCGTGTTACCCGACTACTTGGTAATGGAAGTCAAATATATGGACTCCCACATTAGAACTCAGCTGCATCCGGTTAGACTAAGTAATTAGAGTCAATCCCAATAGTTGGAATAAGGTAACTCAGAAAATGTGCTGTTTATCAAAGTCTGAACTAGTTCCCTCATATAATAATTCCTCATATAAAAATTCTGCGCTCTCCCAATAATCTTCTCTTACTCTGTCCTTCTCATACTTCTGATTTTATTCATTCTTCCTTTTATATACAGTCTATTTTTCTATGGAATGCACTACCTCTTGATATTAGGACGGCCACCAGTCAATATGCGTTAGAGAAAGTTGCGGGATTATTTCCAAAACAAATAGTGGAAGCAGAGGTTTCATAACCCTCTTTCTATGAATTTTTATTAATATATATAATATATTTTTGGTATGTATTATGATAACAAATATGTATGTAAGTTTATTTTAGTTATTTATGTATATATATACTTGTAATAAGACTTTTACTTTGAATATATTGTCTACTTAGTTTATTTTTTTATACACCTGCCATGTTGTCTCTTCACCACCTATGGTTGACTGGTAGAGAATGCCTATGGCATTAAGTCCGCCTTTGTACTTTTTGTGTTGCATAAAGTTTTAATAAATAAATAATTTGCTAATCAAAAATAAATTATTTCGATTTCATTGCTCTCGAAAAACATGACCTAAAATCTAATAGGAAGTGCCAACTTATTATTTATCTATTACAGGTAATAAATAATATATTTCTGATACATTAAACAGGTTCCAATTATTATTAACTAGCTTTTGCCCGCGGCTTCGCCCGCGTTAATTTACACTTGTCAATAATTCTTGTTGCCAAAAAGGTGTACCGTATCTTTTTGGGTGGTTAAAAAACGCATATAATATTTAAAAAACCATCACCAGGGTTCATCCATCCCCAAAAACAGACAGACAGTTAGTATTTAAAATTTATCTTTTTAAAACCAAAAACGTAGTTTACAATACATTTTTGTAAACTACGTTTCTGGTTTTCCCGTCCTTGTCGTGTTGATTTTGTACGCTTAATACTCGTGAGCACGCCACATACAATTGCCCAAGGGAAAAGCAGTCATTTTCTAAATGTACACCTGCGACTTTCAGTGTCCGTCCTTGAGCTTTGTTTGTGGTCATTGCGAATGCCGCTTTTAGGAGAAACTTGAGTTTTTCGAACTGAAAGTGAGGAATAAATACGTTTTCACCGCTTGCTGTTCCTGTCATAATTATTGCTTGAAAACATTGCATCCAAGGTATGTAATTTGTAGTCGCATGCCTTACGAGCCCATGATTATGCATCAACAGGACTGGGACACCAAGTTAAAGCCTCAAATAATGTGATAGGGTACCCTGACAATTCCAGAGAGTTGATAAACTCTACAGAGTACGACGTCACTTGCTTTGTATCCATGACAATGTCGACGGATAGATACTCAAAAACATCACAATCCACATGAGACATCTTCATCATCTTTTCGTTGATCTGCCCTACAATTTTTTAGTTGTTGCCAAAATTACTCTTTCACGCAGCCATTCTTTATCCCTCATATTTTGTTTTCAAATCAGAATAAACGTGGTTTATTAAATTATCTGTATCTTGGACTACGTTCACTATGTATGTTACTACAGTTTCAGCTTCAGTTTCAGCTTCAGCTTCAGTTTTGGTTTCAGCATCAGTTTCAGCTTCAGTTTGGTTTCAGCGTCAGTTTCAGCTACAGTTCCAGTTTCAGCTTCAGTTTCAGCTTCAGCTTCAGCTTCAGTTTTGATTTCAGCATCAGTTTCAGTTTCAGCTTCAGTTTGGTTTCAGCTTCAGCTTCAGTTTTGGTTTCAGCATCAGTTTCAGCTTTAGCTTTAGTTTCAGTTTCAGCTTCAGTTTGGTTTCAGCGTCAGTTTCAGCTACAGTTCTAGTTTCAGCTTCAGCTTCAGTTTTGGTTTCAGCATCTGTTTCAGCTTCAGTTTGGTTTCAGCGTCAGTTTCAGCTACAGTTCCAGTTTCAGCTTCAGTTTCAGCTTCAATTTTGGTTTCAGCATCAGTTTCAGTTTCAGCTTCAGTTTGGTTTCAGTTTCAGCTTCAGTTTCAGTTTGGTTTCAGATTCAGTTTCAGATTCAGTTTCAGCTTCAGCTTCAGTTTTGGTTTCAGATTCAGTTTCAGATTCAGTTTCAGCTTCAGATTCAGCTACAGTTTCAGCTTAATTTTCAGCTTCAGTTTCAGTTTCAGCTTCAGTTTGGTTTCAGCGTCAGTTTCAGCTACAGTTCCTGTTTCAGCTTCAGCTTCAGTTTTGGTTTCAGTTTTAGTTTCAGATTCAGTTTCTGCTTCAGCTTCAGTTTTGGTTTCAGATTCATTTTCTGCTTCAGCTTCAGTTTTGGTTTCAGCGTCAGTTTCAGCTACAGTTCTAGTTTCAGCTTCAGCTTCAGTTTTGGTTTCAGCATCAGTTTCAGCTTCAGTTTGGTTTCAGCGTCAGTTTCAGCTACAGTTCCAGTTTCAGCTTCAGTTTCAGTTTCAGCTTCAGCTTCAGTTTTGATTTCAGCATCAGTTTCAGTTTCAGCTTCAGTTTGGTTTCAGCGTCAGTTTCAGCTACAGTTCTAGTTTCAGCTTCAGCTTCAGTTTTGGTTTCAGCATCAGTTTCAGCTCCAGTTTGGTTTCAGCGTCAGTTTCAGCTACAGTTCCAGTTTTAGCTTCAGTTTCAGCTTCAGTTTTGGTTTCAGCATCAGTTTCAGTTTCAGCTTCAGTTTGGTTTCAGTTTCAGCTTCAGTTTCAGTTTGGTTTCAGCGTCAGTTTCAGCTACAGTTCCAGTTTCAGCTTCAGCTTCAGTTTTGGTTTCAGATTCAGTTTCAGATTCAGCTTCAGCTTCAGTTTTGGTTTCAGTTTCAGATTCAGATTCAGTTTCAGCTTCAGCTTCAGTTTTGGTTTCAGTTTCAGATTCAGCTACAGTTTCAGTTTCAGATTCAGCTACAGTTTCAGCTTAATTTTCAGCTTCAGTTTCAGTTTCAGCTTCAGCTTCAGTTTTGGTTTCAGCATCAGTTTCAGCTTCAGCTTTAGTTTCAGTTTCAGCTTCAGTTTGGTTTCAGCGTCAGTTTCAGCTACAGTTCCAGTTTCAGCTTCAGTTTTGGTTTCAGATTCATTTTCTGCTTCAGCTTCAGTTTTGGTTTCAGTTTCAGATTCAGCTACAGTTTCAGCTTCAGTTTCAGTTTCAGCTTCATGTTTCAGTTCAGCTCAAATAAATCATCCCGTTGATATCTATTGCCACACGATCTTCTCCTATTTTCAAAAGGGCAAACGCATATTGCCATGATTTTGAAATAGAATGTTTCGTATATTAACTTGATTGGTTAAAATTTAAGCGACATGGTTGGCGTAACTGTTAACTGGTGCCTGACGTGGGTTCGACCCCAGCTCTAAACAAAGATTTGTATAGCCTACATGCAGTTGTGTAGTTTAAAAATACTGTTATTAGTGGTTCTTGAATACGCGATTTGAATGAATTGAGAGGGGGAATACAAAGTCCCAACACCCCTTTACATCCTTAAGGGATGATTTCCAGGATAAAAACTATCCTATGTCTTTTCCAGAGTCTAAAACTATCTCCATAGCAAATTTCATCCAAATCGGTTTAGCGGTCAAGTGTATTATGTGTGTGGGTAGGGCGGGGACATTATTGATTCCCTATACAAAATTCCAACACCATTTTTACATCTTTTAGGAATGATTTCCGGGAATAAAACTATACTATGTCTTTTTCAGGGTCTAAAACTATCTCCATATCAAATTTCATCCAAATCGGTTTAGCGGTCTAAGTGTATTATGTGTGTGGGTAGGGCGGGGACATTATTGATTTCCTATACGAATTTCTAACACCCCTTTTACATCCTTTAGGAATGATTTCCGGGACGAAACCTATGCTATGTCTTTCCCAGGGTCCTAAACTATTTCCATGCCAAATTTCATCTAAATCGGTTCAGCGGTTAAGGCGTGAAAGGTAACAGACAGACAGACAGACAGACAGACAGAGTTACTTTCGCATTTATAATATTAGTATGGATATGGATTAAGGATGAATAATATAGTGCTCACATTATTTATAATTTTATATTTAAAATGTATATCCTATATCTGATTGATTGACGATCTTGCCCACGATTTACAAGTTCAAATAAAAATATAAAATAATTATTACATTATTAATTAAATGTCAGACACAGATCCACCCATTAGTCTAGAACATAATCTCTGCTAACTGTACTAATATTAATACGAAAATAACTATGACTGTGTGTCTGTTACTCTTGCCCGTCTAGACTACTTAACAGATTTTGATTAAATTTGGTATACGTACAGAGATAGATGATATTTGGGGGAAGACATACTTTTGCCGAAAAAAATAATTATGAAGTGAACGAAGCTGCGAGTGGGAGCTAGTATGTGTAAGTTACTTTTATAAGGAAGGGATGATTTGAGAGATATCATCACCAAAAACAAGTATCTACATGATTATATACAGTAGGGTGAGTTTGCTCGACGGTAGCCCGTATTTTTCCCCCGATGAGAATTTCCAACGTGCACACACATTATTATAACTAGATTGTTAAAAAAAATACTTAAAAGCAACTTTACAAATGCAAACAAAACGACATTTCTAATTCCCACAAACAAATACTTTAATAAAAAAAGAAACCATAGCATCCATTTCTTTTTCTCACCAACACTCACGGTTATGTATGATCGTTTTGACTAAGTATACTTTTAAATATAATTACACTACCTCCTGCCAACTGTTTTGCCCGCATTTAAATTAGAAACGCGAGCTTATCAAACAATAAAAAAATCAATACATAAAATATATATCGCACTCTCAGAATGAAAGGGACCTAACTCAAAAAATAGTATTTTTTGGATTTGAGCATTAATAACTAATAAAGCAGCATTGAATAAATTGTATTCATATATCTCAAGTGGCAAATGTATAAGCCGTCTCTTTATAACTCATAATTCAGATTCCTGTTTCCACGGCAATTCAGAGTATTGTTTCAGGCCAGTTTAAATCAAAATCTGCAATTACACGAATTTAGAGTTAGGTCACTTTCATTCTAAGTGTGCGATATATACGGCATAAAAGTTTTGTAGCATCAATAACTCAATGACTAAGGTGTTGGTCTTGTAATCGAGAGGTCACAGGTTCGAACCCCACCGTGTTAGGTAGGGTTGAACCCGATTCAAAGTCCGCAACATGGGTAGAATTCACATAACTAGAAATCTTGTTAACCCCTCCAACTAAGGTAAATATGCTTGTATCCGGAATGGGTTCACGGCAATAATGTAATGGTTGTGGATCGAACCTGCGATCTCTCGATCACAATGCCAACACCTTAGCCATTACACACTATTTTACATTATATTACATTACACTATCTTCGCTTGTATTGTATTTACAATATTTAATGTATAACATTCTTTTATTGTGGCCGACGTAGCTCAATTAGTAATCGACACCCGCAAACTAGAGTGTTGACCGCAACAGTTGCGCCACTGGCTACCGTCTCATGCGGTTAACGGACATATCCGCGTCTATAACTGAACCATTTGGCTATTAGACATAGTTTACGTTACTTTTTATTTTTATTTCATTTTATTTGTATACTTTTTAATGTGCTTTGCTTTAGTTTATTTGCAGTTTTGTAAAGCTAATTTTTAATGTGAATGCGAGAAGACTATAGACTCTGAGACTAATTTCTGATTTGACATATTACATTGTACTGTCAATTGGTCTATACTGTCCTCTCATATCTAAAAAATTGTATCTATTACACAGATTGTGAATTTTTTTTTTATCGAGTATCCGTGGAATTTCTTTTCGGTTCTTCTCCATAAGAAACAACCAATTTCGAACGAGTGCCCATGTAGGCATACATAAAATGAAATAATTTTAATTTTGATTTGTAAATGATTTAACTTCAACTCCACCTTGTGCGGAAGATGATGAGGGATGACTATCCGATGATTTTCCCACACGGGAAAAGATACATGTCAAAATTTCATATAAAAAGAATCAAAAATACATATACTGCGTATCTTGCTGAAACCTTGTCGAACCCGTTTCGTAATGGCTGTCAAAGGACAAACACGAACAAATGATACCCGAACCAACGGCTTTACGTGCATTCCAAGGCACGGATTCCGAATCTTGATATGTTAGGATGGTCACCCATCTTCAAACTGACTTTGACAACTATTACTTAACCTTAGAAATTGACGTGTTCGGCTGTAATTATACAACGTGTAACGGAAACCCCATATCTATCCAAAAGGACTGAAGACAACATCTGGTATGGAGTCTCTATGCAAAGTTTCAGCTCAAAATAACAGACTCACAGAATTGACCCCAAATTATCGGTTTCATATGTTTCTTGAATACCAGTAATAACCGTGTGTCACAGCACTATGAGGGTCATCACTTTCCACGTCACTTGCCAATAAAACGATAATTCTCTTCGTTTTTCTTAATTTGAAAAATTCCGTCTCTGGTATCAATGTATTGAAATTTCTAATAAGTTCCACACATGTACACATAGAATTAGAAAACCCTATATCGTTTATTATCATCCAAAGAAGCCGTGCACTTGGTATGTATATACCCTTTAAATTACACGTTGTATAGCCACGAACCCTTTCTTATATTTATAGCAAAATAATATATTTTCGGCTTAATTAGTCATGACGGTGCATTCCCACGAACACTTAATAATAATCTTTTAACACAGTTCAGTTGATCGGAATCGAACCCGGTTATACTTTACGTAAGCGCAATAGAAACAAGTTGGTTGTTAATTATTTCTAGTTATTATGCAGATTATAAATTCCAGGAAATTCTTGTGAAATATAGATCAGAATTAAAGTGATAGATCGTAACTTTGTTGCTAACTTGCAACTTGACTGTTACATATTATTGCAGTGTAATGAATGGCGCACAAAAAATTGGTATTTGGTAAGTACCACGCCGTATTTCAAAAGTAATCATTTATTAATTTCAACTATCATTGAAATAAATATTTCAAACTTTATGAAATGAAATTTATTTTAAAATAATATACACTACTAATTTTTAATTAGTACAAATACTTAAAGGGCTTATTAGAAAAGGTCTTGTTATTATATATGTAAAGTCTCACTATATAATATTGATAAATAGCAAAGTTATTAGCGTTTGTTTATATCCCAAAATGTCACTCAATTTACGGACATATTGTACAGGCCATTCATGTATTCATTAATCGTGATGTCGCGGTCACGCGGTCTCGCTCAAACTTGCCCCGCCTCCAACAGCTGTTATCGTAATTGTAGGTAGCTTAGACGCATCTTTAAGCTTTACGAATTAAAAAAAAGTAAAATAAAAGGTTCACGAAAAATAATAGGCACTTATTAAATTCAAACTTTACCTACATACTTTAATTGGGCCATTTGCTTGTGTTGTTCAGTATCCACCTGCAGAACTCCATCCTTGGTTCATTATCCACAGTAGTCAATTCTTGACCCTTTCTTTAGTGGTATGGGTGAAATCCAGACGAACTAATGATCGTCTATGCACAGTACTGGCTGATATTAAAATGACGAGCTGCGTCATTCGTACTTCGCCGGGGATCTTCAAAGTAGTCCACTACATCGTCGTAAAAGTTTTGGGCCGGTCTTCCATGTCCTTGGCGATGGGCCGTTGCGCGGAATGATCAATGGTCGAGTAAACGTTGGTAAACATTTACCACAGTCCGAACCTTTGGCTAGCGAGCATTTGGGTACTCTTCCCTGTACATACGAACAGCGGCCACCAGACCAAAAGTACACACGCAACATAGCCACGTACTCCCGAGATGAAAACTGGTAAGCCATCGCGACAGTAAAAACGTAACAACTTATGTTTAAAAAGCACGCGCACACTTCCGCTAACAAATTGGCACTGTTTGTTCGTTCACTCGTTGTAAAAAGGACCGCTGGCCAGAGGGGGCGTGGCTTGAGCTTAGACGCGAGTTTGCCGGGATTTATGAATGACGATCTAACTGGACTAGCACTGCGCGTAGTATTTTCTAGTAGCAATTGTTATGAATGATTGATTCAATTATGAGTTTACCAGTTATGACAAATTTTCGTAGACAATTTTGGGGTTTCGTTTTTTTTACTTTTGACTACATAAATATGATCAGTAAAGGGTACGGATAGAGCCCCATTTTTTTTTGTACTAATTAAAAATTAGTAGTGTATAAATAGACGTAATTTCGTAATTTTCTTTCGTCTTAAAATTAAACTATATAAGGCCGGTATGACAACTGACAGCGAAATAAAAAACAACAGTGTTTATTTCAAAAAATCTCTTGAAAGGCAAAATGTACTGTTGTACACCTGCCAAATCCTTGGTCTATGTTTATATTTATTTACTAGTATTTGCGTGTTGCGCGGGGTGCAAGCACCTCGCGTGCTTGTGAAAAAAAAAAGTGGGGGGGGAGATGGGGGGGTTTAGTATTTGCGTGTTGCGCGAGGTGCAAGCACCTCGCGTGCTCGTGAAAAAAAAAAAAAAAAAAAAAAGGGGGGGGGAGACGGGGGGGGGGGGGTTGCACAAGTATTTCGACTAAAGCATTGCCCCTCTAAATGAATCTGAAAAAAAAAATGTTCCAAGTCTCTTAGATTCCGAGATCCGCCTAAAGGGGAGGAGAACGGGGGCGGGGGGGGACTTTGAAAACTGGTTTTTACTTTACCGAGCCTCCTCTATACGAATCCGTAAAAAGAAAAAAATACGGGTCTCGTAGTTTCCGAGATACGATAGGGGGGGGGAGAAGGGGGCGGGGGGGGGGGGGAAGGGGAGGTTTGGCACTTTTCCCGTAGGTTTGAGAGTTACTTGTTTACGAATCTGTCAAAATATACCCACCTCCCCATCCACCATCTGGGAGAACAATTATGTCAGTGAGTGAGTGGTAATCGAGCTTTATATAATATAATTAAAACTTTATGCGACACAAACTGTACAAAGGTGGACTTAATGCCATAGGCATTCTGTACCAGTCAACCATGAGTAGTGAAGAGATAACATGGCAGGTGCATAAAAAAATAAATTAAGTAGATAATATATTCAAAGTAAAAGTTTTATTACAAGTGTATATATACTCGTAGATATATAACTAGAATAAACTTACATACATATTTATCATAATACATACCAAAAATATATTATATATATATTAATAAAAAATTATAGAAAGGGGGTTATGAAAACTCTGCTTCCACTGTTTGTTAAGAACATGATCCCGCAACTTTCTCTTAAATGCATATTGATTGGTGGCCGTCCTGATATCGAGAGGTAGTGCATTCCACAGAAGAATAGACTGTATATAAAAGGAAGAATGAATAAAATCAGAAGTATGAGAAGGACAGAGTAAGAGAAGATTATTGGAAGAGCGCAGACTTTTAGCGTGTGAGGAACATAGAAATTGAAAATGAGAAATAAGGTGAGAGGGAGGGGTAGGAGAGTTCAGCAAAGAGAAAAGCGTAGTCAAAGCGCGCAAACTTCTTGTCTGGCGAATGGGCATCCATTTGAGCTCGGTTCTGTTTGTTGATACGTGGTCATATTTTTTAAAATTAAATATGAACCGGATACAGTTAATCGAGCTTATCCAGCAAGACCGCATTCAAGTCAAAGTAGCACACGTCACCATAGTCGATTACAGGGAAAATTAAAGTTTGCACAAGCATTGTCTTGGTTTTTGGTGTTTACTTCAATCTTATTTTAGGCACGTTCTTCTGCGGATATTTCAACATTATCACTGAATTAATAGTCAGAAAAAGCTATTGTTCCAAGAAGATACTTCCCCAATTACTGTCAAAATAATATGTTTAAAAAACAATGCGAGGATGTCCACAAATTAGGGAAGGCCCAGCAATAGTAGCGACACCTATCACTTCGGACGGATACTACCGGTGGCAGAGTAACAGCTGCAGTCAGATTCAAGGTTACTTGCTGGCTTTGTATTCAAACTGCTTACCTTGCAAGGTTTTTGCATATTGTAAGTCCCTTAAGCAATAATGATAAAGATCGATGAAGAAAGTTTGATTAAAATAAGACCAGCAGTCTGATTGTGTAAATAATGAAATTGAAAACAGTCACAGTTGAATGCTCAATCATCATATGCTTAGCCTTTTTAGGGTTCCGTAGCCGAATGGCAAAAAACGGAACCCTTATAGTTTCGTCATGTCCGTCCATCTGTCTGTCCGTCCGTCCGTATGTCACAGACATTTTATTCCGAAACTATTAGGAATATACATTATAATTATATTATATATATAATATTATTATATATTAGGAATATACATAATTTGTTAGGGTTTTTTTGTCAAATAAATATACATATTATATTATATTATTATAGTTACTGCGGAACCCTTCATGGGCGAGTCTGACTCGCACTTGGGCAATTTTTCCAGTTAGCCGAATGCAGCTAGTGTTTTACCGGGAGCGACTATCTATTTAAACCCCTGTAGATGATTAACACGATTACACGATACGTCTTGGCAAGACGAAACAGTAGGTATCAGCGTTCACATTAATCATTATCTGTTTTGTCGTATCGCAACTCTGTTGGGGTCGGCAGCGGTCGACTAGTGTTCTAGTAATATTGAAATAATGATGTTTATTTAGCAAAGAGGTTATAAATAACACTTTCACACGTCTTTTTTCGTAAATGTAAACTAGATGAGGCCAGTGTTTCCTAACTGACTACTCTGAGAAGAAACATTGAAACAATCTCAGAGGTCAACGTCTCTTAAGTCCATTCAATCTGTAGTGATCAAATCATATGAGAGCCGTGTAGGTTAATGTCTGTGGCGCCCTTTTGAGGACAGAATCACACAGATTTGAGCAGGCTCTTCCAAACAGTGCAAGCATTTGTCAAATATCGCGTAGCTCAACTTAGAACCTTAAGAAGCTCGAGTTTTGCATGAAATTACTGCTTATCTGGGCTCCACAATCCAGTTGCTGAACACCAAACCCTTTGATAACACTGGTAATAGCTTTACTCACTTCCGACTACCTGTAATAACTGTCAAAGATTTACAATTAATGACAGATGGGACCATCGGCATAGGGCGTTTTCCGAGGCACGGAGAAATTTCGATTTTGTTAAAATGGTTACCCCTTCACGGACCGACTTTAGCAAGTGTTGCTGAACCTTAGAAACTACCAGTGTGGTTTGTAACCATTTAGCCGCGAGCTCCTCGTTCAAATTTATTTATTTATTTTATTTTATTATTTCCTTTATTCAACACTTTTCTCTAAAATTACATTTTTAAATATTTTTCTATAAAAAACTTACAATAAAAAAACATTTAAAAATATAAAAAATGGCAGTCCACCGGTGTCGGGAGAAGGGTCCAAGCTACCGGTGGTTAGGTCTACAGAGAAAGGAACCTCCTCACAATACGAGCTGTATCGAGGAGAACTGCCTTCTGTATCCCTGCCCTTTATCCAGCTGTGCAACGCCAGCTTCGACAGATGGTCGTCTAAGCTTTTAGCTATCAGCCCATTGACTGATATGACAATCAATGTCATCAATCAATGACAGCTGAGTCCACATTCCACATGTCAACAACCTCATGAGCTAAGTCGAGATACTTTATATGTTTCTCTTTCTCAGCTTTCACGAGATTCTCGTCATGTGGCATGGTAACATCGATTATCATTGCGCGGCGCACTAATCGGTCTATCACCACTATATCAGACTTATTGGCAACAATAGTCCTGTCAGTGATGATAGACCGATCCCAGTACAACGTGACATGGTCATTTTCGAGAACTGGGTCGGGCACATACTTGTAATACGGTACCTCAGAATCGAGAAGTTTGTATTTCAAAGCAAGTTGCTGATGGATAATTCTGGCTACTTGGTTGTGTCTATGCAAGTAGGTACTCGCCGTTAGCTAGACAAGAACAACCGGAGACAATATGTCTGATGGAGTCACCAGGACGATGGCATGCCCGACACATGTCAATCGTCTCGTCCTTCATAATATGTCTCCGGTAATTATTCGTCAAGATAACTTCGTCCATAATTGCACAGACTTATTTTATTTATTATTAAGGTCATCCAACAGTTTCTGTATATAGCATTTCGTGGGTATAAGTAACAAACAGCCTTACTCTTATACAGTCGCCAATTACAGGAAAACGAGCATTCAACATAATTAATAACATTAAAAATCAAAAATAGTATTACAACATTATAATTTTAAATTAAATTGATTGAAATTAAATGATTAAATGGTTATTAAAATTACTTTGTTACTTTATAAAAGTCTATTAACAACTTCACTTTTTTATGTGTGTGCTTGCTGTTTTTTTTTTTATGTGCTTTGCTTTAGTTTATTTGCAGTTTTGTAGAGCTAATTGGAGAACACTACAGACTTGAGATTCATTTCTAATCAGTTATATTACATTGTGTTATGTCAATTGGTCTATACCATCATCCTCTTACACCTAAAAAATTGTATCTATTATGCAAAGGTTGTGAAAATCGATAACTTTTTAAAAAGAGTAACCGTGGAGTTTCTTACGGGTTCTTCTCCATAGGAAACGACCAATTTCGAACCGTGTAATAATTTCTGACGTTTTTGAGTGCTCATGTAGGCCTATATAAAATAAAATAATCTTGATTTGATTTGAAATGTGTAACATTTATTACTGCCTCAACCGGCGGCGCTTATAGACACCGGACCCTAATAAATTACACTACACCTAAATAATCTATCATGACAACGTAACATCATCCACGCAACCTTCACGGCTCAAGAACTCAAAACATATTCGTCATTATAAAAAATAAAGTATTTCATATCAAAGTATACCGCAGGCGGTGAATTGAGAAGAAAAGATGAACGATGCAATAAAATAAGTGTCAGTTACTTTTGTAAGCGATATTTGTTTGCAATAAAAAACTAAAACTGGCATGCATTTGAACCCAGGTCAACTCACGAAGGTTGTCTGTTCGAAGCCATCTCACTCGCGGTTTCAGAAAAATAAATTTAAAAAATAAAATACTTTTTTTTCAATCACTTATCTTTGCTTCTGTTCTTGCGTGCACCTCACGTCTGTCTCATTGAAGTTTTTGGTATAATATGGCTCAACTTATTAGTTAAATCTAAGCAGTCACATATGTATAAACATATAACATAAGTCATATTAGCAACATCATTTCTAGGAGAAGAGGTCTGCTTGCGTCGTCGCACCAGTAGGGCGCTATACGCTTCTCCCGAGCAAATTATGACGATTGCATATTCGTGTGATGATCGCTGTGTATTATGCCAAACCTTTATTCAACCAATCACATTCACAATAATGGGCTTCGCTTTGATATAAAAGGATGTAATTCTGCCATTATGCCTCCACAACCAGAGTCAGAAACGACAGAACGACTGTCAAATATGCCCAAATAACAGCTCGGACCAACAGCTTAACGCACTTTTCGAAGTACGGGTTATCACACCGCCAACTTCCAAACTCCGGAAGCGGCAAAAATCCAATAACACATTTTGCCCGTCCTGGGAATTGAAGGAAAAGTTGGGAGTTCTAGCAAAAGTAAGACGGTACTTCACACCGGAACAGATACTCAATCTGCATCGATCCCAGGTTCGGTCGTGTATGTCGGCTCTCATCTTTAGGATGGATCTGCCAAATACCAACTGGACGCGCTTAAGTCTATCGAGAAACAGGCCAAGAGACTCATTAGCAACGGTTCACTGGTCGAATCAAAGCTCCAGAGCCTTGAACATCAACGACGAGTTGCAAGTCTATCGGTTTTCTATGGGTTACATTTCGGGGGATGTGCGATGGAATTACACAATCTAATTCCACCAAGCCCGTTCCATCATCGGACTACAAGACAAACGGCGATGCGCCATCGTTACATGGTGGCCATCCCACCCATACGCACAAAACGTTTTGGGAATACTTTCATTATACGTACGGCTAAGGAGTGAAATTCCCTGCCGGAGTCTATGTTTCCTGATCGCTATAACCTGGGAGTCTTTAAGTCAAGAGTGAATAGGTTACTTCTAGGCAAGCGTGCTCCATCTTCGACCACATCTTCACTTACTATCAGGTGAGATGGTGGGTAACACTATCGTGTTACCCAGTTACTGGGTTGTGTCCCTTGGCAGGACTGGCGTCAGATTTTCTGGCTTCTTACTACTTACAACAACAGTCAAAGATGTACAAAGGAGCCGGGGCCAACTGCTTTACGTGCATTCCGAGTCACAGGGGTATCACACCCGGGGTTGCGCAAATGTTCTATCGCGACACCGCGGCCCCGATATGCGAGGGCAACTGAACGAGCAGGGTGGGTTTTTAGTCAGTAGAAGTCTGACACTCCCTTCCACCTCACCCACAGCGGGAGGAGAGATTTGATGATTTTCCCACCCAGAATTTTTATTTTCCCCCGCCAAATTCCAAACTCCGGGCTACTTACTACTGAAAAATTTCTCATACAAATCCTTTTGCACTTATTGCTCGACCTGGCAATGAAAGGTATATCTAAATATTAGGTATTTATCACAGATTTTAAATCAGTTTCGTTCGAGAAACTGGGCCATATACGAACAGTTTTTATTTGTTTTATATCCCGTGGGTGTCAGAAGAGACACCATTCCCCTGTATACACAAAGCTATCTTTTTGACACCCACGGGTCTGGACAAAGACAATAATACATTAGCGTCGTGAATATAGTCTGTGCCGTCAAAGAACAGACGTACCTACCTAGGTAATTCATGACATTTCAGAAAATAAAGCTTTAAGTTTCTCAAGTTTTATTTTAATACTTTGATCTTATCATTACAAACTTTAACTAGATTAGAAACTTTAACATGTGTTAAACATATCTTTCAGAGTTCATCCGTGATCATGGCGCTTGCAACAGTGCCGAAATATCGGAAACTCGAAACAAAAGAAACACATAGTAAATATCCCGTTTTAACTTCTAATGATACTGTCAGTGACCATGTTAGCTTAAAAACTTATACTTTGATCTTGCTGGGCCCAAACTTCCATACAACTAAATAAGTATTTATCTAAGTATACCTATAGGTACTAGTTTTTGACAGGGTTCATGCATTCGTCTTTATATATCTTAAAACATTTTTGACGCTCAGTCAGAGACTAAATATTTTTTATCAGTGTAATATAAGATTGCCTTGAAATTGCAATGAATAATATCTTTCTAAAAATAAAGTCTTTCTATGCAAGGAAAATTAAAGGATCGCCAAAAAAGGTTTACTTTTAATTGAAACAAAAGATAACAAAACCTATCATACAAAACCCTAAAAATAATCAATAGAGTTTTCTATGCTAATTTCTAATCACGCACTTCCCACCAAACAAAACCGCCGCCATTACTTTTCATTTTATTTAACTTTCATAGCGCGGGCTGTCAAGGCCGCAACACTGACCAATAGCAAGCTTTCATTCAAATACGGACTTAGTAAGTCCTTTCCCGGTACCAGGATGTGAGCATGTAATACTTTTAAGTGAATGATATGCCTATTACTGCCTTTTTGTAGTGTTAATAAGCTCTATTTAGAGCAGTAATGTATTCATTAACTTTGATACAGATCTTTTGCTACTGGACATTGATTTTTTAAGGATTTTATTTGGACAAGGATTTAAGAAGTTATAGCTGGTTTGGTTATTGGTTGCCAAATTTTCACATTGTTTCTAGATTAATTTACTTAGCTGTAAGTTGGCCTCCCATGTAAATAAATATATAAATAAACTGAGTCAGTATGCTGGTCAATCTCACATACCAAGTCTATCTCTTGGTAAACCTTAGTAAAACCTTAGCCAATTTTTAAATACATACATTTATTATTTTATTTGGTTTCCCAAATACATACATTCATTTTTTTAAATACTCCTTTTTACCTTCGGGTAAGATATTATACATAATGTAGTGTAATCTGTTCTTAATACACATTATAAAATATCTACGTACGTATCGCACGTAATACGTAAGTGCAAATGATTCAGACTTTCCGGTAGGCGGAAGCGGAATCATTAATGTCTGCAGTAAGCACTCACGTGCCTTTATTATTTCTCATTTAACAGCCAAAGCAGCCATTTGCCGAATAGAATTGACTAATAATTACTACATGCAATGAATAAGTATGTAGGAAATAGTAACTTATATGTATTGGATGAAAAAAGGTGGTGAAAAAAAAACTATTTTTACAGTTAAAGAAACTTATAATAAGCAGCCTTTAAATTCGTTTAACAAAAGATAAATCTAATATGTGAAATTTCGTATCACAGTATAGCATAAAGGGAGGTTCCTTACCTATTTTACTTACATTACAAAGAATAGGTACACATATTATGACAAGTCACAGTTATAAAACCGAATGATGGAATATGTCCCCAAGTTCCCCATAATTCTTTTTCATACATTAATTTCCTTAGTTAAAATTAATATTATTTGAAATGAAATAAAATGAAATGAAATATTTATTTTGTAAATTGGTTATAAATAACACTTTTACACGTCATGTTTTTTGCGTGTTAAGTTTAGCTAGATGAGGCCGGTATTTCCTAACTGACTACTCTGAGAAGAAACACCGAAACAAACTCAGAGGTCATAGTCTCTTTTAAAGTCCAGACAATTTGTATTTTTATATGAGAAACATGTAGTTTCATGTCTGTGGTATTCTTTTGAGGAAATACCACGCAAATTTGAGCGGACCTGTCCAGACAGTGCAAGCATTTGTCAGTTATCGTGTAGCTCAACTTAGAACTTAAGAATTTTGGAAGATACTTCTCCTACAAGTATACTCCTTGAGTAATTTCCAAACCACGTGATGAATGAATGAGAACCGGCTTTAAGAACAACGAAATGATCCCACCCGTTTTTCCTGAAACCTGTTCCATAATTTGTCAGAATTGACACTGACGCTGATACGCCCATAACATAAAATACTACCTAAGACCGCAGCCGGATAACCCGTGATACGAAAAACTCTATAACAGGTTTACGCCCATCGTACCTCCACGTTTGTCGCGGCTCATTCAAGTGATCTAGTTCGCAGCATTCACAACTTCACAAGTCACATACGTGACCCAGTTATGGCTATCACAAGCAAAGGGCGCGGTATTCACAAGGTCGGTTGCCTCCGGTTCAGAAGTACCTACGTCACTAGTATTTATATACATAAGGATATATATAGTATTTATTTATATAGTATAGCCTCCGACTTTAAAAGACCGACTATATGCCATCCATTCTTCTTCTAAGCGTGGCGATGGCAAAAATATTTTAAACTAGCTTTTGCCCGCGACTTCGTCCGCGTGGAATAGTTACTTTGGGCTAACGTTAAATTTAACCCCGATTTTGAAGCATTCTTCATTGGCGCTCCGCTCCTATTGGCCTTAGCGTAATGATCATAGATCGGAATAGGTAGAGCTGTTTTATGTACTTGCCATAGGATAGAATAATATGGATATTCCCCGAGTCCCGGGATTTGGTTTTCAAGTAGTAAATTATAAAAAAACTATTCTCGCCTTCGGGACTATTGAAACATTACACTTCCTTTCTGGCGGGTAAATATAAGAAGGACGGGATTAAGGATAGTATAATAAATAGATAAACTTGATTCATTAAACCACATATATTTTTTTAAGTAACAATTTCTTATTCAAAAATCAACAATCAATTAAACATTTTTATTCTGAGGTTGTACAAAAACATATTACCATACAAACTATTTATTTTATACATATTGACAAAAATAATGAAATTCAATAAAATCCCGTAGTATCAGTAGGAATCCCGTGGAATATCCATATTAACATCAATGTTTGCGGTCAATGAACCTAAATAGCTCTACCTATTCCGATCACTGGTAATGATTCTCTATAAATTGACTATTTAACTAAATAAATAATTTTTCAATTCGAACCAGTAGTTCCTGAGATTATCGCGTTCAAACAAACAAACAAACTCTTCAGCCTTATATTATTAGTATAAGTAGCTGTTGCCCGCGACTGCGTCCACATTTCCGTCGTTTTTCGTAACAAAAAAGTAGTCTATGTCCTTCCTCACGGTTCAGTGATTTTGATGTAACAGACAGATTAACTTTCGTAATTTAGTAGGGAAATATAATATGTCAATCTATAATACTGTTGAAAAATATCGCAATACCGAACCGCACAATATTATTGTTAATATCTGTATCACGTTCACATGAGGCTTAAGTACCTATAGAACGAAAATACTTCAGCGCAAAGCTTCCGGGTAAACTATGTTGAAAGTTGACCCGTCCAGCACGTGAATATAAAGATTTCTAGAAATGCTAACCCGGGAAAGAGCGACGTACAACTGACCATGCGAGAAACAACTGACACCGAGATCTACTCCAGCAACACGAAAAGTCTGCCCTTGAGCCTTATTAATTGTCATTGCATAACACACCGATACTGGGAATTGCGTTCTTTTAAATTGGAATGGAAAATTATTTGGTATTATGGGAATTCTGGGAATAAATACGGTTTTTCCTGCACCGCAACCTGTTAAAATTTGAGCCTCGATTGTATTTTGTTGCAACTGGGTTACTTATAGCCGAGTTCCATGGCAAAGTTGTGGTGGTTTTAAATTTCGGAGCAGAATAATAATCAGAAAGCTTCGAACTGCTAAGCTATCGGGAGTTACACGTGTTATTGTGAGTCAACCATAAAAGATAGATATATGCTGTCGTGGGATATTTTTTTTTATTTTTTTTTTATTTAGAATAGGTTCGCGTTTGACCACCATCTCACCTGATGGTAAGTGATGATGTGATCGAAGATGGAGCACGCTTACCTAAAAGGTAAGCGTGCTACCTTTTTATATAATTTTAAGGAGAACATTTCCGTCATAAATGATTTCTGTGTATCTTTAACCATTAAGGTTGCACTCGCGACGGAAGCTTAAAAAATGGAGTAACTTCTCCCGTTTTCCCAACATTTCCCTTCACTGCTCTGCTCTTATTGATTGTAGCGTGATGAAAAGTATACTATAACCAGCTCAGGAGTATGAAAAATAATTGTACCAAGTTTCGTTAAAATCCGTCGAGTAGTTTTTGTTTCTATAACGGTTATACAGACAGACAGACAGACAGACAGACAGACAGACAAAAATTTTACTGATTGCATTTTTGGCATCAGTATCGATACCTAATCACCCCCTGATAGTTATTTTGTAAATATATTTCATGTACAGAATTGACCTCTACAGATTTATTATCAGTATAGAAGATAGATTATGGGAATTCTGGGAATAAAGACGGTTTTTCCTGCACCGCAACCTGTTAAAATTTGAGCCTCGATTATATTTTGTTGCAACTGGGTTACTTTTAGCCGAGTTCCATTGCAAAGTTGTGGTGGTTTTAAATTTCGGAGCAGAATAATAATCAGAAAGCTTCGAACTGCTAAGCTATCGGGAGTTACACGTGTTATTGTGAGTCAACCATAAAAGATAGATATATGCTGTCGTGGGATATTTTTTATATAATTTTAAGGAGAACATTTCCGTCATAAATGATTTCTGTGTATCTTTAACCATTAGGGGCGTACTCGCGACGGAAGCTTAAAAAATGGAGTAACTTCTCCCGTTTTCCCAACATTTCCCTTCACTGCTCTGCTCCTATTGATTGTAGCGTGATGAAAAGTATACTATAACCAGCTCAGGAGTATGAAAAATAATTGTACCAAGTTTCGTTAAAATCCGTCGAGTAGTTTTTGTTTCTATAACGGTTATACAGACAGACAGACAAAAATTTTACTGATTGCATTTTTGGCATCAGTATCGATACCTAATCACCCCCTGATAGTTATTTTGTAAATATATTTCATGTACAGAATTGACCTCTCTACAGATTTATTATAAGTATAGATGAGTTTGGCCCAAAACTCAGCTACGCGAACTCCGCTCGCTGATGCAGACATCAGATCATCAAGAGTGCAGGGTATGCGGAGCAAGATAAAAGGTGGCACATAATGTCTGAGAGGTCACGCTGCATATACATTTGAGATTTGAGCCTTCTGTAAATCCCCATATATACTGGCTATCTTTGCTTCGGTCGACTTGGGTTAAACATTATTTCTATATGTCATTGAAGTGATGCTTTAGAAGTTTAGACTCTTATTGGGTAATAATTATAACCTCTCAAAACTTCCTCTACCGCGAGTTCATTTTCAAAATGTCTTTAATGGTTGTCTTCGTTGTTATGACCATTTCTTAGGTGCATTTATGTTATTCTATACCCAAGAGCCGTTTATGCAGTATTTAGGTTAGCTAGTCATTATATTTATTTATTTATTATTAAAACAAAGCAACACCGATTACATTAAATAACATTGAAGACTTCAAGGGAAACGAGATACTTCTAGTATAGGTCATGGTACAATTGTAGAACCTCCTCTCAAGAAAGCTGTTAAGGTAGTCGAAGACAAATTAAATGGAAATATTCAAGAGTCCTAAAGCTATGAGATAGATATAACTTTGTGAACTATTTCATCTCATTACTGTACAAAGTTAGTCCTAATATAATAGTCTTAAACATTTATTTCTCCGGCCTAACAAAACGAAATCGTCACGACAATATTTTTAGACTTGTGCTAGGGTTACAGGAATATTTTAACGAGTTACCGCGGCTGCAAAACGCAAGGGCAACTAAAGGAACCGCGTAGAATTTTTGGTCAGTAGAAGTCTGACACTCTCATCCGGGTCACCGTCAGGCGGAGGAGTCAATTGATGCTATTCTAAAACTATTTTTGGGAAAAAAGTTTTAGAATAGATGTGCGAGGATCCTGGTTCTATTAAAAAAACAGTCATGTCCTGAAGAGATGTCATAGAATTAACATACACATACCCAAGTACGTTGCTTAAGCTACCTTGTTATAAAAAATCCCTCAGAAGGTCGTTGAAGTCCGGTTTTCTAACTATGCGTCACAGCTGATGTGGCTTGTTACATTAGTATTACAGCTAAGAATACCAAACGATACTATGTAGAGTAGACATCGAAGTAGGTCCTCCATTTGAGCATCAAGGTTGTTGTAGCTCCCAAGTGTTCGGCCACGTTAAAGAGCATTTGAGTACCTACTTCCGCAGCCCCAAAATGTATAATTCTTACGTATTAAATGTTAAACCGGGGTCTGTCGATTCTCTTCTTACGTAGCGGGGCAAGAAAAGGCAAATCCTGCCAAGAATGGTCTTACGCTGATAAGTGAATGGGCACTTGAAACTTGTAAGAGGGCCTCAAGTCACTATTATCTGCTTAGCGTTTTCTCAATTATATCAGGTCGACTTCCAGTGTATCTGGAGGCACTTCAGTACTAGTGTTTTACATGGAACAACTGTCTATCACACGGAATAGATGAATAAGGTTGGAATGGTAATGTGGGCGTGGCGAGCGCACCACATTTATGATACGAAAATCATAGCGAGACCGATTAATTCATTCACCACGTTTAGTGCGCTTCGTATTACTTCGGAACACAGAGCTCTGCTTTAAAATGCCGTGTTGTGCAATTATAACCCGTAAAAATAAAAGTCAGACCGCAAGTATAGAGCGAGGAGGTATATCTTTCCATCGTTAAAACGAAAATAACATTTAATTACAATTTTATTTGTAAAAAGCAAAAAAATATTCTGATCACTATGAAATTTCGAACATTAACAACATTATTGCAACAAGTTACAAAAAGTATACATCACACACACATCGGGCATGTGTATTCGCTTAATCAATGCAATGACCAAGTCCGCTTACATTGCACTGCATGCGCCACACTTCAACCATTGACGTTATGTCCTTTGCCCTGATTGGCCGTGACGCACGGCGCATGTCTATCAACAGTGAGTTACAATCAGTAGCAAGCTCTCGATTTATGTGTGTGTAATTTATTTGTATGCGTAATCCGCATACGTAACGGGCCTCTTGCTTGTAGTGGAGCTAAAGAGTGGGGAGACAAGCGGCGACACGCGTTCTCATACAAATCAGAAACTATTTCCTTTCTAACCTCTTTTATCTGTTCTGTGGTCTATCACCTCCTTTACCCAGTAACTGGGTAGCACGATACCCCTTAGTAAGGCTATCAATGACTTCTGACTAGTTCTGACTATTGCCGACTGACAAAGATGCACAAACGACAGCTGGGACCACCGCTTAACGGTCCGAGGCACGAAAGAATGAAACGTTAAGATGGTCACCCACCCAAAAAACGACCTCGACAAGCATTGCTTAACCTTGAAGTTTTTCCCGTGCGGTTGTTATTATTTAGAAAGAGGGTTTAAACTAATCTCCGGAATTAAATTGTATAATTAGTTTCTTGTCAAATTCAAGGTCGTAGTAATCCGGTTTTATTTCCGTTTATGCGTCATTTTAAAGTTCTCGTATTGTCAATATTTGCCTTCGCGAGGCCGTGAATTACAATCTGTTCTACTTAATAGAATTATCATCTAAGAATAGACATGTAGATTAAATCTGTGGATTTTTCAATCTTTGAATTATAGATGGTAATTGAAAAGGTGATGTTTTTTTTTTGGAGCATGGCAGTCTGAAAGGATTATTGTCATGCTCTGTTGCGTGAGTTTTTGCTGTCATGAAGGCCATCGTATTCTTAAATTCGTACAATTTATGTTATACTGACTATAGATGCTGGCAGGAAACATTCCGAATCATTCCCGTCGAATACTTCGGAAGTATTCTGAAATATTCCGAAACTTTGGGAATATTTCAACTGTCAAAAAAAAACAGGAAAATCGACCTTTGAAGTCTGTTAATATACCAAAACCTGCTCCTAAGTAGGTAAGAACAAATACTTTTCTGAAAACCGCATCAAAACGTGTTTGCTTGCAAGGTTTGCCTTTATTTGCTTTTATTGACTGGGCTATTATACGCGTTAAGTAGGTAGGTAATGATTAATACCTACCTATGCGACTTGCGAATACTCGCGATGCGTACAGAGCTACATACAAACTAACCAAAAACATAGGTAACCCTTTTTCAAATAGCAAATCAAATATGCTTGGCCTGGTTTTTTTATTTCACAACTGACATTTAAGGCTATAATCGCATAGCACTACTTACAACTCGATCGCCTAATGCATGTATTTTAACCAATAGGATGCACGAAGCGTATTTTAGTAGTGTTCGTAATAGTAAGTACCTATTAATATAATGTTACACGCCCTGTACTCACAAAATGCATATTATTTCTTTAATTGGGCGAAAACAGGAAGGGATGTGGTTTGTCACTAGCTGCGCTTCCGCAGAATATTTTCTTAAGTGAGTATGCGTATCTTTGGCCGATAGTACCTACCTAAAAACAAAAGAATAAAAATCCTGTTAATCGCAGGCTAATAAATCTACCTATAAAAATATCAACATATACTTAATCAATCCCATTTATAATAAAATAAACATTTATATTTTACTCTCGTAGCGTACATACGTACTCTCGCAGTGAACAATAATTAACTCACCCACCACACAACAAGCAAACACATTTATTCCCATTGAATTATTCGGGCGAAATATTCGGAAACATTCGATTGCGGGGTACGAATCTTTCTCGCGCGGGTGAAAACTTCTCCGGGGAGCAGCATCCCCTCCCTCTTACCGCACCCCGCTCCGCCATCGCCTGCACGCACGACACGACTCGTGGCCGGTGGCAGTCGGGTGCGCGCGTCGCGGTGCCAGCGCGGCGGCAGCGGCCGGCGCACAGAGATTGACGATCGATGCAAAATACGATTTTTCAGCAAAAAAAGTTGAAATCTTAATAAATAATTAAAAGTTTCTTTAAATCAGAATGATTCAAAATGAATTTATCATTTTGAATAATTCCCATTTAAAGAAACTTTCCCCGAAGTATTCCGGAATTATTCGGAATTATTCAGAAGTTTTGCAACTATAATACTGACATGGTGCGTGAACTTCAGATCCAAAGAAGAGAGAACATAAAAAGAAAGAAATAAAAAGTTTTTATTGCCACAGACAAACGATATACATACAAAATTTTAAACTTATGATAATTCTTGTACAAATAATAGACCAATAACCAGAAAAAAACCCAGCTGAATGCTGTAGATGCGTATTGATAGCTTTTTGGGCTATAGACATAATTAAGTGCAGAAGCGTACAATAAATCCGGAAAATATATACTTTAAACAAACTAAAACACAAAACTTCCCGCAGGGCTTCAGTGTTCCCTTCCCTACCACATAATATGACCCATTACTCGACAGCCTTTTAGCAGTAAGAACAGGCATCTAATGGGCATGCTCATTTCATCATAGACCTCATATATCGCTTACCATCATGCAGGTACGGTTGCAGCCTGAAATTTCGGGAGGGTCACTAACAATAAAATATGTCGAGTAAATGACTTTTCTTTATTGCACAATACAATTTTTATTGCACACATTATAAAACAAATGGAAGTCTTCTGTTTTTATTGGCAAATCGGGTGATAATATTTGGAAAGTCTTAGTTTGCAAAATATTAGAAGATTTTCTATTTGGGGTGTACCATTTTGGGGGGGTTATGTCCCCTGTGACCGCCCCGCTTTTCGGACCGCGCCTGCCATCATGCGAGGTGGAATTCAAGATACATTTTCAAGAGGATTTTTTAAATCGGATATTTAAAAAGATACCTACTTTATAAAATCTTATATTTAATTTAGTCAGGCACTCCTGTTGGCGTTATGCTAACGTTACTTTTGAGATGCGCAGCCATCTAGCCTGATAGTATCATTAGAACTTAAAACGGGATAATTACCGTATGTATCTATTGTTTCTGTTGAGTTTTCGATATTTCAGCACTGTTGCAAGCGCCATGATCACGGATTTTACATCTAGCCTTACGTTTGGTGAAGTCAGAGCAATCGTTGATATTTGAGTGCAACCTAGGTTTTATGAGGTTTTATCAGCTTTACTGATAAAAAGCTTATAGTTAGGTCCAGTCTTAAGTAACATGAAGTTTTGCACAAGAGTTTATCTTAAGTTAAGTGAGCGATAAGTATCTCTACTTAAATAAAGTGCAATTCAATCAGCGATTATCGAAATGTCGAAATATATATGGGATCGATCAAGTGACACTTTGACAGCGTTTAGCAATGCCATTAATTCTTGTCGATGTATTCGTAGGAGATATACCGATACCATTCGGGATATTTCTGTTGAACTTTTTAAGTAATTCCGTAGTGCATTATTTTGATCTTTCTCTTAATGGTCAAATCTCAAATGGCAAGCGTTTGCAACGTAAGCGTGCAAATCTATGATCACATTAAATACATCTTAGAAATTTTCGGCTTTTCAATACTAAAGAATGCATGTATTATAATATTAACTTTCCTCTTGAATCACACTGTCTATTAATTAATGAAACGTAGTACGAAAGATCTACGATGACGGCGGGACAAGACTTTGTTTTATTACGCTATGTAGAGATATCTAATCCTAGACTGAAATTAGACACGTTTTTTTCGTGTTTACTTAGTGTGTATACTTCCCACGCCCCGTCACCTCAGTTTTTGTCAATAACTTTGGTTAAATCGTGATCCATTGAGCCACATTCGTGTTGCTAGTTTTTGTATCAAAAATATTTGCTATTTCTTTTGTTTCCTTGTACAGGATACACTTCTGCATGACTTGTAATACTTCAATTGTTATATCTCTATTGATTATATCTGCTACTGACCATTGAACTCATTTATAGGATTTGAAATGTTAAAAACAATACCTGAACTTATTTATTTTTTAGAGTCGCATAAGAAAAATTACATCAGTGGTGGCAGTGTGACTTGGCGTGTCTTTCGAGACAAAGCTCGTACTTTGTGTAATTATTATCACAACCGCTCTCAAAAATCTGAAGGAACCTTATGATGTCGACGAGGTTCCTTACGATGTTCGTAAGAAAACCGGGATGTAAGACTGTAAAATCCGAAGATATGACTGTGACATAAACCGACCCGTACTGGGCCTACGTCGGCGCATTCCTTCTCGTAGAAAGGAGGCCTGTCAGTGTCCCTGTAGTGGAAATGTTATAGACTGGTGATATTAATGACCCTTTAGGTATATATTACTAACATACCTATTTTAATTGAAAACAACAAGCCTAACTTTAAAAGACTAATAACATTTTCAAATGCTAAATATTAAAACCGAATTGGTTCTTCATGATTATCGTTTAGCAAATATAGTATTAAAAAAAAGAAGACGTCCATCCTTGGACAAGCTTTTATGTCAAATAAACTTCATCATTTGCACCAGACCGTATTTATACGTAATTGCCCATAATTATTAATAAAAAGATTTTTCAACGTCCAACAAAGGAAATTAATAAGTTTCCGTATTGTCTGTAAATATTAAGGTCGCTGCTTGATGCACTTAGTACCTACGTGTATTACTCACACCGATAAAAACAAAACACTTATTCTATAATAAAAACAAATAGGTCTTATATAACCTGTGCTTAACTGTAGCTAAGAAAAAAAAGAGTAGAAATTGGCGCCAAAATTAGCGAGCAAACGCAATGACACATGTCAAACAAATAAAGCGCGACAACGGCCATTGCTATTCAGCCAGTAAAATGTTACAATAACGCGCTGAGCTGCGTTCCGAAACCGAAACGAATAACTTTGCCGCGGGCCGCATCGCAAATGTATCTTGACAAACTTCTAGATACAATCACAAAACTACAAATGATACCTTAATCGCTCGCAATAAAGGCCGTTTTGCAGCAAAAAGAGATTGTTTATCTACAGAGTTACTTTACATGCAAGTTGCCTCAACGTATGACTTGTTCCAGATATGTCAAGGACTGTTGTTTTGTAAAAATACTTTCTTTCAATACTTATCTTTGCAAATACGCCGATAAAATCTCAAATGGTATTTGTTTTGGGTCGTAGTCGTAGTAGTAGGGGTCAATGATTGCAATAATGATTTATTTAGTTTATCCGTTATCCATTTAATTTACTTACTTACTTTTTGTTAGGAAGAGTAAAAATCCAGACTCGTGAAAACTGTTATGAGGTTTTTCCATCTGGAATTTCTTAGAAGCAGCCTCATTTCCGACACGTTTCCTGTGCAATAAGTTCGACTATTTTTACAAAGGCTTAACGTAACTGAAAGAGGCTTTACAAAAGGTGCTCTACCTGTGTAATTACTTGTCTCACCTATCCCTAACTCTTCAATCATTACAGGTGCGAACTCAAAGCTTTTATTTCAAAGTAACCATTTAGAAAAACACTTATTTACGAAAAGGACATTGTTCCGGCTCCATACATGTCACACCTAAGAATCGTTTGAATCGAAAATGACTTAGATAGACTTTAAATATTTTATGGAATCATAGTAAATCAATTTTTACTAACGGACATTTGAAGATACAAAAATAATCAATTTATCGAAATCAGATCCGAAAATAGCCAGGTAGTAAGATTCACAGAATCTTTTATACACAGCCGAGTATACCGAGTATGTAATCTGATCAGAGTCCGTTATCAAGCCAAAGTTGTTAGAATAAAACCATAAACGCATAGAAAATCGCAAAGAAAAGAACTTTGCAATAAAAATTGAAACGAAATGAAATATAAGCACACCAGTGTTGCCAATTACGAAAAGCTATAATACCCGAATGCCACGCCAGAAATTCCCGATTTCAGATAAAAAATTATGGAATACATTTTCTTCTCCAGCTAGTCAATTCAGGTATTTAAATGAATAAAGCGTTAAATAAATATTCTTTAGATATTAATTTATTTATTGTCAATAATAGGATACAGTGCCTATTTGATTTATTGAATTCATACTATTACGTACCTATATGTGATCAACTCAATTTCAGAAATAATCAGTCAATTGAACAAACGAATGTGAGCTTCACTAAGTGAATGAGACAAAGCGTCAGACTGAATAATGCTCTAACTAAAAGCCAAACATGACTACCTAACTAATTTGACTTCCTATACAAATCCTCACCTGATCCGACAATTTTGCACGGAAAGTTTCAATTTTTTTTAGAGATTTGTATAAAACTTGTCATAGCCGGTGTTTTGAATTTAAATACGGACACAGAGCTACACTACTCAATCGTCACAAGAAGCTAGTACAATACAACTGGCGCTTAGTACCATCTATCGACATTTCTATGGAGTTGTTCGAAATTTTCGAGTCAAATACAATTGGTCGACTATTACTCGTAAACTTGTAAAGCTCACTTATGTGTGATAGTTTTCCTTTAAATTTCGTTATATATAGGTACTACTGCCGTGACATTTGAATTTCTAACTATAACCGTTTAGTTGATAGAGGGGGACACTTGACTCTAACGAAAATTGGTACTTTAAAGCTTGATAAGTCACGAACGGTTTACTTAATCAAGAAACGGTCTTACCAAACCCCTAATATTTTTGAAAGACCTATCCAACGATATCCTACACTAAGGGAAGAACGAAAAAAATAAACTATCATACCACTTTACATGTATGGGAGGTACCCTAAATAATTGTTTTTTTTTTCAATATTTTATTTTACCACTTTTTTGACGTTATTTACGTGTATACTCATGCCAAAGTACAACTTTCTAGTACCAATAGTTTTTGAGCTAAACCGCGGACAGACGGACAGACAGACGGACATGGCGAAACTATAAGGGTTCCTTGTTGACTACGGAACCCTAAAAACAGATCTCAATAGTACCTATATAGGGAATAATTTAGATAATAAGCATATAAAGTTGTGTCTATTTTTATCAAAAAGTATCGGAATGGAGATAATTGTATTGATAAATAATTTAATATAATACACACATCAAAAGTGTCTAGAGATCAAGCATTTTTATGCGGATTTCTTGAGATTGAGATGTGGCTTTGTAATAAATTTATGATTTTATAAATTTATATGGATCCTTTTTGGTGCATTTCATAATTTGAAACAGGAACTGTTAATCAAATTCGAGTAAAAGATGAAAATCAGCTGTCAATATTTTCCCTATAAAAACATACAACGCATTGAAGACATTATTAGTGCTACTGTTTCCCTACTACTGATTAAAACCAACGTTATTATGGAGCGGCGACGTCATTTAAGCAGGGAAGAAATGCTCAGAGCCGTGGGAATGATAGAAGCTGGTTCCCGGCAACGTACTGTGGCTTTAGCTCTGAATACAAGTCAGAGTGTTATCAGTCGACTTTGGACACGTTACCGAAGCACTGGTACCGTGGCTGAGCGCCATGGAGGACGGTATCGCTGCACCACACGGAGACAAGACCGATACATTCAAATCTTAACTCGAAGAGCTCCAACAATAACCGCCATGATGTTAGCCGTGAGGCTTCATCACTCTTCAGGGAACTTAATTAGCGACCAAACAGTCAGAAACCGCTTGCATGAAGTGAACCTTCATTCCCGAAGACCGCTACGGGTACCACCTATAGCAATGCACAATCGTAGGATTCGATATCAATGGGCTCTTGAACACAGAAATTGGGCAGAAGAACAATGGCGTTTCGTGTGCTTTTCTGATGAGTCTCGTTTTGGTATGAGACCGGATACAAGACGTATACGACACTGGAGAACCCCTGGACGCCAACAGCGATTAAAATCCTGCCAGGAAGTCCATCCTTATAGTGGTGGAACCATCATGGTATGGGCGGGTATTTGGATCGGCGGAAGAACTGAGTTGATTTGGATCAGAGGCAACCTCAACGCTCAAATTTATGCTGAGACGATTGTATCTGACGTCATCGTTCCTCTACAAGTGCAAATCGGTCCCTTATTTCAGTTAATGCATGATAATGCACGACCGCACACCGCAAGAGTTGTAAGACAAACTCTCGCCGCAGCTAACATCAATGTCCTGCTCTGGCCTGCTCAGTCGCCAGACTTGAACCCGATTGAGCATGCATGGGATATGCTACAGAGAAGAGCTCTGCCGAATATGGAGGGTATCCAGTCGCAAGAAGACCTTTTTTTGTTGTTGCAACGAACATGGGCGGCCATTCCACAGCGTGATTTGGATGAACTCATTTTGAGTATGCCAAACCGATGTTCTTGTGTTGTTAGTGTTCGCGGTAGAAACACGGATTATTAATTGTTTAAGTTACCCAATAAAATTTTAAAGAAAACTGTTATTTCAGTCTTTTTTTCGAACTTTAATGTTAGTGGTTCATATGTCAAAAATCCCTTTATTAGGAAAATGGCAAATTTCTTTATTAATGCAAAGTTGACTTGGTTTATCGTTACTGTGACAAACGAAAACACTTTATTTGATGAATCCTTAAAGAAAATTTTAATTAATATCAATCAGGAGAAAAGTTATTGCAAAAATATATGTTGATCCCTAGACACTTTTGATGTGTGTAGTTTTAACATACTAACTGTTATATATGTATAGATTGTTGATTATATTTATAAATAAAACGAATTTAGAAATAACATGTTTGTTTGTTTTCTTTTGATAATAATTTATATTTAGTAACGGAATGGAACGAAAATAGAAGTATACCCGTGGAAAATCTAATTTATTTATTAAAATACTTATCAAAATGGTAATAAATTATTATTTTCTAAAACATCAAAGATGGCCCTAGCCAAAAAACTCCTTGTAATGTAAATATTATGTAATATAAAATTTAAGTCATATTTTTTTTACTAGACATGTTTTAAGATAATGACCCAGCTGCAGGTTTTGAACGTAGGTAGTCCTGGTTTCGACTGCCGAGGCTGATGCACGTTACCTACAGTTTTTGTATTTGTCTACAAAGGACAAGTCTTAAAAATATAGGTACCTATAAAAGGTAGGCGATTAAAGCCAAAATCAATTTAATTCAATTATGAATGTTACTTTTGATTATAAAAATTTACACGATTTATCAATAAAAAAAATCTTATAAAGGATATTTTTTTATTGATAATAGGTTCGTTTTTGGCCACCATCTCACCTGATGGTTAGCGATGATGTGGTCGAAGATGAAGCATGCTTACCTAGAAGTACCCTATTCACTTCTGACTTAAAGACCCCCGGGTTATAGCTATCAGGAAACACAGAGTCTGGCAGCGAATTCCACTCCTTAGCCGTAGGCATAATGAAAGTATTCCCAAAACGTTTTGTGGGTATGGGTGGGATGCCCACCCACAGTGTGTTTTTTACCTCAAAAAAGTGACATTTTATTTTTATTGCCCAATCCTACTAAGCTTTATATAATAAATATATGACGAGAACTCCCAGATGACAAATTTGAAAACTTGATTTTTAAAAAAATCTTAAAGTTTTCGTGACCTTCACGGAAAAAATATTGAAATTAATTCTTAAAAAAAAAGTTAATCAGAAATCAGTGTTAAATTTAATGCAGGTATTTGAAGCGATCTTAGGCGCGTATCATTCCGTTTTTATTTCATCAAAATTCATGAAAATATTCACAGAAAAAAATGTTTTACTGAATTTCGTATTTATTTTTTTATTCCTTTTATAACCCGAAGTAGAACCTCTACTTAGAACCAGTAGATTCCTCATACTAAGGTTTATCACCCGTAAAAATACTACATTCCACTTCGGCGGAAGTTTTGAGAAAACTATTTTCAAAAATATATGTTAGGGCTGTCAACTATTTTGACCTTTCTATTTATGATGAGATTTTTTTTTTTTAATTTGATATAAACTGCTTGTGTTAGAGTCAATACATATAATATTGCAATCAGTTGGTGATGTGGTACACTTTTTAAGTGGACAGTAAAAATCACAAATATGTGATACTAGCTTCCGCCCGCGACTTCGTACGCGTGGTAAGCTTTTCCCGCGCAAATCCTGATCCCGTGGGAATTTCTGGATAAAAAGTAGCTTTTGTGTTATTTCCGGATGTCAACTATCTACTTACCAAATTTCATTCAGATCCATTCAGTAGTTTTTGCGTGAAAGACAAACACATCCATCCATCCTCACAAACTTTCGCATTCGTCGCTCGCATAGCGTCGCTCCTGGCTGCCTTCTCTTCGGCGCAGGCAGAGGCAAACCGAAAGCTCGTCGAGTCTCTATTGACATCGCACTCAGGGACGCCGCCCAGTGTGAACTCCGGCACTGAACCGTCACCGTCATCGTATTCTGGGAATCTCGTCAAATTCACCTCGCGCTTCGATGGTTCGTCGGAGTATCCGGAGGCGGTCGAGGCATTCATAGACGCCGTCGAGATATTTATGGATTGCGCTTCGGTCAGCGATGAGATGGCACTTCGTGAACTCCCCATGTTACTTCATGGGCAAGCAGCAGTTTGGTGGCGTGGCATCCGTCATGAAGTTACGTCATGGTCAGAGGCTGTCAAGCGCCTGCGTTCGATGTATGGCATACCACGGCCACCGTACAAATTATACAGTGATGTTTTCGCTGCTGAGCAAGGGTTGGAACGCGCCGACGTTTCTATCGTAAGATTACGATCTCTGTTGGCAAAACTACCGTATCAATTACCAGAGAAACGAGACTGGACATGATTTATGGTCTACTTCACAAGAGAATCAGGTAGCGGTTATCAAGAGACTCTGTGAGTAATATTGAATCGCTGATAGAAAAATCTCGCAGTATAGAAGAATCGTTGTCGGAGAACTCCGCGTCGCTGTCGTCGTCGTGTTTAACTACGAGGCCTGCCCGCATGCTCAGCGAGTGTGCAACACGTCGCTCCGGGATCAAGCTCGACGCCGCCGCCGCAGGTTCGCGCCACCCGCGCCCCTACTGCGCTGCGCAGTCCACTCGTGAACGAGCGCAATCGCCGCGTAGTGATCAGTGTGTGAACAAAAGTGATAACACTGATAAGAAGTTGTTCTGCGTGTATTGTAAGGCGCGAGGACACGTACGAAACTCCTGTGATAAGCTAAGTAAACGATCTCTTTCTACTTACTCTGGCACATCTTGCTATAATTGTGGTGAAAAAGGTCACATTAGAGTTAATTGTCCTAAAGGTAAACAAGATAGCGCCGGAAATAGTAACTCAAATGTTAAGTCAGAAAATGTATTTCTTCTGTTTATATGTATAGGTAGTAAGAAGTTATGTTCGCATTTTGTTAACGATAATAATAAGCAGGGTCGGCCTATCGTGCGCGTGTGTGTACAGGGATATCAGGGTACCGCGTCGGTGGATACCGCCGTGCGTCGTAGTACTGCAAGTCATTCTCTTTATTCCTTACTGAAACGTATTGGTTCAAACTTTCGCGCCGAAACGATGTCGTTGAAGCTTGCGGATGGTATTGCTAGGAATAGTGATGTACTACTGACGATAGTTAATATTCAACTGGGTTCATTATCGATACCTATTGAATTCATTATTTTACCTGATGCCGTTAACAACAATACTCTGTTAGGCATTGATTTTATTATTAAAGCTAAGATGGTTATCGATTTCTCCAATTGGACTTGGCGTACAATGGATCAGCCTCGTACACCTCATAGCTTGTCATGGGAATCCGAACGCGAACCCATTCAGTGTGCTTCCGTGAACGTACTGAGGACGGATGAGGGCGCTATGTTATCAGAGTCGGAGAGGTCGACGTTGGGGAATCTTTTATGTGAGTACTCCGATATTTTTGATTTAGTCGGAGAGCTTACACCATTTGCGGAACACCACATAGATACCGGCGACCATCCGCCTATTGCTTTGCCCCCGTCGTTTTTTTTTACACGGTGGCCACCGTGTAAAAAAAAACGACGGGTTGCACTCCGAGAGTGCCGGCAGAAGTGAAAACTTGAATATTAACGTTGTGCATTTTTGATATTTTGGAATGCTTAGGGAATAATTTTGCACGAATTGCTTTAATTATCAGTATAAAAGTACTATCTTTTATGTGGTAGAATACAATATTTATTTATTGCGCTATCGTACACAAACATGACAATTTATATTACATTAAAAAGTTTGCGCAGGCATACATTTTCGCCGCGCCGTAGAAAGAGAGGGGGATACTTCCTCTCCTACGCCGCGCCGGCTGTCTACTCTCCGTCCGTCTTACGAATTTTCGATCAGGTCACGTGTCCTGACGCGAGTTTAAAATTTTTTACCCATTACAAAAAAGTGCAAAACGCCGCAAAAGAAGTTTCCACTTCAATAATAAAGTGTCCAATACAGCCTGTCCCTAGCGACGCCCTCAGACGTCCGGACCCCACAGGATTTAATAATAATATTATAATATACTTTTATTTCAGACCAAGGATCCATTAAAACTTGTTAGTATAAACTTAAAAACTATGTTAGTAGGAATACAAAAATCAAAAGTATACACAAAACAAAATAAGACACACAAACAAACACACTGAATTTGGCACATGAACTCCCGCTCTCACGTGTACACCCTGAGAAAAGGACCATCAATTTTTTCCGATAAAGTGGCGAGAATACTGTTGGTGCTGACTCTGAATCGCTGCAGCATCGAGGCACAGCGCTTGCGTATGATAGCATAGAAATCATCCAGCCGCGCTATAGCAAACATTCCTGATGCGCTGCAAAACCTAGGCAACCCCAACAGCATCCTCAACACATTATTGTACTGAATGCGCTGAGCGTTGTAAGCCTAACCCACAGGCTGCACGAGTAAAATGATTGGAATTTAAGCAGCTGACAAGCATAAATCTAGCATCCATTCGTCAATTCTCATGGTGAACAAACGGTTTTCTATTAATTTACCTTTTTTCTATGTTTTGCCTAAGTATGTATACAATTAATATATGTATAAATTAACAGTTTGATTTTATCTAAACTCAAATTATTCTTTGGACTAGCAATTGAGTCTGAGTTGTTATTACATAATAGAAATGCGTGCGTACCTCGGCCTACAACGTGGATTACACATTTCTACAAGTTCTGCATTTGTTATAAAAAAACACCCTGGTACATAACAAATGATAGGTTACACCACAATTTGGGAATCCGCGAGTTGTCAGTATGTTTAAAAATTTAAAATAACTATTTAATTATGTAAATCTATTGATATGAAGCACAAAATAGTACAAATGAAGAAAAGATTATTAATTATTAATTTTATTTTCCCTTGAGAAAAATGAGACTTTTTATCTGTGAGTCACGTGATTAGAAACACCAATCAGAAAACGAGACGTCATCGTTCAATATTTTGACAGCTGACTGGTTATCTTTAGTTGGTGCGTAAGACAAATTAAGAAATAACTAACTAACTGCTTGCACTGTCTGGACAGGTCCGCTCAAATTTACGTGGTTATTTCCTCAAAAGAATACCAAAGACATGAACCTACATGCTTCTCATATACAAATAGAAATAGTTTGGACTTTAAAAGAGACGTTGGCGACAAACTCAGAGGGAGTTTGTTTCGGTGTTTCTTCTCAGAGTAGTCAGTTAGGAAATATTGGCCTCATCTAGCTAAACTAAACACGCAAAAAATCATGACGTGTAAAAGTGTTATTTATAACCAATTTACAAATAAATATTTCATTTCATTTCATAACTAACTCTCTCTCTTCTGATTCATTTGTCTTATCGTCCTGTAATAGTTGTTCGATGAGTTCCTTTTTTTGTCTTTTTAAAAAAGCAGATAGATAGATATATTATTTATTGTACACCATAACAGTAAAACAAATATGGACTTAACAACTAAAAAGGGTGATACAATGGGCGGTCTTATCGCTAAAAGCGATCTTTTACAGACAACCTTTGGATGGATTTGACAGAAGTTCTATCCACTTCTTGCGAATATCTCTTTTGAAAGGGACATGAATAAATAGTTTCGTTCGCGTTTTTATAGTAGTATTCCCACAACAAGGTACTGCACAGCACTGATAATAATTTTTCACGTTCATAATAGAGTAAAATATCATAAAATACCCGAAGTACATTTATGTGCCAAATGCCAGGAAAGTTGTTTTTTGAACGATGACGTCATACATAGTCACGTGACCACAATACCACGATTTAGGCCATAGTTTTTTAATAAATTAAAAAAATACTTATAATTTAATTGAAAGGTTAAGTGATGAATAAAATATTATTTTACGAGTACACATGAAGCGCTTCGAAGCGTTTCAAACAATTTTTACAAAGTTGTCAACTCGCGGATTACCACAATCAACGAGGAAATAACCAAAGCAATGCCTAAATACAGAGACCGTATCCTAAGCCACGTGAACGAGCTGCTGTTGAGCTGATAAAGCCTAGAGTAATATTCTCAAGGCTCAAAATACATAGGCACTTGGACTTGTGTGCTTAAAATGGACATGTATATTCATATTCGTCTTTTTCTCGGAACTACATAACAGTAAACGAAAAGGCGGTGGTCAGTTCCTGAGATACAAAGACGTGCTCAAGAGGCATATGCAACTGTGTAGAATTGACCTCTCCACCTGGCAAACGCAAGCCACTAAGCGCCCTGAATGGAGAAGGGATGTTCAGGGCAGCGTTAAGCAGTTTGAAAATCAGAGTCGGCGAGAATTGGACGCTAAGCGAGAACATGTCAAAAATAAACCACCGTCTAACATCTCCTACTATTACGTGAACGGCGCACAGTGGTCTGGAAATCGAGCTCCATACTCATAGAAACTTAAAGTAAAGAATTAAAAAAACAAAAATTGTAATGGCTCTGGTATACCTCCCTTTACATAATATTAACGTATGGATGGTACAAGTCACACTACACGTGAGAAAAAAAAGATTTATGTTTTTTTTGTATGGGAGAAAACACTAAAAGTACGTTTTTTCGAAACTTAATGGAACTGTTAGGCTGCTGCTTACACGAGCTATAGTCCCATACACAGCGATCAAGATGACATACAATTCATGTACCTTTAGGCACCGCTTCGCACGTAGCAAATTTTTGAAATTTTAAATTTTAGAAATGTGATTTTTCAAATTCTTTGCCGTGGTTAAATATCGTTGCCGATCGATTAACTTATATTATAGTTAGATTTAGCCTGCTAATGACCTTTATGATGACAATCATTAAAAAAGATATTGATTGTATAGGTTTTTGTCCATTCCAAGAACTACTTAACTCATTTGTTAATTATCGTGATTAAGGTTGAGATATAATTAGATACTAATGACATGAGCATTAATGTAATGCAACTTTGGGTACCGCTTCGCACGTAGCAAATTTTTGAAATTTTGAATTTTCGAAATGTGATTTTTCAAATCTTTGCCATGGTTAAATGACGTTGCCGATCGATTAACTTATATTATAGTTAGATTTAGCCTGCTTTATGATGACAATCATTAAAAATATATATTGATTGTATAGATTTTTTTTTAATTTCATTCCAAGAACTAATTGTTTTTGTTTGTTAATCACCGTGATTAAGGTTAATATATTATTAGATACTAATGACATGAGCATCTAGCAGGGCCAAATGGGCCCTAGTCACAATACAATTCTAATGTCTGTAATATAGGTAACTAATTAGAGAATAGCGAACGATAATGAGGATAGTTGTATAAAAACAGGACATTTGAGTCTAATTTTATCAGTAGCTCTCAGTACTTGTGCGCGCTAACTTATTACCTTATACCTATTTGTTATTGTGTTATGATGGAAGATTTTGGTACCAATTTGGATATTTTCATGTTTGTGGCAAACAACAGTAGTTTTTCACAGCCCAATATTTTATTTTGAGAATAATGTTGAATTGTCGGAAAATGAAAAGAAGGAATTGAAAGAATTCTGTCAGAGTTATGTGAGTAACTTGAGGAAGAAATGGATCTCGTGTAATCGCACGAGACATACATATATAAAAAAGTATGTGACATGGCTGCAAGAGAACATCAAATGGCCTGAGGTCGTGAGGTAAAAAATGACTACTTCTGTAGTGTCGCTAGAGCAGCAACTGTTCCAGTTCCGACTTTGGTGTAAATGAGGGTGCATCAACATCCTACACACCGGAGACGTGCAGTGTTGGAACATCAACATCAGTTGTGACGCAGAGAAAACCATTCGTGGAGCTAAGCCCACTACAGAAGAGAAGGAGAGTGAAAGAGCTCCTAACGCATAGCACTGAAAGCCTTGCTCATGCAACTGGTTTGAAAGCACAAAACAAGAATGTAGCAGATATCATTAAACTGGTATAGGAGCATCCCGAAGAGGCTACAAAGATAAAGAAATTGTTAAATACAAAGAAAACTGTGCCTATATATTCCGCTGACAAAGCTTTATGTATTTTGACCTCATTGAAGCTTTCGAAGTGGCAGTATATAACATTAAGATCTTGTGCAAAAGAAGAAGGAATACCACTGTATCCTTCTTATACTGCCATCCTTGAGGCGAAGAAGGACTGCTACCCTCCAAAAGACACCATTGACATCACGGAAAGAGAGGTAAAAGTAAAGATTCAAGCAATTTTGGACAAAATTGTGACTAGGCTTGGAAAATTCTTACGTGTGGAATCTTCGCTGGATGGCAAAGAGTTGACACTTATATGCAAGTGGGGCTTTGATGGTGCTTCAGGGCAAAGTTTGTATAAGCAAACTATGGCAGACGAAGACGATTCCAGTATTTTTATGTGTTCTTTTGTGCCTCTGCGCTTGGTTTGTGGCGATGAAAAGGTATGGGAGAATCCAAAGCTATCTTCCACCATGTTTTGCAGACCTATTTATTTTAAGTTTTCAAACGAAAACAAGTTAAACATCGTGGAAGAACAGGCGTTGATTGAGGCTGAGATTGAAGCACTGCAGCCTTCTATTATGGGAAGCCATGTTGTAAAGCACTCAATGACTATGACTTATGACCATGGTAGATGGCAAAATCATTTCACAGCTATCAAATACCTCATCGCAGACATGTGATATATGTAAAGCTACTCTTCGGAAATGAATAAGTTGGAGAAGATCTCAAAGTGAGTTTTCAATAATTTAATAAATTAATGTCACTGCAGTACTTCAATATTTATATTCTTTTTATTAATTTAACCATTTTATTTTCAGAAAACCGGTTTCAACAGAAATGTTCAAGTACGGGTTATCTACTCTTCATGCTTGGATCAGGTGTATGGAGTGCCTTCTCCATATTTCATACAGACTGGACTTTAAAACATGGCAAGCCAAAGATGCAAGCAGTATTTTTTTTTTTTTTTTAATTAATGTTTATAAAGCGATCGGAAAAACCACATACTTAAAATTCATGACCTCAAAAACTGCTACGTGCAAAGCGATACCCAAAGTTGCATTACATTAATGCTCATGTCATTAGTATCTAATTATATCTCAACCTTAATCACGATAATTAACAAATGAGTTAAGTAGTTCTTGGAATAGACAAAAAAACCTATACAATCAATTTCTTTTTTAATGATTTTCATCATAAAGGTTTAAGGTTTAGCAGGCTAAATCTAACTATAATATAAGTTAATCGATCGGCAACGATATTTAACCACGGCAAAGTTTTGAAAAATCACATTTCTAAAATACAAAATTTCCAAAATTTGCTACGTGCGAAGCGGTGCCTAAAGGTACATGAATTGTATGTCATCTTGATCGCCGTGTATGGGACTATAGCTCGTGTAAGCAGCAGCCTAACAGTTCAATTAAGTTTCGAAAAAACGTACTATTAGTGTTTTTTCCCATACAAAAAAAAATATAAATCTTTTTTTTCTCACGTGTAGTGTGACTTGTACCATCCATACGTTAATATTATGTAAAGGGAGGTATACCAGAGCCATTACAATTTTTGTTTTTTTAATTCTTTACTTTAAGTTTCTATGAGTATGGAGCTCGATTTCCAGACCACTGTGCGGCGTCCTCACATGTAAAATGTGTGCCCGCACGTTTACTTATAAAATTGGTTACATCAGTCATGTGAGGACACATAACAACTAACGGGAATGCAGTCTCTATAGCCGAAATCGGCTATGGAAGCATCATCATCATCATCATATTCATAAATATACACCGTCCTTGCGTGTGCCAAAGTCGCTATGTGTTATTTAGTCATTTTCATTCTTTTATGCAGTTTCAATCGTTAATTTAATACACACATGCTGTAAAAACAGCTATCTGATAAACGCAATATTTAAAAAGTTACCTTTCAATATTGCGTTTATCAGATAGCTGGTTTTAGAGCATGTGTGTATTAAATTAACGACTGAAACTGCATAAAAGAACGAAAATGACTAAATAACACATAGCGACTTTGGCACGCGCAAGGACGACACGTCGTCTTCATTGACGTGGCCATATCTGATGGATGGATCTGGACCACAAACGATCCCTTTCTAAATTCCAATATGCGTGTTGCCGAATGTCCGTTAGGAACAGATTGCAGTAAAAACTTTAAAAATAAAAAGTTATAAAAAACCAAGCAATTACCTTTCTCTGAAAAATCTAAACAGACACCAATATTCGTTCCACAATACATACCAACCAATTTCAACAAACAACCCAATTCATCTCCCTGGCACTATCTGTAAGCAAACGGTGAGGTGATGCGTATGCGCATTGTTCACACAGCGGATGTTGCGGTACAAAGAATAGGTGCCCATTTGTATTAGATCGTTACGCTTTCCTTTACCTTGATACATCGCACACTTAGAATGAAAATTAACTAACCCAAAAATTTGAACTTTTGGCGTTAAGCATGAAAGACTTTAAAAAAGCGATGTTGAGTAAGTTTAAGGCACAAATCTCTGACCATAGGCTGTCCCTTTATTACTCGTTATTCAGACCCCTACTGCAATGGGAGTTTAATTTAGGCTCATCTTATTTACAATTCCAGGAATTTCGAGTTATATCACTTTCGTTCTAAGAGTACGACATTATTGTGACTAATTTATTTAGAAGCCTGTTCTTTGGTATTGTGCATGCGCTATTGTTCAATAAAGGCTCCTGGATCTTCTGGTTCATGATAGTTTTTTGTGAGTGGCCCTAAGAGGTTACTCGTTGCTTTATTGGACTTATTTATTTATTTATTAATGTACACACATGACACCTAATAATTAAAAAAAGAAGACAAATACGAAATAAGAGCACAAAGGTGCTGTTTATTTCTAAAGAAATTTCTTCCCGCAGACCTGCGACAGGAGAGTTGATGACTAAGGTACCTGTAGCGACCTCGATTATAGTAATTAAAGCCTCCAGCCAGGGCTTATAAAAACTTACAAACTAAGCGACTCCATGCAAAGGATGCCCCCTGTACGGTGCAGAGCCTAAGAGGTCGCTGCAGGAAAACAGCAAGGGTCGGACTGGATCAGACAATAAAATTGATGGCTATGTAGCGAGTAAGCATGTTGTTCATTAATACACTACTCATGAATCTAACCCCAAGAGTCAAGCTACTAAGAGCTATAATAACGTAGGCACCATCTGGGCTCGCTCGTCCCATCGAAGACCTAATTAATCACTTTACATCAATCAGGCGTAATCGAGATCAACAGCTGGCTCATTCGAAAAAAAAACTGTAAAACGAAAAAAAAATGCAGGAAGAAGAAGAATTTCAAGTCGGTTATCTGTTCGGTAAAATCCTATCTTTGATAAAAGGGTCTTCCATTCGTTGATATTATGAGACTACTCAGAAGGACAATTTTGCTGATTCCATCAACGTCTATAATAAACTTCTTTGCGCAATAATTTGACATGGCTGGGCACCGCACTCCGTAAGTCTAAGGTCATAAGTAGCAATGCACTGCAAGTGTTTCAAAGCCCATTGCTTCATCCGCGCACAACGCATGCTTCAAATTATTAGTAGTCAGTCAATGTATGCTTAAATTAGCAGGCCGTGGCTTTTAGCCAACAAGGTAAGTACATATTTATTTGCCTTCGACGTTTTCTACATTTAAATTACCCTTTTATTTTTGTCAGCTTTTTCGAGGGGTAAATCATTGAGTGTGTCCTTACACTGTGGCTGGAGCGTCCCAGACTCTTACTGACTAAAAACCTACCCTATTTCTTAAGTTGCCTTTGCGTTTTGGAACTGCGGTATTTCGGTAGAATATTTCCACAACCTTAGAAGGCTACTCAGCCTCAAGACACTTTAACACTAAATGCTTTTGCACCTCTGCATTCAACCTTCTTTTAAATCACCCTTAACATTATGTTCCGACAAAGACAATTTTTAAAATAGATAATGTCACACACAATGTCACATTACAAATTGTCATCAAACCAAGACTGAACCAAATTCTATCCGATTTACAATTGAAAGTTTCAAAATCTGCCCAATCTAGCTCAACAATGTTATAGTGCCCGTCCGGGAGGTCATCAAAGAAAAATAGAAACTAAAATATCGGTGCAGTGATGACAAAAAGATGAGTGAACGTATACTACACCATGGCACCAAAAACAGAAGGATGGAAGGCAAAACTTGGACCAGGCAAACAACTAAAAATGAAGATGCAAAAGCAGAATATAGTGAAGAAATGGGGACGCTTGGATCCGAACGATAAATGGGAAATCACGTCACCGCTATCCACTGCCGTTGCCATGACCGGCGCTCTGGTCGTCTTTGCTATAATCATCAGATCACTGTACTTGACGTATATAAAACAGGACGCAACGCCGATAAGGATGTAATTAACGAGGTACATTAATTTGTTGAAGACGCTTAGTAAGTTGCTTTATCATCTTCTTTTTAGCCTTTTCCAAACTAAGTATGTCGGTATCGTCTTCCAGTCTCACCGGCAGTCATACAGCTAAGTTACATGGAGCCTATCTGGCCTCCACAAGTGAGTAATAACATCTGACTACCTGTCTGTCAAAGATGTACAAATAACAGGTGGCACAGGAATCTCGGTGTGTTAAGATGGTTATTCATCCACAATCTGACCTCAGCTACGGTCGCTTAACCATGAAGATCAACCCGTATGTCTGTTGCCACAACCACGAGCTCCTTGACTAGTTGCTGCTTTCTAATAACGATCTCCTTAAAGTTCTATGTTCAGCCTTAGATAAGAATAAGAATATTTATTTGCATAAAACATGGTACATTATAGGTCTTAATATAATTACATAGATCATTCATGTTTCGCCATTTATTAGCATACAAATATTTAAACAATAATTTTTGTTCATTTTATATATTATTATACACATGCTTACTTATAAATTCTTTAATAAATATTTTTGTATTTTTTTATGAATGGTAAATAATATTATTAGTCTATAATTAGGTAATCAGTAATAACATTAAAAAAAAATCAGTCGCGATATGTATCTGTTACCTTCTTATCAAAAAATTCCTTTACACTATAAAAACAATTATACAAGATATTAGTTATTAGTATATAAGATACTTGACATATACTTGCACTGTCTAGGCAGGCCCACTCAAATATGTATGTTTCTGTTCTCAAAAGACCACTCAGACCTATGTACACATGGTTCTCATAATATGAAAATCATTTTTTGGTAGTTAATAAATCGCTTACTGTAAAATTGTGCTTTTGCAAATAACATGTTAAACACAGAAGCGACATAATTTAACCACTACAGATTGTATGGACTTTGACATCTGAGTTCTGTTTCGGTGTTTCTTTTCAGGGTAGGTAGTCAGTTAGAAAAGGTCTCATCGAAAAAAAAAATTATAATTAACAATTTGCCAAATAGTAATAATATCAGTTTATCAGTTTAAAACAAGGCTATCTTTAAAAAATACTCAACGTCACTAATAAAACGTTATTTCTTCCAGAATTTCATATTGGCTAAAAATATGAACAGTTTCAAGTTTTCTAAATGTTCAGCTTGCTGCTCCGGAAAAAGCAAACGCGAATTTACAGGTTGAAGAAATCAATCTACATGAGAAATCTTAAGCGGAAGGGGGCAAGCTATACGGGTTCTATGGTGACTGTAATGGCGTCTCCAACCCAGCTGCTGAACGTCGTCCTGTTCACCGGGATCCTGTTCATCATCGCCATCACGCTGCGCAGCCTGTACCTCAAGCACAGGGTCATACCTGCTCCAAATCCTCTCATAATCCTACCTCCGAGGAGAACATTTCGACACTAGTTTGTTTTTGACATACAGTTCCAATTCTTGTTTTACTATGTAGTTTTATTCATACCTACTGCAGGCATGGGTCTTCGCACTTAAAATTAGTCGTGTGACGTGATTGTATTTACAAATTTAACAAATAAATTATTACGCCAATAAAAGCCCTTACATCACACCTGTGTCAATCACTGACCTTTCGTCCTTTATTAAGATCTCTACATTCATCGTCGTCATCCATCCTGTCCTAATCACAGCTACTTGGAGTCGACGCAACACGTTTTCATCAACATCACGGCCTTCATTCCATTCGACACATTCCATCGATTGGCTCCTTGGTCAAATGGTTGCAAGTACGACTGCTGAGTATAAGGTCTCGAGTTTGATTTCCGGTTCGGGCAAAAAGTGCTTTTAGATGTTTCAGTAGAAGCCCGAAGTTTGGAAATTGGCGGTATGATACCCCCGTGCCGTTAGTCCTGGTGGCCAGATGCGTGAAAATTTGATAACCGGTCTGCTACCCAGTTACTGGGTTGTAGAGGTTAGACAGGCAATCACTCCATGTAAAATGTAGCTGTGGGTACAGCTAAGTATTAGTGTTTTACGTAAGAAAACATAAACATGGTAAAAAATCTCTATCTCTCTCTTTAATTTGTTACTATTTTTTATACAGTACGTTAACTAACAGAGGGCGTTCCCGTTAACCCGCAATAGTATAAGCACATCAATTAGATCGCCGCACACCCGGCCGGCAACGTCGCAATTTATCTATGAATGACACATAAACAAATTGCGACGTTGCCGTCCTTCAAGTACGCGTGTACAGAGTGTTTCTTTGACGTGTCAATTTAACATTTTTAGTGAATATTTTGATATTAAAAAAATAAAAACATTTTGTTTTCGAATGGTAATATTTTTTTAGCATGTATGGATTCTATACTATTGCGGGTTAAGGGGAACGTCCTCTGTTAGTTAACATACTGTATATCCCAGCTGTTTTATGTGTACCTATATATATGTGTATTGTGTATGTAGGTTATTACTTATGTATTGTATATAAGTGAATAGTACACCATGGACGACCCGCGTATTTATTTTCTCCTGCTGTGTCAAATCCATCCAAAGGTTGTCTGTAAAAGATCGCTTTTAGCGATAAGACCGCCCATTGTAAGACCCTTTGTAGTTTTTAAGTCCTCATTTAATTCTGTTATGGTGTACAATAAAGAGAATACCTATCTATCTATATAAGTACGGGTACAGATGATGGTGATGATGATAATGACACAAAGTAACACAACCCACACTCTTTTCATAGAGGAAAGGCTTGTGTCTGAGCAATAGAAACGTTAAAGGCTGATTATGTTATATTATGTTAACACAGTATTTAGAAATTACAACTAACAACAAAAGGAATAGATAATCATGGATGACATGACACAACTCGTCATACGACGCTGTCGTAAACTTAATTTTGTTGGCGAACTCGTACGAGACATAAATAATGCGTTTTAATTAGTGTTGCTAGTTTCGACATGAACACAAGAGCAACATATAATTAATAAGTACTTATCTACTGCTGTTTCGACAGACTGCAACGATGCTAATAGTGTTAGGAGTCGAAAAGCTACGTTGTGATGTATTTTCAACCGACGACAAAAAGAGGAGGTTATCAATTCGACGCGTATTTTTTTTTTTTAATGCATGAAAATCGATTACTCTAAGACGGCTGAACCGATTTGGAAAATTCTTTTTTTGATTGAAAGGGTATACCTACTTCGAAATTGGTCCCATTTACATAAACGTCAGGATCTGATGATGGGATCCTGGAGAAATCGAGGGAACTCTTCAAATATTATAGGCACACCTATGACGTTTTGGGTATTTATTATAGTAACTTGTGCAGTTGCTCTCAAAAAGTACCATTTGAGGAAGTGGAACTGATGATGAAGACCACAGATGGCCGCCGAAACTACTCAATAATAAGTATTGAGTGGATTGCGATTCGATTACTTGAATATGGATGTTAAGCACTTTATGCTCGTCACAATGCATATGGTGATGTAGAGCTGATGATGAAGTCCCAGGAGAACTCCTCAACAATTAACGGCCCAGCATTGGGAAAAACAATATTTTGTAAAAGGTTATAAGTAGTTGACATTTAGGCTGTTGAAACTAGGTAAATTAAAAATAGACCAACTTAAAACAGTGAAATAAAAACTTTTTACCAAAAAATTAAACCGACTCCCAAAAAACACTGCAAAGTGAAAAATAACTTTCATTTCGGAAGTCGGTGCCAAAAACGAAAATACAAAACTAAAGACACCGACTACCGAAATTAAAGTTATTTTTCACTTTGCAGAGTTTTTTTTTGGAGTCGGTTTAATTTTTAGTAAAAAAATTTTTTTGGATCCCAACGAGCACATTAGTGGAAATAGCAGCCTATTTTGTTACTTTGGGTTGTAAAATAGCGGTTTAAGGGTTCAAAAAGCAGTTCAAAGTTGCATATCTGCATCCGTAAACGTCTATAGCTATAAAAGTTACTTAGGTGCTATAAGCTGAATCAAATACTACCCTAGCCTTCACAGTAGTCCACGGTAGAACTCATTTACCACTCACACCTTTATATGAGAGTTACGAAGGTCATTCTGCCACTCACAGCTGCACAGTGGTTTCCATTGTAACTTTTATAGGTTATAGTTATAGTAACCTCTATTATACTACTATAAGCTTCATTATAGAAATAATAGAAACTCATACGCATACTATAGTTACAAAAAAATCATCAGTGTTACTAAGGCCTTTAGTAGCAATATTCATTCCCTGCAGGCTCAATCCATTCGCCATTTTACAGCCGCTTTTGTAACTATTATAAAACATTTAATAAAAATGGATGCTAAACGATTAAGTACGTAACTAGATCTTATAACCTCAAAAACAGGAAAATAGGAGCTTTTTGTGGCTGTGAGTTGCACTAGGGTAACAAAAATCACTGGAAGCGTTAGAAGGGTGAAAATTAGCGCTATGATTCTCAAAAGGGAGTTATTAGAGCTAAAACTGCAGGTTATGACTACATTACAATGACGCCATGATGTTTTAAGAAAACTTATAATTCGCTTGCAAATTGAGTTGATATACATTGGTTTTTCAGTTAAATGTGCATTAAATGTACCGGTAAATAATCGGCCACTTGCGAATAGTAAGTTATCGACACGTAAAAATACGGAAATAAAATTTATTCTGTATAACAAATAAAAAATATCACATATCTTTTGTTAATTTTTTAAATTTCATAAAAGCGCGTTAAAATTACTCGAAAATTATCTTATATATCTACAGTAAACTGGACAGCGTTTTAAGTATCTTTATATATCTTGCTAATACAGAATACAAACTTTTACTTATTTTTGTTTTATTTTCATGATGGCGACGAAAACACTTTACCAAAATATTACAAATAATGTCAACTGAAGATATACAATAAAGAACTATAATCAATTCATTCGTTCAAAGTAGTTCAAAATCATTCAAAAGTAGCGCTACGAGAGCTTTAGTATAGCGTTAATAAATCGTTATAGCTATTAAGGAACCTTTATGCAACCGTTGTGCAGGTTAAATGGAACTTTAGGTTGCATAAATTGGCGCCCAAATAGCGCTAAAGCGGCTGCTTTAAGTCTGTAGTAGACGCTCTAGCGCTTACGTCTATTACCATAAGTAATAATCGGATACGCTCCAAAGCCCTAATGCAGCCCATTTGTGCTAGTTGGGATGTATGTTATACCTACCTGTATTTTTTTCTGGGTGGGAATATCATCGAATGCCTTCTCCCGCTCTGGGTTAAGCGGAGTCAGACTTCTACTGACTAAAAACCCACCCTGTTCCCTCAGCTGCCATTAAATTCCGGGGCCGCTGTATCTCGTTAGAACATTCCCGCAACCGATGTATCTATACCTACATCTTCTAAGAATACATGATGAAAATTAAACTGTCTGTCTGGCTGTGATTTCAGGATAACTGTTTTCTGAAGTGCTTATAGTTAGTTACACGATACTAAATACCAAAGAAACTCTTTTAAAATGTTGTCTGTCAGTTTTTCTGTCTGTCCGGGTTAATCACTGGAAAGGCTGAAACGATTTTATGTGACTTTTCTACAGACACAGCTATTGTTAAGTTATAACTCATTGTTATTTACGAAACCAAAAACCAGTGCTAAATCATAAATCTACGTGCTCATCAAAACTTCGCCAAACAACAGAAATTTTCAGGGTTTACAATTTTATTGATCATACAATTTAACCTCTCGTCGAAATTTCCTCATACGCCTCCTCTAGCGTAAAGTTCTAGTCATAACAAGCCATTAGCAATATACCTGCTAGCTACATATTCCGCTTTACTGAGATTAGATCACACAGAATCCTTGAACTTTAGATAAATTCACACATCCTGAAGATAAAAGCCTGTTTAATGAGTAATTAACCATTATATGCCGACGTGCAGGTGCCGCTAGTAAAGTATTTTTACTTCCTTAAACATTAAAATTTTGGATTCGTTGGTGTCCTTCATGCTGCCTAAACTGTGGAACAGGTACCTAAATATAAATCTGCCTGTTTACGCAAATACCAACAACCTAATGTAACGTTGGTGTCTATAGCCAGTTATCGATATTTACTTAGATAATACTCATACATTCCACTTAAACTAATTGTCAAAACAGTCGGAAATAAATCTTCGCGACAGAATCACGTCTATTTTTTTCAAAAATCCTCCGACCAAACACAACTTCAACCCTAACAAACAAAAATTTTGAATTTGAACCTTATTGCTGTAATTTATACTATCTATACATAATTATAATAAACTAGAAGTATCTGTCTGTGAATTTATCTTATCTTAAAGATCGTCCGGTTAAGTAGTAACCAGCCTTAGTGTGCTGAACTAAGAGTGGCCCTATAAAAAAAAAGACACTAAAACACAAACCTACGCCTATTGCCCTTATTTCGAGAAAACAAAACTGCCTCCATGATAAGGATGGAAGTGAAAATGATTCCTTTTTCTTACTACTTCGCTGTTCTTTTCAGATACATTTCGTTGCTGGATCTAAGCCAGTTTCTTCATATCTACAGAACTCGTCGAGCTTATTTTGGTCGCTATCATTCATTCTGGCTACCAGGACTTGCAGTGGTTAGGAACAGTGTGGCAAATTTGTCCTACAAAAAAATGGAGTAACCATAGTCACTGCGTTATGTTAACTTATGTTTCTAAGAAACAGCGCAAGGCATTTTAGCCGTAGGTTTGGATGAAACTTCTGAGTACCTACCTCCGAGCTTCTGCGTGCTCTTACCGATGGCTCATTTTCTACAAATAAAGTAAAACGACCACAACGTGCATCTGACAAATTTTAGAAAATTCCTTATTCGAAAATTCCTTCGTTCGTTAAATGGTAATTTTAAAATCTTTGTCCTTTTACAGTTAACATAATTGAAGTAAGTATAATACTCCTAATACTAATTTTAATGGCATTTTGATATCATTTCTGTTACAGTAAAAATACGTTTGTTATTTCCTTTATTTCTCCTCTTAAAAAAATCGCCACATCGTTTTCGTGACCAAACCATTGCACACTACGCAGCGATTCTTATCCCTCAAACGACAACAAAGATTTGCGTTACCAATCAATACGTACACAGCAGGGAGTGTATTAAAGCAGGAATAATAATAGACCAGTAGAACAATGACAAATAAAATCACACCTCAAGACGCCATTCAAAATTGTTAATAACAAGCTAACATACGAATTCGTATCAACCACGCGATTAGCCCAACAATCCTTCATAACATAATCTCACAATCTCGGTACAAATGGTCAACCTTTCATCGGGCTGTAATTGTTTTAGCACGGCGCAAAAGGCCACAGGTCAAGGTGTCTCCGATGGGCATTGTTCGATTAATCTGATCAGCTGAGGTCACTTCCCGGCTTCAGACGAAACTGAGAGAATAGCTCAGTAGTACGTTGTGAAAGAATTGGGTGAGTGGCTTTTGTAGAGCGACAAGGGCGAAGTTGACGAGTAATTCGTTTGGTAAATCAAATCATGAGTTTTTTAGTAGAGACTTAGGTCTCTCTCCAAGGTAATTGAAAACCAGGGCTGGGTGTCTTTCGCCCAGCAAATACTGAGTTTGTAAACGTTTCGGTTGGACATCTTCAGCGTAATATTTATTGTTATCTTGTTGTTGTAAGTGTCTATTGTAGTTGTTGTGTGTCTGTATTCAAATAAATGTATATCTACTCTATTCATCGGATTTTACGGAAAATTTGCGATCCATAATCAACTTCTGACCCGCCTTAGCTACTCCATTGGTCTAGTTGTACGAAATCCGGGTTGAGCAAAAAGTGCTATGGCGATGGCTAATTGCTAAATGGAGTCTACCCAAAACTGGACAACAAGTTTAGCACTGACGGGAGCTTCCATTAAGTCCTGTAGTGAACAGTTGACAGGACACGCAGGACAAGAAATTAAGTGCGCCATGGCTTGTGGAGCAACACCACATATACACTCCAAGCCAGAGTCATCAATAAATCTCTACCTTAACAGATTTTCTTTGCAACCTGGATCCACAGTCTATTTAAAGACATCCAGGTCAACCGTTGCAGTTCATGTCGAGGAGGTAAATTCTCAGCTGGTGGAACGAATGGGCTTACAAGGGATGCATTTCACGATCGACGATCGGATTACCCTTGATATGGTTAATATGATTCTTCCGTACGCTCTGAATACTATAACAGAGATTATAAACTGTTCCATACGAACGTCTGTGTTCCCTGATCAATGGAAAATAGCGTCCGTGAGGCCATTACCGAAACATGCCAATCCTGTTGAAATAAAAGACTTACGTCCTATAAGCGTTTTACCATGTTTATCGAAAGTGTTAGAGAAGGTCGTGAGTCAGCAATTAACTAATTTCCTGGAACACAATAATGTGTAACCGGACTTGCACTCTGGTTTCAGAAAACAGCGCAGTACCTCCACTGCCTTACTGGATGTAACGGATAATCTTCTATCTGCCCAGGACAAGGGAATGTGTTCGGTGTTGGTATTGCTAGATTTTTCACGGGCTTTTGACGCAATTAATATTTCGCTATTAATATCTAAACTAGTTTATTACGGATTTGACCCCAGCGCTGTGCAGTGGTTCCGCAGCTATCTTAGTAATAGAAAACAGTGTGTTGATTTACATTTAGGTGATGGAACTGTTTTAACATCAGCTCTTACTTGGATTGTTAGAGGCGTCCCGCAGGGGTCTATATTAGGAACTATTATTTTTATCTTGTACTGTGCAGATATTATAAAGTGTCTCCAGAAATGTAAATACCATATTTACGCTGACGACGTCCAACTCTATCTATCGTTTATGCCAGATGATTACGATAGGGCCATCCGAGATCTAAATGAAGACCTTCTTAGAATTGCTGCCTGGTCTCAAGAAAACTGCTTGTCGCTAAACCCAACCAAAACAAAGTACCTTGTATTTAGCACTAGACAGCAATTATTTAAACTTCCCTCCACCCTTAACCTAGAATTGATGGGTGAACCAATTGAAAGAGTTTTCGAAGCGCGCAATCTTGGTCTCATAATGGACAAGGACCTCCGGTTTGAAAAACATGTAGCCGACTCTGTACGAAACTGTTTCTACCGACTGAAGGTTTTGTACAAGATGAGGCCCTACTTGTCTGTTACACTACGCGAGCAGCTTGTCGAGACTCTGGTATTGTCTAAGTTAAACTACGCGGATACAGTTTACGGCCCTCGCCTATTAGCCCGCACAGACCGTCTTATTCAAAGGGTGCAAAACGCCTGTGCCCGATTCTGTTACACAATCCCCCCTAGGAGCCACGTAACGCCCGTACTTAATCAACACTTCACACTCAAAATGAAATCGAGACGCAAGTTGCACTTAGCCTGCCTTCTGTTCGGTGTGCTAAAGCATAAAAAGCCAGAGTACCTGTACAACAAGCTAAGTTGGCTGACTAGTACACGAGGGTGCGAAAGAAGGCAATGCTCACAGCAGCTTGCGTCTCGATCTCACCGCATGGCAGCATTCAGAGGCAGTTTCCGTTATGCGGCATCAAAAGTCTGGAATAATCTGCCGCATCCGATTAGAACATCCAACTCGTCTAATTCCTTCAGAAAACGTTTGCGACAATATTTGATAGACGCACAACGGAGACTGGACATGGTACATTTAAATGTTTCTTTGATATGATGCTGTGCCAATTTGAGTGGAATGTGGTGGGTTTGTGGTGTACGGGTAGTGCGCGTGCAACTACAGGGAATACACATATATGTATTGTATATATATTTATCTATTAGATTATTAAATACTTTATTATTATTTCTATTCTGTTTATATTTTATGTTTATCATTATTATATCATATATCATAGAAATGATTGACATCCGTACACTCACCATTAGGACCAGTTGAAAACCAGCGTCGGACACTAGTTGGCCGGCATTTTGCTGAACTGGGCCTATTTGGCGCAGCCGTGAGTCACACAGTATTATTAGTAGTCCTAGATGTGTTGAATTCCATTATTTTTTAATGTATAATTTCTTTTAATAATAATAAGATGTTGTTTTTTTTTTTTTTACTGTGTGTACGTGTGGCATGTGTCAATAAACGTATTTTCTTTCTTCTTTCTTTCATTTTCTCGCCACAGCTTTGGGCGCTCCTTAGGCTGCTCGCCAGTAAGTGGTCATCCCACTATATGATTAAACTTATTATGATTAGATTATGACAAGTATGATTTTAAAAGTATAAATCAGGTTTAGCTATCCAAACCTGATTTATACTTTTAAAATCATGCTGTACAAATTGTATTATAGAAAAAATATAAGAATACCGTAGATCTACTAACCATATCAAGGCAAACACACATTTCTCAGAACAATACAAATACCAAAATAAAAAGTTAATCTAACCGGTTAACTATTAAATATTAACCTTTGACGATTTGCGTGCGAGCTACGGGTTGTCATAACATGACGGATTGTGCGCTCGGACAAAAGACTGCTGTTCATATATATTGAGGACCTTGACCTAACGAGGTCTGGTCGATGAATGGACTCTTGCGTTCTTATAATCGTGTTTTACAAGCATTTAGGCGATGTTTGGGTACAATGTTAATATATTTGCCCCGAGGGTAACTAGGTATGTAGCGGACTGAATTTTGTGCGATTGAGTTTGCAGAAAGCTCAGGCCGGTACTTAAAATGCTTAATATGTGCTATTATAACCGATTGTGATGAAATATGGTACAGATTAATACTGTTGCCCCATACGCACAGGTTCAGCAAAACGACGTACAACTAGTGCCCGACGAGTGATCAGAATCAAACTTCTGTGGGACTTGTTTTACGTATTGCTATAGGACGAAACATTTTTATAATGGATTTACGAACATGGTGCTGTAATTAATATAACAGTGTACATAATTTGGCAATAATAACAGCCGTCCGTCGTCAAGTTCAGCAACGCTTTCCAAGGATGGTTCGTAGATGGGTGACTTATCGAGAATCCTCCGTGTCTTGGAGAGGTACGTTAAACCGTTGATCCTGGCCGTCATTTAATTTTGTAAATCTTCTGAAAATCTGACAGCAGCTGTACCAAAGGGTAACATGATTGTGTTACCAGCTACTACTACTTTGACAGGTCTGTTGGCCTAGTGGTCAGTGGCCCTGACTGCTATGCACAAGGTCGTGGGTTCGATTCCCACCCAGAACAAATGTTTGTGTGATGAGCACAATCATTTGTTCTTTGTTTGGGTGTAATTTATCTAAAATATGTATGTATTTAGAAATATATAAGAAAGAAAGAAAAAGTATTTATTGCCAACAGACAAACGACATGCTAACAATATTAAAAGCTTATATAGTTCCTTAAGACTAGAGTTAGTAATTGGTACTCATAATTATGTTAGTAGGTATTAGGTGGGTGTTATGGTAATTATGTATGTTTATCAGTTGTCTAGTACTCATAGCACAAGCTCTGCTTAGTTTGGGACTAGATGGCGTTGTGTGAAAGTTGTGGAATATTATTATTATTAATATTATTACTGGATTGATGAGGTTAGAAAGACAGTCGCATGGAGCGTTAAATTCTAGTACTCAAATACATCCGGTTAGATTGGTAAAAGGCTTGATGTTGATACATGACGAACTCGCAAAGAGGAAACTATTTTTAAGTTCCATTTCGCACTTAAGCATGATTTGTGGCTTTTAACAGCATCTGCACAAGTCTGCTATACTATGAACGAAATAAAGGAAAAGTGTTTATTTGTGCTAAGTAAGTATTACGCGTAAAAAAATACTGGCCAATTAGGTAAGTGTCGACAATGTATAGTTAAGAGTTCCGTAACTTTAAAGCCATGACAAGAATAAGTACAGCCCTCTTGATTAAATTTATGAAAAAATAAATGACGTAAAAATGCTATTTAATAATCAATCTACAACCTTAATATAATTTATCACAATTTACTATAGTATTACAAAGTTACAATATTTTTTTTTAATTCTTACGATATTTTTCTTTTCCTATACATTCAATAAGTTGGTCGACTACTTATTTAGGTAGATTGTTAAACTACGATAGTTTTTCCTCTAACATTGTAAATACTTTTTACACACCCAAAAGTAAAGTTTGGTTTGGTAGAAGGGGAAACACAACAATCGAACAAAAAAAAACAATACACAAAGCTAAATTTTTACAATATGGTTTTTAATTGAAAAATGGTACAACCTGAATCGTATTTGAAAAACCAATCCCATCAGAAACGATGGGACGACAAACAATGAATCATCCTCACATTACCTGTATTGGGGGTACCTTAAATAAAAGATTTTATCCAAATTTTATAATAACTATTTGTAGACGTTAATCTTACTAATCTTACTATCTTATCTTATCTTATCTTACTTCTTATCTTACTTCTTACTATCTTACTTCTTACTAATATTTCTTACTTTTCTTAATCTAATACTAATACTTACTTATACTTAATATTATAAATACGAAAGTTTGTGAGGATGGATGGATGTTTGTTACTCTTTCACGCAAAAACTACTGAACGGATCAGAATGAAATTTGGTAAGTAGATAGCTGATATTCTGGAATAACACATAGGCTACTTTTCATCCCGAAATTCCCACGGGATCGGGATTTGGGCGGAAAAACCTACCCACGCGTACGAAGTCGCGGGCAGAAGCTTGTATTTTAAATGCGGAAGTTTGTGAGGATGTATGGAAGTTCGTTACTCTTTCACACAAAAACTACGGAACAGATCTGAATGAAATTTCGTAAATAGATAGTTGACATCCTGGAATAACACACAGGCTACTTTTTATTCCGGAATTCCCACGGGATCGGGATTTACGCGGGAAAACCTTCCCACGCGAACGAAGCGATCGCGAGCAGAAACGGTTACCTAATATCTATAACCATGCCAATTTCTTCACAGCTAACTTCCTTATTTTACTACGGAACCCTAAAAAGAAACAAAGTTAGTGACTTATACAGAGCTTAATGCTAAGCATTACTCCAAGCAACACGTAGTCATAATACATTAGATAAAGCCATAATGTCCGTTATTGTAAAGTTCAAATAAATGTAAAGGTTAAAGATATTATCAGTACGAGTTCTATAGAATTTAATATGGACGTCGGGTATTTTATAGATATTACGGCATATTAATTGCAGGAAATCTTATTTACCTACGTTGCGATTACCATTTAAATAGACCTAGCTGTTGCCTATGTCCCGGGATAAAAGGAGCTTATTTGAAATATCAGTGACGTGTCGCAAGTTTATCGGTGTTTAGGGAGTGTGCGATGGAATAGCATTATCAAATTCCGCTAAGCTAGTTCCATCATCGGACTACAAGACGAACGGCGATGCGCTATCGTTACATGGTGGACATCTCACGCATACGCACAAAACGTTTTGGGAATAGTTTCATTGTGCGTACAGCTAAGGAGTAGAATTCCCTGCCGGAATCTATGTTTCCTGATAGCTAGGTATAACCTAGAGATCTTTAAGTCAAGAGTGAATAGGTTACTTCTAGGTTATCGTGCTGCATCTTCGACCACATCATCACTTACCGTCAGGTGAGATAGTGGTATAAAACGAGCCTAGCAGCTATAAAATTATTACCTCTATCTCCAACTCTCTCCATGCCAAATTTTATCAAAATCGTTTCAGCGGTTTGACAAGCAGACGTACTTTCTTTTTTCAACCGACGACAAAAAGAGGAGGTTATCAATTCGACGCGTATATTTTTTTTTTTTATGTATTATCATCAGTGATCGGAGTAGGTAGATTTTAATCATTTCGGGTCATTGATCCGAAACCCTATATATTAATATGGACATTCCTCCGGAATTGGTGGATTATTAAAAAAAAAACCGGAACTTATGTAGGAATTTTATTCTGCCAGAGTGGAAGGAGTCATTTGATGATTTGCCATCCTCAAAAAAAAGGTAGGAATTAAAAAAATAAAAATTAAAGCTTCGATCGGAATTAGATTGTTTTTATTATTCAACAGATAAATAATGAATTTATTTAGTTTTTATACCTTCCTTTAAATTTTGAATTGAGTAGTAATATTATCACTACCAACATTAACAATGTTTAATTGAATCCGGAAATACCGGAATTACTTTCCGGGAAAATGGCTTATCCATGTTATTCTTTCTGTGTGCATTTATGATACAAGTACCAAAAATCAATCTAACTACTCCGATCACTGATGATCATCGATTACTCGAAGACGGCTGAACCGATTTGGAAAATTCTTTTTTTGATTGAAAGGGTATACTTCGAAATTAGTCCCATTGTCATAAACGTCAGGATCTGATGATGGAATCATGGAGAAATCGAGGGAACTCTTCAAATATTATAGGCACACCTATAGTGTTTTGGGTATTTCTTATAGTACCTTGTGCAGTTGCTCTTGATAAGCACCATTTGAGGAAGTGGAACTGATGATGAAGACCCCAGATGGCCATCGAAACTACTCAATAATAAGTATTTCGTGGATTGCGATTCGATTACTTGAATATGGATGTTAAGCACTTTATGCTCGTCACAATGCATAAGGTGATGTAGAGCTGATGGTGAAGTACCAGGAGAACTCCTGAACAATTAACGGCCCAGCATTGGGAAAAGCAATATTTTGTAAAAGGTTATAAGTAGTTGACATTTAGGCTCTTGTAACTAGGTGAATTAAAAATAGGCCAACTAAAAAGAGTGAAATAAAAACTTTTTACCAAAAAATTAAACCGACTTCCAAAAAACACTGCAAAGTGAAAAATAACTTTAATTTCGGAAGTCGGTGCCAAAAACGAAAATACAAAACTAAAGACACCGACTACCGAAATTAAAGTTATTTTTCACTTTGCAGTGTTTTTTGGAAGTCGGTTTAATTTTTTGGTAAAAAGTTTTTATAATATAAGAATGGATTATATAGGTAATATATAATAGTAGATTATGTAGATAATGATGGCTGAAGTGGAATAAGGCTGTAACCTTATTTATTTTATCTATGGCTGTAACCGAATGTACCCCAAGAGATGAAATAATATGCTGGGCGTGAGCCAAGAAGATCGACAGACGACACGTGATGATTTACGTAGACGAGAACAACATACAATGATGCGATTGCATGTATGTATGTGAGTAAATAATGCACCACAGAATACAAGCAAAAATTTCATTGTTACGACAGCAAAAACCAAAATAACACAAGTAATCGCTGATATATTTTTTATTGATGTTAGACTCGCGTATGACCACAATCTCATCTAATGGTACCTAAGCGTTGATATTTTTTTAGAATTCGTTGTTATAGCGTCATTAGAAATACAAAATCTGTGAATTTTTCATTAAAAGTACTTATCCTTCACTTACACTTACACGCAGTGTCGACGTCATTTTTTTTTCGACATTTGTGATATGACATTTGAGATACACTGGACTGAGAATTCTTAAAAACTAAGTATCACCTCTGCCACAACAAACTATAATATTTTTTTTCTTCTTGTCTGTATATTTTATGTGTATTAATTGACTGACAGATAGACGGACGTTGAAGGCCTGGTGCTGGTTAATTTTCGAGTACAAAACCCTAAAAACGAGAGTCAGTTACACCATGCCAGCACGCTGAAACAACTTTCTGAAATCTTGCCGAAGCTTTTCCAATGAATTACTTCATTATTAAGTTACTCAATGGACTTGCTGCAACACTGATAACAAGTATCGACCTTCACTTCAATTACACACTTCTGGCTCAATTTCCCTTTATTATTTGCACATAACAACTACAACTTTCGCAAAATTAAGTGAGTGTCATACTGCGTCGGGAACAGGCAGATGTTATCCACTGCTTGTGACCCTAAATGGAGGTTCTAGCTTTACAGGATATTTTGCTCTATTAGGTAATTTTACAGGAGTATTATAAATCCTGTAGAGAGCACAGAAAATAAGAGGGTTCCGAATGCATGTATGAGGGACCCTTACACCACAGCTTACACGATCATAAAATATACGATACCTACTTCTTATAAACTGATTTTGGGTGGTACCTAATTTTAAGATATAATTTTATAAATATATCTTTACCGATATACGATACCCTTTGACACGAAACTCTTCCTTGAGGAAAATCTCAACGAACGACTCCAAATTCGTATTGTATTTAAAGTTTGCAACTTTATTATTTACTAGCAGTTGCTCGCGACTTCGTTCGCGTGAGAAGTTTTTCCTGTGTAAATCCCGATCCCGTGGGAATTTCGCAAAATTATTTCTTAGCGGATGCCTACGTCATAACATCTACCTGCATGCCAAATTTCAGCCCGATCCGTCCAGTGGTTTGGGCTGTGCGTTGATAGATCACTATGTCAGTCAGTCAGTCACCTTTGTTGAGTTATATATATTTAGACTAGTATTTGCGTGTTGCGCGAGGTGCAAGAACCTCGCGAGATTGTGAAAAAAAAAAATGAGGGGGTGGGGGCGATGGGGGGGGTTGCACAATTATTTCGACTAAAGCATTGCCCCTCTAAATGAATCTGAAAAGAAAATGTTCCAAGTCTCTTAATTTCCGAGATCCGCCTAAAGGGGAGAGAAGGGGGGCAAGGGGGGTGACTTTGAAAAACGGTTTTTACTTTACCGAGCCTCCTCTATACGAATCCGTAAAAAAAAAAATACGGGTCTCGTATTTTCCGAGATACGATAGGGAGGGGGGAGAAGGGGGGTGAAAAGGGGAGGTTTGGCACTTTTCCCGTAGGTTTGAGAGTTACTTGTTTACGAATCTGTCAAAATATACCCACCTCCCATTGACATAATTGTTCTCCCAGATGGTGGATCATCTGGGAGAACAATTATGTCAATGAGTGAGTGAGTGAGTGAGACAATTTTCACTACCACGATAAATCCTATCTATTTTCCGGGATAAAATATAGCCTATACGGATTCGGAAGAATCCCTCTAAGTAATGGTAAAAGAAATTTTGAAATCGGTCCAGTAGTTTTTGAGCCTATTCAATACAAACATACAAAAATACAAAGGTTTCCTCTTTATAATATTAGTATAGATGTACATACATAAGACTTACAAGAGAAAAAAACTAATACGGACAAAAGAGCACAAAGGTGCTGCTTATTTCATAAGATTTTTTTTTACTTTTTGCTAGATAGGTACCTATAAAAAAATAAAAATAAAATAAAATATTTTTATTTCAGACATATTGGGTCCATACATTTTCAAAATCATCAATTTTAAGTCATCACAGACATGTCACATCGAATAAATAAATTATAATGTAATTTAATTTAATTTATTAATTTAACCTATGTGGGTAAGTATTTGTAAACCTAAGTACCAAAGAATGTGCCACTATTTCAACCGCGTTATAATATATTTTCTAAAAAAATTTTTACTCGTTATAGGCTCGCGTTTGACCACCATCTCACCTGATGGTAAACGATCATATATGGTTTATGATGAAGCACGCTTGCCTAGATGTAACCTATTCTCTCTTGACGTAAAGACCGCCACGTTATAGCCATCAAGAAATACAGACTCTGGCAGGGAATTCCACTCCTTAGCTATACGCACAATGAAAGTATTCCCAAAACGTCTTGTACGTATGGGTGGGATGTCCACCATATAACGATGGTACAGCGCCGTTCGTCTAGTAGTCCGATGATGGAACCGGGCTTGCTGGAATTAGACTGTGCAATTCCATCGCACTCTCTGAAATATAACCGATAGACAAAATAGGTATCTATTTTGCGCTTATCATTCATAAGGAGAGACCGTAAAGCCCGATTTACAGTTGAGGGGCGTCTCGTGGGGAGTTGAGGTAAAGAGAGGTTTCACTTCTACCACGTGTGAATTGCACAAATGTTTTTTTTTACAATTCCTTCACTAATTAATCGAAAGGAACTTCGTTCCATCCGGGTGTCCCTTGACACCTCTCAAGTTTTTTTATTTTCTTTTTTTCTTCTCGGGTAAATTATGACTACTCACTCGCCTACGTTTGGACGCTACTTACAACTTACTACTTATTACTTAACTGTCTGAGTTCTTAACTGGCTACTGTACTTATTGAAGTGTAAATCGGGCTTTAGAGTCTAATTTTGCTTATTTTATTTATTTATTTTATTTTTTATTTTTATTTATTTAGAAAACCAACCGCGATACATTAAACGAATGATAAAATATGTGTAATACCCACAGTTTTGTATGGCTAATAATAGGTTTCCCTGTTTAACTTATATAAATTTAGAACATGCGAACGAACTTAATAGCAAAACTCAAAAATATTATAAAACAAACATTGAGGTAATATGTACTATAACAAACAGCATAGGTAGGTACATTTTATACAAATTTACAGAAGTAGTTACTAAGGCTAATTTGCTATTTATCTTCAAATAAGTTTTTTATAAGTGCTTTGAATTTAGGTTTAGTGTAATTGAATAAATCTATTTGTGCGAAATTTGTGTTATATGTTCGAGCAATGCGGGTCAGTACACAATTCTCAGAGCCGGATTAACCCTGTCAGAGGCCCTAAAGCAATGGCATTCTCGGGGCCCCTTTTCTTACTTTGACTGACCAAATCGTGTGTGAACTGAGGAAACCCACATAAAGGGCTGTGGTTTTTAATATATTTGTTTACTTATTCCCAGATTTGTTCTAAAATTGTTTTAATTCTACTACTAAATCTAACGATTTATATTTTGTGAGATAACAGTGAGGTCCCTAAGTTCACACGCACGTTAAATTCTCGTTCGAAGAAGCATGTTTTCTTGGTACGTGCATTGGGCCTGGGCCCCTAGTTGATGCGGGGCCCTTAGGCAGTTGCCTACTCCGCCTAATGGTTAATCCGGCCCTGACAATTCATAGCGTAATTAGACGAGTACCGAGGTACATGTAACATTGGCGTGTGACGTGTGCGCCTTATAGGCGTATTAAACCTTATCTGTTCGACCAACTCCGGGCAATCCAGACGCCCATTGATTATATCGAAAAGTAAACACATATCCAGTACTTTTCGCCTTTCATCGAGTGTAATCTGTAATTTTCAGCTATCAGTTCACCTATCAGTTGAGCCATTACTTCAACATTATTATTATAATCTATGTATTCACTTGAAACGCTTGGGGGCAACTCTTGCGCAACTAATTATATCATGAGTCCCTAAACGAACGTTGACGTAAGAAAGAAAGTGATGTCCTTAACCGAAACTAGTCGTATGCGCAGTGAATTGATAAGGTCGGTTGTGCCATGGATTGCCATGTGAGAAAAACGAATTTACCCCTATCAATAAAATAAATCCGGCTGTCATTTGTAAGCGTATGACAGTCATTACGGAAGAAGACAGAAAATGTGACACAAGTCTTGCATAAGGGGTATCGTACGTGCAGGGGCATAGCTAGCACCGTATCAGTCGTATCAATAATACGAGGCCCCTGCGGTACAGCCGTACAGGGCCCCCGAGGTACAGGGCCCCCGACGTATGCCAAAATTCGTAACATGTTATTCACAGTCTCAAATTCTCATAGTGAATGAATTATGACTATATGATACTCTGTAAATACTTTTGAGCACGCTCCCCTTGCTTTAGCATTTTCTACATACAAAACGACAATAAAAACTCAACCTATTTTAGTATCTAGGTACCTTCTGATAGATCCATTAAATGTGTTCATTTTCAAGGCCTCTCAAGGTACTATTTCTAAGCTAGTAGAAGCAATTTTGTACAAAAAGATAAACTTTCAAAAACATGTGATACGGGGCCCCATTAGGACTAGCTACGCCACTGCGCACGTGTTACCCAGCTTTTGAGTTGTGGAAGTAAGATAGGCCGTCGCTCCATGTAAAACACTAGTACTCAGTGGCATCTGCTTAGGTTTACTGACAAACCCAACATAGTTGGGAAGAAACTAAGCAGACGACGAAGTCTTACAATAAAATGGGTCGGGCCCAAAGAAAATTTCTTCACTCCAGCCGCATTAATTATTTTATTACAATTACTAAATAAATATAATATGTTAACATTAGAATCTAGACGTAAATTTTTAGAAGCCAACGTTCATAATTACTTCGATTCCATTGACCTCACAAGTAAGTTATGTTATGTGGTCCCCCGCACTGTGAATAAGCGTAAAGTCCGTGCAGGTACATTGTTCGCAGTAAATACCTGTCGGACTAATTCAGGACTGCGTTGCCCTATTCGTCGTGTGGTGGAATCTTATAATAGCAACTTCATTGATATTGATATTTTTGTATGTTCCAAATCGAAATTTAAGTCCAAAGTTTTTAAAATCTTATCCAATGCTAATAAGAAATAGTGTAAGTCCTTTAATATTATTAACTTAATACGAGTACCTATATGTCAACCGTTTTAATTATTTATATTAATGAATTGTATGAATTTATAATTGTATTATAATGATGTGATGTCAATTTCCTTATTTAACATAATTTCAATTCTTGTGATAATAACGAATAATCCTAAATTTTGATTTTTAGTTTTAATTAGTTCTTTTTTTAACGTGTATTTCATTTTAAATAATTAATTAATTGTATTGTATTTACTTCATAATCTATGTTTTTTGTTTGTTTTTTTTTTTCTTCAATTTATCTACATATCTGAGTAATGCTAATTCTAGTGGCACTTTTTACCTTATCCTAATATTGTTATCATGCGGATAATGTAGTGGGCTGCAATATTGTTAATACTTCATATGTATATTATTGTTATTTGTAGACGTTATATATTGTAGCTGTTTATTGTCCCATAATAAATAAATAAAAATATTAAGTACGGGTTCTTTGAAAACAAATCGTATTTCCCTTGTTTGAGATAAGTCGATTTAATAAGCTATCAGCATAGACTTTGCCTTCGCATTTCTCAACAAGCAGGTTTTAAAGGAACAGGTTGACAATCGTCATCCATTTTGAAGCTGAACTATCATAAATAATTAATTAATGCTTTTTAATAGATATCCATAAAACTTGTAATTTTACGCGTTACAAATTATGAAATTACCTAGTCTTACGGCAGAGCTTGAAAGCTGGCAACACTACACTGGCGTGCACGCAGGAATGCAAGGCACACGTCTCAAATATTTAAATGTAGGTCGAAATTCGGATTAAGGTGACCAATGCAATAACAATTTCATTTCATATTCAATACGTGTGTAATAAATATAGTTACAATTATCTAGTCATAAGTCAGAAGGAGAAAAATATAAGTGTTACTTAATTGTTACAATACATTGTAGTGTATGAAAACATGCAAAAGAAATAAGTCTACGTTTTATTTTGTAGATGGCTTTGTTTTCTGCTAATAAGAATAACTAGCCTGTTCTATCATCGGACTACTTACATTACAAGACGACCGATGTCGCAACGATGCGCCATCGTTACATGGTGGACATACGCACAAAACGTTTTGAGAATACTTTAATTGTGCGTGCGGCTAAGGAGTAGAATTCCCTGCCGGAGTGTTTCGTGATAGCTATAACCTGGGGTCTTAAAGTCAAGAGTGAAAAGGTAACTTTTTTTTTATTGAAGACTATGTATCTCATTTCATCTCACTTCTAGGCAAGCGTGCTTCATCTTCGACCACATCTGTGCTTACTATCGGCTGAGATGGTGATCAAACGCGAGCCTATTATCCATATAAAAACTGTTCCTACAATTTCAATAATACGTTAGGAGCTTCACCATGTAATTTTATTCTAAGGTCACGGAGTTAGGTACTCAAATTATTCAATAATACACTTATTATAATATTAAAGCAGTGCTGCCACGGTTATCTAGGTGGTCTACTGCTTCACCGCATTGACAGTGATGTAGAGCTCCTCTAGAAACACTAAGACACAGACATGTTGTATCTGGAAGTGGAAGGTGGTGCCTCTCAACATTATATCTATGTACATAGCTTGTATAGCTACCTATGTGCCTGTAGTCAAAGGCCCAACTCCTATTCTCACACACCCTGTAAGCGTTAACGCTCAGCAGTATTCATAGACATATTTAAAAGGTTATTTTGTACCAAACTAAAGATGGGTTCTCGTGCAACGCCGTGTTTGGGCAAACAACTTTCCAGGCATTCACTGCATCTGTTCTATCTAAGACGGCAACTCACAGTTAACCTCTGCGGACCGAAGACGGGGACGCGCCGGTATGCTTACACTAGAAATTTTGCGGATTTCGAACCAACCAAAACGAACGGATCATTTATTTTTTAAGTTTAAAATGAATGAATGAATCTGGACTGAATTCCTTGCCTATACTAGGCAATACGCATAGTCATAGACTAGGCATAGTCTGGAATAATAGATGGTACATAAGCTACTTTTCAACACGGGAAAATGAATAAATTTCTCACAGGAACGAAGTCGCAAGAAACAGCTAGTTGGTGTATATTATTTACGGCAAGTTGAACTTTCATTCCGTCTCTTCGACGCATCAAAAGGACGTGAGTTCCGCTGATTTGGCGTATTAAGTTATGAGACCTTGGATTTTCTATAAATCGTAGAGGTATCACAATTCTAAAGTCATAACTCATACGCACTCGAACTCGGCCAACCACGATCTCTCAAAAGGTTTAGAGGTCTTTGGCAGACAGGTAGGTACACCTAATTAATAGGTCAGGTACTTATGTTGTAGTTAGTAACATGACAACAAGACATTTTCCGCAGGCGCCAGGCCGTTACAGTGTCCTCGCGTGCCAGGCATTTAAAATAGGTACCTAAGTACAGTAAAAAGAAAGATATACCGAGAAGTCGATATAAATACGTTGCAGAAGAAGTAATAAAATTTAATACTAGCTGTTTGTTTATTTATTGCTTGTAATAAATATTATTTCTTACAATAAGTCATGAGATACGTAATATCCGAGAAACCATACATACCTCCAAACATATGTATTAAAAGATTAAGACATTTGCCGATGAAATATGTATAAAATAATTTCCTGTATCATATTCAATTTACCTATTGTAGTGGTTTGATTCGTGTTTATGTGCAATTGATATACGAATAAAAGACCTACGCAATTAAACAACTTATCAGCAGGACTGTTCGTCGTCTAGTGAGAATATTTTGAATTGAAGTAGGTATTACTTCTTTGACAGCCCAACGAGCAGAAATCCAAAAAAAAACTATTCACCCTGCTTATAAAGCTATCGAGTGACGGGTCATATTATGTGGTAGGGAATACAGAAGTTGGCGGGGAGTTTTTTGGTTTTAGTTTAAACCGGATTAATGATACGCAATAGGTACCCACTGCGGTTTTTTTTCGGGATGGGAAAATCATCGAATGACTTCTCCCGTTCGAGGTGGAGCGACCGAAGGGAGTTTCAGACTTTTACTGACAAAAAACCCACCCTGTTCCTTCAGCTGCCTTTGCGTTTCGGGGCCGCGGTATCTCGTTAGAATATTCCTTCGGTACATGACTCTGTGTTCTAGATCTTTTTAATAAATATTTTTAAAACTATATCTCGTTTTCAATCCCAAATTAGTTTCTCTAGGCTACAATAGTTTAAAGTAAAGCTCGGAGTGACATCTAGTTTTATTTGAAAGTCAAATATATCTATCAGTGGTAAATTCTACTTTTGACCATGTATTTCTAGTTTTAACAAAGGCATTTAGTAAAAACTAGTTCTAACTATGGAAAACGCGTTCTTTCTAAAAACTATTTTTAACTGTTACAACATATGCATTTGACGGTCAAATGCATATGTTGTCACGTCATTCGTCTGATTAGATTGTTTTTTGTTTGATGTAAGTAGGTACTGTGAGTTGAGCACAAAGTTCCGAATATGCATAGTTCCAGTTATGGTCAGATGCAAGTCAGATGTTGATAAATCCCCACCATTCACCAAGAAAGAAGAAAGATTGTAGTTTTTTTTAATTTTGTCCCTAAAATGTATTCTATTTATTACTATCATTAAATAATACAAAATAATAAAAAGAGAAAGATGTGGATTTGCTGTTTTTTTTTTATTTGAAAGTTTACTGTTTTATCAAGCATTATTATGTACAGTTGCTCTATGCTGGGTTTGGTAACACAGGTTACAGGTCGACCTAGATCCGTTAAGGGCGTGTAGTTAGTTTCCATTGTTAAATAAATTTTACTTTACTTTACTTACTTTACTTTACTTTACTCCTTAACTTGAAGAATAATAGGCGTGGGCCCATTAGAACCGCAACCTGTACTACCTAACAATTGAGTTTTTTACTATGATTTTTTAATAAATTTAATAAGTAGGTACTTAAGAACAGACAAAAGTGTAAATAAATAACGATGAATTCCGTCAACGATTCCCACATTCCAAACACCATGTCAACTTCAACTAAGTGACTTTTGCGGAGGAGCCACCACGCAGATATATAAAGACCATTAAACGCAGAAGGTTGTTCGGTGAAATGTAATTAGGACGGTGATAATAACTGAAGTAATAAAATTAAATACCAAAATACCCCAGCCCATAAAAGACACTTATAGCAACATTATTAAAAAATCAATATGGATATTTACACAAATAGCAACATTACTTTTAAATGTCATCGGTCACGTCAAAATTGTAAAAATAATGCTTCCTCTAATTTCACATGGAATTTAGTTTATAAATAAAGTTTTAAACTAGGCTTTGTCCTATTTATACATCTCTAACTTTCCGTGTTAGTACGACACATGTGTTAAAACATAAAAGGTAGCGCTTATTACATTGTAAACCATAGTCTTTTTTGTAACGATGTTGTGTTCTCATTTCGCATTATATTTTTGCGAAATAATTGTTTATATTTGTCCGCTTACTGTAAAATCATATGTAAATATTGGATTTAACATTTCTTACTAATAAGCAGTTACTTCAGTCAGGTTATTTAGTATAATAGGCCAAAATATCTGTTAATTTTTACCACAGGGTATATACTAAACAAGCACTTAGGATGTCGATGCCACACAGCAGCTCAAGTACCACAAGTTCCAGCACAAAACGCAAGGAAATATACAAGTGAGTGTAAAGTTACCGTAAGTAGCCTCTATGTGCCAATTAATTACGAAATACATGAGCTTAAAGAAATGAATCAAAGTCCATACAGTTTGAGGTTTAAATTGATATTAAAGCCCGATTTACACTTCAACAAGTACAGTAGCGAGTTAACTTGCGTCATCGGCGAGTTAAGTTGTTATTGTAGTTTGAACGGCAAAAGCGAGTTAAGTAGTAGTACATTAACAACTTAACCGCCAATGACGCAAGTTAACTCGCTACTGTACTTGTTGAAGTGTAAATCGGGCTTAAAACAAAATTGGGATGAGTTAAATATTTCCATCGCAGTACACCATACACCATAAGATTTGTACATGTATTAGTCCATACATTAAATGGGCAGGACTGTGTGATAGATAGATAGATTTATTTATCAGTAAAAGAAATTAAATAGAAGTGCCGAGGCTAAAGAAAAAGTCATCATTATTGCAAATTTACTGACAAATACAAAACAGAAAATATATCACCACAGTAACTAGTTAATTCTCAACAATTTGTGTCCATTTACTAGGGTTTGACCTTCCTTGTTTGTATCTCCTACTAAGCACGGTTTTGTGCTATGTTAGGATCGGGTTGTTCTTCTTTCAGGTATTTTTCAACTATTGCTAGCTAGGTGGAGAGAAATAATGTTTTTTGTCATCGTCATTATCTACTTATTGGGTCAGCGTCCAGTCTAACTGGATGTAGCTGAGTACTAGCACAGATTACTAAGTTACTTCGTAACAGATACATCACTCTCATACAAAAGCAAAAATCCCTAGGTACACGATAATAGCCTACAAAATCTTAATAATAATACCAGCTGTTTGCAGCGAGAAGAAATGTACCATAAATACGCACACAGAGAGTTGAGATTGTTTTGCCCGCCGCGCGACCCACGTCATCTAGCGAATGTATATGTTGGTAATAAAACGAATATAGAAAAACAATTACTTTTTATTTGATCATCTAATATGTTTCAGTTTAATAAAATGATAGATGCATTTTTTCCTTCCCTGAATTCCCGAATATTAAATTTTGGTGTCGGAAATATCCGAAACCGCATAAATAATTTTAAATTTATTAAAATTCCGCACAAATAAATAATCAAACGGGAAACAGGAGCAAAGCAGAGGAAAATCAATTATTTTTAGGTCGATCCATTATGATGTTGTCAAAATTATTTAAAAAGGCTCAGGAAGGCGTGTGGCAGCCCAGTGTCGGATGTACCGACGGCGATACGTGAAGCGGTGGGCATATAACGCGAGTGCTGGACGCCTGGTACTAGTGTTTTATATGGAGCAAATGCCTATCTGACCTCCGTAACTCAGTAGCTGGGTAACACAATACCACTTAGCAAGACTAGTGTCAGTTTGTCCTGCTTCTGACCTCTTATAACTACTGTCACTGGCTTGACTTGCTCTATGAGGCATCTTGATATGTTAAGATAATCACCTATCCGCAACCGGACCGTTGGCAAGCATTGCTTAACATCGAAGTTCGGTTGTTAATATGCAGTCACATGCCCCTCATGTATGTTGAATTTTTTTTTGTAACCGGAACTTAATTTTATAAAACATGTCATTCACAGGTATCAAGCACCATGGCCGCTGTACTCAATGAACTGGTCTGTGCGACCAGACAAACGGTTCCGCCTTGCACTTGGTAGCTTTGTTGAAGAGTACAATAACAAGGTAAGGAAGGTACTCTCGCTTTATGGTATGAATTCTGCTTTTGTTGTATACCTACTAATAGGTTTAGGTTACTTCTAGGCAAGCATGTTTTATCTACAACCACATCACCACTTACCATTAGGTGAAATGGTGGACAAATGCAAGACCTGCATCAATAAACAAAAAAAACTTTGCTTTCACATAAATTTCATACTGTGCAGCGACACTTACTGTTCCAAGTTCCCATTAAGTTTGATTCTTCCTGCATCATGAAATTCACTGATGCATAAAAAGACCTTTACAGATTTTCAAATATTTATTTCTAGTTTTATTTATTTTATTGAAAGCCGATTAGTCACCAAAATTTTGCTTTTATTCCACTTCAAATTACTGGCTGGGGTGACCACTAGTGAAGTTGTTGATATTCAAACCTAATTAAATAAAAATTTAAGTTTGAATTTTATTACAGAAATACTCTTACAGCCACTTTCTTTTTCATAAAAGGGTACAAAGTTATTGCTTTACATATTAATACAAAATTCATGATGTCTGTCATAAGTAATTTCTTACAATTTTTGTCCACAGGTACAAATAATATCTCTAGATGAAGAGACCAGCGAGTTCAGTGCTAAAAGCACTTTCGACCATCCATACCCCACCACCAAGATCATGTGGATCCCGGACAGCAAGGGAGTGTACCCTGACCTCCTGGCTACTAGCGGTGAGTTGAAGATATAGCTCCTTTTGTGCATTTATTGCTGGATTAGAAATGTACCGTGGTTTGAAATAATGATGTTTATTTTGCAAATAACACTTTCACATGTCACTTTTATTTCGTAAATGTCTCTCTGAGAAGAAACACTGAAACAAAGTCAAAGGTCAATGTCTCTTTTAAAGTCCATACAATCTGTAGTAATCAAATCATATGAGAGCCATGTAGGTTTATGTCTGTGGTGCCCTTTAGAGGACAGAAACACACAGATTTGAGCAGGCCTGTCCAAACAGTGCAACTCAAACTGCCAGACAGTGCGGTTTAGAAATATACAGACATACTGCAGGATAGCTCCGGTTTTGTTGAAGCCGAGTTCAAACAGCCGTACAAAACGCAATTCGCTCGTGGCATTTTCGGAAATAAATAAAATTTAAACGTGACCACTCGTATTGACTCGGCACGCACTACTGAGAGCACCGCGACCCGCGCTTAGGAGTCTCGTCGGTGCGCATGTTTGTGTTAGTGTGCCGTTTCGAGCGTTTGTAGGTAGTTTCCGTACTGTCCATATTATTATACTGTAGTTATGTTTTATTTATTTAAGCTATCACACGTCAACATATTATACGTAATATTTAAACCATCAATTTATCATACACTGTTACTATTTAACCACAAGCCGTGCCACTGGTATTACTTAGCCACCCCACTGCAGCACTTAAGTTATTTACATTCCTTACAGGTGACTACCTCCGCATCTGGCGTGCCGGAGAGCCCTACACTCTCTTCGAGTGCGTTCTGAACAACAACAAAAACTCTGACTTCTGTGCCCCGTTAACTTCCTTCGACTGGAACGAGGTGGATCCCAATCTCATCGGAACCAGCAGCATCGATACCACCTGCACTATCTGGGGGCTGGAGACAGGGCAGGTGTTGGGCAGGGTCAATGAGGTGTCCGGACATGTGAAGACGCAACTCATTGCTCATGATAAGGTAAAGTTTCGGGTTTTACTACATTCTATTTGTAGCGACATCTATCTCGCAACATACAAACTAACGATAGAAATCCTGTATCACACAAGCAGAGTTTATCGCACAACTAGCCTGCATACTAATTACGATAACAAACATTGGGCAGTTGCCCACCAGACAAAAACACGTGTCTGGTTGGAGGATCCATTCACAACTTCTCGCTTTTCTAGTACATTCGTGCAGGAGTAGGTGATTTCCCACATGCCACCTGCTGGAAGATGGACAAGGTATAAAAGTTAGTGATGTATAAAGGTATATGTGCATTGCAGGAGGTGTATGACATAGCGTTCAGCCGCGCTGGCGGTGGCCGCGACATGTTCGCGTCCGTGGGAGCTGACGGCTCCGTGCGTATGTTCGACCTGCGCCACCTCGAGCACTCCACCATCATCTACGAGGTAACACAACATATACATAAAGAAATAAAAGAAAGAAAAATACGTTTATTGACACATGCCACAAGTATACATACAGTAAAAAAATAAAAATAACATCTTATTATTATTAAAAGAAATTATACATTAAAAAATAATAGGATTCAACACATCTAGGACTATTAATAATACTGTGTGACTCACGGCTGCGCCAAATAGGCCCAGTTCAGCAAAATGCCGGACAACTAGTTCCCGACGCTGCTTTTCAACTGCTCCTAATGGTGAGTGCGGATGCAACGTTTTAAGCTAACATGGTCACTGATATATACAACGTTTTAAACTAACATGGTCACTGACAGTATCATTAGAACTTAAAACGGGATATTTACCATGTGTTTCTTTTGTTTCGAGTTTCCGATATTTCGGCACATATAATATAGGGAGATATGCCAGCCTTCATATAAAAAATTTGGAACCCCTTTAAATTCAATTCAAGCTTTATTGCAATCACATGTATTAACAAGATCTTAATATAAGTAGGTATTATGGCTCACATGGACGTCGGGCACAGCAATTTACCTTTATAATATGTTGACAAAATCTGTGTTGTTTGTCAACAAGCTTATCAATCTCCACACATAATATTTTTAGAAAGCCTTTGACACGGTGTCCCCTCCTTTTCTCATGTCGAAATTGGAAGCTGTAGGTATTCCGGGAGCAACACATGAGCTTTTTAAGAGCCACCTTCAAAACAGAAAACTTTGTGTCAAGATCGATTAATACACTAGTGATGAAGAAATCATCACATAAGGTGTTCCGCAAGGCAATGCGCTAGGACCTACGCTCTTCCTCATTATTATCTGCTCAATCTTTTCCCAAATAAATAGACATAGTATATGGGGTCTGTTTCCAGTCTAACAGGATACAGCTAAGTATTAGTGTACATGGAGTGACTGCCTATCTGACCTCCACAACCCAGTAACTGGGTAACACGATACCCCCTGGCCAGACTTGAGTCAGATTTACTGGCTTCTGACTGTTCGTAACGACGGTCAAAGACACAGGTACAAATGACAGATGGGCCCACCGGCTTAATGTCAGAGGCACGGACGAATCTCGGTCTGTTAAGATCACCGATCCAGAGACTGACTGAGAAAGAGACCAAGCATGATGAGTCGGTCATCGGTATAATATGTACGACTTAGTACGTATAAGAAACAGTTACAACATAAATATTTTCTTAATATTAGTACACATATTACAGTTTACTAGACAAAGGTCTTATATCTAGGAGAAAACAAATAGATTCTTTTTCACAAGATATAAACAGTATATTGAAATAAGAATTTAATTATTCAAGCTGCAAAAAATACACGTTTTAGTGATTGTCTCTGATTAATTACAGGCCTCTTGAATGTCCTGCCTCTGATTAATTACAGGCCGCTAGAATGTTTTGTCTCGAATTAATTTCAGGCCTCTTGACTGTTCTGTCTCGGATTAATTACAGGCCTCTTGAATTTCCTGTCCCGGATTAATTACGGGCCGCTAGACTATCCTGTCTCGGATTAATTACAGGCCTTTAGAATATCCTGTCTCGTATTAATTACAGGCCGCTAGACTGTCCTGTCTCTGATTAATTACAGACCGCTAGACTGTCCTGTCTCGGATTAATAACAGGCCTCTAGAATGTCCTGTCTCGTATTAATTACAGGCCGCTAGACTGTCCTGTCTCGGATTAATTACAGGCATCTTGAATGCCCTGCATCAGATTAATTACAGGCTCCTAGAATATTGAGGCAGACTTATGACTTCAAGATTACCTTCCTACCTGAAGAACCGACTCTCCCCCAGGACCCGCAGCACACCCCACTGCTCCGGCTGGCGTGGAACAAGCAGGACCCCAACTACCTGGCCACCGTGGCCATGGACGCGTGCGAGGTGATCATCCTGGACGTGCGCGTGCCCTGCACGCCCGTGGCGCGCCTCAACAACCACCGCGCCTGCGTCAACGGCATCGCCTGGGCGCCGCACAGGTACCACAACCTACTAAAACAAACACTTATTTACCATTAGTTCATCAGGCACACTTCTTCGGCGTTTTCTTCGTTTTTCTTCTTAGCGTGTCCATAGCAAATGACTTAATTAAGCTCCATTGAATTGTTGCCCTGTTAGACTATAGGTACCGTCATAAGGATCCATCGATATAGATATACTATTTATTGTACACCATAACAGAATTAAATAAGGGCTTAAAAACTACAAAGGGTGTCCTGCAGTGAACAGTTGACTGGACACGCAGGACAGGAAATTAAGTACGCCATGGTTGCGAAGCAGCACCATATATACACTCCAAGGCAGAGTCATCAATAAATCTCCACCTGAACAATTTTTTTTTGCTACGGCCATCCTGTTTCCGGACTCTATTTAAAGACTTCCAGGTCAGCCATGCAGTTCGTGCCTTATGACCGCGGCAAAAAGGTCCATTTCAGCATGAAAGCCAGGCAGACAATACTGACTGACGCTAGTCTTCACATGAACCACTTCCACTACTCATACAGGCACAGGATACAATATCATCCCAACTACTATCCACAGAAGTATTGGACGCTTGGAAGACCGTTGGGGCTCTAAAGTAAAGTAAAGATAATAAGGGCTGCGGAAATGTTGTAACGAGGGGTCGAGGCCTCGAAACGCAAAGACAATTGAAGAAACAAGGTGGCGTTATAGTCTGAAGGACAATTTTCACGACGGGTCCATTAAAGTCATACTGGGTGATTTCATACAACACATGGGGCTATATCATCAGTAATGCGGATGGTGATGCAGTGGAATAATGGGCGGAGGCAGAGAATCTAACAGATAACCCGCCGTCAGCCACTAACCCGGGTCAGGTAATTGACAGTCAAGTCGCCTATCAGCTTCTTCTTCAAGCCGCCGAATCCTCTAGCCAAAACCAAAAAGTTTCCTGTAGTAAATGATAATAACGTCATAAGCAACCCTTTTAATTTATGGGATAAAAATCTTAAAAAAATAGCTATTGAGGTCGATGACATTACGATCGAGCAGTTAAATCATCTTGGACCAGTAACTGGATGTTATCCCGGTTTAATTGTTGCCTCAAAAATTACAAAATTCTCAAACTCTAAAGGTGTGGTAAAATTATTGAATGAAAAATGTCACAGGTGTCGTTTTTGTCGATCTTTCGGCAGCTTATGACATGGCCGATATCAAACAACTTCTATTTAAAGTGAGCGAGCTCACCAAGGATGAAGGTTTTGTACATATTCGTGGCGCGATTCTGAATAACCGTCGCTTTCAAGTCCATTTAGATAGCATCAAGAGCAGGTGGCGGTGTCAGAAAAACGGGTTCCCTCAAGGAAGCGTGTTGGCTCCTGCCCTTTTTAATATCTATTACAAACGACCAACCAAGCTCCCCTCGACCAGCACGTTTCCTATATGCAGACGATCTCGCTCAAGGCGCCCAAACATCTACCTTTAAGTAAATAATAAATAAAAATAAAAATCTTTTATTTTCAGGCTTCTAAGGCCCATAGTGTTAGTCAAACAATTTACTTAATAACTATGTTAGTAAGAAACAATTAGGCATACACAGACAATTATAAAGGACGTAACAAAACAAAAACAAAAAAAAAAACAAAAAAAAACTTACAATCACAGGAAGGTTTATCAAGCCCCATGTCTAACGTGTAGCTTGATCTACCTTTAAGTAAATAATAAATAAAAATCTTTTATTTTCAGGCTTCTAAGGCCCATAGTGTTAGTCAAACAATTTACTTAATAACTATGTTAGTAAGAAACAATTAGGCATACACAGACAATTATAAAGGACGTAACAAAACAAAAACAAAAAAAAAAACAAAAAAAAACTTACAATCACAGGAAGGTTTATCAAGCCCCATGTCTAACGTGTAGCTTGATCTACCTTTAAGTAAATAATAAATAAAAATCTTTTATTTTCAGGCTTCTAAGGCCCATAGTGTTAGTCAAACAATTTACTTAATAACTATGTTAGTAAGAAACAATTAGGCATACACAGACAATTATAAAGGACGTAACAAAACAAAAACAAAAAAAAAACAAAAAAATACTTACAATCACGGGAAGGTTTATCAAGCCCCATGTCTAACGTGTAGCTTGATAAACCTATCCATTGTAGGCCCTTCTAGTCTATCCGCAAAAACTTTCAGAACGCTATTGTTGCTTCCTCTCACTCTGAGTATTATAGACGCGACTTTCTTGCGCATGATCGCATAATAATCATCCGTATGCGCATCCGCGAACATCCCAGGCGCACTACAATAAGGAGGAAGCCTCAACAGCGCCCTGAAAGCATTATTGTATTGAATTAAAGAGGCTGAAGTAAAATTCACTGTAGCCCTGAAAGCGCACGGAAAATTCTACGTCGAAAACGCCTTATCTCCAAATCCATCCAAGACCCACTCCTATTTTCCATCTCCGCAACCGCCAGTCGAATAACTCATGGCAGGAGGATATAGAACACATACATATAAGTGTGTAAAAACTAAACAGAAAGTCGGGGCTAGAATAACATCCTTCGTCGCTTTACACCCACCAGCTGGGGAGCATCACAAGTACTTTGCACAACGAGCCTATGTCTGTCGTTTTTAACCGACTTCAAAAAAAGGAGGTTTACAATTCGTCTTGAACTTTTTTTTTTTTTTTATTTTTTTTTTTTATTTTATGTATGTTACCTCATAACTCGGAGACGGCTGGACCGATTTGAAAAATTCTTTTTGCGTTTGAATAGGTATAGTTTCTAGTTGGTCCCATTGTTACGAAATCAGGATCTGATGATGGGATCCTGGAGAAATCGAGGGAACTCTTCAAATATTATAGGCACACCTATAGCGTTTTGGGTATTTCTTATAGTACCTTGAGCAGTTGCTTCCGAAAAGTACCATTTGGGGAAGTTGAACTGATGATGAAGACCACAGATGGCCACTGAAACTACTCAATAATAAGTATTTCGTGGATTGCGATTCCATTACTTGAGTACGGATGTTAAACACTTTATGCTCGTCACAATACATATGGTGATGTAGAGTTGATGGTCAAGTACCAGGAGAACTCCTCAAAAATTAACGGCTATGCATCGGGAAAAGCAATATTTTGTAAAAGGTGATAAGTTGTTGACATTATGGCTTTTGTAACTAGATAAATGACAAACCGACCCACTAAAAAGCGTGAAAAAAAATTTTTTGCAAAAAATAGAACCGACTTCCATATCAAAACACTACTAAGGCAAAAATAACTTTAATTTCGGAAGGCGGTGTCTTTAGTTTTGTATATATTTTCGTTTTTGACACCGCCTTCCGAAATTAAAGTTATTTTTGCCTTTGTAGTGTTTTGATATGGAAGTCGGTTCTATTTTTTGCAAAAAAATTTTTCTGCTAAGCAGTTCGCGTGGCCATTGTGATATCGATCCGCTGATCCGCTCACGCAAAGCAAGTGGACATAGCGTTTAACGATACATGTTGCATTGTAACGGGGTGTTTAAAACCTACCCAGGCATAGCCAACCCGACTAAGGCCTAGAAATCAAAGCATCGAGAAAAGGAAACAGGAACGAGATCACCGCCACCGTATGGTCATCAACTACTACCCCCCAACGCTTGAAGAGTCGCAAAAGCTTCTCGAGACATTCGACCTCCTTGAAAGACGGTGCACACATGTTGATCACAGGAGAGTCGTGAACTATGGAGGTACAAACACCCCATTCCGCCACACTTTACCGATCCGGAAGAACACTTCCGCCCAGACACGAACTGCAGTGGCCAATTTGGAAGTCGCTTAATCAATTGCGGGCCCAGGTTTGCCGTTGGAAACATAATCTGGCCAAATGGGGCATCCTTGACCCATCGCGGACGCTATGCCGGTGTGGAGCCTCTGTACAAAATATGGCACCTCTTGTCATGTCCTTCGTGCACGGCCACCTGCGCCTTGCAGGATCTTAACGAGGCCAATACAAGAGCTGTTCAGGTAGCTGCATACTGGTCCAAAGAAGATTAAACATCGACTCAAAAAGAAGAAGAACTCAGAAGGAGTCTTCCGCTCCACCCAGAATAGGAAGACGAATTTGATAATTTTCGCACCTAGAAAAAAAGATCATCTTTTGCCCTTATTATAAAAAATTGGACACCCTATGAAACAGTCTTTAAGATTATTTATCGCAGTAATGGTTTTGTTTATTTTGAAGTTGTTTTTTTTTTTAATGATTATTTTTTAAAACCCATTTGAATATACATTTTCTTATTTAATTTAATAAAATCATTGTAACTGATTATCTGGAAGTAACGAAAATTCACCGAAATCCAGATGAACAAGGCTGGCCCTTATGGAAATGCTTTAGAAAGTCATATATTCCCACTAAGTATTAATTATACTATATATATTACTTATTATTTAAGTACCATTTATTTCGGCCATGTAAAAGCCAGTGTTAGTAACAGAAAACTTAATGCCATGTTAGTGCCTACCCCCTAACTGAGTCGTTTCTTCCCCCAGCTCCTGCCACATCTGCACAGCCGGTGATGACCACCAGGCCCTGATCTGGGACATCCAACAGATGCCACGCGCCATCGAGGACCCCATCCTAGCCTATACGGCCGCAGAAGGGGAGGTGAACCAGATCCAGTGGGGGGCTACCCAGCCTGACTGGATCGCCATCTGCTATAACAGACACACTGAGATCCTGCGCGTATAAGAATGAACTGATTGCGTACTGGTTTCTGGGTGATAAGGATTGTTTAGGGAACTGGTTCCGTGGACTTTTCGAGGGTTATAGAGCCTCCTTCTCATTGTACTTATCTTTCGAGGTTCATCTTTCTTGGTTGCTGGACAGTTCATAAACTGACGGTCCTGCAGTTAACTTTTCAAGTGAAATCCTATTTCTTTTTATAACTTTTATTAATAAATGCTAGACGAAAATATCTTTGTATTTATCAAATGATATACAAACATATTCTGGTCGAAAATCAATCGAAGTAATTTCATATTGAAGAAGACATTTGTCGTTGAAACTAATACTAAATAAAAATACATATCTAGGTAGCACTTGATATTTTAATTTAATATTAATTTGTAATGGAAATTGACAAAATAACGCCTGATTTCATTAATTGTTGTTATTCAAGCTTCAAAAATCTACCACAGAGCATTAATAGCTACAAGATAATTAAAACTCCGCAAACTCAGTCCACGAAGCTAGTTAATTCCCTTAAACGTGCACCTTATACCAGAAACCAGTATGATCTGATTAACTTAGTAGTTACATCAGAGTACCAGAAAGGTACCTTAAAATTAATCAAATTAGAGCTGCGCCAGACCTGGATTTACATTTGAACTTTAAACTCTATCCCTTTCTCCCTCTTGTAAAAGATGTTTCTGAGTGTTAGAAAAGGATAGACATATAGGACAATGTGAATTCAAACGGTTACGGCCAGACTTTAGGGTGCGTACGCATTTACGCACGCAGAACGTGGTGTTTTGAAGTTCGCGAGAAGTTTGAGTATGTTGTGATTTGGACACTTATCTTTCCTTAAGGAAACGAATATGCGTGCTGTATAAGTGAATCGTATCCGGATAGATGAATCTTCCGTGGATCTCATATGCTGGCAATTATGGAAACAAGTGAAAAAGAATGGAAGAAAGTGGTTTTTACACGCTCTGATTGGTATCGGGTGACCGGCAAAGCATATAGCCGGGTTAATTGTGCAAGTACGTGAGAAACATAATGTATATAAAGTTTTACATTGGGCACACCGACATTGACTGTGAGACTAACCAGAGCATGTGAAAAGACTGCGTTCAATGCGTGCGTAAGTGTGGACACACCCTTACGAATTCGGAATTTAAAAATTGTCAAGGACGTGGGTAGTCGTGAATAGACGAAACCCTAAAAATTATTAACCCTTTGGAGCCGCCTTTGTAGGTACTCAATATACATCGAAATACCTCAAACAGGTTTTCGAAAACGTGCAATAATTACATTAGTGACTTTTAAATTGGAAACATGGGCGACCGTTTGCCAAAACGACTGTCGTGAAAAAGAACAATCGTGAATAAAAATAAATTAATTGAATGTTATCTGATATATCTCTTTATCGAAAGACTGATTGAAAAATTAACATTTCTAAATTTTGAGGTTTCATAACGAATTTCTTGGTACTTGGAAAATTGAAAAAAAAATATACCTATATGAATTTTATAAGCTATCATGTGAATTTCGTAGCTAGGAGAAATGGTCAGTGAGCTATAATTATACAGCATTGGACCTTACAGTGAAATGATAAGAGATTTTACAACTGTGATTCATACAAACTTTCAAGGCCTTATTTATTTGGTTTACGTTCATTGTTACACTAATGTAGGGCGATAAATACATGCAGTAGTAGTTTAGACCAAGTAAGTTCTTTCTTCCTTCCTTCTAAGTTTGTATGAAAAAAAACGTAAAATTTAAATACTGTTAATACCTCCTTAGTCCATTGCGAAAAAGGAATGGAGGTATGCGTACTATATAGCTACATTTCTTTTTAACACTTAAAACGGATTCAACAATGAAAAAGAGCTCGATATTTCAGCTTTGCAGTTGACACAAACCTAAACTCCTAGCTTTTAAGCCCATTTTAAATAGTTTTAACTTGATATTATAAGCAAGTAAAACTCAATAAAATTATGTAAAATAACTTTTTTAACCTAGTAATAATAATAAATCCAATTTCTGTCTGTTGCAATAGTACTAAGTTTTCTTCTTAGTAAAATAAAACGTAGGCGGCGTATTATAAAACGTGGACTCGCAATACGCCGGATGTAGTAATACACATCTGACTTCTGTATAAAGACAATACATGGATTAGTTTGGTATATTAGATACCATAGTGTGTAAACTTGCATTTAAAATGTGATTATTTCTGTAAAATTGGCGTACTGTGAATATATCGAGGGTTTAATGTGAAAACTTGCTGAAACTAAACATTTTCAACGATGGATTATGCACATTAAGGAAAGCACATGAAAGTATTTTTTTTTTATTACGGATGAGTGCACTGTTGACCTCGATCTCGCCTGATGGTAAGCGATAGATGAGGTTTACGATGGGGCGATCGAGCCCAAATGACGTCTGCTCACTCTTGCTTTAACGGTTGACGGGTTCCACACCTTGGTTGTTCGCACATTAAATCTGTACTTATTTTGTTTTCGCTCTATATACTAGTAAATCACAAAAACAATCTTCAATGTTTCCTTCTTTCTTTCCTTTTGACTACTAAGGTTGTAGGACCTACTGAAATTTTAGTAATTTTATCAATGTTATCTCAAAACCTACTTCACTGTATTTAACACGTTTTTTGCAGTACGCCCTCGATATGAATGTGTATTGACCCTATCGTACTTTTACGTATGACTATAGTGGTCATTGACCCGCCTGCATTTATTTTTATTGACTTTATAAAGATGGATAATAACAGATATAAAGTAAGCTGTTCTGAATTAACATCTAAGATTTTGAGGAGAGGGCAATAACCGCTATTGTCATGCTAAAGCAAAACAACTATGTATCATAATTCAGCATTTTTCATACTCTCCATTGTATTCAAATAGTATGAAAATTCGAATAAAGTAGAATAAACTATTTCTTTTACCACTGTTAACAAAACTGTCAAAAATTGTTGTGTTGTTTAATCCCACGTGTGTAGGACTGTTCGTGTATTTATTTATGTATTAGTTTTTCATTGCATCACTTATTCTGGATAATAAGTATGCATATAGGCTTCCAGCGCCGATTGAGTAAGATCAAGTAATGGGTCATCGGATAATTTATAGTGGTTAATAAACGAATTGAAAAACAATAATCTCAATATTTCAAACTTTTAATAAGAAATCCATGTTATTCATTTTCATTAAATCAGAAATTAGCAATATTGTACTTATCTCTATAATTGAGGTAAACATGTATTATTAAAATTGATGTGATTAAAATAAGGACTAGATATAATATTAATTTATATACAAATAGCTGTAAGGATTCTTATTAAATAAATGATTTAGAAATTAAGGCACTTTACTTCTTACAGCTATACAAACATTACAAAAATGCACACATCACACTTTCCAACTGACTGCTTGATGTTGTCAGCAAGAAAGTTGGAAGAACAAAAAGATAACTATTGAATAGCCATCAATCACTTTTTATATAAATTTTTAGTTTTGAAGACTCATTGTTATACATATAATATACAACATATTTAATACACATCCTGATGAATATTTAATTTCTATAATTTTTAGTATAGGTAATTTAGTGTACAGTAAAAAACACAATTAAAATTGGTCCGTAAGTCAAAGTAATAGGACTTTTAAATGCAATTTTATACAAATTTCGTCATTCAATACAAATTAAAGAAAAATTTAACTTACTTCAAGTCATTATTTTCCTTTAATTTGATTTCAATTAAAAAAACCTATATTAAAAAATATAGAAACCGATTCTGAACTAGAGTCAGGATGAGTATTAAATATGTTACATTTTGTATAAACTAATGCAGTTGAAACCCATCCTCCACTATATACCAAGACTGGTAAGGGAAGCGATTGAGATTACCAAATACGACAATTTCAACGTGGAGAATGGGTTTCAACTGTCGAGGGCCTGGAATCCAGTGGTTCAAATGTGTAAAAACCGAAAAAGTTCCGTAGAAAGTTCGCGAGTCGACACGGTGAGTTTTGTGTGTCGGGAACAGAATCGAGTGTTTAGTGATACATGTGACAGTGGTAGCGGTGTCGCTAACAGAAAACGAACGAGAAAGAGGGTAGACCGATTCGGCTGCTCATAAACTTCCACCCGCCATTATTTCAGTTCATCCGTGATCATGGTGCTTGCAAAAGTGCCGAAATATCGGAAACTCAAAACAAAAAATACACATGGTAAATATCCCGTTTTAAGTGAAAATGCAACATGGCGTCAAATAGCAGTACTTAAGCGGCGCCAACATTTTGGGGACATTTAACAGTTACAAATATTATTTAACCAACTGTAATCGAACAGATTTGAGCCCTGACTAAGTCTGTAAATTACTTTATCCAGATTTTTGCCCCAAAGCAAATTCTTGATAGACCTTCAACAGAGACTCAGGAGTTCTTGGCTTAAAATCTCTCAGAACATGCTCAAAGTGGTCCATAGTTACTTCTTTGCAGTCCAGGTCTTTCTCTAAAGCTCTTAAAGCAGCTTCGTGGCAGAGAGCATGCAACTCTGCTCCTGAAAACCCTTCAGACCTTGTAGCTAAATTATGAGTGTTCACTTCATCAGATATGGCCATTTTGCTTAGCTTCAACTCTATAATCTGCAATCTGGTTTCAAAATCTGGTAATGGGACGTAGATGAGGCGGTCTAAACGGCCCGGTCGTAAGAGTGCCCTGTCCATTCTATCCGGGCGGTTAGTTGCAGCCAAAATGGTTACTGCATTTAGTGGTACCACTCCATCTAGCTCTGTCAGCAGTTGAGCTAACACTCTTTCGTGAACCCCAGCCTCTCCCGCTCCTCTTTCTCCACCGATAGCATCCATTTCATCAAAGAATATAATAGACGGTGCAACTTGGCGAGCTTTTGTGAACAAATCTCTTACAGCCCTCTCAGATTCACCCACCCATTTAGAAAATAGCTCTGGACCTTTTATGGAGAGGAAGTTTAGACCACTCTCGGTGGCAAGAGCTTTTGCTATCATAGTTTTTGAACATCCAGGTGGACCGTAAAGTAGAACCCCTCCCGGAGGACTCACGCCAAGCCTTCGAAAGCTTTCTGCGTGTTTTAAAGGCCACTCTACAGCCTGACGCAGTTTCAGCTTCAAGTCATCCTGCCCTCCTATGTCTGACCATCTGACATTGGGGATTTCTATCAGTAGCTCCCTCATTGCACTCGGTCTCACTATGGTCAACGCTGCAATCAGATCTTCACGCTCGATACGCCCACTGGACCGTTTTATACATTTCATAGTAGCTTGTGAGCAGAGATTCACTAAATCTGCGGCAACATAACCATGAGCCAAATCTGAGATTTTTTCTATATCTTCTGATGATATTTTATTTGGCAAGTTCTTGAGCAAACTGTAAACGATTTCTTTTCGTCTTATTCTATCTGGTACAGGTATCTCTATTTCCTTATCCAGCCGTCCGAAACGTCGGAGCATGGGATCTATGTTTTCTGGCTTCCTTGTTGTTGCTAATACAAAAACCTTGCTTTCTTCAGCATGTAGATTGTCCAGCATGTTCACAAATGCAGAAGTTATTCTTCTTTCTTGCTCAGTACTGGCTGAAGACCTCCTCGGACATATAGTTTCTATTTCATCAACCAATATGATGCTTGGTTGGTTCTGGATAGCTTTTTCGAACAAACTTCTCATAGTACCTTCCGTTTCACCAAAGTATTTGCTAAAGATAGCTGGGCCATTGATTTCTATGTGGAAGCAGTTGATATTTTCTACAAGATATTTGCAAATGGCTGTTTTTCCTATTCCTGAGTGTCCATAGAGTAGCAAGCCCCTTGTAGGTTGAAAGCTAGCAATCAGACCATCTTCATTGAATGATATCTTGATAAATGTCTGTATTTCTTCTAAAATATCATCAACACCACCTAAAACCTGAGGTTTTTTGTTCGTTTTTACAACTGCTTCCTTCTGCATACTCCAAATAGTTTTTTCATTCAAAACATACCACCCTGTATAATCTAATTTGTCAGATTTTATATCAATTATCTCAATTTCAAGTTTTCTACCAAAATAATAATAAACTAGAATGGAACCAATACAAACATAGTTATTGTAAAAATGTTGTTGTAAAATGTCACAAATATCAGATTTTGTTTTGTGGTTGTTGATTCTGATTGTGAGATGAGACACCTTAGGGACTTCCTCTTTGATCACGGAGACTGTTACCTTCTTACTGTCATTACTCCATGCACCAGATAGATCTGTTAAAAAAAAAATAAGAATAATTTAAAAAAAACAACACGTATTTAAGTGAATGACAACAAAAGAAGACACAAAAGAAAGTACATGTGGTGGCGCGAGGACTAATTTAGTTTATTTTAGTGGACTGTATTTGTGATGCGGAACAAAACGATTGACAAAACGCTTGGTGAAAGGTATACGAGTTGTGAGGGTGTTGGACAAGGAGGGAAAGCACAAACCTTTTACGGGAGCCACATGCTTTCGTCGTCACCGGTGCAGAGGTAGTTGAGCTTCAACTTGCTGTCCTCACGAAAATCACACATTAAACACAAACACAAATTGTTGTTACTTAGGTCCGTATTACAGAACGTTCCTCAAGTCCAGTTTGAGCTTAATTCGCCCGATCTCAGTTTAAATATAGAATCTGCACTTGAGCATTGGTCTTATTCCAGAATGGTAATAAAACTACACTCAGATTCAGATCGAGCCTCAAGCAGAGAATATCTAATTGTCTATGCATCAGTCTGTTTTCGTTTACGTTTTATTTTCTTCGTCTCCGCTGTTCCGATCTACGAATGATCGTAAATAATTCAATTTACTTTAATACCAAATTTTTAAGTATAAAAAATATGTATTGCACGGTTACACCATACAAATTATTTTTTAAGAATTTGTAAAAGCAAATTCTGGAAGGTAAAAGGTGTTAAGGCAATATTTTTTAACATATAAAAATATAGCAAGAGTAACTTGTTCGTGGAACGGAGTGGATCCAAAATAATGTCTGTGACATTGTTGTTTTGAATTGCTCATTAATCATATAATAAGTAATATTCAAATAAATAATGGTTTGGGAACAACGATCAATAAAAATATTAAAAAGAAACAAAGTTATAGTTAAAACAAAACAGAAATGCATATGTTTTACCAAATCTGGGTCAATAGATGGCAGTATTACAAATTGTCAAAATACTTCATCTTGTGAAAATCTATACCATTTCTTAAAATAATTATTATTAAATTGTATGGGCCCTCTAGGGTATATGTTCTGTGTATGGGCCACAGAATACTTTTGTATAGTATGGGCCCTTCACATGGAACGCTGAAGTTCTGTTTTTCTGTTCAAATCATCGGTGACAAAATCATTGTTATAATCTGTTTAAGTTAGAAAACACGGGATTTATTTAGTAACTTAAAATGGCAAAAAATTACGTGTAAAAGTGTTATTTGTAACCAATTAGCAAAATAAAATGTGATTTCATCATCATTCGCCGAAAATTACCATTTTTATATCAAATAATAAACTGAAAAGCAAATAGTTAACTGACAAGGAAATCTCTGCTCGAGCGTGGTGTCGACCATACTTGGGTGATGAATCTACAACTGAGTAACCCTATACTTGTCACAGTGAACTTAAATGCACATTCCGTTCAGAATTTTTTTCTGGAAAATATGATTGTCGAATCGTTTATTTTTTCATGCAAACATTGTTTCCGTACGTTCTTGAACCCTAGAAAAAGAAACCTATATCTATCTCGTTTATGCTCTGTCAGTGGTGATCAAAATGGCGAACCGTCGATCTGCTCCCACGCACTTCAAGGTAAATACCCATTTTTATCTAGATTGATTTAACTTATTATACAATAATTGTCTCAGTTTCACTTTCTACAAACCCTAAGCTATTGGTTTGTAGTAATATTTGTACAAAATTTGTTTTTAATTTCTCGTAATTTATGACTTTTGTATGGTGTGCATTTAAATTCACACCGCCCGCCGCTATGTGATTGACAAAAAATTTGTCACGTGCATTTAAATGCACACTGCCTGGGTTGCGCAGTTCCAAATAATGTATCTTATAATGCACATCGCAAGTAACACAACCCTTGATTGTTAAAATTAATTAGCATCAATTATTTTACAAAGCATAATACCACAACGCAAATAACACCTCTTAGCAAACTCACACCTATTAGCTTGCACTGCTTTGGTTTCAGAGTACTAGATCACAAAAAATCCTCGCTTTGGTGCCTAAATCCCGAGCAAAATCTGATGTCGAATCCAGTGAATCTTCGGAAGATGAAATGAGGCGTGGCCTGCACATTTTCCCGTGCCCAGCACCTGCAGCAGCAGGTGCTGGGCACTGTCAGGTCAAATCGACTACGAGAGGTAGAAAAGAAACTACATTGTGACAAAGAATTGAAGAAAAAAGGAAGGGGAGCTTTTGCACAAGTTGCGTCCAACGAACACAACATCGCTGTTGTGAAGTGGTTTGACAATAAATGTGTCTTGGCTGCAAGTACTTACGTTGACGCTTACCCAGTATAGAATATAATGCGGTACAAGAAAGAAGAAAAGAAGGGACCGGTCACATGCCCAAATCTAATAAAGCACTACAATGCAAATATGGGTGGTGTGGATTTGGCCGACATGTTAGTTGCTTTGTATCGAACGGATTTGAAAGGCCATCGTTGGTATTTACCACTTTTCTCGCAGATCCTGGACATTAGTGTAAACAATGCCTGGTTGCTATACCGTCGCGAGAACAGTGGTAAACAAAAACTGATGCCTATTAAAAAATTTCGCGTCGCGCTTTTTAGAAAACTGCGTTGTTTTGAGAGGAGTTCTCATCTACAGTCTGATGCTCTCTCCAAATCAGTAAAGAAGGTCTGACAACGCTACTCGTTGCGATCTGGTGGGACATCTACCTACTTTCACGACAAAAGGCAGGTGTAGGAACTGTACCAAAAACCAAACAAAGTATTTTTGTCACAAATGTAATGCACGGCTATGTATAGTTGAAGGACGATATTATTTTTTGGATTTCCACACTAAATACTACTAAGCAAATTTTGTTAATCTGTTGATCTCAGAACTCTACGACTGAATTATTTGATAAGCATAAAGATCTCAGATAAAATTTATAAATTATACTTAGTTCCTAAGAATATGTAAGGTGTTACCATACTTACATGCATACTAATTGATAAAAATGTTCCTAAAAGATCTCAACACTTGTTGTTATGTTTAATGATAAGTTTAAGCTTTTGTATTAAACGATTTTGTAGCTACCTGTTCATTTAATGTAACTTATTTTGTTTGCCTACGACAGGGCAGTGTGCAGGCAGTGTGAATTTAAATACACATATTATATCATGAAAACTGAATTTCATAGATTTTTTACATATTTTTTTAGGATACATATCTCTGCCAAGTATAGGGGTAACGATCTAGAATAAAGCCATACCCGGCTGAACTATGATCGATGAATCTATACTTGAGGAACATTCTAAAATTAAATCTCAAATCTAGTTTTAAACAGAGATCAATGCTCGAGTTTCGTTCTGTAATACGGGCCTAAGTCTGTAAAAATACGGTGAATCCAAAATTGACAATTATTCTTGTTCAGAGCAGGGCTGACGTCATACGCGCGCGACGCGATTCGAAGCGGAAGTGATTTCGTGACAAAAAATGGCATGGCGAATCTACTTATAGCCCTCGCGAGGTATGTGCGGGAAAGGGATCGGTCTAGGAAAGCGAATGTCAGTCGAATTCTGAATGTTACATGGTACAACATGGTTAGCCTAATCCCTCAGACCAAATAAATAAGTTGGTCTGAGCCTAATCCATACTAATATTATAAAATAATGCGAAAGTAACTCTGTCTGTATGTTACCTTTTCACGCCTAAACCGCTAATCCGGTTTAGATTAAATTTGGCATAGGTATTCCTATATTCCTAGGTTTAGGATGTTTAGAAAGGACATAGGATAGTTTTTATCCCGGAATTCCCACGGAATCGGGAATTACGCGCGAAAAACCTCCCACGCGAGCGCAGTCGCGGGCAAAACTCATATATAATAAGAGCTAGCAGATCATACAATACAATGTGTCAGAGTGTCAATAATGATCTGGACTTATTCTCCACCAATGTCACGAAACGTAAAAAAAATGTACAATCAGTTTTTCGATGAATAATGCAACTATTAATTACTTGTATGCGCTTCTGTATAACTTCTTGTCTTATATAGTATGTTAACTTCTAATCTTATATTGTATAATTTGCTCCGAGTACTTTTACTTCTTACTTTAATTTATCTGTCTACTGTCTCTTGTTCTATTCTAATACTGTCTGCGAAAACTTGTAATTGGCCTTCTTTCAATATTCTTCATCTATCTGTATCCTAGCTGTAAGTTTTCCCAAGAAAATAAAATAAAATAAATAAAAGCTAGTTTCATATATTTTAAGGATCTCATAAATGACATACTTAATATAATGAAATTATAGCTAGCCAGTTATTTAAATAATTCAATTACACATCATCTTGGTCTTTGTGTTACAAATAAAGCTAATGTTTCCTAACTGACTACTCTCAGAAAAACAGCCCATAAAATTAGTACTAGTTAAATCATATAAAAACCCCAGGGCAATGTCTGATGCGGGCTTTTGTGGGGAGCACCAAATAGATTTGAGCAGACCTGTCTAGACAGTGCAAGCATTTGTCAGTTTTTGTGTCAAGCTCAACTTAGAATTTAAAGGGAACAACAATTTTAAAACCGATACAAATGCAAGGACATTTGGATTGCCTCAAAAGTACTCAACCCTCCTCAAATTTACAATAATTAAAATAAAGAAGTATAAACTTGACTAAGTAAATGTTCTTATCCTAATTGGCAAAATATCAGAACTTCATATATTAAACTTCAAATATTAGACCACATCTTAGGGATGACAAAAAACCATTCTTCTCAGTATATAGTCAGGATAGGGCTTGCTATGCATTTTGATGATGCCACAAATTATTATTTAAAAAATGATGTGCAGTGTTATTAAATAACTAATTTGCAGAATAAATATTAATTACTTATTTAGCCTGAATAGAGAAAACAGAGTGAGAGAGTGGAGCAAGTGTGATAATCACACTTACTTCATATTCCACAATCCTCAGGAGATTGTGGATGGGGACGAATGCCATGCCCTGCATAGAGAACACTTACAAGCACTTATCATATGTACAGCCGTATTTTTACTGTTTGAATCTATAATACTAAGTAATTAGTGAATGTTATAAATTTACCAGCTGCCGGTAATATAACAGCGGCCGGCGCAGATGCTTTGGATGGCCACATTCGCTTTACCATCATAGGAGCACCATCTCTGCTCAATTGAAGAGGACACCCAATCACCGCTCCTATTAGCGACCCAGCTGACGGGTGCACCAGCACGGCATCCCGTGGAGCCCCGTCGGGCGCCGCCCCCACCCTCTGCAGCCAAGTAAACAGCTTTCCGTCTTCAACGTAAGGACATTTCAACTGATCTCTCCCACAATTCAATTCGACGTGAATATTTTTATCGTTTGATGTTATACTGCAGCCACATCGTTCGCAATCCACCCATAAAGTCTTCTTTGGTCCTTTAGGTGGCATAGTGCCTTTTAGATTTACTATGAATACTTTATAATTTTATTTTTCGAGTATTTTCCACCACAAGTAAAAAGTGAGGTTAGGATATTTTAATAAACCGAACTGACACTGACAGACGCAGTCAGTGTCAGTCTGACAATTGCAATCAAACGAAACGTATTCATAACCAACGTTTTGTTTACTATTTTATTTACGTATTAAAAATAATAAACAATGTAATACAAATTGATAAATATCTGTTGAGAAAAAAATGCTTATCTAATTATATTTTTAATAATATTTTTGTGAAAAAAATATTGAAGAATTACAATTTTGAACGACTTGCCAGATGCCAAACTGAAGTGACATTATCTGAAAAACTGCGCTTGCTTTTGCCGTGATTCATGATTCGTTTCTTTTTTTACACCATACCATAACATAATTTATTTGTCCCCAAATGTTTTCAATTTAATAAGCCGTGTTAAGTTTATCAGTTCATTGCACTAGGGAGCTGCTAGGTCGTAAGTTAGTTATACTATCCATAATATAAAAGAAATCGTGTAGGATGACTCTCGCAGAATTCTTCAGTTGTTCCCTCCTCGCCTTTGGGGCTCCGTTGGTCATGTTCGCGCTCACGGTGGCCAACGACCCTGTGCGGATCATCATAATGATAGCAGCAGCATTTGGGTGGTTACTATCGTTTTTAGTATCATCAGTTCTATGGTATGCAGTGGTGCCATTACGATCTTATTTGGCGTTTGGAATGTTCTTTGCTATCATATTCCAGGTCAGTAACTAATATAATTTCATCCGTAATGATACAATTGAGTCATTGCTGTCATTAACTTTCTGTGAGCTGTTAATAATATGCACTCCATATTAATTATTGTTCTTGTTTGGTTGAATTGCATTAAAAAATAGGTTGCTGTGATGTCACTATTAAAATGCAAAGCAAACATGTATCATACTATTGTTGTTATTTATTTATTACCTACTACTCATACAAGACTAATATGATTTGTTTACTTCTTATTATAAATTACTTTGACGACGAAAGAGGCATTGCAAGAAGCAATCTATAGAGAAAATCATTCTGTAAAAGTGACATTTTGTGTGACTGCGACTAAGCCTTTTCATAGGATTTTCACTAGAAGGAGATTATAGGGCAACATATAGGCCCTTTTAATTATTACTTTTTATTTTGGAATTCTCACAAAATCAGGTTTTATGTGGGAAAAATCAAGTAGTAATGTCCCATGTGAACAAAGTCATAGACACAGCTAGAAGAATATAAACACACTGTATTCAATTCTAAATTGCCTTATCTATTTTCAGGAAGCTTTCAGGTATGGCATGTATGTGTTGCTAAGGAAAACAGAAGCAGGCTTGAAAGAGATATCAGAGAACCACAACATAGGCAGCAATAAGCTGGAGTTGGCGTATGTGTCAGGCCTGGGCTTCGGCACTATGAGTGGAGCCTTTGCCCTTATCAATGTACTGGCAGATTCGGTAAGGATACAACTCTATACTTTTATTCTTTATTGTTATTTCTGTTTTTTCTTTCTTTTTACTGATTTAAAACAGTTTTCAGGTGTTTCTTATATATTCTTATTCAGAGAGCTCTATGCTTTGAGATGAACAACTAATGACTATCAGCAACAAATTATAATAATTCTAATGTCTTTAAATACATTGTTGGAAAAAAATCATTTCAATAAAATGTCTTTGAATTCCTTGCCTAATCATAAGAAATTAAAATCATTTTTACATTGCAACTTTTCATTTCAATTGCATTGCATAATAAAGCTTATTTTTGTGAACTAACTAAGAAACTTTTATAGCACAACTAGCTTTCCCTGTGAGTTCACTCCTATAGGTTGTACCAAACAAATTATGCACCAGGTGGATTTTTAGTCAGTAGAAGTCTGACACTCTCTTCAGCTCCACCCAGAGGGGAAGGTTTCATTAAATTATTGAATGGAGCATCCCACTCATAAAAGTCTATATTCTTAAACCATGGCTCTGAAACCTTGTAGAATTCTGTGGTCATGGGTTTAATTCCCAGGTTGAGAAAATTGTTTTTTGTGTGTTATGGTCTATCTGACTTCCAGTAACTGCAAAATATTATATCCCTTGGATATGAAGATGTCATTCATTCAAAGTGACAGTCTATGCAAATTAACACTTTGCTAATGCATCAGTTTGCAACGATCACTCTTGAATCTAAGTGACCGGGTGCACTCGTCACATTAACATTTAACATACCTAACACTTTACTTGAACACATTAAACATGTAGAGCAGTTAATAAACTCTTTAACAGCAAAACCACTCAGTGCTTTAATATTGCTTATGAACTAGCACCCTGCACACAGACAGATAATCTGGAAAATTACAGCTGGAGCCAATAACTTAGTTGCTTTCTAATTCATGGAATTATCCTGATATGTTAAGATAGTCACCAATCCCTGGCGTTGAAATGTGACTCCATACAGCTATTATTATTTAACCTCAAGCTCTTAAAAAAATAACTGTTATAATTATCACCCAGTTATATAATTATACATACAGCTCACAGGAAATACAGAGGACTGATAATACCTATTATACTTTTAAAAGAAGCAGTCAGTACTAATTACAAAAATTACTGAAATATTTGAGAACATTGTAGACACAAGGATAATATAACATAAATAACTTTTCGATTTTGTAACACTAGTTTTATCTCTAACAACTAACAATATCCATTTTCGTTTTACAGGTTGGTCCAGGCACGTTAGGGCTCCACGAAGGCACAGAGTACTTCTTCGTGACAAGTGCAGCCATGACCCTTTGCATGATACTCTTAAACACATTCTGGAGTGTCATATTCTTCAGTGGTTTCGACGATAAAAACTATATAAAAGTTGGATGGGTCATATTATCACATTTCTTTGTGTCCGGACTCAGTTTATTAAATAGCAAGGAATTATATGCAGCCACAATCTTGCCCTCATACATTGTGTTAGGTATCACAGCTTATATTGCGTTCAGGACAGCAGGTGGATCAACGAGGAGTCTCATTCAAAGTATTTCTTCAAGGTCATAGGATTAGGTTGAAGAGCAAACCTAAAAGATTTGACTAGACTGCGCTGAGTTAAAAAAATGCAATACAGGGATTATTTTCTTGACAGATGCATTTATAATACATTAAACAGTTCATTGGCTTAACAAGCGCGAAACCGAAAGGGATATAAAATTATCGCCCAGTTCACTTGTTGTTCCTTCCCTAGTTCAAGTAGGATAGGATTGACATAGCTTCTAATTCATTTTCTAGTTAGTTCAAATTATTTCCAGTTTTCCCAGTATAGCTAGAAAATAAAAATGTAAAATTAGACATTAGAGGTTTGTAAAAATAGTCTAGTTAAGGAAAACAGCTCACATGTAAATTCAGATTGAAAAAATTAAATGTATAGTCAGATTTTTTGTAAATCAATGAGTTTGAATGTTTGTATATTAGGATTCTTTCATGGAGATGTTGAAGTTCGCTTTTTGTTGCACAGCGACACACCTCTCAGGCCGAACCTTCACTAAGTTTGGTTCAAACTGTAACACTTGCTTTTTAAGCCTGAAAAATTTGTTAGATACTGTTTATCAATTGTTAAAAAATGTTTAGTGCTTAGAGTTATAAATATAGCTGGTCCAAAATTACTAGTTTGCAGAATTATATTCCATGCTAGTCTTAATGATCCATTGATCCATACCATATTAGAGCCTCTCATTTTGAATAATACGATATGTATTACTGGATTTTTAAACTAAATCCTATAAATCATTATTGTAATGCATGGACTGATGTTTTAGTGATCTAGAATTTTAATATCGTAGTCCTGAATTTGTGAAAATTTGTAACGGGTCCGGCTTGTTATTTCGAATGTAAAGTATTATAATTTGGACCGATTTGTCACTTGTCTGTGAAAAGGTTTGCAAGCCGATCTCCTTGCGTCGTATCCTCATTATTGAGGCAAACACATTTTCTAGAAGATGCTTACCATTACCTTCAATTGTTTCGAGGTCTACGATTATAGTAAGGAATATTTAAATGTATCAATATCAGTACTATAAAATAATAGATTTATTTCACTTTTAGGCGTCGTCTAAAATGTGTGCGCTTTATAGAGCGACGCTTTATGAGTATTAATGCTCAGAAAATAAAAATGTAACTAATAAAATAAAATCAATGAATTTACAGTTTAACTCTGAACATTAAATAAACTTAAAATAAAAATGTACAATACATAACAACAATGATTTAATATTACAATTATTTATTTTATTATTATTTAGTGAGAACAATCATTCCTTAGTCTATTAATAATTGGATGAAGAATTTGTTACAATTACTAACTGTTTATAGCACAGTGTTTAAATTTAAATAAAAGATTTTTTACAAATAAAATAATGACAGATGATTCTTGTCTTTTTTCTTACTACTTGGGTAGGTATTTAAATATTCTTATATAAGAATAATATTATTTTTATGGCTCCATAACCATTGGCCTGCGAGTAGCATACTTCGGGACTCTTAAACCTTGAAAAGGCACAGGCATGGGGAAGGCGACACGCCATATCCAGGTTATCCACTGACCACCTGTTGGAGCAACTGATGCTGGGTGTCTTCAGCACAAGCCCCTCCGACTTCTTTCGGACCAATATCTGAATGCGGGAACGTTGCGCCCTGCACAACAAGCCAACCATTGCATTATTGAGAAAAGGCTTTAGTTAGTTATGTTATTATTATTTTTTATTATTATTGTTGATAGGCCTGCATTTGACCACAATCTCACCTGATGTTAAGAAATTAATTTTCCCATATATAAAAGTAATTTTATGAAGAGGATGAGGTCGGTTATTTCTGATTCTCTCCTTTCCCAAGTTGGTTAAAAGTAAACTTGATTGACAAAAAGGTTGTACAAAAATGTAATTGCTAAGAAAAGTGTGACATCTAGTACACAATGAACTCTCTTCTACCAACCTCTCAGGTTAAAAAAGTAACCAGATTTTGTGCATCCTATTCCTATTCCTGGGTCTCTTCAGCCAGTTCCTGCAGCAAGGAGTCTACGCTCCACACAGTATCTGCTGAGTCCATTTCCTCCTGAGGTATGTAAGAATTTAGGACTTCTAACACTGCCTCAATGCTGTCTGCTGTGCCTGATATTCCTCCTCCAACCTCTGAGAGAGCATTCACCGTTTCTGTGTCCTTGAGATCGGAGCTGAAAATGGTAAAAAGATACAGGCTGTAATAGAAGCAACCAAAGAATTTTTTTATTCATCTGGCAGACTAGCAGCATATTAGATGGTGTATTCTAAATATAATTAAATATTAGATTAAGCACAGTTTTGAAAAATACTAAAATAAAATGAGCAACTGAGTTTGGGCTAGGCCAAGCTATAGTATAGTCTTAGTTAAGTATGACTTACAAATGTATTTGTATTACATGACTGTATTTTATGTAGATCTGGGTTATCAAATTCAAGAAAAAAGTTGAGAAGTCTTGTTCAGTTAGGGTGTATAGGTATATGAAGCTTTGTATTTATAGTTTATTTTATAAAGATAGCTTGGGGTATAAGTATCTTTATCTGCTTCTAGAAGCATTACAACTTTCCCATGCTGTTACAACTTTGGGCTGCATAATAGATTATGGCCCACTTCCTTTCATAGAGAGGCCTCTGTCCAGCAGTGATAATGTAATAGGTTGTTTTTTTATGTTATTTATTGGATGATACAAGATTGAAATTAAAATAAATTATGAACAGAGCTGCATAGGCAAATAAAAATTGAGATAAGGAGCTAGTACGATTCTAAATGTAAGTGGAGTAGGCCAAAGTTTCTAGTAAGTAAAATAAACTATGAACTTGTTTCTGTAGGTACTGTATCACTTACGCAGGTGGCATAGATATTTCTTTCTCCAATATATCTTGTAGGTCGTCTAGGTCTGGTATCGTAGGTATATCATCGCTTGAGTCCGGCGACTTCTTGGGTATCACAAATTCCCTGAAAATAACAATTTTAATAATAAACAAATCTGCTCTTAGGTTTAATTAAAGGCAAAATCATTAGTAGGCACACATATTTAAATATATGCTACCTATTAAATCATATATAGGATTTAAACAATACTATCGTATATGTATGAGTTAAAACAATCTCATTGATCGTTTTTCAGAAACCTGCATGTACACTTACTTGGCTTCGATGTGAGTGCCTTCGGCCCATACGCCAACTTTCTTAGGCTCAGGCACACTAGCATTTATTTCATTCATTTTAAAAGAAATTAATTATTTTAACATATTTCAGCAAAAGCCACAATAAACAACAAGCTTTTCCTTCGTTTTATTGATTTTGTTTTTGTTTACATTTTCACAAACGTTCCAGTTATTAATATCTGTTTATTGAGCATTATATGTTTTTACATAACACCACGTAAGTATGTACGTAACATTTTTCTGATCATGTAATATTATACAGGGTGTGGCGGAAATAATGGATAACCCTGTAACTGCCAGTAGGTCATATAATGGTCTATCATATATCCCAATTTCAAACTCAGTTGGTCAGGCATTTCAAAGTTATTTTTATTTGTTTATTTTTTTTTTGAAAATATTGTACCTATTTTATAAAATCAGCTGCCGTTTCAACATTTAACGGAGTTTTTTTATTCTGTTTTTTGCGGTCTGCTTCTGAATGTTTGTGTAATCACACGCGTATGAAGATTTTTTGTTACACTCTAAGATGATTTCAGAAAAAAACACATAATACTTACTTTTTAGTTTTTTTAATTGAATCCTGTAACTTTGACTCCATACCCTGAAAAAAAAATGTATCGCACAGTTATGGCCCATTACTTTAAAAAGTTGTCCATATCATGCGAATTCTAAAATGGTATCATAGTGGCCAGTATCGTACGAATGTGCAAAACTATTTCAGTTTGAATTCAAAAGGTCCATAATTTCAAAAAAATATTAAATTCAAAAAAATGTGATTCTGTATTTTACTAATCTTCTGTATCATGTAAATTGTTGTAAAAACGTTTCTAACTCACTTTGACATTGCTAAAACATCACTCAGGTAAAAAAAAACCGGTCCTTTCTTTGTTTGGGGCTACCTGGAATTCTGGCTCGATGGAAACAATATAGCTATTGTGCAAAATAGAAAAAGGCAAGCTGTATTTTTTTTAGAATCACCACATCAATAGTTCCTCATAACATCATTCAGTGTGATCCCGTTCGTTGTCGTACGTAGTCGCACGCGCCTTTGCTCCCTGTTTTTCGTTCGTTAAATCTAACTCGTGACTTACTGCATTTCTTTTCGGACTCTGATTTGCCTGTGATTTGGACTTGCGTTGTTTAGTGATCCCGACGACATTGCTTACTGTACCCGGACTGTTGTGGCAAGTGCGCTGTTGACAATGCCTCAACGTTACACATCGGTAGAATATGCCAACATGCACTACATTTATGGTGAATGTAGAGGCAACGCCAATGAAGCGGCAAGACTTTACCGAGAAAGGTACCCGAATAGTCGACACCCTGATTACCGAATTTTTATTCGCGTACACAATGCCTACTGTGAGGGAAGAATACCTGGTACAGGTGTGGGCGGCGCGAGTGAAGGACGACCACGAGTCTACAATAACGAAGAAGAAGTTATGGAGTTAGTAGAAGCAGATCCTACCATATCCATTCGAGTTTTATCTCGGTTTACTGGAATGTCAACCAGAACAGTACATCGCATATTAAAACGTCACGAATTGTACCCTTACCACTATCAAAGGGTGCAAACATTACTTCCAAGGGACTACCGAGCACGAAAAGAATTTTGTCGTATAATGTTGAGAAGAATTAGAGAACAACCACATTTCTTTGAAAATATCCTCTGGAGTGACGAGTCTACATGCAGGAAGGACGGGTATTTGAATATACACAATTTACACAGTTGGCAGCTTGAAAATCCACATTTAATTAGACAAGACCGATCGCAGTACCAAGTGAAAATCAATTTATGGACAGGAATAATTAACGGCCAAATTATTGGTCCGTTTGAGCTGCCACCGACTCTTAATGCTGAAAGCTATTTGAACTTCCTGCAAAATAATTTACCCGAGCTGTTAGAAGACGTTCCTAATGAAACACGTGAGAACATGTGGCTGCAAAACGACGGCTGCCCTGCACATTATGCGGCAAGAGTGAGAGAGCACCTGAATGAGACATATCCAGAACGTTGGATAGGGCGCTTAGGGCCAATATTGTGGCCACCCCGTTCGCCGGACCTGAACCCATTAGACTTCTTTTACTGGGGCTGTTTAAAAGAAAAAGTTTACAAAGTAGAGATTACGTCTGTGGAGCAATTGCGGCAACGTGTGCAGTCTGCTGCTCAGGAAATAAGTTTGGCAGGCTTTGCACGTCGCATCAAACGTTCATTTATTAGAAGGTGCAGAGCTTGCATCGCAGCCGATGGGGCTCATTTCGAACATCTTGTATGATTTTTAAATACATTTGTGTCATGAACATTGCTTTTTATTGTATCAATTGACCTGTAAAATAATTACCTAATTAAGTAAGGAGTCTTAAACTCGTTATTATCTACCTCTTTAAAGTAAATCAATAAAAAGCCACAGCCTGGAAGCACAATAGCTCTGTCATCCCAAAGAAAGTGAGACTGGGTTTTTTATTACCTGAGTGGTGTTTTAGCAATGTCAAAGTGAGTTAGAAACGTTTTTACAACAATTTACATGACACAGAAGATTAGTAAAATACAGAATCACATTTTTTTGAATTTAATATTTTTTTGAAATTATGAACCTTTTGAATTCAAACTGAAATAGTTTTGCACATTCGTACGATACTGGCCACTATGATACCATTTTAGAATCCGCATGATATGGACAACTTTTTAAAGTAATGGGCCATAACTGTGCCATACATTTTTTTTTCAGAGTATGGAGTCAAAGTTACAGGATTCAATTAAAAAAAACTAAAAAGTAAGTATTGTGTGTTTTTTTCTGAAATCATCTTAGAGTGTAACAAAAAATCTTCATACGCGTGTGATTACACAAACATTCAGAAGCAGACCGCAAAAAACAGAATAAAAAAACTCCGTTAAATGTTGAAACGGCAGCTGATTTTATAAAATAGGTACAATATTTTCAAAAAAAATAAACAAATAAAAATAACTTTGAAATGCCTGACCACCTGAGTTTGAAATTGGGATATATGATAGACCATTATATGACCTACTGGCAGTTACAGGGTTATCCATTATTTCCGCCACACCCTGTATTAATTTCGTTTTAGTATTTTAAATAGCTATAGCAAATCTTTGATAAGCTTAAAATCTATACTAATATTATAAAGCTGAAAAGTTTGTTTGTTTGTTTGTTTGCTTGAACGCGCTAATCTTCGAAAGTATTGGGTGGATTTGGATGCAATTTGGTATGGAAGTAGCTTGAAGCTTGAGGAAATGAGGAATATTTATAGGCATTGATTTAAATAGTAAAGATACGGTCGTCAGAACATTTGACGGACGCGGTCGCCCTACAAAACACACTAGCGCCATCTATTATAACTAAGATGTCAATCCACGTGGTCTGCTCCTAGACGTAGCCTTGTAAGAGCGGGGTGTGGTATTTTTCGAGGTACAAAGAAATAAAAAAAAAACCTTTTAGTTTTTGAATTTTATATTTGTTGTACTTTTAATTTGCTTTTAATAAACAATATTAAATAATTTTGTACATAATTTAATCTTATAGTAATATTATTAAATCTTTTTATTTCATCGGCTGCATCGCGCGCCGCTGCAAAGTTATGTCGCACTTTTACGCGGCTTCGCGTTGTCTATGCTAAAAGTTGAGGCATGCAAGAAAGAAAATTGTTTTAAATAATGTTAGAAGTTGATTTAATGAGATATTTTTAACTTACCGGTGATATGAAATGTTATATTTTTTTTATTGTGCTTTATGTCGTAGTTCACGCAACCCTTCACGACACAATTTGGCATATTTGCTTGTAAAACTGACGACCCCTCCCGAAGATAGCCGATCGCGTTCTAGTTCACTTCGATAAAGGTTAGACCACTTTGGGACCAAGTTCGAGGCGTCATTATAACATGCGGTCCGCCCAGTCCTTACGAAGTAATATATATGTCAATGTTTATAGGCTACTTTTTACGCGACTGCAAAAAAGGAGAGTTTTGTTTTTACCGTGACAGAATCCACGGGAGCGAAGCCCCGCGTGAGTACTAGTAAGAACTAATTATGACATTGCAACCGACTGTCAATAAGAAATAATTATTTTATTGCGTTTTACGTTCTCGAGCAGATTTCATAAATATCGAAAGAACCAATGACTAATTATCTAACTAGCTCAATGAAAATAGAAAGGAACTTGAAATCTATTGCTTCAATGTTCACATTCCGTTGGTCGACAACATTTCTTTTTTTTTGTGGCTCTCGCAGATAAACCTATGAGGTTGTCGGTCCCTTAACCAGACTTAGGTAACTGTGGCGGCAATAACTATGTTCCACCTGACGCAGGTACTAACTGGACATGGCTATTTCGGGAGCCACCTGTTTCGAATACAGTGGGAGGACACCCGCGGGTGTCACCATTGTGAAGACCACCCGCAGGACACGGTGCCCTGCTTGGTCGGAGCACCGCCGTGTTCGCGTGGAGGTGATTGGAGCCGGCGCACATACCGGTATTTGCACGATCTACGCGGCCAAAAGTCCCAATATCCAAATAACAAAAACATTTTTTTATTTTTTTTATTTTTTTTTTTTATTGAAAATAGGTTCGCGTTTGACCACCATCTCACCTGATGGTAAGTGATGATGTGATCGAAGATGGAGCACGCCCACCCAAAAGTAACCCATTCACTCTGGACTTAAAGACTCCCAGGTTATAGCTATCGGGAAACACAGACTCCGGCAGGGAATTCCACTCCTTAGCCGTACGCACAATGAAGGTATTCCCAAAACGTTTTGTGCGTATGGGTGGGATGTCCACCATGTAACGATGGCGCTTCGCCGTTTGTCTCGTAGTTCGATGATGGAATGGGCTTGGCGGAATTAGATTGTGTAATTAAAAAAAACGAGTTCCACGAACAGAGGATGAACCAGGGAACAATACCCAGGGTTGGGCAGTATTTTAATTACTTGTAATTAAAATACGTAATTGAAATACAAATACGTATTTGGTATTTGTATTTCAATTACTTCTTTAAAATGTAATTTGTAATTCGTATTTCAAATACCTGACGCCGAGGTATTTTGTAATTAGTATTTCAAATACTTGGGGCTTCAAAATACATTTTAACATTAAAATACATTTAACCTTCATTCATTTAGCGATCGTGAGTGTGAGTGCGAGGCGAGACCGCGAGAATGTAATGATGGTAAAGCAGCCTCAAAACGCAAAAAATGGACTTCCGTCAAATTGTCAATGTCAAGCTAAGATGTCAATCTGTCAAGTCATAACGGTTTGTTTTAGTTTTTTCCAAACACAAAACAAAGAAAGCTTCTGTTCTGTGTAGAACGAACGAAAATGGTTCAAACAATTTAACACAAGTTTGTGCTCATCAGGATCTGTAGAAAGATTATTTTTTTAGCAGGTTTTATTCATTCTCCAACAAGAGGCTGTTTGTCTGACAGTACATTTAAAAATTTAGTGTTCATGAAAGGAAACTCTGGTTTTACTGATTAATTCATGTTGTTTCCCTCTACTTTTCAGCCCGTGCTGGGCCTCAAGTCTACTATTGCAATAGTGCCACAATGGTCTATCATTGATTTCCTAATTGTCAATCGATGCCATTGTCATTTTGCTAAAAGATCGTAATCTGTTAAATTCATAATGGTCTCCTAGTAGAATAGCGTAGTTTCCTAAAATATTTTATTTAGTCCGTCACGTAGTTTAACAAAAAACATTGGTCACGTATTTTTTATTTTTTCACGTAATTAAAAAATTAAGACGATACAGTGAGTTGAAATTTCGCGTGACGTCACACCTCGGTATAATTCTTAGCAATGTGTGACGTCAGCAGCCCCCTCTCCTGTACTTTGAAGCTTTCCATCTTTTTGAATTTTTCTTAACTTGAAAAAGCAAAAAATATGTGACCAATATTTTTTGAAAATCTACCTAATGGACCAAATAAAATAATTATTTTGTAACACAGGAAACTACCCTATTGTGTTATAAATTGACATAGTTGTATTGCCATTATTATAAAACCTGTTAATAGAAATGTAGTAAAACTATACAATTCAATAATATTTTAGCTGTCAAAGTCAAATGTGACATTACTGCTTACTGACGTTTCATCTGTTTTTTTATTTTTAGCGGCCGGTGTTTTGATTTATTTTATGTGTTTTAAATTATCTTAAATAGATAAGCCTATATTTATTACAATACAAAATGGTGCTAATTGACCAAATTTCGGTTGGTACTGTAAAAATTTTAGCAGATTACCGCGTAAGGGTTCCCGCCCACGTCAAACTTTTTGTAGGTCAGATAATCGGGCCGATTTTTCCTCCGATTCTCAGGACCGATTTTGTGGTCGACTCAACGCCTATGCCCGTCACTTTGTCTGTGGCTATCGATGGAGCAGCACGTCATGGACAGAGAGAATCTCATGAATATAAGGAGGAAGATGGATTTACAGAGGAAATGATAAATGATGAACACTCTGATGAATACTTATTAGTGTGGAGTAAGGCAGGGGGTCTGACGTCACTGAGGCTCTTTAACATTTATGTCAACCACCTAATTGAGGAGCTCAGCAGCATGTATGTCGGATGGCCATATAGATGAGGTATGTGTTGATAATCTAAGCTATGCTGATGATATGGTGCTGCTGAGCCCTTCAATTGGTGGCTTGAGGCAATTGTTAAGGGTGTGTGAAAGTTATGCTGCAGAACACGGCCTGAAGTATAATGAAAGTAAGAGTGAGTTCATGATGTTTTGATGCAATAATAAGGATCCCAGCTATATACCACCCTTACTACTTAATGGTGTACCATTGGGCCTTGTTTCGAAATTTAAATATCTTGGGACATATAGTTACTGAGAATTTATGTGATGATTTGGATATAGAAAGGGAGCGCAGGGCATTGTCGGTGCGTGGTAACATGTTAGTACACAGGTTCACTCGGTGTACAGCTGAAGTCAAATTAACATTATTTAAAGCATTTTGTCAGACGTTTTACACCAGTGGCTTGTGGGAGAACTTTACACAAAAGGCCTACAATGCCTTGCGCGTCCAATATAATAACGTGTTCAGGGCACTGTTTCATCTTCCTCGATACTGCAGTTCTTCCAGCATGTTTGTGGACGCTCATGTCGAAGGCTTTTATGCGATTATGCGCAAGAAGGTTGCGTCGGTAATGGCATGAGTGCGAAGAAGTCGTAACAGTGTGCTCAGGATGGTGGGCGATAGAAGTAACACTGTCCTGCTTAGTAGGTTCACAGAACTGTATGTTACGGGGGTTCGGCGGGCCTGCTGAGCGGGAGCATGTGTCATTTGTTTTGTTGTATTTGTAACTATAATTTATCTTTTTACCTATTTATTGTGATTTTGTGTGTATAATTTTAATTTTTGTTTTTAATTTTAATGATTCAAATTAATTTATAATAATAATAATAACACGAACAATAATAACATAATTTTAATCTAATCTATGGACTGTGTCTGAAAATAAATGATTTTTATTTTATTATTTTTATTTATTATAAATGATAAATGATCTTTATTTTGCAAATTGGTTATTAAATAACACTTTTACACGTCATTTTTTTCGTAAATGTTAAAATGGATGATGAGGAGATGAGGCCGGTGTTTCCTAACTGACTACCCTGAGAAGAAACACCGAAACAAACTCAGGGTTCTCTTTTAAAGTCCATAAAATCTATACTGGTTTAATTATATGGGAACCTTGTAGGTTTTAGTCTGAGGCGGTCTTTTAAAGAAAGATGCTCACAGATTTGAGTGGACCTGTCCATACAGTGCAAGCATTTGTCAAATGACGTATAGCTCAACTTAGAACAAGGAGCTTAACGATTTGACGAACAATACCAAGGTAAGGACGTTTGGGGGCCTCGCAAAAGCACTCAAACTGCCAGACAATCATGTAAAGGAATCATGAAAGGTTTGTCTTTGGCTTTTGAGGAACATTTGTTGATCCAATAATCTCTCAGAGATTATTGAATCGCAACACTTGTCCTTCCCTCGCAAGTGCATGCGACCGACTGTCGGTGAGTAGTGTGCGTTTTACGCTACATTTCCGAACATTCCATTTTTCACCGATAATCGGATCGGTCGGGATGCGCCGATTTTATTTCTGACCAACTTTTTGTAGGACGTGTGCGTTGCATTATTGCTATCAGTGTGTTCTATTTTTCTCCTACAAAAAATCGGTCACCATTTATCGGATGTGGGCGGTCAGCCTTAGTCAGTCATTAATTTGTCATTGTGTACGAGATTACCATTCTAAGCCATTTCTTTCAATGGAGTGTCAGTGGTTGAACATTATAATAATAGATTACCAAACTTGTCAAAATCTACGAATAAAAAATTGGCCAAGTGCGAGTCAGACTCGCCCATGAAGGGTTCCGTAGTGACTATAATAATATAATATAATACGTATATTTATTTAACGAAAAAAAACCTTACAAATTTCTTACAAGTAGCTTATTTACATTTTTTTACAACTACGCCAAATAACTTTATTTTTCATAGTGTTTGTATGAATTACTAAGTTATACAGGGAGTCCGCCGGCAGATTTTACACTTTGAACAGAGCTCACGGTGACTAGCAAAGCGTCAGCGGGGGAAGCGGGGTATCATTCGGCGCGGGAGCGTTGCGGGTTGTTTAGTAGCCATGAGTCAGTGGACGGGAGCGCACCGCGCTTTTGCGGTTGAGGCGTATTTCGCGAACAATAATGCGATCAATGTGGCGAGTGAGATCAATCAAGCGGGCGTCGGTTTTGTTCTCACTTCGATATCCGACGAGTAAAGGATGGTCCGTCAAACCAATTGATATGGTAAAGAAGTTTAGAGGAACTGGATCAGTCAGAAATGAGCCTCGGCCTGGAACTTCAACGTCTGTTACTACTCCTGAAAACGCAGAACTTGTGAGACGGGAAATTATGACAAATCCGCGTAAGTCTGTTCGAAAGATTGCAACATCAACGGGTTTGAAAAAGACATCAGTTCACAAAATTATTAAAAAAAATTGAAGTTCCATCCATACAAGCTCCAAATCATCCAACAATTGAAAGAAGATGATTTCATAAAAAGGCAGAATTATGCTAGAGTCCTTCTGGAACGATTTTCTACACCTACGCGGTTATGTAACATATTTTTTAGTGACGAGGCGCATTTTCACATCGGAGGGTACGTTAATAAACAGAATATGCGTTATTGGAGTGCGAGCAATCCAAAAGAAATCCATGAAAACCTCTCCACAGCCCGAAGACCACAGTTTGGACCTTATTTTTACGACAGAGGTGAAACCGTTAACGCACAACGATACTGCGCGATGCTGGACAACTTTTTTATACCGGAGCTGCACTGTCATTCTAGCTACAATAACAGAACCCACTTTCAGCAGGATGGGGCTACGGCACACACCTCCAGGGACTCAATGACTAAACTCAGACCACTTTTTCCTGGAAAATTGATAAGTCGCTTTGGCGACATAGCCTGGCCCCCTAGATCACCTGATCTGACCCCTTGCGACTTTTTCCTGTGGGGATACCTCAAATCTCATGTCTACAGCAATTTGCCATCAACGATAAAGGCCCTGTAAGAAAATATCCGACGCGAGATTGCGGCTATCAGTCCAGAACTTTGCAAGAGAGTTTTCGCCAACATGAAAGAAAGATTGCAAGAATGTTTGTGGCTAGAAGGACGCCATTTGAGTAGAGTGATTTTTAAAACCTAAAATCCGCATTATTATTTTGTAAGATGATAAATAAATAACTTAGTCTTTCTTTATATTTTTGTTTCATTTTGTTTTTTCTTAAGTATAAAATCTGCCGGCGAACACCCTGTATTTGCGGTTTTAGAAAATTGACTTTATGAAAAAATGGTTTTAGAAACCCCTATGTCATTTTTAAAGACTTGTCTATGGATACTATACACGCATAGGTTTCATGAAAAAATAATATTTTCAGGGTTCCGTTTTTTGCCATTCGGCTACGGAACCCTAAAAATCAATGATCCACCATTCCGACACCATTGCAATAGCAGTCTCGGCCCCCTGGTCTGGATTACTTATTTTGTATTTTGTAATTTGTATTTCAATTAAAAATAGTTAAAATACTGTATTTTGTATTTTATATTTCAAATACCTTACTTAAATATATTTTGTATTTCGTATTTTAATTACTTGCGATACAGTATTTTGTAATTTGTATTTCAATTAAAGCAAAGCATGTATTTTGCCCAGCCCTGACAATACCCATCCTCAATCTACCTGCTACCGTACACCCCGCGCCGCGCGCGCGTAGTGTCAGTCGGAATTAGACCGTTTCACGTGTACGTATCTGTTCTCGGCGCTTTTCTAAACTTTAACTTCAAAAGTGTATTTTTATATTTTTCAAGTTGATCTATGAATTGAAAGTGATGGATTCTGATAGAGCAGGTAAGAGACTTACAAACTACAATAATAAAGTTATGATCAACTAATAAACAACATTTTTTTTTTATAATGTATGAAGTCATTTTCATACCGCGATTTCGTTTAATATTTTTTCTTTGCTACACAAACAAAAACATGTTTGTGTATCGGGATATATCGGGCTATGGTTATAATTACTGGTTATTATTTGAACGTTTTTCTTATAAATATTATAAAAAACATCTCCGGAAACGTCCGGATAGGTTCACTTTTGGGGGATTAAAGATATTTAGTAATCTATACTAATATTATAAAGCGGAAAAGTTTGTTAGTTTGTTTGTTTGTTTGCTTGAACGCGCTAATCTTCGAAAGTACTGGGTGGATTTGGATGCAATTTGGTATGGAAGTAGCTTGAAGCTTGAGGAAGGTTATAGGCTACTTTTTACCCGACTGCAAAAAAGGAGAGTTATGTTTTTACCGTGATAGAATCCACGGGAGCGAAGCCCCGCGTGAGTACTAGTAAAATGTATAAAATGCAATTTTTGTTAGCGACTTTTTTAGATAGAGTACGTTTGTTTTAGGTGCACAGGGTGCATCAGGAGTAAGAATTGTGACCCGACAATACTTGTTTGACGGCATGAAGAAAGAAAATTTGCCTAATTTAGATGCAAAATTAAATCATCTGAAAGATCAACTTTTGTCAAGTGAAGATTACAATGAACACCAAATTGTTAATTTAAAACGTAGTTTTGGCCATTTCAAATCAGAACTCAAACAAAGGTGGACCAAAGCTCATTATAAAGAAGACATTTTTCTGAAATACAACCGTTCATGGCTGGAAGGTACGTTTGAAATCCCTGTTGTTGAGACCTCACAAAATAGACCAGGTCGACCACCCAAATTGTTCGAAGAGGCAAGTGAGAGGAGTAAAAGGCGAAAGACTGAGGAACTTCGTTCTGGTTTCGAAAAGGAGATCATAATACACGCTGCGCAAGTGGAGCTGGGAAAATCTGGTAAAAGAGATGCATCAAATGTCCTTAAAGATATCACAAGTACTCCGACACGAGCAACTAAATATAAGAAGGCATTTTGTCTTAGGAAATCAAGTAACGAGCAAGCCTCTTTGACACCAATGCAAGCGTTGCAAATGTTTGTAGATGCAGATTTGACACAAGGACAATACGAAATTATAAGAAAGACCAATAAGAAGTTTTTTCCGTGCTACAGTGCGTTACAAAATGGCAAGAAGAAATGTTACCCATCTCAAGAATCGTGTACCTATGGTTACGAGTACTAGTGCCGAAGCTCAGTTACAGCCTCTAATGGATGTTACTGTTAGGCGTTTATCGGAGTATCTAGAAGAGGTATTGATAACTTTAAAGGAGCAAAAGCGTGAATCTTTAACTATTATTAGTAAATGGGGTTACGATGGATCCCAACAATCACAGTTTAAGCAAAAACTTGAAATTGATACTGATTCCGATGCAAACCTTTTCCAAAGCTGCTTCGTGCCCCTTCAGTTAGTTTGTGGAGATAATAATGAAAAAGTATTATGAAAAAATCCAACACCTTCTTCACCGCGATTTTGTCGACCAATAAGATTCTCAGTATTTATATGTATCATCTATGAATAAGATTCCGTTTTATTAAGGAAAACAATGATGTCACTGAAGAGGAAATAAGACATGTTAAAAGCGCTATTAACTCTTTAGACCCGACCGAGGTCGATATAGCAGGGAAAAAGTTCCGTATTAAGCACACATGACAATGGCGAGGAAATTTTCCAGAGAAAGTTGCAACCAAGATATTTTCAACCGCCTTCTTCTTAGTTCAGATCCTTTTTTTAATTCATTTGTGCCTGAAACCTTGGCCATGTTCGTATCTGCGGAACCAAATATAATTGAGAATTCATCAGAGAGCGATGAAGAAAGTATTACAGAAACTTATAATTTTTATTTTTTTTCCTAAATACGTGTAACCTACCTTAAGTTTTGTGAATATATTGTATTTTTGTAAAAAAATATGTATATTTTTCTTATTTGCGTTGTTTAGGTACCAAATAAGCATCAAAATAATTTTGGCCGCGTAGATCGTGCAAATACCAGTATGTGCGGCGCCTCGCGCCCTTCTCTGGTTCAGACCGTTGTGCGGGCCGAGCGGGAATGGGATGCGGCCGACTCCTTCTGCGTAGTCATGTTAGCAAAGGAGGAGGCTAAACGCGTGAAGTAGAAACAACTCTCTTACTCACGCGCTAGACGCCGTGGGAGACGCCCCGGGCGTCGGGATCGCAAGTTGATCTCCGGCCACCGTAGCGTAGGTGCGGGCTTACGGGCGGCGTGCAGGAGTAGTTCACCATCCGGTAAGAACCAGGCCTGAGTCTACGGCGCGTCGTATTCCAAGCGCTTCAAAGAGCAGTCAGCACATTGACGAGGTTCGATAAGGTTGCGGGAATGTTCTATCGAGATACCGCAGCCCTGGACAACAAGGGCAACTAAAGGACCGAAGTCCGACACTCCCTTTCGTTTTACTCAGAGTGGCAGGAGTCATTTGATGTTTTTCCCACCGAAAATACAAGGCAGGGCTTAGGTATATTTAACTTTCCAAATATGCAACAACACACTAAGGGCACCCCATGTGGGGTACGGATGTCGAAGTCATCTAAGGGATACCGGTACTACAACCCTGCAATATATTGATTTGCTAGCCTGGACGCTACTCTTACAGGATATAACAGCCGAGATCGTGGCAAAGACCCTTCTGAGCAGATGAATATCCTATTTCAGTTGCCCCTCAAATGTAGTTTGCTTGACAGAGAGAGAGAGAGACAGTTCGAAGTCATGAAAATGAATAAGTCAGTACCTACTGATTGCCCCCTGCCAGTGCTCATTAAAAAATAGAAATCGGAAATATGTAAAATTAAAACATAATATTGGCAGCGCCATAATCGATTAATCCGTAATATGTGCAACTATCGAGAACGAAGCAGAGAATTCCCTTGGCGCCTATCAATGATCAGGTATTTATTCAGTATTTTTTAGATAGGGAGGGCGTTTTGTTACAAGGGACTACCCGCAGCGCAATTGCGTCGGGTGGTGTTTAATTGTCACAAATGTGTATGGGAATGGACTTATTCTCATTAAATTCAAATTATTTATAAAACTTAAGCTATGCCAGCCAGAAAGCTATTTACACAGTTAAAGATTATATTGAGGACAAAAAGGCTTGGGAATGAGCTGCTCCAATGATATACCTACTTATGTGGGCTTTTTAATATATTTTGCTGAGTTAATGATTGACTTTCTAAAGTATTGTATATACTTTTATTCTATTATTTCTTTCTTCGTTTTTTTTTAACTTTTATAATTTTATTATTGTAAATGTGAGGAATATGTAAGTAGGTTATTATTTCTTTTTATGTTATATTCATTATAATTTATAGTTGATGTCAGGAAGTTTAAGTATTTGTGTGGCCTACCCAAAGTTCCTTACTTTGATATTGTTCGTCAGATCGTTGAGCTCCTTAAGTTTGAAGTTGAGCTACACGATAACTTATATATAAAAAGAACCTTCATGCTTCTCAAATGGTTTGACGACTACAAATTGTATGGACTTTAAAAGAGACTTTGACCTCTGAGTTTGTTTCGGTGTTTCTTCTCAGAGTAGTCAGTTATCAAACATCAGCCTCGTCTAGCTTAACTAAAAAAACAAAAAATTACATGTAAAAGTGTAATTTATAACCAATTTACCAATAAATATTTCATTTAATTTCATTTATAAATATCAGACTTGAGCCTTGAAGATAAGAGAATTATCTTACTTATAATAATTGAAAGTAATCTGATCATGAAAGATCCTACAATGCTCCTAATTAAGGAAATCTATAGGTACTAATATTATAAAGCAGAAAAGTTTGTTGGTTTGAACGCACTAATCTTCGAAAGTGTTGGGTGGATTAAAATAAAGAAGAACGGCAGATCTTGTACCGTCAACTTTAGTTGGTGTTTCGCTATAAGACTTTGAGCACTTATAAAGGACCTTAAAGTAGTTTTTTTTACGTATTTATTATATTCTTAGAAGTTTGAAAACGTTTAAATAAAAGGATTTAAAAAATTATAACAATAAATAACTAAACGTTAATTTATTGACAACAAAACGCAATACACATTTTCAAAACTTGCCATGCGTAAACTAAACCATTTAACTTGATCACAAAATGTAATGAATAAAATATTTATTACATTTTGTGATTTTTACATGAATTATCACGTAAATGTACGTAAATAATTGATAAGAATAATCGATATCAACATCCAGCATGACTATGGCAATGTTTTATTGACATTTCAAGAATATCATCTGTCACTTTCACAGACTTTCACTTGTCAATGGGGTTGGCAACTGTCAAAGTGGCGCTAGCAAGTAACAAACTGGAACATTTGATATTTTAATTATTTTCATAATGCCAAAGATCTGTGAAGTACCTTTTTGTAAGGAAATGGGTGCGCATCAGTTTTCTAAGGATTTACCAATGGCAAAAAAGTGGCTAAAAGCCATAAGGAGACAAAACTTCAAGCCGGAAAAGAATTCGAGGTTATGTCGTAAACATTTTTTGGAAACAGATTACCATGGAACTAGTATTTATACAGGTACGTCATTAATCGTGTTCTAAAAATATTCAGCATTAAATGAAAATGTGTTCTTTAACCTTTTTGGTTGTTTCTAGGTGTTGAAAACAAGCACCGTTGCCTGAAAAAAACAGCTGCCCCAACAGTGTTTCCTTGGACTACTAAAACTCTTTCACTAGAAGTTCAAACTCAAGAAGAGCGGTTATCAAACCGGAATATTAGAAAGTCACTCTTCGAAGAGACAGACATATCAGCTGTGCAAACTACCAGTTCAGAAGATTTGAAACACCATTAAGTTTTTGGTGGGGTCAACACCAGGTGGACTCCTGTCTTATTGTTCACAAGGTTATGGAGGAATATTAATAGGAATATTAATATCACATAGGAAGATTAATAGGCTTAACAAAAACTTATAAACTTTTGCAGACACCTTTAGTCTCATTTTATGTGCCTTTTGCCTCTGAGATATTTTTCATTTGTTTAATGTTGTGTAATTTTAGGGAAAGGAATGTAGATAATAAAAAGAAATTCAAATAATTATGTTCATAAGTTTTATTTTCACACCTTAATGGCTAATAATTTACTTTACTAAAGGAAATAACAAAAATAAATCATAATACAGGTACAGCTTATTTATTGTTTATTTGTTTTTTAATTAAATCATAATTTTTGTATAAATATGTGTTCAAAATTGCATGTTTAAAATAATTGTTATAGAAGTTATCAAGTTTTTCTAACATCTCTGAAATGAATTCATCTCTTGAAACATATATTACTTCTAGGTTCTTATATGTATATACAATTAAATTGCAGAATGATCTATTAGTACAATATAGCTGGCCTAGTGGGCTATATGGGCTAGTTTTTTTTTAACATTAAACTATTATTTTTTATATCATTAACCAGATAGGGGGAGTCACTGGTGTGATCATTGCATCCCTGGTGGAATACGGACATTTCACTTCGATAATTGTGTCATGTCCCAGTAGGCCGTCTGGTGAGGCACCTAAATATGGTCTGTGCTTGCTTATGTATATTCCACAATTCTCAATTGTTAACCCATATTTAGTCTCATACTCTTTTATAGCAGCGTCTTCATTCATTACTCCATGGGTTGTTGCCCTTGATGTAAATAGTCTTTTATTTAAGAGTTGCCTGCTGTAACTTGCCTTCGATGAATCTCTTAAGTGGCAAACTGTGTGGAAGGTGCTGGCAGTAATGCGGTGTCTCCGCTCTTCATACCATACTGAACAGTTTTTCTGTCCTCGTGTGAGCTGCTCAATATTATTGATGCTTTCTTCACTGATTTTTGTTAGATTTAGTTTCTCCAGAGTTTCATTATCAGGATTGTTAGCTGTATAGGCATGATCTGCTCCAATAGCATAAGGATTTGAAGGATCAATTAACTGCTTTAATGGCATTGTAGGGTTTGGGTAATTTAATATTAGGTTTCTGATTTTATTGTTATATTCTTCTTTGTTAATATTTTGTGTGGGATAAGGAATAAACCTTCCATCAGGTTGTTTTCTTGGCAATTTGTGTGCAGCTATGGGTGATGCTGTAAATTGACCTTTGGACATATGAAAAGTCTGCAACCTTTGTGTACACACCTCGTGAAGTAACATTATCTCTTCATGCACCATGTGTTCAACTCCCCATAGGAGTACAGCAACATTTGGCTTGAATGCCACTTCCAGCAGGATATTCACAGTGTGATTCCTGTGGAGTACCATTTTTTTGGATTTTTATATCTACCTCATACTGCAGAACTTTCATCGTTTTTTTGCAGGAACCTTTTATATAAGTTGAGTCGCCTACAGTTGTCGCCCTTGCCAAGATAAGGTATCGGGACTCATATAGGGCTTTGGCTTCATCCAATTTCTTATTAATACTGTAACAAAATATTTAACCGTAAATCTGTTAACTTACATATACATAAGCTCATGCATGTTGCCGGGGCCACACATTGGACATAATTTGAACCATGATGTAGCCTTGGAGCATAGGCTCCAATGCACCTTTCATGGAATTTATACCTATTTTTTTTTGGTACCTATATATGACTGACTTAGTTACAGTTATATCACTTTTTATACTGAGGTAGTAATGATTTTAAATAAGGATACCTAGGTACTTACAAGCAAAAATATTGCCTTATATGCATCTTTGTTAGTGGTGGTAGTGCAGTACTGCTATTAAAGTCTGGATATGAGCTGGACTGAGGAACATCCATTAAGGGATCATCGTGGCTTTGAGTTCCTATATTTCCAAAGTTAAAATTCCAGTCGTACAGCTTTAATCTGTAAACAAAACGAGTAAGTTCAGTCTTGATAGAAAAAACTTAATGGCAGTAGTTTGCAGGCTTTTACTTTCGATAAAACGTTTTGTATCAAAGTACATTAGGAAAACGAGAACCAAGCTAACAATCACTGTATCAAAATCATATAACTAGAAGAGAAAATGTAATACTTTTATTTTTAAGGTTACCTATACCTGTCGACAAGGTCTGCTTTCCTTCCTCGTAAAGATGCACCTCGTTTCTTCAATTCAGCTTTTAAATCACATAATCGCCATGTCGAATACATGTTATTCAACAACAGTTCCTTTCAATAATAAAAAAAAACCTAGTCAACAAGGCAAGCCAAAACACAACAAACATTTGACAGGTGAAATAGTGATGTGTCAACTCGAATTGGGCTTGATTCGATTCAACTCGAGTTGAATTCTCTGTAACTCGATTTAGTCGATTTGAATTCTCCCGCCCTAGCGCGTCAGCCGAATGACAGACACTGAGATGGCGTGAAGTTTGCCGATCATTTATGACTATATTCATTTATTTAATTCGCTACAAATGTCAATTATGTCAATGTCACAACAACACATCATTGCATTGTTGCAGATTTGAGGTTATTTTGGAGTGCCGGTTGTTATTAGAAGTGAGATATACTAGGTAGAATGCGTACTGACAAATACTTATTCCATAAACTAGGTCCACGAGTATTTAGGCGTCTCGAGTCTATTGACGTTTCATTGAGTTTATTGAAGTTTGCACTTAGCATGTCCATTCACTGGCGATTCAAATACATCCCAAACAACAGATTTCCTTTTAGGTCCCGGCATTTTTTCTATACAGTACCTAATAATTCGAAAAACTAACAACAATAACAACTAGAGATGGAACGTATATACTGCAACAGGCTTTTGGAACAGGTATGTGACTGGACATGCAGACTTATTCCGTGCGCACCACATAAACACGTCTCGAGTTATTAGGCGTATGGCGTCTGACCGAGTCTCACCGAGTCTGGTACGTACTCGTAGATACTTGTCAGTTGACGGACTACATACCATACTCACTCGCGTAGTCGCGTAATATTTTATTTATGTACAATATGTTTTATCTTAGTTTTAAATAATAATTCAATTGATTTTTAATTTGATTTTAGTTTAATTTAGATTTGATTATGGTTTATCGATTTCATTTTATACGCTTATCGATACGCTTTAAGACTTCGAAACGTCAATAAACTCGAAACGCCTTAAGACGTCAAAACTTCAATAAACTCAATGAAACGTCAATAGACTCGAGACGCCTAAATACTCGTGGACCTAGTTTATGGAATAAGTATTTGTGCGGACGCGTACTTCTAAGACTCAGTACGCATTCTACCTAGTATATCTCACTTCTAATAACAACCGGCACTCCAAAATAACCTCAAATCTGCAACAATGCAATGATGTGTTGTTGTGACATTGACATAATTGACATTTGTAGCGAATTAAATGAATGAATATAGTCATAAATGATCGGCAAACTTCGCGCCATCTCAGTGTCTGTCATTCGGCTGACGCGCTAGGGCGGGAGAATTCAAATCGACTAAATCGAGTTACAGAGAATTCAACTCGAGTTGAATCGAGTCAAGCCCAATTCGAGTTGACACATCACTATTTCACCTGTCAAATATTTGTTGTGTTTTGGCTTGCCTTGTTGACTACGTTTTTTTTTTATTATTGAAAGGAACTGTTGTTGAATAACATGTATTCGACATGGCGATTATGTGATTTAAAAGCTGAATTGAAGAAACGAGGTGCATCTTTACGAGGAAGGAAAGCAGACCTTGTCGACAGGTATAACCTTAAAAATAAAAGTATTACATTTTCTCTTCTAGTTATATGATTTTGACAGAGTGATTGTTAGCTTGGTTCTCGTTTTCCTAATGTACTTTGATACAAAACGTTTTATCGAAAGTAAAAGCCTGCAAACTACTGCCATTAAGTTTTTTCTATCAAGATTGAACTTACTCGTTTTGTTTACAGATTAAAGCTGTACGACTGGAATTTTAACTTTGGAAATATAGGAACTCAAAGCCACGATGATCCCTTAATGGATGTTCCTCAGTCCAGCTCATATCCAGACTTTAATAGCAGTACTGCACTACCACCACTAACAAAGATGCATATAAGGCAATATTTTTGCTTGTAAGTACCTAGGTATCCTTATTTAAAATCATTACTACCTCAGTATAAAAAGTGATATAACTGTAACTAAGTCAGTCATATATAGGTACCAAAAAAAAATAGGTATAAATTCCATGAAAGGTGCATTGGAGCCTATGCTCCAAGGCTACATCATGGGTCAAATTATGTCCAATGTGTGGCCCCGGCAACATGCATGAGCTTATGTATATGTAAGTTAACAGATTTACGGTTAAATATTTTGTTACAGTATTAATAAGAAATTGGATGAAGCCAAAGCCCTATATGAGTCCCAATACCTTATCTTGGCAAGGGCGACAACTGTAGGCGACTCAACTTATATAAAAGGTTCCTGCAAAAAACGATGAAAGTTCTGCAGTATGAGGTAGATATAAAAATCCAAAAAAATGGTACTCCACAGGAATCACACTGTGAATATCCTGCTGGAAGTGGCATTCAAGCCAAATGTTGCTGTACTCCTATGGGGAGTTGAACACATGGTGCATGAAGAGATAATGTTACTTCACGAGGTGTGTACACAAAGGTTGCAGACTTTTCATATGTCCAAAGGTCAATTTACAGCATCACCCATAGCTGCACACAAATTGCCAAGAAAACAACCTGATGGAAGGTTTATTCCTTATCCCACACAAAATATTAACAAAGAAGAATATAACAATAAAATCAGAAACCTAATATTAAATTACCCAAATCCTACAATGCCATTAAAGCAGTTAATTGATCCTTCAAATCCTTATGCTATTGGAGCAGATCATGCCTATACAGCTAACAATCCTGATAATGAAACTCTGGAGAAACTAAATCTAACAAAAATCAGTGAAGAAAGCATCAATAATATTGAGCAGCTCACACGAGGACAGAAAAACTGTTCAGTATGGTATGAAGAGCGGAGACACCGCATTACTGCCAGCACCTTCCACACAGTTTGCCACTTAAGAGATTCATCGAAGGCAAGTTACAGCAGGCAACTCTTAAATAAAAGACTATTTACATCAAGGGCAACAACCCATGGAGTAATGAATGAAGACGCTGCTATAAAAGAGTATGAGACTAAATATGGGTTAACAATTGAGAATTGTGGAATATACATAAGCAAGCACAGACCATATTTAGGTGCCTCACCAGACGGCCTACTGGGACATGACACAATTATCGAAGTGAAATGTCCGTATTCCACCAGGGATGCAATGATCACACCAGTGACTCCCCCTATCTGGTTAATGATATAAAAAATAATAGTTTAATGTTAAAAAAAAACTAGCCCATATAGCCCACTAGGCCAGCTATATTGTACTAATAGATCATTCTGCAATTTAATTGTATATACATATAAGAACCTAGAAGTAATATATGTTTCAAGAGATGAATTCATTTCAGAGATGTTAGAAAAACTTGATAACTTCTATAACAATTATTTTAAACATACAATTTTGAACACATATTTATACAAAAATTATGATTTAATTAAAAAACAAATAAATAATAAATAAGCTGTACCTGTATTATGATTTATTTTTGTTATTTCCTTTAGTAAAGTAAATTATTAGCCATTAAGGTGTGAAAATAAAACTTATGAACATAATTATTTGAATTTCTTTTTATTATCTACATTCCTTTCCCTAAAATTACACAACATGAATAATATCTCAGAGGCAAAAGGCACATAAAATGAGACTAAAAGTGTCTGCAAAAGTTTATAAGTTTTTGTTAAGCTTATTAATCTTCCTATGTGTACTCTTTGACTTGCAAGTCTCTGATCACGCTTTAATACAAAACCTGGCAACTATGACCTGCCTTTCAAGAAAGTGGGTATATTAATTGACACATTTTTCACTGTAAACAAGTCCTGGACATTAAACCCTCTATCAGCCATGACACTCACCTTCATCACACAAATAAATCAATGAGCTGCATTCAATCATATGCCTGTCACTTGTTGCTCCTCCATAACCTTGTGAACAATAAGACAGGAGTCCACCTGGTGTTGACCCCACCAAAAACTTAATGATGTTTCAAATCTTCTGAACTGGGGAATGCCTTCTCTAGACCATTTAGAGATAATGATAATGCAGTGCAGTTTGTTAATATTATTTTTGAGCGCCTGTTTTTGACTAACAGCATCGCAGAAATAGTTGCTCAACAGAATTTGAACAGGTGTGGTTCTCTTTTTATATCTATAGATGGGGCATCTATAACCTTTCCGCAGCTATCCATGGATGAGCTAATGTTATTTGCACGTGTTATTTACCAAATATGACAGGCACGCTCATATGTTGGTGAGCATTCCCGCTTCCATGGGATTTATACTTTAGAACTATCAAATGAAAGGATAAATGGTTTAGGAGAAATAGATCCTATGTTGCTTCGAGCTAAAATAAAATCCCGACATTCATCAAGCAAAACTTATTTTGTTTTTATAGTAGCAGAAAATAATATGAATGGTCGGGAAGTAATCTAAGTTATTGCTGTAATTGTATTGTTGGCTTAAGAACTGTGGGGTGCTGCTCGCATGTAATGAGCATTATTTGGTACTTGAGTTGTGCTCGCCATGAGGGTATGACGCGACCTGCTCCCTTCTTAGATGAAGTGATTTTGTGAACATTTTGAATGCATTAAAATAAAAGCTTTTTTAAACAAAACTATTCTTTAATTTTACTGAAAACTATACAACATAATTATATTAAAAAAGGTTAAGATAGTATGCACCTTTAATTACATTATTGCATAGAAATATTAGTAACTGTGTTCAACTTTTCTTTTCACTAACTTGACACAATTTTGTTTAAGGAACCAGCAAAGCCTTAGAAGATCACACATTACAGCTCACACAAAAAGTTCTAAAATCTAGAAACATTTAGATTGTTTGTATCGGTATCTGTTTGTTGTATGATTACTTGTAATAAAAGGGATAGAGTGACATCCTTATTTACGGAAAATATGAGGGATTGTTATGAATAGTCTATAAACCTCGGTGAACATCTTGGCTGTTCGTAACGTCGACAGGATCCTAATATGTAATAATAAATAAAAGGAATAATAGTGACTAAGAAGGTAACGTTTTAGCTCGTAAACAAAGAAAATAATACTCTCTAACGAGAGCTCGTAAACAACCACATTGACAGTCAACTGTCATCTTACCAACCTCAAAATGTAACCTCTCATGCATAAAATAAAGTAAAATAACTTTTGAACCCAAACTTCTAGAAATCGGATAATTTATATTCTATTTATTGACGATATTATCTATCGAATAAATATAAAAACAATACCATTCGCGAAAATTAAAAGCGGTACAAAACTTCCATACTAGCCCGCCATTGTCTTTTGGTAGGTATAAAAGTAGCTTGAAGCTTGAGGAGGTTATAGGCTTCTTTTTACTCGACTGCTAGTTATGAATATTTTTTAAATATTTGATTTTAATAACAGGGTTTTACTCAAGAAATCGCTGTTTTGCCGTACACCAGCATCAAACCATAATTATACTGTCCTCTCATACCTAATTAACCTGTATTATGGATACATTGTAAAAAAAATATTTTTAAAAGAGTAACTGGGGAGTTTCTTGCCAGTTCTTCTCCATAGAAAACAACCTATTTCGAACCGTGCACTAACTTCTGACGTTTTGGAAGTGCCCATGTAGGCCTATGTGAAATAAATATTTTGAGTTTGATAATAATATTTTTAGGGTTCTGCTGTACCCAAAAGGTAAAACGGGACCCTATTACTAAGACTCCGCTGTCCATCCGTCTGTCACCAGGCTGTATCTCGTGAACCATGATAGTTGATTTTCACAGATGATATATTTCTGTTGCCGCTATAACAACAAATACTAAAAAACAGAATAAAAGAAATATTTAAGGGGGCTCCATATAACAAACGTGATTTTTCTGCTCGATTTTACTTTGACTCGCACTTGGCCGGCTTTTTTTGGCTAAGAATTCTAATTTCAAATTAATTTTATTTTAAACATGGAATTCTTGTTTCAAAGTTTGTCATAACTATAGATGTAGAATATTTCCATCTATAATATTATATAAATATACTACATCTATGGTCATAACGTAATGTTAGCGTTCTGTTTTCATTGCATTGGAATATTTTTCCTCATCATGGATACGTTAAAAATGCCACCTTCAATACCGAAACAAAATAAAAGTTGACATTACTACAACTGGTTTTATAGTCTTTGCTTAAAACATAATCGAGTAACAACTCCCTTCAGACTGTTTCTGATTGTATATTTTTAAGCGTTTTTCTGATCGAATTCGAAAATTGAAGTAATTATGGAATATGAGTACCGTCGTGGCAGCAAAGCCTCGTTGTCGTCGCTGATGTTGCGTGCCGCTTGTACCTATGGCCCGCAACATCAACGACGTTTACGGAACGAACACTACAAAAGAATGCACCACCCGTTATTAGTTTGCTCGCTTCCGATCTGGAAATTTCGACCTGAAAAATGAACCCCGTGGTCTTCAAAAAACTTTGGTCGACAATGACGAATTAAAGGCGATTGTCGGAGCTGGTGATACTAAGTCTACGGCTGAAATATCAGCAGCTTTCGACGCTAGCATCAAAACAATATTGGTTCACTTGCATCAAATTGGCAAGGTAAAATAGCTTGACGTCTGCCCCACGAATACAGTGACCATCAGCGCAAAGGACGCATCAAGACGTACCCTGCACTGCTCTACAGGCACACAAACGAAAGAATTTTGTTGCCTGCTACGAAAATGGATCCTGTTCGATAATCGCAAGCGCTCAGCAAATTGGTTGGATCCTGGTTTAGCATCTAAACAATTCCCTAAACGAAAACTGACCCCTAGAAAAGTAATGTCTTGATGAAAGGTGATGTTTGGTAGTCTAACCCCGGTGTAACTCATCACAGCTTCTTACCAAACAGGGTGAGCATTACTGCAGAACTGAACACAATGATGGAGAAGCTCGCACAGTTCCAACCAGCTTTGGTCCATCCATTCGGCTCCGCTGCTCCTGCACGACAACGCGCGACCGCATAATACACAGCAGACGGACTACAAGTTACAAGAGCTGGGGTTGGAAGTTCTCAGCAATCCGTCGTACTAACTAGACCTTGCGTCTGCAGACTTCCATTTTGACCTGAATTTGGATAACTTCATGGCGGGAAAAAAAAAATCAATACCCGAGAGGCAGTAAAAATGCCTTTGAAGAATTTGTTGCCTCCCGGCTAACTGATTTCTTCAAGAAGGGCATCATTATAAGCTACCGCGTTAAAAAAGATGCATCGATTGCATGGGTGTTTACTTTGATTAATAGAAATAAAAATATAGAAAAAAATACGGTAATTTATTTCATGAAAAACGGCAGTTTCATTGGTAAAGATCTAATATATTTAGATGAAGTCTTATTTTTGAAAATAATATTGTTGATGTTTTCACTAATTGCTATACCATCTTAAATATTAATTATTTTGACATTAACAATCTCTAGCTGTGAAGCGGAGCTCTCTTTCACCTTATATTAAAAACAAATATACGACAAAAAAGTTGAACGAGTTGACTCATTTGTCAATTCTTTCCATATATTATGATTTAAAAAAGGATTAGTGATGAGCAAATAACTGTCGATACTTACATAAATTACTATACTAGTACTTAATAAAGGCCTGATTCTTCCATATCCCTTTCATCTACCAGACGTACTGCAGGCTGCAGTACGTTTGATAGATCAGTAGTGCAGGGTACCATCCTCACTTGGTCAATATACCATCTTGTCATACTAAGCGATTCTCCACTACATTTATTGTGCACACGGTCAAGGTTTGGAACTCTCTGCCGGCTTCTGTGTTCCTTTCCACATATGACCTACCTGCAGCCTTTAAAGTAAGAGTGAACAGGCAACTTCTCTGCTCTGTCGCCCTATAGTAGACCTCATATGTCGTTTACCATCAGGCGTGATCGAGGTCAAGAGCGGGCTCATCAGTAATAAAAAATATATAAATACGAACTCTTGTTAAATAAATTCAATTTAATCCATTTTAATCCTGTATCTTATTTTTTTGTTTCTTGACAAAATGACAACTATTTGAATAATTAAGGGCCCGAGCAGTTTTAGCCCAGGGCCCCAAAAATTCACGATCCGCCCCTGCAGAGAAGGTATTTACACAGTCCCCTAAACGCTATATCTACCTATAGGTCTACCACGTGGGCTAAGGGCCGGTTGTTAGATGTCATAGGTTGTATCTGTTCGAACATAGGATGTGCCGGCTGGTTTCCTTGCAGTCTTCCTTCACCATTTTGAGAGCAGCGGTTACCATCTGTGGGTTACCCAATGTGCTTTCCTGGGCTGGACTGGAAAGTATTATACGAGTAGGTACTACCCAAGTAGCAAAACCTTGTCCTAAAGCAGCCCATAGAACGTTTTTCAAAGAACTAATTGATGTTGCTGAGCGGTTCTATAAAAGACCAAAGAACGTTTACATAACCCGGATTGGGCGCAGTTATATCGTTAATCGGTAATATAACAGATCTATAGCAGCTTTGGCGTACCATTTTTGACCTGTAAGATTGATATTACAGTGAGAGATGTCACCAAACGGTGATGTAGTAGTCACTGCAACGCTGTTATTGTTCTTTTATGTTTTAAAGAAGTGGTTGTGGTTCTTTTACATTACCATATCACAACAAATCGTTCAATCTTTCGTTCATTCTCATACTGTCAGTGTTATTAAAGTGTTTGTGTGTTAGACTTATATTACTAATTTCAACAAATCGTGATAAGTAAAATTACAATATCAAAATATTTATTATGGCGTCTATCTAGTAGCAAAATGCGCTAGTAATAGCAACCCAGGCATTGAAATAGTGTTACGATCATAATTTTATTGACAAAGTAGGCATAGTTTACTAACTAATTTTTAATGCCCCTCCCAAATTAATAAGTTTTATCTAAATTAAAATAAATTTATCGTAGATTAGTTCCATAATTTTCTATTATAGAACAAAAAGTGTAACATTGGCGACTACAGGCCTTCTATAGTACTATGATCAAATTAGTGACCGCCATTGTGGTTAAATAAATTAGGGTTCCTTTGAAATCATAATTTAAACAACTTTCGTAAATTAAAACACACTTTTTTATTTTTTCCAGTGTCTTCATAATAAAAGAAAATGGTTGTTTTTATGAACGTCGATAAATTTCTTAGTAAAGATGATTTCAAGCAATTATCTGAATTGGAATGGCCCTGGATAAGAACACATTTTATATTATCAACAAAATGTAGTTCCTGTGGATTTTATACCCATTTATCTCCAGAACATTTTACAATTCACAAAAACTATCTGCAAATATTATTATTCCTAGACTTTTTCTGATGTAGAGGTTGTGGTGATAAGGCCGTGTACGACCACTACCCCAGCGATGAATGTGATTACTGTGCCAAAATATAAAACTTTTAATTTAATACCAATACAAAATATTTTTTTTTACTGTATTATCATAATAAGTAGGTACTTAATTATAGTAACGTACATGTTCATGCATGTTAAATGTATGTTATTATTTATCACTTGAATTATACTTCTTATAGCGTCATGTGAAATGTTAAATTCAATAGCCCAATTCTTCAGTCCATCGCATAATTGCTCGTTTTTTTCTTCAGTATCACAACTTGAGTATTCAGATGTACTTTCATCTGTATAGCTGAAGTCCATAATAGCACTTGAATTATTTACAATCTCTCTCTCTTCGCTCGCATCCAGATTTCTTGAAATGAAAATTTTATTTTGTACGGGACCACTTCCGCTTTTGTATTTTCAACTTGACTTTGATTGCTAGCAGTAGTTCCATTATTAGTTGATATAGATACTACCTGTTTGTATCGCTTCATCACTGCTCTCCTATAACCTCCACATCTTTTATATCTTTTCCACGCTGTTAAGTCCATAGCTTTATTTTATAAATTAAAATGTCACGATAAGATTAACCCGCAGTTAAGTATTAAAATGGAAATGCTAACTCTTGTTTAAATCACATTAGTTATTTAATAGTGTCCGTTTGCTTCCTTTATGTATCATTATGATGTTATAGTAGAGAGAGAAACTCTAATAAAAAAAATTACAGTCTATTATAGATATCTAAAACTCTGTTACAAAAGAATTCTGCTCTAAACAAGTGTCTTCGTAACCAGTATAGAAAGGTTAATATAGAGGGTTTTAAAAACTCTTGTAGCGTAAAATTCTCACATAAGGAGTAACACAAAACTCAGTTATATCACCTAATTGATCTTTTTTTGAGCAGTCGTGACTATTAAAACACTTTGTGCTATAGCAGATACTTAAAAACCCACTTTATTACCAAATCGCGGTATTGCCGAATTTCAATAACCGTTAATGAACCAGGCCTATAACGGTAAATATATAAGTTTTACAGATCAAATTAGATACAAAAGGGCACCGATCAACAAATATATAGAACAAAGTAGTTTTATAGATGTTTTCTTTAAGCCTTATATAGTATATGTCTATAACAGTTGTACAAAATGGTAATGTAAATGTTTACATCATTAGCTTATAGAACGTTTTCGCTGTATAAGCTTATAGAGCAAAAAGGTATAGTCAAACGCCTTTATTCAACATGCTACCAACATAAACACCGTTATATAACGTTTACAAAACTTTTTGGCGAAATAAGCTTTGGTTATAGTACAATTTTGCTGCTTGGGTAGGTACATGTGCCTTGCCCTTTCAACCACGTTAATTTTTGGATTTACTTATGGATTTTTTCTGAGAACCTTTAAAGGGGAGCAATTCCGTCATGCTACATGGCTTTTGCGTACCAACTCGAACCAGTTGTTCTTGAGATTGGAGCGTTCAAACACATAAACTCTCAGGTTTATAATATTATCTACAAGTAGGTAGCTATACCTAAATATAAAATTGAAAACTTCGAGACTTAGAGAAGTTCCATAAGTAGCATACACTTTTAAATGCGTACCTATAAGTGTATCCTCTTATCGAGTTATTTTCGTGCCTCGGAAAGTGCCTGGGTAGGTTAAGCTGTTGATTCCATATATCATTTGTACATCTTTGACAGCCGTTACTCAGCTAAATCCGGTTAGGCTGGTAACCTAACAAAATTGAAAAAGGGCTTCACAGGTGATGATGAATTGTATCATTTGTTACTCGAAAAAAGTAGCCACCTAGATAATTTTTGCCAATATCACAATACCAGGTAAAATATACGTTTGTATACCAAGACCAGTGCTATCCACAAATTTAACACCAGTCATAGGTTAGCACCAACTACTACATACTTACCTCTTCACACCGTGTTCGTGAGATTTGTGGGGCTCGGTATTCGCTTTTATAGTTAGTTACCCCTTTTTTCTGGACTTAAGGGCCTTAAGGCAGTAGTAGCAGCGTTAGGGTAGGCGGCGGTTGTCCAGCCGCCCAATACAAAGGGGCATCAAAGGCGCTTTCTTATAAGTAGGTACCTACTCTTTGTCAATGACTGAAACCTAAAGACTCCTAAATTTAAGGCTACACTAGAATGGAACTCAGCGTTCTATCAGATTACTACTCCAGTTAATTTTGCCACAAAGAAACACATTAGGTAACTATCTGATTTTTAAAGTTGAAGTTATTTTTGATGGAGCGGAACACACAGGTCTCATCAATCATCATATTCAGAGTGTAATTTCGAGATAAAGTATTTTCCGAGCCGCTTTATATTTCGTTGTTCAGGTTTTTATATATGTAGTAACTGTGCCTCGCGGTTTCACCCGCGTTAGTTTGAGGAAGAAACCTACTCAAATATTTTCCATTACTTATATACTCTTTTAGACTGGAAACCGACTCCAGCATAGTTTGGAAAAGGCTAAGCAGAAGACTTACAATTATTACCGCGACCCCGGACCACAAGGGCAACTGAAGGAACAAGGTGGGTTTTAAGTCAGTGGAAGTCTGACACTCCTGGTGGGAGAAATCAATTGATGATTTACTCACCGCAAAAAAGCCTTGCCAAGAAGTATCGTATTACCTAGCAACTCGTTCGTGGAGCTCAGATAACAGTCGCTCTATGTAAAACACCAGTACTCTGTTGCATCCGGTTAGACTTGGAGAAAGGCTAAGCAGTTGATGACTTACGAAAGTCTTTGGCTGTCCGATGCAATATGCTGCCCCCAGGTTTACGCGTTGTACACCAGAGTTGAAATCAACTCTTTTTAAGGCCTTTTGCCAATCGACGTACAGTTTTGGTGCCTGGTCACATAAGGTCACATTTCGTGGTCAAGTCACAAAAAGTTATAATTTATATTTCCTGACTCCGCTGCCACTTGACCATCCACTGCCGATATTCGTTTACAACGACAGAAACTGGAGTATTATCTAGCAAAAATGTTTAAAAATTTTAATTAGTGGTCCACCTAGGTCCTGGACCCAGCCCGGGGGGGAGTCATGACCCCATGAACCCCCCCCCCCCCCCTGGATACGCCCTTGGTACACATGCACTCTGTGGGTTCGGTATACGCAAAGGGCGTAGGTACAACGCCCTCAGAGTTCAGTACAATAATAACACCTTCAGGATGTTGTTGGGGCTCCCATGTTACTGCAGCGCTGCCCTACGAATCCAAAACACTAACTTTCGAAAACCACATTTGAGATATTTAACGATATAGGTTTTTCATTTATTTAATTTGATAGTGATATAGTTTTTTTAGCTTGCCTTATCTTGCAGAATATACATTGTAATGAAAAAAAATGTAAGACAGGGGTGTTAAACAGACTTCAAGGAACTAATATAAAGCTGTTAAGCAAAAACACTGTAAGTCTACTTACAGTATTTTGGATTGGCACGGCAGAGCACCTCAGGGATGTTTGCTGAAACATGAGATGGTTTCAACATCATCCAACGAAACGGATGGCATCCATGGTGTGCAGAGTTCGTGGGAGTGCCAACAGCATTCTGAAGGTCATCAGTGATAAGCCGTGCTGCGACATCGTGTGACAGGTGAGGACGGACGGTACATGAAGTGACTGTATATATTTTATTGTTACCAACATAGTATGTATCGTGTACCTACTAACAATATTTAAATGTATAGGCATTTGTTACTAGCATGGTTTATAAGTTATGTGTAATACTAAGAAAACTATGTATCTTATGGTCTGAAATATACTTTTAAAGCTTTTGATATATTCATGCCAAAACGGCCTCAGCACGGCAGAAATTATTTATTTTATTTATTTATATGTACACATACAACTATCCTTACAGGTATTAAACCCAATGCGATAGCGTAGCAAAAGGGAAAAAAAGTATCATTCCCTTGCAGTCGGGTAAAAAAAAAATAAAACATACACCAACATTAATTATAATAACATATTACAAACAGTGCTGACCTTGTAAATTCACCCAGAGAACAGAAAATGATACGATCCATCCTAGTTCTTCCAGAAAAACGAACATGGCTGGTTTTACTTACCATTTTCCGGTTTTAGATCTTACATGGGACGTAACAAACAAGAAGGTTAAAAAAACTGCGGTTATGAAATAATATACTTTTATTGTATTTTTTTTTTCTCAAAAATAACAAAACTGGCATTTTCAATGCGTCCACTTATCTCATCGCTCATTCGAACATAATCGTATAACTCGTGATGTCTCATCTTACACTAAGATTTCTAAATCGAGGAGGTTGCAATGATTATAATAGACATAACTACTAACATTAGCTTGAAACAGTGTGCGTTCATTGTTCTTCTCGTAAAGGGAAACTAAAGCTCAGGTTCTGGAACAAAAATTATAGCAACTTTAATGTGAAAAATAGCTAAAAGTAATAACCAAACTGCCAATCCAATAATTTGGATTGTGTCATTTTATTGCATATTTTAATTCCTTTCCAGAAACCGGGAGTCTCTTATTTAGGTTTCTGCTTACACGGGCAACATTATTTATTTATTTGCGTACTAGTCTTGTAACCGCCAGTTATACACTGGTTTATTTCTATAACGAAATCATGGAAGATGACCCTGATTTTACTTTACATCATGCATTGAGTACTTTTACAAGTATTGTGCATTTGATTTTCAAATAAGATTCAATTAACATGAGTTTCAAAATCGATTTCTCTGACTGTTATGGTATGAACGGAGTTGCCGACAATTTAAAATGGTTCCATTTACAAACTAAATCATTTTTTCTTTTAGAAAATATTTACAAACTATTTGGTAACAAATCATAACCAAAATATGAATTTAATTATAAACACTAAAACTTAAATGAGAAGAAATCTTTAAATATAACTAATTTCATTACAATCAGATTTATAAAATCTCATCATTACTTAAAGGAAAATATAGTAAAATGTTTTCAACATATTTCAGCGATTCTCAAATACTTGAAATAACAAAATATTTTTTTGATATTTCAAGGCAAAAATCATTAATACAACCATTTTACTTTCATTTTCATTTTCATTTTTTTTTTTAACAATCTCAAATGCCTTGTAGACATATTTAGCACCTACCCTCACATATCACGTTTAATATTTTTTTCGAATAATCGATAAATATAGCGATCACATATGACTTACATCTCATAGTTAAATCTCAGAGCATTTTGCCAGTAAACTGCACGCAAACCTACAACTTTATGTGTATATTTCATGAAATCATGAAAGATATTACAGCACAAACTTCAGTCAGTCACCCCTTTAGAAAAATTAGTACTTATAGCTCCACAAATAAAAATGTAGAAGTAACATAGTATATAGTAATGATAGGTTCGTCCACACGTTCACTTATACGCACTCACCGTATAAGAAATAAGGTATTTTCATGCCTCGAACACACAACCACTCTCAAAGATAGTTGACTGCATGTCGAATTTAGTTCAGGCTATTTAGGCCTTTTTTTTTCAGAAAATCGCAGCTCGACCCATCCTTACTATATATAAGTGAATTAATTATAACAAAGTAGACTAAGAACAGCCAATCGTAGCGTGATATAAGTTTGGTAGCCTATAAGTTACATAATATGTTCGGTTGCCCCATTTCAATAAACCTAGTAAGGACTTCAAACGAAATTTTGAAGGACGCATAAAGCCATTAAAATTTAAATTTATCTATAACGAGCTAAAAGGAACCCCCATGCAAAATTTGAGACTCCTAGCACTTAGTTTCTGAGATTTCGTGATGAGTGAGTGAATCAGTCAGTGCCCTTTCGCTTATATGTATATATAGATATGAAGAATTTAATTTGGAATGGAATGAACAAAGTGACTTGCTAGGTTTTAAAGTGGTTTTAAACAAGGGAGTGAATTTTGCACTTATTGATACCTAGCAATACTTTATTTATCTTAAGTGAGTTGAAAGCGCCAGTATTTTTGTATTTGGTACTTTCAATATTAGTAAGATAATGCAATAAAACTATTTTAGTAAGAAATGTACCTTAATTAGGTTTTGAAATGGAACAGCCGCGTTGTTTTGCTCGGCCCTTAAGAACCCCTCATGTGTCGTACTATTTCATTGCACATGCTCTAATAATTTCTAACGATCATATTCCCAGATAGTCGTTTCTATCTAGTAGAAACGGTATTGGGTGTGTTGTAATATCAAACTAAATAATCTCTTAACTGTTAACATAATTCATTATTAACGCAGAAAATAATGCTATATAAGATATTCTGACATTTACAAACTTCATAATTAGATGGATCTAATATAAAAAAATATTTATCTATTTTCTATTATTTTCTGGTTCAATATTGACTGTGTTAGTTTTTGGAACATGAATAAAAACACAATTTTATATAAAAATCGAAAGTTAGTAAAAGCACCAAGTATAAAATGCATTTCTAATGTATCTTTTGGAGATCATCCGTATATAAAAATAAACAACAATATTAGGTTATCTGGAAGACGTTTTAGTCCCAATCGTGCAAATACATTTATTTATTTCAAAGCATACAAAATTAAATACACAACACAACAAAAACTAACTGAATGTGTGATCTGAATGAATATCTAATCTAACAACAGCAAATGTCTGCAATTAAATCCGAGAGAACAAATTAGCTAACGAAAAAATAGACGATTCTGATGAAGCTGCGTCCTAAGATTTGAATAATTTTAACAATTACATGCACTTGTCAATCACTTATTATACAATCCCAGATCGGTACAATATAACTATTTAACGTAATTACCAACTAAACAAGAAGACATAGATTACACAAAAAGCGATCTCGCGAACTGATATCGAGAAGCAGTTCTTGTCCATACTAAAGTCCGTGAATTGAAATTAAATTCGTAAGTAAACGTAGAGTGCACCATTGTAGTTTGTCTCAGGAAGCTTAATTGTAACATTAAATTAATCTCCTTAAGAAATAATGTGAAACATTTTCATAGCAAGAACTAGTTATTGAATAAATCTAATATAAGAGTGCCTGGTTAACATTCAGCTATGCGAAATGCGCGTCAGGATACTACTGAACGCCAACGAAACGCACGCATAAACACAATTTATGAACAGTCACCACGATACTTGGTACAGCTGTGACGTATATACCAAAGCAGGCTAGTTTTAGTATATGATTTATATCGCACAGTCATTTGACAGTACGTACGGATGCGATGACCTCACAAGTGCGTACGTCTTCAGTACATACGGATACGTTGACCTCACAAGTGCGTTCGCACAAATGCGTTGACCTCACGACTGCGTACGTATAAATGCGTTGACCTCAAAAATGCGTTCGTTCCGAGGTACGTACGGATGTGTTGACCTCGAAAATGCGTACGTACGGACGCATTGACCTCACAAACGCGTACGTTCAGAAAATTCGTTGCGTCTATCCTATGTGATAGTTTTGTGGCTGTGGTATCGCTAGCTGTGCGTCCTTCACTAGGATCCACGCCGGTCAGTAGTCGGGCCGCTGCTGTTCGTCTTGCTCGTGAGGCCGGTCGCCCAGTAGAGCGGATAGACCGGAGAGCTCCGAAGAGTTGAGGAGCAGCGTGCCATCCCCGCGGTCCAACAGAAGGTTGGTGAGCGACGCTGCGCTGTGGCCCTCAGTCTCCATTAAATTCTGCTGTTGTTGCTGTTGCTGCTGCTGAAAAAAAATATTCAAAATATCAATAGCACAATAAAGAATCATGGCCTACTTGAGAAAAGATATGGAGCGACGACAGTTGTAACAACCACTAATGAGCTGCACAGCTGCAGCTGCAGTGTTTGTTTCTACTCAATAATAAGAGTCTGAATTCTGTGAATTATAGCGTCAATAACCTATTGGCTAAGGTGTCGACTTGTGATCGATAGGTCGCGGATTCAAATCCCACCCATTACTCTATTGTCGTGAACCCACTTCAGACACAAGCATATTTAGCTTAGTTAGAGGGGTTAACAAGATTGCTAGTAATGTGAATTTTATCTACATTGTAGTTCTTTTTATTAGAAAAACTTGGAAAGTCGGGATCAAAACCAAATCAGCTAGGCTGTGGATGTCAGATAGACATTAGCTCCATAATAATAAATATGTTTATTTCTCTTCCACTAAATTTACAATACATCATTTAAATCGTGTATGATAATAGCTTTATTATTGTGGGAGACTGGTGCCTAAACTGAGCTGCAAGACAGTATGTCAGGACACCAGGACTTCAACTTTTACATTAGGTATTAAATACAGATAGTTGTTCCTGAATATAATTATTATTAAGAATAAGTTTTTGTAAGTGTGTAATGAGTGTATGTATAAAAGTATGTTTGTGTGTATTTAGTGTGTTTCATGTGTGTAGAGTGAGTTTGTGTATGAGTGTATGTTTACGTTACATGTGCAATATGGTAGCTATGGTAGTGTTCGGCGTTGTCATAATTCAATTCTTGTAGAAAGGAAGTAATTTTCTTTTTGTACATGATTCAGTAAGATTTACTATTGGTAGCATTCTATTAATTTTAATATAAAGGAATGCACCTAGATGTCAGTTGTAGAAACGCTTCGATGATTGGGTCGAAAGCCGAATTTATGGGCGATCTAAGGTGTTGTAGCGTCTTTTACCTTGTGAAGCCGAAGGGTGGCAAGTTAACACAAGATGAAGAGTTGACGCACTGTCAGAACTTTCGCGACTCAATATAAGAGCTCTGGTGGGGTAACGGTAAAGTAGAAACGAATATACTTTCAGTATGGCTCTTTGTTTTACCTTCAATATAAGGAGTGTAGACTTCGAAAATACACCCCATACATTGATACGGTAGGTTAACAATGATTGAGCAAGGGCAAAGTACATATACTGATTTTTTTAGCTTTGCATCTGCGACTTCCCTCAGTTTTTGAAGGTGTATATCAGCTTGCGTAACCTAGTGTTGCTTGTGTTGAAAGTGCTTCAATGTGTTTCCAAAACTCAGGGTATTATCTATTTGTATACCCAGCTATTTAATAATATGAGTGCTTCGAAGGTGTGTATAATTACATGTTCTTTTTTGAGAAGTGTGAGCATATCTAGATCGTTAATAGTAGTAATAGTATTTATTTCATAATGGGATTGCAATGTTCACAACTGTTGGAATTCTGTAATTTTAGATTCTATTATATTATACAATGCAATACAAAACAGGTGAGATACTGTTCTCCTAGCTAGGCCGAAAGTCGGCCTGTGTTAAGGAGAGACAGTGCCGATCCCCTGATTGGTCGATTTATATGTACTAATATAATGCAATAGTTTAATACAATAGTTTCTATTACTATTTATTCATATACATATTTTTATATTTTAATTGTTTAATATTATTATTCATAGCATATCAATATGTGTGTAAGTGCGTCTGGGTGTTTTTGCGAGTGTGTGTGTGTGTGTGTGTGAGTGTGAGTGTTGTGTGGGCGTGCGTGCGTGATTACTTTGTGAGAAATAATTCAGTGTCATCATAATTGAGGTCCAAAAGGAATGTCCGTACAGATTTTTTACATTTGTGGAGTGAGAGTATAGTATATATATTGGGCATATTGCATTAATTTTGTTATACAGAGATGGAGCAAGATAAAAAGAGAATCTTTTTACGTATGAGGTACGTGGAGGTGGAATAATACAGATTCTGTCTTTCCGACGCTTAGAAATATGTCTGTATGGTGTCCTGGAATGTTGGAGTAATACAATTTGTAAAATGTACTGTTGTCGTACATTTAAAATATTCCAGGATTTATAAAGTTCGGTGGTTGGAGACAAGATATGGCGGAAGGTTGCAACTTTAAGTATGGCTCTGTGAGCGATCTCTAAGGGCTTCATCACTGTTTTAGCAGCTCCTCCCAAGCAGGAAATACAATAAGTTACTAGTGATTGGCAAAGAGCGAAATATACGTTACGGATAACTGAAGCGTGAGCTACATGTCGCAGTGTTTTGAATATATATATAAGTTTGCGTACGCGGCCGGATAAGGTGTTAAGGTGTGATTTGAAATTCAAGTGTTGGTCAATGAAAATTCCAAGATATTTTATTTGTTCAACTCGAGTAAGTGATGGGCACTGGCAGGACTGCTGAGACATTAAAGAGCACAAGTGAGCTTTTAGAGAGATAGAGGGATTAGGTTGGGAATTTGATTTAATTGAAAAAGTAATAAAGTTAGTTTTAGAGGTATTCAGGGTCAAGGTGTGTGAGTAAAGCCATCTTAGTGTTGAGTTAAATCCTTTTTGTGCTATTGACTGTAGTTCTAACCATGAGTCAGCAGTAAAAGTTATTGCAGTGTCATCAGCATACGAAATTATTTGGGCATTTGGTATATGTAAGTTGCAGAGGTCGTTTATGAATACTAGGAACAATGTGGGCCCCAAAATGCTACCCTGCGGCACACCATATTCAATAGTGACTGTATCGCTATTGTAATTGTCCATCGTTACGAATTGCGAACGGCTTGTCAGGTAGCTTTTGAATAGATTTAGTGGTAGGCCCCTTACACCTATACGTTCTAGCTTGAGTAAAAGAGTCGGAATGGGCACCGTGTCGAAAGCTTTCGTAAGGTCTAAGAAAATGGTCAATACCTTTTTATTACTGTCTATATTTTTCACTATGTGATCAATCAACTTGTGTATTGCGTCGTTTGTGGATTTGTTTTTATGGAAACCAAATTGTTGAGGTGATAAAATATTAAAATGCTCAAGATAGTGAATGAGTCTTTTATTCATTAAGCGTTCGAGTATTTTTGATAAAGTACTAAGTACCGCTATGGGGCGGTAGTTATTAACGAGGCACCCATCGCCGCCCTTGAAAATGGGATGTATAGCTGCCTTTTTAAATGAAGTAGGGAAGATGGCTAAGTCAAAGCAAAGATTGAAAATGTGGCATAGTATAGGTGTGAGGATTGCGGAATAACGCTTCAAGAACAAGGTTGAGATACCATCCCAGCCGGTAGCCGCATTAGTTCGTAGCATATTTATAGTCGATATAATTTCGTCAGGATCTGTTTTTTCCAACACTAACGTTAATATATATGAGGGAGAGTGTTGGCCCAAGTGTGCTGCCCTGGGGTACGCCGTAAATAACTGGTAATTCTTCGCTAATGAACTCATTAATCTTAACGCACGAAGCACGCTCACTCAATTAGTCCTTAAACATCTCCAATTGGGCTCCTCTGATTTCCATGTTCTCCATTTCCGGATAAAGATGGCCACAGAAACCGTGTCAAATGCTTTTGCAAGGTTCAGAAACATACTTAATACATTTTTCCCACAGTCCAGATAAGTGACGACATAGTTGATAAGATCGTGTACTGCGTCCGACGTCGATTTACTAGGTTTAAACCCATACTGTGTTGGAGAAAGTAGATTCTGCTGCGAGATAGTATTTTATTCTTTAGTCTTTCATGTAAAACATTAGTACTTAGCTGCATTCTGTTAAACTGAAATCTGACCCCAGCATAGTATTTTTTTTTTTTAAGTTTACTAGCATGTGGGTAGAATTCACATTACTAGCAATCTTCTTAACCCCTTCAACTAAGCTAAAATATTCTTGTGTCTGGAGTGGGTTCACGGCAAGTTTAATGGGTGGGGTTCGAACCTGCGACCTCTCGATCACAAGTTTGACAACTTAGCTATTAGGCTATTGACGCTTCAAGTTGGGAAAAGGTTAAGCAGATGATGGCTGTAGAAAAATAAATTGGTAAATTTATGTTGTGAACTAACCTGTTGAACATAAGCGGGCTGTTGATGCTGCAGCAGGTTGGGCGAAATGTGGCCCATGGGCTGCGGCATGGCGGGCGACACGCGGCCCGGGGCCAGGCCCTGCGACAGGCCCTGCGCCTGCGCCGAGTGGGGGGGCAGCACGCCCAGGTGGGGGGACATACGCTCTGCCCCCGCGTACGACGCCGCCATGCTCGGGGACACGGGCTGCATGTTCGGGGACATAGGCTGCATGTTGGGAGACATAGCCTGCATATTCGGAGACATAGCCTGCATATTCGGAGACATAGCCTGCATATTTGGAGACATAGCCTGCATATTGGGGGAAATAGCCTGCATATTCGGCTGTAGAACCTGCAGGTTTTGTGTCATAGCCGAGGGCTGCAGGTGGCCAGGTGAGACCTGGCCGTAGGGTTGGTTCCACATTTCTTGTACGAATGGGTTTCCATGTCCGGCAGCCACGGGGTTGACGTGGCTCGCGCCCGACGCTCCCAGGCCACCCTGCATGTTCTCCAGGCCCCAGCTCTGAAAAGAAGATTGTTTTATTAAGTAAAGAGTTGGTTAAGTATTGTTTACCTTAAAATATGATTTTTCACAAACAGTAGATTTCGAAGAAGAAGAATTAAGCTCATCTTTTTACTTGATTCTTATCTATATTTATACGTTTTCCGTATAGTAAACAAAAAGGCGGTCACGCGTCCCATTACTATAGTTTTTTTTTCTTTTTTATAAACAGAACGCGCCCGTTGCAGTCGCTTTGAGGAAAATAAGCTCCACACAAGATGGAATTCAAAGCGATGACCATTGAGAAACAGAAGGTCATAGAGACTCTAGTTTAGAGAAGTTATGAGGATAATATTGTGAAGTGGCCTGTACGAGTGTCGCAGGCGTGTGGATGTACCTGCTCGTACTGGGGGGCGTAGACATGCAGCGGCGGACTGCTAATACTGTGGTGGGGCGGGGTCCGGTCTGTAACGACACATTCATCAATATTAGCACAACAAGCTACAGGACACAAAAGCGAGCTCGATATATACAGGGTGGCACGGACATCGTAACGCAAACTTCGCGAATAGTTTACACATAATTCAATAAAAATATTTACGAAAGTCATTAATCACGTAAATGCCTACTAAATGTTATCATGCTCTATCACAACATAGTGTAAATAAAGATCTTGTTATTTTTTATGATGACATTGGAAAAACTTTAGGTCAACTTATAACAGATGAATACCTATTTAATAATAAACAATTGCTAGCCTGGCTGTTCATTATCTCATATCATGAAAAAATAAAGTGTAAATTTAATCAAGACACTACACTTGTAATTTTTGTTGGTAGTAGGGATATACTAAACAAGGGAGAGCTGTTAAAAATGGAAAGCCTGCTTTCCATTTTTAGCAGCTCTCAGCACTTTGTAACAAAAAGTATCAGAGTCGCCTTGCTCTTGTACTGAGAGAACCTGTATCACAGAGCCAGTTCTTCAAGATACTTGGAATAGGTGAACGACAGACAAAACAAAAGGTAATTATAACATTAAATACATTAATTAATTACAGCATGCATATTACTCTAATATACAATAAAAATAATGATGGATTTGATTTATAATAAAATAATTTGCAATACAAAAACATAGGCGGACAGCATATTATATCTTGGTATAGGCAAAAGCGGATACTCCTCATTCATACAGTCATGACATTTATAAATACATAAATCTATTAATGAGAGGTTTTAGGCAAATACACGCTACCAGTTGGCGCCACTATTGCAAGTCCTCTACTATTATATCGGAACTTGTGCATTCAATATATACATGGGTTGTATTAAATTTAAGATTTACTACACATACATTCTAAATACTTGCCAGATAGATATAAATTTTCAACAATTTTGAATTCTAGCCTACATTAATACGTGAAGCAAATACTTTGTAAGAGTAACTTTGCGTGAAATATGGCACAGTTTAAGTTTATATGTAGGAGTGCAGAAAGCAAATATTTTTATCTAATAATGTATTCATAATCGTTTAAATTGTGGTCAAAATTTGGACCCTTAATTTTATTTTATGTACGAAAACATTTCTCACGATTACATACATGTGTATATCTAGAGCTCGACTGTGTATTACCAAGTAGTGGAAAATATTTCAGAAATCTTTATTTGAGTAGTTCTAGGTACTTATTTATTTAATGTCACTGAAATGAGGGATTTAGGGAGTACGTGTCTTATGCGCTTAGTAATACAAGTCAAATTACAATGACAGACGCCCGTTTGTGCATGCAACATAGATAAATAAAGCAATAAAATTACCTCTGGGTTCCGATTTTATTTGCTGCTGTTCTGGAGAGTAGATTCCTGAGAAATATAATTATCATTAGTGAAGGGATCAAATGTAATAAAATTAATTACTAAACTACTGTTTCACAAATAACACCACCAAAAACATGCATGTTTACGAAAAACAACAGGCTAACAGGATCGTCTATATGTAGCTACACTTCGAAGTTTATAGTGAAAGATTAGTCTGATAGGAAACACCGGCTTCATTTAGTTTAAATTTACCAAATAAAAAACAATAATTACATGTAAAAGAGGCTTTTTTAAAACGAATTTTCAAAATCGAAATAAATAATGTTGATAAAACTATAGCTGTTTCTGAAAGGATAATAACTACTTACAATAAATTAGTAAGGACAATGTTCAAGTTCAGACTACTAATCGGTTTCTGCCCGCGGCTTTACTTGTATGTTTTTTTTCCAACGAGAAATGTCTATGTCACTCAGGAATAATGTAGGTGAAATAAATTTCAAAATCGGTTCAGTGGATTCAGAGATTACTTCCCACAAACTTACAAAAAATATTATATAAGTGTAGATGAACTTCGAAATGTGGCTATGAACAGTCAGCTACGGATCAGTCCATTAAATTCACAGATTATATTGTGCTTATTACTGTGTATAGAAACAACACTGTTACGATATTCGAGTGTCATCAAATTAATTCTATGTACAAGTTATTATCACTCCTTTGCAAACAATATGAATAACATTCAAGCGTTTAAAAATGCCTAAATACATTGACATAAAGCTAACATGAATATGTGTGAAAATAAAAAAAAAATAAAAAAGTACAAGCTTAAAAATCTTTAACGGAAAAAAAAAACATCAAAAATCATGCCACATGAAATCATTCGTACCTCAGACATCGTTCGGGGTTTTAGGGATCCGCAAACAGTAAATAAAACCCACGTATTTTATTAGCATATTAATATAGAATTTCGCATCAATCAAGCTTCGCTATTTAACTCTTAGGTTTTACAAAAATGTTAAAAAACAGATTTTTTTTTATATAAAATTTAAATGTTTACAAATGCAAGAATATCGAAAGTAACATACACTATAGGGTTCACGCCCGACAGCTAGGCTGCATCAAATTAATTTAGGTAGGCTAAATAAACAGATAATTTTGACAACACTTTCGGCTGCGCCGCTACAGACCAAACGACAACACTGTTATTAATTTGTAAATTCGTCTAAAACTTTACCTAATATCTGACATACACCTTCAAAGATATGTTTTTCACCTTATATTACTCAAAGCATGTACCAAAAATGATGTTCACAAGATGCTTTCATCTTTCACTGAATCAAAAAGCCACATATTTTTGTGATGAGAACACCCTGTAACATTTCACAGTTTATAAAATACATAACCGGTATTCAACATTAAGAACACAAAAACCAAATTTTCTAAAGTAACCACAAAGTTCCAAAACACCTGCAATTTTGTTTTGAAATTCCTCCCTTCAAGAAAATGGTTTAAAACTGAAAAATGTTTAGCTTGTTATTACAACTAATAGCTTACCCTTGCACACATATCCACATTAGCTCGCTGTTATGCGAAAACAAAATTTGTACTGACAGCACTTTGGTTGAAAGTTGCATGCTATTATAGCCATAGCTGCATTTTCATTACCATTCAATCATATTTGCCTCTTCCTATACAGGGTTATATATCTTTCTGATTTTTCTTAGATTTTTTTAAAGAATTTTGTTATATTTTTCAAGTTAACCCTGTATATTTAACAAAAATAAAATAAAAATCTACTAATCTAAACGAAATAAACAAAACTACTGATAGATATTCGAAATAATAACACAATAAAAAATAACAGTAGGAAAAAATATTTCAAATAAATAGACGACTAGAAACTCGTATGAGGCAAAATAACACTTATTTTAAAAACACCAACATCATTCTATGTCTCTTATCCTTACATTTTTATACATACATATACTTAGATCATGATATCAAGTTAGTAATGAATAATTAAATTATGTAAATACAAATAAATACATATTTATTAATTTATCATGTTATTATTCCACGCCACGGTCGCTACAATAACCAAATGTCCATATTCATAATTTACGTAATTATAACCACATTTTCATTAATAAATAACGTTGATGTTAATAATATAACTACTTTTACTACTTAATAACTAAATTTATTAGTAAAACGACCACTTTTCATCAAAACCAGGACATTATAAAAAAACTTTATATTGTTGCAATATCCCCTTATATGTAATCTGGGCAATAAATATAGAAACAATTATTTATGGTTTTTCCAAAGAAAAAAAATTACATAAGACATCCATTTGACACCATAACGACTTTATTTCTATTCGATGGGTTTGATTATCTATTGAAAACGCGTATTTTTACTATTTCCATCACCAAACCAATATACAGGTTGTATAACGAAACCTAGACTTAATAATGAATCCAAATTATATTATAGTTATAGTCCGCATTGTTAAAAAAATAATGTTTTTTGAAAACCATTTCCTGGTCATTGAAACTATTACAATATGCCAAGGTTTGGTTCAAATACACCCTGTATACGAACAGAAGAATTAAAATAAACCTGAACTTACTTTCAAGTTCGTAGTTACGTAACAGGTCGCTAACGACCTTCCGCCGCTTAGAATTCATATTATCTAGAACATTGAAGTTGACATTGTTATTACACGTTACACTTAAATACAACAATCCTAGAATTGAGAATATATCCCTCAAATAAACAAAAAATAAATTAAAAGATACAATTTAGAGCTAAACTTTTAAGAAAATCAGGAACACAAAATCTTTAGGCTCTTTTAAGAAATACTGGCACATTTTCTTGTCAAGTAATTTTACATTTAATGAAACCTTTATTTAGGAAATAAGAACATTTAGAGTAAATAAATGTAAAATCGTCGAAAACCTGTAAAAAATGAGTAAATTTGGCATTATGGGCGGAAATATATAGCTCATAGAGAGACCTTTACCGTCGCAGTTTCTTTTACTAATTCAGTACAACTATTTATAGATATTCATCGACAAAATCCCAACGTTTTTCGTAACGAAAATCCATAGTTACACTACCTCCATCGTTAGAAGTAAATAGTTTTATATTATAGCTGCCTTCAAAAACGCGCAATTAACTATCAAATTTTTTATACTCGCCATCTAATCCCAATTATGAATTATTCTGAAACTTGCTGCCATCTACCGGTGAGTAATAACAACTAGTTTCATCAAACTCCGACACAGTAGCGTGCGGGGCCACCGCCATATACAAAGCGTAATGCTCCGCATCAGTAAGATCTAAGTCATCTTGTAGCTTCTTAAACTGAGAAGCGTCTAAAGCTAGAACACTTTCAGCTACAAGGATAGTGCCGCCATCTGTTGGTGGTAAGGGAGCTAAGCTCGCAGGACGGCGTAAAGAAGACTGAGAAGCTGTCTTCTCATTATCATCTCCATGGAGAGAAATATGGGTGATGCTATCTGCGTAACTCAGGCCGGTACCGGACGCGTTGTCTTTCAAAGAAGTGTGGGACACTGAAGATTTGAACTTGGATGGTCTCATGCCAGAAACACTGCTGACGGAACGACCCACTGGTTTGCTCTTAGCCTCTTTCCTACCCTCAGACTTGACACTAGGTGCAGGCGATTTTTCCTTTCGCCTGAACAAACGAGATAAGAACGAACGTTTTTTGACTGGGGGGAGAGCTGGCTCGCTTTTCGCTACCGTCATTTCTGTATTAATTTTCAAGTTGTCTGTGTTTCTTGTGACTGGGATCTGACGACCAGGTTTCAAAACACTGTCAACCGAAGTCTGACTGGTTTTAAAAGGTTCGGTAGAAGCGGCTTTGCGAACGCGTTTGGGTGGCAGGGGAGGGGCCCGTTCGTCATCCGTATCGCGTTTTAAGGGACTGAATTCTATGATAGGACCGCGGAAAGTTTGGACTTGGACATCTTCGTAAGACATTGGGTCTGGTTCGGAGATTTCTACGGGATTTTTGAAGGCAAGCTGCAAGCTTGTGTATGTTCCTGCATCATTGAAATCTTCTATTTCCTCGTTGTCATTAGTTAGAGTGGACGAAATATTTTCTAAACGCGTGCGGTTTTCCGAGTATATCTCGTCTAGTTCAGCGACCTGATCAAGAAGTTCGTTGAGGCTCTTTTCGTTGGTATCAACAATTTCGACTTCCAGGTTACCGTTAACGTCGGTAACAGTCGCGGAATCTGTTTCGTCGGAAACGTTAACGATGACGGAGTCGGTTGTGGAGCTGACGACTTCAGGTTTGTCCTGCTTGTTATTGTTGGTGTCGGTCCTCTTGTCTAGAAGGAGGGAGAAGAGGGAGAGGTCGGGGAGGGGCTTGCGAGTGATACCTGGGTACTCGGGGATGTACTCGAACGGCACCGAGTTGCTGCGCGCGTTGTCTGACAGTCTCTTCAGTTGGAAGTATACCTGGAAATGACAATGGTACTGTGTTTAAAGAAATGTTCTTTAGAGAGGTGGGCATCGTGGACTACCCGCGTATTTATTTTCTCCTTCTGTGTCAAATCCATCCAAAGGTTGTCTGTAAAAGATCACTTTTAGCGATAAGATCGCCCCTTTTTAATTGTTAAGTCCAAAATTTTGTTTTACTGTTATGGTGTACAATAAAGAATATATCTATCTATCTATAATTAATTAGAGGAAACTTAAAGATGAAAAAAGAGGAAACTTAGAGGCTCGCGTATGACCATCATCTCCCTTAATGGTGAGCGAAAAAGTGGTCGAAAATGAAGCACGCTTACCTAGAAATAACCTATTCACTCTTAGACATAAAGACCCCTACGTTATAGCTATCACGAACACAGACTCCGACAGGGAATTCTACTCCTAAGCTGTACGACAATGAAAGTAATCCCAAAACTGGGGGTCACGGGGTCTTAAAGTCAAGAGTGAATAGGTTATATTTCTAGATACGCGTGCTGCATCTTCAACCACATTATCGCATACCATCAGGCAAGATGGTGGTCAAACGTAAACCTATAATCAATAAACCATTGCAACCTTAGTCCCTTAAGCCCGTTTACAAGAAGGTCTAAAGAATTTACAAAAAAAAATGACGTGAAAAATATAAATAAATAATGGGCGGTCTTATCTCTAAAAGCGATCTTTTACAGACAACCTTTGGATGGATTTGACACAACAGGAGAAAATAAATTAAAATTGAAAACCATTTATTCGGTGATAAACACACACAACAACAGAAAATTACAAACATAAAAAAATAACACTAAGAATTTCGCTGAGCATGTCTACACCAAAAGCGTTACCAACTCAGCATTTGCTGGTGAAATGATGAGAATGAGGTGAAAATGAATGAGGTGAAAATGAATGTTAATGAATGTGTAGTGTATTAAATACATAAATAAAATAATATTGTAAGGTTTAATATCGTGCTACGTGCTAAAAATAAAGAATCTTTTAAATTGTAATTTGAAACTCGCCACCAAAAAGCGCGTTAGTTGCCCAGTATCAAACTGCCCGCCAGAGAAAAAATAAATAATAATAAAAAAGTGACAAAAAATAAAAAAAAGTTGTTATTGAAATACGAATTATTAATTAAAAATAAAATTGATTAAAAATTTTACATCAGGTGTTGAGATTTCAAATAACTAAAAATAAAATTGAATAAAAAATTTTACAACAGAGAGAGATTTCAAATAACTGCCCTAATACTAAGTTTGTCAAACAAAATTGAGTAATTAATATATTTTATTAGAATAAAATTACCTATAGCATATTTTAACTAAATAACTGATTTGTCAATAAATATATCGTCGCCTTAGAGTGAAAACCTCGGGAGTACATTTTTGTTCAATTTTTTTTATTGCTTTTCCAGAAAGCAATCTTAGTAACGCACATCCTGATCTCACTAATATGTTCATTCGATACTCGAAATGCTATCTATGAAAGTAAGTGAGAACCTCGTAAACACTCGCATCGCGTCGTCAGTTTAGCGTAAACAGGCCATGGATTATGCATTTCTGAACTGTTCGATATTATGCATAATATTTTTCATAATATACATAATATCTAACAGTTCTGGATATAAAAACGGGCTTTTACATTGAAATTAATAAAAAAAAATATATATAAAAGAAACCGTACAAAAATTTTATAGCACGCAGATTTTTCTTCCTCCTGAAAAGTTACTCCTTTTTCACTTACGAGGTTTTCACTCTAAGGCGTCGATATGAGAGTAGTCTATTACAAAGACCTCGTAGTAGTTTTCGGTGTACTCACATTGACATGGTCAGTGGTGTGCGGGAACTTGTAGGCCGGGGTTTCGAAGGCGATGGCAACCTGTTTGTGCACGAGGATGCGGATGGCCATCTCCTCCCACACCACCACGCCGTTCTCCTCTTGGTAGAACACCACCTCTATGTCTTCGCGGGTTACCTGGAAAGTATACACTTATAAATATTTAAGCGTCAATAGCTTACTGGATAAAGTGTCGGACTTGTAATTGAAAGGTCACGGGCTCGAACCCCAGCCATTACACTATTGTCGTGAACCCACTCCAGACACAAGCATGTCAGCTTAGTTGGAGGGGTTAACAAGATTGCTAGTAATGGGAATTCTACCCACATTGCTAAATATATATATATATATATATAAGCTTTTTGTGAATAGGAGAACACTTTAGACTTTTAGATTTATTTTACAATGTTTTATTTGTTTCCATTGTGCTGGATGGCTTGGTCTATACTGTCCTTTCATACCTAATCAACCTGTATTATGGAGATATTGTAAAAAAGATACTTTTAAAAAAGTAACTGCGGAGTTTCTTGCCGGTTCTTCTCCATAGAAAACGACCAATTTCGAACCGTGCATTAACTTCTGACGTTTAATAAGTGCCCTTGTAAGCCTGTCTGAAATAAAATATTTTGAGTTGAATCTAAGTTGAATTACCTACACGTTTTGATTGAACAGAGTTTGATCCTGACCTTCATTAAATTCTTCACGATGTTTTCTTTTTTGGAAGGTTAATAATCCATTACTGCTTTGAGGATATGCAGTAGACCTAACATTGTCAGATGTTTATTTAGAAAAGGTTGACCGTAAGCAGCTTCATTACTGTAACATGATACGAGTTCCTGTTGAGGTTTGCACGAGTTTTATTAGGGTTCCGTAGCCGAATGGCAAAAAATCGGAACCCTTACAGTTTCGTCATGTCTGTCCGTCTGTCTGTCTGTCCGTCTGGCTGTCTGTCTGGTAGGTTGATGAATTCTGTAAACCGCTTTCAGATTTTATGAAAACGATTAAAAAATATTAAAAATAAAGGGGGGCTCCCCATACATGGAACTGAAACTGAAAATATTTTTTTTCATGAAACGTATGCGTGTGTGGTATTTATAGACAGGTATTTAAAAATAACAGTAAGGTTTCTAAAACCACTTTTTCATAATTTAATCGTTTAAAAGATATACACATTCAAAGTGGTAAAATATGTCTCTAACTTCTATAATAATGATGTCTGTTGATGAATCAAAAAAAATATATGCTGTAGATCTTAATGTAAACTTTCAATCAAAATTGGTTTGAACGAGATCGGGTCAGCAATTTTTGAGATACAGCATATTTTCTAAAACCGCAAATATAACTTTGTAATTCATACTAACTCTTCTTGGTGTAGTACTTCAGCCGGTGTTCCTCAGCGTGGCGTTTTATCTCCTTTACTCTTCGCAATATTCATAAATTCTATTTCTAAAACACTTCAGTCCTCCTACCATCTTTATGCTGATGATTTGCAAATTTACAGACAAACTCCCTATACAGATTTGCATACTGCTATTGATATCATGAACCAGGACTTGGCTTCTATTTGCGAATGGAGTGAAGCACATGGTTTGCAGGTTAACCCGTCAAAGACCCAGGTCATTGTGGTTGGTAGTTCCAGGTTGGCGCCTAAGGTAAAATGGACGCAGCTTCCTCAGGTTATTTTCAACGGCACAGCTATTCCATTAAGCGAGAAAGTTAAGAACCTTGGGGTTTGGGTTGACAAACATCTTTCTTGGGGTCCTCAATTACAAGAAGTCAGTCGCAAATTATTTGCTTCTGTACATTCCCTAAGACGATTGCGTAACTTTCTGCCAACTGCTACTAAAATTGCGCTAGCACAGTCTCTTTTACTTCCCATCCTAGACTACGCTGATGTCAGTTATCTTGATCTTACTGAGGCACAATTTGATAAACTTGAGCGACTCCAAAATGTTTGCATTAGATTTATATTTGGCTTGCGCAAATATGATCACGTATCCGAATTTCGTACGAAACTCAAGTGGCTTCCAATACGTCTTCGCCGGAACTTACACATTTTGTCTCTGCTTTACAGTGTGCTGTTTAATCCTAAAACCCCCACTTATCTTAAAGAACGAGTTAAGTTCCTTCATGACACACATGCAAAATCTCTGAGGTCATCAGAAAACTTAAGGCTTGCGGTACCGAGTCACGCCACCAATTTCTATGGTAAGTCGTTCGCAGCTCGAGCAGTACGGCTGTGGAATGCTCTACCCGTGTCAGTAAGACAAGCACAAACCCTATCTTCTTTCAAAAACTTAGTAAAAGATCTTTATCTCTCTTCTTAAATTGGTGTTATTATGTATGTCTTTGTTTCTTTCTTTTTTTAAAATATTTATATGTATATTAGGGTGTCCCAAAAAATCAAAGTCGTTTTTTTTTAACGCATACCCTCTTAATTTTTTACTTTTAAGTCAAAACAATTATATATAAAATTTTAAGAAGATAGAACCTCGATAACCCGTGCCGACTTACATCAATACGTATCAGTACTTGCTCTCTAAGGCTGACGCGACCTAATGTTTCGATGTGTTTGTGATTACTCGTTATTTAGTTATAGAACTCGCATTGTTTTCAATCAGTCAACATTTCAGTGCAATTACGCAGTTCTAAAAGGGGTAAATTTTTTATAGGTGACGTAAAACATCAAATAACGGGTTCAAAACTTCCGTCTAATGGACAAGTTCTAGCAGTTTTATTTTACAATAACTGTGAAGTGAATTTAACTGTTAATGAAAGCGCGAATCTCACTATTCGCGAGTGTATTATCTATTGGGGCAAGGCGCTTATTCCTACTAAATCTTTGCCAATTAGGCAAAGATTTGGTGTGAAAAACTAGTATACTTATATTAAGTTTGGAGGGACTTGTAAAAAAATGTACATAAGACACAAGACGTATTTAAGCAGCGCCGTCAAGACTTTCTCAACAATTTAGATAATTTGTTTGACATTGCACACGCCGATGCGCTTCAATTAATAAAAATAAATTTTAGGTGGAGATATTGAGAAAAAAAAAAAATCCGACCTCCAGGTGCCATGCACCAAGCTCGACGGATGGCAAGAGCGATGTATTCCCTGAAAATATCGTTACTTAGTGCTCAATTCAAGATCACAAGCAAAGACAAGGCGTTATCGTAACCGATGAACAAGAAAACGTCAATCAATCAATCAAATCTTACGAGAAAATTGATAAAACGATCTCAAAAGCAGGCTTGCAGAAGATTACTCAGCATTTGTAGTATTTAACTGACGAAGTTTCTATATTATCACTGTTTGATGATGATGTGAACCAAGAAACTAACGCTAAAATGGTTCAGAATTTAACCAAAGAGGAAGAAATAACTCATGGAAAACGATACATCCCATCGTTGGCATTAATAGTAAAATAAATTTTTACTTTAGTTCCCTGTGAAAGTATATATTTTTAACACTCCTATCTTATTTTGTTAAGTCCTTGTTCAACCGCCTTAAAATTGAAAACAGTTTTCTACATGAATGTCCTACTTTGTGGTCAAATAATGCTTCGTTTCAAGAAGCCAGAAAAAAGTTTCGGCACTGAAGGTAGTAAACAATGTAGCCGAAAGAGCGATTAAGTTAATGCAAGACTTTCATGGATTAATCACTGTTGAGGAACAACAACAACAATTTTTATTACGTTGCGTACAAGAACACCGGAAAATTTATCCTGACTCTAAAAAACAAATGTTAAAAAGAAACTAACAAACAAATATGGAATTATCCGACATAAATAAATTGAATAGAATTGAATAATATTTTTTAATGTAAATTAATAAATAATATACTATTTGGTTGTATTGGAGTTTTAATTAAGTAATAAAAATTAAGTTCTTAATTGCTCCTACAGTAATTCAGTACAAATTTTCATGTCAAATGTTTGGCATCAAGTCGGCACGGGTTATTGTTGTCCAATCTCAATAATATTTATTATTTGACTCTATGAGGTCAATCCGAATAAAAATAGGGGGTATGCGTATTTGATTTCGCGAAAAAAAAAATTTCCTTTATGTCTTGGGACACCCTAATGTATATGTATATATATGTTTTGAGAACGTTATTTATTGTTTTGTATTTTATATAGATAAAAAGTACACCGTGGACTACCCGCGTATTTATTTTCTCCTTCTGAGTCAAATCCATCCAAAGGTTGTCTGTAAAAGATCGCTTTTAGCGATAAGACCGCCCCTTGTATCACCCTTTTTAATTGTTAAGTCCATAATTTTATTTTACTGTTATGGTGTACAATAAAGAATATATCTATCTATCTATATATCTATGAAAAACAAAGTTATTGGGCGTAGATGCAAAAAATGTAAATAAGCTAGTTTTAAGAAATTTGTAAGGTTTTTTTTTAATAAATATACATAGGTATTGTATTATATTATTATAGTTACTTCGGATCTTTCATGGGCGAGTCTGACTCGCACTTGGCCATTTGTTTTCAACCGACGACAAAAAGAGGAGGTTATCAATTCGACGCGTATTTTTTTTATTTTTTATGTATTATTATCGATTACTCGAAGATGGCTGAACCGATTTGGAAAATTCTTGTTTTTGATTGAAAGGGTATACTCCGAAATTGGTCCCATTTTCATAAACGTCAGGATCTGATGATGGGATCCTGGAGAAATCGAGGGAACTCTTCAAATATTATAGGCACACCTATCGCGTTTTGGGTATTTCTTATAGTAACTTGTGCAGTTGCTCTCAAAAAGTACCATTTGAGGAAGTGGAACTGATGATGAAGACCACAGATGGCCGCCGAAACTACTGAATAATAAGTATTTCGTGGATTGCGATTCGATTACTTGAATATGGATGTTAAGCACTTTATGCTCGTCAGAATGCATTTGGTGATGTAGAGCTGATGGTGAAGTACCAGGAGAACTCCTCAACAATTAACGGCCCAGCATTGGGAAAAGCAATATTTTGTAAAAGGTTATAAGTATTTGACATTTAGACTCTTGTAACTAGGTCTTGTAATTAAAAATAGACCAACTAAAAGGAGTGAAATAAAAACTTTTTACCAAAAAATTAAACCGACTCCCAAAAAACACTGCAAAGTGAAAAATAACTTTAATTTCGGAAGTCGGTGCCAAAAACGAAAAAACAAAACTAAAGACACTGACTACCGAAATTAAAGTTATTTTTCACTTTGCAGTGTTTTTTGGGAGTCGGTTTAATTTTTTGGTAAAAAGTTTTTGTGTAATAACAGTGCCCGGTATTTCTTCTGTACATAATATATAATATAATAACAATATGTAGGCCATTTGCGTCATGTGCGGGAATCGAAACTAGAAGGTGGGTTTGTTGGCAACACCGAGTGAAGCTAGCGCGAGTGGTGCTGTGGCGGGAAACGAAGCGGCTACACCGGTCGACATGGCGCGATCACCGGCTCTCTTTGTGTTGAGCTCTCGACGTGTACGGTTGTGTTGTGCTTAGTTTTGCGTTATTAAAGTTGAGATTGTCTGTATTGTCTATATTTGTGAATATACAAGTTATTCCTCACTTTTGTCAAGTTTATAAAACCCTAATAAGCAGTACCAGTAAAAATAGTTAACATCAGAAGTGGGATAAGCTAGTGCTTTCCCCAGCCCACGGGTAAAAAGAAAAGCAAAACTAAGTGCAAACATAATTCGTGCTAGATACGCGTCGAGTAGCAGCAAAGTAAGGTTAACAGAAACTGTAAGTACAAATCTAAATATCCTGATGATACCTGAGTTTGAGCCGTGTGACCATGTGAATTTAATCGAAATTGATGCATCTACATTTAAACGGTCTGAGAGTATTGTTTGTTATCAAGTTAAACTAAATACTTAGGTCAAAGTTTCCGCTAAGAGACGTAACGAGTGTGTGACATGTATGTGTCAGAGAAATATGAAAATGGTATCGAATAGACAATATGAGAGGAAGTGAGAGATCAAGTAAATGACAGGAAGGAGTGGCCGAGGCGGAGAATAAAATCCTTAATAATCGGTATCTTGAGTAAACCACGCGTTGGCACGTTAAATAGATTATACAGGCATTTATGTACAACTAGCCCTATTCATATTTGAAGTGTTCACGATTTAGGGTAGGAGTGGTGTGCTGAAGCAGTTACTGCCTAAGACTAAAGGAGTAAACTGGACCAGTACCTCTACCATGAGTTGTCATCGACAACTTGCTAGCGCTGAACTCGCTAGCGTACAAACGTGGATCGAATAGATTTCGATAATGCTTGCACCATGACATTTAAGGAAATTTACGGAGGCGCTAACGTAAGCTCGATAGATCATGTCGTCTAGCTAACTTCACTCCACTCGTAGAATACTTTCGTCTATGGGTCACTACTTATGTTCTGTTTCTTTCTTTTCCGCTAATAAGAAGAGAGAACAGCTCTTAAGCTCAAAATGTAGTGTTATCGCTATGCTAAAAATGTTAAGACAGTCAATATCACAAAATAAACCAAAAAAAATTAAAAGTTTACGATTAGTGAACTACTTATGGTATTTAGTGGCTTTTGAAGTTCGAGTGGTTCTTGTAACGTCATTGTCGTCTATTCAACTTGTATTTTTGTTTGTTGATGTTGTATCACAGAGGTGCTTTGTGTGGTTTAAAAGTTTGGATTATTTAATACAATGAGGACCAGTGTCTCACAGTTCCAATTGATGGTGGAATTCATGGAAAGATATGTTTCAACTTTCTACTAATATCAAATTAAATAAATCATATTTATTTTTAAGAATTTGGTACAATAGGTGTTATATTTGGTTCCAGCATATGCTACAATTAATTGATGTATAAATTTTTCCTATATTTAAAAAACAAAGCTTATAAACCAACATGAATTCTCATGTTGGCTTGAAATTCACGTTGTTCACGTCGTTGGTCTTCAAATTCAGCGGCCACTAACATATTCCACGCTAAATATGTTCTTGCAGACATTATTATAACTTTATTATACTCAAAAGGTATTAAATGTTAATGTAAACACATGTTTCACACGCCAAAATGCTAGTGAGCAACGTAACTACTACCGTAAGCGTATCGTTCGCTAGCGTCTGTCGAATTAGTGGCTCATGGTACCGTTTTGTATGGTGACAGCTAAAAAACGTTAGTGACTATCGTATAGATTACGTTAGGTTTTAAACCTATCGTAATCTATAGTGCTCATGGTACGAATTTTTATTCTTTCTGTGACCGCTAGGGGCGCTGTACAATATTTCATATAAATAATTTACGGAGACGCTAGCGAATTTTGGTTGCGTAAACTCATGGTAGAGGTACAGGCACTACTTAGATCCAAAGGAGTGAACTAGGTTTCACAATCATTTATTTACTACTAGCCCTGTTCTGCTTATTCAATTTATGCGTGTTATGGTTCAATATAAAAATATAATTTAGGGTAGGAGTGGTGTGCTGAAGCAGATACTGCCTAAGACTAAAGGAGTAAACTGGACCAGGCACTACTTCGAACCAAAGGAGTGAACTAGGTTTCATAATCGTTTATTTACAACTAGCCTATTATGTTTATTCAATTTATGCGTGTTATGGTTTCATACAAAAGAATATAGGTATGTGCTGGTCTGCCAGAACTTTGAAGTGTTCACGATCCAGGGTAGGAGTGGTGTGCTGAAGCAGTTACTGCCTAAGACTAAAGGAGTAAACTGGACCAGGCACTACTTCGGACTAAAGGAGTGAACTAGATTTCAGATTTTGTCTAAGTCTAAAGACAAAATTCTATGAGTTGGGCAGATCAGTACATCAAAAACGATGCGTCTCGCAAGGTTTCCTGGGCCTAAAGGGGACTAGAATAATTTTCTCTAATGTTTCAAGTTTAGGGAAGAAGTAAAAGAGATCAAGATGATGTTCCTGATGGCGGTGTTCTGATACTTGTTTTATTTTCAGATGCATAGTTCTGGCTTGTGTGACGGTGTACGCAGGTGCTATTGGTGTTGGTTGGAGTGTGCCTGAGGTCATGCACGATGCAGGAGGGCCGTGTTGGCAACACCGAGTGAAGCTAGCGCGAGTGGTGCTGCGGCGGGAAACGAAGCGGTTACACCGGGCGACATGGCGCGATCACCGGCTCTCTTTGTGTTGAGCTCTCGACGTGTACGGTTGTGTTGTGCTTAGTTTTGCGTTATTAAAGTTGAGATTGTCTGTATTGTCTATATTTGTGAATATACAAGTTATTCCTCAATTTTGTCAAGTTTATAAAACCCTAATAAGCAGTACCAGTAAAAATAGTTAACAGGTTATTGTCAGTGTAGTTTTTTTCTCACCTTCTCGCAAAGCAGGATGACTTGGGTACCACCCCTGGCGGTGCCGGAGCAGTGGCTGGACCTCATGATGAGCAGGTCGCTCATGGCCTTCTTGTCGTAGATGACGTCAGAGACCACGGGCGTCAGCGGGCGTCGCAGGCGACCTGACTCGTCGGGGAGGAACACTTGGAAGCATAGTCGAACTGCGTTCAGGTCTATGCTCTGGGGGTGATTCTTGTGGTCGAAGTTTTCTGGGGAAAGAAGAATATTAGTCTTTAATAATGGGACTAGTAAATTTATTTATAATTTATTAGTTTTATGTTGCATGTGTAGTAAAATGTTTAGCTTTAATTCTTAGTTTGTAACCTTAGTGACAAGTTTGGTTAAATGTCAACGAAAATTAGATGTAGGTAATTGTTAGCATATATGTGGAAGCTTGTAATTAGCAAATTTCCCTATCCACGAATGTATTTTATCTTTGTTGTTAGTCTGTAAGCTTTCTGTAAAATAAATAATATTAATAGAACTGATATAATCAACCGTTGCATGACATAATATAACGTCCCCTTCTCCATAAGAGGGCACAGGCCCTTTCTCTATGAGAGGGATTGGTTTGTAATCCACCACAGGGGAATCCGGGTTGGTGATGACATATGTCTCCGATAGCAGTCTGCGCCACAAATAGCAGTCAGCAGCATTGACGGGAGATACCGCGGCGCCGGAACCAGGGCGGGTTTGTAGCCAGTGAAGCCACATTCCCTTCCGCTCGACCCAGAGCGGGCCCTTCATCTAAAGACGAGCAGTCATCAGACGGGCACAGCGATTTTCTCACAATGTTTTCTTTTCCCGCTTTGATAGCAATGGTGATGATCAGCGCCCGATCTAAGGGGGGGGGGGGGGGGGGGGGGCAAGCTGGGGATTTGCCCAGAGCGGCAAAAAATAAGGCAAAATTGACTTATTCCTATCTTCCAACCTGTAAAGGGTTATTGAAGGAACACCGTGGATTTTAGTCAGTAAAAGGACGGAGTGGGAGGACTTATTTGATAATTTTACCACGTTGTTTATTGTTCCATCCTTTTTTTATTGAAAATAGGTTCGCGCTTGACCACTGTCTCACCTGATGGTAAGTGATGATGTGATCGAAGATGGAGCACGCTTACCTAAAAGTAACCTATTCACTCTTGACTTAAAGACTCCTAGGTTATAGCTGTCGGGAAACACAGACTCCGGCAGGGAATTCCACTCCTTAGCCGTACGCACAATGAAGGTATTCCCAAAACGTTTTGTGCGTATGGGTGGGATGTCCACCATGTAACGATGGCGCTTCGCCGTTTGTCTCGTAGTCCGATGATGGAACGGGCTTGGCGGAATTAGATTGTGTAATTCCGTCGCACACTCCCCGAAATGTAACTGATAGAAAACCTTTAGTTAAAGGGTCATCAATCATCATACATAGGCAAGATTAGCCCGAGACAGAGAAAAATAGCACTAGAGAAAAGAGGCCCCTACGCATCAGTGAGTCGCAATAGGTTGATGATGATAATATTGAAAGGTACATAACTATGTTGATAAAATGATATATCAATCCATTCAGTAGTTCTTGTGAAATTCTTTAAAAGACATACATTGTATACTTACTAACATAAAAACACTCATCAACTTTCGTATAGGTACTTCTTCAAATGGCCCAATAGACTGACGTGAATGTTATAGGTAGGTATGAATGGTATGATACCAACAATATCACGTATTTTATGTAGGTATTAGTATACTTAACATCCCCCAACATAACTAGCTCATGACTTATATGTTTTTGTATATGTAAAGGGCGGCGAAAATTATCTTTGCCCGGAGCGGGATAAATAGCTAGATCGGGCTCTGGTGATGATGTAAAATACACAAAGGTATGTCTGGTTGGGTTTGAACTTACGACCTATAACTCGCAAGTCACGCCTTTAACCTTTGGCCACCACCAACACATAAAAATAATTATTAAATCATTCCTTCTCATAGAGAGGATATATGTGTTCTAAGAGTGAGGACGTTATAGTCTGATGATGATCTGTGAAAAAATCCAGGAGACAAAACCTTCGATTATCCTTTAACAATAAAAATACAACTTCGTTGATTATTAAGTCTACCTTTTCCTGGTAACTTAGAAGATTGTTTACAAATACAATTACAGGTAAAAAATATGTATACATCACGTAATAAAATCGATGTAATTTACCAGGAAAAAGTGGCAAAATGCATGGATAAACACGCGTACACTTATGAGGATATAATCGGGGATCGAGAACATTTTAAAACCTTTATGGAGTTTATGGACAAATAATAATAGACACAAGAGTTGATCTTCAAGCTTTAGTAACACGCGGATAGTAGATGGCTGTCTTTTTTTTATTTTTATTGATAATAGGCTCGCGTTTGACCACCATCTCACCTGATGGTAAGTGATGATGTGGTCGCAGATGGAGCACGCTTGCCTAGAAGTAACCTATTCACTCTTGACTTAAAGACTCCCAGGTTATAGCGATCAGAAAATACAGACTCCGGCAGGGAATTCCACTCCTTAGCCGTACGCACAATGAAAGTATTCCCAAAACGTTTTGTGCGTATGGGTGGGATGTCCACCATGTAACGATGGCGCATCGCCGTTTGTCTTGTAGTCCGATGATGGAACGGGCTTGGCGGAATTAGATTGTGTAATTCCATCACACACTCCCCGAAATGTAACCGATAGAAAACCGATAGACTTGCAACTCGTCGAACTGGTTAGCCTGGAAGACGACCCTGATACGTGTCGTTGGGAAAAGGCTAGCAAATGATAAGAAAATTCGAATACCATTTCTAGCTGAAAGATCAAGAGTTCCAAATATACAAATATACAAATACTTATTGGAACAAAAAAACAGTTTACAAAAGTCGTCAAATAATTAGTGACACTCAACCATTGATATACAGTATATCAATGCACTCAACGTATTCAAATTAATAGACGCAATCAAAAAGACAATAATATCGGAACAAACAGTTTCCTTATTGTTGTCAACACTACATTCGCTCAAAATGTCAAGACGTTTTAAATGACATATAGATCGGTTCATTCAAATCGCCATAAATATCGTTACAGTCATCTCGACAATGGTATCCAAGCATTCAAGTGTTCAAAAATATGGTCACATTAGAAAAAAAAGCTAACTTGTTATAGAAATGAACGGTTTCCAGAAGATGAAAACCTCTTTAGGCAATCTTGTGTTGTTTGATGATTTGATCATTGCATTTCAATTAAAACGTCAAGCAAGAAATTTAACTATTGAAGCAATAATAGTGTAATAATGTTTCATGTTTAAATATGGCTACATATCGCATTAGACACGATACAAAACATCGAATTATTATATTTGAGGAAGGTGTCTCCGTAACAGATATTTCAAATGAACTGGGAATATCCGTAAATATCGCTTTAGATGAGTTACCTATCGAATTTTTTTATTTATATTCGCAATTCTTCAGATTCTTCTTCTTTCTTTCATTAAGAGAAACATCGTCTACCGTTGGCTAGAGAAATGGCAAAGTGATGGTGCATTGCAGAACCATGTTTCATTTGGTCGTCCACGTCAAACTAGTACAATTCAAGACGGAGATATAGTGCAGCGAGCTATTAGCAATCGCTTTATAAACTCCAGGAGTATGTCTGTGAAATCTGTAAGAACATGGATTACGCCATCGTATTCCTGCTAAAAAGCTTATATTAACACCGAAGCTTAAAGCGCAGCGTTTACAATTCGCACGATGATATTTCAATTTCAATTTTGATAATGTAATATTTGTACATGAAAAAGGATTTGTTCGTCTGCCCAGGGACGATTATCTCTATACCGATCATCGAACACAAGGTATGATGAAAGAAATGTCCTCCCTAACAATCGCAGCGGTCGAATCACCTTAAGATATTGGGCTACACTCGATTTTAATTATAAAAATAAAGATAATCAGATCTAAAATATTGTTTATTTTTCAACCGATGAAAGCTTTGAGTGTTCTGTATGTTCTAAAGTGACATTAAAATGGAATGTGTTTATTTCAATTAGGTACAATTAAATACACAAAATACAAGTAAAATTAAATATGAAATAATTTCGAATTTATTTTTTTGACATGAACATAATATTGAATGACTCTTGCTCTATGATATATATATACTCATTATCAATGAGGTTTACATTCACTCGGCTGTTTATTATTTACAATATAAGTACCGTAAACGGCTATACACGAAATTCTTTCCAAAACAAAAGACATGTCTATGACGTCATGCTTAAAATGAAAAGGACAGCAGTAGTTTCTATCCCTTTTATTTTGAGTAAAAATGTTATAAAATTAATTGATGCGAGAAATAACATTTAAAATATATAGCAGTAATGTTTATTTTCCTAATGTGCTCCATATTTCTGAACACCTAGAATGCTTAGATACCATTGGCTGGATGACTGTAACTATATTTATGGCGGCTTTATTGAACCGATTTCTATGACGTTTTAAACGTCTCGACTTTTTGAGCGAATATATTGTTGACAACAATAAGGGAACTTTGTTTGTACCGATATTATTGATTTTTTGGTTGCGTCTATGTATTTGAATTTTACATACTCTTTGACCCTGAGTGTCACTATCTATTTGACGCGGACTGTACGTTAACAATCACATTAGTATGAAATACTGTGTCGCGACCATTAGCGCCCACCTCCAAGAGGGGAGACTACAGCGTTCCATGAATTAATATAAAAGGAAAAGTAACAAAATTACATATTTTCGATTTTGGAATGAATGAGTGTGTGTATGCATGGAATGTAAGTGTAGTGTATGTATGTATAGGCGTGTGAGTGAAAGGTAGTGTAAAGGTAGGAAGGTGCGTATGTTTGTTACCCTTGCGATTTGGAAGGCAGTGAGGAATGAAAGGGACGTTACCAATTTTTAATCCCAATAAGTTCTGGGACGACACAAATGTTGTTATTTCCATACTTTGACTTACCAAGATTTTTCTCTATCATCGAAACATAGACCATCTCCGTATCAGAAATGCCAATCAGTAATTTCTTAAGCAAGTAATGATGACATTCCAAAAGTTGTATGCCCTCATACTTACGTTCTGATCTGGCGTGCGTCACGACAACGCGTTTATTTGTTTATTTTATAACTGCGCGACCGAATACTGTGACAGGCAAGTGTATGTCACAGAGTATGGACGACCTCGAGTCGGCATTGTCAAACCTTGACAATAAGTGTCACCATCACCAATCATGACTGTGATAGCCGAAACTATTTGAATGTTATTTTTGACAATCCAAACGAAACTACTATACTAAGTTTATCTAGTAGTTTAATTAGTAATATCTACTTAGTAGGTAAAGTTAGCTTTACAAGTGTGAACTAACTTTTGCCCGCGATTCCTATCGCGTGAAAAGTTTTTGTTTTTTCAGCAAAAACAATTAGCCAATGTCACTCTCCCATTACAAAAATCATCGATCCGCTGCGAGGTGCAAGAAGGGTCCGATGAAGGATGTGATTTCAGAAGATACCAATTTTTTTTTGTTTTTAAAACAAACAAGCAATATGGGTAGAATTCACATTACTAGCAATCTAGTTAACCCCCCAAACTAAGCTAAATTTGCTTGTATCTGACTATCTGGAGTGGGTTCTTTTCTTTTTAATTATAAAAAGCTGATGGGTCATAGGCCCTATAATCCACCAGGTCTACCGGCGCACAGGCTCCGTAGTCTATGTATCAGGTAAGCGGTCATCGGTACAGTTACGGCGGTCACCAGTGCGGAGTGAAAGTGGCCCGGGGAATCCCACTGTGACGTCAATCTGACGCTAATCGAATCTTGATTAACATCTTGTTTTCAATATGTAAGCCGTAGATATGTGGTAGTAATGAACGATCTTTTGGTGAATGTTAAAATAATATTGTTCCGCAATTGCTGGAAATCCCAGGTTTATTAAAGTTGAGTATGTACTTTCTATTTCTTTTAGAAGTTAGATGCATATGTAGGTCTGTCATTAACAATGGCTGCGCAAGTACAACGTGTAATAGAATAAACGCAATTCCTGAAAGTAGCTGGTTCAGAATCGGCTTCTGAATCGATTTCCGTCATAAAAACAAGGTGTTAAATTTTGACGGAAAAATCTTTCATTTAACTTAAAATGGAAACAGTATCATGACAAATTAATACAATCCTTAATTCAAGGAAATGCGCTCGTGTGCGTGTCAGCCGCTAACATTGCATGAGTGTATGCGTCTGCGTAAGGATATTGTATGACGCACATACGTTTTGCGTTTAGTAAGGATAACTATTTTATAAAAAATGTCAAACGCGAAGCAATTTATTATCAATAAACAAAAAGGTATGGTTTCAATTTATTTAGGTAGTTACGGATGTTGTTTTAGACTTATAATTGAATATTCTAATTGGGGTATGTGAGGTATGGCGCTTAACCTGTTACAACTTGTATATCTGTTTCTATATTAATATGCAAATGTTTTAATCGTGCATGTTGTTTTGTACGCAGTTAGATATACTTATTTTATTTAGATATTTAATTCAGATGTTCCATCCATAAAGTTAGTAATATGTACTTACAACTATGTCAGTAATGGCTGATAATATAAGAAGAATAATAATATGTATTTATTGCATTCTACAATGTGAACTTGGTAGGTACATACAAAATACACACGGTTTTTGATAATCAATCAAATAATGTCTAATTATCTTTTTGTTACGTTTGCTGTGGGAACTGGGTGGCTAATATCCTTCATCACCTAGTTTGACAGTAGCTAAGAATCTACGTGTTAACGCCATCATAATAGCATACACACAACACATTGCCGAATACACACTTTGTGCCGTATATTAATATTTGATCTGATACGGAAGTTGTAGTCGCGACCGCAAAGCCTATATAGCTAGCCACCGCGCGAGGTTATTAGACACTTGGACATATACAAATAAACCTTTATAATGGGGATATTTGGAAGCCTATTTATTTATTTATAAACTTTATGCAAACTTTATGTACAAAGGCGGAACTAATTCCTTAACCCGGTGAAGAGATAACATGGCAGGTGCATAAAAATAAACTTAGTACTTAGATAATATATTTCAAGTAAAGGGTTGATTACAAGTATACTAAAATAAACCTACATACTATTTAACACAGGCTGACTTTTAGCCTAGATAGGAGAACAGTATCTCACCTGTTTTGTATTGCATTTTAGAACCTAATATTACAGAATTCGAACTGTTGTGAACACTGCAATCCCACCGTGAAATAAATACTATTACTAATATATTTGTCATAATATACACCGAGTTATTTTATTCGTCTTACAACGGCAGCTCACTTCATGTATCCAATGACTAGTAAACATTCATAAAAAAAAAAACATATTTATGAACATTTGAAAAATTAAAAATTAAAAATATTATTTATTATTACGTTGTTGTGCGCTAGGGTGAGCAACCTCTGATAAAGATGTCATCGCTCTTCCATGCCGGGCCTTGGAAATCAAGGCTCGGTCGCCGCCCGCAACAGGATGTTTCAAACTACGTCACAATAATAAATAATATTTTCAGTTTTAAATTATTCAAATGTTCATAAATATGTTTTTTTTAAATTAATGTTTACTAGTCATTGGATACATGAAGTGGGCTGCCGTTGTAAGACGACTAAAATAACACGGTGTATAGTAATGTATATTATTAAAAAACTAAAGAAAGGGGTTGATGAAAACTGCTTCCACTATTGGTTTAGATAATAATTCCGCAACTTCTGTTTAATGACTGGTGGCCGTCCTGATTTCGCGCGTATCTCCAAATTTACGATTACAGATTTTAATTAAAATTTGAACGTTTGTCGGGTCAGCTAGTATATCCTGCGATTTCCAAACATTTTTTTTATTTTTCAGTGTTATATGCTTTACAGATTCAAACTCAAAATGTTTTATTTCAATAGGCCTATATGGGCACTTACAAAACGTCAGAAGTTAGTGCAGTGATTAATCGTGATCGTTAAGTGGGCATTAGTGGTGCTTCGCAAAGCTTCGTCATTCTTCGGGAACCTTCGGTAACTCTCGCTCTCCTAGTAAATTCGTGTCATGGTCCATTGAAGGTCTTCTTTATTAGATCTCACTGGTGTATGTCATTGGTGGGTATCTCATTGGTGATCTGCTGCGTGATGCTGCCTTTAACTTTGACCTACATTACTAAACCCTTTATGGATTCGCAGTCGCGTCGATTGTGTGATTTATTCAGTTCAATTAATAAAGAATTCTCTGGATCCCATACTAGGATTCCCTGTGTTGTGGGATATACCTAGTCTCTTCCGAAGCATAAAAAAATTAAGGTTTTGTGAACTTTAAGGGCCTTTTTGTGCGTGTGTGTGTGTGTATATGGGAGATGTGTTAAAAAGTGTTACCATACTTAGGCATGTAGAATATATTTGGTTATGTTCAGCTTATTCTATAGATTCAGTTATTGGAATGCAAGCACTTAAATATTGCTTTCTTTAATAGCCTATGTATGGCAAAGATTAATTACTGTGTTACCATTAGTATAGATTGAAAAAGTCAGGATGAAATATCAACATTTTCTGTATACTTTTCAACTTCTATAAATATGAAAAACTTATCAAGTGAAATTACTTTTACGTGTGTGATATATATGAAACCCTGAAGAAATGGTAGCCTGATGCTGCGCAAGTGAGTGTGCGTGACCCGCCATCCAATAAATTCGAGCACCTTACTGCTCGCAGAATGTTCAGTTCTCAATTGGTGTAATTGCTGCAAGGCGTTTTAATTCGAGGATAAAAATATAATTTAGAATATATGAAAGGACTAAGAAACGCAAAAGATACCAATTGAACTGAACGTAAGCTTAAAGTCTACAACTGCACCATAAAGGAGAACAAACTGCGTTTTCAATTGGTTACAATAGTTTTTTGCACTTGGCAACGGCTTCCAATCCTCCAACTTCCGCATTTAGAGTTATAACCTAGCTAGCTACCTCTATCTACAGGTCATCGGTACATTTGGCGCTCAGCCCGCCTTTCTTATTTTTGTTTACGTTCACTATTAAGCATTAAATCACCTTATGGGCTCGGGGATATAATTATAGCTATATGGGGGATCTGGTTGATCTTCAACAACGTTTGCGGAGGTAGGTCCGTGACCATCTTCATCGAGATTCCTTGTGGATACCGGCAGTAAGCAGACAATAAGAGAAGGATAGATACGAGAAAGGGAGTATAGGTATAAAATAAAATGTAACATACAAGTTTTTAAGCTAACATGGTACAGACGCCAGCACATGAAGCTACCCGAAACTGTCAAAATTTTCCAATCAACCTTGAACCTAATTTCTTTAGCAATAAAGTTGAAATCTATTAAAGAAATTTGACAGATTGTTGTAGCTTGATGTGCTGCCGTCTGTACTAACAGTATCGTTATAACTTAAAACGGGATATTTGTTTTTGTTAACGAGCAATGTGGGTAGAATTCACATGAATAGCAATCTCGTTAACCCCTCTAAGCTTATGCTTGTGTCTGGAGTAGGTTCACGGCAATAGTGTGTTTATTGTTGCGAGTTTCCGATATTTCGGCAATGAAGTAATTGCGGGTGAACGTTTATGAGCAGATGAATCGGTCTACCCTCACTTTCGTTCGTCACAAAATCGACACAAATGCACATGGTAAATTAATATCCCATTTAAAGTTCTAAAGCCTGCAATACATGTTGGCCGAGCGTTGTCGAGTGAAGGCCAATACCAACATGTAGACAGTATATTTGCCTTGTCTTGCTATCGCTCGGTGTCACTTGCCTAGTTGGCCAAGTGAAGGCCAGCGCCAACGTGTATAGAGCTCATTTGGTGCACCTTGTCTTCGCTCGCCGTTGCTCGTGATCACTTGCCTCACTTCGGATAGGTGTCGGTTTTGGTCACAAATCAAAGTCGCTCGCCTGCGCTCGGCCAACGTGTGGGTAGCTATACAGACCCTCTTCTACATTGGTCATCTGCATTGGCGTTCGACGAACTTGTTGAACGTGTCGACATTATTTCTTGCCTTGTACCTATTTGTCAACGCTCGCGTTGGCCTACGCTCGGCCAACATGTGTTGCAGGCTTTAGATGTAACACGAATGCAAACGATAAGGTAGACCCAGATTGTTAGATGATGTTATCAAAATAAAAAAATGTTATCGAATAATACTGGTTTTCTTTTTAAAATAATATTATCGGTTTGTTCATTAGTAAAGATTGTAATAAGGAAAACATGCGATTAATTTAAGTTTTAAGTCTATTTCTGTGTGACAAAAATAACCGATTCTTAATAGTTCCGGAGGAAAATGTATACGCTTGTGTTTGGCCTCGGCTGGCATTGTCATATTTGTCACGAGAGGCTACAAATTACTAATTAATGCCATAAATTAATGATTGCATCAATAATGTGGATTCGGTAATGTCCACGAATCGTAAGTCGTAAGGAAACCGGTTAGGTAGCGTGCATGCGCCGAATCGTAAAGGACAACGCTTTCCTATCTTGTAATTTGCCGTACCTGTACCGTACGTATTTTGTTTAACTTTTTCCTGTTACACAGAAATTGAAAGTGCAACTTAACCAATTTTTTTAAGGTTTTAGGCTCGCGTTTGACCACCTTCTCACCTGATGGTAAACGATGATGTGGTCGAAGATGAAGGCCTATTTCAGTCACGTCCATACTCTTACAGAGTATGGAGCGTGTACTCAATAGTAAGCTCCTGGCATACCTAGAAGCTAACGACATCCTCAGTGACCGACAATACGGCTTCCGCAAAAACCGGTCAACTAGCGTATGCCATTCATATCTGGAGTGAGGCCATTGAGAAGCACGGGGAAGCACTTGCTGTTTCTCTCGATGTCTCCAAGGCTTTTGATAGGGTGTGGCACGATAGCCTTATTGCTAAACTTCCTTCTTTCGGCATACCCACTGAACTTTGCGTTTGGATAGAAGACTTCCTGAGAGATCGGTCTATTCGAGTGGTTATTGATGGTTGCTCGTCTGGCCAATTGGCTATTAATGCCGGGGTCCCTCAGGGGTCAGTTCTCTCAGCAACTTTATTCTTGCTGCATATTAACGATCTGCTAATGCCCGTTACCTTTGGGTATGCAGACGACAGCACTGTTGCTGAGAGATATATATCTAACGCGCGTGCTAGTGGGTCACAAGTCCAGTCTCTCCATGAGGCAATGGTGGGGCGCTTGAACTTGACTTTGAAGGCTGTCTCTGAGTGGGGCGACGCCAACTTAGTCAAGTTTAATGCTGCCAAGACCCAGGCGTGTCTTTTCTCCGCAAAAAGGAGCCAATTTCAACCGGCTCCTTCTTTCCGTGGTGTAACCGTGCCGATAACTGATCGCATCGAGCTTCTTGGGGTTACGTTGACATCCACCCTTAATTTTGGTCCGTTTATCGAGGCTAAGGCTCAATTGGCTGCCAAAAAGTTGGGAATCCTAGCAAAGGTGAGACGGTACTTCACACCGGAACAGCTGCTCAACCTCTATCAAGCGCAAGTTCGGTCGTATATGGAGTACTGCTCTCATCTCTGGGACGGTTCTGCCACATACCAGCTTGATGCACTTGAGTCTATAGAGAAACGGGCCAAAAGGCTCATCGGCAACGAGAGACTGGTCGAGACAAGGCTCCAGAGCCTAGAACATCGGCGACGTGTTGCAAGCCTGTCAGTTTTCTATCGGTTATATTTCGGAGAGTGTGCGATGGAATTGCAAAAAAAAAAGTATACCTACACCATGATCACTTAACATCAGGTGAGATGGTAGTCAAACGCGAGCCTATTATAAAAAAGTAACTTATGCACGCTTGACTTAAACACCCCCAGGTTATAGCTATCAGAAAACACAGACTGCGGCTTTAGCGCGTACGCACAATGAAAGTATTCCCAAAATACTATATATTGTAAATACACAATATTTAAATCACATCATGTCTGTATTTGTATTTTCTACTAGCCACGACTTTGTTCGGCGACTTCGCGTGGGAGATTACTGGGATAAAAGAAAATGTTGCCCTATAACCTATCTTGCAGTGAAAGTCCATTAAAATCATTCCAGAGATTAGACCGTACAAAAAGACAAACAAAGATGAAATAAAGTTCCGTTTGTGTTTTGGTATCATGAAAATAACTACAAGCACTTGAGAGAGAACACAGTTATTTTCAAATAACAGACAGTCACTTCAATTTTACTTCTATGTTTAGATTTGTTTACGTAATAATGTATCATCATTATAGAAGAAAACGTACACGAAAAAATAATCTTACCAAAGAGCATATTCCAACGAAAAATCTTGATATTATTCTCAATCGCCTTCTTACATTCCGGGCCGAGCAAATACGCTAACCAAATTCTTCCAAACATTTTTGGACTCAAAAATAGCTCTCAAACTTCCTAATGAGACTATTTAGACCGGTTTAGCAGTCTACTAGAAGTGTTTAGCGGGTTAATAGGTCGCTGAAAGAGGCCGGCCGCGCTTTATGGATATTTCTGGCCGCTCTGCTATTTCTGAATCTGCGGCTAACAGAAAATTTAACAACAATCCAACCTTAACTCTTTGAGTTAAGGTCGTATTTGCACTGTGTGCAGCTGTTCCAGTCAATCGCATAATATGATCCGATAGATGTGGCTGGCTGGGCACCTGAACACGTTTTATTGTCGAATCTTTCCGTAATTATTCTAGATGTTAGCTGTTTAGCTGAGAATTTGTGACTTATTTTGCTTTTGTGAATAGAAATGTGGTTATTATTAAAGGAAAAATTGGGCAAGTGCGAGTTAGACTCGCCCATGAAGGGCTACGCAAAATAATTTTGTTTTTCACAGTGTTTGTATGAATTACAAAGTAATATTTACGGTTTTAGAAAAAATGCTATATCTCTTAAACTGCTGACCTGATCTCGTTCAAACCAATTTTCGTTGAAAGTTTACATTAAGATCTACAGCATATTTTTTTTAGATTTTTCACGCTATTATTATAGAAGTTAGAGGGGGTAGGGACACATTTTTCCCCTTTGGAAGCATATATCTTTTAAAGGATTGACTTTATGAAAAAGTGGTTTCAGAAACCTCAATGTCATTTTTAAAGACCTTGCTATAGATACCACATACGCAAAGGTTTTATGAAAAAGAAAAAAAAAAATAGTTTCAGTTCCATGTATGGAACTGAAACTGAAGCCCCCCTTAATTTTTAATATTTTTTCATTATTTTCTTAAAATCGGAAAGCGGTTCACAGAATACATCTACTTACCAAGTTTCACATGTATAGTCTTAATTGTTTCGGAATAAAATAGCTGTGACAAGTGGACGGACGGACAGACAGACAGACATGACGAAACTATAAGGGTTCCGTTTTTTGCCATTCGGCTACAGAACCCTAAAAAGAAGAAAATACGTGTGGGAGTAGATGACATGCCGCTTGGACAAGAAATTTAATTGAAAAGTCCAGGAAAATGAAGATTTAATCTTGAAGAAAGACAATAATTATGATAAAAACTTTTTACCAAAAAATTAAACCGACTCCCAAAAAACACTGCAAAGTGAAAAATAACTTTAATTTCGGTAGTCGGTGTCTTTAGTTTTGTATTTTCGTTTTTGGCACCGACTTCCGAAATTAAAGTTATTTTTCACTTTGCAGTGTTTTTTGGGAGTCGGTTTAATTTTTTGGTAAAAAGTTTTTATTTCACTCTTTTTAGTTGGTCTATTTTTAATTTACCTAGTTACAAGAGCCTGATTATCAACTACTTATAACCTTTTACAAAATATTGCTTTTCCCAATGCTGGGCCGTTAATTGTTGAGGAGTTCTCCTGGTACTTCACCATCAGCTCTACATCACCATATGCATTGTGACGAGCATAAAGTGCGTAACATCCATATTCAAGTAATCGAATCGCAATCCACTCAATACATAGTTTCGGCGGCCATCTGTGGTCTTCATCATCAGTTCCACTTCCTCAAATGGTACTTTTTGAGAGCAACTGCACTAGTTACTATAATAAATACCCAAAACGACATAGGTGTGCCTATAATATTTGAAGAGTTCCCTCGATTTCTCCAGGATCCCATCATCAGATCCTGACGTTTATGAAAATGGGACCAGTATCGAAGTATACCCTTTCAATCAAAAAAAGAATTTTCCAAATCGGTTCAGCCGTCTTCGCGTAATCGATGATCATACATTAAAAAAAAAAAAAAAAAAAAATATACGCGTCGAATTGATAACCTCCTCTTTTTGTCGTCGGTTGAAAAGTTGATACAATCATAACCAGCCTCTACTGGGTCACGAGCCTCATCTATGAGAGGGAATGGGCCGTAATCCAGTTAAATAACAAAATTTATAGATTTACATAGATATTGCTTAAGGCATAAAGTCCGCCTTTGTAGTTGAAGGTACCTTTGGAATTGCACAATCTATTCCACCAAGCCCGTTTCATCTTCAGACTAAAAGACGAAAGGCAATGTGCCATCGTTACACAGTGGACATCCCACTCATACATGCGTATGGGTGGGATGTTTTGGGAATAGTTTCATTGTGCGTACAGCTAAGGAGTGAAATTCCCTGTCGTGACTGCGATGCGTTTCCTGATAGCTATAGCCTGGGAATCTTTAAGTCAAGAGTCAATAGGTTACTTTTAAGTAAGCGTGCTTCACCCTCGACCACATCGTCGCTTACCATCAAGTGAGATGGTTGCCTTATTTTTGTTTGCACTTTTTACAGAATAGGCCTTCGGCTTCGAAACGTATGCTTTTTTTCTGGGTGGGAAAATCATCAAATGACTCCCACTGTGGGTGGAGTGGAAGGGAGTGTCAGACTTTTACTGACTAAAAACCCACCCTGCTCCTTCAGTTGCCCTTGCGTTCCGGGGCCGCGGTATCTCGTTAGAACATTCCCGCAACCCCGTAAGGTTCGAAACGTATGCTAAACACCGACTTCAAGCCATGGTCACGTAAGTAAATAAAGAAGTCAGAAATAAGGAAAGTCTTTAGTAAAATATACGATCCTTACACCTCGTCTGTTACTTTCTCATTCATATTTACTACTTCACGCATTGCAAGTTTACAACGAATGCAGCCAACGTAAACGGCGAACGCATTCATGAATTTTAAGGATTTGTGGAAAATTCAGAAAAACCAATTATATATATATTAGCATATAAATTTGAAATCCCAAACCTTATATTTAATATGGGTCACTTTATTACGAAGGCTCAAATAAACATACGTACAAATTCAAAAATTAAACACTTCATTTCAGTTACCTACATTACGGCTACACACTATAAATTCTGAATAACCTGCAAACATGCTCATTCAATAGTTATGCAAAACCACACAGAGCAAAGTTCACCTAAATGATTTTATAGAGAGGTTAATTCTCTTGTATGTTTAAAAAGTTTGGTAAAGTTTACAATATTATGATTTTGCACTGAAAACTACAGCATAGCTGAGTGTTACAGACTATTTTAAGGCCTCATCCATCTATTCTATATTTACAAAATAAAATTGATGTGTCTGTTTGTGAAATTCAAAATAACTGTGTTTTGCCAAGTGCTTATTGTTATTTACATGATACTAAAACAAAAACATTTTCAAAAAAATTTGTCCATCTTTCTGTTGTCCGGGCTAATCTCTGGAATATCCGAGCTGATTTTAATGGGACTTTCACTGGATAATAGAACAGGTTATAGGGCTGCTTTTACGAATAGGGATCAAGATTTCCGCTGGAAAAACCTACCACACGAATGATTTCGCCTGCACAACTAGTTATCTAATATAATACTGGTTACATAGAACCCGCACCACATAAGAAAGCACTTAGGTAATACCCGAGCTAGTATGTAACACGGCCAGTTCCGGTTCTCGATCGAAGCAGTAGGTACTATATTTGGAACAGCTAAATCCAAATATAGCCGAAGTTTCCATCGAGACGTGTATGGCGATCATTAGTTTAATTACTAAGGTACGGTGTGAATCTTTAATTAGTTTGGATTTGTTTTGTAGAGTGGTAATGTGGCCTATTTGGTGAATGTTCCTGAGTATGATAAGGAGTCTCGTGAAGGTTTAAAAATAGGCAAAAAATATTTTTTCAACGTAAAGTTTTGGCTTATTATCGTGTTATACGGTTAGATGGGTAGTTTTGATGATACAAAAACGTACAGATTAAATTTTTAACACCACAACTGACAGTGTAGTAATGCCACTCATTCCATACCAGAGAACCTCCGAAAAAATCTAGCCTCAGTAGATTCGGATATATAAGGGGAGAATTATCAATCTTCGTTTTCTTTTTTGAATATCTTTAAAACTATAACAATAAATGTTTCATAGAATAAAAAAAGAACAATAAATGTATTTGAGATCCGCTACATGATACAGTTTGCAAAATGTTTGTTTTTGTAATGTTTTATGTCACCATCTAAATTTCCCCCATATTAAAATATCAGTTGTTTACGATTTTTATTACAAAATTTTAGTTTGTGGTTTCATTCAAAAATTTAGATTAAAACGTTTGTCATTTTTCAAATTATTATTATTTATTACAAAACAGACATAAAATCCATAAAGTGTTAGTAAGATAACTTATACTATGTTAGTAATAATTTGTCAACAATAATCAATTACATTAAAATTACAATTTCAAAATAATAAAATTCAAATTACAAAATTAAATTCTAATATTCTAAAATCTAATTTATATACTTCAGTCCGTCCGCTGCACTAGACCCGCCGGTATGCAAACGGGTCGAGTAAAACAGGAACGGACAGTCTGGCTTGTCCACAATCACTCTCAGGACACATGTAATGGTTTTCATAAAGTTGTAATCATAAAATAATCATTTTGAAACGAAAGTAAAACTATCATAGAGTTGCTAATATAATAGTTGGACTGGTAATTGACCACATGGCCTTTAACCCTTTCACACAGGGGCGTAGCTACCGCCGTATTTGCCGTATCAATTATACGGGGCCCCCGGGCCACGGGGGCCCCCAAAGTGTGTAAGGAAAAAGAATAAAAACTTTCTAATTTATTTTATTTTACAAATGACAAAATTCTATAAAGCAATTCCTTTTTTTCCCGCCTTAAGCGTGCGTTCAAAAGTTGGCAACACTACATCGTTATGGCGGGCTGCGGGACTTCCCCGTTTTACTTACTTCATCTTCAACTCAGCGGGGAATCCCCGGGAATCCTTCATCGATATCGCGATGTACGTGTACGTTGTTGTACTTTGCATTGGATGTTAAACCACGGAGTGCAGTGCACTGTTTATTTACGCGCTTTATATAAATGTGCATTACATTGTAATTCAGTACAAACAATATTGTTCTTCTGGTTTAGCAGTATTAGTAACGATTTGTAAAAGAAATGAGTGAAAGGAAAAGAGATTATCCCAGCGGCGCTGAGAAAAGAAAAATTAAACAGAAAAGGGACGAGGTTATAAAAAAAGTGCCCAAAATTTCTTCATTTTTTCATAGACAAGATACTGTGAGTGATTTAGATTGGAAAGGTAAGTACTACACTACTACCCAACCCATTTATTAGGGGCCCGTAGTGATAAACAAGGAAATCTTTTAATTTCGGTCTGTCCATCTGTCCGTCACAAAAAGTAGTCTCCCCCCTCGATAAATGATTTAATAAATCAGTTTGCCGATAAAAAGGCAAGGAGAGTGAATATTTAAAATTCGATTTTTATTTGTAAAATGGGTAAATTATGTGATAAATAAATATTACTTCTCACAATATTTTTTTTCTTTTGTGAAAAATCTTTACCTCCATATAAGGGCCCCGACAAGGCACGCTACGCCACTGCTTTCACATATCATTCTATTCAGAGCTTCCCAGAAATCACCCGTCCACAATACACCCTCAATGTCAGGAAATAAATAAATCTATTTTATTTCTATGTGTTGAACAGATTTATTTTATTGTGCTCGTAACATTGTGACAGTGAACACGCTTCTGATGTTTATTGTTTAGTTATATAATGGCGGAAAATAGCTTACATTATTTTCTTTTCTAAAAAGAGAACCAGCAATATTGGTAGAATTCACATTACTGGCAGTCTTGTAAACCCCTCCAACTAAGCTAAATATGCTTGTGTCTAGAGTAAGTCAAACATCTTCGTCTTCATTTTATTGAACAAAACCACATTCAAGGTCAGCAGTATCTTGTGCGATCTGGAATCCAGACTAAAAAAACTGACAAGAAACACAATAGGTGGACGATGCTTTTTTCTGATCTTTCTAGCCTTCTTCAAATTATGTACCAATCAGCTTCCAGTCTAAGCACAATCTATAAAAGTATACATATTAATAAAACTAAACTGTATGTGATTTCGAAATACATTTGTGTGTCTGTCGTTCTGTTTGTCCGGGCTATATAACGAATAAACCGATTTTAATGAGACTATAGTTATAGGGCAACATAAAGCCTTTTATTCCGGATTTGCCGCGGATCTGGATTTACGTAGGGGCAGAGAGGAAGCTCCAGGGCCTTGAATATCGTCGTCGAGTTGCAAGTCTATCGGTTATATTTTGGGGAGTGTGGAATTGCACAATCATATTCCACCAAGCCAGTTCTATCATCGGACTACAAGACGAACAGCGATGCGCCATCGTTACATGGCGGACATCCCACCCATACGCATAACAAAACGTTTTGAGAATACGTTCATTATGCGTACTTTAAAGGAGTGGAAACCCTTGAAACAAAAGTGGTTGCCTATCTGAGCAACGCAACCAAGTACTGTGTAACTTGACTGATAATTTTGAGATTTTAATTACTTTTACAATCAAGACAAGTCAACTAATAGTTATAATTAGTTGATATTTATCCATTCTCCTGACAAATGGAATATTTCTCCTCCATCCGAGGTAGTGGCGTGCACAGGAGTATCCTAATGCTTCCTCCTGTCTTTATTTCTATATTCTAGAGTATTAAAGCAGTCAATAGACTACGTCAATAAGAAACGGATCCTAATAAGGATCCGTTTCTTATTTACGTAGATTAGACAGCATTATTTATAATCATATTATCGTAAAACTAAATCCCTTCTGATTAGTACTTATTCACACGCCTAGTTATCAGATTGCGCTTCCGTTATCACCGCGTAGTTAGGATACCCGAAGCTTATCACTAAACAATGCTGAAGATGGGCTTTCCCCATATGTGTCAATGTACGAATTAAGCCTATACAACGTGTAATTTAAAGGGTATATACATACCAAGTGCACGGCTTCTTTGGATGATAACAAACCCTTGCCATATGCAAGGGTTTTGTAATCCTATGTCAACACGTGTGGAACTTATTAGAAATTTCAATGCATTGATACCAGAGACCGTTCAAATTAAGAAAAACGAACAGAATTATCATGTTATTGGCAAGTGACGTGAAAGTTATTGACCCTTGTAGTGCTGTGACACGTTTGTTATGATTGGTATTCAAGAAACATATGAAACCGATAATTTGGTATCAATTCTTTGAGTCACTTATTTTTAGCTGAAACTGTGCATAGAGACTCCATACCAGATGTTGTCTTCAGCCCTTTTGGATAGATATGGGGTTTCCGTTATACGTTGTATAATCAGACTACGAGCATTATAAATTGAATTTAATGATAACTAGTTTATGCCTGCGGTTTCGCTTGCGAGAAGTTTTTATCGAAAAAACCGACTTCCATATCATTTTTTGACATCGTTTTGATATGGAAGTCGGTTTAATTTTTTGCAAAAAAGGGTTTATTTTCGGGCTTTTTAGTGGGTCAGTTTGTAATTAATCTAGTTACAAAAGCCAAAATGTCAACTGCTTATCACCTTCACCAGCATAGTAAACGAAAAGGTCGTCAATGTAAATATTTTTTTCAGACTTTTGTCTATTTTTCAGAAACGGCTTGTCCGATTTCGATAAAATTTTCATGGGACCATTTGGAAAGTATACCCTTTCCAACAAAAAAATATTTTTTCAAATCGGTTCGCAAGCGACGGAGTTATGCCCGAACAAATATAAAAAAAAAACAAACAAACATCCGAATTGAGAACCTCCTCCTTTTTTAGAAGTCGGTTAAAAACAGTTGCCTATGTCCTTCTCCAAGCTCTTAATCGGTTAAGTTACATTGTTTCGGGAATACGTTCATTATGCTTACAGCTAAGGAGTGGAATTCCCTGCCGGAGTGTGTGCTTCCTGATAGCTATAACTTGGGGGTCTTTAAGTCAAGAGTAAAAGTAAGTAAAAGGCTTATAGGTGTCGAGGTGCTGGTGAACAAGCTTCATAGTCTGGCTCATCGGCGAACCGTTGCTTGCCTGTCGGTTTTCTACAGATTGTACTTCGGGGAGTGTGCGCAGGAGCTCCATGACCTGATTCCTCCATCTCCCTTTCACTACCGGTCTACCATACACACTTGGTTGATATACCATCTTGTTGTACCAAGCGCTTCTCCTCCACATTTATTGTGCGCACAGCCAAGCTGTGGAATCCTCTGCCGGCTTCTGTGTTCCCTGCCACTTATGACCTTTCAACCTTTAAAGCACGAGTAAATAGGCATCTTCTGGGCTCGCTCGTCCCATCTTAGACCTCATCTATCGCTTACCATCAGGCGAGATCGAAGTCAAGTCCGAGGTCCATCAGTAATAAAAAAAAAGAGTGAATAGGTTACTTCTAAGCAAGTGTGTTTCATCTTCGACTAAATCATAGCTTACCACCAGGTAAGATGATGGTCAAACGCAAGCCCATCACCAATAAAAAAGTGCTGTAGACGTGAAAGTGCAACAGACAGACGGAGTTACTTTCGCATTTAAAATATTAGTAATGATAGGGATTATTCTTGTCATCAATGAAGTTCATTTCATTGACCGTGATAACACCGGCTATCTCACCGGAGATAGTGCGGATATCATAACGTATGTCTTTCCGATAATTATTAATTATTATTACCTAATTATTAGGTATAGAACACGCGGACTAAACATATAATATAGTTTTTACACTAGCATGGTTTCTAACTGTTTCCTACCGTATATGACCCGTCAGCCTTGAAAGCAAGCGTGAACAGGCATATTTTTGTGTAGACCTCATCTATCGCTTACCATTAGCCACGGCGGTCAAGGGCGGACTAATCCGGAAAGGATAAAAGAATCTGTATCATTACAACTTAAATCGGGTTATTAACCATATATATTTTTTGTTCCGATAGCTTCCGGAATAACGTCAGTTCATCCGTGATTATGGCGCTATGAAAAGCGCCAAAATATCGGAAACTCAAACCAATAAAATACACATGGTAAAATATCCCGTTTTAAGTTCCAATATAATTTATTTCTGAACGTGTTAATTTTGTTCGTCAACATACGTGTTTGAGCAAATAATAATAATTTTCTAACGAACAAGGGGATTCAAAGTTCATAGGTTAAACATCCGGCTGCATCATCCAGTTTAAATCGAAAAAATTAATAATTACCAATTACGAAAAACAATATGATGAATGATAAAGAATGACAAATAACACTTTTACACTATTGTAAGTGTTATTAAAAAAAAATGCAAAATAAATATTACTTATTTACTTCTGTGCGTTTCTTATTAATGATTAATTCATAACTCAACATCTCACTAAAATGACCTCTCACCTTATTTTCCTCAATCTTACAATCACACAACGGAAATAGTTTCTTTTTTAAAGAGAACTAGAACTATGGGAAGACTTCACATTACTAGCAATCTTGTTAACCAATCCAACTAAGCTAAATTTGCTCGTCTGGAATGGGTTCACGGCAACAGTGTAATGGGTGGGGTTCGAACCTGCGACCTCTCGATCACAAGGCCGACATCTTAGCCATTAGGCCATTGCCGCGTCAACCTGTTAATTTAAATGACTATTTCGAATATATATCTACGAGGATACTGTGGGTAACTGCAAAGCTTCGATGAAGTTGGTACACGGGTTCTTCTGTTTGGACAGATCCGTTCTTTGTGTGGTTATTTCCTCAAAAGAGCAACACAGATATATGATTGGCTTTTCATATGATTGGACCAATACGAATTGTATGGACTTTAAAACAGGAAACACCGGCCTCATCGAGCTAAACTTAAAACGCAAAAATACATGACGTGAAAGTGTTATTTATAACCAATTTACAAAATAAATATTTCATTTTATTTCAAACTTGAAGGGTTCACCTCAGAGCGTGAGATAAAACGAACCGAGTTTATCACCTTAAATGGAGAACTCACAAAAAAAACTTTTCAGAGATTGAGATGCTAGTTTGTAACTTCACCAGTGGAATTCGGAACCCAACAATCGTGCTCAACTCACAAATGTAGTTAAGTTCAAGGAAATCGCTTTCTTCAAAACAAAGAAACTAGCACACGTCTTAACAGCCATGTGAATAGTAAAGGTCTGAACAAAGGAGGGGTCAACGACCGACCTTGGCGACTGGTTTAACAGGTAATTATGCGACATCTGAGCTCAATGTCGTGTTGTGATGAATGGAGCAATCAAGATCAAAATATGTAATGGAGCCTGGAGAACTTAGAAAACTACAAAATTACAGGAAACTTAGGAATAAGAAAGTGTTTTTTACTACCTACATTACTTAGCATCTTACTAAAATCATTTCTCACCTTATTTTCCTCAATCTTACAGTCATATAACGGATATCGTTATTTTTTTAAAAGAGAACTTACAATATGGGTAGAATTCACATTACTAGCAATCTTGTTAACCCATCCAACTAAGCTAAATATGCTTGTGTCTGGAACGGGTGGGTAATAGGGTCATGGGTGGGGGGTCATGGGTGGGGGGTCATGCTGGCGAAGGAAGAGGCTGAACGCGTGAGGAAAAGACAGTTATCTTGCTCACGCCTCAGCCACTGCGGGACAAGCCCCGGGCGTCGGGGATCACGAGCTGATCTCCGGCCACAGTAGACGCGAGTCTGCGGAAGGCGAGCAGGGGTAGCTCACCGTCCGGTAAGAACCAGACACGGGTCGGCGGCGCGTCGTGTTCCACGCGTACCTCAAAGAGCAGTCAGCAACATTGACGGGGTCCGATAGGGGCATTGCCTTACGGGGTTGCGGGAATTGTTCTAACGAGACACCGCGAAATGCAAGGTCAACAGCAGGAGCAGGCTGGGTTTTTAGTCAGTAGAAGTCTGACACTCCCTTCCGCTCCAACCACAGCGGTTGGAGTAAGATGACGATTTTACCACCCAGAAAAAAATGACCATTGTCGCTTTAAAAAGAGAGTGGTTAACGGTAAATAAATAAGACAGGCTTACGGCCTGGCAGTCATCATCTTAGCCTTTTCCCTACGGCTTCCAGTCTAACCAACTGCGTAAATCTTTTACACAAAGCGAACTATTTCACCTCCACAATCCAATAGCCGGGTAAAACGATACCTCATAGCAAGACTGTCCAGACGTACAAATGCCTACTGGGATCAACGACTCAACGTGCTTTTCCAGGCACAGAACAATATCGATATGTTAAAATCTTCATGCACTGATAGCTATAACCTGGACCCATCCGCGAACCGACCTAACAAAAAGCTCGGGCAAGAATCAAGAATTACAGCTGACATCAAAACAAAAAAATATAATTAAGAAAAAATTCACTATTAAAATTTTATTTTTTGGGAACAACCTGTATCGTCTAACATTCCACCACCACTTGTTGCCGGCCAGCATGGTCACCCATGTGTGCTCGTTAGTTGTAGTAAATAACTGTTACTTTTTAGCGTATACCCCCAATGTAATTTAATTTGTTAAACAAGTATTTCTTAAGATTGTTAAATTATGTAGTCGATGTTTTTGGTGCACGGTAAAGCTCTAATGAGTTTATGTTGGCACCAACTTAAATGTACATAATGTGTGTGAACTATGGAACAAATAAATAAATAAATTTGTTGTTAGGACCTTTTAGTATTTCTCGCTAACGCTTTTGGCAGATTTTCAAAGATTCGAAGATTTGCCTCGACGAGATTTTGTGCTAATGCGTGAAATTTTACTTAACGTTAGCCAAGCATGTTATTTTAATAGGCGTTCATACAAGACATTTTAATGCAATTCCAGTGGAAATAAGTTTTATTGAATGACGTCAACTTGAAAGCTATTAAATCGTGATGTGACTCTGTTGCTTGCCATTTTTAATGAAAAGGTTTCTGATTCACTGATTTGTAATGATTGCTATGCTCAAACGGGAAGCAGCATGGAATCCCTGCACCACTTAGAGCAGAAAATATGACTAATGTATGATTGAAAAAAAAGTTCGATGTTTTGGGAATACTTTCATTGTGCGTACGGCTAAGGAGTGGAATTCCCTGCCGGAGTCTGTGTTTCCTGATGGCCATAACCTGAGGGTCTTTAAGTCAAGAGTTAATAGGTTACTTTTATGTAAGCAAGCTTCATCTTCGACCACATCATCGTTTACAATCAGGTGAGATAGAACCGAAAAAAGCTACGCAATAAATAAATGCTAGCACTGTTTCGACAGATCCGCTTAAATCTGTGTTTCTGTCTTCAAAAGAGCACGACAGACTTTTACCTACATGTTTCTCATATGATTTGATCAGTACGAATTATATAGAGATGTTGACCTCTGACTTTTATAATTTTTTTTTCTTAGGGTAGTCAGCAAACACAGGTTTAATTTAGTTTAAAATTACGCTTCCGGGTGGGAAAATCATCGAATGACTTCTCCCGCTGAGGGTGGAACGGAAAGGAGTGTCAGACTTCTCCTGACTAAAAACCCACCCTATTCCTTTAGCAATTTGCGAAATAAATATCGTTTATCTTTGATATTATATAACCGGCACATATTCTGTAAAAATGTTAGGTATGTGCTTACAAATGTAATCATCTTTTTCGTTTCACCTTTCTATTCAAGCCGTATCGTTCCGTTTCTGTATTTGGAGTTGTATTGTCTCGTTTGGCACGTGTCATTCATATGAAGTGGCGGGTTAGCGTGTCACAAAGTTGAATGGCCAGCCAACCGTTTGAATTATGTTTTATGAAAAGTTGTACGCAATGTATGATTGAGCCGAAAGGGTTTATCATTTGCGCGACTGTGTTAACGAGATAACACGGCCTGGGAACGTAAGGGCCGCTAATGAAATACGGTGGGTTTTTAGTCAGTAGAAGTCTGACACTCCCTTTCCGCTCCACCAAGGGCGGGAGCTAACTGATGACTTTTCCCCCGAAAAAAAAAGCGATATGCTGATTGATATGCTGTCAAATTTTCTGCTTTTCTATAACAGTATATAAGTACTAACATAGTATGTAAGTTAAATATGTGACTAACATTTAGAATTGTAAGTTTTTATTATTGTTTATCTTGTTGTCTGAAATAAAGAATTATTATTATTATTAAAAGTAAAACACCACCGGCTGATTCCCGATTCTAATAACCGGAGATTCTGATCAATATTAATAGTACTTAGGTCACGTAGCACGTCGAAGTACAGGCAACCTGAAAAAGCTTATAATAATCAGGAATGTCTGGCTCCTGTCATAGAGTTTACAACTACTTCAGAAGCCAGAGAATTTCAATTTTAAATGTATACCTAATTTGGCAATAAAGAATTTATTTATTTATAAGGTGGCTGACAAATAACTAAGAGGACGCAGTTCTAGGCGATGGTCTGATCCGGTGTCCGAAGAACTACAAATGCTGATATTTCAGGATCTTCATCAAGCTGAAGACCGTAGTACATTGATGGAGCTGTGTATTGCTACGCTTCCATCGTAGCCATGATCCTCAGCACTGAGGGTCCACCTTAAGGAACATGATTTTCCAATGCAGATCTATGCAACTCCACTTACTTCTGAAGGGGTCGACCCTGAGTTTCTCCCTGACAGTGAGGGCCTCGGCGATGTCGCGTCGCTTCACGCACTGGATGCCCAGGTTCTTGAACTGGTACTCGCTGGTCTCCTCCGTGACGCGTAGGGGGATGGTGCACACCCCCCTCTCGCAGCGTTCTCTACCCACCAGGTTGTGGGGGTGAGCTCTGAGGGGAGAAAGACGGTGGTTATGACATATTTTCGAACTATTTTTCTGAGTTCTGTTCAAAATAATCCAAGCATAGTATTTCTCTTACCGGGGTTGCGAGAATGTCCTTACGAGATACCGTGGCCGCGGAGTACAAGAAAAACTGAAGGGACAAGGTGGGTTTTTAGTCAGTAGAAGTCTGACACTCCCTTTCGCTCCACCTACAGCGATGATTTCCTCCCCAAAAAAGCCTTTTCTCAACCAAGTTCAAATTAGAGTTGGGTACATGGACCAACTTTCTATTTATGTCATTCACAACCCAAAAGACAATCCTAGGGTTGGAGTGGGTGGGTATGATTCATACCCACCCACTCAGGTTTGGACTCTTGGTTTTGGGAATATATTCATTGTCTGTGTTTCCTAATAACCTGGGGGCTAGCTATAAGTTAAGAGTAAATACGTTACTTCTAGGTAAGCGTGCTCCATCTTCGACCACATCATCACTTACCATCACGTGAGATGGTGATCAAACGCGAACCTATCATTAATATTTTAAACCGACGACAAAAAGAGGAGGTTATCAATTCGACGCGGATATAATATATATTTTTTTTTTTTTAAATGTATTATCACCGATTACTCGAAGACGGCTGAACCGATTTGGAAAATTCTTTTTTTGTTTGAAAGGGTATACTTCGAAATTGGTCCCATTGTCACCAGGTCAGGATCTGATGATGGGATCCTGGAGAAATCGAGGGAACTCTTCAAATATTATAGGCACACCTATGGCGTTTTGGGTATTTCTTATAGTAACTTGTGCAGTTGCTCTCAAAAAGTACCATTTAGGGAAGTGGAACTGATGATGAAGACCACAGATGGCCGCCGAACCTACCCAATAATAAGTATTTCGTGGATTGCGATTCGATTACTTGAATATGGATGTTAAACACTTTATGTTCGTCACAATGCATATGGTGATGTAGAGCTGATGGTGAAGTACCAGGAGAACTCCTCAACAATTAAAGGCCCAGGATTGGGAAAAGCAATATTTTGTAAAAGATTATAAGTAGTTGACATTTAGGCTCTTTTAACTAAGTAAATTATAAATCGACCAACTGAAAAGAATGAAATAAAAACTTTTTACCAAAAAATTAAACCGACTCCCAAAAAACACTGCAAAGTGAAAAATAACTTTAATTTCGGAAGTCGGTGCCAAAAACGAAAATACAAAACTAAAGACACCGACTACCGAAAATAAAGTAATTTTTCACTTTGCAGTGTTTTTTGGGAGTCGGTTTAATTTTTTGGTAAAAAGTTTTTATAAAAAATCTTGTCGTAAAATATTCCCATCCTGACCCTATCGTCAATGACATATAGAAATGTGTGTTGTAAGAATAATACAAGATGTACGTATGTGACCGATTGGAACGTAACACTCTTTTTTTGTAATAAAAATCAATCAAAATAAAAAGTTTAGAAATAATTTATAGCTTAGCTTTATTCATATATTAATGCCTATAGCACTCACCAATGTTGAACCTTACTAACAATGACAAAAACAAATAGAATCCCCTATATACAAACTTACAAACAAATTATACCTCTTTATTATATTAATATAGAAGTACATAAACGTGTGAAACAGTGTCTGTTCATCGCGCGCCACACAATGCTGTGAGCGCTGCCCGCGCCATAAATCGTTGAATCATGAATAAACATACGAGGTAATTAGGTATGGAGCAGCTGCCCTTATAACTTAACACATTGCAACAGACAGACTGTTGGATTAACTTGAACTTAGTCTTGGATTAAGACATTGATTTCTCAGATGGTGCGTTTGAGAAGTCATGTCCTTCGCCCTCGTAGGAAGATTACCTAATTTCAAGAGCTGGCCTAATGATAAAAACAATTTAACCTATTAGTGATGGATTCAACCAATCGAATAATAAATGAGCGATTTTTAATCTTTAGAAATATAAACAAAATGATAAAATTTATACTAATATCATTTATTTTTAATTCGTAACTAGATTTTATTGTAAATAAATCTATTTTTATTAAAAATATTCATATCTAACCAGATATGATAAAAGCCACTCTTATGCAAATTGATTCATGTGATGAATATTTTAATAAATTGCGCGGGATTACTATTAAAAATACTGCGCCCACACCACTGCGAACTAAACCCCGTTGGAACGGGTGCGAACAGGGGCCTATTGCAAAAAAAATATTATCATGATCTATTCGTTAATTTTTCACGGTCTTTTATAATCACGTTTTACTGTTTTGTTATTTTAACACAATATTATAAAAAAAAATGTTTACATCATTATTCGATTTTATTCCAGAATCGATTAATTTTGTTATATCACAATTTCGTAGTCGTCATTATCTGACAACTCAGAAACTGTCAGTCTACTTGCATCGAATTAAAAGTCCGGGTATGATAGAAATATTGACTGGGTATTGGGTAATACTGCAGTTACTACTATTAAATATCTAGAATGAACACTAGAGTTAGTATTAGTTTGGTATAGATTTCCGCAAATAAACGCCTGATTTCATTCTGTTTATACGGATTACTAGGTTCGAACACACAGTGATCATTAATTTATAACATTTAGTCATTCACGCTACTGATAAATTGGGCACAGCCAAAATAATCAATTTCACCCCTTAGGGCCACTTGCAGCAAAATTTCTAAAATCTCGATTTTATTAACGCTAGATTTAACTCTTGACGTTAAATCAGATTTAGACCTAAATCGAGTTTTTGTTACAGTAAATCTCGATTTAAAGTGTTGCTGCAAGTGGCCCTTAGAAACAAATGAAGAAGTCTTCAGTAGAGTCTGTTCTTACCTATAAGGCTCATCTTTGGTGACACACGACACGACGATGACCACCTGTCCCGTGTAGCCGCATATCTTAATAGTAGGGTAAGTCTTGTTGTCCGAAGTGCTGTTCACGCCGGGAATAGAACCCGCTGACCGCCCTTCACACTCGTAGCGAAATCTGTGGACAATCGAAACATTATTAGACGACTATATTATTGATGCTGTACTCTGGATCGACTACCAAAGGCTTTTGTGTTACGCTACGACCTGTACCCACACACACACACGCACACAGCCCCCCTTGAAACTAAACCACCACACATACAACACTGAACTTCATACATATTCTATTTTCACATTTTAAAACTGCATGATCATAAAACATGTATTATAATTTAAGTCTGTGAATTATATGTTGTATTCCTTTCCCACTGGTGTCCTGAAATACAGGCTTCGGTATAGTTTATGCACCAGCCTCCCACTAAGAAACATGATCATATACAGATGATCAGATTTCTTTTTAGCCCGGGGTACTGTGGTAGCATAATCCCGTATATTAATTACGTTTTGGACTTTTATTAGATAATCATTATCGGTAGTGTTATTTTTCTATGGCTTTCTGACCAAGGACGTATGACGAAATAAGATCGCGAATATAACCGGACCGAATGGCGCGCATTACAGGAGACGTCTTGTTCAGAAATATACATATACAAGTAAAGGAGTGGAAGCTAGATTAGTTTATTATTTATTTACATTTAATTAAGCTTCTTTAATTCCTTAGTAATGACATTTACAAACATTCATATACAACATATAACATAATTAATGCACATCCTGAAATTAGTTTGTTCAGAATCGTTTACTGAATCGATTTTTATCGTTTTTAAAATCGATAATTTTTAACCCAAAGCAATTAACTCTACGTAAATTATACTTTCGCTGTATAGTAAAAACAAACTATGGACCGTAAATTAAAGTAGTACCTTTTTAAACGCAGATTTATATAAATTCCGTCATTCAGTACACATTACAGAAAAATGAAACTCATTTAAAGGAAGTTAAGTCTAAAAAAAAACTGTTCAAACAAGTAAAACTAAAAATTCAGAGTATGTATTATGATAAAAACATAATTTTCTAATTGGGGTGTTTGAGGGTGTGCGTTAATTACGATACATGTTTTATATCTATTTATTTATTTTAACTAAGGACCTCTCTACGAGTATAGGCCTCCCCCATCTCACTCCACTTTTTCCTATCTTGGGCAGTTTTACTATTAGTATTTGTATTCATCTGTCTTCCCTTTCCCCACTTATATCTCCTACTGTGTGATTGTATTGATCAACAGCAGAATTGCGTCGTTATCTAAATATACTCCCATAAGTGTAGCGACCTATTTAACAATGCATTCTGAGCGCTGTTCAGCCATCGACGGCTAGTTCGTAGCCGCCAGCGCGTGCGCATTGCCAAGCGGAACCAGCGCGTTTAGTGTAAATAAACATACTAAATTAAATTATTTTATGTAGTTTGAAGTTTTGTTAAAAATAATCTCGCTTCCTGTATGCTGCAAAGCATTTGTAAACATACAGAAATCTTTTGTTGGATACCTTTCTTTTTCGCGAGAAAATCATCAAGACTCCTCTCGCTCTGAGTGGAGTGAAAAGGAGTGTTAGACTTCTACTGACTAATAATAATAACCCACCCTGCTCCTTTTGTTGCCCTTGTGTTTTGGGGCCGCGGAATTTCGTTAGTACATGCCCGCAACCCGAAATTGATGGATACCTTTGAGTCCTTAATCTTTAATATGTATCTCAGATTTGGCAACAAAATGTATCTACAAGACGTTTTATAAATAAGGTGCTCATAAGGGCTGTTTTTAGAGTTCAGTGCCCAGAGTAAAACGAGTCCCTATTACTAAGACTCCGCTGTCCGTCCGTCTATCTGTCCGTCTGTCACCAGGCTGTATCTCATGAACCATGATAGTTAGACAGTTGAAATTTTCACAGATGATGTAGGTATTTCTGTTGCCGCTATAACAACAAATAAACGTTTTATCTATCTAAACACTAAAAACAGAATAAAATAAATATTTAAGGGGGCTTCGATACAACAAACGTGACTTTTTGCTCTATATTGATAACGGCAACAGGTAGACGTTTGAAATATTCACAGAATATTTAGTTATATATTCACTTTAAAAATAAATAATTAAAATAAAACAAATATTTAAGGGGGGCTCCCATACAAAAACCTGATTTTATTGTTGCTCGATATTGATAACGTTAACAGGTAGACGCTTGAAATATTCACAGAATGATTTGTCATGATTTTTTTGCCGTCTTTATAGATAATGGTACGGAACCTTTCGTGCGCGAGTCCGACTCGCACTTTGCTGGTTTTTCTTTTTGTTAGTTTTAATTTCAACTCATTTTAAATACATAAATATGTATTTATAATAAGGAACGGTATAAATTAACTAAATCTTTAACGTTAAAGCAATTAAGTGTACAACACTGTTAGATATTATGAATTATGAGTTGAGCTAAGCTTTTGACATGATCGGGCAGCGTTATTTCTAAGTAATAAGTATTCTAATATTTTATCATGTAGAATAAGATAAACTCCTTCCTACTTCTCACTTATATTATAATTAATGCAAAAGTTTGTGTATGAGTGGATGGATGTTTGTTTCTCTTTTACACAAAAACTCCCGAAGGGATTTAGATGAATCTTTACAGTAATATTTTATCCTATTCTACTACCTAATACTACTAATATTTTCAATGCGAAAGTTTGTGATGATGGATGGATGAATGGATAGATGTTTGTAACTCTTTTATGCAAAAACTCGTCAGAATAACGCATGGGCTTCTTTAATTCCCAAGGGCTCGGGATTAACGGTGAAAAACAGTTCCCGAATTGAAAGTCCTCCGCAACCGAAGTTTAGAGCACAGTATTCCAAATTATCAACAACAGTAAGTATAAGGCACGCGACTAAGGAGTCTTACAAACAGTAAGTAATCACACCTCTATCACCGTCCCACGTCTCTATTAGCAGTGATAATATTTTTCTGCGAGCTTCAATCACGTGCACCGCCACGAATGGCCACGATGCCTCTGACATAACAACGTAACGTGAGCGCCGCATACTAACATGAGACGACCTGGCACTTGAACTGGCTAGAACCACAGTACAAATCACTGCAGAAGGGTACATACATCTGGTCGACGTATTGCCAACTTTGGCGGTGTCGGCTTCAAGCTTTTCTGGCCCGCGAAAGAATTACCGCGTCCTCGGAACACGAAGGGCAAAGACAAACACGGATGGGTTGTAGCCAGTAAAAGTCTGGCACACCCTCCCGCTTCGCCCAGGTCGGGAGGCAGTCGTTGGATGATTTCCTATACTTAAAAAAAAGCTTTACTTGCTGCAGCTAAATAACCGTTTTTCGGTGTGAAGATCATCAAATGAGTCCTCAAGCTCTAGATGGAATGGAACGGAGTGTCAGGCTTTTATTGACTAAACCCCCACCCTGTTCCTTTAGTGCGTTCTAAGGCCGCGGTATTTCGTTAGAATATTCCCAAAACCCCAGCTGGCAATGGCTCTAACAGGCTTTGTTATTGCTGCAAACTGCTCTTTGAAGCGTGCGTGGAACACGACGCATTGTCGACCCGGGCCTGGTCTTTAATGGGCGATGAACTACCCTCCACGCCGTCCGCAAGCACGCACCTACGGTGGCCGGAGATCGGACCGCGATCCCTGAAGCCTCGGGCGTGTCCTGCAGCAGCAGGGGCGTAAAGAAGAAAGTTGTCTCTCCCTCACGCTTTCCGCCTCCTTCGCTGGCATCACTGGTTCGCAGAAAGAGGTGACTGCTTCCCATTTCACACTATCCCTTGATAAGACTGTCAGTATTCCAAACTTCTCGAGTGCCCGTAACCGCATCCCACGTGTTTCCGTTGTATACAGTGGATCTTCTGCAGTCAATTCAATGCTAGGGCCGCTTAGAGCCCAACTATGTGTATTGGAACGCTAAGCATTCGGTGCGAGTGAACGCGCTGTTAGGCGCCTCGTCTATAGAGCAAAGCAGATAGATATCTGCACCTATACACCGTAGATATGAAAAGCTTAATAGGTGTTATCAAAGAAGCTAAATATAGATTACAAATAGATTGCTGTATGTATATGACAAACGAAACAACAAATTTTTTTTCGGTGGTAAAATCTCCAAATATATATGATAAAATTTTGGGTGGAGCGGAAGGGATTGTTAAACTCCTACTGACTAGAAACCAGGGTACTCTTTCTCATACTCGCTCTTCGTTCCGGGGAAACACTAGCATGAAAAGGACTTTGTCGAATAAACGTATCTCGTCAGATTAAATTATACTGGCATAAGGAAAAGGCCTAATTTCTATTAGTAAGGATCTAAACTTTTGTATTGATGTTTGCGTACATGTGTAATAAACACGAAACAGACAGAAGTTTCTATGTTGAACTGAAGGAACTGAAAATAAATAGTGCTAAATAGTCATTAAATAGTGCAAGTTTTCTGAAACAACGTTCATCAGGTGGCAGCACTGAGGCGTCAAAGCCGCGTACCTGTCAAACTCTCGCCTCAGCGGTGGTATGATGCATTAAAGCATGGGTTTTAAGCTTAATCAAATTGTGATCGTCTGCACATAATATATCGAGTTTATCGTTACAAATGTTACAATGAGTTTACTTTGTAGGTCTCAACAACATGATGTAGACCGTTATCCTTCCTAAATTGACCTATTGGTCAATTTTTCACACACATTCGAATGAATACGAATTACGATTTTGAACTTTATCAACTTATGTATGCGTATTAGAGAGACCGTTACAGCATTTTATGATAATGGTTATATAATTTACCTCCCGGATTCAGAAAATTAAAATGATATAATATGGTTTTTCACATAAGTATTATGGTTTCGTCTCGTGTATGGGTTTTTTGTTGCTATCAGTCAAATGTGCATGAGTGTTCAGCGGGATATCCTAAAGTTAATTATAGGCTTCTAAGTTTACCTTATAAGTTGGGTTTTTGACATAGCATTTGTTAGTGGGGTTTATTAGTACAATCTTTAATATTTTGTTTAATTACATAACATAGCTATATTTAATGGTAAAGTTTATTCTATAAACGGCGTCGTCTGGCATGAATTGATAAGCGGTGTTTTCCGGACATCAATTATTTTGTGTTGAGTCGTTCAGTAGTTTTTTGCGTGAAAGAAAAACAAACATCAATCCTAACACACTTTCACATCCAAACTTTTTATAGGGTAGAAAATCAATGAAATGACTCCTTCCTCCCTGGATATAAAGAATGATAAATAATCTTTATTTTGCAAATTGGTTATTGAATAAAACTTTTACACGTATTTTTTTTTTTGTAAATTTAAGTCGGAGTTTCCTAACTGACTGCCCTTAGAAGAAACACCGAAACAAACTCAGAGTTCAATGTCTCTTTTGAAGTCTGTATTGGTCACATTATATGGGAACCTTGTAGGTTACCGTCTGAGGCGATCTTTTAAGAAAAGATGCACACAGATTTGAATGCGCCTGTCCAGAGAGTGCAACCATTTTTCAGATAACGTAAAGCTCATCTAAGAACTTTAAGGAGCTTAAAGGAAAGGGCGTGAAAGGAAGGAAATGGCCTGAAAGAGCGGACTCAAAATATTCCTTCAGTTGCCTTTGCGTACTGCGGTCGCGGTATCTTGTTAGAACATTCCTGCAAATCCGACAACTCACATCCGTAAAAATATTATTTATAAATGCCGAATGGCAGCCTGTGCCGATTTTGATGAATTTGGCATGCAGATAATTGAACTTGGCTTTTGTTTTCAACCCCAAAGGAGTTGAAACTTTGTATGAAAAATCTTGTGATCGAAGCTGCGGTCAACAGCTAATTAATGGTCATATTAACATTCCTTTTTTAAATGGCGATACGTAGTATGGATAGGCAGGTAGGAATCTCGATATTTGAAAATGTTCACCCATCCATTGGCCAACCTTGGCAAGTGTTGCTTGACCTTGAAGATCGACCCGTACCGCTGTTCACAATTACCCACGAGCTCCTCAAGCAAGGTATAATCAATACAAAAAAATAACAGAAGCAGAATCATTATCGATTCATTACTGAAAATTCATCGCTATGTAATTTACAAAGAAGATAACAATCTAGCACATTATTATCTGACAAAGCTTTTGATTGCAATGCCGTCCGTACAGGAAAACATGGCAAGTATTTAAAACAAACAAACAAAATATATAGAAAAATTTACCGTTACCTACCCGACACCACATGATATACGAAAATCATCCTTTACTGACAGGAAATAACGGCAATGTTTGAGCGAAACTGATTGTACCACAGTCTGCTATCATAGTTTTCGTGTGGAGATTTGTATTTGAGACACGACAGCTGATCAATTGAAATTGTTGAATGTGGGTGAATGAACAGAGTTTTCAGGCAAAACTAAAATGAAATTCTGTTAAAACGTCAGTAATAAAAGGGTTCACCTTTGCTGATTTTCGAAATGCAAGCAGCTAGTATGTCTGTCAGGATTGCAAAAATATTCTAACGAGATACCACGATCCCGATATTGTGTATCGCTATCCTACAGTTTTAACAAAAGCTCAAGATGACGGTCGTTCAAACAAACCGTTTTCAATGATGTTCTAATTTTAAATAATGGATGATGTAATGTCGTCTACGCATAACACATTGTAGTCTATTCATAAAATAAAATTGTCGAGTTCGTTTTCTTGTACTGGCAGCATTAAAAAATAAATACAGTTTCAAATCAAGAACAAAACGATGGTCAAGGAAAATGAACAAACTTTATTTGGAAAGCGAAAACCACTTGCGTATTGGAAATGGACTATATATAAGCAGCTAAAGCATAATAAAGAATTAATATAATAATCAATGAGTGATAAACTTCAACAATCGATAATTCAAGATTATTTTAACACTAATTTGCAAGTTGCAGTCTCGTATGCGTCTAATCTAACTAAATAAGTAATATATATTTTTTCTGGGCCTTATGTCTTTTATAACTTCATTGAGATCGGTAATGAACCTTGCTTCGGTAACAAACAGAGTTACGTTAGTATTTCATAATAATAAAAGGTAGCTATGAATTAGCTCGCGAGGTTGACGACATGAAATATGTAAACACGCCAATCGTAATAACGATAGTCGGACCAGCCTGTAGCTTAATAAAAAAATTGGCCAAGTGCGAGTCAGACTCGCCCATGATGGGTTCCGTAGTAACTACGCGAAACAACTTTGTTTTTCATAGTGCTTGTAAGAATTACAAAGTTATATTTACGGTTTTAGAAAATATGCTATATCTCAAAAACTGCTGACCCGATCTCGTTCAAACCATATTTTTTTGAAAGTTTACATTAAGATCTACAGCATATATTTTTTTTAGATTTTTTACTCCATTATTATAGAAGTTAGAGAACCCCCTCTAACTCGGACAGCGGTTCACAGAATACATCTACTTACCAAGTTTCACATGTATAGTCTTAATAATTTCGGAAGAAAATGGCTGTGACATACGGACGGACGGACAGACAGACATGACGAAACTATAAGGGTTCCGTTTATTACCGTTCGGCTAGGAACCCTAAAAAGACTTCAAACAAGCCTCGACCAATACCAGGCGTCCGTCACTCGCTCAAGGCCTCGCGTTATATGCCTACCGCTTCGCGTATCGCCGTCGGTACATCCGACAGTGGGCTGCAGCACGCCTGCCTGAGCCTTTTTAAATAATTTTGGCAACATCATAATGGATCGACATAAAAACAATTGATTTTCCTCCGGTTTGCTCCTATTTCCCTTTTGATTATTTATTTGCGCGGAATTTTATTAAAATTAAATATGCGGTTTCGGAAATTTTTGACACAAAAATTTAATAATCGGGAAATCATGGAAGAAAAATATGCATCTATCATTTTATTAAACTGAAACATATTTTATCAACAAATAAAAAATAATTGATTTTCTATATTCGTTTTATTACCAATATCATCATATACAACCCTAAGACATTCGCTCGATGAGGTGGGTCGCGCGGCGCGGCGGGCAAAACAATCTCAACTCCCTGTGTGCGGACTTATGGTACATTTCTTCTCGCTGCAAACAGCTGGTATTATTATTAAGATTTTGTACGTTATTAATTTATTATAGTGTAGGTATTTTCGCTTTTGTATGAGAGTGATGTACCTGTTACGAAGTAACTATTTAGTAATCTATGCCAATACCTTTTAAGCGTCAATAGCCTAATGGCTAAGGTGTCTTACTTGTGATAGAGAGGTCACGGGTTCGAACCCCACCCATTATACTATTACAGTGAACCCACTCCAGACACAAGCATATTTAGTTTAGTTGGAAGGCTTAACAAGATTGCTATGTGAATTTCACCTATATTACTAGCTCTTTAGAAAAACCTTAGGATGCTGTCGTTAGACAGCCGGATCAAGAACTTGCTTCAGATTACAATCCTTTTGGATGCGGCTCGTATTATTAGGAGGTTCCTCTCTATGGAGTCCTGACCGCTGGTAGCTTGGACCATGATCCAGATACTAGTGGGCTGTGGGGTTGCCGGAATGTTTTAATGAGGTACCACGGCCCCGGACCACAAGGGCAACTGAAAGGTACAGGATGGGTTTTTACTCAGTAGAAGTCTGACACTCCCTTTCGGTCCATCCACAACGAGGCAGTGATTTGATAATTTTCCCATCGAAAAAGAAGATACCGGTGGGCTACTATTTCTTTTATGTGTTATTTAAGAAATATTTCAAAATAATATAAAAAATTCGGTTTGGTTTATAAAACGGTAAAAAAATTACTATGCAAAAACTGTTATCGTAAATATAGCTTATCCCTAATGAAATCCACCATTTCGGTTCATAACTAAATCAATTCTCAACAAATCTATAAGGAAAAATAGAGGGAAACCTGTGTTTTCCTTGTTCAATAATAATTGAGTATTGTAGATCGTTGGCAGACTTTCATGACCATGTGCGAGTACTGAGGAAACTGTTACGTAACGCTTACAAGATCTTACACAAATCATGAAATAACTATGACTATTCGTCAAACATTATGGGCGCAAAATATACAAGTTCAAAAGACTAATAGTATCATTCAACTTGTAACACTCGCTATAAATACATAATAATGGTACTATCATATTTGTCTCACGTGTAGGCCTGTCCAGTGCAGTAAATACGAATCAAGTGAAATGTCTATCTGTGATTTGACCACAAACTTAATTTAAAAAATTGGCCAAGTGCGAGTCAGACTCGCCCATGAAGGGTTCCGTAGTAACTAGGCCCAATAACTTTGTTTTGCGTAGTGTTTGTATGAAATACAAAGTTATATTTGCGGTTTTAGAAAATGTGCTATATCTCAAAAACTACTGACCCGATCTCGTTCAAACCAATTTTCGTTGAATTTTTTTATTAAGATCAACAGAATATATATTTTTTTAGATTTTTCACTCCATTATTATAGAAGTTAAAGGGGGGGACACATTTTATCACTTTGGAAGCATTATATCTTTTAAACGATTGACTTGGTTTTAATAAAGTTAACTAAAACCTAAAGCTGCTAATAAAGTTATTATTATAGTTATTATTATTAGCTTATTATTATTAATGTCATTTTCAAAGACCTGTCTATAGATATCACACACGTATAGGTTTGATAAAAAAATCATTTTTAGTTTCAGTTCTATGTGTGGTGCGCCCCCTTAATTTTATATATTTTTGAAATTTTTAAATCGGAAAGCGGTTTACAGAATACATCTACCTTCCAAGTTTCACATGTGTAGTCCTGATAGTTTTGTAATAAAATGGCTATGACATATATATGAACGGACGGACAGACAGACAGACAGACATGACGAAACTATAAGGGTTACGTTTTTTGCCATTCGGCTACGGAACCCTAAAAAAGGTCAGTCAGACAGACACACAGACTAAAAAAGTCATTTTGTTTATTTGAATGTAACTTTCACGGCAAAATAGCAATATGTCTTGTGTATTGTAGAAGATATAGTGTAACATATAGGCAAATTTTTACTAGACTGGGTTTCTCACGGGATAAAGATTAACGTAAGAAAAACGCGTAGGCAATACACGCAAACAAAGTCGCAGGCACAGCTTACCTAGTTTGTTTAATTCAAGTGTGTTTTACCTTCTTTCAAAACGGAGCAACTGATTGATAAGATTTTTGGTGTGGAGATAGATGAAGGGCTGGAGAGTGACATAGGCTGCTTCTTTTTCGCAAGAAAACACTTTTCACGCGAACGAAGCCGCGGCCAAGAGCTTGTAGTGCAATATACCACAAACTTTTCATATAAAGGCTCTTTCAATGAATTTATAAAAATAGATAAAGCACACACACACACAGATACAAGTTGTATGAACTTCAAAAGAACCTCTGAGTCTGTTTCGGTGTTTCTTCTCAGGGTAGGAATCCTTATCTAGTTTACATTTACGGAAAGCCGTAAGGAAATACGTTACATATTTTTTTGTGATCCCTTTTTAAAGCCCTCTATTTTGATATACCACACAATGGGCTTAAAGAAAAAAAAACTGAATATGGCCCGCCAAATCCGTTTTAAAACGTTATATATGATAAACGGTATGCTTAAAATAAAAAATGGTGAGAGAAACCTCGTTTTTAAAGGCCTTTTCAACGATACCCCACTTGACATCTTTCCGGTTTTTATTTTTGACAATATGGCGTCTGGTTGACGTTGTGGTCAATTTTAATAACTCTCATGTCTTTAGTTACACTCGCAAGATTAAGACAAATCGATTGACATAACAATTATTATAAAAACTTTTTACCAAAAAATTAACCGACTCCCCATTAACTAACTCACTCCCACTTTAATTTCGGTAGTCGGTGTCTTTAGTTTTGTATTTTCGTTTTTGGCACCGACTTCCGAAATTAAAGTTATTTTTCACTTTGCAGTGTTTTTTGGGAGTCGGTTTAATTTTTTGGTAAAGTTTTTATTTCACTCTTTTTAGTTGGTCTATTTTGAATTTACCTAGTTACAAGCTGGGCGGTTAATTGTTGAGGAGTTCTCCTGGTACTTCACCATCAGCTCTACATCACCATATGCATTGTGACGAGCATAAAGTGCTTAACATCCATATTCAAGTAATCTAATCGCAATCCACTTAATAGTTATTATTGAGTAGTTTCGGCGGCCATCTGTGGTCTTCATCATCAGTTCCACTTCCTCAAATGGTACTTTTTGAGAGCAACTGCACAAGTTACTATAATAAATACCCAAAACGTCATAGGTGTGCCTATAATATTTGAAGAGTTCCCTCGATTTCTCCAGGATCCCATCATCAGATCCTGACGTTTATGAAAATGGGACCAATTTCGAAGTATACCCTTTCAATCTAAAAAAGAATTTTCCAAATCAGTTCAGCCGTCTTCGAGTAATCGATGATCATACATAAAAAAAGAAAAAAAAAATATACGCGTCGAATTGATAACCTCCTCTTTTGGTCGTCGGTTGAAAATCGGCCCACGCGTTAGGCTTCTACAACGCCACAGGTACAAACATAATATGCATACATAGACTATGAAACACATTACCCTCCGCAGTCGGCTAAAATTAACACTTTTACTCGTCAACCTTTTTGATCAGTTTAAACTAAATGGAGTCGATGTTTTTTAAGCTGACTACTCTGAGAAGAAACACCGAAACAAACTCAGAGGTCAAAGACTATCGATGTTAAACGATAAACCGGTCAAATCTACAAGCCACTTCAAGTCAACGCCACGCGCCACTTCGGTGGGCGATGCATGACATGACTCATTTAGCTTTTTGCCGCCAATTTGAACGATTGCTAGATAGATAGTATTATTGTATAAGTAGCAGTCGCGGGGCTTCGCTCCCGTGGAATCTATCACAATAAAATATAACCTCCTTTTGCACGTAGGCTACTTTTCATGGGCCTACAGACGGCGAGCAGGGGTAACTCACCGTCCGGTTAGGATTAGGCCCGAGTCGGCAGTACAACAGTCAAGCCTCAAACAGCAGTCAGCAGCATTGACGGGGCCGATAGGGCATTGCCTTACGGGGTTGCGGAAATGTTTTAACGGGATACCGCGGCCGAACTGAAGGAGCAGGGTGAGGAGTCCAGTCTCCACCAACAGCGGGAAAAGTCATTTGATGATTTTCCCACCCATAAAAAAGGCTACTTTTCATCCCGGAATCCCCACGGGATTGGGATTTACGCGGGAAAACCCTTCCATGCAAACGAAGTAGAGTTTGTAATTTCTTTGCTATACGCACCAAAAATAAAAATAAACCAGGGTCCTGTGGGTACATGTACACCAAAATAAGCAGAAGAAATCAGACTCAGAAGCTAGATTACGTCTAGTGCCATATATGTCATAATCATAACACCGGTATGCGAAGAATTTCAATAAAAACTGGAGTAGAATAGTAGCAACAATACATGCGTGGGCGCCGGAATGCGTCACACAATGTGTGTTGTGTTTTCGGTATCACCTCAAGGATGTTATTGTACTTGAGTTCAGTAGGTAATTCCCCGCGGCATTACTTATTAATTATTCCACTTCCTCTTATGTTGCTGTGCAGGTTTTAAAAGTATAAGAGCAAAAAACTTATCATGCAATGTTGTGGATGAGTCGCGAAACGTGCTTTTTATTATTTTTTGCCACTGTCAAGTTAAGATTTCACGACTTTCTGCATACGAACATAATTTATAGATACGTATCAATTTTACTAACCATTATGGATATCATGATATTTGATAAATATATAAAAATATAAATAAATGAATTGAATTTTAATTAAAATAAAAAAAAATGCCCCCACAAACTAGAATTTCTCCCGTATCGTGGGTGCATTTTTACAACCATCCAGAGATGGAACAAATATTTGTATGCCCAACACCGCGACTCAACCACTGTGCCAAACGTGTCGTCAAATCAAATATAATAATAAATCATTTATTATCACTCATAGATAAACCTTTACAAGCTAACACACAAATTTCAATAATACAAATTGAGGTAGTAAATATGAACTTAAACCTATGTTTCTAACACTCCAGATAAGCACTAAGTCACAGCGCGCTCGTTTGGCACTTGTCCGCGGAAGTGACGGAAATAAAAGGGCTAATTGCTTAGACTAAATTTCAACAAACCAACTATTTTACCTCAATCGAAGTTAAATAATTTGTATGTAGCAAGTTAGCTCTGGAAGTGCTGATCTTGTAATGATAATATATGATAGGATGGCAAACAATGTAGTCTGTACTCTTTCGCCGATATTGCGTACAGGAGCAAGCCAGGGAACAAACTATTGACATTCAGAGCCCTCTTGATTCTCAATATGACCAGTATTGGGTTCTGTATATATACATAAAATAAAATTCAAGTGTCTGTCTATGATTCCAAAATTACTATTTTCTGACATGCTTATGGTTATCGTGTAAATTGTGTCAGTCTGTCTTTCTGTTTAATCTTTGGAACGACTGAACCGACTGAAATAGGACTTACTCTGGAAAACGCGGGATTTACGCGGGAAAAACTTCCACACGAACGAAGTCGCGGTTACAGCTAGTTTAAAAAGACGAAGACAAACCATTCATTCATGAAATCTTTTGATATTTTGTGAGTATCTTTACATAGCAGAAAACAAAGTCGCTCTCGCTGTCTGTACGCTTAGATCTTTTAAACTCCGCAACGGATTTTAATGCAGTTTTCAGTGATTCAAGGGGAAGCTTTATATGTATATTACATGCATATTATTAGTACTTTGCACCCGTACGAAGCCGGATCGTGTCGCTAGTTTAAAATATAATGTCTCACTAAAAATGATTCCCATTCATCGTTTTCGTCCGCTTCGCTATGTTACAGTACGTTTTAATTTCCAAAGCAACCCAACCGTTGAATATTGCAACATATTAACAGAACCAGCTCCGGCCGCCGATACTTGAACCCTGAAATAGCTCGGCGCGTCACCCTCAGAATTAGCGGCAGTCTCACCGAACAAAAGGCGATCAGTTTTGTACCATAATTCCTATAATTGTCGATCATTATTCATCATTTGCTTAACCTTTTCCAACTATGTTAGGTCGGCTTCCAGTCTAACTAGATGCAGCTGAGTAACCCAGTAGCTGGGAAACACGATATCCCGTGACAAAGCTGGAATCATATTTTCTGACTACCCGTAAATCAAAGATGTAAAAATGACAGCGGGGTCAACGGCTTGAAGTGCTTTTGAGGCGCGGAAAAATCTCGATTTATGGTCACACATCCAAGAACCTACCTCGGCAAGAGTAGCTTAACCTTTTACCCATCAGCTCCTGCAATATATCCTGATTATTGGTTCCATGGAAGGATAGCGATACAACAAAAAGAAGAGGTAATCTGTCTAGGGAAGGGAAGGAAACATTAATTAAAGTTATTCCTAATGAAGAGCCAATCTTTTGGAAAGAATTTATTAAGAAACAAGAAGGTTATGATAAATGTTTATGAAAATGTTACATGTCATATTTGTTTAATTTTAAATTTAAACAAGATTAAACCCTTCATTGATTAGTTACGATGTACAATAACTTCTTTATTAATATTAATATTTTGTTTAGAACATAATATATCAATCCAATTAGGTACATGCTAAAGATAAAGCTCTTCTCCTAAACAGTTCTTAATCTTAAGGCGACATTATATGGCAGCGACCTTGAGCGACTGGGGAGAAGCTTGCGTCACTCCCCGCGACCGCGCAATGCACCCCCGCAACGCAAGCTCGAAATTTCGTAAGGTAACCATACGTTTCAAATAGTAAAGACTGTACTGCCTGATTTATTATCACCATCCAAATTTTTTCTGGACTTTAATTTTATTGTCTGGTCATTGAAAACTACTATGTGTATTTAGACAAGTAAATCTATCTATCTATATATATAAAAATTACTATGTGGCTACGCTACTTAGACTCATTTGATACTCGTAAATAATTAAGTTTTAATAACATTGAAATCGGAATATTGAAATAAGTATGAATTTACTTGTCAGCAATCATGTCCTCATTTTCGACATGCTGAGTTGAGTTTTTCCCTTTTGTATACAGCCAGAGCTGAATTTTTTTTAATAGTTTATAGGCTTGCGTTTGACCATAATCTAACCTGATGTTAAGCGATGATGTGGTCGAAGATGAAGCACGCTTGCCTAGAAGTAATCTATTCACTCTTGACTTAAAGACTTCCAGGTTATAACAATCAGGAAACAGACTCCAGCAGGGAATTCTACTACTTAGCCGTACCCATAATTAAAGTAATCTCAAAACGTTTCATGCGTATGGGTGGGATGTCCACCACGTAACGATGGCGCATCACCGTTTGTCTTGTAGTCCTATGATGGAACGGGCTTGGTGGAATAAGACTGCAATTCCATCGCACACTCCCCGAAATTTAACCGATAGAAAACTGATAGGCTTGCAACACGTCGCCGATGCTCTAGGCTCTGGACCTTTGTCTCGACCAGTTTCTCGTTGCCGATGAGCCTTTTGGCCCGTTTCTCTATAGACTCAAGTGCATTAAGCTGGTATTTGACAGATCCGTCCCAGAGATGAGAGCAGCACTCCATACACGACCGAACTTGCACTTGATAGAGGTTGAGCAGCTGTTCCGGTGTGAAGTACCGTCTCACTTTTGAAATGAAATTAAATTAAATATTTATTTTGTAAATTGGTTATAAATAACACTTTTACACGTCATGTTTTTTTGCGTGTTTAGTTTAGCTAGATGAGGCCGGTATTTCTTAACTGACTACTCTGAGAAGAAACACCGAAACAAAATCAGAGGTCAAAGTCTCTTTTAAAGTCCAGACAATTTGTATTTGTATATGAGAAGCATGTAAGTTCATGTCTGTGGTATTTTTTTGAGGAAATAACCAAGCAAATTTGAGCGGACCTGTCCAGTCAGTGCAAGCATTTGTCAGTTATCGTGTAGCTCAACTTAGAATTCCGGAGCTCAACAATTTGACGAACAATACCAAAGTAAGGCCATTTGGGTAGGCCACACAAGTACTCAAACTGCTTGACATCATTAAAGAAATTATAGTGAAAGTAAAAACTACGAAGATAGAATAACCTACATTGTCCTCACAAGTACAATAATGAAATAATTATATTTATATACAACGTGTAATTTAAAGGGTATATACATACCAAGTGCATGGCTTTTTTGGATGATAACAAACGATATGGCAAGGGTTTAGTAATCCTAAGTCTACGTGTGTAGAACTTATTATAAATTACAATACACTGATACCAGACACCGAATTTTTCAAATTAAGAAGAACGAAAAGAATTATCGTGTTATTGGCAAGTGACGTGGAAAGTTATTGACCCTCGTAGTGCTGTGACACGTTTTTTATGATTGGTATTCAAGAAATATATGAAACCAATAATTTGGTATCAATTCTTTGAGTCAGTTATTTTGTGCTGAAACTGTGCATAGAGACTCCATACCAGATGTTGTCTTCAGCCCTTTTGGATAGATATGGGGTTTCCGTTACACGTTGTACATAAAAAAAAAACAATAAACATAAACAAAATTAATAGGTATATACAATACTTTTTTTTCTCTTTATTGATTATAAGGATATACAATACTTGAGAACGCAAATATTCTAATCAATCAAAAATAAATCATCAATTAAAATTTTAAAACTAAATAGAAAAGGCACACGTATATCACTGGAGCATCTCATTCCCAGGCCTTCTTGTCCTCAATATAATCTGTAACTGTGTAAAAAGCTTTCTGACATAGCTTACGTTTTATAAATAATTTGAATTTATTAATAATTAGTTCTTGAATATGGCTAGGAATTTTATTATAAAAACGTATACATTGGCATCTAAACGATCCACCAATCTTTTTTCCTTGTTTTAGGAATGACATATGTGTCTTTGTTCCTTGTATTTACACTATGAATATCACTGTATTTTTTAAAAAGATTAATATTTTTGTGTGCATACAATAGATTCTCATAAATATACTGAGATTAATATTCATAGTCAGAGTCATTCAGAGTCATAATATTAATCTCTTTAAATTTGTCTCTTAAGGAGTGCTTAGGACTTAATTTATAAATTGCACGAATGGCCCATTTTTGTAATACAAATATTGTATGAATGTCGGCGGCGTTTCCCCAAAGTATAATGCCGTATGAGATCACTCTGTGAAAGTAACTAAAGTAGACTAAACGTGCTGTTTCGATATCAGTTAATCCACGTATTTTTCTAACGGCATATGCTGCAGAACTTGGCTATTTTGACAATTTATATGGGGGCCCCACAGAAGCTTCGCACCCAAATTTATGCCCAAGAAAACTGTGGTATCTTCGGGTTTCAATATTTCGCCCTTTATTGATACACTTGTATTCACTTGTCTAACATGAGGTAACGTAAATTTTAGGCATTTGGTTTTTTTCTCATTAACAAGAAGATTATTAACATTAAACCAGCTAACTACAGTTGCAAGGGCACTGTTTACTTCTTCAGTAACCTGCTGTTAACTTTGATTTTAAATAAAAGATTATTAATACACTTGTATTAACTTGTCTAACATGAAGTAACGTAAATTTTAGGCATTTGGTATTTTTCTCATTAACAAGAAGATTATTAACATTAAACCAGCTAACTAAAGTTGCAAGGGCACTGTTTACTTCTTCAGTAACCTGCTGTTAACTTTGATTTTAAATAAAAGATAAGTATCGTCAGCGAATAACACTATGTCATGATTTTTGATCAGGTACGGTAAATCATTTATATAAATAAGAAACAAAAAGGGACCTAAAATTGAGCCTTGTGGACCCCCATCTTGACGTCACAGATCCCGGCGATCTTTTGCCGTTCAAGTCGACTCTCTGAATCCTTTCACTCAAGTATGAGGTCTGAAGATTCAGAGAGGCGCCCCGGAATCCGTAGTGGTGCAGTTTCCTAATTAATGTCTCATGGGGAACACAGTCAAATACCTTTGAAAAATCGCAAAAAATGCCCAGCACTTACCAACACTTATCTTCCCATGCATTATAAATGTGTCCTAAAAGTTCAACACCGGCCATCAGTTGTTGAACGTCCTTTTGTAAAACCAAATTGTTTATTATGTAGCAATTTGTGTTTATTAAAATATCTTTGCATCTGCATTAAAATAATTTTCTCAAAAATTTTACTGAAAGTGGGCAATACAGAAATAGGTCTATAATTAGTAGGGTCAGATGTACTAACTGATTTAAATAGTGGGATTATTTTACTATAATTCATTAAATCAGGAATCTCACCGCAATCAATACAATTATTAAATATAACAGCTAATGTAGGAGCTATAATGTGTATAATGGACTTAGTAACATGAACAGAATTACCCCACAGATCTGCAGCCTTTTTAACATTCAAAGAATTAAAAGTTTTGATGATGTCATTAGAAGTAACATATTGGAATTTAAACTCTGAACTACAAACTGGAACACTTTTTTTAAGTAATGTGTCTGCAGCAATGGCAGATGATTTTAGCGACTTGATTGTCGATACGGGTATGTCAGTGAAAAAATTTTCAAATTCTGTGGCGACTTGTGAATCTAATGTTATTATATTATCATCAATAGTTAGGGTGTAATTACTAGGATTCCCAACTTTTTGGCAGCCAATTGAGCCTTAGCCTCGATAAACGGACCAAAATTAAGGGTGGATGTCAACGTAACCTCAAGAAGTTCGATGCGATCTATATAATATAAAGCGAGTTATATAATATAAATTAAATTTAGGTAAGTATAGGCACGGGCGCGAAAGTAGGATTGACCATATGGGCGAAAGTTGGAATATTGGAGAGTTGTGAGTAAACAAAACATTAGATCTCCGCATTCAAGGTAGTACCTACAACTATGTCAAAAACCGCACTCAAGTATTTTTTAAACTAATCTGGACTGTCCTTACTACGCTGTAGTATGGTTACATTATAGTTAAATACTCACCTCGTACTCACCACAAAAAAAAACACTATTATTTCAATGAAATAAAAAAATTACTAAACATTAGATCTCCGCATTCAAGGTCATGCTACATAAGTACCTACCCTAGACCTATACCTACAACTCGTGTCAATATCAGCTCTCAAGTATTTTTTGATACTCTAATCCGGACTGTCCTTAGTACCTACGCTGTAGTATGGTGCTATTACATTGCAATATTTACCTCGTCTCTGCATTTTCGCGGCGAGAATCTAAGTTATTTGATATACTCCAAAAAAAAAAAATCATAATTTGAATAAAATAAAAATAATTTTAAGTAAGTACCTACTAAATATTAGATCTCCGCATTCAAGGTCATGCTACTTACGTATCAAGAGCTATACCTACAACTATTCCAATATCAGCAACACTCAAGTATTTTTTGAAACTCTAATCGAACTGTCCTTACTACGCTCCAATATGGTTACCTACTCGTAAATTACATTTCAATACTCACCCTGTCTCTACATTTTTGACTCAAGAATCTTTACTATTTGGTGTTCTCCTAAAAGGAAATAACATAATTATTTCAATAAAATAAAAGTTGTTTACTACATTTAAATCACATTTATTTTATTCCAATATGCTAATTTAAACTATTGATAGAGATTATATAAATAATCTTCTTCTTATCGTGTGGGTAGTAATGTCTAATGACCCCATACACCCTAGTGTCAGAGTTTCTAGACTGCCTCAAGAGCCTCTGACGTGGTCTATTCTGACGACCGCCATTTGGCGACCGGGACTACCGGCTTATATGTGTCTTCCGAAGCACGGAACCATCTTTTTATCAGACAATCAGGTGATTCAGGCCTGCAATGTCCTAGCCAAAGTGGAAACAAATTTACAAAGTATGCGTCCCGCGGGAATCGAACCCACGACCACACACAAGTTAAACCCCTAAACCACTCGACCATGGCGGCAGTAAATTTTATAAATAATTAAAATTCGTTACTTCATTAATCTATTTTTAACATTGTAAGGCGTTTCTTTTTTAGTGTTTTGGGTTTACCAACCATTTTGGCGTTAAACTTCTATGCGAATAAAATCATTTTGTATTTTTTGCGCGGAGCGTTAGCGTCTACTCGTGACAGTGGTCAGCGATGCACTGCCGCCCGTCGCCCGCAAGAGCCCCTGATTCATTGCGCACCTAGATTATTCGAATAATAATACACCATGACTTTACCAAACACAATATGAAGAAAAGCCGTATACTAAAAGATTGGCAATTAAATTATCTTTTAGACTGTGAAAGTTTCATAAAAATACACCCAATGGTTGTTGCCTGATCTTCGCTTTTATGCCCGCGTTAGACGTACTTTTAAAAATAAATTACACAATGTTTTACAAAAAAATATTTAAATATTCATATATCAAATTATTAAAGAAATAGTCTAGTTTATCATTATTTTTTTTCAAAGCATACCGACTAGCCGTTTAGACGTGATCTTGGATTAAAAATCATCGAAAATCGAATATCTGCCCCTTAACAACCTAAATATTGATTTTAAATCAGCCACATTCAATTACGAATTGCACATTTACATTAGCTATCTACAACATGGCATTTGTCCAAATCAATTCAGCTGTTTCAACGAAACTGACCCAACCCAGTACACAAACATGAATTTAACACACAAATTATTAAATGTAGTATATTCTTAGCTTGTAGAAGGTCAGATATTACGTAATCCCTTTGCCAAAGGGATACATATTTGTGGGAATCTTAAGCGTCGCGATCATACCTACTTAGTGTTAGATTATAAACGTGGGCGCAGATTGGGATACAAGTAAAATGAATCACTCTTTAACCTCTACACATGTTATTCGTCACAGAGTCAATTACTTTCACTCTAGTACTTAAACACATTAGTTTTCAAAGTCAGTATGTGTCACCGTCGTGTCTTCGTGGAGGCAACCGTCGACCTGTCGCGCCCGGCCCTGTTTCAGATCATGATGCATGGCGAGAGGTAGTAGGATGCAGTCGCCTTCTTCTGTGAAGCAGTTATGCTAGTAAACTAGCTAGGACGCTGAATGCATGAGGGAGATTGGAGCAGAGGGAGACTCTCTCACGCCCCAGCCACCGTGGGAGACGCACAGGGCGTCGGGGATTGCGAGCCGATCTCCAGCCACCGCAGGCGCGGGTCTGCGAAAGGCGAGCAAGGGTAGCTTACTGTCCGGCAAGGACCGTAGGTTGACGCCGCGTTGAGTTCTATGTGATGGGCAGTCAGCAGTATTGAAGAGTTACGAGAATATTCTAACGAGATATCACGGATCCATAACGCAAGGGCATCTGAAGGAATAGGATGGGATTTTAGTCAGTAGAAGTCTCGAACTAACGGTCTGCTGCACACGATTCATTTGATGATTATCTCCCAAAAAAAAACCTGTATGTGTCGCGACCAGGTCTGAACGACCACTGGCGCTCAAGTCTCGATACCGCACAACGCGAAACAAAGGTCTCATTCTAAGCGAAGACTCCTAACCTAACCAGGGACCAGGGTAGTCTGCTCCTAACAGATCGGTAGTACAATACAAAATTATGTTGGAGGAATGAGTGTCGAATTTCTGGCTTCAAACACTCCTATCATCCACCATAAGCACTAGATCAATGACGTGGCCTCTTACGTGAAAATTTCTTTCACGTTAAGAGGTCACGTCATTGATCACCAGTATTCAACTCACTTTTACAAAATCTAGATATGATGTAGCCAATCTAAATGCACATTTCGATGTAAACAAAAACAAAATTTTAACAGCTTGAAACTACCTGAACTAATTAGCACATAAACAGTGTTTCCTTCTGTGGTTATACCGGCAATTACTTCTTAAAATACCTATGTTTACATTCCTTCTAAGAAATTGCAATGTATGTAAATTATGTTGTATTCTATGTTTGCGAATGATTCACATTTATTTCACACTTGCATGTTCTATGGTTCTGTTGTTTCTATATCAGTCAAAACAATTGATAAGTAGTGTTATCTTAAGTTTTGATTAACTAATTTAGAGCTGATATAACTTCCTTGCTTATAATTATTGAGTTTTCGCTTAGCTTTTTGCCGCCAAATATGTTGGAGTCGAGTTTCAGTCTAACCGGAAGCAGCTGAGTATTTGAGCGTACATGGATCGTCTGCCTATCTGACCTCCACAACCCAGTAACTGGGAAACACGATACTCCTTGTAACGTTACAGTTTCCCTGGGTAGAGAGGGAAATGTAAGGTTGCAATAACCATCCATTTCTCCATCATCACCACCGACTGCTGCATCGACGGAGCCTGATTTTCCCCGTCCCACTACTACGGCGGGAGGGAAGGAAGACTAGGCGAGACGTTCTTCGAGCTCAAGTGCCGAAGGAAAACTGAGGCCATCCGACTGAAGGCCAGCCGTCCCGCAGCCACCTCTTCGTTCTACTATAATCATTCGCTCCGTTTAACATCAACTAGAGAAGCGGACCAAGAGACTCATTGGCAACGATGCAGTGGTCGAGTCAAAGCTCCAGAGCCTTGAACATCGACGACGGGTTGCAAGTCTATCGGTTTTCTATCGGTTACATTTCGGGGAGTGTGCGATGGAATTACACAGTCTAATTCCGCCAAGCCCGTTCCATCATCGGACTACGAGACAAACGGCGAAGCGCCATCGTTACATGGTGGACATCCCACCCATACGCACAAAACGTTTTGGGAATACCTTCATTGTGCGTACGGCTAAGGAGTGGAATTCCCTACCGGAGTCTGTGTTTCCCGATAGCTATAACCTAGGAGTCTTTAAGTCAAGAGTGAACAGGTTACTTTTAGGTAAGCGTGCTCCATCTTCGACCACATCATCACTTACCATTAGGTGAGATGGTGGTCAAACGCGAACTATTTTTAATTTAAAAAAAAACCTCGCAATCTCCATCATCTCCAGTGCTCTTAGGGTTCCGTGTCTCCAGAAAATTTTTATAATTATTTCTTTTATAAATCCTGTTCTTTTTTTTTCACTTTCTGATCTTTCCCTGGTTATATTCTTTATTAAAACGTGCTTCCTCCTAATTAGTTATTGCAACCTTACATTTCCCTCTCTATCCAGGGAAACTGTAACGTTACAGCCTTGGCTAGAACAGTGTCAGAATCTCTGTCTTCAAAACTACCAAATGATAGCGGGAACCAACCACTTAACGTGTTTTCCGAGGCACGCGGGTATCATACCGCTAACTTCCAATCTCCGGGCTAATACTGAGGAATTTCTTATAGAAAACCTAGTTTAGTTTACTAGGGGATGTGAATATTCATGTAATTTGTCTTTTTCAATGTTATACAGTATGTTAACTAACAGAGGGCGTTCCCGTTAAGACGCAATAGTATAGCATCCATACATGCTAAAAAAAATATTACCATTCGAAAACAAAATGTTTTTTTTTTTAATATTAGAATATTTACTAAAAATGTTAAATTGATACGTAAAAGAAACAGTAAAAGAAACAAATAAATTGCGACGTTGCCGTCCTTCAAGTACGCGTATACAGAGTGTTTCTTTAACGGGTTACCGGGAACGCCCTCTGTTAGTTAACATTCTGTATAATGTATAATAATTCAGTATCTAACGTTTTCACTGCTGGAACGTAGGTCACCTCTTTATCAGAGGGAATGGGCCGTGCCTATTATAATCCGCCACGTGGGCCCAGCGCGTATTGGTGGATTTCGCATGTCTTTGAATTTTTTTACATGATGTGTTCCGTCAGAATGTTTTCCTTCACTGATTTGACTGAATTAATGCGATCCCACGACCGTCAAATTGAAAGTCGGGACGGTAACCACTGGGCAACGACTGTGATTATAGTACACTGGTATAATGTAGCAAGTAGTCGTATGAACGTTTATAAACATATATTTATACTTTATACATTGTACCGGAAGATAATCGTTCGGGTAATCATCAGTGTATCATATCCAATAATGCTAACGTCAATTATTGTTATTTTAAGTTTTTCAATATTTACTATGCCTGCTAATTTCGTGTCGGCAACATGCCCACATTTTTTGTGATTATAAACATACATACCGAAGGTTAAAAGGAAATAGGGTATAAGCGACATTTTGGACTGGTATTGTTTTGAAAGCCGACTGTTTCTTGTGTTCTCTTATCTTTTATTTTGTCATATTTCCCGATTGGAAAATTAAAAACTGTTTTAGTTTTCACGATGTTTTAATAAAAAAAAACATCAGTGTTTCTGAAATTCTAAACTTTGAACGGCTCTCTTGAACATTTCTTTTTTTTTGTCGCTTATACCCTTTTTCCTTTTAACCGTCGATACATAGATAAAATTGCAGTTAGATATTGGATTGTTACACAAATCGATGTATTTAAACGGTCTTTCAACTACAAAGTAAAGTACAAATTCAAATCTACTTATATTTTCGTCTGAGTAATGGTGTTTTCGTAGCTAATGGAATTCAGAAAAAAAAAATAGGTAGGTAGTTTATTTTCATTATAGCTGACATTTTCATGGCTTTTCTTATGAAGGAAATGGTATTATTGTTTATTGTTTTGGGTACAGTAAACGCCGGTTATATTCTGAAAGTTTAAGTGACATTTAAGAGTAACTAATATTATGAACTAACTTTTTCCCGCGACTTCGCTCGCGTGGGAGGGTTTTCCCGCGTAATTCTCGATCCCGTGGGAATTCCGGGATAAAAGTATCCTGTGCATTACTTACTAAGCCTCACAGTATAAGTACACACTTATATTAACTCACTACGCAGAAAAATAAGACATCGTTTAAGAATAACAGCTGACTGTGTAATGATATGTTTATATTTAGGCTGCACATGTCATCACTTCTTTACAACACAATGTCACTAATTTGTACACGTACTTACAAACTTAACCCAAAATAAATAAAATATCTGGGCATATTTTTTTTAATCAGTTCCTGTCCCACAGCTTGGCACTAGCACAGCCAGGACAAAGGCCTTCCAAAATCGTTCAGAGTGCTCTTTTCAAGCGCCACCACCGAACAGCCATCGTAGTAACCAGCATCAGGTCATCTCGCGCTGCCAAGACGGTTTCGTCCACCCTTAGATTATTCAGAACAATCGACAATAAGGTTAAGGTTCTATTAGCTACGTGCTAATGCCATCATGATTCGGTTGGAAAAAAGAGACAGCACTATGCGTCTTGTATAGCTCTGTCTCCTTCCCACATCGACATCATGTTCATTTTAAGACTTCATAATCGGTTAATTGTTTTGGAATATAACTTAAATGAATAAAATAATAAATTATATTTATTTTGCAAAAACATCGAAACAAACTCAAAGGTCAACGTCTCTTTTGAACCCTCAGTGAAGTATCAGTAATATAATTATCGCGACATTTATTTTAATTAAATATTTTCGACTAAAACTTGGTATACGGGTTACGCAAGTCAATATTTGTTATCGGCCGACTGGTTGGCGTGGGTTTATCCCCGTCCTGTTAAGGTATACTGGATTGATAAGCTTAATTTATAGCTCAGGCAGAAAATCTCGGACATCAGTGAGTAAATGCATATCGGGATATTATTGAAATGAAATATTTATTTTGTAAATTGGTTACAAAAACCACTTTTAGGGTCAGCGCAGACAGACACTTTATTGTAATAATTTTAAAGTTTATTTTCAAGTGCGTTAATAAAATCCTCTCCGCTGCGCTCCGTTCTGTCTGCGCTAAGCCTTACACGTCATTTCCCGAAAGATTCTGTCTGTCTGTTACACTTTCACTTTTAAACCACTTAACCGATTTTGATGAAATTTTAGATGGACCATGGGGACGACTTAATACTTTTCATACGACCGAAGCCGCGGGTAGAACATATTCCTCTATATCTCATCGACAATCAATATTGTACTTTGAGTTTTAGGCTTCCATGCGAATCTAAACGCCCTGAAAAACACTAGAACTGCTCTCTTGAGTCTTATAGTCTTTGTTTAAGATAAGCAAAAATTTTCTAGCGTTAATCTCTAGGCATTCGTAGCTCCACAAATATTGATTCGACATCCACGCGAGCGTAAAACTTAAAAATAAATATTCACGTGAATCATCACAACGGTTTGCTAAAAATAATTATGGATACCTATCGTTTTCCTTTACGTTACTGTTACTACGTAGGTAAAGGAATATTACATTTTTGATCAACTAAAAAAGAATTGCCTACTGAATTTTTGCTTTGATTTTGATGCTTATAAGATTTATCTTCCGCAATATTGCCAGGCGATTTTGATTATTCCATTTAAGCTTAAAAGAGTATTTTTAGGGCACAAAGCGGAACCCTTATAGATTCGACATGTCTGCCTGTCTGTCCGTCTGTATGTCACAGCCACATTATTCCGAAACTTTTAGGACTATACCGTTAAAACTTGATAGGTAGATGTATTCTATGAACAGCTTTACGATTTTTTAGACAACACTGTCCCACGATTGGGCAAAATCGTCCCCCAATAGCTTCCACAAATACTCTTTTCTCGCACTGCTTCAAACCAGCCCTCGTGGTACACCTCCAGGTCGTCTCGACACCTCTTCCTGGGCCGTCCATCCGCCAGCAATTTTCCATAACATTTACACTATCCTAGTACGTATTACTTTCTTAAAAGAAATTCAGACTGCACACAGCGAATAGTAGATAGTGGCGAGGTGAATGATCTAATAAAATTCGCATAGAATAACACTAGTAACGCCCCCGTCTTGCTTGCTGCCAACCTGATTGAAATAGTTGCTAAGTGGCATATACATATGTATGGAAAACTTTTGATATGCATATCGCAAGCTTGAGTCGGGGAAAACATGGTGAGGAAACCGGTAAGTCCTAGGACAAAAAATTCGAAGATTGGTGATTGGTGGATTATGGTCCATTCACCCTCATAGAAAAGAGGGCTGTTTCCTAATAGTGGGAACTTAATAGGCTGAATTATTATTAATAGTGGACGTCCAGTGGTCGAAATTTGAACAAAATTTAAATTAATAAAAGCTAATCTATAGGTACTAATATTATAAAGCTGAAGAGTTTGTTTGTTTATGGTTCTGATTTGAAATATCTTTCAGTGTTAGATAGCCCATTTATCGAGGAAGGCTATAGGCTATATATCATCACGCTAAGACCAATAGGAGCGGAGCACTAATGAAGAATGTTTCAAAATCGGGGGATTTTTTTTTCCTATTGAGAGCTTCCGCTGTGTGCGCTGCGTAAACGGTTAAAGTTTCACGAAAATCATGTATGACAGAATAATTCCTCTTTAAAAGTTATAAAAAAAAGTCCGTGACAGCATGTCTATCTTTTAAGGTTAGCTCACTATAACCTTTTTTATGCTAACCAAATTTGTTCTAAAATAATGCATTATTTACGAAGGTGTTTTTATAAACATATTAATCCTTATCCAAATAAATACGTTATTCATCACAAGTATTTAATTTAAAACAAAATTGCCCTTTACATCATTCGATTTAAATGAATATCTTAGGAGCTATCGCAGTTTTAAAATAACATCACAGCAAAATAATGATCGGGTACTGCGCGCACAATATGCAAAGCAAAAATATAGTGTACGCAGAAGTACTTTAAAATAACATTAGTTTAGTAATTTTGAGAATAACCTACAATCTACATGATATAAGATTATAAGACCCAGTATATACTCACCTATATAAATGAAGTCGCGGGTTAAAGTTAGCGTTAGCCCAAAGTAACTATTCCACGCGGACGAAGTCGCGGGCGGAAGCTAGTTTAATAATAAAATTAAATTAGCCAATGCGCTAAGAAACAGTCCTCGTTTTCCAAAATAATAATAATATATGTTTATCTAAAATCATAAGGTAAATAAATGCTTATTCTATAAGTATCTTTCTGCAGTCCTTCTCCATATAAAATTTGAATGAAAAGGGGACAAAATGTTCCCTTAACGTATTAACATATAGATAAACTTCTGATTGTGCTACCTAAGCTTAAACGCTACTCTAAATACGAGAATAATAAGGGTCCAAATTACGAGTTATAAAGGGACAGTCTATACATCGGTCACGGGCATGAAACATATGTGCCTTGAAATTTACTCAACATTGCTATTTTATAAAATTTCTTTCTCAAAACCAAAAATTTAATTCTTGAGTAAGGTTAAAGTTACCTTTCATTCTAAGAAAGCGAATTATATTTTTACATTGTGTTGTTCCTACGCAGCACACATGTATAAAATTATTGATCAATAGGATACATACATAAGTTCTAATGTGCCTGTATTACAAGGAAAGTCATGAAAGATCATTTCATGACTTTCCCTGTAATACACAAGGTTGCATGGAATTTCTGAGCTAAGTAATTTTTGAGCTAGTGATGCTTTTTCATTTCGGATGAGTCCCCTTTTGACCTTGATCACGCTTAATGGTAAGCGATAGATGTGGTCTACGATGGAACGAGCGAACACAGAAGGTGCCTGAACAGGCAGACAGTGAACACTCTTGCTTTAAATGCTGACGGGTCATATGTGGTATGGAACATAAAAGCCAGCACTACGATGTGAGTATTGGTTGCTAAATAAGGTTCTAATAAGCATACTCAGAATACGGAACCGTATTCTGAGTAAACATATTATCTTTGTAGTTGATAGCAATTGTCTAATTCATTCTACAGCTGAGAGCTAATCAGCCCTTTAAAAACTTTCTAAGAAAGATATACCGATTCTGTTTACAACCTATGTATACGACAGCAGCTACATTTTCTGTATAAAATTATCAGGTTCATGATTATGAGCAAATGTTTATAATCCAAGTTTACTAAAACCACAGAAATCTTAATAATAAGGCAACTAAAACTAATTACTGTGCTATCATTTTTGTCAAAACTGGCGCTCTGGCAACGGGATCTTTCAACCCAATCCGACTCATGTTTTGACACTTTGTTAAAAATTTAAGTCTCAATGGTTAGTTTTAAGTCATTGAATCATTGATTTATCCAAATACCAATGTTGGTATTGAGATAATAAGCCAGAAGAACCTCGAAACGGGGTCATATGATTATTGATAAACTTTAAAAATTATCTAAGCAGTAAAACGATGTTAACTACATATATACCTACATAATATTGTTACGCCAGTCGCTTAGCTAAGTACGTCGAGAAACTTCAACCGACATCTAGAATGTTCGAGACACTAACGCCACCTGGCGGCGAGTAGCAGTACTGAGTATATTGAGAAACTTCGACCGACTTCTAATACGTTCGAGACACTAACGCCATCTGGCGGCGAGTAGGAGTACTGAGTATCTCAAGTAGCTTCTCGAACATTCTTGGCAGTATAGGCAGTGAGTCGATTTTACAAGAATGTTCTAGAACTCATAGACCGGGGTATTAATAGATCGCAGAGGAACGCAGACAGCAGTCTTATTACAAGATACGAGGCGATATAATCGAAACTCGACAAGTGAATTTCAGTGCGATTTAAGTGTTAAGTGACAAATATTGTAGTGCGAATAACAGTGTTAATTTTTATTTTGTGTTTATTTAATTAAAGTGTTAATTTTGGTTTAATTGGCGTTAATTATTTCTATCCCGAACCCCAGCTCGTAACAATATAATCAGGAACATACCTAACGTTCCCACTGCTGTGACACGTGGCTCATCTCTATGAGAAGGAATGGACCGAAACCCACCACGTGGGCTCAGTGCGGTTTGGTGGATGGGTAGTTAGATTTAAGGAGAGAGATAATAGTACATTGTTCACCGAGAGGAGAAAGTGATCGATTACCGTCGAGGGTGTCGTTTGAAGCCCGAGCCGTAGGCGAGGGCTTTAAAACACCCGAGATCGGGAATCGCACTTTCTCTCGAGTGATACATAGTGCTTTATACTACACCTACGAGGAAAATAAAAAACTAAATCTTTACTAATTGAAATTTATATTGAAATTGTTGCAGTTAGTGAAGCTTAATGTAACACTGTTTTCACAAATGGCGCCAATGGCGTCTGCAATTTTCACATGTTCTTTTTTCAAATTGTTTATCCTGCCGCCGCAGGGTCGCACTGCCAGCCCGACACCATCCAACACACAGCTAGTGGCCAGTGTCATTTTGCGAACTTGGAGATAAAAACTCACTGTAAAAACTTTTTGGCTTTTGATATTTAGGTTACCGGCGCATAGTCTTACCCAAAATTAAAAAAGAAAAACCACGTAAGAAATGGATTTTCATACACTTTTCTCTCCCGCTCAGATGCGTTTCCTCCCCGCATATTTATTCGATATGCAATGACGTACTTTCTACCGTAAATTTGATAAAGTATCAAGGTAGTTTCCGAGCAGGTGTAGTATAAAAATCTTTTACTAAGTTTTTGAAAGAAGATAGGTTTTGTGCTTGTCTTACTGACACGGGTAGACCATTCCACAGCCGTACTGCCGTATTTATTTAAACTTTATGTACAATAGTGTTACATGGGCGGACTTAATGCAAGGGTATTCCCCGAATATAGTGGGTAAAGGGAAGAATTCAAATATAGGTTTAAAAAAATATCAGAAGTCATAATGTTTGGCCTTATATAGAGCATAACTTCGTCAGTAATTGATTGTTTGTTTTGTTTGTGTGAACAGTGATATGGCAACTTTAGTGGACTGAGAACTTTTAAGGAAAAAAATATTGAATGAAACATTCGATTCTGCGGTTAGCTAATTATACCTTATAAACATTTTGACAAACATCAATTTTGTTTTCTTTTGTAAAAAATATTGCCTAATGTGGGGCAATATATTTTATCTCCTGTATCGTGGGTGCATTGTTACAAACACCCAGACCGGGAACAACTATTTTAAGGCCATGCAAACATTTGTAAAGGTGCGGAAATCGAACCCGCGACACTCATCGCAACAGCCACTTAAGCACTGCTCCAACCGTATTGTTAAAGTTAAGTTGTATTGTAAATAACAACGTAACGTATTTATGAATTAAATAAAATGTAATTTCTAATATTAACGTATTAAGTACTACATGAAATTGTAATTTATATAATGCAAAAGAAAATAATTAATGACTGTTATTTGTGTAGGTACCATTATAATAAATTAATAAACTTAAATGCTTCACTTATTGTAAATTATGTTCAGAATATAACAGACACGTGTCTTATTTCCACCATTTAATTGAAAAACTGATAATTGATAACACAGGGTTAAACATAGGGTACTTACTTTGTTCATATCCGTTCCTACTGAATGGATATGAATGAGTGAAAAACGCGAAAAAGTAAGAAACATCCATACATCAATACATCCATCCAAACAAGCTTTCACATTTATAACATTATATTAGTAAAAAAGAAGTAAGATAACCCTAGAGCCATATATATAAATCTTCTTCTTATATATAAAAATGAATTGCTGTTCGTTAGTCTCGTTAAAACTACAGAACGGGTGGACCGATTTCATTCATTCATTTTGTAACGTGTTCCCTCTCATACAGAGAAGGCTTAAAAGGTGAGAGAATATCGAAAATAAAAATATAGCGGTTCGAAGTTCGCCGGTCAGCTAGTGGGATAAAAAAAAATCGGCCAAGTGCGAGTCGGACTCGCGCACGAAGGGTTCCGTATCATTATCTATAAGAACGGCGATAAAATCATGTCTGTTGTATATATTCACTTTAAATATAAGTAATTTAATTAAAATAAAACAAATATTTAAGGGAGACTTTAAATATTTGTTTCATTTTAATTTAATTATTAATTTTTAAAGTGAATATATAACTAAACCTGTTACCGTTGCAATATCAAGCAAAAAAAAATCACGTTTGTTGTATGGGAGCCTCCTTAAATATTTATTTTATTGTTTTTTAGTATTTGTTGTTATAGCGGCAACAGAAATACATCATCTGTGAAAATGTCTGTCTAACTTTCACGGCTCATGAGATACAGCCTGGTGACAGACAGACATACAGCGGAGCCTTAGTAATAAGGTCCCGTTTTACCCTTTGGGTACGGAACCCTTAAAACACATTGTATATGTAAATGGTGTTAATGCACAAACCTGAGCGCCTTACTGGCCGGCTGCTCGACGATCTCGACGTAGGGCTGGTCGCGGCGCGCCATGCTCTCGTCTACGGCGCCTGCGCCCACGCCGAACGACGGGTCCGCCAAAGTGATCGCCTCAACTGGTCGAACAATTACAATATCCGTTATAAGAAAACTTTACTAAACGTGACTTTGTCACGATACAAACATAACCCTCTGTTTTTCAATCGGGTAACCTACTTCCATAGCATACATAAATTTTATTCAAATCAACCCAGGACTTTTAATTTTTTAATTATATTACCAATGAGCCTGCTCTTGACCTCCATCACACCTGATGCTAAGTGTAAGATGAGGTCTACGATCGAACCAGCGAGCCCAGAAAATGCCTATTCACTCTTGCTTTAAAGGCTGATGGGTTGTATGTGGCAGGGAATACAGAAGCCGGCAGAGAGTTCCACACCTTGGCTGTGCGCACAATAAATGTAGAGGAGAAGCGCTTAGATAGAAGATAGATAGATACAATATACATTATTGTACACCAATAATTGAATCACAAATCAAATCACAAATAACAATATTGTAAATAATTTTTTCAAGAATTTTCGACATCGCAGACAGTACCGATATAGGCCTATAGTTGTTGACGCAGTCTCTGTCTCCACCCTTGTGTATTGGGTGTACTATAGCTTTTTTAAAGGCATCGGGAAACACCAGTAGCAATGGCTCGATTGCATATATGAGTTATAGGGGGGATTAAGACATGTCGACACTCTCTCAGAATAGAGGACGGTATTCCATCCCACCCGGTGGCACAGTCCGGGCGGAGTTGCAGGATGATAGATTCAACCTCAGTTGCGTCCACCTCCAGAATTACGAGCGAGTTGGGTATGTTAGCAAGGCATTCAGGGTGAGAATTTTGGGTAAGGGAAGGCATGTTGACAGATGAGGTCTGAGAGCTAAGAATAGAATCGGCTAGGTTTTTCCCGACGTCTGTGAAGAACTTGCAGACTTGGTTAGCAGACGTTTTAGGGTTGTTGGATATACTTAGCAGTTCCAATGGGCTATCCTTGACTTTGTGTGTGTTTGTAATATTGTATTATAAGTTTGTAATATAATATTGTATAATAATAGCTGCCCTATTCGACGAAATTGGACACCCCATTAGTGCTCAAACGGCAAGAAAAAAGCTTGCAGATGCGGGTTTAAAGGGGTGTAAAGCAAGAAAGAAGCCATGGTTTTCGGCAGATAACAAAAAGAGCCGTTTAGAATGGGCTCTACGTCACCAACACTTCACGGAGGAAGATTGGTCAAATATTGTGTGGTTCGATGAATCAAACTTTGAGGTAAGCTTCTATAACATTTCTTAAAAACAATAAAATTGATCGCTCTTATTTAAGTCTGATTTCATAAAAATTATGAGCACTCATTCAAATTCTTCTTTTTACTATTTTTCCAGATATTTGGAACTGCGGGTGTAACCTACGTGAGGCGGCGCGTTGGCGAGGAATACCATCCAGATTGCGTGGTGCCCAATGTTAAACACGGGGGAGGTAGCATTATGATCTGGGGTTGCATGGCAGCCGATGGCGTTGGCGAAATGTTCATTTGCGAAGGCAGGATGAACACTGAAAAGTACATAAATGTGCTCGAAACTGCGCTATTGCCTTCGCTTACACGCATTTTCGGTGACACCAACTTAGATTGAGTGAAATTCCAACAAGACAATGCTCCTTGTCATAAATCAGAGGCCACCATGCGCTGGTTTAGAAACAACAGTGTCGGCTTGTTAGAATGGCCGGCGCAATCCCCAGATCTCAATCCTATCGAGCATCTTTGGGGTATTCTGAAGTGTAAGGTCCAAGAGCACAGCATTACATCGAAATCAGCGTTAAAAAATTGGCCAAGCGCGAGTAGGACTCGCCCATGAAGGGTTCCGTAGTAACTATGATAAATATAATCTATACTTATAATAAATCTGTAGAGAGGTCAATTCTGTACATGAAATATATTTACAAAATAACTATCAGGGGGTGATAAGGGATCGATACTGATGCCAAAAATGCAATCAGTAAAATTTTTGTCTGTCTGTCTGTCTGTCTGTATAACCGTTATAGAAACAAAAACTACTCGACGGATTTTAACGAAACTTGGTACAATTATTTTTCATACTCCTGAGCTGGTTATAGTATACTTTTCATCACGCTACAATCAATAGGAGCAGAGCAGTGAAGGGAAATGTTGGGAAAACGGGAGAAGTTACTCCATTTTTTAAGCTTCCGTCGCGAGTGCAACCTTAATGGTTAAAGCTACACAGAAATCATTTATGACGGAAATGTTCTCCTTAAAATTATATAAAAAATATCCCACGACAGCATATATCTATCTTTTATGGTTGACTCACAATAACACGTGTAACTCCCGATAGCTTAGCAGTTCGAAGCTTTCTGATTATTATTCTGCTCCGAAATTTAAAACCACCACAACTTTGCAATGGAACTCGGCTAAAAGTAACCCAGTTGCAACAAAATATAATCGAGGCTCAAATTTTAACAGGTTGCGGTGCAGGAGAAACCGTCTTTATTCCCAGAATTCCCATAATACCAAATAATTTTCTATTCCAATTTAAAAGAACGCAATTCCCAGTATCGGTGTGTTATGCAATGACAATTAATAAGGCTCAAGGGCAGACTTTTCGTGTTGCTGGAGTAGATCTCGGTGTCAGTTGTTTCTCGCATGGTCAGTTGTACGTCGCTCTTTCCCGGGTTAGCAGTTCTAGAAATCTTTATGTTCACGTGCCGGACGGGTCAACTTTCAACATAGTTTACCCGGAAGCTTTGCGCTGAAGTATTTTCGTTCTATAGGTACTTAAGTCTCATGTGAACGTGATCTAAACAATATTACTGATACGTTAACTTAATAACACACAAGGAGTTACACGCTGACGGAGTCGCGGGCACAGCTATTAACAATAATATTGTGCGGTTCGGTATTGCGATATTTTTCAACAGTATTATAGATTGACATATTATTATTATATTTCCCTACTAAATTACGAAAGTTAATCTGTCTGTTACATCAAAATCACTGAACCGTGAGGAAGGACATAGGCTACTTTTTTTTAACGAAAAACGACGGAAACGTGGACGAAGTCGCGGGCAACAGCTACCTATACTAATAATATAAGGCTGAAGAGTTTGTTTGTTTGTTTGAACGCGATAATCTCAGGAACTACTGGTTTGAATTGAAAAATTATTTTTTAATTAAATAGTAAATTTACAGAGAAAGGCTATAGGCTATATATCATTACGCTAAGGCCAATAGGAGCGGAGCGCCAATGAAGAATGCTTCAAAATCGGGGTTAAATTTAACGTTAGCCCAAAGTAACTATTCCACGCGGACGAAGTCGCGGGCAAAAGCTAGTATACTTAATATATTTATTTGAAAAAAAAAAAAAAACAAAAAACCTTACAAATTTCTTAAAACGAGCTTATTTACAATTTTTACAACTACGCCAAATAACTTTGTTTTTCATAGTATTTGTATGAATTACAAAGTTATATTTGCGGTTTTAGAAAATATACTGTATCTCAAAAACTGCTGACTCGATCTCGTTCAAACCAATTTTGGTTGAAAGTTTACATTAACATCTACAAGATATGGTTTTTTTTTAGATTTTTCACATCATTATTATAGAAGTTAGAGGGGGAAAACATACATTTTACCACTTCGGAAGCGTATATCTTTTAAACGATTAACTTTATGAAAAAGTCATTTTAGAAACCTTAATGTCATTTTTAAAGACTTGTGTATAGATACCACACACGTATAAGTTTTATGAAAGAAAATATTTTCAGTTTCAGTTCCATGTATGGGGAGCCCCCTTTATTTTATTTTTTTTTTAAATTTTCTCTTACAATCGGAAAGCGGTTCACAGAATACATCTATTTACTAAGTTTTACATGTATAGTCCTAATAGTTTCGGAATAAAATGGCTGTGACATACGGACGGACGGACAGACAGACAGACGGACAGACATGTCGAAACTATAAGGGTTCCGTTTTTTGCCATTCGGCTAAGGAACCCTAAAAATGCTTTGATTCAAGAGTGGGACGCCATAAGTGATTGATTGATTTGATTTGATTGTAAAGAGCTTGTAAGCACCATGCCCCAAAGAATTGCTGCTGTGATCAATGCGAAGGGTGGGCCAACTAAATATTAGTATTTTTTTGTTATTTTATAAGAATACTAGTACGCACGCGGGGCTTCGCTCCCGTGGATTCTATCACGGTAAAAACATAACTCTCCTTTTTTGCAGTCGGGTAAAAAGTAGCCTATAACCTTCCTCAAGCTTCAAGCTACTTCCATACCAAATTTCATCCAAATCCACCCAGTACTTTCGAAGATTAGCGCGTTCAAGCAAACAAACAAACAAACAAACTAACAAACTTTTCCGCTTTATAATATTAGTATAGATAGTAATTTGGAAAACAATTTTATTTTATTTTTCACCTTAAACACGAAAATGTCATAAAATTTTAAGGTGCCTAATACTTTTGGCCAAGGCTGTATGTTTGCACTCTGTTCCTTTACGCTCGTAGTTTCGATGGGACGGCAATTTGACAAGACCGTTGAGAGATCTGGCGCAAGACCAACAGCTTAACGTGTTTTTCAAGGCATGGGGGTATCACACACCAACTACCAAACTCCGGGCTACTACTGAGAAATTTCTAATAGAGAATCCTAGTAGCACTTTTTGTCCGACCAGGAAATCGAACCTGAGACCTCGTGCTCGCTTGCGAACACTCGACCAACAAAGCAATTAAACAGTCTAAATAAACATTACGCAACAAAGTCATTATTAACAATTTACAGGGTCACGAGACTGACACATTTGTAGATATAGTTTATGATCATAACAAAAATATCTGATGAAAACAGTTATATGCAAGTGTATTCGATGTAACGTTTATTACAGCATCAATCATCATCATACTACAAATTACAACAGTAACATGCAATTTATAGTTTTCCTTAATCGCATAGTTTGGCGCCAACGCCAACGATTCGTTAATGAGTTCACAGCCTTATATTAAGTGAGATGAGATTAGTCACGCAGAATATAGACGTATAATGTTAGGCTATTTCTGACATATATATATCTCATTTATTTTCTCTTTTAAACGCTTACTCTTGTTCAAAAGTTTTGTGTGTTTAGAATTAAAAGACTTTTTGAATCAAAACCCCTTTTTAACCGACTTCAAAAAAAGGATGTTTACAATTCGTCTTGAACTTTATTTTTTTATGTATGTTACCTCATAACTCGGAGATGGCTGGACCGATTTGGAAAATTCTTTTTTTGTTTGAAAGGGTATACTTTCTGGTTGGTCCCATTGTCGTCACGTTTGGATCTGATGATGAGATCATGGAGAAATCAAGGGAACTCTTCAAATATTATAGGCACACCTATAGCGTTTTGGGTATTTCTTATAGTACCTTGTGCAGTTGCTCTCGAAAAGCACCATTTGAGGAAGTGGAACTGATGATGAAGACCCCGGATGGCCACCGAAACTACTCAATAATAAGTATTTCGTTGATTGCGATTAGATTACTTGAATATGGATGTTAAGCACTTTATGCTCGTCACAATGCATATGGTGAAGTAGAGCTAATGGTGATGTACCAGGAGAACTCCTCAAAAATTAACGGCTCTGCACCGGGAAAAGTAATATTTTGTAAAAGGTGATGGTAGTTGACATTTTGGTTTTTGTAACTAGGTAAATTACAAACCGACCCACTAAAAATCTTAAAAAAAAAACTTTTTAGCAAAAAATAGAACCGACTTCCATATAAAAACACTACAAAGGCAAAAATAACTTTAATTTCGGAAGGCGGTGTCTTTAGTTTTGTATATATTTTCGTTTTTGACACCGCCTTCCGAAATTAAAGTTATTTTTGCCTTTGTAGTGTTTTTATATGGAAGTCGGTTCTATTTTTTGCTAAAAAGTTTTTTTTTAATTCTACCGTTTCACTGAATGAAGTTACTTTGGCATATTTTTATAAAAACTACAGTCGAAACCCCTTAACGACATCCCTTAGAACGACGGATCGGTTATTACGACTTAATGGCAAGGTCCCTGCCAAATCTATACTAATATTATAAAGCGGAAAAGTTTGTTAGTTTGTTTGTTTGTTTGCTTGAACGCGCTAATCTTCGAAAGTACTGGGTGGATTTGGATGAAATTTGGTATGGAAGTAGCTTGAAGCTTGAGGAAGGTTATAGGCTACTTTTTACCCGACTGCAAAAAAGGAGAGTTATGTTTTTACCGTGATAGAATCCACGGGAGCGAAGTCCTATATAAGCAATTAAGTAAACATACCGCCTATAACAACATCAGATATAGTGACATATCACTTAAAACGACGAAACTATCGAAATGCATTGGCTATAGCAACCAAATGTCACATTTCTTCCAGAAAAACAAAACGTTTAAGGATTATTTTAACTTGCCACTGCAATTTTTTTTTTTAAGATTGTTTCCATTTCCGATATTTTATTTGAAAGCAAATTCATACGCCGAAACTTATATCCTACACATCTAAAAATGAAAAATATACTTAACATAAGTACATGTTTGTCAAATTGTATATGTATGTCTTAGAATAACAACGCATAGAAGAGGCGTCTAGAACAAAACACGAGCGATTTCGTGTGTCCACTTTATTTTCTTTGTGTGCGTGAGCCGAATGTGTCTACGTTCTTCAAACGCACACAAATATAGCTTTCAGTGATACCATTACCAGTACCATTACCACAAAAATGGGAAAACGCACTATTATGTTGCTGGTTCAAATCAAGTATTTTATGTTATGAAACTAAATAAGATGATGTTTTTTCATGTAATATGACTTATATGACATATATTTACGGAAGGTAAACGAAATGAGATATCGTTTATTGCGTTTAGAATGTTTGATGTGTAATGTGTTGTAATGATATTATAGAAATGTATTAATTGCTTGAAAAATCTCATTTGATATCAATTAAAAGTATGTGTTGTATTTATGAAATAGAAAAATATTATTGAGAACACTACTTAAATGAAAAAAATCTTAATCAATAAAATTGACATCTTTATGATGCCACTCTTCGAACTAACAGTAACTTTTAGTTATAAAACACTGTAGGTAGTAGCTGTAAATAAATATAGTTTAGTTTGACGCATACATAATTGCCGCCAAAACTATATTTTTTTAAACAAATATAAGCACAAAAGAAATCAATATGGGTATATTTTTCCTCACGGATAGCAACATTGAATTGTGATAAGTTAGGTAATTAGAATTTTTGTTTGATGGTCGATTTACTTAAATATAATGTATAAAATGTAAGTATTTACTTGTGAAATGTAATTTGATTACACGTTTTTTGTTTTCCTGAAGGACTATGACATCCCTTTACGCTACAAACGGTCGTTTTAAATTATTTACTCGCGAGCTCTGTTCGGCAAAATGTGACCTTGAATACTGACGGCTCGTCGAGCAAAGTTAGCCAAAAATGGCTAAGTTTTAGTTGCCTCACTTTTTGCACTCGTACTATCCTTCTATGCGTTGTTATTCTAAGATATATGTATTGCTTATAACAGTTATAACAACTACCGGCTACCGCGTCCGCAGTTGTATGGTTCCTTCAGTGTTGTTATAACCGGTTTCGACTGTATGTACATTTCATCTGCTAAGCCATTTCCTATGTATTTCGGGGTAAGCTTCGAGTCTAACCGGATACAGCTTAGTACCAGTAGTTTACATGGAGCGAGTGCCTACCTGACCAGCACAGCCCAGGATCTGGGTAACACGATGTCTTGGTAAGACTGCTGTCAGATTATCTGGGTATTCAGGACCCGTAACAACTGTGTACTAATGACAGTCAAAAAGACTTATACCCGGACTTTTAATTCGATGCAGTAGACTGACAGTTTCTGAGTTGTCAGATAATGACGACTACGACATTGTGATGTAACTAAATTAATCGGTTCAGGAATAAAATCGAATAACGATGTAAACAATTTTTTTATAATATTGTGTGAAAATAACAAAAAGTAAAATGTGTATAAAGGAGCGTGAAAAATAAAACGAATAAATCATGTAATTTTTTTTTAAACTGGGTTTTATCATACCTGATTAGATATGAATATTTTCAATAAAAACTTTTTACCAAAAAATTAAACTGACTCCCAAAAAACACTGCAAAGTGAAAAATAACTTTAATTTCGGTAGTCGGTGTCTTTAGTTTTGTTTTTTCGTTTTTGGCACCGACTTCCGAAATTAAAGTTATTTTTCACTTTGCAGTGTTTTTTGGGAGTCGGTTTAATTTTTTGGTAAAAAGTTTTTATTTCACTCTTTTTAGTTGGATGATTTTTAATTTACCTAGTTACAAGAGCCTAAACGTCCACTCAATACTTATTATTGAGTAGTTTCGGCGGCCATCTGTGGTCTTCATCATCAGTTCCACTTCCCCAAATGGTACTTTTTGAGAGCAACTGCACAAGTTACTATAAGAAATACCCAAAACGTCATAGGTGTGCCTATAATATTTGAAGAGTTCCCTCGATTTCTCCAAGATCCCATCATCAGATCCTGAGTTTGGTGATAATGGTACCAATTTCGAAGTATACCCATTCGAACAAAAAAAGAATTTTCCAAATCGGTTCAGCCGTCTTCGAGTACTCGATGAACATACATAAAAAAAAAAAAAAAAATATACGCGTCGAATTGATAACCTCCTCTTTTGGTCGTCGGTTGAAAAATAGATTCATTTATAATAAAATCTAGTTACCACTTAATTATTTATATTTCTAACGATTAAGAATCGCATATTTATTATTAAATTGAATGAATCCATCACTATTAGGTTAAATAGAGTATCATTATTTTAGTGACATTGGCTTATGTCAGCTTACTGCATCGAATTAATATCCAGGTATAGGTACTTTTAAGACTGAATAATTGCACAAAAAAAAAACTTTAAATTTAAGACTGAGTAATTGTTATGGAAAGCCTCTAACCAATTAAATAATTTGCATAGTCAAAAAATACCTACCGTAGCAGGTTTTACAAAGAAAACCACAAACGAATCCTTCGAATTGAAATAAAAACAAAACATTTAGTGCGAAGGTCGCATATGATATGGAACTTTTTAGCATATTAAATTATATTAATAATTTATGGCACAGACATTTGATACATTAAAATAAACTAGTTTTTTTAGCGGAAACTTATAGTAATGGATTGTGGACTACTTAGCTCTTCAAGAATTTAAATTAGAATACAATCATTTTTTTTATCTACTATTGGCTACAGCCCGAAGTTGTTTTGGTCTTCTATCGTATTGGATCGCGAAAGAAGGAAAGTGGGAAGTGAGGCCTTTGCCCTGCAGTGGGGCAGGACTGGTTCATGCGTAACAGACAGACAGATTTACCATCAGGTGAGATGGTGGTCAAACGCAAGCCAAAAATTAATAAAAAAAAAAAGATTTTTGCATTTATAATATTAGTACGATGTAAGATGTCAAGTGAATTAAAAACATGATTAATTATTTAGCGTTGAAACATTTAAAATAGGTTTACATATTAAATATACGCGAACGAAGTCGCGACCAATTTCTGGACGCCATATTTTGGATTATTTTTACTATATATGTACATACTTAGTTGACTGTTTAAGTAGTCGTTCTTCATATAAACTTCAACTGTGTCAAATTTCATACTCCTCAGAGTAATTTTCGCACAAAGTTTTAGCTTCGGGTATGAATATAAAGATAGCATTGTTGACGCAATCTTATATTTTTTTTATTTGTGCTGTGCGCATTATTATCCATGCCTGTTAGAAACCCTTTTTTTGACCTTTAACTGAACCATCGAAACGATAAAAAAATTGGAAAAGTGCGAGTCAGGCCAAATAACTTTGTTTTTTATAGTGTTTGTATGAATTACAAAGTTATATATGCGGTTTTAGAAAATATGCTATATCTCAAAAACTGCTAACCGAATCTCGCTCAAACCAATTTTCGTTAAGATCTACAGTATATATATTTTTTGACATACTGACGGACAGACAGACCGACAGACAGACATGACGAGACTATAAGGGTTCCGTTTTTTGCCATTCGGCTACGGAACCCTAAAAAGATGGCGGGCGTCAGTGGGGGCGCATCCTTAGCATTTGTGTTATTGTTTATGAAAATATGTGGTAGTATATAATTATGTAATTTATTGTGTAATAGAATGTATTTTATTTGTATAGGCCAAGTTGCCTATCTTGTAATTAGAAAATATGTATTAGTTGATTATTTTCTATGGGCCTTAGAAACCTGAAATAAATAAATAAATTTCAGACCTAACACAAGATTTTATAATTTTATAATCTAGATTGGCTCTCGTTTGACCACCATCTCACCTGATGATAAGTGATGATGTGGTCGAAGATGAAGCTCGCTTGCCTAGAAGTAACCTATTCACTCTTGACCATTATTCTTTCTGATTATTATTTTAATTATACTTACAAACATCACTAATATTCAACTGCTCGTCATTGTGGTGACCGCCTATACATATGGCACTCTCTGTAAAAAAGGGAAAAAGAAATCATTTATAAATGTACGAGATTTATCCAAATTTAACTAAATACATAAAGTACAATCGACAAATTTGATTTATTACCCACCATAAGCTTATTTTCTTACAGACAATCAAATACAATTAGATGGACATTCGCGTAAACATTTCCATGGTAACGACCTTGTTATCTGCCATTGAATTAATCAGACCCGTATAGACATACCTTGCTTGATATTTAAAACGTCCTAAGTGCGTTAAATCTTTGTTATTTTGACGGTTTCAAACGATTCATCGTCTAAGTGGGTCATGATTCAAATTTGTCGATTGTACCTAATGTATTCCGCATTCTTAGAATGAAAGTGACATAAGTCAAACATTACTATTTTTGAGTTTGAGCCAAAAACTCTGAAAAAGCTCGATTAAATTTACATGTAGGTACATAGGGTATATCTGCCGTGATCCACGAATAGGCTGACCCTTTATAACTTGTAATTGGGGCCCCTATTACCACGGGGTTTTAAAGTTTAAGGTCAGTTTATATCACAATCAGCAATTATAGGATTTCAAAGTTCAGTCACTTTCATCCGAAGGGTTCGATATTCTATAAGCAACAGCTATAATTACATTATCAAAGTTCTGCTATAAGAATTATAGAAAAAGAAAGACATATTTACATTCAAAAACCAAACCCTTTTAGGTCCCCTAAAGAGTTATACCTATCTCAAGTCTACTTAGCACAACAACAGATAATCAAATAGTAAGAGATAATTTCAATATAAAGATAGTTTACACATACAGGTTCTTTTACAATACTAAGAAAATTAAGTATGCAATAAAGGTATTTTATACATCTACAATAACAGACAGTTTTATAGTGAAGTAAAATATACAGAAAAATTGCTAAATACATATTAGAAGTCAAAACAGTCATACCGCAAAACAAACATTATTATGAATCCAAAGTTTTTTTTTTCAAACATTTGTTTTCAAATTAATTATTCGCCCGCTCTCGACCTCAATCTCGCCTGATGGTAAGCGATAGATGAGGTCTACGATGGGACGAGCGAGCCCAGAAGATACCTATTCACTCTTGCTTTAAAGGCTGATGAATCATTCTATGTTTCTTTTAGTGCAAGGGAGATTTCAATAATATTCATTCAGCGGAAGGGATATTTCAATAATATACGAACATGAATAGTACGAAACTAACTATTCATAAAATTATTTAATTAATAAAATATTCTACGGTATTCACATATTGTTAAGTTCCAATTATAAAAAGAGAATTCACCTAAAATAAAAAGTTGTTTCATAAAAATGTAAAATAAAAAAAAATATAAAATCCATAACAATGTTATATAACTTTTTTCTAAAGTACCTACCGCTCGACTATAGTTTCCAAACTATAAGTTTTAATTAATATCGACGAAAAATAAATTATGCAACATAACAGAACTATTTTATAACGAAAAAACTAAGTACTTATTTATACCCATCAAAGTGAACCGTATGTAAAATGGTAACGTTATCAATTTATCATCAACAGCTGATCGATACACATTTGGCGCCATATATACGGTATATAAAAATAATAACTTTATTTTTTTTACGAGATAATCTAACGCTATGAGATCTTCTTCTTAGCGAGTCGGTGACAAAAATAATTTCAAACTAATTTGGCCCAAAAATCAGCTAGGTGAACTCCGCTTGCTGATTCAGACAAGATTATAAATGTACAGGTGTGAGGTGACAGGGCGGAGCAAGATAGAAGGTGCGCCATTGTCTGTGTGGAGACACTCCATAGACAATTATGTATTAGACAATTTATTAAAATCATACGTGTGATTCTATTATACAGTTCCAGTTATTGTAGTCATGCAAACAAAAAATAATGCGACAGTGTTTGCATCAGTTTCTATTTAAAAAAATATAAATAACTACCTGTGCCTCGCGGTTTCACCCGCGTCTATTTATACAGTTCTAGTTATTGTACAGTCATGAGAACAAATAATAATGCGACACAGTGTTTGCATCAGTTTCTATTTAAAAAATATAAATAACTGCCTGTGCCCCGCGGTTTCCCGCGTCTATTTGAGGGAAAAACCAAAATTTATTTAAATCGGTTAAGCGGTTTCGATTTCTCATAAAAACTGTCACCCCCTATTTCAAATCTTTACGGGTTGCTTTTTGAAAAAAAAAAAAAAACCAAGTTTGACCAGGGGTCTTCAACTGTTTTCATTCCAAATTTTATCCAAATCGATGCTGTGGTTTAGCCGTGAAAGCGTAACTGACTGACAGATTCCGCATTTATCACATTAATATGGAGTGTATGGATAATATATTGCATTTGACTCCAAACTCTTTTGTCGACTATTTTTATATGCATGAATAAATGCATTTCTCGAGAAGTCATTAGACTATTGAATATCTGATTAATCACGCGTTTAACAGGTTTATAATTTATTATTAAACGTCATTTACAAATACAAAGAAGACATAAATAAATCTAACGAACTAACAATAATTGTTAAGCGAAGCCATCAATACGTGCGTGCAAGTGGTCACTACATAAAATCTGACATCATAATTGTTTTGAAAGCTTGAAGGTATATATTAATCAATTTAAATATCAATAGTTGAGCGGAACTTCTAGGTACGCATGCCTCATCTTCGACCACATCATCGCTTACCATCAGGTGAGATGGGTCGTCAAACTCGAGCCTATCTGTAATAAAAAAAGTGGATGAGATGACGTTTCGCGTGGACAGTTATCCCCGTTTTTACGCGGCCGAAGTTGCGCGTAAAAGTTAGTACATTCCAACTCACCCGCGACGTCTGTATGTCTGTCTGTTCGCGATTAACTCAACAACTCCACAACAGATTTACATGCGGTTTCCACCAATGGATAGACTGTTTCAAGAGGAAGGTTTAAGTGTATAATAATAAAACGCGACCACATCATTGACATAGCAATAAAGGCAATAAGTGCGCAGGACATATTTGATTATAGTCATTAACACGATTGTATAATCGAGGTAAACCGCTACCTAGTGCATGTAATCTAACACGTGGGAGGATTGAGCAAACGCCACTTTTTAACTCTAAGCAGAAGTAAAACATTATGGAATGCATTTCTTGATAATGGATGACGGGAAAATCATATTCTTTATCCAGACTTTATTTTCGTTTGTAGGTTCCTCGAGCAGCAGTCAGCGACTATGACGGGGCCAGATAGAGCCAATGCCTGCCGTGATTGCGGAAATGATCTAACGAGGTACCGCGACCCCGGAACGGTTGCAAGATCAACTGAAGGACAGAGTTTTAGTCAGAAGGAATCTGACACTACTTTCCGCTCCGCCCACAGAGCAGGAAGAGTCTTTTGATATTTTTCCCTCCAAATAAAGAAAAAATAGGGCTACACCGCTTGGAATTTGTAACACGGATAGCAGGCTCGAATCCTGATCATATCATTTTACATGTTATTAGGTCTCTTGATATAATTTGCGACTATCGTGATCATAGAAATATAAAAAACAGATCGTGATAGAGATCCAACGAGGGTTGATTCTCTAAAAAATCGTTAAAACTCGCTACATAAATAATGATTTCCGCTATCATTTCGTTGCTATCATTGTCAAAACTTGTTAACAGATATAAAACATTATGCGTAGATGTATTTAAATGTTTCATAAACCGAGGAAGAGAGAACTGCTGCTCCTACGTCAGAGAGATTATAAACGAAGCGACAATAAATATAACAGCCAACTGTTTTCATTATATTATGTCCAATGCAGAAGCTCATAACGTAAGCATAGACAACATAACACGAGTCTTCTCCTTTGAGAGTTGATGCCCAAATACTTATGTATCTTCAGACCAGACTTCGAGAGAGAAAAAAATAAAAATAATATCCTGTAAAAGGGATCCAAAATGACCTTGCGATTGCAATGAGTCAAGGATGGGATGAGCCAATGACTGCCTCCTGATCTAGGTGAAGCCGGAGGGTGTGTCAGACTTTTACTGACTAAAACCCTGTACCGAGGCCGCGGTAACTGTTTCAAACAATTCCTCAACCCCGGCAAGCAGCGGCCCCCTAGTGGACCCCGACAGTTTTGCTTACACTCTGAGGTGCGCGTGGAACACGACGTGCTATAGAAGACGGACTGCCGACCAGATGCTAGAGTACTGTGAAGATTTTCTTAAGCTGTTTAGTTTAGCTCATCATACCGGACTAAGAAACACCATCTCGAAGATCGCGAAGCCGATCAGCTTGCAACAAGGAGAAAACTTCAGAACCTAACATAGATCAGAGTAGTGTGAGATGAAGCTCTACTATATCGAATTTGACTCCTTCACTCAAGAGAAAAGATATTTTCAGTGAAAAAAAGAAAGTACATAACTAGTTTATGTCTTTAACCAAGGTCTAATCTATCTCTATCTTCGCGTCTCAATCACTTAATTTGGTATCAAGTGATTGAGACGTGAATGTATAGGTAACAGCTAGACCGCGGCCTCGGAACGTATGAGTAACTGAAGGAACAGGTTCGGTTTTAGTAACTGGAAGTCTTAAACGCCCTTTCACCCTGAGCGAAAGAAGTCATTTGATGATTTTCCTCTCGACAAAACGGGATGCACAATTATTTATACTATTGAATTACCAGATCGTTAAGCCGATAAGCTAGGAACAATAAAGACTAGAAAAAGGGAACGTGGAAGACTGCTATCAAATCCGAATCAACAACCTCAGAGATAGTATCAATCAGTATACAATCTGAGGAGGTTGTTGGTCTTTTTTTTATAATTCTAGCTTTTTTAGCGACAAAAATAGCCTATGTTCTTCTCCAGGCTCCAATCTATACCTATCTGTACTAAATTTCATCGAAATCGGTTATGTGGTTTTTAGTTTAAAGTGTAACCTCTTTCTTTATTTTCGATCAGATCTCAGAAGTCTATAGTAAACTATTCACAATTATAAAATCATTTATTTTCCTGTAGATCTATCATAGTATCACTAGTTCAACACATGACCTGCCCACGCGCCGCCGTCACGATCAGACGCTGTCTAGGCCACGACCCGTGCTCCTGCGCATATCTCCCGCTTATATCATTAGCTGTTCATATTTTTAGTCACAGGTAATTGGGTGATGCGTTGTCGAGTGAATTTTCGGAGCAGGTGGATGGATGAAGCATTTTATTTTATTTTTATTGTTAATAGGCTCGCGTTTGACCACCATCTCACCTGATGGTAAGCTGCGATGGGGTCGAAGTACGTTTGCCTAGAAAATTATAGAATCAGGAAATACAGACTCCGGCAGGGAATTCCACTCCTTAGCCGTACGCACAATGAAAGTATTCCCAAAACGTTTTGTGCGTATGGGTGGGATGTCCACTATGTAAATGATAGCGTATCGCCATTCGTCTTGTAGTCCGATGCGTTAGCATTTTATCAATTGGAACAAAATAAGATAAATATAAGGATGTTCTTGCCGACCGAGATTTTGATAGAGTTTTAATTGTTATGACCTATTACATAATCGAATGGTTCTTGATTGCTTTCCGGTTTAAATTACTTTTGTCATCATCATTAATGAAAGGCGTAATATATTGACGAACCACTTTGTGGCACGTGGCATATGTACCTGCCGATTGCCTCAATTCCTATTAAGAAAAGATTAATAGTCACTATCATCTCGTTATCCTTTTCCCAAGCATGTTGGGGTCTGGATCTGTCTGAACATCATAACCCAGTAGGTGGGTAACACGATACAATACCAGTCACAGTCACAGTATACGATATCAGTGGCCGATGGCAACATCAGTGGCCTAACTCAAGAACCTGCTACAAAACACCTAACTATGTATTACATAAATTACAACTTTGCTTATGCCCGGTTTCTGAAGATCCCAGTTATCTTTTCAATAGCTATGGCTTCAATAAAGGCTTCAAAAATAAATATTAGGCTACTGATTTTAGTCGTAACTAGTTATGTAACTAACGATAGCGTATTAAATGTGAAAATAAATGTTGCTGGCGTAACGCTATTAAATGCATCGCGATTCGCGTCTCAAGGACTTGGCTAGACGTCATAAAACTGCTACAATAAAACTTTTATTCAGAAATATTTATTAAAAAGTATGTAAGTTCATGAAGGGGGTCTGAGTTCAGGAGATAAGGGCAAGGGGGTTGTTAAAAATCAATTAAAATCGTGTGAAGTAATTTAAAGATATCCGCCTCTACCATTGACTGCGTCGCATTGCTTCATTCTTCGGCCACATAATAATAAGCGACAACAGCCTAACGGCTAAGGCGTCGGACGTGTGATCGAGAGATCGCAGGTTCGAACCCCACTCATTACCCTATTGCCGTGAACACACTTCAGACACAAGGATAGTTAGTTCAGTTGATCTAGTATTGGATTCTACCTAATTGCTAGTTCTCTTTATAAAAAAGTAGGTAGGTAAACAATGCGGAGAGCGGATGACAGCGAGGAGAAACTGGTCGTTGTTGGCGGAGTAGAAGACAAGAGAACCCGAGTCCGTTCGCTAACCAGATTTTCTGACCAAGTCAAAAATAAATCAACCACAAAGAAATTTCACCTGGCGGTGAGGGCGTTGATGGCCAGGGACCGGTGGAGGACCAGCATTTAAGCAGGAAAAGCCAGTGATCACAATCTTTAGTGATGACGATAAGAGAGAGAATTTTAAATTGCACCGTATTTTAACAGCAATTCAATATTTTTTTCTGAAATTTCAGAAATTCAAAAAATTCAACAAACCCTATTTGGATTTATTGAATTGGCATTATATGTGGCATATACAGAATACTTCGTACTAGCCATAACATCGATACGGAAGGAAAACCTAATTTACAAGGAAATCCTCACAGTGGTTAAAAGATCAACGAAAAGACGATTCATACGAGTATCGGATAGATATTGCTCACCACTCTATAAAGTCGCTTAATGATGTCAGTGTGCCAGATAAAAATCATCCCCCAAGTTAATGCTACATTCAATCTAGTGAGCACATCTACATATGATCGACACGAATATTACAGCGTAACTTGTGGAGCGCGCCGACAATAAAATATGGTGAACGATGGTTATGTTGAAAATGAGAAATATTATACCGAGACTTATTAATACTCTACCCTTAGAAATAAATAAATGTATTACATTTAAAAATATCAAATATAAACTTAAGCAATAACTATTGAATTTTTCTTGGACTGGAACTAGTAAATTTTTATTAGAATTGGATCCTTCGTTCCGTAGATTACCCCCTACATACAAAGTTACAAAGAAAGTTTACGTCTCTATAATATAATCTATATGTTATATAATAAATATAAATAAAAATGAATAGCCAAATATGTTGCTAAGAGCCAAACTCGAAAACGGGTCGAACAAATGAATAATTTGGCTAATTTATTTTTTCAGTTTCGTTCAGGCACGAGAAAGGTTTTGCGAAATAAAAACGTAAGTTTGTGAGGATGTATGTATGTTTGTTGCTCTTTCAGGCAAAAACTACTGAACGGATCTCAATGAAATTCGGTGAGTAGATAGTTGACATCCTGGAATAACACACAGGCTACTTTTAATCCCGGAACTCCCACGGGATCGGGATTAATGCGGGAAAAGCTTCCCACGCGAACGAAGGCGCGGGCAACATCAAGTATAATATTAATGAAAAACCTAAATATCACAGAGCACAACGTTATTTAAATTTAAATGTTTTACCTTTTTTATCTATTTAGATTTACCGTTATTTTCTCGCACGATCGAGTCTCTAGTTGCTTTCCGTGTGCCTAGAAATGTTACTAACACCAGTGAGTGTGAATCAGCTATTTTTTTAAGTACTAAAATATGGGTCGCTCGGAGCGGGCTCGACACCCCGGGACCCCGCTCATTCCCCGCAGTGGATCACGCGCATTGGTGATGCGCCGACATGGATAGAATTCACATTACCAGCAATCTTGTTAACTCCTCCAACTAAGCTAAATATGCTTGTCTGGAATGGTTTCACGACAATAGTGTAATGGGTGGGGTTCAAACCTGCGACCTCACGATCACACGTCCGACGCCTTAATCATTAGGCTATTGACGCTTATAACTTGCTTGCTTAATACTTGAACTTTTTAAGCAGAGTTATCATACGATAGGCATACCCAAAGATACCGGTCATTATAATAATAAAAAGTAAAAAAACTAAAACCCAACTACGACAAAAAAATCGATGCTAAAAAGGATGAAACAAGATTTTCAGGATGCTGAAATAAACAAGGCTACTGGAAAAACAAGAACAGAACAAAAATAAAAGTCGTAGTCACACGTCACGTTATTAATTGTTTTGTTACGCTTGATATCCTATATAACGTGTGACTACGGCTTTTATTTTTGTTCTGTTCTTGTTTTTCCAGTAGCCTTGTTTATTTCAGCATCCTGAAAATCTTGTTTCATCCTTTTTAGCATCGATTTTTTTGTCGTAGTTGAGTTTTAGTTTTTTTACTTTTTATTATTTAAACTATTGTGGTGTTAAATCACTGTGCTTCTATACTATTTACTTTATTTTTTATAAGTTCAAGTGAAGCCCTTTCAAATGATACCAAACACGGTATATCTATCTTACTTTTATTTTTTACACATGGCTTTTTGACCGCTAGAGGGCGCCACGTTAAATTTAAGCAATATTTTTGATAAGTACAAGTGAAGCCCTTTCAAATGATAACAAACACGGTGTATCTATCTTATTTTTATTTTTACATATGACTTTTTGTCCGCTAGAGGACGCCACGTCAAATTTAAGCAATATTTTTGATAAGTACAAGTGAAGCCCTTTCAAATGATACCAAACACGGTGTATCTATCTTATTTTTATTTTTTTACACATGATTTTTTGTCCACTAGAGGGCGCCACTTTAAATTTAAGCAATGTTTTGGAAATGTGCATGTGACGCCCTTTCAAATGATATCAAACACGATGTGTTTATCTTATTTTAATTTTTTAACACAACTCTTTTTGGGCCCTAGAGGGCGCCACATTGGGTTTTGTGACACGTCACGTAGCCTATGTTCAGCGGACGGTCAAGACGGTTCTAACGATACCTCATTTGTCGAGTTCCGATAAGCAGCTTTGGAGCTATGAGGGAACAGATGAACATACATACATACATACATACATAGCCTGTCAAAATCATAACCCTCCTTTGGCTTTGCCCTAGTCGGGTAAAAATAGCCTTTATCGTAACACAACATTCAATTTACAGTTGTACAAAATTGAATTCAATAACAAATTCATTAAAACTTTGAACTTCTATTCACAAAACATGCCATGTAATTTATTATATTCATTACAAATTGATTTATTAATTCATATTTACGATATGTAATTATAAACCGTACCGGTCATTAGGAGATTTTTAATGTGCAGCAAGAATAAAGTTGCTGAGAGAACCCCCCGAATTAAAAAGCAATTGGCCAGCCGAGCAGCCATCGATAACCAATCGAATTAATGAATTTATTTCAATTAACAATTTATTATTTAGTAGAAATTGCGCGGGGCTTCGCGCCCGTGCACTTCATCACGTTAAAATCATAACCCTCCTTCTAGTCCACGGGAGCAAAGTCCCAAGCGACTTGTAGTTATTGATATCTGGATCGAGGAAGAGCCAGGCTACCCTCAAAGCCGTCTCATCGCTCCACAATGTGATTTTCTTTATTATGAGGATCTTAGATTTTTTTCACGTATGAGCCCACTGTTGACCTCGATCTCACCTGATAGTAAGCGATACATGAGGTCTACGATGGAACGAGCGAGCCCAGAAGATGCCTAAATACTCTTGCTTTAAAGACTGAAAGGTCATAAGTGCCAGAGAACACAGAAGCCGGCATAGAGTTCCAGAGCTTGGCTGTGCGTACAATAAATGTGGAGGAGAAGCGCTTGGTACGACAAGACGGTATATCAACCAAGTGTGGGTGGTACCCAGCAGTGCGTCTGGTAGACCGGTAGTGAAAGGTTTAAAAAAGGGGAAAATATTTAGGTTTGGAATTATACGAACTAATATAGATATAATACCGCTGATTTCTAACACTTATGAATGTATAAGCTCCCAGCAGATATGACTATTACGGACTTAAAAAATGCTATGTAACTTTTTTTTATTAGCTGAATTTGTAAAAAACGGTTGATGCCAATTTACATCAGTTCAGCGAATTTACATTTTAATTAATTATACACCTAAACCTTCCTTGAATCACTCTGTACTCATCGATAATCTTCACGGTAGTTTTTGAGTTTATCGTTCGTCCAGACAGACAGACAAACGCGATAAAGGGGAGGTTTAGTTTAAATAAACTGATGAACTTAATAAATATTCTTATTTGCAAGGGCCACCTTGATGAATCGATACATATAAAATTGAAGTGTCTGTCTGTGAAGAATTAAAAATTACCGTTTTCTCAAATGCTTATTTACACAAAATTGAAACACATTTTTTTTAATTGGTCTGTCATTCTGTTTGTCCGGGCTAATCTCTAGGATGGCTAAACCTATTTTAATGAGACTTACACTGGAAGATAGAGTAATCATTAATAATTTTTTTCAAAACTAAGATTGTTAGCAATGTGGGTAGAACTCACATTACTAGCAATCCTCTTAACCCCTCCAACTAAGCTAAATATGCTTGTGTGTGGAGTGGGTTCACAGTAATGGTGTAATGGGTGGGGTTCGAACCTGCGACCTCTATCACACGAGTCAGACACCTTATCCATTAGGCTATTGACGCTTCATTTATTATGTATTAATCATGTTAATTTAAATTTATGTAAATTTATTATGTATATTTATTATGTATATTATGTATTTGTAGTATACAAAATAGCATTTTGTTGTTGTAGGGCAACATTATATATTATTTTCCCCGGAATTCCCACGGGATCAGGATTTACGCGGGAAAACCATCCACGCGTATGAATCATAATATTTATTTATTATTGATTATTATTAATTAATTATTATTTAAGAACTATTATTACTTTTTTATTTATATATTATAACAAAGAGGACAAAATCTTCGAAAACTCTATTTTCATTATGATCATTATTTGTGACTGAATTCTATAAAAGCAAGAGAGACAGATTAATTCCTGAAGCCTAACTTAGATCGTAAATATTTTTTGAAATCTTTATCTTACTAATCTTCTTTCTTACTAATATTATAATTATGCGAAAGTTTGTGAGGATGGATGGATGTTTGTTAGTCTTTCACGCAAAAACTACTGAACGGGTCTGAATGATATTTGGTAAGTAGATAGTTGTCATTCTGGAATAACACAGGCTACTTTTTATCCCGTAATTCCCACGGGATCGGGATTTATGCGGGAATAGGGGAGGAGAGTTGTGACAATGTTTACTTTATGGGCCATATCTCTCTCAAGAAACATTCCACAGTTACGATGACCCATATGAATTAATTTAGCGCCATTTTTTCTGTTTTCAATACAATCACCAAAATTAATTAAAGTGTAATGGTTTCTGAGAAAATCAACAAAATCAAAGACCACTCCCTCCTAGGTCTCCCCTACCCTCACACGCGAACGAAGTCGTGGACAAAAGCCAGTAATTTATATCGTCATCATAACGATATCATCAGTTAGCCAGTTCAAAATATCTGTGACTAGCGTACGGGATGCTAGCATTTTCCTCATATTCGCAATAAGGATAACTTATGATTACTTCGAACTCGTTTCCAGTGTGAACTTCATTTGTGGACCGAATTGATATATTTTGGTTTTTAACGCGGTAAACAGGAGCTGTTGGCTAAAAAATAAAACTACGCACTAAGCTGGTGAATGAGGCGCCGTTTACGCGCGCACTGCGTACCCTCAACATTATAGCAGAAGCCAAAGACTTATTTTGTTGTACTCTGTATGAGATCATAGTGAGAGCTCTCTATGAGATATTATTATGGTCCTGTTGTGGCGTGAGCATGGATATTGTAACTAGTAACAAAAGTAAAAGTATCGAAAGGTGTTTGTTACTTTTGCATTGTTCTTAAATATAAAAGTTGACTACATTATCGCGTTAGGTAATTTAATTTTTAGGTAACTATTTTAATTTTTATATTTTTTAAATTTTAATGAATCAAATTAATTTATAATAATAATAAAATAATTTTAATCTAATCTATGGACTGTGTCCGAAAATAAATGTTTTTTTTTTATAAACCTGTGAAGATAATTGTATGATAATAAATAAATAAATAAAAGCCGCACGGGACGGAACAACGCTCGCCGAGATTGGTCCGTGGTTGGGCTAATGTTAAGATCTCAATACATCGAGATTCCACCGTCCCGTAAAGCCGTAATAACCGACTGTCTTTTGTACATCATTGACAGTCGCATCGGTTAGTGCCTTTTCACATGTACCGGTTGCCGGGTAGCCGGCGCCGACTGTCCGGTAACACATTCAGCTTTCACACGATCCGATTATGTATTATTAGGACGATAAGTACGAGAGTATGAGAATAAACATGCGCGTGCTCTCGCTGTGGGCGAGTGGCCGCCGGCCGGTGCATCTGAAAGCATGCTGCGTGTTTCATACAGTACTACTATGCGTCCGGCCGCCGGCTAGCCGGCAGGCGCCAACCGGACGCACAGTGGTGGATCCGGTGAGCACCCGGCGACCGCTTGCCGGCCAAATTACGCCGGTACTTGTGAAAGGTAATGTACATGACCATACACTTCGCCACCGGGTTGCCGGCGCCGGCTACACGGCAACCGGTACATGTAAAAAGACACTTGTCATAAGTCAATAAATTTGACACCTATCTTGCCAAGGAGTACCATGCTACCCAGCTACTACTAAAACTGAATGCTGACTCCGAAATTGTTGGGAAAACACTAACCAGATTATGATGAATGCAGGGTAAGCAATGAATATCAAACAAATTACCTGATGGGCGGGGCGATAGTAGCCCAAATATTTGGATTTCTAGTTTGGTACCCAAATGCATTGACTACACAGCGTGATCCAGCAAGGAAGGGGCTAAAGCCAACATTGGCTCTGGCAATGTTGGCTTACATAAATTGAGACATTCACCAATGCTTTAAATGTGGATGCATAAAGGATTTTAAGCCAAAGCTTGCAAAACAAACTAAAACCCAAACTAAACTACTTACGTCGCCATCAATAAATTGTCGATGATTTAAATGAGGCAATAAAGTAAAGGTGGAAGACACTATCTGCTACTTTATGGTCGATTTAATTATGAACTTGTAACTCTCAGAGAAGCCAATCTGTCGCAATTTATGCGCTATTGACCTTTGCACTGACCGTATCAGTGTTTATATACAATGCAGAAATAATTCCTAATGATAATTACGATGGTTTCAATTGTGAACAATAAACTTGGTAATCGTTTGTAACGATTCCTTCGCTACACCTGTTTATAACAGTACTGAAATAACAGTGACTCAACAAAGTCACAACTTGAGATTATTTTTTGTCTCCTTCTTTTCATAGACTTTTGACAGGCGTTACGGGTATGCGGAAACTAAAAAATCTAACAGCTATCTTTTTGTTATTGATAATAGGCTCGCGTTTGACCACCATCTCACCTGATGGTAAGTGATGATGTGGTCGAAAATGGAGTACGCTTACCTAGCAGTAACCTATTCACTCTTGACTTTAAGACCTCCAGGTTATACTTATCGGGAAACAGAATCCGGCACGGAATTGGCAAGACAGGGAATGTCTTGTCAAAGGGTGTCGTCGTGTTACCCAGATATTGGATTGAAGATAGGGTTGCCATTCGTCCGGGTTTTCCCGAATTTGTCTTAGTTTGGAGAGCGTCCGGGGGCGTGGGGGGGGGGATTTTCCCAATAAGCGTCCAGGTAAAACCCGGACACATTGGTCTAACGGGTACCAAAAAGCACGATCTCTTTTATTATTTTCTTATGGTATTTCATCTCATTGGTTATGTTACGTTATAACATTAATTAAATGAAAAGGAAGAGACTGTTATTAAAAAAGTTCTAAAGCTCTACAATGTTATCACTTTATCAGTAAATAGAAACCATAATTAAACATCGTTGTTTTTAGTTTCCAGTTCAAAAATGTATTTTTCTACGGTGTCCGGAGAAAAACTGTGATTTTACCCAAATGTCCGGGGTTTATAAGTCTTTGTCTGGGGCCGGCAAATTTGGTGATGGCAGCCCTAATTGAAGAGTTCAGGTTGCTCCGCTGCATCCGGTTAGGACGGAAACCGACCCCAACATATGTAGTTATGAGGATATTTATGTGTTGATGTAGATACTTTGTGAAGAATCGCGAATGTTTTCAAAAAGGGGAGACAAAATTTCCGATGACGAAATCTGTTCCTCCCGTACGACATTCGCATGGTATTGAATGTTGTTTTTCGGCAGTAGGCTATTGCCAGCCGGGGTTGCAGGAATGTTCTAACGAGATACCGCGGCCCCGGAATACAAGGGCAGCTGAAGGAACAGGGTGGGGTTTTAGTCAGTAGAAGTCTGACACTCCCTTCCGCTCCACCCAGGTCGGGAGAAGACATTCGATGATTTTCTCACACACAAAAAAAGCCTTAAAGTGCCTTATACCTTGTCATCTAAAGATAAAAAAATGTCAGTACAACTAAGTACTAACCCAGTAGATTAAGTACGTCTCAATAAAATCTTAACAATGAAAGAGAAATCACTAAATAAAGAATCTTCGACCAAAGCTTCGAAAACGAGCAAAAGTACTGGCCGGCAAGACGCCTACGCTCGTCTACTACATGACGTCAGCAGATACAGAGCTCCAGACGAACCCGTCTGTATGTACGTCACACACTCCCGATGACGTCAAAGGAGCTCGCTCAACACCCCGGCCCTTATTGATCCGCGAATATGAAGCTAAGAATATCTGTAATTAAATGTAAGTACTGCAGTGCTAGTAGACATTCCATGTCTAGAAAAAAGTTGTCTGGTGTTAATTAATTCTGAAGTTAATTTATAGCAGAATATCGTCAAGGAGCGGCTGGAGCCATATTTAAATTTAAATTATTTTACTTCATTAATGATATAAGAATTTTGAACGCTTGGAAATGAGAGGACAAGCTTTCCTTTGATAGAGACGCGTTAAAAAATCATTAACAACTAGCATTTGCCCGCTACTTCGTTCGAATGAGAGGTTTTTCTCGCGTAAGTTCCGGGATGTCAACTATCTACTTACCAAATTTCATTGATATCCGTTCCGTAATTTTGCGTGAAAGAGCAACAAACATACATACATACTCACAAACTTTCGCATTAATAATATTAGTTAATTAATAAACAATAGTGGGTTCATAAACACCAATATTGATTATGATTATACGTATACAAAACTTAATACACACATAATCAGCCTATAATTTTCCCACTCCATAATCCGTCACGTGGGCAAAATGGATGCCGCATGTATCCAGATTTTTATCCTAAGACGAAATTCGTTTCCTCAATGTTTACCTTCAGTTTTGACAGCAGCGATGATGAGGACAATAATTTATACATCGATGGTTCAGTGGATTATTATAATGATAAAGTTTTAATCAATAAGATTCTGAGTCTGTGTTTCCCGATAGCTATCACGTAGGGGTCTTTAGGTCAGAGTGAATAGGTTACTTCTAGGTAAGTGTGCTCCATCTTCGACCACATCATCACTTACCTACTTACTTACTTACTTATGGTGAAATGGTGGTCAAACGCGAGCCTATTATCAAAAATAATAAAAAAGATACAATATATGACTAAGATAAAAATAAAATTAATGACAAGGTAAACACAGATTAAAGTTCACTATCGACGTTTCTCTGTTAACAAAAACTACTTCTTCAATGGCTTTGAAATTATACAAACAGTGACAGCAAATTATCTAGAAGTGGGACATTCGCTTTTGGATAAATTACTATACGTATATACTTTTAACAATGCTTACAATTTAGAGCTAACTTTGTGAGGGACTGGTGCCTGATGCAGGTTTGCACAACAACCTGTATTACAGGTCACCAGGACCCTCCCGCGGCTAGTATGCTACAAAAAGTTTAACATTTTGCAGCGAACACAAGTCGAAAATAAGTTTAAAAAAGACAAAATTTAAAAACTAAATCTTAAACAAACTATCTTAAATACTTAATATATAAAAAAGACAATATGTATTTTAAGTATATTAATTCCAGGATGTAAGTGTGAATGCTTAGTTAATGTGTGATGAACTGTAAATGTATGTGTGTGTGTGGGTGTGCCAGAGTAGAGCATGGATACCGGTTTTCGATAATATCGAAAAACCGGAATATCGGACCATAAATCCGATATCGAAAAAAGCGATATTGGATTTCAAATATCGGTTTTTCGATATTTTATATGAAACAAAAAACCAAACGCAATAGAATCTTTCTTACTTATTTCATTGAATTTAATTAATGTAAATAATACCTATCGGTTAATTATAATAATATGTATGCTACAGTGTAATTTATAAATGATTATTTCCATATAAAAGAGTATAACACTTAGGCGCGGCATCATGTACATACATGCAACAAAATAAGATCGTATCTCAAAGACAATACGTTGAATGCCCTCTGCTACTTTTTTGTGTTTTATTACTGATGAGCCCAGAAGTTCACCGTTCACTCTTGCTTTGAAGGCAGACGGGTCATATGTAGAAGGGAACACAGCAGCCTGCAGAGTTCCATACCTAGGCCGTGCGCACAATAAATGTAGAGGAGAATCGCTTAGTACAACAAGACGGTATGTTGAACAAGTGATACGTCTGGTAGAGCGTTAGTATAAGGTAGATGGAGGAATCGGGTCGTGGTCCTGCGCACACTCTCCGAAGTACAATTTGTGGAAGACCGACAGGCGAACAACGTTTTGTCGATGAGCCAGGCTGTGATGCTTGTCTGCTAACACTGCATCGCCTATGAGTCTTTTAGCTCTGCGTTATCCGAGTCAAGTGCAGCAAGCTGTTATTTTGCTGAGCCATCCAACAAGTGACTGCAGTACTCCATACAAGAACAGACCTGTGCTTTATACAAATTTAAAAGCTGTACAGGTGTGAAGTATCGCCTCACCTTGTGAAGGATTTCCAGCTTTTTGGCTGCAGTCAAAGCTTTTGACTCAATGATTGAGCCGAAGTTTAAGTTAGCCGTCAACTCCATGTCCAAAAGCTCCAGGCGGTCGGTAACTGATAGGTATAGATGCACCTCGGAAAGTAGGAGATAATTTAAATTGGCTCCTTTAGCAGTGAAAAGATAAACCTGTGTTTTCAAAGCATTGAATTTAACCAGATTGCCGGTTTAAATTCATTCACTCCAACATGGCCTTTCTAACATAGTCTGTTTCATCCCTGCTAGTTCTAGCACTGGATAAGTATACCTTTAAGTCTGTTTTATCATCCGCGTATCCAAGAACTGGAGCAGGTCCTTGATATGCAGCAAAAACAATCGCAAAGAGAACAGACCTCTTAAGAATACCGCATTGACATTGACAGCCATAAGATCCGATGAGCAGCCATAGATGACCGCTCGGATTGACCGCTCACTTAAGAAGTCAGAAATCCAGTTGCAGAAGCCAGCAGGGACGCCAAATGCAGGAAGATTGCTCAGTACACTAGCGTGTCAGACCGTGTCAAAGGTCTTTAAGATATTGAGGGACTCCACAAGAGCATTGCCGTGTTTCTTAATGGCCTCGCCCCAGCAGTGCGTAAAAAGAGACTAAGGAGCTCATTGTCTTCAAGGTATGCTAGCAGCTTATTATTTAGTATCCTCTCCATCACTTTGCAGATTCTGGAGGTTTTTTGGGTACTGGTTGCACATCCTGGTTGCTTCCAGGACACTGGCACCACTCTAATTTTAAGAGTGTGATACAGGTGACAACTCCAGAGCACAACTTTTTAAGACTCGAGCAGGTATTCCATCCGGCCCGCTGGCTTTGTTCACATCTAGTCTGCAAAGGGCTTTATGGACCTCTTAAATGTGAATTTCTAAAACTGAAGTTCCATATTTCAGCAATAGCGATCTCGTGAATTGTCGTAGTCTTCGTCTTTAAAGCCATAAGATGAATCTTCCTCCAATTGAATATCCAGTTCTTTGCGTTTATCGTAATATTTACTTATACATATATTTTTGTTACTCAATTACTTATTTTAACTTGTGTTGATTAGTATGTTACGAAATTGATATTTTTTGTGTATCATACTTTTAAATTCGAATTGATGTAAGATTGCAATTAAATATTTTTAATAATAAATGACGATGATTTTATATTTCCATAGCACACTTTGATACAGTCTCTAAATTCTAGTATTTGGACCCTTACAGCTTTAAAACGTATTTGATAATTTATTTCCATAATATCAGAAATATATCGAAATACCGGAATACCGATATAAAAAAATTGAATATCGAAACAAAACCGGTATTGGGAAAAGGTTCCAATATTCCATGCTCTATGTCAGAGTATAAGTTTAAAATGTATGCAAGTTTATAATAGGAATGAGGAATGGATTACGACCCATTCCCTGTCATAGAGGAGGCCTGTTCCCAACAGTAGCAACGTTATAGGCTGAATTATTTATACTAGCAGTTCGCTCCGTGGACTTATCACTATAAAAACATAACCCTCCTTTTGCAATCAGGCGATTCTATCGGTTACATTTCGGGGAGTCTGCGATGGAATTGCACAGTCTAATTCCACCAAGCCCGTTCCATCATCGGACTACAAGACAAACCACGTCGCGCCATCGTTACATGGTGGACATCCCACCCATACGCATAAAACGTTTTGGGAATTGTTTCCTAGTGCGTACAGCTGAGGAGTGGAATTCTCTGCCGGAGTCTGTTTCCTGATAGCTATAACCTGGGAGTCTTTAAGTCAAGAGTGAATAGGTTGCTTCTAGGCAAGCGTGCTTCTTCTTCGACCACATCATCGCTTAACATCAGGTGAGATGGTGGTCAAACGCAAGCCTATCAACTATGTATAAAAAAAAAGTAATTAAAAAAATTAAAAAAACCCGACTGCAAGCTTATACTAAAACTAACTGAAAAGCTAATAAAAACAAGCCCATTTTAAATTAAATAAAAGTTGGAAGCAGGCGGGGCCCATAGCATTATTATAGTTTCAAACTTTTCAGTTAGTTTTAGTATAAGTTTGCAGTCGGGTTTTTAATTTTTTTAATTACTTTTTTTTTCCAGCTTTTTAGTTTACAGATGTGAAAGTTTTCGCAGACGATTTAGTTCTTTATACGTGTTTTTACGATTTGTCACTTTGAATTACTTTTAACCATATAAGTTGTGTATATATTTTTGTAATCACCTTTTAAAACCCTTTATTTTGATACCCCACTCGATAGGTCTTGAGAAAAAAAACTTTTTTGAAGGCATAATATGGCGCCAAAAATCCGCCATTTTGGTTTTTTTTATTTTGATATACCCAGTGTCACTCTCACAGTCAATACGAATCTAACGATACCTCTCAATCTAAAATCCGTCGAGCCGTTCAGGCCACAGAGCGTGCCAAACAATTATACAAATATACATACGAGGGGTGATCCAAAAGTAATGATAATCGGATATTTCCAGTTCTCAGTAAATCCAAAAATAAAAAAAATTTATAGCTTGTTTACCCACTAAGTCACCATGAAAAAATCATATAAATAGACCACGATTCCAGGGAGTTGCATTCATTTGAATACAAACCGTCGAAGTTGAAACATAAAAATGGAAAAAAACGAAATTAGAGCTGTGATCAAGTCACATTTGGCGACTTGGTGGAAGCATTGGGGGACTCTGTTCCTCCATATTCTGCAGTTGCACGATGGGCCAAGGAGTTTAGCCTGGGCATGAACATCGCGAGGGACGCCCATCTACGTCTCTCACTGAAGAGAACGTTAAAAAAGTCGAAGGTATTGTAATGGCAGATCGAAGAGTGACCATCAGGCATATAGCTGAGGTTTCAGGGATCTCATATGGCTGCATTCAAAGAATGCTTACGAACGAATTGCAAATGAAAAAGGTATCTGCGCGTTGGGTACCGAGAATGTTAACCGAAGAGCAAAAGAAGAAACGAGTCGACATTTCGAGGACGAATCTCGAATAGTTCCAAGCAGATAAGGAAAATTTTTTGTCACGTTTTGTGACCATGAATGAAACCTGGATTCACCATTTTGATCCTGAAAGCAAGCAACAATCGATGACGTGAAACGAGCCTCCTCACCGACGCCGAAGAAATTCAAGGTGTCAAGTTCGGCGGGGAAGGTTATGGCATCCGTTTTTTGGGACGCTAAAGGAATCATTATGGTGGAATACTTGCAAAAGGGAGCCACTATAACAGGCTCTTACTACGCAGACCAAATAAGAAGATTGCGGGAGGCTATCAAGGAAAAAACACGCGGCAAATTGCGAGCTGGAGTGTTGTTTCAGCAAGACCACGCACCCTCTCACAAAGCCGCAGTTGCGATGGCCGCCATTCAAGAAACGGGTTTCGAATTGCTCGAACACCCCCCCTATTCGTCAGATCTAGTCCCCAGTGACTTCTACCTCTTTTCTCGGCTCAAGGAATACCTCCGAGGTCGAAAATTTGAAGACGATAGTGAAGTGATGGCTGCTGTTAAGGCGTTTTGGGAGAGTCAAGACAAAGATTTTTTTTCCAAGGGAATCCTAGGTTTAGAAAAAAGATGGACTAAGTGTATTGATTTGTTAGGAGACTACGTTTAAAAATAAATTATTTTTTAAATCATAATTACCGTGTTTTATTATGATTATCATTACTTTTGGATCACCCCTAGTACATACTCTCGAAAAACATAACCCTCCTTCTGGCGCAGTCGGGTAAAAAACAGGCAAACAGTAGCATATATAACCTACATAAGTAGTAGAGCAGCCTATACCTATAAGTTCTAATGATACTGTTAGGCCGTGCGCGCACTGCCTTGCGGTGGCCGCAATTCCGGTAGTTCTACCGCACCGCAAAATTTGTGAAGTATGGAGTGTCATAGAAGTGCGCGCACGGCCTTAGTGACCATGTTAGCTTAAAAACATATAAACTACATACCAAATTTCATTAAAGTTTTCTGTAAAAGATCGCTTTTAGCGATAAGACCGCCCATTGTAACACCCTTTGTAGTTTTTAAGTCCTCATTTAATTCTGTTATGGTGTACAAGAAAGAGTATATCGTCGCCTTAGAGTGAAAACCTCGGGAGTACATTTTTGTCCATTTTTTTTTGCGTTTCCAGAAAGCAATCCTAGCAACGCACATCCTGATCTTACTAATAATTATGTTCATTCGATACTCGAAACGCTATCTATGAAAGTAAGTGAGAACCTCGTAAACACTCGCATCGCATCGTCAGTTTAGCGTAATCAGGCCATGGATTATGCATTTCTGAACTGTTCGATATTATGTAGGTATAATATTTTTCATATTATACATAATATCGAACAGTTCTGGATATAAAACGGGTTAAATTTACATATAAATTAATAAAAAAAAAAACATAAAAGAAACCGTACAAAAATTTTATGACGCGCAGATTCTTCTCCCTTCCTTTTTCACTTACGAGGTTTACCCATTACCCATAGTTTCTTTCGAAGATTTTAGATTAGCGAGTTGAAACAACAAACAAACAAACTTTTCCGCTTTATATTATTAGTATAGTTATTATTGTTTTCAACGATCTTTATAGTTCTACCGTCGTCCGGTGAAAAAAATAAACCAAGCGTAGGAGGGTACCAACTAATACTCTCATTAAACAGGAAATATTGCCTACAATAAGATAGAGGGCATAATAAGAACGACGCCAGAGATAGACATCCTAAGAAAAGTCTGACAAACAAGAGGAAAACGAAAATAACAAGACAAGACGGAGAGACAATTAAATGGCATAGGTTAAAACACTCTACTGAGTGCATCGATTTTTCCTCAAAACAGGTTACAATAAAAGTCAACCAGAAACTAAAATAAATTGACGAATAAAATAAAGTTCAGTTATTTATAGGAAAGCGTGAAGGTCTCGTAAGCCAAGTTCAAGTTACACGGCTAAATGTTAAAGGAAGTTTAGTTAAAATATTAACATCGAATTTACGAATGGACGAACTTGGCGAATATAAACTGGTTCTCATATGCGGCTGTGTGTGATTATTAATTATTATTGCGATTATTAAAGTTTTGAGAACTTAGCCACAGATTTATTGCCGGAGAAAGGCAAGCAGTCATTGTAAGAGAAGACGGGATTTTTGCTCCGTTTATAATTGTGCCCGGGGTAACATCTTTTTTCTGGTGGTAAAACTCAAATGACTCCTCCTCCCTTTGGGTGGAGCGGAAGGGAGTGTCAGACTTCTACTGACTAAATACTCACTCTGTTCCTTCAGTTGCCCTTGAGGTCCGGGACTGCGGTATCTCGTTAGCACTTTTCCGCAGCCCCGACAGGCAATGACCCTATAGCTCGAAAACTTTGGTAATATCAGATACCGCCAGCCAAATGTTGTATAATTAATTACAATTTTCGAGACTTCGGAAGAAACTACCAATTTATTGAACAATAGTAAGGAAATGTCTGTTGCCTGATAATGGTCTCTAACCAACGCATTACGGTAAATGCATTTGATTAGGTACCTACTTTAAACTACTTATATGCAAGTTCATTCAAGCCATAACGGAGGTGGTACAGGACCATTTTCCTAAAAATCTACTTACACGAGAAATAATATAATGGGTACCTCATATGATATTCTCTTGTGGGCTCGCCAACTTACCAAGACAAGCGTCAATAGCCTAACGCACTTGTTACTATACTCTTTGGCCTAATGGCTATCCCTGCTCGCCGTCTATAGGCCCGCGTCTGCGGTGGCCGGAGATCGGCTCACGATCCCCGACACATGAATTCACATTACTATAGTTATCGCCAAATAACTTGGCAAGAGTCGTTCAATGCGCAGAAGTCGATTTTTAGGTGTTAGCAGTTGTCAGCGGGAGTTATTATTTTAAATTGTGTGTTTGCTACGTTAATTACAATGCCAGGACCAAATACCGTTTTACGCAGACTATTAAAACCTCAGAAAGAACAGTTAGACACTATAGTTAAGGAAGGTTGAAATTCCGAATTCGTCACTGTCTTTAGGACACCGGAAAAAAAAGAAGAATAAAAGGGGTAGCAGTTTTATTAACTAATTGTGACGACGAGAACATAATATTTTAAATATTTTTTTTCACTTTTAAATGTATTTAAGTATTATATGTATTTTATTTATAATACCGAATTAACGAATGAATTCCTCTTCTTTCTTTAACATTCTTCTGAACAGATATGATTAAAAATAAATGATAGCAATAACCATAGAATTATGGCAAGAAGAGACCACTTGTTTCTTCCACTAAGTGCACGATGCGCGAACTTACCCCCATTACGCCAAAACCTTGCCAGCTTACGTGACGAGGTCTATACCAATCTTGTCAACCCTTCCAACTAAACTAAATATGCGTGTCTAAAGTGGGTTCACGGCAATAGTGCAAAGGGAGCGTTTAGAACCCGCGACCTCTCGATCACAAGTCCGACAACTTTGCTATGAGGCTATTGATGCTTTATGATTTTGAGATTGCCAGTAATGTAAATTCTACTCACATTAATAGTCCTCTTTTAAAAAAATAAAACAAATATGCTGTAAGAAAGATAATATAATTAACTGATTTAGAAACTGCGCGCTTGGTCTGTTTTAGTTACATTCACAGCATAAGTGTCGAATACCACTTTTCTGTTGGTCTATTGACATTGAATCCATGGTTATTTAGCAAAAAAAAAAGATTCAATTAATCATCGAATGTTTTTTAAGAAGTTTAGAGAACTGTATAAAAATATAAGAGAGACTGGTCGAGCAAAAGCTCCTGAGCCTTCAACATCGGCGACGTGTTGCAAGCCTATCAGTTTTCTATCGATTACATTTCGGGGAGTGAGCGATGGAATTGCGCAATCAAATTCCACCAAGCCTGTTACATGGCCGCCATCCCACCCATATGCACAAAACGTTTTGGGAATACTTTCAAGTAGTCAAGAGTGAATTGATTACTTCTAGGTAAGCGTGCTTCATCTTCGACCATATCATTGCTTACTATAAGATGACATGGCGGTCCTAACATTACAGTCACTTTATTAATTTACAATCTTTATATTTTTAACAAAAATGTTAACATTCTGAAGTGTTTTTTAACGTACTAATTGAAATAAACGATCTTTTTTGACGAGTTATCTGTTGGGGTTATCTCTTAGCAGCTTCTATAATACCTAAGTGTTTTATCGTCAAGTCGAATGTTCGTGTTGAGAATTAGAGAGAATTTATTAAATTTATTATATATACATATATGGTTGACTGGTAGAGAATACCTATGGCATTAAGTCCGCCTTTGTACATTTTGTGTTGCATAAAGTTTTAATAAATAAATAAATAAATCTACCTACGATATCTTGTCAATCTATACTAATATTATAAAGCGGAAAAGTTTGTTTGTTAGCTTGAACGCGCTAATCTTCGAAGTACAGGGTGGATTTGGATGAAATTTGGTATGGAAGTAGCTTGAAGCTTGAGGAAGGTTATAGGCTACTTTAAACGCGACTGCAAAAAATGAGAGTTATGTTTTTACCGTGATAGAATCCACGGGAGCGAAGCCCCGCGTGAGTAGTTACTAGTGGAATATAAAATATCATTAAGTAATAAGTACACATTTAGCAGATGTAGGTACAACAATACGAAATATATTTCATAGCCAGGATGTTAAATTATAATAATACAATGTTTCATCGTAATCGAACCGGTAGTTTTTGCGTGATAATTGAACAAAAAGACGAGAAACATAATTTTTAAATTACATTTTTGGGTTCGGTATCGATTTAGTAACAGCCCTGATATTTATTTTTGATTTATTATGTGTAGATGAATCGCTTAAGCAATCGTTAAAGTTATAGCAGTTAGTAGCAAGAAATGAATGAAAATTTTAATATTAGCGTCTGTTTGAATAGCCACATTATAACTAAGTACGTAACTCCCACTACACAGGCCACCTCTCTAATAATAATATAATATGGCAGTAATGTGACAGGCACTTTACTTTGTACAATTTATATCTCGGTTTGAACCCACAACCTGCAAAACGCAAGTCGGGCACATAAAACCTGGTAAGAAGGGTGTTATGGAGGTTTTATTTATAACTTATGTCTTTCAAGCATTCATGATGTCACGCATGTAACTAAAAGAGTGATGGGTTTTGAATGTTGATAGATGGAGAGGTATAAGGCCAAAGAAAAGATGGTGTGAGGAATTATATGAAAGAAAGAAAGAAAAGAAGAAGAAAACGTGTAGCGCCGACCACAAGTAACTGGTATAAGGGCAAGATGACGGCTTAGATGTCTTTCGCGACCAATTGTTTTCTCAGGCTAATTTGATAGCGGTATATTACACCATGCCCTTAAGTGAAGGCAATAAAATACAGCAGTGCATGAGCAAGCGATTGTGCTATAAAATAGCCCTTATTACAATGCAGAGTGAATGCTATGACTCTTGCTGCATACAAATGTCACATTACTAGTTTTATTCACAATTTCGAATTTATAAGCGAGCACATTGTATGCTTGTAGGATAAGTTATAATTTTAGCCTACCGCTATTATTTTGTTAAATGCAGCAAGGGGATTTATGGCATGGCAAACTTGCCAATAACGTTTTTTTTTTTTTTTATTGATAATACGTCAAACGCGAGCCGCGTTTGACCACCATCTCACCTGATGGTAAGCGATGATGTGGTCGAAGATGGAGCACGCTTGCCTAGAAGAAACCTATTCACTCTTGACTGAATTGGTCATTGGTTCCGGCTGCCAATTGTAAATCTTTGACATTGTCAGAACCCAGAAAAACTGACATCTGTCTTGACAAGGGATATTGTGTTACCCAGTTTCTGGGTTGTAGAGGTCAGATAGGCAGGCGTTCCAGTAAAGCACTAGTACTCAGCGGCTTCCGATTAGACTAGAAGCCAGAACAGTGGGGAAAAAGACTAAGCAGATCTGAAGTTTCTGGCACACGCATAAGAAGCTCCTACCGGAGTTGCGGAATTGTTTAAGAGTTACCGCTTCCTCGGAACACGAAGGGCAAATGACGGACCACGGATGGGTTTAGTCCGTAAAAGTCTGACACATCCTCGGGCGAAGATCAAAGGCGTAAGACGCTGTGAGTGGATGTTACGATTATGTCGTTGTGTTTCAAAGAGGTAACCAAACCTTTCTATGTCGGCTCGCGTTTACAGTAGGTAGATTAGTTTGACCTGAGCCAACAACACAAATGAGTCACTGATTGTCTGCTACATAACAGATTATGTGAAGTGATATTAAATAAAACTGAAGTGTCTACCTGTGGTTTCAAAATAACAGTGTTTTATCAAGTGCTTAAAATTATTTACAAGTTACTAAAACAAAAACAAACTTGTTTTAATTATTGTCTGTCTTTCTGTTTGTCCGGACTATCTCTGGAATAGACGAACCGATTTTGATGGGACTTTCACTGGAAGATAGTGGATTTTGTCTAAACATTTCAACGGGATTGGGGATACGAACGAAGTCACACGCAATTACTTAAAGGGTAACTACTATGATCAGAAATCGTCGTACCTACTAAGCCAGTGATCGTTAGGATATAAAGGAATGTAATGAACACAAACCATCTCGAAGCAGATTCCATGTTTACGACAACAACCTGAGTTCAATAACAAAGACACTTCAATGTGAAAAATTAACCAAGTCACTTTAGTAACATAAATGTAATTAAGTAAATAAAAGTACTACTAGGTAAAGTGAATTATAGGTAAATTAATCAACCAGGTTGACAGTTTGTAAATATGAGCTAAAAAAACTCAATACAAAATTTATTTTTAGCAAGACACAGTTAGACACTTAGGGTGTAATAAGTTAGTATTTCAGGGTTCAAATGAAACTAGGGGTTGTTCCCTCTGAATAATTTAAAATACCCTTGAAATTATTTATTTATTTGAGTGAGGTAGCATGGTAAGTAATGTCTTTCTATAGCCCTATTTTTAACAAGCACAAAGGGTGTTCCTAAAAGTTTTAGTAGGTCTAAGTTTAACAGTTATATAAATTTTATAAAATCAAATATTTTATCAAACATCCAAAATAAAAATATTTTCAACCGACGACAAAAAAAGGAGGTTATCAATTCGACGCGTATATATATATTTTTTTTTTAATGTATGATCATCGAGTACTCGAAGACGGCTGAACCGATTTGGAAAATTCTTTTTTTGTTTGAAAGGGTATACTTCGAAATTGGTACCATTTGTCACCAAGTCAGGATCTGATGATGGGATCTTGGAGAAATCGAGGGAACTCTTCAAATATTATAGGCACACCTATGGCGTTTTGGGTATTTCTTATAGTAACTTGTGCAGTTGCTCTCAAAAAGTACCATTTGGGGAAGTGGAACTGATGATGAAGAGCACAGATGGCCGCCGAAACTACTCAATAATAAGTATTTCGTGTATTGCGATTCGATTACTTGAATATGGATATTAAGCAGTTTTTTTATAGTTGATAGGCTTGCGTTTGTCCATAATCTCACCTGATGAAAGAATATGTTTTGTCATGTTTATTAAACAGAAAAATTGTCGAATTGTCACTTTTTGACATATTTGTCCTCCATGTTCTTCCATGATTTCCTGTTTTGGAAAGAATCTGGCAAGAAACTCCATGGCTACTCCATAGAACAACCAATTTCAAACCATGCACTAGCTTATGTTTTATAAGTGAAATAAAATATTTTGAGTTTAAGTTTACATTTATTACATTTGTTACTATTTAGCTAATAAATTGTAAATCCGTAATTGGCTATAACATAAGATATAAGATACTGTAAAAACTTTGTTTAAGAGCTGTGGATTTTGTCATAAATAAATAAGTAGCTACTTAGATAAATAAAAAAATAAAACAATACAGTTAAACCGAAATTGACAAACTATAAAACTAAACATACCTAAATGCAGTTCTAGCATTCTTTTTATCTCCTCAAACTTGTGCAGAACCATCTTTTACTATTTGGTGGTTCCTGCCTCTTCTTGGCGCGTTCACAATAAATTAAATTAAGTCTTGACTATGTTATCACTCTGTGTTCACAGGCCAGCGTTTAAAAATTAACTGCCATTACTACTTTACTACATAGTTAGGTCAAATGACCACAAAAGATAACAGATCACTCACAAATACTATGCTATGAAAGAAATCCCAATTTGCAGTAAATAGTTGTTGATGTGTGTGTGTGTGTTGAGCACATGTTTAAGAATCTTAATATTTGTACCAAGTTGAGAGTTTATCTTCACATATTTGGTACTTAAAAACATTTCCTTATCTTGAATGCTTACTAATAACTGCCAAAATTATTCTTTCTACCAGGGCCCTATTTAATAAAGCCATGTTTTATTTTACAGTTTTATTAAACAGAAAAATTGTCGAATTATCACTTTTTGACACATTTGTCAGTTTTATTAAACAGCCTAAGCATGACAATTCTACATATGACATTCCTGCAAAGGAAGGGTTATGTTTTTGACATATACAGTTGAACTGTCAACTTTATTAAATAGGGCCCAGTCTGTCAAACTCAAAATATTTTATTTCACATCTAGACCTACATGGGCGGCACTTATAAAATGTCAGATGTTAGTGCATGGTACCAAAATGATTGTTTTCTATGGAGAAGAACTGGCAAGAAACTCCACAGTTACTCTTTTCACAGTTTCTCTTTTTTGTATATATGTTTACGTATCTGTTCACATCCATTTGTCTGAAGGATATTTCTTGAAATATCAGACCATTTTCATGGCTGCGGCATTCACATGGGCGAAGCCAGTGGGAGGAACTAGTTATCTAGTAAAAGTTCCTTATGCAAGCTGCACTGAAAACCGATAAAACTGTCGTACCAATTTACACCAGGAAAGATTTGAATTTAGTGACAAACGTTACATTTAACTGAAGGGAAAATGACAAGTACGCAGGTATTTAAATATTCAGGCTAATTAATAAAATCGCACTTATTCATAACAACCGCATTGGTTGATCTGCAATGTTAAGCAACACTTGCACAAGTCGGTCTATGGAGTATGTCATGTTAAGCCGTTGCTCTCAGCGACCTTTTCTTCTTTGATCTTTGACAGTTGCCGCAGATAGTCTAACAGAAGCCAGAAAATCTGACATGAGGTATCATGTTACCCAGCTACTGGGTTGTGACGGTCAGATAGTCAGTTGTTTGATGCAAAACACTGGTACTGAGATTTGAAGCCTATGCCAACATTGTTGGGAATAAGCCAAGATAATGAGGATTCACAAATTAAATAAGTACTTATTAGACAGATCCTTTACCTATTGAGAATTTCAATTTAGAATTTCAATCACTATTTAAGATAAGGTAAGATAAAGATTTTATTTGTTAAGATAACTATGGTGTTCATACATTAAGTATTATGTATTTATAAACATATTATATCTATGAAGTTTATGTATTTTATGAATCTAGCTGTTCCAGGATAACTTTTAATGCAACTAAAAAGGCCTAACTTATTAAGTACTTCGTTATTAAAATATTTTATAATAATATATAATGTATAATATGGTAAAATACTAATAATTAAATAAGTATGAAAATGCCCTTACTATTGCCACCCACGACAAGTAAGATAAATGTCTCGAGATATTGTATTAAAAGAGAGGCCTTTATTAAATCTTGGACTTGTGAATAGGTTTCAATATTGATGACAGGGACCAGAAGTCTTAAAGAGAATTTAACTAAGGACAGATATTAAATAATGCTGTCTAGACTATTCTTTGAAACACAATATTTATGATAGAAACTTAAATTAGTTTAGGTTAATGTTTCTTTTCAGTTGGTACATTCTATGTTTAAATCAAACAATATCATTACCTTCTGCAGAACATATTTTACCTTAGAGGACTATCAGTGGTCCGGCGGCCCGCAGAACCTGATGTATTAAATAATTACTTTACCTACAATGTAGCTTGTAAATATGTCATAGGTTCGAGGAACTTATATCATAAATTATGACCTCAGTTCGAAAACAAATCACTTTGGAGAGACTCCATATCAAGGATAATCAGAAGTATAGAATAAAATTAGCATGCTGCGATGACACATCTTTAAATACTCAGTATTCTTTAAGTATTTTTTGCTTGTAGGTAACAAGCCTAATTGTAGTAAAGGAAAATATTAAATTAAAATAATATATTAATAGTTACAGTTAAGCCTGAAATAGCTCAAAAACAAGAAGGGAAAGTAGATATTGGTTATGAACATGGATGATGGACAGGTTTTATGACAATACGCATTCCAACAATATGCGGCACATATTTGAAAAATTATGCATGAAATGCAATGTGGGTATGTCATATCTGATGATTGAGGTCATTCACCTATGTTACACCTTTACATTAGTGTAAAAAATTGCATTACTTACATTTTGAAAGCATCACTGTTAAAAAATTTATATGCGATTACATGATTACATCTATACTAATATTATAAAGCCGAAAAGTTTGTTTCTTTGCTTGAATGCGCTAATCTTCGAAAGTACTGGGTAGATTTGGATGCAATTTGGTATGGAAGTAGCTTGAAGCTTGAGGAAGGTTATAGGCTACTTTTTACGCAAATGCAAAAAAGGAGAGTTATGTTTTTACCGTGATAGAATCCACGGGAGCGAAGCCCCGCGTGAGTACTAGTTATAAATATGTTTACTAAACAGATTAAGAACATGAAGTGGCCAGAACTTGAAAGATCAATTAACTAGTTTTCAAATTTAGCTTTTGGCAGTCATTAAAAATTGAGTTGTAAACATCACAAAAAAAGAATAAGTAAGTATAGGATAACTTAAATATATATTTTGTTATTTTAATCTTCATCTTTACTAAGTTACCTATATCTGATATTTCTAGTAATTAAGAAGATGCATGAAATCATTAAAGTTAAATAATAGATTGTGTCTTACCCTAAAACAGCAATCTCCATATATTTTAGTTTCCAATTACTTATTTTGTTGGCACCAAGTAACAAAACTACTTAACATCTAAACTTATCACTTCATAATATACCCATACAGTAAACCACAATATCATGACATGAGTCAATGAATGGGTTTGAATGTTTTTTCAAGGTATTAGCCATGCAATTATAAGTTTAAAAGTTGAAACGAAGGTAGTTTTCAAATAAATAACATGAGTAAGACATTTTTTATGACAATTGAATTAGGTGAGTAAGATTATTTTCTCAAGTTTTTATCTTTTAGTCAGTTAAGAGTTTTTATTTAATCATGTTTATACTTAGTTTACCATTTTAAAATATGTTTGTTGTAAGTACTTACTTAGATATTTTATTTTGGAGTGGCTAGTCAAGTTTGAATCCAATCAGATTATTTTTAATCTGTGTTGATCATCTGTCAAAACTCAAACTTGTCAAACTTTGACATTCAATGAAACAGGTTCACAGCATGCCTTTGTATTATATTTTCAGAAATATTATTACGAAACTGGTCTCTTAGATAATAGAAAGTGGATAGCTATTAAGTGTATATGTTGTACTTCAGAGATTATGATACACAGATAATAGAAATGTAAATAAATATGAGCACAATGAGTACCTTGGTACGAGTCAACGAAACTAAGAGCTAAAAATAGATACAAGGAACAGAAAAGTATTGACAAAAGATTGAAAGGCAGTGCAGAGGCAAAGAAGAGATTATAATGTGCGACTAAATCGAAATTACAACATGGAAATAACAAAACGAACATCGAAAGCAGAATTTACAAATTTCCAGTGTGCGGCCAGCTTTTAGGATATAAATAGTACATTACACTCTACCACCCAACTAACTAGAACATTGAGAAGCTACACAAGTACTGGCTGAAAATGCACCAAAATTGACCAGACTGGGCTGAATGATCCGATTCCTTTACTTTTAAAAGTTTTAAGTGCAAACAACTAAGTGCAATGACGGACCGCCAGAAACAAAAATGGTATGGCATATTACATGCATATCGTACAGTTTACCTCCGCCGATGTCCATCGCACGGTACGAATAGGCCGGGGCCGCGGACACCTCACAGCGGTCCTTCCGCACGCGACAATATCAAAACGCACATTTATATTAACTTCGTCATAACTCGTTTCGTTTTAAAACATAACACTTCCCACTTTCCGAGTGTACTTTCATGAACTTTGAACGCACTAAACCTCACTGTTTAACTGTATACCGATCAACTGATTCGCAAACACACACGATGTACTTCACAAATTGTAAACTATAGACGTACCTCCAGCATGAATGATCCTATAATAATAACTGTGAACTGTTTCTTCGCTCTCGCTCGGCCAAGGAACTAGTTATCAAGGTCTCTCGTCTCGACGCTGAGTGCTTCCAAGAATTGTCACAGATTATGTCGCGAACTTTAACACTGTATTATTAACGCGCGGCACTAATTTTGATAACTATGGTTAATTAGTTTAGTAAAAAGTATTCATGTAACGAACGTATCGTAGTGAAGTAACACTACTCCGGTTAGTGAACGTCAAAAACTCTAATGATAAATCTTACTAGTGTGCGTGAGGACCCGACATCACACTACGAACGACTGCCGTCGATTGGCCGCAATGGCCGCAAACTGTCACATGGCGGCCGTGTGACGTACGCGGACATGGCGCATGCGTATAGTGAATTATAAACTTTATTTCGCGAGTGCGAGCGAGAATGAGAGAGTGGTGGCCGTGGTGGCACTGCTCACTCACCACTGACAGATCGTAGTTCATTCCCGCCAATATTAAAATAACAGAAAAAAATGTTAAAATGATTATAATCGGGAAAACTATAATAATATGCGATCTGTCCTTTGATATACTAAAACCAAGGCTTCTTAAAGCGAATAGAACACAAGTTTATCCAATTCGTACTTGGGTGCCTGTTGTTGCTGAAATATTGTCTTGCAGGTTGAAAGGTAGGCGACTCGCCATCGATGATACGTATACAAAGTTCATGTACTTATTTACTATTTTTTCTGTTATTCATGACTATATTGTCGCAGGAATAGGATCAAAAAGATGAGGGATATTTAGTTTCCCTCTAGAGGAGGCCTGTGTCGTAGCAGTGCTTATACTTATACTTATGCTAATTATGTTATGTTAATACCTATGTACTTATATTTATTTTACAAACTTAGAGGTCAAAGTTTTTTAAAATACAATTCCGACTATTCGTATCGTATCTTATACATCTATCTGTCTATCATATCGTAAGCTCAACGCGCCTGTCTGGCACTGGACCTAAAAGATATAATTTTACTAATAAATAGTTTTCGATAACAGAGGTTCTAGTGAATATACTAGTCCCTGTAAAAATGCGTAGGTATAGGGCCAAAATCGGAATATCACAACTAAAGATGAGTCAGTATTCAATTATGTAAGGCTACGAGTCCAATTTTCTTCAGGGCGGAGAAAAACGGTATGAGTCACCGAAGGTCTGAATAGCGCGGAGGAGGTGGGGTAATGCGTCTCAATTTCAGAATGGTTCACGAAACTGGCTTGGTGAGTCACCGGTCGCGGGGTGCGTGAGTTACCTACGCATTCTAGTCGAGAAAGGGACTTTTGAGGGTTATATTTATACAATACAGGGGTAGCTAGTAGTAAATGTTGAATGAAGTTGTTTCATTCAAGTGATTTTAACTAATATCTCTACATAGTATAAAACAAGGTCGCTTCCCGCCGTCTGTAAGGTTAGATCTTATGAACTACGCAACGGATTTTAATGCTATTTTCATCACTAGACAAAGCGATTCATGATTAACGTGACCAGACGTCCCGTTTTGAACGGGACTGTCCCTTTTTATAGTTACAAGTCCCGGTATCCCCGAAATGAACTCTGGGACGCAAAATTGTCCCGTTTTCTGAAACCGTGCGAAATTTCGAGTAGTCGAGCCTGCCGGGCGGCCAGACGAATATATCTAATATAATAATTAAAAGGGATATATTGACTGCAACAAATTATTATTTTTTTGTTTCACTACATTACTTAGCAGAAAGTAACCAAAGGGAATAATCTAAATGTTTTTACAGAAACTCGTTGAAGCCATCTTCAGCATGAAAACTTTTCTACTTATTTTTTTTTTTCTATTTAAATGTCTATATTTTAGTTTGCCTGCTACAAATGCTCCAGTTTTCCATCATCAGATCCTGACGTGATGACAATGGAACCAACAAGAAAGCATAGGCGTAGGAAGAGGGGGGGCCGGGTGGGCCGTGCCCACCCCAGAATGGTCTGGTGCCCACCCCAGAATTTTTACTAACAAATAATTATGGCTGAAAAATAATAAAAAACTAGCCAAGCGCGAGTCGGACTCACCCGATAGCTAGCAGTGTCTATCTCGTTCAAAGTAATTTTTCGTTGAAAGTTTTCATTAAGCATACCTATATTTTTACATTTCAATTAACCTATACTTTTTCAAACGATTGGTTTTATGAAGAAATGGTTTTAGAAACCTCGTTCCTTAGCTTTTTAACCGACCTCTAAAAAGGAGGAGATACTGAATTCGACGCGTTTGTTTTTTATGTATTACCGATTACTCGAAGGCGGCTGAACCGATTTTGAAAATTCTTTTTTTGTTTGAAAGGGTATACTGCAGACGTGGTCCCACTGTCATCAAGTTAGGATCTGCCGATGGGATCCTGGAGACATCGAGGGGACCTATAGCGATTTCAGTATTTTTTACAGTAATTTGCGCTTGCGGTTTTCTAGTTGCTTTCGGAAAGCACCATTTGGTGAAGTGAAACTGATGATGAAGACCGCAGAAGACCACTAGAACTAGTCAATAATAAGTATTTCAAGGGTTCGGATTCAATTACTTGAATATGGTTACTAAGCACAATATGCTCGTCATAATACATATGGTGAAGTAAAGCTGATCGTGAAGTACCTGGAGAACTCCTCAACAATAAACAGCCCTGCATCGGGAATAGCAATAGGTATAACCAAAGACAACGACTACCAAAATTAAAGTTATTTTTCACTTTGCAGTGTTCTCTTGAAGTCGGTTTAATTTTTTGTTCATAAGTTTCTTATTTGTTTTTGTATAAAAATCGTAAACCGGTTCACAGAATATCATCTACCAAGTTTCAACTTTGTAGTCCTAATACTTTCGGAATAAAGTAGTTGTGACAAACGGACAGACAGAGAGAATGACCTTCGCCCGTGTTTTTGCGTTTGTCTGACTCCGCTGGGCTTCCTCCAGACTATTGGGGATCTCACCTAGTGGGGATGGACCGCCGAAATGTCGTGAAGAAGCGACGCCGAGCTACGGCATCAGGGGGAGGCTTACAGTTTCACTTTCAAGTAAACACAAAAATGTCTGCCCGCCGAAAAAATGCCAAACTTTTTTGACATATTTTTGTGCAAAGGTTTTTAGGGTTCTGTAATCGAATGGCAAAAAACGGAACCCTTATAGATTCGTCATGGCTATCTGTCTGTTCGTCCGTATGTAACAGCCAAGTATTCTGGAAGCATTAAGACTACAGAGTTGAAACTTGTTAAGTAGATGTATTCTGTAAACAACTTTGTGATTTTTATACAAAAATTTAAATAAATAATAATCAATGGGGTATACATGGAAGTCGTCATCTGCCTTTTCCTAATTTATTGGGCTCGGCTTATTAATGTTTTACATGAAGCGACTGCCTAGCTGATCTCTACAACCCAGTAAGTAGCCAGTAGCCAGTGGCAGATTTTACTGGATTAGGAGTACCCGTAACGACTTTCAAAGGTGTCCAAATGACAGCCAGGACCAACGGCTTAGGCTGCGTTTCCACCAGAGATGTGCGAGGATGCGTAGCGAGGGATGTGTTTGTAAAGAACCAATAGAATCGCTTCATTTACCTCGCCTCGGTCAGCACAGCTCTGGTGGAAACGGCTCAGCGGCGCTAGATTTTTGCCCATACAAAACAAGCTAGGAATGTGTGCGAGGGATGTGTGCGAGGAATGTGTGCGCATTTTCACAGCTCCGCTACACATCCTCGTAGGCACATTTTCATCGCACAGCTTTGGTGGAAACGCCCACACATTTTCACAGCACAGCTAGACATCCTCGCACGACACATTTCCATCACACATCTCTGGTGGAAACGCACCCTTAACGTACTTTCCAAGGCTCGGAGGTACCACACCGTCAACTTCCAAACTCCGTGCTACTACTGAGAAATTTCTTACAGAAAATCCCCATAGGACTTTTTGACCGACCCGGTAATCGAATTCGAGACTTCCTGCTATACAATAACGCTTGCAACCAACGACCTAAAAAAACCATCAAACCTATACGTGTTGGGTCAATAGATAGGTATTTAAAAATGCCATTGAGGTTTCTGAATTTTTTTCTCCAAGTCAGTCGTTCGAATAATAAATGAGAGAGTGAAAAATCAAAAAAACATATGCGGTACATTTTAAAGAAAACTTTAACGAAATAAAATTGATCGAGATACAATCTGCTGCTTTTGAGATAAAGTATAGGCGACGAAAATGAACTAGATTACTACCCTAATGTACAAGATCTGATACAGGATTTAGAAGATACAGAGGAAGTAGATTTACTACCAAGGTAGCATATTTTATGAAACAATACCTCCGCAACAAACCCCATAAATGGGGTTTCAAACTGTATGTTTTATGTTCATTGTTTTGGATATCCTCATAGTTTTGAAATTTATTCAGGAAAACAGGATATTCAGAACTTACCTGATGAACCTGATCTTGGCATAGTTGGTAATACAGTTATCAGATTGTGCCGTTCAGTTCCGCGAAGAATGAACCTTATTATTTATTTTGATAATTTTTATACATCAATCCCTTTGTTATATTACCTACATACTCAAGGTATTTATACATTGGGTACAATTCAGAGGAACCGCCTCGGAAAAAACTGTAAGTTGCCGGTAGTAAAAGAGTTAATGAAGGACTCTGTGCCAAGAAGATCGTATGAGGAACTAGTGGCAGACTATGGAGGTGTGGATATTTCGGTAACTTGCTGGAAAGACAACAAGCCTGTTACGTTGGCGTCTACTTATGTTGGTTCTGAACCAGCTGAAACCGTCAGCAGATTCGATAAGAAACAGAAGAAAAAAGTCTCCATTGCCTGCCCAAAAATAGTAAAAGATTACAATGCTCACATGGGCGGAGTTGATTTGATGGACAGTTATTTGGGCAGGTATAAAATTAGAATTAAAAGTCGAAAATGGTACATCCGATTATTTTATCATATGGTCGACATGACAGCGATAAATTCATGGGTACTTTATAAAAAAAAACCACCCAAACATGACACTAGGTGATTTTAGATCAGATCTTGCGGAGACCTTATGCAATTATAAAAAATACTGAACCCAAAAGAGGAAGGCCTTTGAGCAGTAATATAGATAGGGAGATAGAAGCAAAAAGACACCGTGGCCCAACAAAGCCTGTTCCTCCAAAAGACGTGCGAACTGATGGTATATGAAATGGCCACGATGAATAAAGATGTACTTCTAAAAACAGATGCAAACTTCCCGGTTGTAATGGTTTTTCGCGGACTGAGTGTACTTAAATGCAGGGTTGCATTGTGTCATACTAAAGATCGAAATTGTTTTGCTGCATTTCATTCGAAATAGTCTGTATTAGTTTATATATTTGAATTAATAAATATGACCCCAATAAAAATGTAAGGATAACTTTAGTACACAACACATAGTGTTGCCAAATGTCTACATACATTATATATACATATTTAAATACATATTTTTAATACCAGATTTTTTAAACTATTTTTAACGTTATCAGTGCCTAAATACCTATTAGGAAACATTTTTCCAGCCTGAAATAAAAATCTATGCATTTAAGGGTCACTTAAATAAAGTCCCGTTTTGAGTCAAAGAATTAATGGTCATGTTATTCATGATGCAGCGGTGTCCGCGACTTCGTTCGAGTGGGAGCTTGTTTGGAATCCCGACCCCGCGAGAATATATTTCCCTATACACTCCTCTACCTTCCACTGAAAATCACATTTTAGTGGGGTTCCGTAGCCGAACGGCAAAAAAAGGAACCCTTATAGTTTCGTCATGTCTGTCTGTCCGTGCGTATGTCAGCATTTTATTCCGAAACTATTAGGATTATACATGGGAAACTTGGTACGTAGCTGAATTCAATGAAGCGCTTTCCAATTTATATACAAAAATAAAAAAATATGTAAAGTTAAGGGGGGCTCCCCGTACATAGAACTGAAATAATTTTTTTTTTCATCAAACCCATACCTACGTATATCTACAGACAGGTCTTGAAAAATGACATCGAGGTTTCAGAAACCACTTTTTCTAAAGTCAATCTTATAAAAGATATACGCTTCCAAAGTGGTTAATTGTGTGTCCTATAATAATGGAATGAAAAATAAAAAAGAAAATGCTATAGATCTTAGTAAAAACTTTCAACGAACATTAGTTTGAACGAGATCCGTGTTAGCAGTTTTTGAAATATAGGTAGGACATTTTATAAAACCGCAAATATAACTTTGTAATTCATACAAACACTATGAAAAACAAAGTTATTTGGCGTAGTTACTACGGAGCCAATCATGGGCAAGTCTGACTCGCACTTGGCCAATTTTCTTTTTCTTTTTTGAACGAGAACTAGCGATGTGGGTAGAATTCACATCACTAGCAATCTAAATTGAATAATTCCAATTTTGTGGAATCTCCAACTAAGCTAAATATGCTTGTCTGGAGTGGGTTAAAGGTAATAGTGTAATGGGTGGGGTTCGAACTCGGGACCTCTCGATCCCAAGTCCGTCACCTTATCCATTATGCTATTGATGCTTAAATTTTGTTTACTGTACGGCTGTGCCACATTAATGGTACAGAGCCCGGAAACAGCAAAATAGTACAAATATGTATTAAAAAAATGCAACAAAAAATGTTTGAGCATCGTGTAAACAACTATTAGCACTTGAGAAAACACAGTAATTTTGAAGTCACTGACAGCCACTTCAATTTTATTTATATTAATTATTGATTTATAATTACGTATCTATAGCAGAGAAAAGCTTAGATTTTTAAATATGTGTATTTTTTTTCTAAACTAAACCTTAAGATATAGATCAAAAAGATAAACTATGGAATTGCTATATCTAAGAGAGAATTAGAAAACATCCCCGGGTGATATTATATATCAATCTTCTAAAGATCAAATCATATAAACCATAATAAACATTTTTATCTTGTTCGTATTCATTCGTATTACAAAAATAAGAGTTACTTATGAAGCAATTTTAAAAATTACAGTTATACCTTATCCAATTAAATACGTTGCATTCGTTGTATGTTTAATGAAGATCAAAATTGCCCTTTACAGCATATTATTATCAATATCTTGGAAGATTATCAGAGATTTAAAATGCGTGGACGAAGCGCCTGTCGAGCCGTACGTCCGTCAATCAATCACTCCACACTAACATCATGATAATATCTTGCTCTAGTATTCTTATAGAAACAAATTGCTTTGTTACTGTTAGCCTCCATCACCCCACTGCTGGGCAAAAATAATAAATAAAAAATAAAATAAAAATAAAAAATATTTATTTCAGATATACGGAATCCATAGAATGTTAGTACAGTAGGAACTTAAAATAAGTGTTAGTAAGAAAAATAAAGAATACAAGAAAGCTATTATTATTTTAACATATGGGTCGTGACCCAGTGTTGGACGTACCGCGTGTCCAACCTATCCGCTATAACGGCCAGGATGCTGTTGGTGCTGGCGCGCAGCCTGCAGAGCGCCGCAGCGTATCGCTTGCGGAGCACGGCATGGAAGCCGTCTACGTGTGCGTCCGCGAACATACCTGACGCACTGCACCAGCGCGGCAGCCCCAACAACGCCCTGAACGCGTTGTTGTACTGGACGCGCAGAGCGCTAAAGGATCGTTGCGTATAATCAGCCCACAGGCTGCACGTGTAAAGCGATGTGCAGTGTGCTCTAAATAATGTTAATTTTACATTCGCAGCACAACGCTTGAACCTGTGAGCTATCATATTTGCCCTGATCGATAGCGCCCTACGCTCCCTGTCCATGTCCTCGTCATCTCGCAGGTGTTCAGTGACCATGTGCCCAAGATATTTAAAGCGGGTGACTACCTTCATAGGTATTCCGTTTAAAGTAACGGTAGGGACCTGCTCTGGAGACTTGGTACCCGCCTTAAATATCATGAGCTCACTTTTTACAACATTATATTTGAGGCCATGCTTAGCCGCGTACATTTCACACATGTTTACTAATTTCCTAAGGCCACCGATTGTTGGGCTCAGCAAAACCATGTCGTCCGCGTAACTAAGATTGTTCACACATACATTGACTACATGGCAGCCGACATGCGTACTGCTGAGCTCAACGATCAGCGCATTCATGTATAGATTAAATATTAGTGGGGATGACAGTCCACCTTGTCTCACTCCACATTGTAATCCATATGGATCTGATAACTTGCCGGCCCACTTAACATAGTTAATTTGACTATTGTACCAAAACTTTAGGATAGCAATAGTCTCACGAGGTAAATTGGTGTTTTTAAGCTTATCCCAGAGTTTGTTATAATTGACAAGGTCAAACGCCTTTGACAGGTCTAAAAAACAGGCATAAATAGGCGTTTTTCTGCTAGTATAATACTCAACAGTGTGCTTCAGGGCCAGTATAGCGCTCTCTGTAGAAAGTCCGGCGCGAAAACCAAATTGTGCATCATGTAGATGGATACATTCCGCCAACTGGGCCTCAAGTACACTATCTAATATCTTTGCAACGACTGTAGCAAGCGAGATCGGTCTGTAATTCGATTTCGGCAAAGGCCTCTCCCCATAATTTCCAGGTAGTTCTGTCCAGGGCTAAAGTAATCCACTGGTCGTTAGTTTGGTCCAATTCGTCCTGCCATCGAGGTCTTCCGCGACGCCTTCTAGCTGTGTCAAGGCTCCGGAAAGTGGTGATTATGGCACACAACTCATTGGGCATGCGGCAGACGTAGCCAGCCCAGGCCCACTTCAACTTAGCGGCCTCTTTAGAAACGTCAGCAATTTGCGTCTTGGAGCGCAGTGTGCATTGCTTTGTTAACCATTGAAAAACGTTAAACTACTTTACATTTTGAAATGAGAAAATCAGCTGATTGCGGAAAGCGAAGTGAATTAATCTACTGATCTGCCTAATTGGACTAAAACTGTACGCATTCGTCCTCAACCTAATTCATTTTCCTTCCCTTGTCTTTATGGGTAAAGTTAACATGGTGATTAATTTATTTTTATTTTTTGTTCGGGTCAGTTCAGGTCAAGAGTGAGCTCATCAAGCTCACTCTTGACCTCAATCTCGCCTGATGGTAAGCGACAGATGAGGTCTACGATGGGACGAGCGAGCACAGAAGATGCCTATTGACTCTTGCTTTAAAGGCTGAAAGGTCATAAGTGGCAGGGAACACAGAAGCCGGCAGAGTTCCACAGCTTGGTTGTACGTACAATAATGAAGATGAGTTCGTGGCTCATTATAGCAGGTGCAAGGTTAAGCAACGCTAGCCGAGATTGGTACATGAATAGGTGATCATCCTTTTACATAATAATAATTAGAGATTCCACCGTGCCTCGTGGAAAGCATTTGCTCTCGGCGGTCTTTTGTACATCTGCGACAGTGGTTCAGTTCATCAGTTCAGAAGTCAGAACATCTGATACCAGTTTTGCAAAGGGGTATCGTGTTTCCCAGCTTCTTGGTTGTGAGGGTCAGGTAAGCAGTGGTTCCATGTGAAGCTCTAGTAGGTACTCGGCTGGATCCGAGACTAAAAGTCGACAACATTGTTGATTGTTACATACCTAATGAACTTGAGTCTTATCATTATAATAAAATAATAATGTTTATTTTGCAAATCTATATACAAGGTGTAACAGATTAAGCGAAATACCTCAGACACCCCAATTAGAAAATTAAATTATAAGTCTAAAACAACATCCGTAACTAAATAAACCAAACCAAAAAGATATTTTTTATTAAATAGCTTTTTTTTTAATGATAATCGGCTCACGTTTGACCACCATCTCACCTGATGGTAAGTGATAATGTGGTCGAAGATGGAGCACGCTTACCTAGAAGTAACCTATTCAATCTTAACTTAAAGACCCCTAGGTTATAGCTATCGGGAAACACAGACTCCGACAGGGAATTCCACTCCTTAGCCGTACGCACAATGAAGGTATTCCCAAAACATTTAGTGCGTATAGTTGGGATCCTTACTAAACGCAAAACGTATATGTGCGTCATACAATATCCTTACGCAGATGCATACACTCATGCAATGTTAGTGGCCGATACGCACACGAGCGCATTTCCTTGAATTAAGGATTGTATTAATTTGTCATATTACTGTTTCCATTTTAAGTTAAATGGAAGATTTTTCCGTCAAAATTTAACAACTATTTTTTATGACGGATATCGATTCAGAAGCCGATTCTGAACCAACTACTTTCAGCAATTGCGTTTACTCTCTGAAATCTGAGAAACTACAAGTACAAGCTCTCAAATTTTGCATGGGGGTCTTTTAGTACGTAGATGCTCGTTAAGACGGGATTTTGCGAAATTCTCACGGGATCGAGATATACACGGGAAGAACTTCCCACGCGAACGAAGTCGCGAGCAACTGCTAGTAGTTTATAAATAACACAAGTACTTACACGTCATTTTATGCGTAAGGGTAAATTTAAAAAGCATGTATTTTTGCACACTGTGTCTATCATATCTTCTTCAACTCTCCTAAGTCGCACCTTTGTGCTCTTTTATCAATATTTGTTTTTTTTTTCTCTTTTAAGTCTCACGTGTGTGTATAAATAAATAAAAAGATGAGGCCACGCATTAAACGCGCCTATGAACTTAATAGAACACTGATTTTTCGGTAATGGAGACTAGACTAGACTGAAGACATAAAAAACTGTAGGAGAAGTCAGTGGTATTATTTTACTCATTGGTTTATCAAGTAACCTTTAACTCATTAAAACATTTAAGAATCATAACACTTTCACTTTCAAGACGGAGGATAAATCCACAAAATATTTGAAAAGCTTCTTGCCTACGCGAGCGTAGCGCGGCTACGGCGTAGCTCGCATAATCCTACGGGCGGGCTACGCGCTTTAATTACTAATTTTATTACGCGTTTTTCATCTCTCTGATAAATTCGTAAGACAAGAACATGGATCCTGAAGTCCTGATTAATGAAGGAGAGTAGCATAGAAACTCTATTTGATGATTAATAATGTAGAATCTATATTATTAATACGTAAAAAGCTTTGTACCCCTTTTTAGGAAAATTGCGAAAACGGAATTTGTCGTAGTTGAATGAAGTTTGTATCAAGATGGAGGATAGAAAGCTAATGTTTTTAAATAATGCACTTGAAATAATTTAAATAATGCATGGTGGAACTTGGAGCAATGACCAGCCAATAGACACACGCGGCAGCGTATCAAGCCAAGTTCAAGCAAAGAGAACTGGCGAGCAGCGGCCGTGTGTCAAATGTCAAATGATGAGGTTCAATAGATCATAAGTTATTTGCTTTGTGTAAATAATTCGACTATTCAAATTGAACTTGGCTCCCATTTTCATATATGTTTTTGGTGGGATTCTATTGTACACCAAAATTTTGACACATCTGTTTAAAAATAATGCTTAAACTATTGTTACAATGGCAATCTTAACACTGCTAGCGATAACCTTCCATTATAAATCAAAACCTTAAATAAGAGCTTTTATCAGCCGTTTACATTATGGAAGATTCCACACAGCTGCCACGAGGCACCATTTCCAGACATATTACAAAACACCCACAGGCATTCTATTTTCGTCCTGCCAATGCCGCCTACAGCCTACCCCAACCCTTATACACGAGTAAAGTTATTCAAAACATTCAGTTATGAGTCAGCGGCGACGGCGGGCTGACGCGCCGTCCTGACTTGCGTGAGGCGCCTCACTGCCCTCCAGCCAAACGCTAATTTAGAGCTACCCTCCCTTTGTGCCCCCTGTAACTTGTATTATTTAATATTTACGCAATTCAATGACGTGGCCGCTTAATAAAGGCATTGCTGTTTTGTTGCACGTTGGACTGCGATGTGCGTGTATGAGAAATATGAAAAGTTATTATATTTCAGTACTTACTCAGTTATAGTATACTAGTACTTCGCCCACGATATAATTCGCGTGGATTTCTTAGCCAGCACTCACATATAATGCACCTTGATACCAAAAAAAAAATTGAACTGGATCGTTAGTTCCGGAGATTACCCCCTAGATATAAACAAATTGTATCTCTTTGTACCTAATATTAATTTTATTTTTTGTAATATTAAAACACCGTATTTATTAATTTGTCATTTTAGCATATATAGTATGTATTTTATTAGTATTAAATATGTTTGTGTTTTTTTAACCCAAAGGTTGACTGGTAGAGAATGCCTATGTAACACTATTGTACATCAAGTTTAAATAAATAAATAATATATAGAATGTAGTCCTCCTTTCCGATTTTGAATACCCTTTGATTCTACTTTCCTGCATGAGCCCTTATGTTACAGGGTAGACAAATTTGGTTTTAAACACTCGGTCACAAGTGTTGTAGTAGAGTCCAGAGTTAGAATACATATTAGGGTTTATGTCTATTTATACATACTTTTAGCGTTTTTGATCTTATTCATCTTATTTGCATGTATGGACGTATTTTTGTTCAATTCTTTAACATAAGAACTCAAATATGCTTACGAAAAGTCTGGTATATAAACAATGAAAATCACTTGTCTTGAATGCTCTAATTAAAATTAATCGGCAATAGAAATACGCACTCTGAAAAGAAGCTCATGAACCGAAACAACTGAAATATTCAACTTCAGTTGTGTTACGATTCATGAGCTTCTTTGATAGGACAAGCCCAACTCTCTATTCCGAAACACTGCAACTCCTGGGGGCCAGAATCAACAGTCAAACTTAGTCATTGAAATTGCTGGAGATACAATGTAACCGTTTCTTATTTCACAACCAAGTTTATGATGCGAGAATTGCGGAGGGCTCCTTATCAAGCAGAAGACATTATGGCTAGGCCGAAAGGCTCCAGAGGACATTTACACCATTTGAAGTTAAGTAAACTTATTTGTCAAATACGACGAGTGAAAAAATACCGTAAGTAAGTAAGTAGGTAATATTAATTGACCTTAATGTGTGAGCTACATGTGATTGGAATCGTTACTAAAAATAAAATAAATGCGAAATAACTCAGTCTGTTTGCACTCTTACATCTAAATCACACTCTTTGGACATAGATTAGACCTTGTAGAAGAATAAAGGCTTTATTTTTCACTGAAAAAAGAATGTTTCACCCGTGGGCAGAGGCTATTACATTACAAGTGTGACTAAATCGGAAAACTCAAATTTCTGCAAGGTCCGTTTAGTAAATAACCTTAGCCCGGAATCGTAATAGGTTTACATTCGCTACCCTTCGGATACGGAATCCTAAAACCGAGTCATAAAACCGATGGCAGGCCTGTAGTTCCTTGCCCCTGGGCCATGCGTCACGCAGTGGGCGACAGCAGGCCTGGCGCCGCGCCGCGCCATACCGCGCCGCACCGAGCGATGACGCCGCGCGCCGCGCCGGTAGTGGAGGAACGTCGCCACACGCCATGATAGCAGGGAGTACAGTCGACGGCGAAAATATAGAGGCTACGAGTAATATACATGACTCATTAGCTTAATAGATTAGAGCAACGATATAACTCAAATCTTGACCAAACAGTTATTTCTGATGTCTCACCAGACGTCAAAATATTAAAGAATGGAAAAGTAAAAACAATTCACAAAAATAGAACTAAATTGTAACACAATCATTGAAAGGTATAGTGTGTAATTGATGTCATATGCTCTGCCTACCATGTGTATATTTCCACGCCTATATAATCACGTATCGTCTTAAAATATGTAGATATAGAGTTTGGGTGAATTTCAACAAGAGATTTTTATGTGTAAATTCGGTGGAATTTTTGTATTCTAATGCTATCTACATATTTTTAGTGACAAATAAAACTTTAGCCTATTTTATAACATTGTGCGTGAGTGGACATCAAATTTCATCAAAACTTACATAAATATTTAAGGATGTATTTTTAAGAGTCCACTGAAATGAAAATTGTCTACCGAAATGATAAAAATTACCACCGAAATGATAGACTGTGCACTGGAATAAAAAAAACCACCGAAATGATACAGCTAAGAACAACCGTGCCGGGCAGCCAGGGTTCCGTACTTTTTTAGGATTGATTTCCACAAATTTTAGATAAACACTGAGACAGGACAGTTATTTTAATATCATCATTAATTTACAGATACTTCATATTACAGTTAGTATTACATATATCATAGATATTAATGTAATGTTTATTATGATATGAATGAATTGTTTCTTTACTTTATAACCTTTGGTATTTTTTCTATTTGTTGTTGTGTGAAAATATTGGAAAACTTTATCGTAAGTGCTGGTAACCATAAATAAATATTTTTGATGGTAAGAAAGATGAACACCTGATGGTAAGTGATGAGGTGGTCGAAGATGGAGCACGCTTACCTAAAAGTAACCTATTCACTCTTGACTTAAAGACTCCTAGATTATAGCTACCGGGAAATACAGACTCCGGCAGGGAATTCCACTCCTTAGCCGTACGCACAATAAAAGTATTCCCAAAAAGTTTTGTTCGTATGGGTGGGATGTCCACCATGTAACGATGGTGCTTCGCCGTTTGTCTCGTAGTCCGATGATGGAATGGGCTTGGCGGAATTAGACTGTGTAATTCCATCGCACACTCCCCGAAATGTAACCGATAGACTTGCAACTCGTCGTCGATGATATTTTTTATAATCACATTATCGTTGAGCAGAACAAATGTGTATCTAAAATATATACATGTACTAACTACATAGATATATGTATATATTATATATCTTAAACACAAATATGACACAACAGATACACCCGAATAATCTAATCTACACTCTAGGTAAAAGTACATTACAAAACTATGACTTTGTATTTGACACAAGGATCTCTAAAACTTTATGGTTTTATCATTTCGGAGATACGTTTCATTCCGGTGGACTGTAATTGGTATAACAGTCCACCGAATCCACTGAAATGTTAACACTGAGATGATAAAATAGAGGTTAGTTCTACATTTAACTCCGAAATAAAATTATTAAAAAATTATGAACACTTCTCAAACAAAACAGTACTTACGGCGAATTTAATACAACATTTTGAAACAAATGAAACGAATCTAGCACGAGTTATAACAGCCACCGAAATGAAACTATTTTTGTCCCCATATTACTGAAATGATAAACTTACTTTTTTTGAGGGAAACCGCAAGACGTTGGGACCGATGCTTTCGCGCCGAGAGCTTGAGCCGGACTGATCCGAAGTGAGGAAAGGTGAGAAGGGCGTAACACCGCAATGTTGACATGGCTATTCTACTAAAACTTACTGTCCTCTGAAATGATAACTTTTTCAAGACAAAAGTTGACTGCCTGTCAAATCCATGAGAAAAAAGATAAACAAACAAAAACAGTTTTATTTGATCGAATATATTATAATTTAATGATAAAAAAGTCGATTTAAATCCATATTACGAATTTATTTGCAGGGGAAGGTATTTTATGAGCGGAATTGGGTTCAGGACAGGCCACCGTGATGATAAAATAACACTTTGTAATTTTTTTTGTATAATAGAGGTTAGAAATCAATGATTTTTTTTGCCAAGGTAGAGAAGTACTTACGTTGTTGAGAAAAAATATATAAAATTAAAAATCAGCACATTGCACTACCGTTCTCAGGTTTACCGTGTATTTTTTTGCTTGGGCAATTCACCCTATTATTCGAGCAACTAGTGGTGCCATTTCACTCCCGAATACCTCCATTCTTACAGAAAAGTTGAATGGGATAATATTATGTAAGTACATAAATGGTTAGGAAGAAGCTGTCTACTTAGATATCTGCCAGAGTTAGAGGATGTTTAGCAAACAGGAAGAGGCATCATTCTATTGCATGACAATGAAGATTTGCAGTACAGTAACCCAATTTTGGTTTAACCTTTGTACGTCCCACCTTAAACTCTATCTTAATTCCCATCCCATAAAACCCAATTCTATTCTCACTCCTTCTCCTTTCATACAGTAGGTACGATTGTGGAACTCACTTCCACCTAAAATCCGCGAAGCTAAAACCACTCGTATTTTCAAAAAAACTGGTCAAAGATCATTACCTCTCTCTCATCCCGTAATTTTATATATTTTAGGTATTTATTTTAGAGTTGTCATATAAATATGTATTTAACTCTATGTATGTGTACATTTGTTTATTATATCAGTTAATTACATACACACAGTTAAAGTTTACTGGTATGCAGAAAGCTAATAATGCATTCGAAATAAGTTAAATTCTGGCCTAATCGAAGTTAAAATTCCTTACTGGGCGATAACTATTTCATAACAGCTGTGTTATTCTATAAGACCTCATTCTAAACTTCGAATCTGAATCCGCTGTGAGTTTATTGATTGGCATTCTAAAAACTCGGTTGTTAATTCGAATTTACACTAGCGCTACCCTTGCGAGCGTGTCAGCGAGTTGAACAAAAGATTTTGACAGATAAAGTATGAGATGACGTGAGAAGTGGCATTCGGTAAGGTAATTCCTCCGACACTTCGACGCTGTTTACAGAATGCAAAATCAAGGTCACTTTGAACCATATGCGAAGTGACAGTGAATAGCTATGTGAGATGCGAGTTGTTGTTCGAATTGTACAGAATCGACGTACAGTTCTGTAATTGAAGCGATAGAATTGTTTTTGTCCTCGCCTGTACAGTGTACACTCGGGGACACATACTCCATAATTTTGCGTTTTAATAACATTGTAAGAGCATTGTTATACTGGACACGGAGGCATTACAAACGTAAAGCTGTTGACAAATTAATGCGGAAAGCTTCAATCATAATAAGTATATCATATTTCTGGTAATTAACTAAGAAATTATATATAGAGAAGCTAGCAATTTAGTTTAGTTTACTTTGTTTTACATGTATGTATGTGACGCATAGTTTCTATCTAGTTGACATTTTTTTTCTTGTGAATCATATAAAATCTCAAATTATACTTAAGTTGTTTTCATTCAAATTATAGCTGCAATATGCCATATATACTTTGTATGAATTGTATGATATAACGTATAAAGATGATTGCTAAGCTAGCAATACGTTTGTGTTGAATGTAAGTATATAATAAAAAACTTTAGTAGGTAAGTATTCAGTTTTCTACACCAACTGTATTCAAGATAACAAAGAAGTGGAAAACTACGAATGGCCTGCTATAGCCTGTTTTTTAACTTCTGTGATAAAGTGACGCATCCAAATGTGAAATTTACAATAATGTTGCCAACTCTTTTGTGCAGTGTTGTAGCTACGATATCGGTTTGTTGAATCGTAACTTTTTATCTTCATTAGACAATTCGCTTCAAAGTTTTATATTCCAAAGCTTATCATGAATTCACATACGTACACATGGCCGCACAAAGCCTTATAAACTGCCACCCGGCGTTATGTGTTATCCGACTATGTTTCAGTGCCTTTAAATTAAACAAAAATAACTTTTTACCAAAAAATTACACCGACTCCCAAAAAACACTGCAAAGTGAAAAATAACTTTAATTTCGGTAGTCGGTGTCTTTTGTTTTGTGTTTTCGTTTTTGGCACCGACTACCGAAATTAAAGATATTTTTCACTTTGCAGTATTTTTTGGGAGTCGGTTTAACTTTTTGTTTCACTCTTTTTATTTGGTCGATTTTTAATTTACCTAGTTACAAGAGCCTAAATGTCAACTACGTATAATCATTTACAAAATATTGCTTTTCCCAATGTTGGGCCGTTAATTGTTGAGGAGTTCTCCTGGTACTTCACCATCAGCTTCACTTCACCATGTGCATTGTGACGAGCATTTTGTGCTTAATAACCACATTCAAGTAATCGAAGCGGAACACATGAAATACTTATTATTCCTACTTATATATTAAGTAGTTCCATTGGCCATCTGTGTTCTTCATCATCAGGTCCATTTCACAAATGGTGTTTTTCGAATGCTACTACACAAGTTACTATAAAAAATACTCAAATCACTATAGGTGTGCCTATAATATTTGAAGAGTTCCCTCGATTTCTCCAGGATCCCATCATCAGATCCTGACTTGGTGACAATGGGACCCATTTCGAAGTATATACCCTTTCAAACAAAAAAAGAATTTTCCATATCGGTTCAGCCGTCTTCGAGTAATCGGTTATCTATACTTATAATAAATCTGTAGAGAGGTCAATTCTGTACATGAAATATATTTCCAAAATAACTATCAGGGGGTGATTAAGGATCGATACTCATGCCAAAAATGCAATCAGTTAAATTTTTGTCTGTCTGTCTGTCTGTCTGTATAACCGTTATAGAAACAAAAACTACTCGACGGATTTTAACGAAACTTGGTACAATTATTTTTCATACTCCTGAGCGGGTTATAGTATACTTTTCATCACGCCACAATCAATAGGAGCAGAGCAGTGAAAGGAAATGTTGGGAAAACGGGAGAAGTTACTCCATTTTTTAAGCTTCCGTCGCGTGTGCAATCTTAATGGATAAAACTACACAAATAATTTCATGACGGAAATGTTCTCCTTAAAATTATATAAAAAATATCCCACGACAGCATATGTCTAACTTTTATGGTTGACTCACAATAACACGTGTAACTCCCGATAGCTTAGCAGTTCGAAGCTTTCTGATTATAATATTTGTCTACTCTTACGTTTATAACACTCTCAGTCACCCCTAATTGAAAAAGTTAACATTATTAACTATTCCATAAAAAAATTGGCCAAGTGCGAGTCAGACTCGCCCATGAAGGGTTCCGTAGTAACTATAATATAATATGCAAATTTATTTGACGAAAAAAAAACCTTACAAATTTCTTAAAACTAGCTTATTTAAATTTTTTACAACTGCGCCAAATAAATTTGTTTTGAAAAAAAAACCTTACAAATTTCTTAAAACTTGCTTTTTTACATTTTTTACAACTGCGCCGAATAAATTTGTTTTTCATAGTGTTTGTATGAATTACAAAGTTATATTTGCGGTTTTAGAAAATATGCTGTATCTCAAAAACTGGTTTTAGAAACCCCGATGTCGTTTTTAAAGAACTGTCTATAGATACCACACATGCATCGATTTCATAAAAAAAAAATATTTTCAGGTTTAGTTCCATGTATGGGGAGCCCCCCTTTTTTTAAATATTTTTTAATTTATTTCTCAAAATCGGAAAGCGGTTCACAGAATACATCTACCTATCAGCTTTCACATGTATAGTCCTAATAGTTTCGGAATAAAATTGCTGTGACAGACGGACGGACGGACAGACAGACGGACAGACATGTCGAAACTATAAAGATTCCGTTTTTTGCCATTCGGCTACGAAACCGTAAAAAGAATCATATAAATCGGTATAGAAACACCAAAGTTATACATGAAATACGCTTATAATAATAAGCCATCGCGCGTGAATACTGAATCATGCTATAAGGATTATTCGACGCATCTCGCGGCCGAAGCGTTCTCTAGGTACTTAAGCCTCATGTGAACGTGATCTAAACAATATTACCAATACATTAACTTACGCTGACGGAGACGCGGGCATAGCTATTAACAATAATATTGTATCATTACGCTAAGGCCAATAGGAGCGGAGCACCAATGAAGAATGCTTCAAAATCGGGGTTAAAAAGTTTGAATACTGAATCATGCTATAAGGATTATTTTTGAGAATCGGTAGCCACGCTCGACGCGTCTCGCGGTCGAAGCGTTCTCTAGGTACTTAAGCCTCATGTGAACGTGATCTAAACAATATTACCAATACATTAACTTACGCTGACGGAGTCGCGGGCCCTTACGCTAAGGCCAATAGGAGCGGAGCGCCAATGAAGAATGCTTCAAAATCGGGGTTAAATTTAACGTTAGCCCAAAGTAACTATTCCACGCGGACGAAGTCGCGGGCAAAAGCTAGTCATAAATAAAAATAAAAAAATATACGCGTCGACTTGATAACCTCCTCCTTTTTTGTCGTCGGTTGAAAAAAAGACTAATAGATGCTATCAGTGTTGTTCCCGTACGCGTTAAAACGGCAATCTTTACCCTTTCATCTTACAAAACGGCTGAACTTAAAAAATACTTACGGCAAATGGGACTTAACACCTGTAGGTAAACAACTGCAATTTTTATATTCCTAATCCTAAGGTTCCTCAGATATGGAGTAATTATGTGAAGTAATTAAAATATTATATGTTTTTAATTGTTAATTTTTTATTATTACGAAACAAAACAAAACTAAAAAAAAACTTTAAAAAAATATTGTTACAGGATAATTTAAAATAAAAAAACTTTTTACCAAAAAATTAAACCGACTCCCAAAAAACACTGCAAAGTGAAAAATAACTTTAATTTCGGTAGTCGGTGTCTTTAGTTTTGTATTTTCGTTTTTGGCACCGACTTCCGAAATTAAAGTTATTTTTCACTTTGCAGTGTTTTTTGGGAGTCGGTTTAATTTTTTGGTAAAAAGTTTTTATTTCACTCTTTTTAGTTGGTCTATTTTTAATTTACCTAGTTACAAGAGCCTAAATGTCAACAACTTATAACCTTTTACAAAACATTGCTTTTCCCAATGCTGGGCCGTTACTTGTTGAGGAGTTCTTCTGGTACTTCACCATCAGCTCTACATCACCATATGCATTGTGACGAGCATAATGTGCTTATTTATTTATTTATTTATTTAGGGACAATAAACAGCTACAATATAAGATGAGTGCACAACAATAAGTCATTCAGTTTATAAACAATATTGCAGCCCACTGCATTATCCGCATATTAACATTAAAAATATAAGCAGTATATGCCGCTGGATAAGCTATTCAAGTAATCAATTTTATTTTAACATTAAAATTCAATCATTATTAATTAAAATTATTAAAAACAGAAGATTTTTTTTTTCTCTTTATTTAATTTAGGGACCTTTATAAAAAAACAGAAGATAGGATACAAAAAAAAGATAATTTGAAACAAAACATAGAATAAAAAGAATCATATAATTAATACATTAATAAGTGTAAAACGGGGACTCAAATTAATATTATTAAGCATTAGTGAGGATAAATAGGATTTATAAAATGTTAAAATTTAAAATAATACGTACCAAATATCATTATAATATTAACTGTTACATTGCGCAGCTAGAACAGTTAGTACATCGGATTTAAATTTAGATTTAGAGCACATAAAAATATCAATATCTACAAAACAATTATTATAGGTCTCGACCATACGACGAGTAGGACAACGCAAACCAGAGTTAGTGCGGCAAGAGTTTACAGCAAATAGTGTCCCTGCTCGAATGCTACGTTTGTTTACTGTGCGAGGGACACTGTAACATAATTTACTCGTTAGTTCAATTGAGTCAAAGTTATTATGTACGATACTGTACAGAGTATTGGCCTCTAGTAGCTTACGTCTTGATTTTAGTGTAACAATTTTATATTTCTTTAACAGTTGAGGGTATGACAAATACGTTTTATGGCATCTATAGTGCATGGCACGAAGGAACTTCCGCTGGACCTTCTCGATCTCATCCACATATCTCTGGTAGAAAGGATTCCAAATTGGCACTGCATATTCAACTTGTGAACGTATTAACGTTTGATATAGATACAGATAGGTGGAATTTCGTTTGAACTCGGTGGATGCTCTCATTACAAAACCATACATTTTGAATGAATTATTGACAATTTTTTCAACATGCTGATTAAAAGAAATTTTATTATCAAACATCACACCAAGATCCCTTACAATTGAGATATTACCCAATACTGTACCATCCAACCTGTACCCAGAACCGATAATAATTTTATTTCTTGTAAAATTTATACAATGACATTAAGAAATGCTAAGATGTAGTTTATTGTCATGACAGAATGCTGAGAGTCTATTAAGGTCCTCTTGAAATTTTAGAGAATCCTCACTTGTTTTAATAGTTCTAAAAACTTTGAGATCATCAGCATACATGAGAAACTTTGTGTTTTTGAAGCATTTCTTAATGTCATTTATATAAAGTATAAATAAGAGTGGTCCCAGGATGGAACCCTGTGGAACACCAGAAGTTATCACCACAGAGTGATTCTGGTATCCATTCACGACAACCCTCTGGGTTCTATTCTCAATGTGGGAAGAGAACCAGCGAAGCAAATTTCCCCGAATGCCATTAAAAGCAATTTTACTCAGTAAAATTTCGTGATCAACCTTGTCAAAGGCTTTCTTAAAATCTGTGTAAACTGCATCAACTTGCAGGCGCTTGTCAAGATTTTCGAAAAGAAAGTTTGTGAAAATCAATAGATTTGATACAGTCGATCGTTGTTTAACAAAGCCATGCTGTTCAGAGATGATAAGATTATGCAAGATAGGGTAAATTTCATTATGAACAAGTCTTTCAAAAACCTTTGACAAGGTCGACAAAATGGAAATGGGTCGATATTGCTCAATGTCATGTTTAGAGCCACCTTTGTGCACAGGCGTAATGTTGGCACTTTTCCATATTTCAGGGAATACACCTTCGCTCAGACACTTGTTATAGATTATATACAATGGTTTACAGATACTACCAGCAGTGGCCTTAAAGAACATGGCAGGATAGCCATCTGGGCCAGCTCCTTTCGAGGGATCGATTTCTTTTAACTCGAAAAGTATTTTGGATTCCTCAATATGTAGGTTATCAATTAGATTGGCTTTGGGGTCACAGTCTGTTGGTGGGGTCCAAGATGATAGAGAAGGAGATTTGGGTTCAAAAACCGATAAAAAAAATCTGAGAACATATTGCAAATCTCTTCTGGAGCACTTGACTTCAGGTTTTGGTTTTGCATAGTAGAGGGCAACCCTGTTTTGTTTTTCCGATTCGATATATAAGTCCAAAAGTGTTTTATATTACAAGTAATATTGTCTTCCACAGATTTCATCCATATTCAAGTAATCGAATTTCAATCCACTCAATACTTATTATTGAGTAGTTTCAGCGGCCATCTGTGGTCTTCATCAGCAGTTCCACTTCCTCAAATGGTACTTTTTGAGAGCAACTGCACAAGTTACTACAATAAATACCCAAAACGTCATAGGTGTGCCTATAATATTTGAAGAGTTCCCTTGATTTCTCCAGGATTCCATCATCAGATCCTGACTTTTATGAAAATGGGACCAATTTCGAAGTATACCCTTTCAATCAAAAAAGAATATTCCAAATCGGTTCAGCCGTCTTCGAGTAATCGACGATAATACATAAAAAAAAAATATACGCGTCGAATTGATAACCTCCTCTTTTTGTCGTCGGTTGAAAATACGATACTTGATTTTAGTAACGTACCACTATTTAAGAATTGCAAAAAAACTAGCAGCCCATCAAATGTCAATTTTGTCTCTGAGATTAAAAAACACAGATTTTTGTTCTGAGTTTACCTTTTGTTTTTTTCTTTTCTAATTCCATTTTGTCTCTAATCATACACACTTTCTTTTCCAATTTACTTTAGACATTGGCAGAATAGTCGACATCGGCTCCACTTGCCATTAACAAAATATAGAATAGAGGTGTGGAAGAGTGTCTGATGGATTTAATGGAAACATCTAAAGGGTTCCTTTGCCATCATAAGCTCTCTGTTCGAGCTCCTTAAGGACCTAAGTTAAGCTACGCAATAACTGACAAATGCTTGCACTGTTTGGACGGGCCTGCTCAAATCTGTGTGATTCTGTCCTCTAAAAAGCACCACAGATATAAATCTACATGGTTCTCATATAGTTTTATCACTAAGGACTGTCATGGACTTTAAAAGAGACGGTGACCTCTGAGTTTACTTCGGTGTTTTTTCTCAGGCTACTCACTTAGAAAACACCGGCCTTGACATTTACGAAAAAAATTACGCGTTAAAGTGTTAATTGCAAAATAAACATCATTATTTTATTATATTGTATTCGAGCAGTGAAAACGGTATGATGACCGTTTTCACTGCTCGGATACAAGCCTCATCTGTATGACCGGAAATGAGCGGTAATCTACTACGACTTTCACAATATCAATGAATACAAACATATATAAATTTATTTTCAGCATTATTTACTGAAACCACAATAATAATTAACAAGTGTTGTTATATAATAGTTTCATTGAATAGAGTAAAAGTTTGACAGTAAATAAAACCTTCATAGTCGTAGTTAGCGCAAGTTATAGTAGCGCGTACCAAAGAGGTTTAGAGTTAACTCACCTTCTTTTTAAACACCAACAGCCCGAAACTTACAAGAAAAAAAGAAAAACGAATATTCAAAAAAATATTCAAATCTATGTCACCGAACTGTCACTACAATTAGAATCGCTTTTCATCCTAACATTGCTTTTGCAAAAAAGTGCCAAGAAATACTTGAAAATTAATATAGAAGAGAATATTAGCCAGTGAATTATGCCGGAACAACCGATCCAGCAGATCAAGGTGCCTCGCAGCGTGTCGCCGGTTGCCCGGGCCGGCGCCGGAGATATATCGGAACGGGAATTATCCCGGGAACGACATAACTTGCAGACTACTCCGCCTGCGTAAGTATTTCTTTGTTCCTTTCATTATATTTATTTTATAGGAAACTGTGGCGCAATTCAAGCTGAACTATGACGACATCAGTTAGAAATCACTGTCACCTGAACATTTGTATATGATGATTTTATATCAGTGAGTTCGCGTAGCTGTTTTTAAGAACAACTTACATTACATTTGTTTCTTCTGGGCCTCCTACGCTATATCTGCTCGCATTGTTCAAAGCTAAGTCATAAATGTATATTGCAAGTTTAAAATCTTTCGTAGCTACGTCTACTACTGGTTATATACGTGGCTACGCGACATTAGTTACGTAACAGAATTGCTATTTTTAGAACTTACCTATACGTTGGCAGTATGAATCAGTTATTTTTAATCGGGGAGAAATGACTCGTCCCGCTTTGGGTAGATTGGAAGGGGATGTCAGACTTCTACTGTCAAAAAGTCATCCTGTTCCTTCAGTAGCAACATTTCTTCTGTGTTTACAACATCACCGCAACCCTAGCATGAACCAGACCTAGTACAATATTAGAATTATGAAACTTTGAAAATAGGATATTTGAATGTCTGTGTTAGTATTTGTTGGCTTAAGGATTTGGACGAAACTAATAGTTTACAACCGGAAATAGGTTTTTTCAGTCCCTGAAATATTTGCGAAATTTGCACGCCAATAAAGACGCATCAAAATTTAAGTTCTTCAATAGATTGAAGTTTAAAATGCAAGCCATCGGAATCATGACTTCAAGTAGGAGTAGTATTTAATCTTAGTTAGCTTGTGTATTAAGTACCTACTTATAAGATACTTAGTCTCTGCCCGGAGCTGCGCTCGCGTGAAAAGGTGTTTTTCAGCGAAATAAAAATACTTGTTCATAATATATATCTATGTTCTATGTAGATTTATGTAGATCAATTCTTTTTTAATCGGTCCAGCAGTTTTTGAGTTTATACATTACAAACAAAAATCAAAACTTTCCTCTTCATAATATTAGTGGTTAACATTGTATTATAACATAAACAGTGGCTCTAAATACGTAGTTAAACAAACCCATTCCAAGGCCCTACAAAGTTCAATCCATCACAGATTGCGAGTAATTTGTATGATGTCAGTAACAGTGAGATAAACGGCGGCCACGCTGTCTGCGGCTCGATAAATCAGCTCATCAAAACAAACATGAGTCAACGAGTCGACGCGATACTCAGCAGAGAGGCTCCTAAACTTCTGATGAGTCGGGTAAAACCCATTCACTTATAGCTCTACTATATCTTTGGCATCTGTTATTAGTGCGATAGGATATGATTGTAACCTATCGCAAAACAATACTCTTGCCTATAAAGTTTCCATTGCTGGGATACAAGCATCTTCCTTATAAAAAATATTTAGTGCTACGTTTGAGCACTATTCTTAGATATTATATTTAAGGTAGCAGAGATTTAATACACAGCACTTTGGAGAATTAGTTAGGGAGAGCAATGACAAGGCGCGAAGTCGCAGTAATGAATATGAAATGAATGTTCTTTATTAAAGTAAAAGAATATATTATTGGTAAAGTTTACATTATCGCGTCTCGTATGTCTGTTTACATCATATTTAATTTATTGAATTTCTAATAATATTTCTTTGTGCCATTGTATGTGCGGCAGGTTATCAAAAGCGAAGGGTAGGTATTCAGGTTGGCTACAAATAAAATAAAATGCATTTAATTCGAGTAACTTAGACTCATAAAAATAACATAATTAGAAGCACACACTCCAAATATACTATAAGGAGGAAAAGGTGGTGAGAGGGAAAGGGGCATCATCTTCGGATTTTCATTCCTAGGACATGTCGCTTTACTTTCGGTATTTTCCTTCACCGATATGACCTAATTACAAAGGGGGGGAGGGGGTGTACAGGAATATCATCACTCAATATCAACCGGACTTTGGACTCTTTCGTCGCGATGTAGGTATGTGACTCCCAGGAAGATCTTTCTTATTAGTCTTCTTAGGGTTGTGACGTAAGCCGTAATGGTTGTTACACAGAGGGGGTTCCGTAGTAGTCTTGAGGTAACGGGGTCACTTCTTGCTTCACTACTTACTACATTAATGGGGCATGCGGTGCTTGCTAACCTTTAAGAAATTGTTACACTAACCTAAGATAAATGTAGAACATTTAATTTATTTATTTAAATGTATAAGTAGAAACAGTTATTGGTTAGCCAAATAAAGAAAATAAAAATAAAAAGCCCTCGGCTTCGCACGCGGGAAGTTTTGTTTTTTGGTAAATAAGTGCCCCATGTATCGGGAGTAAATTATCAAAAGATTTCTCCCGTTCTAAGGTAAGGAGTGGAAGAAAGTGTCAGGATTCTACTGACTAAAAATCCCACCCTGTTACTTAATTGCCCTCGTGTCCGGAGCCGCGGTATCATTGAAGAATCCAGCAACCCTGGCAGAAAACTTTCTAGATTTTTCATATTGTATCATCCATTATACAGTGTGTTAGGTTAAACGAGGGACTTATGGAGGGAGGGTATTCAGTATTCGATTCTCGTCCCAAATATGTGAAAAACTCTTAGAAAAACCTATAACTTAAATTTTTGACGTAATTGTCAAGATTCAAGAGGTGAATGAACTTGTAAAGAGTATCTAAAGTAATCACGTGGCAAAACACGGCCCGATCCTGCCAAAAAAGGAAGCTCGTGTGTAAACTCTGCCCCCGCAGGAGTCCCCCCGAGGACTTTTGGTATGGTTCTATCTGTTATTTATCAGTGTTTTTTTTTTTTGATCATATTTTTATTAGTATCAAGCATACACTATTGTAGGTTTGAATATGTCCCTCGTTTAAACTAACATACTGTATATTATGTGGCAGTCGCTCCTTTATCTCACTCTGTATCCGTTTAGACTCGACGCCGAGCCCAACATATAGGAAAAAGCTAAGCTGATAATGATTCATATTGTATCGAATGTGGTCAATATTGGCAATGGCCTCATTTCGACTGACGATGAAATGTTACGAATACGTGACTCACTAGTTTACAGCGGTCGTGAATTCACTCATGTAGCTCCAATTTAAGTGAAAGGATTACGAGGTTTAATAGTAGATCGAATTGTTCACCAGCGGTTTTACAGAAACAACTTAGTTATGCTCTTTAGCTGTCTATAGAAATTGTGATACCAATTCGTGATCCACATTGCAAAAATCAAGCCTGTGGGTTCAACTTAACAATGAAAGTTTTTCAAAATTATATGTTGAATGTAATATAAAAAATATATTTACCCTTTTTTCCCAGCTATTACAGGGTTGGCTTTCAGTACTAGTGTTTTACATGGAGCGAGACTCCCTGTCTGACCTCCATAGCCACAGACATTCGTAGGTACGGAATACAGTCCACGGAATTTACAGCATCTTCTGCCGACACCACATTCGAAAGCATCGATGCTATTGTGATCGGCCTTTTTTAACGACCACGTTAAAAAAATATATAAAATAGAAGACTTCGAACATAAAAAAGTACCTTAATTCTTTTACGTGATTTGAAGCGTCTGGGGGTAGTAACCGCCCACAGAAAAGGGCTGGCAATATAAAATATATATTTTTAATAATATTCCCTATCAAATCAGTACTTCGAATTAAATAAAAGTTACTCATGTTTCTGTCTACCTTTTCCGCTTGCTACCTATGAACGGGCCGCCTAGCCAAGCTTGCAAGTACGCACACACTCTTAAACACATAGGTACCTAAGAGTATCCATTCCGTAAATTTCGTTACTTCGAAAATAAGGAAGGTCTGGGGGCCCTGCACTGGGATCTTACTCTATTACAATATAATTAAGAGTTTGTTCTTTAAAAATATTTTTTATCAAATTGCTTTCTCATAAATGACCATCATCAGACAAATACCACCCATAGAACAATTCCTTGAGTCAAATAGAATATAAATAGTCATTTTCTTTTCTAGCCATTGGCCTGGCCGATCTATGTCGTTTTGAACTTAAGAATTTCATCCTGAAATATAATTAAATTATGAGAATAATTACAGGCATTTTAGTATAAAAAAATTGGCAGGAAAACAGCATCCGATCTGTGGTCACCTCAACTGGATATACGATTGGTCTACTTGACAACAAATAAATATTTCGTTCTAATGACACACGATGACGTATGCGATTAGTTTTATTTGCTTTTTACATCACAATTATTTTATTAAGAGCGGGAAAATACGCGACACTATGGCAATCGGAAATAATATACATGTTTTCCCTGTAATTGTCAATCGTTTTGGAAAACTAAAACATAGTATGACGCTACATGACGTCGGGAAAAGTCCAGAGTCAGTGTGACGTTTTGATCCATAACGCCTGACATAACGATTAGCAAATAGTAGAATTGGGAAGTACGTTATACGTAGGTTCCTATTCGAATTGCATTATTATTTGAATTTAATTTTATGTGGGTCATGGACCTGCAATAAATGTTTATTTTTTTAATCACAAGCAGGACTTATGGTAATCGATGTTTTCTGACTTCTCGAAACTGGCTTGAGACTTTCAATGCCTGCACGTTCCAACAAATTTTAAGGCTGCTCGTTTACGGTGCAGGCTACTCGTTTGGTGGAATGCATTGCCGGTGTCAAGTGGCAAGACAAGCTCAGTCACTCGCTACTTTTAAAAGCTCGGTTGCTAATAATTTTGTTGCATCTGCTTAACCTTTCCTACGTCCTAGTCGACATGCAGTCCGAACGGATGCAGGACCGAGTACTAGTATTTTACGTAGATCGTCTGCCTATCTGACCTTCACAACCCAGTAGCCGGGTAACACGATAAGAGGATATGAGGTGTCCAATTTTCTGGCTTCTCTCTGCCCGTAACAACAGAATTGTCAGAGATGACAATGATAATAATGACAGGCGGGATCAACGGCTGAACGTGATATTATGGTGTTACCCATCCACGGAGCTCGGCAAGCATTGTGGTACAGCCCCATACTGGGACATTGGATACGACTACATGCCACTGTGGCGTTCAATAATTTGTTGTTTTTGTGTTTCTGCTAGTTTTAAGTACTAACATTAGTTTTATAAGTTGTTTGTGTACTAACCAAATGAATTCTGTCTGAAATAAAAGAATTTTAATTTAATAACCTTGTAGATCAGCCCGTGCGGCATTTAGCCACGAGCTCCTCCAATGCGAATACAGAACTAATTTAAGCCTCAAACCTTCTGTACCCACAGCCGCGTTCAACCAGCTCACCCAAAGAAGCAGCTGTTCTCAGCGCCGCCTGTGAACAAGTTCACTGCCAAGTGGTGCGCCCCTAGCCCCAACCTGGCCAGGATCCGCTCCTGTCTAGACACGTTCAACAACCAGGACACTCCTATCAGCAGACCCGTCGCCAAGACCAAGGCAGCTTCGATGGAGGACCTGACGCCTACGAAACGGATTAGGATTGACAGGTTCTTATGAATTAAAAAGTATCCTATGTTCTTCCTAAAAGATTTATGTATTTAAAAACCAAATTTCATCAAAATCGGGTTTAGCCTTTAAAGTGTAACAGATAGACAGAGATACTTTCGCATTAACAATACAATTAAAATGAATGTAAATATTAATAGGGCAGTAAGGATAATTCATTTAGCTTATTATTCCATAGATAGTTATTACAAAATTTTACATATCTATATTTTTAAATTTTACCTTTTATTTTAGTTATATTATTATTTTGCATCTCCTGTAAATGAGGAAGTACCTAAACCTCCGTTTATAGCAATGGTACACATATCCTGTGTACATCTTTTCTTCAAGATCCTTATAAATAATTAAATTAATAAATAAATAGTGCCATACTAACACACAATTCTGGAATGAAAATGAATTACGTGACAAATAAAACTTATTTCGATTGATCTTGTCGGTAATCATAATTTAGTCAAGCAGCAGTCGACATTCTTTGGGTTTTCTTGCTCGTTGCATGTTTACTAGAATTTAGACAGGAGAAAATGAAAATATCTTGAATCTGAGAGACCTGTGAACTTGAGATTTTACCTTTTTTTTATAAAAAATTGCACCATTCACACTACGCCCAGCGCTTTCGACGCACAGGTTGGTTGCAAATGGTTACCTAAAAGAGAAATGGTAATAAAAGGTTGATATCTTTGCTTCCTTTTTCCATATACATATTTGCCATAAAATATCACTGGTATAATTTTTTATTTCGATAGGCTGATAAATTTTGACTATCTAAATTCAACCACCAGTTAAGTTCAGGGCCCTTTCAAAGCAACTGAAATGTCTCTAGGAAGAACGGTCTCCCAATGCTCGCGTCTCCAGGACCGCTCGGTTCTGCCGAGGAGTTAGCCGCCGGCAAGATCTGCCGGTTCATGGTGATCGCCGCCTGGAGAAGGCGCCGCGAGGATGTCCGCTGTCTGCGCAAGACTTTGGAGACACAGGTAAAAGAGTAACAGAGGAGTTTCTTGAAATTAAATGAAATATTAATTTTGTATATCGGTTATAAATAACAGTTTAATACGTCATGTTTCTTTTTTAGTTTAGCTCGATGAGGCCGGTATTTCCTAACTGACTACTCTGAGAAGAAACAAGGTCAAAGTCTCTTTTAAAGTCCAAATTGTATTTGTATATGAGAAGCATGTAGGTTCATGTCTGTGGTATTCTTTTAAGGCTTGCCGGTTCTTCTCCATAGAAAATGACCAATTTCAAACCGTGCCCTAACTTCTGATGTTTTGTAAGTGCCTACGTAGGCCTCTGTGAAATAGAATAGTTTGAGTTTGAAAGCCTCGTATGCATACGAAACCCCGTAGAACACCTACTAGTCTATCTACGTCATTATCTGCTTAGCCTATTCCCATGTCGGGGTAGCTTCCAGTCTAACCGTATGCAGCTGAGTATTAGTTTTCTTTTTTACATGGAGCTACTCTCAACTGCTCTACTCTAGGTAACACGAAGCCCCTTTTTTTTTTCTGCTTCTCGCATCTTGGTGAAGCGGGAGGGTGTGTAAGACTTTTACTAACTAAAACCCACCCTATGCCCTTCGTGTTCCGAGGCCGCGGTAACTCTTTCGAACAATTCCGCAACCACGATGCCGTTTGGTCACACTAATGCCAGCTTTTCTGGCATAGGCTACCTGTATAACGACTGTCAAAATGTGTACGGCTTAGCGTGCTTCCGAGGCACGGAAGAGACTCGATATGTTCGTTCAAGCGTTCTTAACCTTGAAGATGTAATTATTTAGCCCGTGGCTGTAAATATTTAGCCACGAGCTCCACATCGGAACAAATACACTCGCACACGGTACCACTACCGGCCTACCTACTTGATTTCGTATAAGCTTGTATAAGTCAACATTCGTTCAGCTAAATGAGATCACGAAACGAAGATTCGTTTTATTATTTTTCTATTAACACGTTCGCTGACAGTACGTCGTTAGGCGGGAAATTAAAATAGTGCATTGTGACAGTACGTCGAGGGACGGGCCACTTATTTTTAAGAGTACGTCGTGGAAAATTCTACTGTCGTAATTTGGTGTCAGGGTAAGTGCTCACTGTCAACGAACGTGTTAAAGCCTTACAGAATAACCGTTGTATTGTCAATTGTACCTTTAAATTGTTTCTAAATCTTGCAAGGAGACTCCCATATTAATTTATTTTATTTTTTATTTACTTATGTACACACATGACACTTATAAAGGAAAAAATTAAATACAGACAAAAGAGCACAAAGGTGCTGCTTATTTCCTAAGAAATTTCTTCCAGCAGACCTGCAACAGGAGAGTTGAAGAGGAGATGATAGACACAGTGTGTACAAAATCCTAGTTACGATATAAAACATACTTAGCTATAAAATTAAACTAAAATGATATATTTAATAAATATATACATACATAGAATTAAAATACATGCTATAAAAATATATACCTATAATAAATATATAAAATTACGGGATGTTAGATAGATTTCTTATTAGTTAGATATCTTTGACCTGCTTTTTGAAAATACTACAGGATTTAGTTTCGCGGATTTTAGCGGGAAGTGAGTTCCACAGTCGTACTGCATGAAAGGAGAAGGAGAAGGAGTGGGAATAGAAACAGGTTTTATGGGATGGGAAATTGAGATGGAGTTTAAGGTGGGATCTACAAAGGGCATCAGTAGGACGAGTGAATGAAAAACGATCGCGCAGGTAGCTAGGATATGCAGGATTGAATAGGATGTTGTACAGAAGGAATAATATTCCAGTGTTCCTGCGAAGACGGATAGGGAGCCACTTGAGATCCTTGCGAAACTGAGAGACATGATCGTATTTCCTCAGACCAAAAACAAAGCGAATACACAAGTTTTGCAAGCGCTCAAGTTTACATAAGAGCTCCTCAGTGGCATCCAAATAGCAGGCATCGGCATAATCAATAATCGGCTGGATTAAAGTTTGAGCTAAAGAGATTTTAGTTTTGAAAGGCAAGAAGCTTTGAAGGGATTTTAAAGAGTGGAAGGAAAAGTGCACCTTTCGACTAACCTCACTTACTTGCTTACTTATTATGTTTGACTCTTACGGCAATTTTAAAAGAGAAAGTCGGTATCTATCCCTAGCCTATTAATTTAAGGTAGTATGGCAAAGATCTCGAAATGGCTTGAAGTTATATTCACAAGTAGCAAGGCAATTTATAAAAAAAAAACTTTTTACCAAAAAACTTAAACCGACTCCCAAAAAACACTGCAAAGTGAAAAATAACTTTAATTTCGGTAGTCGGTGTCTTTAGTTTTGTATTTTCGTTTTTGGCACCGACTTCCGAAATTAAAGTTATTTTTAACTTTGCAGTGTTTTTTGGGAGTCGGTTTAATTTTTTGGTAAAAAGTTTTTATTTCACTCTTTTTAGTTGGTCTATTTTTAATTTACCTAGTTACAAGAGCCTAAATGTCAACTACTTAATAACCTTTTACAAAATATTGCTTTTCCCGATGCTGGGCCGTTAATTGTTGAGGAGTTCTCCTGGTACTTCACCATCATCTCTACATCACCATATGCATTGTGACGAGCATAAAGTGCTTAACATCCATATTCAAGTAATCGAATCGCAATCCACTCAATACTTATTATTGAGTAGTTTCGGCGGCCATCTGTGGTCTTCATCATCAGTTCCACTTCCTCAAATGGTACTTTTTGAGAGCAACTGCACAAGTTACTATAATAAATACCCAAAACGTCATAGGTGTGCCTATAATATTTGAAGAGTTCCCTCGATTTCTCCAGGATCCCATAATCAGATCCTGACGTTTATGAAAATGGGACCAATTTCGAAGTATACCCTTTCAATCAAAAAAAGAAATTTCCATATCGGTTCAGCCGTCTTCGAGTAATCGATGATCATACATAAAAAAAAAATATACGCGTCGAATTGATAACCTCCTCTTTTTGTCGTCGGTTGAAAACGTCACAAACTAATGGGGTTGACAAATTATATCAATACGTCAGGTGATGTATCACTTAGTGCTTGTGTGCTTGTGTAGTGTAATAATAAAAAAATAATAAATAATAAAAATATAAAGTTTACTAACTAATACGAAACACTTATAACGAATGTACACTAACACGAAAACTTGCCGTACTATTACTCAAGTACCTACTGCTACGCTACTCCAGTACTCTGTGGCCACTCCGTAGCACAATGCGATCTCGAATAACCAAATCTGTAAGTTAAGTGAGGTGACGTGATTTCGGAGATAAGTTCGTAGAAGCGCGCATTTTTCTACCGACGACAAAAAGAGGAGGTTATAAAGACACCGACTACCGAAATTAAAGTTATTTTTCACTTTGCGGTGTTTTTTGGGAGTCGGTTTAATTTTTTGGCAAAAAGATTTTATTGTAAAAGTGATTCGAATTGGTGAATTAGAGATTCGGTTATTAGAGATCGGGTTTTTCGTGGTAGTGTGTAGGTATTCGTTTTTATGAGTTACGTATTAGTAAACTTACGGGGACGTGGTATTCGGTGTTACGCTTTTCTATTTTATTTTCTGACGTACTTCACTTACACTCCACTCATTTATATTTTGGCATTTCGACATTACAGACTAGTAATTGTCTATAGGCTAAGATTGCTCTTGATGCTTCATTTAAGTGTACTTAATTGTTTCATTCAGGTGTCGTACTCAGAACGGCTTCGCATCCAGGTCAGTGCGCTGAAGTCTCTCCTGGACTCCGACAACTCCAAGGTCCGGATGGCGATGAAGGAGTTGGAGCGACTGAAGCACCTGCTCAAAGAAAAGGAACTAGAGAAGACAGTCCTGGAACGAGTGAGTTCTACTTTAACTCGCTACGGTTTGAATATCGGGGATGTAGAAAATAATGGAATAGAACATTTTTATATTGAAGTGACTGACTAAAAAAAATAGTAGGATGTACTAAAAAACTGTCAGTAACATTTGCTTAAACGTAACATACAGGGTGTAACAAAAACCCTGTCCGATCCAATAAAGGCGTATTCCTGGTTCAACATACGTACTAGAAAAAAATGTTTTAAAAAAGGTAACTCATAAAAACTGAAAGTTATTTATTTTTTATTTTTATAATGCATGCGAAATTTAACACTAAATATGGCAAATTTTCATAAGTTGACAACACTCCACCCGCTCAGGCGGCATCTTTGAAACAAAACTGTAGGTAGTAACATGTGAACGTCGAGCGATCAATGTTTGTCTATTATTTTTATACTGTGCCTTTGGTCAGTTTAATTTTTTATTTAAATTTAATTATATTCACTGGGGAAAAATAATAATCTCAAATCCATTAAATAGCTACGTATCCATTGATGCCGATTAATACACTTAAGGATCGGACAGGGTTTTTGTTACATGATGATGCTGTACTTATATCTAATCACTATAATGGGTCATCATCGCATGGCAGATGGCACAAATGACCCATGTAAGCGCAGTCTAGTCCACCCACTATCATGTTCAAGATGCTGTTGGATTTGGCACCCTGCGCACCAGAAAAACACACCCCTTTTTACCCGACTGCAAAGGAAGGGTTATCTTTTTCGCGCGTATCTTGTATGTATGTATGTTTGTATGTATGTTTGTAATATTCTTTATTACCTCATATCTCCAGAACCGCTGAACGGATTCACACAATTGAGGGATCGTTAGATTTGTCTTAACAGCCCAAGTGTTCTTAGATAGGTGACATTTAAAAAAATTAAACAAGGCGGCTGTGCGAAGCCATTATACATGGTGAAAAATATTTTTTTCAAATAGTACAATATAGGTATCAAATTAAAGGGCTTAACATAAGGATTTCAAAAAGGTATATCATGTTTATCATTAGTGTAATACTAGCAAAATAACACAATGAGAAAGTTTAAAATATGGACTCACTTTCTGAATCCGGTGGAGTGCCAATGTGACACGACCGGGAATACTAAAAAATTGTTAATAAATATTTTAACTAAAAAGTTGAAAAAAAAAACTTATTTAAAAAATCTAAAAAACCCTATTGCTCAACTGAAGTGTAAGAAACAAGCACATTTTTATTTTTAAAAGTGACAAGCAGGCGGGACCCAATTGAACATATTTTTTTTTAAATGGGATGGGTCCGACTGCTTGTCACTTTTAAAAATAAAAACGTGCTTGTTTCTTACACTTCAGTTGAGCAGTCGGGTTTATTAGATTTTAAAAATAAGTTTTTTCACTATTAATAATAATAATATAATATTCCACAACTTTTCACACAACGCCATCTAGTCCCAAACTAAGCAGAGCTTGTGGTATGGGTACCAGACAATTGATAAACATACATATATATTTCTAAATACATACATATTATAGATAAATTACACCCAGACAAAGAACAAATGACCGTGCTCATCACACAAACATTTGTCCTAGGTAGAAGCTGCACTCTACATTTGTGATGCGCTACAGAAGCGTGACAACCCCAACAGCACCCTAAACGCAATATTGCGCTGTACGATCTTTGCGATATACAAACATGATCGACCATCGAGAAGTACCATCCACACTTACTTGATATACACCCGTATACCGCCTTTGCGAACTAAGCGCTTCTCCTCCACAACATTTTCGCGCACACAAGGTGCGGAACTCTCTGCGGGCTCCTGTGTTCCCTACCATAATGTAAGACCCAACAGCCTTTAAAGCAAAAGGGAACAGGCATCTTCTGGGCTCATTTATTTCATCCTAGACCTCATCTATCGTTTGCCATTTGGCGTGATCAAGAAATAAGAGGTCAAGAGCGGGCTCTTCTGTAATAAAAAGAAAAAAAAATATATATTATTTTCTACGCTTTTAGGAGAAACTGGCTTTGGAGGATGACGTTTGTGCTGCTGAAGACCGTGCATCGGAGATGAGTATTGGTGAGTATTTTTCTAGGAAAATTATAAGCTAGGCTCTACCAAGACGTCTTATTTAGGTGCCGTATTAAACATTAATTGACATAGGGAAGGTGATGGTCTGTAGGTATGTTGTTCTCCTTAACAGCTGCAAGAAACTCATCATCATGTGCTTCTAGTCTAACCGGAAGCAGCTTTGTATGTTATACATGGAGCGACTGTAATTCTGAACTCCACAACCCAGTCGATTAGGGTCACACGATGTCCCTTGGCTAGACTATTAAAAATGTCAAATGACTGCAGCCAAAAAGCTGGGCATCCTACAGAAAGTGAGGCGATACTTCACACCTGGACAGCTTTTGAATTTATATAAAGCACAGGTCCGTTCCTGTATGGAGTATTGCAGTCACGTGTGGGATGGCTCAGCCAAATACCAGCTAACTGCACTTGACTCGATCGAACGCAGAGCTAAAAGGCTCATAGGTGACGAGGTTCTGGCAGGCAAGCTTCACAGCCTGGCTCACCGGCGAAACGTTGCTTGCCTGTCTATCTTCTACAGATTGTACTTCGGAGAGTGTGCCCAGGAGCTCCACGACCTAATCCCTTCATCCCCCTTTTACTGCCGGTCTACCAGACGTACCGCAGAATACCATCCACACTTGGTCGATATACCGTCTTGTCGTACGAAGCGCTTCTCGTCTACGTTTATTGTGCATACAGCCAAGGTATGGAACTCTCTGCCGGCTTCTATGTTCCCTGCCACATATGACCCGTCAGCCTTTAAAGCTCGTTCCACCAGGATCGTACCATCAGGTGTGATCAGGGTCAAGAGCGGGCTCATTTGTAATTAAAAAAAAAGCCAGTACCAACCGCTTAACGTGCCCTCCAAGACATGGAGGTCACACCGCCAACTTCCAAACTCCGGGTTGAGAAAATTCTAATAGAAAAAGTCAATTGGCACTTTTTCCGACCCAGTAATCCAACCCTACACTTCATACTTAGTCATGCTTGCGACGACTACTAGACCAACGAGCCAGTTGAAAAAAACTATATTGTAAATAGTTTTTACCCGGCGTCTAACTAGACCACAAAAAGGGCTTTGAATACCAAAATCGTTCTTTTCACTGTGTGAAACAAAAACGAACGATACTTGTGGTGACAATTTATTTAATCATCTTTTTTGACACACACATAAGAAAAACCTTATTACATTGCATAAAACTAGGATGTACAGTAAAAATGTATTACGGTCAATACAGATAGTGGGACCCTGACCCCCAGACCAGGTATTCCAGTGACTCAGGGGGTCAGTGTTCTGCTGTCACTGAGATACCAAAAACATTTTAATAAGTATTTATCAGTAAACAATAGATCATCCTTAATAGTGTAAGGCTCAATTTACACCGCCGCGGAATGGAATGGAAGCGAACGAAATTGTACATAGCATAATGAACTTTATGTCAATAAAATAAAAAATAAAAATAAATCCTCTGTTTTCCTAAAGTAAGAGTTAAAATCAATAGTAATAAGGAAAACAAACAAAAGTGGATAAGTAAAGGTTTGAGACAAAGTTGTAAAACTAAACGGAAGCTACGTTATGGATATTATAAAAGTAAAAATGTAATTAATAAAACTAAATATAAAACCTACTCCAGTCTGCTAAATAAATGCATTTATAATTCAAAAAAGATTGCAAATATAAAATATATTCATAATCATGATAACAAGTGTAAAGCAACATGGAATGTCATTAAAACCGAAATAAACAGTAACACTCACAAAGATAACATAGAAAGTATTAAATTCAATGAAACAATAACTACAGATCCTGTACAAATGGCTACTATATTTAATAACAATTATGTTAAATTAACGCATGTACAAGGGGAAAAAAGCACAAATCAAAACCGCTTCAAAAATACGTGTGTCAACTCTGTTTCTTAGACCAATGGAGGTTAACGAGGTAAGACAGGTAATAATGTCTCTGTCCAACACTAGGTCGGAGGGCTATGATGAGATCAACACAAAAATCGTCAAAGCGTGCTGCAACGAACTGACTGGGATTCTGACGCATTTAATAAACATGTCATTTTCACAAGGCACCTTTCCTGAAAAATTAAAACTGTCTTTAATAAAGCCCTTATTCAAGAAGGGAGATAAATGTGACATCAACAATTACCGACCTATAACTCTTATACCCATATTGTCTAAAATTTTTGAAAAATGTATTTTTAAAAGGTTAACTGACTTTTGCAATAAATTTCATATTATAAGTGACCAGCAGTTTGGGTTCCAAAAGAACAAGTCCACATCGTTAACTATTTTTTTCCTAATGCAAGCTATACTTTCAAATATTAATAATAATTATATAACTACAGGCCTCTTTTTTGATCTATCGAAAGCCTTCGATCTGGTGTCACATGACATATTGCTACAAAAATTGGAAGATGTTGGTATTAGAGGACCGGCACTTCAGTGGCTGTCGTCCTATTTAAGCAATAGAAAACAATGTGTCATCACTCATCATCAATAAAAAAAATGAAAATAATGTAATAATATCCTATTTATCGGAATATAAACATAATAAATATGGCGTTCCACAGGGAAGTGTGCTAGGCCCAATATTATTCCTCATTTATATAAACGACATCATAAAAATAACTAACCATAAATGCGTATTATTTGCTGACGATATATCTATTATAGTGACATCTAATAAAAAACTAAATACCGTTTCAGAACATGAACTTGACATTAATAATACAATTGAAAAATTATTGCATTGGCTTGACATTAACCATTTGATGATAAATTTAGACAAATCCGTTTACATCCAATTTAATCGATCAAATAATTCCAAAAATGACATTATACTCAATATTAATAAAATCAATGAAGTAACGCGTACCCGATTTTTAGGTGTAATTATAGATAAAGACATTAACTGGAAAGATCACATAGACAATGTTAGCACTAAAATTAATAAATTTGTTTATGCATTAAAACAACTAAAGAATGTAACTAATATAAAAACTGCTGTAATGTCATATCATGCGTACGTCGAATCATTGTTACGTTATGGACTAATAATGTGGGGGAACAGCACTGACTTCCAAAGAGCATTCATCGCTCAAAAAAAGTGCATGAGAGCAATTTGTGGACTTAAGCCGGACGACTCATGTCGACCAATATTTAAAAAACTTGGTTTGTTACCGTTACCGTCGCTTTACATCTACGAAATATGTGTGTTTGTTATGAAAAATAAGCAACTATTTAAGACTGCAAATGATGTCAATCCACGGAACCGACGAGATCCATATAAGTTGGTGTTAAGTGATTTGCCTAGACTGTCTAAATACAATAGTAACTGCTTGGCAATGTGTGTGTGCATTTATAATAAAATACCAAGGCATTTCAAAGCCTTAAATACGATATTATTTAAAATTAAATTTCATAAGTGGTTACTCGAATGTAGTTTTTATAGTTTAAAAGAATTTATAGATATAAAATGTTGATGACGATGTCGATTGCTGTTGCTTAACTTGTCTTTAAAATTTTGCATGCTATGTTTTATCCTAGCTAAACATGCTTGTGCCTCAATTTGTATTTAACACCCTTGTATACCATGTTTTACGCAAATAAATATTCTATTCTATTCTATTCTATTCTATTCTATATGTTAATTAATAATATGTTAATATACAAACTAAATAGGAGCCAAAAAATGATCGCGCGTCTTCCGCGGAATCCTCGCACATTCTCGAGAGTTCCCCTAGCTACTGTCGTTTGTCTATACTACCTATACTAATATTATAAAGAGGTAAAGTTTGTAACTTTGATTGTTTGTTTGTAAGGGCTAATCTTCAAAAACACTGAACCGATCATAAAAATTCTTTCACAATCAGAAAACTACACTATTCAGGAGTACTATAGGCTATATTTTATTATGATTGAACAAAAAGTTCAGAGAAAAATAATGGCATATGTATATCAAGTCAGCGGAAATTGGGCGGGATGTGATGCTGCAGGGATCTGAATGAAATGAAATATATGTAGTTTGTGGGTAGCTGAAACCTTGGAATAATAGAAAAGATTTTATCGTGAAATTCCCACGGGATCGAAATTTACACGGGAAAAACCTCCAACATGAACGAAGTCGCGGGCAACAGCTAGTATGTTATACAAAAACTTTTTTGCAAAAAATAAAACTGACTTCCATATCAAAACACTACAAAGCCTAAAATAATTTTTGGTTTTGTATTTTCTTTCTTTTTTTCACACCGCCTTCCGAAATTAAAATTATTTTAGGCTTTGTAGTGTTTTGATATGGAAGTCGGTTTTATTTTTTGCAAAAAAGTTTTTATTTTCGTGCTTTTTAGTGGGTCAGCGAATTTTCCAAATCGGTTCGTAAATGACGGAGTTATGCGCGAACAAAAAACGCAATGCAGAGTAAACGAAAAGATCATCAACGTAAATATTTTTTTAGACTTTTGTTGATTTTTCAAAAACGACTTGTCTGATTTCGATAAAATTTTCATGGGACCATTTGGGAAGTATATCCTTTCTAACAAGATAAGAATTTTTCAAATCGGTTGGCAAGCGACGGAGTTATGCGCGGACAAACATTAAAAAAAAAATACAAACAACCGAATTGAGAACCTCCTCCTTTTTTAGAAGTCGGTTAAAAAAGTCGCTTCCATTCCATTCCGCGGCGGTGTAAATTGAGCCTAAAAGTTTTAAAAAAATATTAGTACCCAGTGTAATTTGAGTGTATTTGTATATCTGGGGTGTGTTTATGAGGGTGAGAGTACCTATATACGTAGGTGTGTGTACGTATGTAGGTGTGTATGTATGTATATAGGTGTGTATGTGATATAGTTGCGTTGAAGTGAGTGTGTGTTGTCAGGCTGGCGTAACTGCCGCAACGAGCTGGACGGCATGCGCGCGGCGTGCGCCGTGGGCGAGCACGCGCTGGCGCTGGAGAAGGCGGCGCACCGCGACACGCTCGCCGCACGGGACGACGCATACGACCGGGTGAGCCTACTTAGCATCCATTTATGTTAAACTAGCGACCGTCCGGTCTCAACCATGACTTCTTCATGAATCTCTATCCATCCGAATTAAAATCTATTCGATACTCGTGGAATTTAAACAGACAGACGCGGCGCGGCGGGAGACGTCCACGTACAAATTTACTTTCGATTAGTTTTTCTGTAGGTACCAATCACAGGTGTACACATTCGTGTAATATGAAATCAAGAATAGTAATGTAACACTAGCTGCAGTTGCTCGCGACTTCGTTCGCGTGGGAAGTTTTTCCCATGTAAATCCCGATCCCGTAGGAATTTCGCAAAATCCCGTCTTAGCGACTATCTACGTATTAAAAGAAACCCCCATGCATAATTTGAGAATCCTACTACTTGTAGTTTCTGAGATTTCGTGATTAATCAGTGAGTGGTATTTCGCTTTTATATAAAACTAGCTTGTGCCAGCGGCTTCGCCCGTGTGGGAAGTTTTTCCCGTGTGAATCCTGATCCCGTGAGAATTTCGCAAAATCCTTTCTTAGCGGATGCCTACGTCATAACATCTACCTGCATGCCAAATTTCAGCCCGATCCGTCCAGTGGTTTGGGCTGTGCGTTGATAGATCACTATGTCAGTCAGTCAGTCAGTCAATCAGTCAACCTTTGAGTTATATATATTTAGATAAAAAAAACATTGTTTAGAAATTAAATTTTACAATGATAAATTGGCATCAAGCAATCAGGACAAATTATGAGCCACCATGGCAGTGTAAGATGGCGCCAGCTATGTTGGGCAGTTTTTTTTAAATAAGGTTACAAACAATGGACGAGGATTTATTGCGTAAAGAGGTAACATAAAAACAGCGAGATGGCCTGGTCTGCTCAAAAGAAGAGCTTAGTATTGTACAAGATCGAGGAAAATGGAAGAAGGGAATGGGGGAGGCCTTTTTGCCCTGCAGTGTGTCAGTGCAGGCTCATGAAACAAAAATAACTCAATAATAAGGGTGTAAATAAATACAGGATGTTTCCTAATAGCTATAACCTGGGCGTCTTAAGTCAGGAGTGGTGAATAAGTAATTTCTAGGCAAGCGTGCTACATCTTCGACTATGGTGAGAGATAGTGGACAAACGCGATTCTATCTACTACAAAAATATGTATTGTTATCAAACCAGATCTATAAACAATTTAAATATACAGATAGTTCTAGATGTTTGTGATCATATTACTTTGAATGCAGTTTTACTCTTTACTCCATAAGTAGAGCGACTCTTTTCTATAACCTCCCGCAATCTTGAAGCTCAGACTCACGATACCCCATCGGTCTTCGGACTACCCACATAGAGACAGACACCGGTCATGATTGCATACAAACTAATGTTTTCGTGTCGTATCCAGCTGGCAATGCTAGAAGAAGACCTGGCACAGCATGAAGACCTGCTGTCGTCTGCAGAGGCCGAGGTGGCGGCGCTGCGGCGAGAGACGGACGAGAAGCAGCGCCAGCTCGAGCTCACCAGCGAGCGCCTCAGCCAGGAGGAGGAGTGAGTGCCACTGAGTCATCATAATCTGCTTAGCCTTCTTCCAAGTATGTTCGGGTTGGTTTCCAGTCTAACTGGATCCAACTGGGTATTAGTCGCGGGCAATCTATGGGTCAGTTACGCCAAAAGATAGCTAGATGTAAGAGATGTGCTTTAAGTCAAGAGTGAATAGGTTACTTTTAGGTAAGCGTGCTTTATCTTCGACGAACACATCGTCACTTACCGTCAGGTGATCAAGGGCGGATCCAGCTTTGGCGCCAGGGGGGGGTCACATAGTCGTGGTCGAGTCACAAGAAGTTATAATTTAATGTTGATAATAATAGATACAAGTAAATAGTAGGTATTTTATTAATAAATATTAGTACTGTACTTAAAAAAAACTTATTTAAAAAATCTAAAAAACCCGACTGCTCAACTGAAGTGTAAGAAACAAGCACATTTTTATTTTTAAAAGTGAAAAGCAGGCGGGGCCCAACTGAACTTATTTTTTTAAAATGCTATGGGCCCGCCTGCTTTTCACTTATAAAAATAAAAATGTGCTTGTTTCTTACACTTCAGTTGAGCAGTCGGGTTTTTAGATTTTTTAAATAAGTTTTTTTCAACTTTTTAGTCATAATATTAATTAACAATTTTTTAGTTTTCCCGGTCGTGTCACATTGGCACTCCACCGGATTCAGAAAGTGAGACCATATTTTTAAACCTTCTCATTGTGTTATTTTGCTAGTATTACACTAATGATAAACATGATATACCTTTTTGAAATCCTTATGTTAAGCCCTTTAATTTGATGCCCATATTGTAGTATTTGAATTTTTTTTTTTTTCACCATGTATAATGGCTTCGCACAGCCGCCTTGTTTAATTTTTTTAATGTCACCTATCTAAGAACACTCAGGCTATTAAGACAAATCTAACGATACCTCAATTGTGTGAATCCGTTCAGCGGTTCTGGAGATATGAGGTAATAAAGAATATTACAAACATACATACATACATACAAGATACGCGCGAAAAACATAACCCTTCCTTTGCAGTCGGGTAAAAATACCTACCCATATTTAAATAACAAAATCAATTTTTCTGTTACATCCTCTCCCGAAACGCGTTATCACTTCATCTACTTCAATAGGTAGGTACGTTTTTATGGACGCGGTCAAGCCAATTCCGTTTGGAAACTGTTAATTTTCAGCATTTTCAAAAAAGGGGAGCCTATGTTAACAAGTTGAATGAAGCTCTTAATTCCTTGAATAATGAAAACGATGACCTGGAGACCATTTAGCAGTCCGTAACATCTGTTGTTACGGAAAAAAGCTCTCAAATCTTGGGCCATAGAAATACTAATTTGGATGACTGGTTTCATGAGAATGACGATACAATTAAAAGTGCACTAAGCGGTCACCGTCAGTAGGGGAGAGGTGTGTCAATAGTAACAAAAAAAATTCAATTCTTAATAATAATTATTTTAATTAACAATCACAGCGCAATCATTTTTGGTCACAATATAGTTGAGTTATCTAATTATAAAATCAAATATAGTAAACAACAAAAACGTCAATTAAATACTAGGAAATGGCACTTAATGAGATCAACTAATAGTGTTACAATTGCTGCACTAAGAGGGTCAATTGTAACAGCAATGAGAGTCAATTGTAACATTCAACAATAAAAAATAAATTTAACAAAATCTTGACAGCAGTTCACTCTAAACATCAATTACTATATAGATGAAGTATGGAGGTGAGGAGTTACAACAGATCATGTGGAAACTGTGGTAGCGTATGTGGGCGGAAGATGTACACGATTTAAGTGCTTTAAAATCTCTCGCATTTGCTCACTGTACAAAAACAAAGGAGATTGCTCTGACTGTAATTCGTACCGAGGCATTTTCCTTCTCTCCGTTCCAGGAAAAAATTTCACCCGAGTCCTTCTAAAGATTGCTGCCTTTATCCGAAGATATACTGCCTGTGAGGCCATCATCTCAATCTACCAGCTTATTGAGAAGAGCAGGGACCGAGGTCCACTATTGTTTTTGTGTTTTGTTGACCTTGAAAAGGCCTTTGACAGCGTTCCTCGTGAAGCTCTTTGGTTGGTTCAGTCTATACTGGGTTGTCCGGATAAATTTGTTATACTTTTACGACTTTTACATGACATGTTGCGTTATAGTCAATGGTGAACAATCAGAATCTTTCTCAGTCACCTGTGGGGTCAAACAGGGATGTATATTGGCAGTGGCACCAACTTTGTTCGCATTATATTTTTGATTGCTGTCCGTGAAGCTTTAAGGGATCTTACTGAAGGTATCTTCATTAAGTTTCGCACGTATGGTGGCCTTCAAAATCTTATGACCAAATTAAATTAAGCATGCATTAAGTTTGGGCTTAAAATTAATGTCAAAAAACCGTAGTGATGGCAGCAGGAGGGCTATATGACAATGTACCATTTAATGTGTTTTGGAAACAATATATTAGGCCAAGTCCATAGATTCACATATCTTGGAAGCACTATTACGTCAAAGTGTGGCTTAGACGCAGAGGTAAACACTAGAATAGGAGCTGCTGCTGCTGCTGCTTTTGGTAAACTGCTTTTTTTGCTGCATATACTTACTTCAGCTGGGAGCAGTTGGGTACGCGGATGACAGCACAGTCTCAGAGAAATACTTTTCCAGTGCTAGAGCTGGCAGGGATGACATTGCCACTCTCAGAAAGGCCATGGTAGAGCGCATGAATTTGACTTTAAATCACGTCTCCCAATGGGGCGACAACAATCTGGTTAAATTCAACGCTCTGAAAACGCAGGCTTGTCTTTTCAGCGCTAAAAGGAGCCCTTTTGAATTATCCCCTACTTTCCGAAATACATCTGTACCAGTCACCGACTGCCTGGAGCTTTTGGGAATGGAGTTGTCGTCAGACCTCAACTTCGGCTCAACAATCGAGTCCAGAGCTCAGATTGCAGCAAAAAAGCTGGGTATCCTGCACAAGGTGAGACGGTACTTCACGCCTGAACAGCTTCTAAATCTGTATAAAGCACAAGTCTGTTCCTGCGTGGAGTATTGCAGCCACTTGTGGGATGGCTCTGCAAAATACCAACTTGATGCACTGGACTTGATCGAGCGCAGAGCCAAAAAGCTTATAGGTGACGAGGCGCTAGTGGGCAAGCTTCACATCCTGACTCATCGTCGAAACGTTGTATGTCTGTCGGTCTTCTACAGATTGTACTTCGGGGAGTGTGCGCAGGAGCTCCATGACCTGATCCCTCTATCTCCCTTTCACTACCGGACTACCAGACGCACTGCTGGGGGTACCCACACTTGGTTGATATACCATCTTGTCGCACCAAGCGCTTTTCTTCCACATTTATTGTAAGTACATCCAAGCTGTGGAACTCTCTGCCGGCTTCTGTGTTCCCTGCCACTTATGAACTTTCAGCCTTTAAAGCAAGAGTGAATAGGCATCTTCTGGGCTCACTCGTTCCATCGTAGACCTCATCTATCACTTACCATCAGGCGAGATTGAGGTCAAGAGTGGGCGCATCACGAATAAAAAAAAACTGCGATCTTAAGTTTTCCGTTCGCATGACATCAAGCTATCCACCAAAATAAAAGTGTTGATCAAGACTACAATAGGCCAGCCAACGGTAACTGGACGTGTCCGGAACCTTCCACGATACGTGGAGCGTACCGTTGCTTTTCCAACAATAAACAAGGTTATACAATAATGGTACACTAACCTGAGTGCTGGGGACGCCAACTTCGACCTTCCAAGGTCACGCCCCAAGTGTGGTTTGTATGTAATATGAGATGAGTAATTGAAAAGTGTGATGTAAGTCAAGTATGTGGACGTTCACAAGGCGCCGGTCTCCAGATGGCGCGGTTCCAACTCAGCATCACACCCGACTCGTTTCCACCAAGCGCGTGCCACGAGGTGACGCAATAAGGCGATATGTTCCGACAATATCCCGGGGTTTTCGACAAAATGGGGATTTCAACCTCAAACAACAAATAATTCGCGACCCAATTATCGGTCTCAACAGGCGAATCCAACGATATTTTACCAATTATAATTATCTCAACAGGTCCCAAAAAGCGGACGACATTTTTCAAGCGCAAAGTCTATCTGTCAAGTCAGAGTAATGTCAAAATCAAATTCTTTATGTCAAAAGGGTGCGTTCTGTTTCACGTGGGACCGAACATCTACCCCCCCCCCCCGGACGGGCCTACCCGTCCGCTAATCAATTGGAAGTCTTGACAAGGTTGCGAATTCAACACAGCTTCAATGCGGCCAAATACCGTAGCTAGTTCATTAAAGGTGAGAACGGTGTCTCCCAACAATCTCCGCCAGCGTCCCTTTGCCGCTTTCACCGCGGCCCCAAAAATACCCCCCCCAATGGGGGGCAGGCTGGCGGGTCAAACAACCAAGTGACCCCTCGGCGGGCCAAACTATTACCAATATCAACCTGGCTCTCATTAAGGAAGGCGTATACCTCCTTCAAATAGTTACTTGTACCCTTGTAATTCGTACCGCAATCAGACCTAATCAACGAAGGTAACCCACGGCGAGACACAAATCTTTCCAAAGTCGCCTCAAAGGCCTCTGTCGAGAGGGAGGTTACCAGCTCCAAATGTACTGCCTTGGTTGACAGGCAGACAAACACACAAATAAGCCTTAACAATCTTACTATTACGAAGGGTGGACGTCTTCAACAAAGGGGGACCAACAAAATCCGTTACGACGCCAGCAAAGGGCCTCGCCTCATTGACGCGATCAGCCGACAAAATCCAAAATTTCTCGCTGCAGAATGGCCAACAGCGCATTGCAACCGGCATGCGAGTTCTTAGTGTGACGATCAGTCACCAACAATTGAACCAAGTGGCCCTCCTTGGGCAACAAAGGGGGGTGACGGGCCCCATAAGGAAGGCTAGAGTGCCTCACCCGTCCTCCAACAGGGTTTCCCGAAGTGGCTCGTCCCAACCAAGTTCAGTTATAACAAGGGCAGGAGCACCAATTTTAGGGTACGGACAACTCACAAGGGTGATTTCAAACCAGGTCCTTCCCTCAACAGTGGTGTCAGCCGGTTCGCCAATTCCCCAAATCCTGCCTGAAAGGTCGTTCACCTTCAGGCCAACCTGTCCCGCTAACCAAGACGACAAAAGGCAACCCCGGACTCCCGTGCCCAAAATGGCACGAACCACAATTGAGTCACCCAAGGGTCCCCAGACCTTGACCGAGGCCGTTGGCAACAAAACCGTCTTGATCGGGGGGGTCCTTTAGCGGGCAGGCGTCAATCTCTTAGTGATGCCTGGGCGGCGACCGATCGCCGCTTCCAGGCTGCCTTCGTTCACGACGAGGCCAACAATCCAAATATTCGTCTGCGCGGTGTCCCGAGCCGCTTGCCATCACTGGAGGGGCATATCCCACCGGATGCCCGAATGGCGGAGAGCGCGACTCCAGCCGGGGACGTTCCGCCAACGGAGGGGAAAGGCAGCGGCGCCGACCCGGCCACTGCTGCCTAGCAGCCAATGCGCGTTCTCCCTGACGAGGGAAGACCAAATGGCGCTCGTGGGGCTCCCGTTCAACTTGCGCGGGGGGTGGAGAGCGGCGTACAGAATCGCGGGTCTCAGCCCGGTGCTCGTCTCCGGGGTACCCCCCCCTGCGCGAACCCTCCTCAGAAGATGGTCTGCTGGAGCGGTTCGCGTTGGCGCACAAAATCTCCAAGTGGGACCCCTTACAAATTCTACACGGGCGGGGGTCGGGGCAGTCCCGATGAAAGTGGGCCCCCAAGCACGAGAAGCACAAACGGCGTGCGTTGACAATGCGGCGGCGGGAACTTACGTGCAAATTCAAAAAGTCCCGGCAACGCGCCATGACATGCCCCGTTGCCTTACAAAAGTCACAATGATGAGGACTCCGGGCACCAGCAAAACCGGGGGCGGGCCGAACATCAACAGGCCCCCTAGCCCGAGGACTCCGGGCGCCAGCCAAACGGGGGGCGGGGCGATCATCAACAGGCCCCCTAGCCCGAGGACTCCGGGCGCCAGCAAAACGGGGGGCGGGGCGATCATCAACAGGCCCCCTAGCCCGAGGACTCCGGGCGCCAGCCAAACGGGGGGTGGGGCGATCATCAACAGGCCCCCTAGCCCGAGGACTCCGGGCGCCAGCCAAACGGGGGGCGGGGCGAACATCAACAGGCCCCCTGGCCCGAGGACTCCGGGCGCCAGCAAAACGGGGGGCGGGGGGAACATCAACAGGCCCCCTAGCCCGAGGACTCCGGGCGCCAGCAAAACGAGGGGCGGGGCGATCATCAACAGGCCCCCTAGCCCGAGGACTCCGGGCGCCAGCAAAACGAGGGGCGGGGCGATCATCAACAGGCCCCCTAGCCCGAGGACTCCGGGCGCCAGCAAAACGGGGGGCGGGGGGAACATCAACAGGCCCCCGGGCCCTAGTCCGTCCCTGGTCTCTGGGCTGAGAAGGTAGTGGGGGCGACCCCGTAGCGCCACGAGTGTTATCCGCAAACCGACACTCGTCTTCCAAAAATTTGAGGAGGTCGTCAAAGGGGGGAAGATGGGTGGCACTATCCCCACCATACTTCTGCTCAAAACGTGACCTCAACTCCGCGGGGAGCAACTGCAGCACTATGTGCACCAACAAGTAGGACCAATGTTCTACCGGTAACTCCAAGCGTCTCAAAGCGTTGGTCGCTGAAACCAACGGGTTCAGCAAGTCAGTGCGCAACGTCGACGTGCTGACAATGGCCGGTAGCCCCAAAATCTGGTCGATGTGCACATCAGCCAGGCAGCGCTTGTTCTGATACCGTCGGGAGAGAAGCTCCAGAGCGGTCGGGTAAGAGGAATCCGTCACCGGCAAGTGCTGCACCAAGGCTCTGGCTTCGCCCTCCAGGACAGACAATAAATAGGCCAGCTTCTGGGCAGGTCCGAGGTCCGAGCGTGCATCAACAAGACTCTCAAAGAGATCTAGGAAGCCCAGCCAGTGGTCCAAGCGACCGTCAAAATGTGGCAGCTCCAGGGTGGGCAGCCTACTCAATAGTCCAGGGCCTGCAACAACAGGGGTCTGCGGCTTGGCCGCATCAGGCACCCGGCTCTTCAAAATTTCCCGCGCTCGTAGACATATGACATCCCCCAGGTGGACAATCTGGTCATAGTCACCCAAAATCTTATCGCGGGCTGTCTGATCCATCACCCCCAAATCCACGTCCATGATGTACTCGTTGAAGTGCGTGAGCGCAGCATCAGCTGACTTGATCCTCTCAATCACTTGCCCATACCGAGCAAGGGTGAGCTCTTCCAATTCCACACGCTCAACAGTTGCAGCTGCCGATGTGAACCATCTCAACTGTGAGGTCAATCCCGCAGCAGCCTCCCTGACTGCCCTTAATGAGGCCATTGCAACAATCAAATATTAATACAAAACACCAATCAACAACCAACAATCAAATATTAAACAAACAGCAATGACTTGTTAGCCGACCAAATAATTTCACCCAAATAACAACTTAAATTCAATTATTTCAAGTCCAAATCCGACCCTGTACTTATTCCAAGTATGAATCTAGCTTGCTAAGGATGGCTAGTTACAAAATAAATAACAATTGAATGTATAATACAATGCTGGATCAACCTCAAATAAATATCAAGAAGCACAACAATTGACTGTATAATATTGAGCCGGAGAATCTCTAACAAAATCCAACAAATACAAATAAATGCAATAAGTCAATCCACACCATTCAAGTCCTATTATGCTAGACTATGTGTAACTATTATTTAGATAACCTTTTAAATTCAGATCAATGACATTCAATTATTAATTGCAACAAATACCAAATTATGTACCAAATTATGTACCAAAATACAACCTAATACTTCCCAATTTCACAAATAAATCTTACCTGTCAATGCAATAAAGGGGCTACAGTACAAATTACAAATACAACTTCAATTGATTCAACTTCAATTAGATAGCCCGGATGACATGGTAATATATTCAAAACTTATTAAGTTATAAGTTGTGTTAAGTAATCAAACCAAAGTTACTTTCAAAACTTCCAATTAAACCAGTGGATCTTACATTATAAGAGCCACGCCTATACCAGAATGAATCAGTGGATCTTATAAGAGCCACGCCTGCTACCAATTTGATCAAGACTACAATAGGCCAGCCAACGGTAACTGGACGTGTCCGGAACCTTCCACGATACGTGGAGCGTACCGTTGCTTTTCCAAAAATAAACAAGGTTATACAATAATGGTACACTAACCTGAGTGCTGGGGACGCCAACTTCGACCTTCCAAGGTCACGCCCCAAGTGTGGTTTGTATGTAATATGAGATGAGTAATTGAAAAGTGTGATGTAAGTCAAGTATGTGGACGTTCACAAGGCGCCGGTCTCCAGATGGCGCGGTTCCAACTCAGCATCACACCCGACTCGTTTCCACCAAGCGCGTGCCACGAGGTGACGCAATAAGGCGATATGTTCCGACAATATCCCGGGGTTTTCGACAAAATGGGGATTTCAACCTCAAACAACAAATAATTCGCGACCCAATTATCGGTCTCAACAGGCGAATCCAACGATATTTTACCAATTATAATTATCTCAACAGGTCCCAAAAAGCGGACGACATTTTTCAAGCGCAAAGTCTATCTGTCAAGTCAGAGTAATGTCAAAATCAAATTCTTTATGTCAAAAGGGTGCGTTCTGTTTCACGTGGGACCGAACAAGTGTATATGGTCATTGTGCTCCGAAATTTTTTGTATTCGTCCGAAACATGGTTCATGTACCCATTTCATTTCATTCGTGCTCTCGACAAGTATCACTTAAAGTATCTGCGAGATATATTGAACATCCGGTGGCAAGATCGTGTCCGAAATACGGATGTTCTTCGTCGTGCAAACGTCGGAGGTATCGAGACCTACCCGTGATGCCTCACGAGTAGGTCTCGATACCTCCAACGTTTGTAGCTGCGCTGGAGTGAACATGTGTCGCGAATAGGGCTTTCAATACCGGTATTCCGGGATCCCGTAATACCGTGATCACGGATTTTATTTTGGCCTTTTACAATACCGGTATTGACGCCCCAATACCGTGATTACGGTATTACAAACATTAGATCTGAAAATATATGTGATCTTATTCTCATACTAGTTTTCACCAGCGCAAAGGTCCTCGCTGTAGTCTTAAGCCGAAATCGAGCTGTACTTATGTCGTTTTTGTTATTGTCAGTCAGTTTCGTAAAGGCTACGGGATAACGCGTATATAGACTTTGTTATATTGTGTTGTGTTAACTTGTGACTGTGAAGTTGTGATATAATAGCGCGTATTTTTGCTAGTTTAATTAGATTGCCGTCGTTGCTGCCACTTCGTGTCTTACCCAAAACGTTCTTGGCATTTGAAATTCAGAATTATTTTTTTTTTTCTTTTTATTACTGATGGGCCCACTCTTGACCTCGATCTCCCCTGATGGTAAGCGATAGATGAGGTCTAAGATGGGACGAGCGAGCCCAGAAGATGCCCGTGCTTTAAAGGCTGAAAGGTCATAAATGGCAGGGAACACAGAAGCCGGCAGAGAATTCCACAGCTTGGCTGTGCGCACAATAAATGTGAAGGAGAAGCGCTTGTTACGACAAGACGGTATATCAACCAAGTGAGGGTGGTACCCAGCCGTGCGTCTGGTAGACCGGTAGTGAAAGGGAGATGGAGGAATCAGGCCATGGAGCTCCAGCGCACACTCCCCGAAGTACAATCTGTAGAAAACCGACAGGCAAGCGATTCGCCGATAAGCCAGGCTATGAAGTTTGTCCACCAGTACCTCGTCGCCTATAAGCCTTTTAGCTCTGCGCTCGATCGAGTCCAATGCAGCAAGTTGGTACTTTGCAGAGCCATCCCACAAGTGGCTGCAATACTCTACGCAGGAATGGACCTGTGCTTTATACAGATTTAGAAGCTGTCCAGGCGTGAAGTACCGCCTCACCTTGTGTAGTATTCCCAGCTTTTTTACTGCAGTCTGAGCTCTGGACTCGATGGTGGAGCCGAAGTTGAGGTCTGACGTCAACTCCATGCACAAAAGCTCCAGGCGATTGGTAACTGGCACAGATGTACTTCGGAAAGTAGGGGTCAATTCAAAAGAGCTCCTTTTAGCGCTGAAATGACAAGCCTGTTTTTTCAGAGCGTTGAATTTGACCAGATTGTCGTCACCCCATTAGGAAACGAGATTTAAGGTCAAATTCATGCGCTCTACCATGGCCTTTCTGAGAGTGGCAATTTCGTCCCTGTCAGCTTTAGAACTGGATTGTACTATACAAAGTCTATGTGAAATGCCTTCCTGCAAAAATAATAGATTAAGTTTAAGTTTTCATTATGTTCCTAATTCCTAGTCCTACTTAAATAACCAACCATTACCAAATTGTTATATAAGGGAGCTATGGATAAAACGTATTAATTATTATCTCCTTTATTTTACATATAATCTCTCAAAAATTACATTTTTAAATATTTTTCTGTAAAAACTTACAATAAAAAAAAACATTTAAAAATATAAAAATGGCAGTTCACTAGTGTCGGGAGCAGGCTGGATCTCTCTGAGACTGTGCTGTATTAAAACTTTTTGTATTATTGTTATTTGTATACTTTTACATTTTTTTACTATGTTTTTCAGAAATTGTAACGCTTGATTTATTTTGTTACTTGTTTAGTTTTAGATTTTTTGATTATTTTTTATTACATCATTATTAAGAATGTTATTAAAATGATCACCAAATGATTGCTAGCTAACTACTTAAGCTATACTTTACTTACTTACATTTCAGAAAATAATGGGACCTATGTTAATTTTTACATGTGCTTTTTTCAACGAATTAGGAATGGCTGTTTTATATTGTACTATACAAAGTCTATGTGAAATGCCTTCCTGCAAAAATAATAGATTAAGTTTAAGTTTTCATTATGTTCCTAATTCCTAGTCCTACTTAAATAACCAACCATTACCAAATTGTTATATAAGGGAGCTATGGATAAAACGTATTAATTATTATCTCCTTTATTTTACATATAATCTCTCAAAAATTACATTTTTAAATATTTTTCTGTAAAAAACTTACAATAAAAAAAAACATTTAAAAATATAAAAATGGCAGTTCACTAGTGTCGGGAGCAGGGTCCAAACTACCGGTGGTTAGGTCTCCAGAGAAAGGAACCTCCTCACAATACGAGCTGTATCGAAGAGAACTGCCTTCTGTATCAGGCCCTTTATCCAGCTGTGCAACGCCAGCTTCGACAGATGGTCGTCGAAGCTTTTAGCTATCAGCCCATTGACTGATATGACAATCGGCACAATGACAGCCGAGTCCACAATACACATGTCAACAACCTCATGAGCTAAGTCGAGATACTTTATGTGTTTCTCTTTCTCAGCTTTCACATCGATTATCATTGCGCGGCGCACTAATCGGTCTATCACCACTATAGCAGGCTTATTGGCAACAATAGTCCTATCAGTGACCGATCCCAATTAATCAATTAGGATCAGTCCTATCAATTATTATTATTAATATTTTCAATAAATAAGAACAATAAAGATTGATTTGAAAATAAAAACCACGTATTTTATTGCTTTTATTAATGTCCTAATTGAACTTGCGTTTAATACCGGATTACCGGTATTGATACCGGGATCACGGTATTGAATTTTCCAATACCGGTATTGATACCGGTATCGAAAAAATCCGGTATTTGAAAGCCCTAGTCGCGAATGTCGGGTGACAGATTGACTAAACTCATCTTCTTCTCAAGACTCAAATATGGCAAACGTCAACAGGGTGGACAATATCTAAGATGTAAGGATGTTCTGAAAAGGCAAATTAAAAGATGCAAGATCGAACCATCTCAGTGGGAGTACAAAGCAGGTCAATGTTTGTATTGGAGACGTTTCATTAATTTGCAAGTCTCTTTTTTTTAAATTGCTATGACTGCTCGTCATAGAGATTCAAAAAAAAAAAAAATTGGACATAAAACGAGATGAGTTGAAGGCCAGACCACCAACGGCCATACACTATCGTCGTGCGAACGGTGTGTTAACGTGACCTACATGCAACATGGCATTCTCAGCAAAATGTGGATACGCCTGTCACCAATGACCGTCGGAGAGCTGAACAACCAAGCTCTAATGTTTGAATAAAATAGCCATGATACAGTCGCCGTAGCCGAAATCGGCTAGGATGAACATCTTCACCATCATGGACGTGGAGAAGTGCCAGTCCGGTTAGACGTTCTCCAACCATTGAAGCTCTTAGCCATGATTTGATTTTTCGTAACGTAGAGAAAGATCTTTCTGCTGTCGCTACACTAACAGGTAGTGTAGCCATAAAACATCTTAAAATCTTATATTAGGGTACATCTCAATATCACAATTTAAAATAAGGTCAGAAATCGTTTTATAATAAGGCCAGAAGTTTTTTAACTTAGTACTTTATTACTAAAGTATAGTCGTTCTGATTGAGGTTAGATCTAGCAAGAGATTAGATCGAAACAAAGCGCGCGCCACCTCTGGCAGCCGTGGCGGTGGAGCAGTAAAATTCAAATTTTCGATGCATTCGTTCCCGAATAATGCGTTTGCTGTCGAACAAAGTTACAACAAACATATTAAATCAATTAAATATTAAAAGTACTTCAATAAAATCTATGTTGTGACAAAAATATATAAAAACATTGTTTATCAATTTTAATTAGCGGTCCTCCTAGGTCCTGGACCCAGCCCAGGGGGGGGTCATGACCCCCATGACCCCCCCGCCCCCCCTGGATCCGCCATTGCAGGTGATATGGTTGTTGACCACCATATCACACGAGCCTATCATAAGGAAAGTTTTTGGCACCGCACTACAACAAAACTTGACTTTTTTTTTCTCGAGGTCGGTATCCTCATGGATATCTTCCGCCTTGGGGTAAATTGGGCGGTTTGCCAAACTCCTACTGATATATGGTATTTCTCTTCGTCACTTCTAGCTGGGGTGCGGGACACCTTGGCATTCTCCACAACCACCCCAGTAGTGACAGTTTGTGGTCGCATAGTCAATCTCTAATGTACAGCTCCTCATCCTTTCATAGTTTTTGAGAGGTACGCGAAAGCACCCTGCTAACACTACTCAGGCCTATATGGTGAGATGGCAGACCCTCCCCAAATTCGACAGTGAAAATTCACTGGCGTAAGCTTATACCATTTTATTTTAACATTGTTAGGTAGCTCATCTATTTTCCTTACCAAATACTTTTCTCAGTCTCCTAAGTTTGGGTGAACCCTTCCGTCGAGTAAAGCAACACGACAAAACAGACGTTGTCTGGTGGTGTTTCCTTGGTATGTCGGCTAGATCTCGACTAATGCTTTTCCAGAATTTCCATATAGCTTGTTTTCCTGCGCACTGTTGGCCCGGTGGTTACGATCCCGACATGTTTGAGGCTGTGGCTGATTATTTATATCATCACTGGCATGTTCTAGAACTTCGTCCATTAATGCGCACTGGGCCTGGTGAGCTAAGTTAGTTGATAGTCCCTACTTCTGCTTGGATTTTATCCCGTTTCATTTGGGGTCAGCCCTTTTAGTATTTTTACGCCACTCCGCACGGTTGTGGGTTGTCATTGGCAGTCGTCCACGGCCTCTTTTTCCCTCTTCAATTGTCATTACTCATTGTCATATGAGTTGTCCCAACAAGGTGGGATAATTCGTCTATCGATTTTTTTTATTTTTTTTTACATTTTTAATAACTTTGCGCTGAAATCTCACATTATAATTGTTTATAATAATTAACCCACTTGTTACTGAATATACTTTTTGTGTCAGATTGTAATGAAATTCAGATATGTATATCCTTACATGATAAAATATTAAAGAAAAATACAAAAATAAATATTCGGCTATTGGAAAATCAGGAAAATGGTGTTCTTTTAAAAGGACGCTAGTAATATATGCTACTACATGTAGCGTACATAAAAAAAACTAAGTATCTCTATTGGCATTTATTTATGCATGAAATAAAGTAAATTATATAATATATATAATAAAGTAAATACCACACTAAATAGTGTGGTATAATTCAAAACTATCCATTGGATGCAAGGGACAAATTTGTTTTTTTTATGGCAAATAACTCATCTCAGCTGTTTATGAGTTAGGTATTTTACTAAATGTTTGTTATCATCATAACGCGAAACTTTGTGAAGTGCGACCTGGATTCCGGTTTTCTTTTTTCCAATACGTTTCAAGAAGTGAAGTAGCAATACTCTTCTGGAATTGTAAATGATCAAGTTCTCCTTCATCGCTTTGATATAGTTGCCAAGCATTTTTGAGTGCCATAATATCTAAACAGTGACAAATCTGTGGGAAATACCAATTTTCACCCTTATTGATGTGCGATAGAGACCAATATTTTGATCTGACCTGTCTACACCTCCCATAATTATATTCATTAATTTTTTTTATGATGCCTAGTTGGTCGCCTTATAAGTATGTACATACTTCTTTTGTTGCTGTGAAAAGTGTCTGATTTTACATAACGGGTACACTATGATCTTCAGCTCTTGTGGATTTGTACTTCAGGGAACCAGGTTTTTTTTAATTTTTTGTTTGTTTGTAGTGGACATCTGTAAACTAATAATTCCACAATCTGCTGCATCTTCTGGGTACTACAACATAACCACAGAATAAAAGAATTCCTATGAAACACTTTATTTCATCAGATGTTATGTTCCTATTTTATTTCTTTGGTTTATATACACGTTTGTATGTTCTGTAAGCAAATCTATTATGGTATCATCAAAAAATTGTTTAAAATAATTTAGTGCACTTTGTTATCTTGCCCCTTGAAGCATATTCTTCCAAAGACCAACGTAGGGCGTATATCAACGTCTACGTTTGGCAACTTCAGCTTACGTTATTTCATCATCACTGGAGCTATCATCTAATGAGAAAATGTCATAACTAACGTGTACTAATGTCCTTAGTTGACTACCAGGTAAATTTTGAATTTGTACTTGATTTTCGTCCCCGGAATCCTTGTCAGTGATATCAGCATTATAGTTTTCGGGTGGTAAAAATGTGATACTGTCAGGGATAAGTGCTTCATCCTCAAGTTCCAACTCTTTGATGATTTCATGGAGTTGAAATTCCCATTATTTTCGAAATATTTTTCTAATAAAATAAATATAAAATTTATATGAAGTAGCAGTCGATATTACTACTGGGCTTTATAAAGAACACCAAATAAAATCGCCAAATAAAGTAAGAAACTTTATAAAATAGTTAATTTTGTTATCACTTAATAAATGGTTTGAGCTTTGATTATTCACTGTCTAATAGTTTGAAAATGTAATAACAATAAAATAGTTCACCTCATGTTACTCATGATAATTTTTACGTAAACTAACTGCTATAAAACTTTTTTATAACATAATTATATTTCACTTACAATACTTGTATCAATTATACTGCCACATATCTCAGCTTTGAAATGTTATCAACAAAAATTGTTTATACTAACCACGTAAATCACACGATTTTAGTTTATAAGCGGACCTTTTAAAAGGACGCTAGTAACAAGTGGGTTAATTGTTTATAAATAGGTATATCGACGGTTAAAAGGTAATTGGGAATAAGCGACAGGTCGAAATTGACTTATGAATGCCATTCTACTTAAAATTTTCCGCTCTTTCGAATGCGTTAACTCCCATTGCTCTGTGATGACTTTTTTGTCACTTATGCCCAAGCAAAAACTGCGTTTTGTAATAAATTATATCCATTTTTCTAAAATATCAAACTTTAATCTGCTCTCCTGAACAATTTGATTTTTGTCGCTTATACCCTATCCCGTTACACCCGACGGTTTATTTTTTCGAGATCATTTAAGTCATGGTTTTTATTTTCATTTAAATCTCAGGTTTATAGTTATTTCAGGAATTAACCCTCACGATCGTGAGTTTCAGGTACAACTAGACTACTCACGATCGTGAGGGTACTCAAAACTCACACTCGTTTCAGCGCGGGTGTAAAGGGCTATTTATTACCTTTTAACCGTCGATATAATATCACATTATAATTATATGATACTCTGTGTTGTGGGTTCCAGCCTCCTTCGTCACATCTGCTCTTATTATGTAAACATTGAGGTAATATGTACTACGTACTAGAGGAGCTATCCTAAGCAAAGAATATGTTCCATTTTGGCAAGAGTTTAAACTTAAGTTCGCTGCAGCGCTGAAACAATAATTAGTCGTATAACAAAACAATAAAAACACGCAGCGCTAAAGCGCTTCTAAGGTGCAGTTTTCTCGTGACCAAAAGGTCGGAAGCGCTGCGATTTACATAGCGCTTACGCTTTTCGTTCAACTTTCTGCTATGACATGTCACTTATATAGATTAAACTGCTGACTACAGAAGTGACATAGCTTTATACCTAGCAATCTTCGTTCTCACTCTTTTTTCATACTTTATTATTAATTGAATTTAACCTCAAAGTACTTAAAATGAAACAAACTTTTGTTTTTGTATATTTATATAATGAAACACGGTTACAAGTTCTAAAAACATATAAAATTTGAAACGTTGAACGTTTGAAGAGTTCGTGTATGTGGAAGTACGTTATTGTAAATATTTCGAACATATTTGTAAGCTGCTGGCGAGTAGTAATGCAGTGTCAATGCGAACTTACGTAATGCGGGTGTATATTTTAGTAAATATCTAGTTTTTTTATTATTTTTTATTAATCTTTTGTGAATTTCGACCAACTCTGCTTTAGTAAGCAAATTAGTTTCGGATATTACATCGAGAGAAAATTTTGTTTTAAGACATTTAACAAGAAGGGTCAGAGATTGACATTTCTTTTTAAACTGTCTGTTTTGGCGTTGAACCTTTTTAATTTATCAGTTAACTTTTTTTTGCAATGGTTAAGTCATGTATTTTTTGCTTCAGAACAATTTTTCTTGGTGAATCAAGGATTGATTCTGACTCGCTAACAGACTCGGAAATCGGTTCCATTTTTCCAGTACTACTGTGCCACACCTTTGGCTAAAACAAACAAAACATTGTTAGTAATAGTAAAATAATATTTTGATACACGTCTTGAAACAGTATTATTTTCATTATTGTTACTTACATCTATACAAGGTACAGCAGTCTTCTTCAAAAAATGCCTTCCCGCTTTGGTGGTATATTTATCCTCTTCGCGAAAATGTAACGAGATATATAAGTATGACTGGATGGTAACCAGGTATCTTCGCAACGGTTGTTTTGTACAAATTTTATCCAGTTTTCTCTATCTTTATGGCATAACGTGGAAACCTTAAATAAATAAAATGTAATAAGTTATGTCTTACAATATGCAATAATTATTTTAATGTTTCAGTTTGTATCTTTTTTCGTTGAACAACCACAGCCAGTTTTTTTCTAAATATATCTTTGATTATTATTTTCAGATATAAAAATAAATTATCAGCTTATTCTACTTACGCTTATAACACAAATTGTCACATCTTAATTTTTAGTCTATGAAACATGGCATCAGCCAAATATATTTTTTCAAATTATATTTTAAAATAAATATCTAGTTACTCACCGATGAAAAGTTATTCCTTTGCCCTTCGCCGTATTAACTGAACTATTAGTGCAATATCGTAAAACACACAATTGCATATTTAATGCGTTTGAACGTTTTTTTTCCTTTAAAATAAATATTGACTTATGCGCTCAAGATCTGACAAGCGTCTAAGTGAAGAGCAGTCGATAGACCGCACTTGAACGCAACACAGTAGTGATGTGTGGTGGCTTCTCTAGTACGTAGTACATATTACCTCAATGTATGTAAAACAGTTATTCGTATAGCAGTTATACATAGGTGTAGAATTTTGTGGGTGTTTGTGTATACGTGCATGGGTGTTAGAGAGTGTAGGTATGTGTGAGGGAGTGAAATGTGTAGTGTAAGAATGTGGTTCGTTTGGGATAGATGTGTGCCGGTGTTTTGTATGTGATTTAAGTTTAGGTAGTAGTAAAAGTTTGAGTTTTTGTGTAGTTCAAATCCAAAAGCCAAGCTGTTACACTGTTTGTGTGGTGTATTTTGGGTTTCTGTTTGTGCGGCTACTACCAGTTGCCTTGATTTTAAGTTATTTATCGTAGGTTTCGCTTTTTTCCTCTATTTGTCGTGTTAGTATATTTTTGTAAGGTGGACTACCAATTCATTGTTTTCTGTTAGCTGCACGTTTAACTTGAGATTGTGGCATTAAGAAAATATCAGATGAATCAAGCTGTTGCAGTGGTTTGACAAACTCTTCTTGACCTTTCTTTTATTGTTATTTCGGTCCTCGTTAATTTTGGAATATAGAATGTCTTAAGTATTCCTTTATTTTCCTCGACCACAGGGCTCGTTCTCGCTGTTCCCGTGAATGTGCCGCCCTGAACAGCCGCGTGTCGGCGGCGGCCGGCGAGACGAGTGCGCTGCGCGACGAGCTCGGCGAGCTGCGCGCGCAGCTGGCTCGCCTCCAGCGCGACCTGTCGCTCACCAGGGAGCAGCTCGGCTGGTGGCCCACACCGCTCACCAAGTAAGTGGACTATGGTTATCGTATGGCAGTTGTCCAACTGCCGGCGAGTACCTAAACGACTAACTATCGGCGATTTACTCACTCAAGAAACGCACAATGAAATATACATTCAGTGTAAAGATTGTAATAGTTGCTCTCTGACTGTTCACACTGCCAGCGACTACTCGCTTCACTAGTTTTGTCGCTGAGCGACAGAGCTGTCAAAGATAATACTCGATTAGCGATGCTCGCTTGGCGGTCAGAACTCACGCCCAGAAACTAACTAGCGTTCCAGCGGACCAACTAGCGAGTGACGCGAGTAATCGCCCGTCGCACTCGCACACTCGCTTATAGCCCAGCGACAAAACTATCGTAACTACACGCTCGCTGCTCGCCAACTCGTTTTCAGATGCTAGCTCTACTCGCTACTCGTTTATCGTCGTTAGTTGCCCCAACTGCTTTTAGCAATATTGACAGTTGGGTAATTCATAGTGATTTTGAATAAGCTAGTGATATTGAATGAGTTAGTGAGGCAGTTGTCCCACCGCCGACGATGAATGTGTAGCGAGTAGAGCTCGCATCTGAAAACGAGTTGGCGAGCAGCGATTGTGTTGTTCCGATAGTTTAGTCGCTAAGCTATCATCTTGTTGGTCTCTCAGCGGGAGTTCTGACCGCCAAGTGACCGCTGAGCGAGTATTGTCTTTGACATCTCTTGTCGCTCAGCAATGGAACTAGTAAAGCGAGTACTCGCCGGCAGTGTGAACAGTCAGCGATCAACTATATTAATACTATATGCATCTCTCTTGTTTACACAGAAAGTATACCTATCTATCGTACGTTTCTTGAGCGAGAAATAAGCCGACAGTTAATCGTTTCCTCGCTGGCGGTGGTACAACTGCCTGAGATTAAATAATAAACAAAATCTTGTACGTGCTAAAATAATACGCTAGTGAATTTTAACCATCACTGATCATCTTCTTTTTCACATTTATGTTGGGGCCCCGAGGGTTTCCAGTCTAAGCGGATGCAGCCGGGTGGGTACCAGTATTTTCATACAGCTACAGCCTCTCTGACGACTAAGCTAGCGAAATTGAATAATCTAGTGAAATTGAATGGGCTTGTGAGATAGAATAAGCTAGTGAGATTGAAAAAGCTGGTGAGATTGATGAGCTAGTGAGATTGATGAGCTAATGAGATTGAAAAAGCTGGTGAGATTGAATGCGCTAGTGAAATTGAATGAGATAGTGAGATTTTATAGCTATGAAAACTAGAGTTGCAGATTACTTGAGACTTATAATTAATTACAGGTACAGGCAGTATACAGTAAAAAGAACATAACATTATTTCTGTCTCTCTTAGTTCCAAGCAATGGTGGTCCTCTTGGCCAGTGTTGAAACACCTTTATATTAATGTGACGTCACGAGCTCTGTACATGTGTTGGTTTTAATTGTTACTGTGGGATAATTGAAAGAAGTAAACCACCTCAATGCCACCTCACGCACCATATTATTACCGTTCTACCAGAGACATGCATTAATCTTAAATATTTTGATTTTTTTACAGAATGTTGGGTGCAGCTCGGTTGTGGTTCCGTAGCCCGAAGGCAGTTCCCGATGCTATCCTGTGGACACTCATACCTGCTAGACACGGCATACCATAGAATAGATTACAAACAGATTTATGGTCCAAAACTATTTTTTTAACTCTAAAATGACAGATATTGCCAACAACAAAAAAAAAAAAGTAAAACAGTAAAAATATTTGTAAGAAAGGTTCTACATATTATTGTTTAGTATAAACGTTTACAAGGTAAGTTTGGTAAGTATTTAATTTTTATAAGAATGTCCAAATTCTAGATATTATTTGATTGATTGTTAATTTATTTGTAAGTGATTGTTACTTAGTTTTTTTTTATAATAAAACATTGTCAAAATATTCCCGGTAGTTTTATTTCGTGGTATAAAGCTTTTCCATAGTTTATACAGATATCAATAATACTTTTAGGAAGAAAATTAAAAATATCTACCCCTTTTATTTCTGGGTGGGAAAATCATCAAATGACTCCCGGTGTGGGTGGGTGGAGCGAAAGGTAGTGTTAGACTTCTACTAACTAAAAACCCACCCTGCTACTTCAGTTGCCCTTGTGTTCCGGGGCCTATCTACCTGAAATTAACATTTAACCCACACAGAACAAGTTCTCACTTAAACTTTTCAGCTTTAAAATTTTTGCCCATAAATAACAGCCGCAAGGCTTAGCTTAGGTCCATAATACAGAACGTTAAACATGTGCGTGTGGTGTGAATTCAAGTCCAATTTGATCTTAAAATGAACCTATCTGCACTTGAGCATCGGGTTTTATTCCAAAACGGTACCTAATCACACTTATCAAGTCTTGGTATCAGTCTGTTTTCGCTTAATACAGGGATGCACAGACTTATTAAGACTAGGGGCCACTCGGGCAAATTATGAACTGATGGCGGGCCGCCAGAAGTATAGGTAATTAAAGACAATAAAGAATTGATAATAATGTATTAAAATTGAAAAAGAATTTATTGAAGCGTGGCACTGCATACGCATAGTGCCTACAATCTTTTTTATATTTGGCTCAAATTTACTTGTAGCAACACGTAAAACTGCTTCCAAACTTTCGTTTGCAAGGCGGTTTCGATTTTTTGTTTTATTATTATTTAGTATTGAAAAGGTTTGTTCACATATATAGGTAGAACCAAAATAAGCTGGCACATTTCAGAGCGTTTATGCGCAACTCTTTGTATGTATTTTTATCAATGCAGCGGTAAAAGTTCAGCAAGTCTCCTTCGTTGAATTTGTTGCGTAAATCTTGGTCGTTTTGAATGTCGATAATTTCTAACTGCATTGACTCTGGCGCATTTTCAACTGAAATCGTGAAAGGATTGCTGAATATGTCCAACAGAGGTTTCACTTTTTTAAACTCCGAAAATCTGTCTTGAAAAGATTGAATCAAAATATCTAGCTTTTCTACATAACTGAAAGTAATCACAGTTTTGTTGAATTTTTCAGCCATTTTCTTATAATTCGTAAAATGATTGTAATTTCCAGAATTCAATTACGATCTGAAAAGTGTCAGCTTGCATTGAAAGGATGATACATGAGCGTAGAGCTGGGATATCAGTTGATTTTTGCCTTGAAGCCGTGTGTTCAAGACATTCAAATGATTTGTATGTCAACTAAAAAAGCCAAATCACACAACCAATCAGGATTTTTAAGTTCCGGGTTATCCCTTTGCTTTTCCGCCAGAAATATTCCAATTTCTTCTATTAAATTTAGAAATCGTTCCAGTGTCAATCCACGACTTAGCCACCTTACTTCTGTATAATACAGTAAATCTCCATATTAGCTTTCGATGTCATCAGGGAATTGTTTGAATTGCCTGTGATTGAGTCCTCGTGATTTTATGAAATTTACAGTCGAAATTACCACTTTCATGACATTTTGAAATTCAATTTTTTAAGAACAGAGCGCTTCTTGGTGTATAATGCAGTGAAACTGCATGAGATCTTCAGCGTTTATGTTTTTTTCTTGCAGATGCTTTTTCAGCAAAGTAACTAGCCCTGAATTGACACCAATCATCGAAGGAGCACCGTCAGTCGCAACTCCCGATAATTTTGATAAGTCCAAATCAGTTTTTGGACACTCATCCAAAAGTAAATTGAGTATATCAACTCCTCTGGTTTGACCTTTCAATGAACACATTCCTAATAACTCTTCTAAGACTTCAAAATCTTGAGTAACACCTCGTATGAATATGAGAAGTTGAGCTAATGAAAAAAAATTCAATGATCTTAGTTTTTTCATTTAATTGTTCCGCAATATTACCTGACAAAGACATAATTCGTCTTTGGATAGTCATACGATTCAGTTGAATTTTCTCAAACTATTTTGCTGCTTCTGGACACATTTTCTTAGCGACAATTTCTATGCATTCTTTTCCAAAATCCCCATCTTTAAAGGGGCGACTTCGCTTTGCTATCATTCGAGAAATTTCATAACTAACTTCTGTAGCTGTTTCTGAATCTTGAATGGGTTTTGTAAACATAGCTTGCTGACCAGTAAGCTCCCGTTTTAAAGACAACTTTTTTTGCTTTCTTAATTCGTCTGTAAACTTGGTAAAAGTAGGATGCTGCGTTTCATAGTGCCTTTTTACATTATATTCCTTTGCAATCGCAACAGAATTCTTGAAAATTAAACAAACGGCTTTGTTATGCGACCATACAAAAAAGTATTTCTCAGTCCAAATTTCTTGAAACTGCCGATTTTCATCTTTAACCTTACGTTTTTTACTAGGCCCTGGCTTGTCCATGTTGTGTTCTAATCCTGGCTATGATTAACACAGCACCTAAAAACAATTACAGTACCTACTTAAAGTACCCATCCTTTTTTAAATTACCAAAAATAATTGATTAAATATGTAGGGAAACACTTATTAATAACTGAGTTTTACTATCGATTTCACAACACAATTATACACGGCACTTGACGGGAAATCTACGTTGGATGTGGATCAAAATATATGACACCGGCTAGTCGAGTTAAAATCTACACTAGAACTATTGACACTTCACTCAAATTAAAACCGAACTGTCGGTCGCTGCGGTTAGCGTGGCTTTTATACCGCGCGTATAGAGTCGAAAACTGTCTGGAGAAATCTCGAAACCGACTCTGGAAGCTTCGTGTATCTACCTACGCGAGCAATCGGGAATTTGGGACTATTGCTATCTCGCTTGCTCTAACAATATAACCCGTGGATAAGCCAATGACCTTCTATAATATGGACGAGAAATACCTACAAAATACGCGTGCATACCTACTGTCAACTGCGGCCAAAAGATGGCAGCCATTGCTAGGGAAGCACATAAGTAATCAAAACCAAAAAGTATCGATATCGATACCAGAGTTTCTAACATTTCTTCGGGTTCATTGGTTACTTATGTAACAATACTTTTAAACTTTGGATAATTAGATTATACTTTTGGAATAACTGTAACAAGTCCTTTAGTTCTATTCCTGAATTTTTAAAATTATAGTGCATTACAGTCATATTAACATACAAGGGGTTAGAAGCACTGTTGGATGGGTTACATTTTATGAGTGACTATTATATAAATCAATGAGGACTACTGAGGTTTTTTGCGATTTCAGGGTTTGTTCCACATTTAAAGTTGTTCATAAAGATCACTCTGACCCGCTTTTGGCTTAATATCGAACTAACTGTCATTTGTAAATCTTTGACAGTCGTTTTTAGTCAGTGGCCCGAGTCTGATTAATACGATACCCTTGGTAACTGGTTGCCTTACCAAGGGTATCGTATTACCCAGTACTATGGAGGTCAGATAGGCAGTCTCTGCATTTAAAATACTGGTATTCAGCTGCATCAGTTGATAGACTGGAATCTTACCCTAATATATAGTTTGAAAAAGGTTAGGCAAATAATTATATTATAGGGCCGAAACTGTGTAAAGAGCGTGTGTCGTGTGTTTCAGAAACCGGATTATTACCTGCAAAGTGTCACTAGTTCAACTTTAACCGTGTACATGTAGTCGAGTCGAACGAAAACTTAATATTTATTACGTAGCAAAAAGGGGGCGCGGGGTCTGATTCGCCGCGACGTGCTGGTTCCCGCAACGGAGCACTTTTGTATGGGACCGCGTGGGCGATCGCTTTACGTAGTTTCGGCCCATAGAGATATTTGTTTACAACAATAATAAATATTATAGAAATATACTAAATCTGAGGTTATTACAAGAAATAAAACAACAAAGTATTTTGAAAAATGTACCTTTATTCACAATAATAAATCACCAGGTCAAAGTAAAATGCTCAATTTTATTTAGATAATTATTAGGCACTTTTGAAAGTCAAAACCGTTACTAATCATTGTAAACTGCCCATTCAAATTGAGCTTAATTTTATAGAAACTAAAAGTGGCCTTGAAATTTATTTATGACCCAGATGTGCTCGGTATCGCATTCTCAGAAGTAAACGATTCGGGTTAAATCTGAAAAAGCAAATTAAAAGAGAAGTTAAAGTTAAAGATATATGCAAATGTTAGTTGTAACAACACTTTTCGAACGACAAATTAAAGTTTATTTTATTTACTCTTTATATATCTGATCTAGGTGTTTCACTGGTAAGGGTGGTTAAGTCATCATGGAGAACGCCTGTTCGACATTTTTGATTTCACGCAGAACCAGCCCGTGTGTTTTTTTTAACACTGAAAGTATTTTTTATATCTTGAATAATCTCATCTTTTTTTATCACTAGCGCTAAACATAACAGTATGAACAGGTATTTAATAATATTAAAATTGAGAAACATTAATACTAAAGTATTGGATGAACCGACAGGTTAATAGGGAAATTTAAACAATATGAAGTTAATTATTTGTTTTAACTTACTACAGGGTGGATTGACGGTACTGCATCATCACGCTGTCACGCAGCCTTATTACATCAAGGGTTTTATTGAAAGTTGATTCTGCAGTGTAATGAACAGACACGTGGTACTTTAAATCCAGGTTTAATATTTTCCATCCCAATGACTTCAAGCCACTTCTGGCGCAGTACTTCATTTTTAGGGAACCTGTGCAAATAAAAAACATAAAAATGATTTCAGTTTGATGCAGTTAATGGAACATGTCAGAGACTGAACTAAATAACCACCAACTACTGCATGACGAAGTGACATTGTTGTGTTTTAGTACTATCGCTATTTTTATTTCTGTTAGTTTTATTTTCAAAACCATCTCTTCAAGCCCTTCATTTTGAAACCCTACTCTACTGATCTCTACAATGTACAAACTAAAAAAAATGTTAGTTTTTATCGATAGCTTATTAAATAAAAGACATCACTATTTTGAATTGTCATTTGTATTGTAAACAAAACATGATATAAATTTAGCAAATAGAGTTAAATATCAGATATAATTGGTATGTACATTTGGGAGCTTTTATTCTATAAATAAAACAAGGATACTTATACAAAAAAATAACAGCATGATAAAGTTTTTCTTAAAATACGGCTACTAACCTGTGCATGGTCAAATGAGGTTGATTGTGGTTTTTCCTTGCACCACACAGAATTATTGAACAAGTAGGCATATTCAATTTGCACCACTAGACACTCACAGCACAAAACAATTTAGTTGGGAGCGTTTTTATTCCTAAAAATCGCAATCCAAATCCAATGTTGTTGTTCATTTGACAGCTGATGTACCACAAAACCACGCGTCCAAAAGATGGCGGATGGCACGCGAGGTAGGTACTTTGACGGAAATGTTAAAATGTTGCCAGGCAGAGAATAAACAAATAGCATGACGTCTCTTTCTTCAAATGAGATTACTCATTGGTTAAAAAGAGACAAAGTGTAGTTTCATATTTCTGTATCGATTCAATAGATATTTGTATAAGCAAGTAATATATAGACAATTACAGCGTCTCTATATTATTTCTATACTCTAAGGGATAAGCCGCCACCGCGCTGCCGTCGCGCGTCGTCGCCGCGCCGCCAGCCGCGGCGCACGGTGGGCTGAAAATCGTCTTTCATAGACTTAGGCATTTTATTTTGCAAGTGCGAGTTTTTTTGCCGGATATCACTTCTATTAGTTATAACAATATACAAAAATGACACCAGAATTGATTCTGCACAGAAACGAAGGAATTATAATTTTTTTACGAAAATTTTGTATGGAGCTAGTATGAAAAATCGAAATATCTCTAAAACGGCAGCGATAACCGTAATATCCTTATAGGGGGTTATAGTACTAATTATTTATGATTTTTTGACATACGTTACATAATGGTTGTAGATGCCTTTTTTTTTTAAAAATCGTCAAAATATTTTTATTTATTTTTACATATTTAAACGTTCCTTTTAGTGTTTAAGTTGAAGAATTCAGAGCTTTAACAACTCTTATCATAAAATAGCATCACCCCTATAGACCTGAAGGACTAGACAGAGGTGTGTAGTGTCTTGTTGATCTTGTAAGATTTCCAACAATACCAAATAGTTGAATATCAGTGTCAAAGTGCCCATGCTGTCGCTTCTTTTTGAAAGATAGGGGAATGAAATTGTTAATTGATCATACCCTAAAAGTATGATTACAACATAACCGGACACATAATAATAATAATATCCTTATAGGGGATTATAGTACTAACATTATTTATTTTAACATATGAAACTGTTCAAAACGATCCATGAACTGTGTCAAAGTTAAGAACATCGTTAGGAAGCATGCTTTTTCCCCAAATATTAGGAATATGTGAAAAAAAAAAGACTGTATATAAACTTTTTATTGATAGGTAATTTAAATAAAACAGAAGTAACAAAAATAATATCTAATAAATTCAATTATACAAAATACATATTTGAAACTATAATTTATGAAATTATTAACTAAACATATTGGTACAATAAACTAACATAAATAACAAAAGAACATAAAGAAAAATAATTAAATTTTACAAATTTTCTTTACAACTTTCGTTGTCGGACTCCAATTCCGAGTCAGAATCCAGATCGGATATACCTACAAACTCGAACTCAGTTTCCGGAAACTGTATTAGGTCGAGAGTTTCAGCAAAAAAGGTTGTCTTCCTTTTGGCATCTAACTTCGGCCTTTGTGCACTTAGAAAAGGATCCGAAGAAACAACAAGCATATTTAGGATATCTTGATTAGAATCTTGCCTGCTTCTTTTCCGCGAATGATGTTCCCGGAACCTCCTAAAATCTTTGTTTCGAGACTCTGAGGCTTCTTCCGAGAGAGTCCCAATCGGGACAATATCATTTTTTTCGATTATGTCAGCTCCGTGTATTAATAGTTTATGTACGGTTGATGACATGTAGTACCAGTCGTATAATTCCACGTACTTTTCTGCTGTTTTGCGAGCAAAATCTTTAAATTTGATGACATCGATCTTCTCACCAGATGTTATTGCTTGCAAAATAACAGCAAATCTTTTTATCAGGTTTTGATCCTACCCAGTAATAGCTGCAGTTTTATTGGGAAACTCGAAAAACTTCCTTGCGGTATTCCCGTCATTGGTAGTTCCCGAGCCTTGTTTTACTATATCAATTAACAGATTGAGCTCCTCTTTAAATTTATTTTGAATGTTTTTTTTTCTGTTTTGTAACATATCTTTATGCTCATTACTTCTTGCTGCCCACTGTTTGAAGTCAAGTCTGTACGCAATGTGTAACAGACATTCCATGCAATTTATACGGGCATGTAGGGATGATAGGCCAAATTCATATATGTCAGAACACACAGTTTTTGATGTTACAGCATCTAAGTGGTTCATTTCTGTTGGTTTTGCTAAGCACAGGTAGCATGATGCATTTGATCTAGCTTCAGAAAGGTACGTGCAGACTTTTGCGTCGATCATTGTCATCATTAGTTTATGAGTCACCCTGTTACTATTAATGCACTCTGTGGGGTTAAGGGCCTCAATTTCCTCATCCATTTTTCTTTTGTTATCAATGACAACTGCATGGCTTTCTTTTACAAAAGTGAACTGAACCGGACGACAATAAAAAGTTGAGCATGGTTTCGGGTTTGTCCATATAGTATTATCTCCATCTGTCAGTTTCAGTGGCACCAAGGAGGTCATGAAAATGCTTGAATCATCATGCTCGCCGTCCATTTTCTGCTTGTATCGGCTTTGATTGGAAGCACCATCAAATCCCCACTTCGATATCAGCTTTATCTGCTTATTTTCCACATTATCAGAAAGACTTTGAAGAATCCGCTTCACCGTGATGTCAAGTAAAGCTTGAAGTGTAATTCTAGCTGATGAATCCGTAACTGATACTGATTGATTAGGAGGGTAGCATGCAAGCTTAGTTTGTTGCAGTTTATAGTAGGATGGGTAAATATCCTTAGCACCTTCCCGAATGGCAGTCTCTCGCAACGTAATATATTGCCACTTTGAAAGCTTAAGTGAAAGAAGCAATCCAAGTGCTTTCTCTGGTGTAAATATTACTGTTTTCTTAATGCTTTCCTTGATTTTAACGGCAGCTTCTGGATTTTTGATCATATAATTGATTACAGATGCGATATCTTCATAACCTTCTTCTTTTAAACGTGCTGCAGCTGCATATGCCAATTCACAGGAATCCTCGCCTATGTGCTCACTAGATCTTCTCTTTTTCTGTTTGCTTCCCAGATCTTTGAATGGTTTTCGGGACCTTTTTGTCATTGTTCCAACAGTCGATGATGTCGAAGGTTCTGGAGAGACTGAGCGTGCTCTTGGTATCTCATCAACAGTTGGTTCTTGATTTATTAAAGTTTGCACGCAACTCGGCCAATCAATATTTGCTTGCAACCACTCTCCGTACGTATTTCTAAACTTATCAAAGAATCGTTTAGATTTCTGCCACCTGTTTAAAGCAGCTCGCGTGAATCTCCGGCAAAATTCTTTGAGAGTTACTTGATCTTCGGCAGAAAGGCAATCGCCTATGCGGGACACAATTGCACTAAACAATACTTCATGATTAAATGAAGGACACTCACTTTTTAGAAGAACAAACAAATCTAAGTTGGTGATTAAACTTTCCATTCTAAGATTTTGTAGTCGCAAAGCAAATAGTTTTAGTGTTAGCAGTTACACGGTTGTGAACAATCTAAATTATGGAACAAAATTATAGCCCTTTTATTGTATAAAGTCAATAATTAGTTAACTACCCTCATTAAAGTTATAAAAGATATGATAATAAAAATTTATAATCGTCAAAAACATTTCGTAGAACTCATAGTAGAACTAATCAACATTAGCAAATCACATTAGCTCACTAATTATAAAAAGGTGAATGCAGTTCTTAGTTGGTATTGTTGCGAGATATTTCAAATCATTTAATCACTTAATAGGCTCATTAGAATCAGAAGACTACAACCATCATTCTAATTACTTAATTACTTGTCATCAGACTCATTAGATGACTACACAATATGTTATTTTGTATTTTGAACGTATGCAAGGTTTTAAAATTCCTTTTGTGTCGATATTATTATGTGTCCGGTTATGTTGTAATCATACTTTTAGGGTATGATCAATTAACAATTTCATTCCCCTATCTTTCTAAAAGAAGCGACAGCATGGGCACTTTGACACTGATATTCAACTATTTGGTATTGTTGGAAATCTTACAAGATCAACAAGATACTACACACCTCTGTCTAGTCCTTCAGGTCTATAGGGGTGATGCTATTTTATGTTAAGAGTTGTTAAAGCTCTGAATTCTTCAACTTAAACACTAAAAGGAACGTTTAATATGTAAAAATAAATAAAAATATTTTGACGATTTTTTTTAAAAAAAAGGCATCTACAACCATTATGTAACGTATGTCAAAAAATCATAAATAATTAGTACTAAAACCTCCTATAAGGATATTACGGTTATCGCTGCCGTTTCAGAGATATTTCGATTTTTCATACTAGCTCCATACAAAATTTTCGTAAAAAAATTATAATTCCTTCGTTTTTGTGCAGAATCAATTCTGGTGTCATTTTTGTATATTGTTATAACAAATAGAAGTGATATCCGGCACAAAAACTGGCACTTGCAAAATAAAATGCCTAAGTCTATGAAAGCCGTTTTTCAGCCCACCGTGCGGCGCTTCCTCAAGAAAACGAATTTAACCGAGATCGGCACGAACATTACCGACGGCTGTTACCGACGCATGGCGCACCGATAAGCACACTTAAGAAGCACGCGCGCGCGAGATTCAAATTACTTTTCAAACATATTTGTTTTGGTTTTATTCTGGAATAGAATTCAATATTTTTCAATGTATGAGAGTATTATTTTTGCTGTCGGCGGGCCACCAGTATTCGACCGGCGGGCCGCATGCGGCCCGCGGGTCGTGGTCTGTGTTATATCGCCGTTTTATTTTCTTCGTCTACACTGTCTCGATCTACGAATGACGAGAAATATTTCAATTTAATGCTAAATTGTTAAGAGAAAAAATACGGCTCGATTTTTATATAAGTTAATATAATTTTAAATCCACACATCCGCCATGTATAAAACAGTGCTTTAATTAAAATACCTATTAAAATAAAACACAAATACAACAATAAATATAAAAATGACAGTAATTTATTTGATTACCACTCATTTTCTCTGCTGTAAAAAATAGAATCTTCAATCTCTAAAAAAACCCCTAAGAGTTGTGCTGATCTTATATTAAAAGTAAAAGGAGCGGTAACTCAATTACCTCTCTTGAATCAACTTTTCAGGAGCCTAGCTCTTACGCACGCTGTTACGATTTAAATACTAAGGCGGATACTCAATGCTCTAGAGCTCGGTGAAGCTGAGCACTAAATATGAGGGTGTGGATATAGTCCAGGAAAATAAACAAATGAAAACCGAAATCATGGTTACCGTGCTCGAACATTGTATGAGATAACATCATTTTTTTCACACGTTGAAAACTTACCTGAGCGTAAAATGTTATGCCATTCTAATTAGGTTAATATATCGAACAAACGGATGTTCACACCCAAATCCTAGCAATAATAGATACCTACCTAATGAGATATCAGCGTACAAAGCAAACGTTTATTATTGCTTTGAACTTATTTTGTCTGTTTAACTCAATTTTAGTAAAATTAACTAAACTGAAAAATTTGCTTTCGTTAGTTTTAACAAATATTTTTTTTTTTTGTTAAGATTAAATTAAACAATTATAGATCATGTTAAAATTTAACAGAAGCAAGTAGTGTTACATCTGGCACCATGACTAAATTATAAAATTACTTGTAATATGGGCATGGGTACAAGCCCATACATAATTCATAATTATTCAATAATTGCAAGTAGAGCAGTTTTGTATAATAATGATTTGAAATTATTGTTGTATTGTATTGTATGTAGTATCTTGGCGGAGCAATCGTAACGCATAAAGATTTTTTGTATAGAAAACCCAATAGTACTTTATGCTCGACTCGGGAATCGAACCCGGGACTTCATGCGCAGCAGTTGTGCTTGCGATCACTAGAGCGTCGTAGCAGTCGTCCTACTTAAACTTATATATTACTTATATATTAATACTTAAACTTTAATACGACGTAAACAAAAAAGTACACAAACACAACAAATATTTAGAGATGGGCTGAGGTCGTGTCGTCGCTGGTATGGATTCATACATCGCTTCATATTCACTTCACTATAGTTTTCTCATAGGACTCTAACTGAAGAGCACGATGGACCAGCTGGTGGATTCAGAAAAAAATATTTCATCATTAACATCATCATCTCTCTCATATCCAACACAATAGTTTTTGTAGTATTGAGTAATTTTTGATTTTTTATTGAAATGAAATGAAATGAAAGAAGTTTAGTATCATAATTATACAACTTGTAACAGAATAAACGCAATTCCTGAAAGTAGTTACTTAGTTCAGAATCGGCTTCTGAATCGATTCCCGTCATAAAAAATAGGTGCTAAATTTTGACGGAAAAATCTTTCATTTAACTTAAAATGGAAACACAGTATCGTGACTTAATACAATCCTTAATTCAAGGAAATGCACTCGTGAGCGTGTCGGCCGCTAACATTGCATGAGTCGTCATTTGCGTAAGCCCGTAAGGATAATATATGAGGCATATACGTTTTGCGTTTAGTAAGGATAACTATTTTATAAAAAATGTCTAGGTTTCGTTTCAATTTATTTAGTTACGGAGGTTGTTTTAGACTTATAATTTAATATTCTAATTGGGGTGTCTGAGGTATTGCGCTTAATCTGTTACACCTTGTATAGCCTGTGTAAGCCCTATGGGTAGACTTTTGAGCACTTTCATATTTTTATTTGACATTCTGTATTTACCGAACAAATGATTTATGATTTAACTAGCAGGCACGCGAGGCTTTGCTCCCGTGTACATTACTATCGAAACATAACGTTCCTTTTTTAAAGTCGGATAAAAAGCCTATACCTATATGTAGGTACAGTACGCCAAATGTAAAAATCACAATGTTTGTACCTACCTTCTTCAAGCTTTAAGCTACTTCCACACCAATTTCATCCAAATCCATCCAGTACTTTCGAAGATTAGCGCGTTCAAACAAACTTTTAGTGAAGTATAAGTTGTACGCTAAATGTGTTTAACCATTTATAGCTCAAGAACGGATGGACCAATTTTTATGACTTTTTGTTTTTGTCTTCGTTTAGAATAGGATAAGAAGTATTAGAATATGATATGTGTGCCAAGGAATGTCCAAATCCCTCGAGCCATTTTTGAATGATTGAATACAAAATGTACCTAAGTATGTTTGTGTTTCAAATGTTTCAATCATTTAATATTTATATCAGTACACAAGATATATTAAATAAAACTCCAACAAATTGACGTCATCAATTTATTTCAGTCTTACATTTCTAATCAACAATGTTTCAACTACAAAATATCAACATTTGGAATGGTTCCTATCACTGGGGGCGAGCTACGAACTTCACTTAGTTGACAACACTATGAATGGCAACTTTCAAAAACATAAATATCATGTCTAAATATTTTATAAACACATACAAAAACAATATAAGTACAGCTTGCATTTATTGGAACTTCCAACTCAACGTACACAGATAACAGAAAGAACACAACAATTTTACACTAACATAAGAAATAAAACATAAAATTAAAATAAGGGAATACTAAACAATACTGTATATTTGACTGTATAATACAAATTTAAACACAAATTAATCTCCATTTCTGAATTGAGAATTTGAAAATGAATTATTGCCAAAATTCAACAAATTTCATAACTTCAAATTCTCAGTTTAGTAACCGATCGTTGAGATTTAAACGATATTCTTTACCAGTAAATGTAAAGGTGCTATTCGTGATAACATTGAACTATTCAGATTAGGCCTACAGCTCTGCCCACCCCCTTGCTACGTAAACGTTAAGATGAAGACGTTTAGGCTTGTGACAAGGAGATGAGCGGTTGATTTGTTAAATATTGCATTATTTTCTTTAGTCTTATGGTTGAGAAAATTAGCTAACTGCAGATCCTCGACATACAATTCCACCTTTTCTATTTTCTAGTGCTGAAGGGTAACCATTGAAACTGTATTAGTAAGCCTTCACTATCATCAGGGTATATAAAACCTATTACTATTCTGCACAAGACCTAGCTCGCCTGAAAAAAAAATAGCTAAAAATCTTTCAAGTATCTTATATCCAGGGAGGATACAGACTTGTACTTTCGTATAAAGCGAACATGACATCATAATTTCATGATTGCAGGCATGTTTTTTTTATTTGCATATAGAACCTTTCCCGTATCCATTAACTCCCACTTGGCCAGGGTTTCAAGTAATATGCATTTTAACCGACTGCGGCGAAGCCCGAAAGGAGGAGGGTTATGTTTGTTAACAATGAGAAGGCGCCACAGTCGTTATATTTAACTTTATCATATGCAATGTGTACCTGTGAGGAGGTAGTTAACTAGAACACTCTAACCAACCAAAAAAGGAGGTTCCCATATATATGCGTGATGAATCTGCATGTTTATCAAAAACTATTGATGCATATTATTGTTTCAAACCAAGCCGCTTATCTCCTTGCTACTAACCCAAACTGTCAATTTTTAAATAGATATTTACGAGATGATACTTACTTATCATTTACCTACATAATTAATTATGATTTAATTAATAAAAAGATGTTAACTATGATTTAAATATGATTTTACTCTTTCATTTAATTAATAAAAAGATGTTAACGCCATAATTTGCTCTAATCTTTTACACTTTGAATTGAATTGTAGGTAAGAAGTATAAAAATTAGACCCCTTATATTCTAACTTTGGGAGTCAATAGTCGGAATTGTGGGAATTTGCAGCGTTAACAAAAATAAAATAAGATGAATATTTTTAGCTTCAAAACAATGCAATTAAAAAAATGCAAGAATGTATTTAAAGAGTAAACACGAAATAAGAATCTGGTAGGAAGGTATCCTATGGTGTACATAATAATGTTGGTTGTTTTTACATTGTACGATCTGGTGAAATGAATGCCTTACTATGCACCTCATGAGTAAAAAATATGTTACCTATATAATGCTGAACGTAATATCATTTCAAAGCAATGTAACTACTTAACCATTGCCGGGGATGCGGGAATGTTCTAATAAGACACCGCGACCCCGGAATGCAAGGGCAACTGATGGAGCAGGGTGGGTTTTTGGTCAGTAGAAGTCTGACACTCCCTTCCGCTCCATCGAGAGCGGGAGGAGTCGTTTGATGTTTTTTCCCCCGAAAAAAAGGTTACCTAACCATATTCGTAGCGATAAAGAAATGGAAGAAATAGCGTCTATTGGCAGCTCAAAAATGAACTCAATACTCCTAGGATAATAAGTTACATGAGTCTTTTCCTGGACACAATCTACCGGCGTGCTAAATTTCACGCAAATCAGTTCAATAAGATGTAAAATGCTTACATAGAGACTGGCAGAGTTTCATTCATATTACGAGTAGAATGGATGGCTGAAGATGAGTTAAAGTTTTTAACAATCAACTAAAATTGCAATCATATTGCGATATCTAGAAGTATAGTAATAAATATTGTGACTAGAACCATAAAAGACATTTTGAAACATAAGTAGCTAAATAATAATAATTAATTACAATATAATCATTAATTAATAACTGATTGAACACTAACATCATTGCTTTTATCCTAATTTAAGAACAGTTTGGTTAAGGAATTTGGGGAAGGTCTATACAATATGTAACAAAAACCCTGTCCGATCGAATAAAGGCGTATTCCTGGTTCAACATACGTATACTAGAAAACAATGTTTTAAAAATGTAACTCATAAAAACCGAAAGTTATTGATGTTTTATTTTTATAATCCATGCGAAATTTAACACTGAATTATGGCAAATTTTCATAAGTTGACAACACTCCACCCGCTCAGGCGGCTTCTTTGACACAAAACTGTAGGTAGTAACATGTAAACGTAAAGCGATCAGTGTTGCCTTTGGTCAGTTTTAATTTTATATTTAAATTTAATTACATTCACTGGGAAAAAATAATAATCTCAAATCCATTAAATGGCTACGTATATGTGTACGCAGTACGATGCCGAATAATACTCTCAAGCATCGGACAAGGTTTTTGTTACATGCTGTATAAGTGAAAAACTATTTTAAGACGAGACATATTTTTACATACATACATAATTATACAGTAATTTAGTGGTGCTGTAAATTCGAAGACATGCGACGGCCATCAACCAGAGAGGAAACCTGTGTCGCAGCTGTCGAAACACTATAGGGTAGTTATGTCTAATCTATTACACCCATTGTACACTAGTTTTACTTTTTTGTATCCATTGAAATATTGTATGAATATAATAAATAAATAAATCTATATTTCAGTAGAATGGATGTATATAAAAATAATTGACGGGTGACAAACAAACAAAGCGTCTGTTGAAGATTGGTCAGCTTTTCCAAAATATAGATACAATTTATACTGAAAGCAAATCTACGACTACGAGGAATTAAGCAATAAATTAGATTCCTCCATTTCTAATTATTTTTGTTGGTAATAGGTTCGCGTTTCACCACCATCTCACCTGATGGTAAGTGATGATGTGGTCGAAGATGGAGCATCCTTACACAGAAGTAACTGAATAATTAAGTAATTCAGACGTTTTCCCAAATTCCGCAACTCACAACTTTTATTTTAACGCCACGTACATTCATAGACGATCTCACACAGAAGTATACATTCACTGGATTTATTACTTTTACGTACATTATTAATAATTAATTTATATTATATTACTCGTAATTATTTATATTAAATGCAACTTTGGAGTTTAGATTGGAGTTATAGCAACAGTTTAGGCCAAAATATAATAGTTTGTACTACAAATTAAGATTTCTTTGTAGTTTTTCAAAAATATTGCAGATTTATTTTAATAATATCAGCATTAGCAAACCATAAAAACAATAAAAAAATGAAACGGGTTTTAAGAATGAGGTTTATTTATTACCTACATGTTGAAAAATACGTGAATGTTTCAGGTATTTGTCTTAATATAAATATAGTTATTCTCAATAATAATTATGAATTTTATAGAAACTTATAAATACTGTCGATCTCACTAAAGAAATTAAAATAAATATTATTTTAAATATCGTAATTTCCCTTTTTGCAAAATATGTTATTCTATTAAACTAAATTCAATCAGATCTAAATAAAGTACTGTTTTAAATGTATTTAAAAATATCATCGTGACTATATTTATACCGTCTCAATAATAGTGTGAACAAAAAGGTTATTTTAATATCGTATGCCTCGTGTAGATACAGTTACAGGTACAGATCCTTTAAAACAATGTAAGTGATGTCTGGGCAAATATTATGTCTACAATGTTATATTTATACTAGGACATCAAAAAAGTTATTTCCATATACAGGGTGGCGATTAGGTTATCACATTAAATTATACAGCAGGTATTACAACTTGTTATCAGTCCGTTAAAATAATAAAATAAATAATTTTACTAAAATTACGCACACAAACATGACACATTTGGCCTGACGTTTTAAATAGTTAGAACGTAGTTATGAGGGTACTTGGTTTCTAACTGGCCAGCTATGAGTTCAAACCTTAGATAGACCTACCCTTCTAATGTTTTACAATTGTTTTTTCTCCATCTTATGTTTAAACGTAAATTTAATGTACTTTTTTATTATTACTATTGCATGCTGCGTCATTAGACGACGATGAAATTATTGTTAAAACATCAAATCTCATATAAGTGAACTGTACAATGTTCTTTTTGAGAAATAAAGATTCTTTAAACCAAAAATTAAGGAAATGCATTCTTCAAACAAAATAAATGGCGTTATTGGTAAAAAATCGCGAGCACGCGCCGAGTGTTTGGTCAGCTGATTACGTTTATACAATACATGATATTGTGATATATTAAAATGGAAAAAAGGTCCCACGGCTATAAAATTGTTTATTATTAAATTATTTTAATTGTATATGATAAAATAGCTAATACAGAGTACGTGGTTTCAATTCATGCATGTAATAACCTAATCGCCACGCTGTATAAACTTATATTAACTTATGTAGACTTGTAACTGATCTCTTAAGCTGGCTGTACTTTTTAAATTCAACGTCATTTCTATATTTGTTTATCTCGTAAATTAAAAGCCTCGGTAACAAAAGTTAAGGTTAAAAGAAAAGCTACATTAATTTGGTTACTTCCGGATAGGCGAACGACATATTTGCTGCTAATGAAAACGTTCCTATAAGATAACTCTTATAGGTACGTTACTAATAAATAACTCGCAGGCATCTTTGTATAACTTAATTACAATAAGTGATTAAAAGCAATATGCTAATATAATACGCATTGTTACTAACTTTCACTGTTAACTATGTTACAAGTAGATACATTAGTTAATGTACAATGATAATTTCTTAAAAATTTTATAAATATGCTGTTTTTTTTTTAATTTTCTTTTCTCATTCTGCCAAAACTTGTACAACTTTTAACTTTTGTCAAATTTATTTTAATAATTTAAGTTTCTTGTAAGCGATTCACTTACTTAACAATAACATTGACAATAAACAAAGATGTTTCCTTAAATCGTTATTGTCATACGTTTATCAATTCCATATAGATGGACATCGTCTTTGGCAGGATTCCATTAAAATTTAAAGGCTCATGGACCCATGTTAGTTTAACGTACAAAATATTTATATACTTTGGAGAGTCTGACAGGTTAACACCAGGTTTCATGAAGGTTCCACAACAAAAAGATAAAATATCAGGACTACCGAATCATAATCATCATGATAAGTGCTGTGGAGACAGTTTATCAAATAACTTTAACTAAGCAAGACTCATTCTTTTTATTATTCCGGATGAGCCCACTTGAGCTCGATCTCGCCTGATGGTAAGCGATAGATGATGTCTATGATGAAACGAGCGAGCCCAGAAGATGCCTATTTACTCGTGCTTTAAAGGCTGAAAGGTCATAAGTGGCAGGGAACACAGAAGCCGGCAGAGAGTTCCACAGCTTGGCTGTACGTACAATAAATTTAGAGGAGAAGCGCTTACGGTATATCGACCAAGTGTGAATCCCTTCAGAATCCGGGCGTTAATCTCCCAAGAAAGAATTCTTTCTGATTTTTGTCTCTTTATACTATGGACGTAAGTAGGTCAACATGGGTCACTGTGTGAGCCATAACGCGATACGATACGTACGGTGGCCAGCACACCAACCTACTCCAATCTGTCAAAATAATTTAATAGATTTACAACTTTATTACAACATGATAAGGTTCAAGCTCAATCGGGTAAATTTGACAGATTCGGATAGCCTGATGTTCTGGGGACTGTACATACGACAAGACGTACAGTTATGACTAGCTCAAGCCGATCAGCTCTCTTACATTATTGTATATTCCAATTGCTCGATTTCGATCCCACGAATCATACTTAATTAATTAATTAAACTATGCCTTAGTCCAGCAGTGGGACTGATAAGGCTTTAAATAAACTGAAAACATATATACAAAGTAATTTTTAAAACGATTAACATAAATCTTTATGCCAAACGCATAAGGTTCAAATTAAAACGACTCACGGGGCAGTGTGACATACAAGTATGAAAAAATTTGCTCAATTTTTCGACCAAATAAAAAGAAGATTTGCGTCACATTCCAAATACAAATACTATGTTTTACTAACGAAGCTAATAGATACAATAAGTATTTGTGCTTTCAGTATATCAATAAACGTCTCTTTACAGAAGTAAACGAAGCGACAATAGCCTACTGACTAAGGCTTGTGATCGAGAGATTGCAGGTTCAAACCCCACTCACTATTGCTGTGAACCCACTCCAGACACAAGCATATTTAGCTTAGTTGGAGGGGTTAACAGAATCGATAGTAAAGTGAATACTACCCTCATTCTCTTAAAAAAAATCATTACCGTATTCGACCATTTTTATTTGTCTTTTGATACATCAAGTTCATTAGCTGTTTATATCATACCGAAGCCCTCCCCTCCCTCGTTGATGGCCCATAGAAGTGCATGTACTAACTGTTCGTAACTGTCGTAGTCGGGCAGGCACAGCTGGTTGAAGCACGTGTGAGCAGTCGGCAAGGCGCCGAAGTTAGGCGCCGCCGTTATCTGGAAACGGGGGTTCAGTTCCTGGAAGCAACATTTTGGGGGTTAGGTTTTGTGAGTTGAGTAGGTTCTTGGGTCATTATCTGCTAGGAAAAGCTGAGAAAAAGACTAAGTGGATGGTGATGACGATGTTGGAGTTAGCTTAACCTAATGGGTACAATACCTAATGCTAATCTAAGTACCTGGTATCTACCTAATCTGAGTACTAAGATATATTTTATTTGCATGAAACAAGGTATAAAAGTTAATATATGAACAACGAATTAGGAATGATATAGAACACGAACTCCGATCAAAAATGGTTCCACGCAAAACACAATCAAGTAGGCGGGGTGAAAAAATTACAATCAAAGCGCCTCTCAGTCTGATGTGCGCTCAGTGACAGACGCCAGAATCGTGTTCATTAGTGAAAAATCCAAGAAAAAGCTCGTTTCTGAGGGATAAAAATGACCTCCTGCGTAGTAAGGTGGTATAAAAGACGGAAAGAAGGAAGTAAAATACTAACTGGGATAGCTTATCACTCGTAAGTAAAATAATTTCGTGTTTTATTTTCGTATAGACAACCACGAGTTGTCAGTATTATGCAACAGGTAGCCAGCCAGTTTTTAATACCTAACTATTATATATTTTAAATTAAGAACAGAGTTTTATAAATTGGATGGATTGGTATGCCTGTGTGTTTCTTATTTTAGTTTCCCCAAAAAAGAGATTCGACGACTACAGAGGATTGCAGCAATCCGCTTAGAAAAAAGAGAGGATGACTGGTTACCAACTAATGCCAGTAGGGTTTGCTCCATACATTTTGGTAACGAAGACATATATTCGTCACGCACTGGCTATCGTATGCTAAAAAAATCAGCTGTAAGTACCTATTTGTACAGTTAGTACTGTTACACAGCATTTCGTGAAAAATTCGGGTAAATTCTTATAACTAAATTTAAGGATTGCTTAAGAATACAAATTTTGAATCACGTCTAATGTGGTTTATGTTATCAGTGGGTATTAAACCACGTTGAAACAATTCAGGTCATTAAATCGGCACTCCATATATGAGCTGATAAATAGAGCGAGCCAATATTTAGGAGATGTTTCTGTCCATTTTACTAAACAACAAAGTTTTGTTTTGAATAGCTCGAGTACCCTTAAATTTTGGTTCGTACTTTTTAAAAACCACCTTGTATATTAAATTTACTCTACTCACACATTATATATTTATATATAAATCTAGTTTCACAGCTTGTAAGCCTAACGCTCTTCTGATGGGGGGTTAGCTAATGATTTCTCACCTTATTTATGTACTTTAAGAAATTAATAAATATGAAATTTGGTAGATCCTGAGGAAATAATGATTTCCATTTAAATTAGGTGTTAGGTAAGTAATAAAATAACTGTATCGTTTCCAAAGGGTGTTGTTCAAATGCTTGAAATGGACAGAAACTGCGAAAAGTCCTTAATTCTTTTTAAAATAAAATATGTATACATAATGAAATAATTTTCAAGTTTGTTTAAGTAGGATATAAAAATATGGAAATCATTAAAATATTTAATCTGATATCCGTTTAATTCATTCTTATTTTTATTGGAGGTCAGTGTTTATTTGACACTAGTAGGTAAGTGGCATTCAGCCAAACAGGAATCGTAAAATAATTCCTAACGAATTAGTTTGCAGATTTAGTGCATAGTAATTATTAATTTAATATAATTCGACCCATATGTACCATAAATCTAAAAAATAATATATGCATGTCAATATTAATTAAAATCAAATATTTTTTGAATACGAAACGTATCGTAGGCTGTATGAATCACATCTCCTTTGCCTTACCTACTGACAGACTGACAGTTTGACATTACTGCATTTTCGATTGTTTGTTTACTTGATTCTACAATAGCGCTTGCGAATTGAGTTACGTACGGATTGCTTTTTTATGGTATAGCAACGACTATGGTAATTTTTCGAAGATTTTGATTTTAGTTGTGCACACGATACCCATTTTTAAACACGGACTTAGGTTGAACCCGCCTAAACGACGACTTGGCATCCTTAACCCTAGACTTATTACGACCAATATTTCAGAAAAAGGTTTATAACTGACTTCTACCTAGTTTTTTTGATAATTATTGAAATTGTAATGGGTTACCTACGACTTGTAGTAACATTTGGTGTATGTTTCACTCTTGTTCATTTCAGGATTTTTTTTATATGGCCGACGGGCATTCCCTTTTATGAAGCTTTACACTTTTTGTAAACTTAATGTAAAGAGGTTTAATATTAATTTATAATATTTGAGTTCATAATAAGTGACTGACTCCTACTGCATACTGCATAACACCATCCTCGCCGCTCGATGTCACAAAACAATCCATCTCGTTCGCACTCGCTTGATTCGATATTTCAATTTCACTCTAACATTATCTTATTAAATAAAATAGCGCCCCAAATGAATGAATTGACAGATCCATGTGCAGAAAATAAATTTAGCAAAGTATTTTGTTTTGTTTGTGCGCGTGTTGCATTCGTATTATCAGTTTAGTGGTATGAGTTTGGAACCATGTTTTAGCGGGCTTCCTTAGAGAGTTATATTTCTATATCATTCCTAATTCGTTGTATATGAATTCATATTTATAATAACATCCTGTATACGTTGTTTTACGCAAGACATGTTGATATTGTTACGCCAGTCGTTTAGCGAAGTACGTCGAGAAACTTCGACAGACATCTAGAATTTTCGAGACACTAACGCCATCTAGCGGCGAATAGCAGTACTAAGTATATCTAGTCGAGACACTAACGCCATCTAGCGGCAAATAGCGGTACTATGTAACTCGAGTAATTTCCGGGAATATTCTAGGCAGTATAAACAGTGAGTCGATTTTATAAGAATGTTCTCGAACTCATAGACCGGGGTATAAATAGATCGCAAAGGGGCGCAGAAAGTCAGTCTTATTACGAGGCAAATACGCGAATTAATCGAAGCTTTACTAGTGAATTTCAGTGCGATTTAAGTGTAAAGTGACAAGTGTTGTGGTGCGAATATTTGTGTTAAATTTTTATTAAGTGTTTAATTAATTAAAGTGTTAATTTTGGTTTAATTGGCGTTAATTATTTCTATCCCGAACCCCAGCTCATAACAATTTGGTGTCAGATGTGGGATAGAAAAATGCCGGTTTTACCGAAAGACGATATGAAAGGTGTAAGGACCAGAAATCAACGCCAGGAAGGGAAGAGAGATCCCAGGAGGGTCAAGTGGCTATCCCAACCACCTTCCAGCAGCAGGGAAACGAGTAAACGCCAGGACCGCGGGGCGGGTGCTGGCTGGTTTTGAAAAAGCCCTAAGAATTTCGATCACACAAGCCCATGATGGAAATAGCTTAATCATCTAAGGCGAAATCAATAGAACACCTTGCAAGCTGACGATAGATACTGGTGCATCTCGTACAGTGGTCAGCACTCAACTTGCAAATCGCTCTATTGGGGACTTCTTCCGGAACCACGAGAAAATCCAACTCCTGACAGCAACCGGCCAGCACATACCCGTCCGAGGCGAGAAGAAGGTGGAGATGAAACTGGGAGAAAGGACTTTTTGGCATAGAGTCATCGTGGCCGATATAGTGGATGATTGCATCCTAGGTTTGGATTTCATGAGAGACTATCATTGTGAGATCGACATTAACCAAGGAATATTGAAATGTGGCACAGAAGAAATTTGTATGGATGGTGGATCATCAGGAAACGTCTACTGCCTGAAGACAATTACCCTTCGTCCTAGATCGGAAACCATTGTGTCAGTAAGTTTATCACGAAAATTAGAACAAAAGCCTCGATGCTTGTTTATTGAAGGAACGGATAATGATCATCCATGGATAATGGCACGCACTTTGGTGAGGCCCCAAAATACTGTAGTGAGGATTTTGAACCCGAGTAATGAAGAGCACAGAATTAAAAAGGGAACATCGATGGGCACCTGTGAGGAAGTTGCCTGGATACGCAGATGCCAAGAAATATCCAGTAGTAATAAACTTAATAGCACATTTAATGTGTCATCTCTTCTAGAAAGTTGTCACAAGGATCTGTCTGAAGAGGAAGTTGCATTGGCTAAGAAAGTGTTACTTCGGTACGCCGATATTTTCTCTTCCAGTGATGCTGATATTGGAAGGACCGGACTGGTTCAGCACACGATAAATACTGGTAACGAACTACCAATACGTCAGCGGCCAAGAAAATTGCCAGTTGCACGAGAGAAAGAGGTAGAGGCCATGATTGAAGGGATGGTAAAGGATGGTGTTCTCCCGTAGTGCTAGTCAAAAAGAAGGACGGCAACTTACGTTTTTGTGTCGATTATTGGAGGTTGAACGATGCAACAAAGAAGGACAGTTATCCACTACCAAGAATTGACGACACGTTAGACACGCTGACAGGAATGAATTACAACCCTAGATTTGAAAAGTGGCTACTGGCAAGTGGAACTAGATCCTAAGGATAAGGAAAAGACAGTATTTTCTACGAGAAAAGGTCTGTGGCAATTCAAAGTAATGCCGTTTGGATTGTGCAATGCGCCAGCAACTTTTGAAAGGCTAATGGAGCTAGTACTCATTGGACTTATTGGAGACGCGTGTTTGGTATATTTAGATGACATTATTATCGTCGGGCGCTCATTTCAAGACCATCTTAAGAACCTGTAACGTGTGCTAGCAAAAATCCGTGCAGCCAATCTGAAGCTAAGTCCTAAAAAGTGTTCATTTTATAACGTCAAGTAACTTTCCTGGGCCATGTAGTTTCGAAGGAAGGTGTGCAAACTGATCCGGAGAAAATAGTCGCTGTTAAGGAGTGTACCAAAAGACAAGACACAGGTCAGAGCGTTTTTGGGGTTGTGCTCATATCGATAACTCTGGGCTCAAAGGTCGTAAAGGACATTTGGGTGAAAATGACTTTTTGATACTGTTTTACTCAGTTTTAAATTTTCTATCAATCTGTATATTCCATTTTACGAAATTCGCTAACAAAAATGCCTTTACGACCCACATAATTTGAGACGTTAAATAAAGTGTATCGTGAAATTTTGGAAGTAAATAACACTTAGTTACCAGGGTGTACAAATTTTGGTAATAAAGCAAAATATAAAACAACTTTTGGGTGTAAAATACATTAAAAATGTCAATTGTCCTATACCACCACCACCTCAGGTGGTTAATGTAAGTCACCTCAAAAATTTTAATGTAAAGGACATCGTCTTTGCAAATTGTCCTGTACACCCTAAAAATTTAAAATAAAATATACAAGTGTCCTTTACTACCTAGTTTCAAATTAATTATGTGCTTCCACTTAATCCTAGAATATTCAAAAAACAACGAATTTACTATCTAACTTAAAATAAAACACAGAACTATTTCCTCACAATTTTGTGAAATGTATTATCAATCGATTATCGAAATTAACAGATGTTCAGTTTAAGTATCCACTTTATAACTATCGTAGTATCGAGATGGCCCAAGAAGATTTTCGAAAACCTAACGTACTTAAAAAATATACCGAAGAAGCTAAAATGTTTACAAAGAACTTTATTGAGAGGCTGCCAGCAGTTCCATCGCACTACAATAGAAAAAAACTAATAGAACTTATCTTCGTCAGGAAATGAAAAACATATATAACTTATATCAAATGTATTTAAAATATTATACTGAACAGGAAAAGCAGGCATTAAGTGAGAACGCATATCGAACCATTTTTAAAGAGTATAATAATAAGTTTTCACATACCTAAAAAAGACAAATGCCTAACTTGCGTCAAAACAGAGAATAATAATGGCGAAATGAACGACAAGGACAAAGAGCTGCTGAACTCTCATCTCAAAGAGAAGATACCTACTTATAAGAGATTTAACATTCATCAAACCCTTAATTTACCCAACATTGAAACGGTCACCTGCAGTTTTGACCTACAAAAAGTCTTGAATTAGCCACATGGACAAAGTATGATATTGTACTATTCTAGAAAATATTCGGTGTTTAATTTCACCATTTATGAAAGTCGCACACAGGATGTTAATTGTTATACATGGGGGGAATGTGATGGAAAAAGAGGACGAAATTGCAACTGTTTATTTAAATATCTTGAGAAAAAGGACAAAATGGGCGTAAAACATCTGATGTACTGTGATTCGTATTGTGGTCAAAATAAAAATAAAACCGTATTGGCTACCATGAACCAATTCCTAAAATCAGCAATTAATGTGCAGGCCATTCAAATTAACTATTTACTCCCGGGCCATACATACATGCCTGTCGATACAGTTCTTGCTGTTATCGAAACGGAAGTGTGAAAAGTTATTGTTTGGAGTCCCTCACAATGGTCTACATATTTTGAATCGGCCCGCAAAAGACCAAAACCTTACAAAGTTAATGTTATGGAATATACTGACTTTTTAAATTTGATCAATTAGCTTTAAATATATACATTCACGCTAATGACATTAAGAAATATTAAATTTAAAAACATCAGAGTCACCACATTAAAAAAAAGCGTAACGACAAAATGTTTGTCAAATGCTCCATGGAAGACAAAGCAGAAACTCACTCTATAACATTATACGAAATAACCTCAGATCAAAGAAAAACAAAAGGAAAGGGGAAGGGAAAGTCCAAAGGGAAAAAAGCCAGATTAACAACGAATCTGTGATTGGTATGGATGCAGTAAAACAGCTATACAATAGTAGATTACCAATAGATCAAAATGGATCAATATCTAAAAGATTTCAAAAAGAATATAGGGAGCTTCCATGCAATTCTGAGCTACGCGAGACTTTGAAGGAAACAGATGAAGAGGACGATAAAAAAGTCAGAAAGAAGATGAGTAAATAAATTAAATATCTGTTGATGATTTATTTACTCATCTTCTCATCAAACAGATTCTGATTATAAAGTTGAAAGAAAAGAAAGCAAAAGAAGAAATTTAAGTAAAGAAGTAGTTAGTAGTTGAAGTTGATTAAAGAAGTGAAACTAATTAAAAGACCAAAGAAGAAAGTGAAGAAAAGGCGACCAAAAAAGTACGTTAATTACTAAAATATTAATTTATACTTCAAAGATTTAAAACTTTGAGTTCAATTACAAAATAATATACTATCTCAATTTGATTACGCAAATGTACGTTTTATTTGTATAATTATGTTATTTCATGATTATTTGTAAAGAAAATACTGTACTATTTGTAAAGAAATGACTGTATCCTTTTAGAATACCTTAGCGGATGACCCTTAAGAACCTAAAAATTATCACACTTGTCGTTTATTTCCTTATTATGTTTTATTTTGTGCAGTAAAGTAGATTTACGCCCTTAGGTAAAATCATAGGATGAAAATTTGAAGGGTGTAAAGGTTTTTTATTTTTAAATTTATGGTCGTAAAGGAAATCTATCTCGGTAAATCCAGCACTAGAGTAATTTTTTAACACTGCCTTAGAGAGTACTATAAATTCTAAACACTTTTCCTAGGTTTCATATAAATAGCTCAAAAAACAATAATGTTAGAGCAAAAATATATATTTTTTTTAGTTTTTTGCTTCTCCTGGAAAGTCGCATTTTGTCCTTTACGACCTTTGAGCCCAAAGGTATCGATATTACCGCCGGTTTGTAAAGATTTTCGCTGATATTGCTAAGTCATTACACAAGCTCACTGAAGAGAAGCGAATATTCTGCTGGGAAGAAGACTGCGACGCTGCTTTCCGCGAATTGAAAAAGCGTCTGTGCGATACACCTATTCTTGGATTTCCTGACACTGAGAATGAATTTATCGTAGATACAGATGCAAGTAATACCGGAATTGGTGGCGTGTTATCACAGCGAAAAGGAGATAAAGAGGTTGTAATAGCCTACTTCAGTAAAGCTTTATCAAAACCAGAAAGAAATTATTGTGTCATGAGAAGGGAGCTACTAGCAGTAGTAAAAACATTGCAGCATTTCAGTAAATATCTGCTTGGTCGGAAATTTTATCTGCGGACCGACCACGCTGCATTAAAGTGGCTTTTGCAATTTAAGAACCCTGAAGGGCAAGTGGCAAGGTGGATTGAACAACTGCAATGGTTTCACTATGAAACTGAGCACCGTAGCGGAAGATGTCACGGCAATGCGGACGCGCTATCAAGAAGACCTTGCCCGAAGAATGTAAGCACTGTGTGAGGCAAGAAGAAAAAGAAGTAGTACCCGTCAAGGTGTTGAGAAGAGACCTTAGCGATGAGTGGAAAGAAGCGCTACAGCGTGCGCAACAGGATGACTTAGACGTCAAACTCATTTTTGAATGGAAGAAGGCTGCTGCTCCAAAGCCTAGTTAGCATGACGTTGGTGGAATGAGTACCACAACAAAAAGTTATTGGGCACAGTGGGACAGTTTGGTGATCCACGAGGGAGTATTGTGCCGCAAATGGGAAAATGCTCGAGGAGACCATTGTCATTTACAAATGGTCGTACCAAAGGCAAAAGTACCTGAAGTTCTACGGCTTTACCACGATGGATGTTCAGGAGGTCATATGGGAGTAAAAAGGACTCTGTTAAAGATACGAGAGAGATTTTACTGTAACCACTGCCGAGACGACGTAGAAGACCGCGTAGACAACCGCGAGACCGACGTAGGTGCCGCAAATGCACTAGTTGTGCAGCTGTAAAAGGACCTCAACCACGCAGTAGAGGAGCTTTAAAGATCTATAATGTGGGAGCCCCATGGGAACGGATAGCGCTGGATGTTGCGGGACCATTTCCTGAGAGCGAGAGCGGGAACAGGTACTTTTTGGTCGTAATGGATTATTTCGATTAACGAAGTATTTTGTCGCTACGGAGTACCCTTGGAAATTCACAGCGATCAAGGAAGAAATTTTGAGTCCCAGGTATTTCAGGAGACATGGCGAGTAATGGGTACTCATAAAACCAGGACCACCTCTTATCAGCCGCAATGCGATGGAATGGTGGAACGTTTTAACCAGACATTGAAGAGATATCTGGCTAAAGTTGTAGAAAGCAGGCAAAAGGATTGGGATAAACACATTCAGCCGTTCCTTCTGTCATATCGAAGTGCAGTTCATGAGAGTACAGCTGTTACACCGGCTTTCGTGAACTTCGGACGAGAGCTTAGGCTACATATGTGTACCTGGAAGCCCCCGGAAGGCAGCTGCGAGCAGCCCGTAGTGAACTGCAGCAGGCGGGCGCGCTCCTCGGTGCTGAAGTTGGCGAGCGCGGCCCAGAACCACGACAGCAGGCGCTCCCATCAGCTAGTGCAGCCGCCAGTGCTACATATGTGTACCTGGAAGCCCCCGGAAGGCAGCTGCGAGCAGCCCGTAGTGAACTGCAGCAGGCGGGCGCGCTCCTCGGTGCTGAAGTTGGCGAGCGCGGCCCAGAACCACGACAGCAGGCGCTCCCATCAGCTAGTGCAGCCGCCAGTGCTACATATGTGTACCTGGAAGCCCCCGGAAGGCAGCTGCGAGCAGCCCGTAGTGAACTGCAGCAGGCGGGCGCGCTCCTCGGTGCTGAAGTTGGCGAGCGCGGCCCAGAACCACGACAGCAGGCGCTCCCATCAGCTAGTGCAGCCGCCAGTGCTACATATGTGTACCTGGAAGCCCCCGGAAGGCAGCTGCGAGCAGCCCGTAGTGAACTGCAGCAGGCGGGCGCGCTCCTCGGTGCTGAAGTTGGCGAGCGCGGCCCAGAACCACGACAGCAGGCGCTCCCATCAGCTAGTGCAGCCGCCAGTGCTACATATGTGTACCTGGAAGCCCCCGGAAGGCAGCTGCGAGCAGCCCGTAGTGAACTGCAGCAGGCGGGCGCGCTCCTCGGTGCTGAAGTTGGCGAGCGCGGCCCAGAACCACGACAGCAGGCGCTCCCATCAGCTAGTGCAGCCGCCAGTGCTACATATGTGTACCTGGAAGCCCCCGGAAGGCAGCTGCGAGCAGCCCGTAGTGAACTGCAGCAGGCGGGCGCGCTCCTCGGTGCTGAAGTTGGCGAGCGCGGCCCAGAACCACGACAGCAGGCGCTCCCATCAGCTAGTGCAGCCGCCAGTGCTACATATGTGTACCTGGAAGCCCCCGGAAGGCAGCTGCGAGCAGCCCGTAGTGAACTGCAGCAGGCGGGCGCGCTCCTCGGTGCTGAAGTTGGCGAGCGCGGCCCAGAACCACGACAGCAGGCGCTCCCATCAGCTAGTGCAGCCGCCAGTGCTACATATGTGTACCTGGAAGCCCCCGGAAGGCAGCTGCGAGCAGCCCGTAGTGAACTGCAGCAGGCGGGCGCGCTCCTCGGTGCTGAAGTTGGCGAGCGCGGCCCAGAACCACGACAGCAGGCGCTCCCATCAGCTAGTGCAGCCGCCAGTGCTACATATGTGTACCTGGAAGCCCCCGGAAGGCAGCTGCGAGCAGCCCGTAGTGAACTGCAGCAGGCGGGCGCGCTCCTCGGTGCTGAAGTTGGCGAGCGCGGCCCAGAACCACGACAGCAGGCGCTCCCATCAGCTAGTGCAGCCGCCAGTGCTACATATGTGTACCTGGAAGCCCCCGGAAGGCAGCTGCGAGCAGCCCGTAGTGAACTGCAGCAGGCGGGCGCGCTCCTCGGTGCTGAAGTTGGCGAGCGCGGCCCAGAACCACGACAGCAGGCGCTCCCATCAGCTAGTGCAGCCGCCAGTGCTACATATGTGTACCTGGAAGCCCCCGGAAGGCAGCTGCGAGCAGCCCGTAGTGAACTGCAGCAGGCGGGCGCGCTCCTCGGTGCTGAAGTTGGCGAGCGCGGCTCAGAACCACGACAGCAGGCGCTCCTATCAGCTAGTGCAGCCGCCAGTGCTACATATGTGTACCTGGAAGCCCCCGGAAGGCAGCTGCGAGCAGCCCGTAGTGAACTGCAGCAAGCGGGCGCGCTCCTCGGTGCTGAAGTTGGCGAGCGCGGCCCAGAACCACGACAGCAGGCGCTCCCATCAGCTAGTGCAGCCGCCAGTGCTACATATGTGTACCTGGAAGCCCCCGGAAGGCAGCTGCGAGCAGCCCGTAGTGAACTGCAGCAGGCGGGCGCGCTCCTCGGTGCTGAAGTTGGCGAGCGCGGCCCAGAACCACGACAGCAGGCGCTCCCATCAGCTAGTGCAGCCGCCAGTGCTACATATGTGTACCTGGAAGCCCCCGGAAGGCAGCTGCGAGCAGCCCGTAGTGAACTGCAGCAGGCGGGCGCGCTCCTCGGTGCTGAAGTTGGCGAGCGCGGCCCAGAACCACGACAGCAGGCGCTCCCATCAGCTAGTGCAGCCGCCAGTGCTACATATGTGTACCTGGAAGCCCCCGGAAGGCAGCTGCGAGCAGCCCGTAGTGAACTGCAGCAGGCGGGCGCGCTCCTCGGTGCTGAAGTTGGCGAGCGCGGCCCAGAACCACGACAGCAGGCGCTCCCATCAGCTAGTGCAGCCGCCAGTGCTACATATGTGTACCTGGAAGCCCCCGGAAGGCAGCTGCGAGCAGCCCGTAGTGAACTGCAGCAGGCGGGCGCGCTCCTCGGTGCTGAAGTTGGCGAGCGCGGCCCAGAACCACGACAGCAGGCGCTCCCATCAGCTAGTGCAGCCGCCAGTGCTACATATGTGTACCTGGAAGCCCCCGGAAGGCAGCTGCGAGCAGCCCGTAGTGAACTGCAGCAGGCGGGCGCGCTCCTCGGTGCTGAAGTTGGCGAGCGCGGCCCAGAACCACGACAGCAGGCGCTCCCATCAGCTAGTGCAGCCGCCAGTGCTACATATGTGTACCTGGAAGCCCCCGGAAGGCAGCTGCGAGCAGCCCGTAGTGAACTGCAGCAGGCGGGCGCGCTCCTCGGTGCTGAAGTTGGCGAGCGCGGCCCAGAACCACGACAGCAGGCGCTCCCATCAGCTAGTGCAGCCGCCAGTGCTACATATGTGTACCTGGAAGCCCCCGGAAGGCAGCTGCGAGCAGCCCGTAGTGAACTGCAGCAGGCGGGCGCGCTCCTCGGTGCTGAAGTTGGCGAGCGCGGCCCAGAACCACGACAGCAGGCGCTCCCATCAGCTAGTGCAGCCGCCAGTGCTACATATGTGTACCTGGAAGCCCCCGGAAGGCAGCTGCGAGCAGCCCGTAGTGAACTGCAGCAGGCGGGCGCGCTCCTCGGTGCTGAAGTTGGCGAGCGCGGCCCAGAACCACGACAGCAGGCGCTCCCATCAGCTAGTGCAGCCGCCAGTGCTACATATGTGTACCTGGAAGCCCCCGGAAGGCAGCTGCGAGCAGCCCGTAGTGAACTGCAGCAGGCGGGCGCGCTCCTCGGTGCTGAAGTTGGCGAGCGCGGCCCAGAACCACGACAGCAGGCGCTCCCATCAGCTAGTGCAGCCGCCAGTGCTACATATGTGTACCTGGAAGCCCCCGGAAGGCAGCTGCGAGCAGCCCGTAGTGAACTGCAGCAGGCGGGCGCGCTCCTCGGTGCTGAAGTTGGCGAGCGCGGCCCAGAACCACGACAGCAGGCGCTCCCATCAGCTAGTGCAGCCGCCAGTGCTACATATGTGTACCTGGAAGCCCCCGGAAGGCAGCTGCGAGCAGCCCGTAGTGAACTGCAGCAGGCGGGCGCGCTCCTCGGTGCTGAAGTTGGCGAGCGCGGCCCAGAACCACGACAGCAGGCGCTCCCATCAGCTAGTGCAGCCGCCAGTGCTACATATGTGTACCTGGAAGCCCCCGGAAGGCAGCTGCGAGCAGCCCGTAGTGAACTGCAGCAGGCGGGCGCGCTCCTCGGTGCTGAAGTTGGCGAGCGCGGCCCAGAACCACGACAGCAGGCGCTCCCATCAGCTAGTGCAGCCGCCAGTGCTACATATGTGTACCTGGAAGCCCCCGGAAGGCAGCTGCGAGCAGCCCGTAGTGAACTGCAGCAGGCGGGCGCGCTCCTCGGTGCTGAAGTTGGCGAGCGCGGCCCAGAACCACGACAGCAGGCGCTCCCATCAGCTAGTGCAGCCGCCAGTGCTACATATGTGTACCTGGAAGCCCCCGGAAGGCAGCTGCGAGCAGCCCGTAGTGAACTGCAGCAGGCGGGCGCGCTCCTCGGTGCTGAAGTTGGCGAGCGCGGCCCAGAACCACGACAGCAGGCGCTCCCATCAGCTAGTGCAGCCGCCAGTGCTACATATGTGTACCTGGAAGCCCCCGGAAGGCAGCTGCGAGCAGCCCGTAGTGAACTGCAGCAGGCGGGCGCGCTCCTCGGTGCTGAAGTTGGCGAGCGCGGCCCAGAACCACGACAGCAGGCGCTCCCATCAGCTAGTGCAGCCGCCAGTGCTACATATGTGTACCTGGAAGCCCCCGGAAGGCAGCTGCGAGCAGCCCGTAGTGAACTGCAGCAGGCGGGCGCGCTCCTCGGTGCTGAAGTTGGCGAGCGCGGCCCAGAACCACGACAGCAGGCGCTCCCATCAGCTAGTGCAGCCGCCAGTGCTACATATGTGTACCTGGAAGCCCCCGGAAGGCAGCTGCGAGCAGCCCGTAGTGAACTGCAGCAGGCGGGCGCGCTCCTCGGTGCTGAAGTTGGCGAGCGCGGCCCAGAACCACGACAGCAGGCGCTCCCATCAGCTAGTGCAGCCGCCAGTGCTACATATGTGTACCTGGAAGCCCCCGGAAGGCAGCTGCGAGCAGCCCGTAGTGAACTGCAGCAGGCGGGCGCGCTCCTCGGTGCTGAAGTTGGCGAGCGCGGCCCAGAACCACGACAGCAGGCGCTCCCAGTCGCGGCCCGCGCCCGCCACCAGCGCGTGCAGCCGCCAGTCCGCCACCGACACCTCGCCCGTGCCGCACACCAGCAGCTGCACATACTACCGCTGTTACACACACATACTGCGCCCACCGCTACATACACAAAGATAACCTCCATAGTATCATAATTATGTAAAGTTCTATCATGCATAACAAATCATGTAGAGTATGGCTACGAAGCTTACAAAATCTCTAGTGTCGTATTTGTTGACCTGCCAGCAGCTTCCTACAACGTAAATATAAAAATGCTTTTTTCCACTTTTTCGAGAAGCATTTTTATGATCAGGATTTTGTTCAAATATTGAGATGTGTGTGTGTTTCTAGTCAGCCAAAAGTATATGGCGACGCCAAAAGAACGGTCTCCCTCAAGGCAGTGTGTTATGTCGAACACTTTTTAACATCTACAAATGACCAACTAGGGCATGCATTACGGAATTCCGGAATTTCGTAATTCCGGAATTCCGTAACAATTTTTCTGGTATTTCAATTCCGGAATTGAGAGGAGTAATATCGGAATTCCGATATTCATAAATTTTTGATATTTTTTCTGAACGCAACCAAACTAGTCTGTGGAACTTTCCACAAGCCGCTATCTCCAACCTCCAACTAGTAAATAGTTATCTGTGGCGTTATAGCAATAGTGCAGTAACGTAAAGTAAAAAGCACGCGTTTCTAATACACTGCATTATGGACCTAATAGCGGTTCATAAAGAACCACTTTTTTAGAGTTGATAGGCTTTCGTTTGACTATAATCTCACCTGATTTTAAGCGATGATATGGTCGAAGATGAAGCACGCTTGCCTAGAAGTAACCTATTCACTCTTGACTTAAAGACTCCCAGGTTGTAACTATCAGGAAACACAGACTCCGGCAGGGAATTCCACTCCTTAGCCGTACGCACAATGAAAGTATCCCCAAAACGTTTCTTGCGTATGGGTAGGATTTCCATCATGTAACGATGGCGCATCGCCGTTTGTCTTGTAGTCTGATGATGGAACGGGCTTGGTGGAATAAGACTGTGCACTTTACGAGCAAATGTGTTGAAAAAACATTAAATTGATTGTTCTTTCAAAGAAACTTACATTTTATTACTTGACACTGTTGAAAGTACAAAACAATAAGAATAAGTATTTCGATATTATTAATAAGTATCGGTGTCGCACCTCTAGAGCAGAAGCGAGCAATGTCAAGAAATCCGTGCCAGCTGCGCCACTGTCGTCATAGAATGACAAAAAATTACGTCATGATGGACGATAGTGCTGTGATGGTATTGACTTGGTTTTATAGATTGTTGATTCTATTTATGGATTTAAATAGTAATAAAATCCGTAAATGTGACACAAATTATTACATTTATGTCATAAAGGACAAAGCGGGTTGAAATAAAACTCAACACAAGGATGGTATGGCTTTCGATAGGGTGTGGCACGATAAGCCTTATTGCTAAACTTTATTCTTTCGGTATACCCACTGAACTTTGCGTTTGGATAGAAGACTTCCTGAGAGATCGGTCTATTCGAGTGGTTATTGATGGTTGCTCGTCTGGCCAATTGGCTATTAATGCCGGGGTCCCTCAGGGGTCAGTTCTCTCTGCAACTTTATTCTTGCTGCATATTAACGATCTGCTAATGCCCGGTACCTTTGGGTATGCAGACGACAGCACTGTTGCTGAGAGATATATATCTAGCGCGCGTGCTAGTGGGTCACAAGTCCAGTCTCTCCGAGAGGCAATGGTGGGGCGCTTGAACTTGACTTTGAAGGCTGTCTCTGAGTGGGGCGACGCCAACTTTGTCAAGTTTAATGCTGCCAAGACCCAGGCATGTCTTTTCTCCGCAAAAAGGAGCCAATTTCAACCGGCTCCTTTCCGTGGTGTAACCGTGCCGATAACTGATCACATCGAGCTTCTTGGGGTTACGTTGACATCCACCCTTAATTTTGGTCCGTTTATCGAGGCTAAGGCTCAATTGGCTGCCAAAAAGTTGGGAATCCTAGCAAAGGTGAGACGGTACTTCACACCGGAACAGCTGCTCAACCTCTATCAAGCGCAAGTTCGGTCGTGTATGGAGTACTGCTTGATGCACTTGAGTCTATAGAGAAATGGGCCAAAAGGCTCATCGGCAACGAGAAACTGGTCGAAACAAGACTCCAGAGCCTAGAACATCGGCGACGTGTTGCAAGCCTGTCAGTCTTCTATCGGTTACATTTCGGGGAGTGTGCGATGGAATTGCACAGTCTTATTTCACCAAGCCCGTTCCATCATCGGACTACAAGACAAACGGCGATACGGCGATGCGCCATCGTTACATGGTGGACATCCCACTCGTACGCACGAAACGTTTTGGGAATACTTTCATTGTGCGTACGGCTAAGGAGTGGAATTCCCTGCCGGAGTCTGTGTTTCCTGATAGTTATAACCTGGGAGTCTTTAAGTCAAGAGTCAATAGGTTACTTCTAGGCAATCGTGCTTCATCTTCGACCACATTATCGTTTAACATCAGGTGAGATTATGGTCAAACGCAAGCCTATCAAATATAATAACAAAAAAATCTTTATTCAAATTAAAGCCTATGTTAAAAAAATATTGTCAGTTTTCCATGAGCTTTATCGATATAATTTCGACCTCACTACTATTTTGTAGGTTTAAAAGATGAATTCGAAGCTTGGCGCTGAGGGCACGCTTTTGCTTTTTTGACGTGGTGGTCAAAAGGTTAAAAGACTGATATAATTATAAATCTTGTTTGATTTGAAACAAACTTTAAAAGTTTCCAGAATTCCGGAACTGGTTCCGGAATTCCGGAATCAGATTTCCAGTATTGGAACTCAGTTCCGGAATTGAGAACCTTGCGATATTGCATGCCCTATGACCAACCCAATACTCCGAGCGGCTTTGATAGCTCTGTGAGCATGCTTCGAGAACGATTTTCCCAGATCATTGTCTGGCCCAGGTTCTAAAACTGGTAAAATCCTACAACAGAAATGCACTTCAGCCAAACCTGTCCAAAACAATGACCTGTGAACGCTAAACTCACGGTGAATATCACGTACCAAGAAACAGAGCCCAAACCCTAAGGACTACAAGATACAGTGTTACAAGATACAAAAAAGTTTCAGAACGGCGATGCGTTATCGTTACATAGTAGACATCCCACCCGTCTCCACAAAACAATGGAGAAATAATTTTATTGTGCACACAGTTACGGAGTGCAATCCCTTGCCGGAGCCTGTGTTTCCTGATAGCTGAAACTTAGAGTGAATAGGTTACTTCTAGGTACGCCTACTTTATCTTTGAACAATTCAACGTTTATAATCAGCTACAGTGGAGATCAAATGCAAGACAATCATTAGAAAATAAACAAAAAAAATAAACGAGTGCAAAGTATCATTGGAACTTAAAACGGGATATTTACCAGTTTCGAGTTTCCGATATTTCGGCACTGTTGCAAGCGCCATGAGCACAGATGAACTGAAGTTATTGGGGGTGGACATTTATGAGCAGACAAATCGGTCTACCCTCTTTCTCGTTCATTTTTTGTGATAGCCACCATTTGTGAGTGCAAAGTGTTCGTGGATGACGTCATATTATTATGTTGAGTCAGTGTGAAGGTTAGTGCACTAGGTAAGGTACCTCGAGCTCGTTCTCGTCGAAGATGGCGAGCAGGTTGTCGGGCACGAGCAGCGTGAGGCCGCGCAGGAAGGCGTCGGTCTCGAGGCGCACGCGCGCCGCCAGCCGCCACTGCGCCAGCGCGTCCAGGTACGCGATCTTACTGCTGTTGCGCACCTGCAACAATGCCCCCAATCTAATCTATATTTAATCTTATCCCTCTTAATATTACATATGCGAAAGTACGTGAGGAGTAGGAGCACGAGGCTTCGTTCGCGTGGATTTTATTACCCTAAAACATAACCCTACTTCTTTTGCATTTGGATAGGAAGTAGCCTATATCCTTCCACAAGGTTCTAGCTACTTCAATACCAAATTTAATCCAAATCCACCAATGACGTATTACAATATAGACGCGTCATATTCCCACAAAGCACCTCTCAAAAACGGCACGAAACATATACTTAGAGAATTACTATGTAATACGTGTAAAGAAAGGGTAAGTAAGTAAGGTTAGAGAGAGATGAATATACATCTTTAGTTATGTTACGATGAAACGTTGCATGTTTATTGGTCAAGCGCATGTGTGACGTAGCAATCCGAGGCATGTGGGGAAAGAAGGACACTTGATTTTTGTGTAAAATAGTATTATTAATTTATAAATATTAATGTAACATTTCACAACAGTAGTTATTGTTAAGTTGCAGTTATATAATGTTGAATATTATATAACTGCTGTATAGAACTCTTTTAATAAATTGTAATAAAAGTTAGGTTTTTTATGTTACATACTTAACAGTAGGAAAATGTTACAAATTGTTATGAAATGTTATCGTGTTACGGAAGGTTATAAACCATTATATAATTGCTGTGTGGGAGCACCTTTAAGCAATTATTATAAAACAAACATTATATTGAAGAAAACGTGATAAAACATTAAAATAATATATCAGTGTTGTTGTACGTTTTCCATTTTATTTGTAAGTGTCACACAATTAAAATAAAGACAACTTCATTCAGTACTATTGTATGCAGCCAGTAGGTATTGCGGCCAGTAGTAAACCATTACTACAACACATTAAAAACCTTAACTCTCAAGGACCGCCATTATTTACGTCAACTATTAAATGAGCCCCGCTAGCACACAAATTTGTTGCCAGCGGGGCTCAACTAATACTGGTTTACTGGCACGTTTTTGTGCCGCTGGGGATCTAGAGGTTAATGTTAAATTATAGATTAACTAAAAAATGGGGTGGACTGCGTCGGCAATCTAAAATGTAAATAAACACTATAATTAGTATAAATAACATGGAATATAATAAATATATTATATTCATTCAATATAATATTTAACAACACTAAAATCTGGTATAATAGTTCCCCAACATCCCCTAACGTCACGTGACTGACTTCATTCATACGCTAGCCGCCATTAGACGTGTTGAAAAATAAAAATAAAAAATGTATTTCTGTTGATATTTACCTATGAAATTACACATTTTGGCCTCTCACGGAAGCAGTATAATTAGTGCAACGTCTGAAAACACACAAAGGCATGTTTTTTTTGCTAATTTTATTTTAAAACACATCTTTTCTTAAGATGTGTTTTAAAATAAAATTTAAAAAAAAATAAATCTCCGAATGGGGCGATGCCAACCTGGTCAAGTTTAATGCAGCTAAGACCCAGGCGTGTCTCTTCTCCGCAAAAAGGAGCCAATTTGAACCGGCTCCTACTTTCCGAGGTGTAACTGTGCCGATAACTGACCATATCGAGCTTCTGGGGGTAACATTAACTTCTACCCTCAATTTTGGCCCGTTTATCGAGGCTAAGGCTCAACTAGCATCAAAAAAGTTGGGAATCCTAGCAAAGGTGAGACGGTACTTCACACCCGAACAGTTGCTCAATCTCTATCAAGCCCATGTTCGGTCGTGTATGGAGTACTGCTCTCATCTTTGGGATGGATCTGCTAAATACCAACTGGACGCGCTTGAGTCTATCGAGAAGCGGGCCAAAAGACTCATTGGCAACGATGCACTGGTCGAATCAAAGCTCCAGAGCCTTGAACATCGACGACGAGTTGCAAGTCTATCGGTTTTTTATCGGTTACATTTCGGGGAGTGTGCGATGGAATTACACAATTTAATTCCAACAAGCCCGTTCCATCATCGGACTACGAGACAAACGGCGAAGCGCCATCGTTACATGGTGGACATCCCACCCATACGCACCAAACGTTTTTGGGAATACCTTCATTGTGCGTACGGCTAAGGAGTGGAATTCCCTGCCGGAGTCTGTGTTTCCCGATAGCTATAACCTAGGAGTCTTTAAGTCAAGAGTGAATAGGTTACTTTTAGGTAAGCGTGCTCCATCTTCGACCACATCATCACTTACCATCAGGTGAGATGGTGGTCAAACGCGAACCTATTCTAAATAAAAAAAAAAAAAAAAAAAAAAAAAAAAAAAAAAAAAAAAATGTGTAGTGTCGCTTTCGCGACACAGGTTCGTGCGTAACTAAACAGATAGGAGGCACTTACGTTGATTTCAACTTGCTATTTCAGAGCGCAGACAACGCATCTATAGTTTATTATATCTTTGAAATCCACCCAGTACTTTATTTATCCATTATCTCTATTAGAGCGTTTAAAGAAATAAACTTCCGCTTTATAATATCAGTAGGTACTTATTGATGAATGGATGTAATATAGCTTGGACATTTTAAATACTAAGCAAGCTCTGTCAATAATTATCTGTGTAATTAAATGGAAATGTGTGTTTACGCGAATGTCGACCTAATTGTATTTAAATATGTGTAAGAAAATAAGCTTATGGTAGATCATGATTCAAATTTTTCGATCGAAGGTAGTAAGAAGTACTACCTTAAAAAAATCGTGGGGGAATATATCTATCAATGTTAATATATATTTTTAGTTAATATATCTATTAAAAAAACAATTTTTTTTTTGGTTAATTAGATAAGATAGAGAAAAAAGTTGGTCACATTCGTTTAGTAGTATTATTTCTTATTCAAACAATTTTAACATCATGGGTATTTATGTAAGAATAAAATACTTTTGATTCATTCGAATGGGACAATTCATTTCCAAGTTATTATACTACACTTGAGAGCAATAAAATCGCACACCTTGACTTTTCTTTGTTAAGGCAGTTTTTTTTATGAATCTGAATAAATATTTTAAAAAACACACACACTAATTGAAAGTCTACCTCATTACCTTTCTAATGATATCAAATACAGTGTAAAAAAATACCCATAAGAGTAGGGCATGCAATATCGCAAGGTTCTCAATTCCGGAACTGAGTTCCAATACTGGAAATCTGATTCCGGAATTCCGGAACCAGTTCCGGAATTCTGGAAACTTTTAAAGTTTGTTTCAAATCAAACAAGATTTATAATTATATCAGTCTTTTAACCTTTTGACCACCACGTCAAAAAAGCAAAAGCGTGCCCTCAGCGCCAAGCTTCGAATTCATCTTTTAAACCTACAAAATAGTAGTGAGGTCGAAATTATATCGATAAAGCTCATGGAAAACTGACAATATTTTTTTAACATAGGCTTTAATTTGAATAAAGATTTTTTTGTTATTATATTTGATAGGCTTGCGTTTGACCATAATCTCACCTGATGTTAAACGATAATGTGGTCGAAGATGAAGCACGATTGCCTAGAAGTAACCTATTGACTCTTGACTTAAAGACTCCCAGGTTATAACTATCAGGAAACACAGACTCCGGCAGGGAATTCCACTCCTTAGCCGTACGCACAATGAAAGTATTCCCAAAACGTTTCGTGCGTACGAGTGGGATGTCCACCATGTAACGATGGCGCATCGCCGTATCGCCGTTTGTCTTGTAGTCCGATGATGGAACGGGCTTGGTGAAATAAGACTGTGCAATTCCATCGCACACTCCCCGAAATGTAACCGATAGAAGACTGACAGGCTTGCAACACGTCGCCGATGTTCTAGGCTCTGGAGTCTTGTTTCGACCAGTTTCTCGTTGCCGATGAGCCTTTTGGCCCATTTCTCTATAGACTCAAGTGCATCAAGCAGTACTCCATACACGACCGAACTTGCGCTTGATAGAGGTTGAGCAGCTGTTCCGGTGTGAAGTACCGTCTCACCTTTGCTAGGATTCCCAACTTTTTGGCAGCCAATTGAGCCTTAGCCTCGATAAACGGACCAAAATTAAGGGTGGATGTCAACGTAACCCCAAGAAGCTCGATGTGATCAGTTATCGGCACGGTTACACCACGGAAAGGAGCCGGTTGAAATTGGCTCCTTTTTGCGGAGAAAAGACATGCCTGGGTCTTGGCAGCATTAAACTTGACAAAGTTGGCGTCGCCCCACTCAGAGACAGCCTTCAAAGTCAAGTTCAAGCGCCCCACCATTGCCTCTCGGAGAGGCTGGACTTGTGACCCACTAGCACGCGCGCTAGATATATATCTCTCAGCAACAGTGCTGTCGTCTGCATACCCAAAGGTACCGGGCATTAGCAGATCGTTAATATGCAGCAAGAATAAAGTTGCCGAGAGAACTGACCCCTGAGGGACCCCGGCATTAATAGCCAATTGGCCAGACGAGCAACCATCAATAACCACTCGAATAGACCGATCTCTCAGGAAGTCTTCTATCCAAACGCAAAGTTCAGTGGGTATACCGAAAGAATAAAGTTTAGCAATAAGGCTTATCGTGCCACACCCTATCGAAAGCCATACCATCCTTGTGTTGAGTTTTATTTCAACCCGCTTTGTCCTTTATGACATAAATGTAATAATTTGTGTCACATTTACGGATTTTATTACTATTTAAATCCATAAATAGAATCAACAATCTATAAAACCAAGTCAATACCATCACAGCACTATCGTCCATCATGACGTAATTTTTTGTCATTCTATGACGACAGTGGCGCAGCTGGCACGGATTTCTTGACATTGCTCGCTTCTGCTCTAGAGGTGCGACACCGATACTTATTAATAATATCGAAATACTTATTCTTATTGTTTTGTACTTTCAACAGTGTCAAGTAATAAAATGTAAGTTTCTTTGAAAGAACAATCAATTTAATGTTTTTTCAACACATTTGCTCGTAAAGTGCACAGTCTTATTTCACCAAGCCCGTTCCATCATCAGACTACAAGACAAACGGCGATGCGCCATCGTTACATGATGGAAATCCTACCCATACGCAAGAAACGTTTTGGGGATACTTTCATTGTGCGTACGGCTAAGGAGTGGAATTCCCTGCCGGAGTCTGTGTTTCCTGATAGTTACAACCTGGGAGTCTTTAAGTCAAGAGTGAATAGGTTACTTCTAGGCAAGCGTGCTTCATCTTCGACCATATCATCGCTTAAAATCAGGTGAGATTATAGTCAAACGAAAGCCTATCAACTCTAAAAAAGTGGTTCTTTATGAACCGCTATTAGGTCCATAATGCAGTGTATTAGAAACGCGTGCTTTTTACTTTACGTTACTGCACTATTGCTATAACGCCACAGATAACTATTTACTAGTTGGAGGTTGGAGATAGCGGCTTGTGGAAAGTTCCACAGACTAGTTTGGTTGCGTTCAGAAAAAATAATAATCCAAATATCAAAAATTTATGAATATCGGAATTCCGATATTACTCCTCTCAATTCCGGAATTGAAATACCAGAAAAATTGTTACGGAATTCCGGAATTACGAAATTCCGGAATTCCGGAATGCATGCCCTACATAAGAGGTTTTACGGCACAAAAACCAACAAACGGGTAAAATTACCCAATTTCGATTAAGAAATAATGAAAATCAAACTCAAAATTCTTGATCAAATTGTTTATTAATAAGGTGTATTCCCTCCCCTAGCCTTAATTACAGCTCTTAATCGGTTTTTCATGGACCGTATTAATTTTACCATGAAATCTTGTGGTATAGCGTTCCACTCCTCTTCAATGGCAAGTTGAAGCTCTCGGAGGCGCGTAGGAGCAGGGCTTCTTGCTCGAACTCTTCTTTTTAGCTCATCCCAGACATGCTCAATCGGATTGAGATCAGGACTACGAGCTGGCCACTCCATCGCGGTGATTCCAACGTCTTCCATGTATTCGCAAACTGTTCTAGCGACATGCGGTCTCGCGTTATCGTGCATTAGGAGAAAATCTTCTCCCATAAGCCACGCAAGCGGCCTCACATGTCCTTCGAGCACTTCTTCGACGTATCGTGCAGCCGTCAAACCTCTCGATCTCGGGCCGGTATTCGCTCCAGTGATGAATACAATGTCAGTTTTAGTGTCCAACATTATGCCACCCCAAAACATACACGATCCACCGCCAAAAGCCACACGTTCGCTTATGCAACATTGTGAAAATCGCTCTGATGACCTTATGTAGACTCTAGAGCGTCCATCATGACCATGTAATGTCATTCTGCACTCATCAGAGAACATAACAGACCGCCATTGGTCATACGTCCAATTTAAATGTTCCCTGGCAAATTGTAGTCGGGCTTGTCGGTGAGCTATGGTCAATTTTGGACCATTTGCTGGGCGATGTGAAGTCAGTCCTGCTTCACCAAGTCTTCTTCTGACTGTCCACCGACTTATACTGACATTGCGAACTTCTCGAAGCTCTTGTCCCAGTTGAACCGCATTCAGTTGCCGATTTCTTAAAGACCTCGACACAAGAAAGCGGTCATCACGCTCTGATGTTCTTCGTCGCCGGCTAGATCCTGGTCGCCGAATGTAGCCACCGGTCTCTTGAAACCTCTGGTACACACGACGAACAGAGTAGCGGCTCAAATTAAGTCGTCGAGCAACTTCACTTTGATTAAGGCCTGCTTCGAGCAAGGCAACCACTTGAGCGGCTTCTGCGGGCGTGGTATCCATATTTTTCCGTATGCTTTCAGTAGAGATGTTATCACGTTGACCTTTAATATGCAACTGATTAGAATTCCAAAAAAAAACGACCCTTTTATACCTGCGGGTAAGGGGTGCAAGTTAGAGTTGCCCAACTATCGATAGTTTCACTATCGATAGTTGACCTCGAAAACTAGTAACAATATCGATAGTGCTATCGATAGTATCGATAGTATCGATACTATCGATATCATAAATTAACTAATACTATTGATTGGAAGCAATAGTATCGATAGTATCGATTTTTTTAAAGTAATACTATCGATACTATCGATAGTATCGATAGTGAAATGTTGGAAGGCAATACTATCGCCGTTTATAAAACTATCGATAGTGTGAGCCATCGATACTATCGATACTATCGATAGTATTGCTCCTAGACATATGCTGGTCTTCGATAGTATCGATACTATCGATACTATTTTGTATAACAATACTATTGCCTGTATCATATTATAGATAGTATCGATACTATTGATAATATCGATACTATCGATAGACTATCGATACTATTGATATGACGTCAACTATCGATAGACTATCGATAGTTTAGCGATAGTTGACTATCGATAGGCAACACTAGTGCAAGTAGTGACAATGCTAACGGGTGAATTTGGGAAATTTAGGGAATTTGGTGTACGGCTGGTTTCTGTGAGTTACGTGAAGGTCAATGATTTTAATTTTGAGTTTTTTTAAAGCTAAGCTTGTATTCTTTATTTTATTATTATTATTATTTATTTATCTCAGAAAAGAAATCCATACAAAGTTTGTTAGTAAAACACCTTACATTCTATGTTAGTAATAAAATTAATTAAAATAATAAACACTAAAAACTAATTCATATATTTTCCCGCAGCATCAGCTTGACCGCAATGCATGCGAGTCCAATGCTGCAGGAAAACACAATCCTGTTTGTTTGCAATGACTTTCAGAATGCTGTTGGTACTCCCACGAATCCTACGCAGCAGTGACGCAGATCGCCGTCTCATAATAGCGCCAAACCTATTAGCCTAATGATTTGTACCCAATATCTATAGATTTAAGAAAAAAAAAAACAGTTATAAACCAAATTACAAGAGGTGTGCGATTTTATTGCTCTCAAGTGTATATAAAGCTAAATTACCACTCACTCACTGACTCATTGACAGAATTATTCTCCCAGATGGTGGATGGGGAGGTGGGTATATTTTGACAGATTCGTAAACAAGTAACTCTCAAACCTGCGGGAAAAGTGCCAAACCTCCCCCTTTCACCCCTCCCTATCGTATCTCGGAAACTACGAGACCCGTATTTTTTTTTAGGGATTCGTATAGAGGAGGCTCGGTAAAGTAAAAACCATTTTTCAAAGTCGCCCCCCTTGCCCCCCTTCTCACCCCCTTTAGGCGGATCTCGGAAATTAAGAGACGGGGAACATTTTTTTTTAGATTCATTTAGAGAGGCATTGCTTTAGTCGAAATAATTGTGCAACCCCCCCCAATCTCCTCCCCATCACCCACCTTTTTTTTTTTTAAAGAAAGCACAGTTTTTTTTAAAGAAAGCAGAGTTAGTATTTGCGCAACGCAACACGCAAATACTAACTCTCAAACCTACGGGAAAAGTGCCAAACCTCCCCTTTTCACCCCCCTTCTCCCCCCTCCCTATCGTATCTCGGAAACTACGAGACCCGTATTCTTTTTTTTTACGGATTCGTATAGAGGAGGCTCGGTAAAGTAAAAAACATTTTTCAAAATCGCCCGCCTTGCCCCCCTTCTCACCCCCTTTAGGCGGATCTCGGAAATTAAGAGACATGGAACATTTTTTTTTCAGATTCATTTAGAGGGGCAATGCTTTAGTCGAAATAATTGTGCAACCCCCCATCACAACCCATCCTATTTTTTTTTTCACAAGCACGCGAGGTGCTCGCACCTCGCGCAACACGCAAATACTAGTTATACTATATAAAGCTAAATTACCACTGACTCACTGACTCATTGACATAATTGTTCTCCCAGATGGTGGATGGGGAGGTGGGTATACTTTGACAGATTCGTAAACAAGTAACTCTCAAACCTACGGGAAAAGAGCCAAACCTCCCCTTTTCACCCCCCTTCTCCCCCCTCCCTATCGTATCTCGGAAACTACGAGACCCGATTTTTTTTTCGTATAGAGGAGGCTCGGTAAAGTAAAAACCATTTTTCAAAGTCGCCCCCCTTGCCCCCCTTCTCACCCCCGTTAGGCGGATTTCGGAAATTAAGAGACTGGGAACATTTTTTTTTTAGATTCATTTAGAGGGGCAATGCTTTAGTCGAAATAATTGTGCAACCCCTCCCCCAACACCCCCCCCTTTTTTTTATTTTCACAAGCACGCGAGGTGCTTGCACTTCGCGCTACACGCAAATACTAGTTATACTATATAAAGCTAGATTACCACTCACTGACTCACTCACTCACTCATTGACATAATTGTTCTCCCAGATGGTGGATGGGGAGGTGGGTATATTTTGACAGATTCGTAAACAAGTAATTCTCAAACCTACGGGAAAAGTGCCAAACCTCCCCTTTTCCCCCCTCCCTATCGTATCTCGGAAACTACGAGACCCGTATTTATTTTTACGGATTCGTGTAGAGGAGGCTCGGTAAAGTAAAAACCATTTTTCAAAGTCCCCCCCTTGCCCCCCTTTTCACCCCCTTTAGACGGATCTCGGAAATTAGGAGACTTGGAACATTTTTTTTTTCAGATTCATCTAGAGGGGCAATGCTTTAGTCGAAATACTTCTGCAACCCCCCCCCCATAACCCCTCCCCCCCATTTTTTTTTTCACAAGCACGTGAGGTGCTTGCACCTCGCGCAACACGCAAATACTAAACCCCCCCATCTCCCCCCATCACCCACCCCCACTTTTTTTTTGTTTTTTTCACAAGCACGCGAGGTGCTTGCACCTCGCGCAACACGCAAATACTAGTTATACTATATAAAGCTAAATTACCACTGACTCATTGACATAATTGTTCTCCCAGATGGTGGATGGGGAGGTGGGTATATTTTGACAGATTCGTAAACAAGTAACTCTCAAACCTACGGGAAAAGTGCCAAACCTCCCCTTTTCACCTCCCTTCTCCCCTCTCCCTATCGTATCTCGGAAACTACGAGACCCGATTTTTTTTTCGTATAGAGGAGGCTCGGTAAAATAAAAACCATTTTTCAAAGTCGCCCCCCTTGCCCCCCTTCTCACCCCCTTTAGGCGGATCTCGGAAATTAAGAGACTGGGAACATTTTTTTTTAGATTAATTTAGAGGGGCAATGCTTTAGTCGAAATAATTGTGCAAACCCCCCCCATCACCCCCCTTTTTTTTTTTTTCACAAGCACGCGAGGTGCTTGCAACTCGCGCAACACGCAAATACTAAGCCCCCCCATCTCCCCCCATCACCCACCCCTTTTTTTTTTTTTTTCACAAGCACGCGAGGTGCTTGCACTTCGCGCTACACGCAAATACTAGTTATACTATATAAAGCTAGATTACCACTCACTGACTCACTCACTCACTCATTGACATAATTGTTCTCCCAGATGGTGGATGGGGAGGTGGGTATATTTTGACAGATTCGTAAACAAGTAATTCTCAAACCTACGGGAAAAGTGCCAAACCTCCCCTTTTCCCCCCTCCCTATCGTATCTCGGAAACTACGAGACCCGATTTTTTTTTTCGTATAGAGGAGGCTCGGTAAAATAAAAACCATTTTTCAAAGTCGCCCCCCTTGCCCCCCTTCTCACCCCCTTTAGGCGGATCTCGGAAATTAAGAGACTGGGAACATTTTTTTTTAGATTAATTTAGAGGGGCAATGCTTTAGTCGAAATAATTGTGCAAACCCCCCCATCACCCCCCTTTTTTTTTTTTTTCACAAGCACGCGAGGTGCTTGCAACTCGCGCAACACGCAAATACTAAGCCCCCCCATCTCCCCCCATCACCCACCACTTTTTTTTTTTTTTTCACAAGCACGCGAGGTGCTTGCACTTCGCGCTACACGCAAATACTAGTTATACTATATAAAGCTAGATTACCACTCACTGACTCACTCACTCACTCATTGACATAATTGTTCTCCCAGATGGTGGATGGGGAGGTGGGTATATTTTGACAGATTCGTAAACAAGTAATTCTCAAACCTACGGGAAAAGTGCCAAACCTCCCCTTTTCCCCCCTCCCTATCGTATCTCGGAAACTACGAGACCCGTATTTTTTTTTTTACGGATTCGTGTAGAGGAGGCTCGGTAAAGTAAAAACCATTTTTCAAAGTCCCCCCCTTGCCCCCCTTTTCACCCCCTTTAGACGGATCTCGGAAATTAGGAGACTTGGAACATTTTTTTTTTTCAGATTCATCTAGAGGGGCAATGCTTTAGTCGAAATACTTCTGCAACCCCCCCCCCCCCATAACCCCTCCCCCCCATTTTTTTTTTTCACAAGCACGTGTGGTGCTTGCACCTCGCGCAACACGCAAATACTAAACCCCCCCATCTCCCCCCATCACCCACCCCCACTTTTTTTTTGTTTTTTTCACAAGCACGCGAGGTGCTTGCACCTCGCGCAACACGCAAATACTAGTTATACTATATAAAGCTAAATTACCACTGACTCACTGACTCATTGACATAATTGTTCTCCCAGATGGTGGATGGGGAGGTGGGTATATTTTGACAGATTCGTAAACAAGTAACTCTCAAATCTACGGGAAAAGTGCCAAACCTCCCCTTTTCACCTCCCTTCTCCCCCCTCCCTATCGTATCTCGGAAACTACGAGACCCGATTTTTTTTTCGTATAGAGGAGGCTCGGTAAAATAAAAACCATTTTTCAAAGTCGCCCCCCTTGCCCCCCTTCTCACCCCCTTTAGGCGGATCTCGGAAATTAAGAGACTGGGAACATTTTTTTTTAGATTAATTTAGAGGGGCAATGCTTTAGTCGAAATAATTGTGCAAACCATCCCCATCACCCCCTTTTTTTTTTTTCACAAGCACGCGAGGTGCTTGCAACTCGCGCAACACGCAAATACTAAGCCCCCCCATCTCCCCCCATCACCCACCCCTTTTTTTTTTTTTCACAAGCACGCTAGGTGCTTGCACCTCGCGCAACACGCAAATACTAGTTATATTATATAAAGCTAAATTACCACTCACTCACTGACTGACTGACTCATTGACATAATTGTTCTCCCAGATGGTGGATGGGGAGGTGGGTTTTTAGATTCATTTAGAGGGGCAATGCTTTAGTCAAAATACTTCTGCAACCATCACCCCCCCCATTTTTTTTTTTTTTTTCAAGCACGCGAGGTGCTTGCACCTCGCGCAACACGCAAATAATAAACCCTCCCCCATCTCCCCCCATCACCCCCCCCCCTTTTTTTTTTTCACAACCACGCTAGGTGCTTGCACCTCGCGCAACACGCAAATTCTAAGCCCCCCCCCATCTCCCCCATCACCCCCCCCCACTTTTTTTTTTTCACAAGCACGCGAGGTGCTTGCACCTCGCGCAACACGCAAATACAAGTTATTATACTATATAAAGCTAGATTACCACTGACTCACTGACTCCCTCATTGACATAATTGTTCTCCCAGATGGTGGATGGGGAGGTCGGTATATTTTGACAGATTCGTAAACAAATAACTCTCAAACCTACGGGAAAAGTGCCAAACCTCCCCTTTTCCCCTCTCCCTATCGTATCTCGGAAACTACGAGACCCGTATTTTTTCTTTTTTACGGATTCGTATAGAGGAGGCTCGGTAAAGTAAAAACCGTTTCTCAGTCGCCCCCCCCCCCCGCCCCCCTTTTCATCCCCTTTAGGCGGATCTCGGAAATTAAGAGACTTGGAACATTTTTTTTTTTCAGATTCATTTAGAGGGGCAATGCTTTAGTCAAAATACTTCTGAAAACCCCCCCCATCACGCCCCCCATTTTTTTTTTTTTTCACAAGCACGCGAGGTGCTTGCAACTCGCGCAACACGCAAATACTAAGCCCCCCCATCTCCCACCCCTTTTTTTTTTTTTTCACAAGCACGCTAGGTGCTTGCACCTCGCGCAACACGCAAATACTAGTTATATTATATAAAGCTAAATTACCACTCACTCACTGACTGACTGACTCATTGACATAATTGTTCTCCCAGATGGTGGATGGGGAGGTGGGTTTTTAGATTCATTTAGAGGGGCAATGCTTTAGTCAAAATACTTCTGCAACCCCCCCCCCCCCCCTCCATCACCCCCCCATTTTTTTTTTTTCACAAGCACGCGAGGTGCTTGCACCTCGCGCAACACGCAAATACAAGTTATTATACTATATAAAGCTAGATTACCACTGACTCACTGACTCACTCATTGACATAATTGTTCTCCCAGATGGTGGATGGGGAGGTCGGTATATTTTGACAGATTCGTAAACAAATAACTCTCAAACCTACGGGAAAAGTGCCAAACCTCCCCTTTTCCCCTCTCCCTATCGTATCTCGGAAACTACGAGACCCGTATTTTTTCTTTTTTACGGATTCGTATAGAGGAGGCTCGGTAAAGTAAAAACCATTTTTCAGTCGCCCCCCCCCACCCCCTTTTCACCCCCTTTAGGCGGATCTCGGAAATTAAGAGACTTGGAACATTTCTTTTTTCAGATTCATTTGGAGGGGCAATGCTTTAGTCGAAATACTTGTGCAACCCCCCCCCATCTCCCCCCCTAATTTTTTTTTTCACAAGCACGTGAGGTGCTTGCACCTCGTGCAACACGCAAATACTAAACCGCCCCATCTCCCCCCCCCCCCCTTTTTTCTTTTTTTCACAAGCACGCGAGTTGCTTGCACCTCGCGCAACACGCAAATACTAGTCATATTATATAAAGTTAAATTACCACTGACTGACTGACTCACTCACTCATTGACATAATTGTTCTCCCAGATGGTGGATGGGGAGGTGGGTATATTTTGACAGATTCGTAAACAAGTAACTCTCAAACCTACGGGAAAAATGCCAAACCTCCCCTTTTCACCCCCCTTCTTCCCCCTCCCTATCGTATCTCGGAAACTACGAGACCCGTATTTTTTTTTCGTATAGAGGAGGCTCGGTAAAGTAAAAACCCTTTTTCAAAGTCGCCCCCCTTGCTCCCCTTCTCACCCCCTTTAGGCGGATCTCGCAAATCAAGAGACTTGGAACATTTTTTTTTTTTTTCAGATTCATTTAGAGGGGCAATGCTTTAGTCGAAATAATTGTGCAACCCCCCCGCCATCACCCCCCCTTTTTTTTTTTTTTTTCACAAGCACGCGAGGTGCTTGCACCTCGCGCAACACGCAAATACTAGTTATACTATATAAAGCTAAATTACCACTCACTGACTCACTGACTCACTCATTGACATAATTGTTCTCCCAGATGGTGGATGGGGAGGTGGGTATATTTTGACAGTTTCGTAAACAAGTAACTCTCAAACCTACGGGAAAAGTGCCAAACCTCCCCTTTTCACCCCCCTTCTCCCCCTCCCTATCGTATCTCGGAAACTACGAGACCCGTATTTTTTTTTTACGGATTCGTATAGAGGAGGCTCGGTAAAGTAAAAACCATTTTTCAAAGTCGCCCCCCTTGCCCCACTTCTCACCCCCTTTAGGTGGATCTCGGAAATTAAGAGACTCGGAACATTCTTTTTTTCAGATTCGTTTAGAGGGGCAATGCTTTAGTCGAAATAATTGTGCAACCCCTCCCCCATCAACACCCGCCAATTTTTTTTTTTTTTGATTTGAACACGCGAGGTGCTTGCACCTCGCGCAACACGTAAATACTAGTTATATTATATAAAGCTAGATTACCACTCACTCACTCACTGACTCACTCACTCACTCATTGACATAATTGTTCTCCCAGATGGTGGATGGGGAGGTGGGTATATTTTGACAGATTCGTAAACGAGTAACTCTCAAACCTACGGGAAAAGTGCCAAACCTCCCCTTTTCACCCCCCTTCTCCCCCCTCCCTATCGTATCTCGGAAACTACGAGACCCGTATTTTTTTTTTACGGATTCGTATAGAGGAGGCTCGGTAAAGTAAAAACCATTTTTCAAAGTCGCCCCCCTTGCCCCCTTCTCACCCCCTTTAGGCGGATTTCGGAAATTAAGAGACTTGGAACATTTTTTTTTTTCAGATTCATTTAGAGGGGCAATGCTTTAGTCCAAATAATTGTGCAACCCCCCCCATCACCACCCACATTTTTTTTTTATGTAACAAGCACGCGAGGTTCTTGCTCCTCGCGCATCACGCAAATACTAGTCATGAGTTTAAAAACGCAATACGCGAATCGTAGTGGATAAACGAGTTAATGACCACTACGCATTACAATGCTATGTAGGTAGGACCGCTGAGATTTGTTTATAAAACGATATTACGACTTATGACTTATAGACGCGGAAGTTAAAATGCTTTGCGTAAAAGCAAATCTATACTAACATTTATTATAAATACATGCGAAATATTGTTTGTTTCTTTGTTCTACTTTCACGACAAAACGGGAGCGACGGTTCGATGTGTTTTTGCTTTGGTGTGTAGATAGTTGAAGGGCTGGATACTGACATAGGCTACTTTCATTTAGCTGAAAAATTAATCTTTAGACGCGCAATACTTTTGGATATAACTCTTTTAGACTTTCAGAGTTGTTTCTTCCATCATCAGCTCGGAACCATGAAATAATGACTTTCGGACCCAAATATCTGAATTACTTTAAATGGAATAATTATGTAGAACATTGTAAGTGCCCTTAAAGTCAAGGACTTTCCTTGATTATCCTGGGATTCCATAAAATATCGACTTATTCTTTTTATTTATTTATTTCAAGCTACTAAGGCCAGAACACATACATACATAATGAGAAACTCACATCCCCCAAGTCTAGAACAAAACACGAGCGATTTCGTGTGTCCACTTTATTTTCTTTGTGTGCGTGAGCCGAATGTGTCTACGTTCCTCAAACGCACACAAATATAGCTTTCAGTGATACCATTACCAGACCATTACCCACAAAAATGGGCAAACGCACTATTATGTTGCTGGATCAAATCAAGTATTAAATAAAAAAAAAGGAAGGCTACCTACAAAAATAAGAAAAGCTCATAAGACAGAGAGAGGGCTTTAAGAAAATTCGTTGTTGGTATACAAGAAGTAGAAGGTACCGGAAAGGAAAAAAGTAGGACTTTCTACAAAAAGCAATGGGATCCCATAAAAAACAATACTTGTCAAAAAACCAAGTCTCGCAACTCAGTGTGTAAAAAAATTACCGTAAAAAGTTGTGAGATCCATATAATACCAAGTCGGTTATTAATTTATTCATTTTAAGTTGTTACGTAATTATCTAACCTAACGACATCTTATAGTGACCATATCAATATTAAACATCTTTACCGTTTTAAATAAATATATTGACTCGGCCATCGCATGAAAACACAATATATCTCACAAGTAATACATATATAAATTAGATTGTTTAGTGCGATTGCCAAGTCAATCTATTTATTTAAAACGTTAAAGATTATTAGAAAGATATTTTAGTTTTTCCTTGATTCATACACTAAACGCTATTTGTATTCTAAAATTGAAGCTTCTATGTCAGTTAGAAGTGCCTTAGACTTCTGATGATCGGTCAGTCAGTCAGTGAGTGAGTGACAAAATTAAGAAACTTTGTCTCGTTATAATTCTTAAACTACTGGTTCAAATTGAATGAAATTTGAAATATACCGTGTTTATACAATGCCTGCTTGGTTACTGAAAATTCAGGCTTCTAGTTTTATCCACAACGAAGTTATAGGGGGTCGAAAATGGCTTGAACGGAGTCTGTGTTTTTCGATAGCTATAACCTAGGGGTCTTTAAGTCAAGAGTGAATAGATTACTTTTAGGTAAGCGTGCTCCATCTTCGACCACATCATCACTTACCATCAGGTGAGATGGTGCTCAAACGCGAACCTATTATCAATGAAAAAAAAGATAGACATGGTTAATCTATAAGGGTTTCGTTTTTTGTCATTCGGCTACAGAACTTTAAAAATGACGTGTAAAGTCCTGTTAAATTAATCCGGTATATAGTCGGGGGTAAAAATACATGCCCACGGTTCATATTCATACAATTATGAGAAAATTAAAAAAGTAACATTAATAATAATTTAAATTAATTATGAGAAAATTAAAAAAGTAACATTAATAATAATTTAAATTAAAAAAGTTAAATAACAATGATAACATTTTCATACATTATGGCCTACATACTAATAAACTTTTAAGACATTTGTTATATTTAGACATACGTTGCGAGATATCTAAATCAGTCGCTTTAGCCAACGTGTTATATTGCCTACAGAGTCTTGGTAAAGCGGCGTAATGACCCAGATTTGTTTTTGAGCCGGGGATGTTAAATGACTGAAAGGTGTTGGGCCTAGGAATCCGAGTTGGAATTTGGATAGGTAATGAGCTCAGAAGTTCACTGCAATTTATCGTTCCGTTCACTAATTTATCTATACTAATATTATAAAGCTGAAGAGTTTGTTTGTTTGTTTGCTTGTCAAGCAAACAAACAAACAAACTCAAGCAATGCTTGAACGCGCTAATCTCAGGAACTACGGTTCTGATTTGAAAAATTCTTTCAGTGTTAGATAGCCCATTAATATCAAGTAAGGCTATAGGCTATATATCATCACGCTAAGACCAATAGGAGCGGAGCACTAATGAAGAATGTTTCGAAATCGGGGGATTTTTTTTCCACACGGACGAAGTCGCGGGCGGAAGCTAGTATAAGATAATGAAGTCCAACTTCTTTCTACGACTAGCTAGAGTGTGTTTTATAATGTCCTAGCCTACCGGAGTAGCTCGATAGTTGCTTAGCCAAGTGATCACTAAAGCTCAGGTGGTAAAGGAACCGCTTTTGGACACTCTCTATTTGTTTGACGTAAACCTCGTAATGCGGACACCATACCACTGAACTGTACTCTAAGATAGGGCGAACTAGTGTGTTGAAGAGCTTTATTTTAGTTGATGGATTTTTAAAATCTTTACTGTTTCGCAAAACAAAATCCAACACCTTAAATGATCTCGAGACAGTATCAAGAATGTGGACATCGAACTTCAGCGCGTGATCGAGTTGAACTCCAAGGTCGCGAACACTATCCAGTTTCCTAATTTCAATACCCTTTATGTAGTACTTATTCTCTAACTTTTTTTTATTACGTGTGAATTGTATGTAATAGCATTTACTGATATTTAGAAATATTTTGTTTTGTTTACACCAATTGACAAGCCGGTTGATGTCTTCTTGTAGCAATTTAGAGTCTGAATCACACTGAATTGGCTTCATTAACTTCAAATCATCAGCAAACAATAAAAAGGTGGAGTATTTGAAACATTCAGTTATATCGTTAATAAAGACGTTGAAAAGAATCGGACCCAAATGCGATCCTTGTGGAATTCCGGAGGGGGCAAGATAGCGTTCAGAGAAGTGACCATTAACTACCACTTTTGACTCTCTATTTTATAGATTTTAAACCACCCTATCAACGTTCCTCCCACGCCTAGTTGAGCCAGTTTTGTGATAAGAAGACTGTGATCCACTTTATCGAATGCCTTGCTAAAATCGGTATAGATGGCGTCTACCGGAATTAGCCTATTCAGACTCTTAGATACAGCCGAAGTAAAACACAAGAGGTTGGTTACTGGTAGATCTCGATTTAACGAAACCGTGCTGATGTTCAGTTATGTGATGTTTGAGGTACCACATCAAATGTTTGCTTACAATTTTTTCGAATACTTTTCCAATGGTAATTAGGATTGAGATTGGTCTATAGTTAGCTACCAAATGCTTTTCCCCAGATTTAAATATTGGTATAACAAGGGCTTCTTTCCAGATACTAGGGAAAACACTAGAACGCAATGATCTGTTGAATATTGCTTGAAGAAGTGATGCTAGAGCCGATGTCCCAGGCTCAAGCTGTAGTAGATGGAGAAGCCTGGTGCAAAGTTTCCGTCGTAGCCACGATCCTCAGCACTGAGGGACCGACTTAAGGAGGAGGAGGAAGCACCTACAGAGTAGTCAGAACGTCCCGGTTTAAGTTTTAAACAAATGGCCAGTTAGGTCATACCCGTATGGTGGATCCGTTGGGCACCAGGTCGTGCGTCTCCACGAGGCGGCCCCGCGCGTCGTACACGTCGTCACAGAAGTACAGCTCGGGCACGGCCTCGCCCGAGTCTAAGTCTGTCTCCAGCACGTACTTGATCTTAGACAGGTACAGCTCCGGGTCGTCTTGCTCGAAGTACTGGAAAACAACGCGCTCAACTAAGGTAATGTTTTTAACAGACTTTTTTTATTTTTTGCCCATTTTTGACTTCGATCTCGCCTGATGGTAAGCTATAAATGAGATCACGATGCTCTTGATTTAAAGGCTGAAAGGTCACAAGTGGCAGGAAACACAGAAGCCGGCAGAGAATTCCACAACTTGGCTGTACGTACAATAAATGTGGAGGAGAAGCGCTTGGTACGACAAGACGGTATATCAACCAAGATACTAGAAATTGTTATTGTTTGTTCATCCGTGATCATGGCGCTTGCTACAGTGCCGAAAAATCGGAAATTCAAAACAATAAATACACATGGTAAATATCCCGTTTAAGTTGTAATGATACTGCCAGTGACCATGTTAACTTAAAACTTATAAGGTTAAGCAAATAATGATAAAGAAAGATCTATCCAAACGCCTAGTTGACACTTCGCGTGACCCAAAGGCTGGCTTTTACCTTGGACAGCGGTTAAGCATTGCCATACAGCGTGGCAATGCCGCCAGTCTTTTGGGCACATTACCAGTGGACAGCGATGCGCACGAATTTCTGGACGCCATATTTTAGTTTATTTTTAGATGTATATGATTATGTAGTTTAGGGTTTTTATTTAAGTGTATATTCCATTATTGTTTAAAATAAATTAATAATAATGAACTATAGTTTTTTTTGCCGGTTCTTCTCCATAGGAATATACCAAAATCGGACCGTATTCTAGCTTCTGACGTTTTATAAGTATCACTGTGCCCTACAGTTTGTAGTATTTGAAATTAAATAGTTTTGAGTTGAGGTTTCTATAGGTATTTTGTGTGTAGCTTATCAGTTTTCTATTTCGGGGAGTGTGCGATGGAGTTGCATAGTCTAATTCCGCCAAGCCCATTCCAACATCGAACTACAAGACAAACGGCGATGCGCCATCGTTACATGGTGGACATCCCACCCATACGCACTAAACGTTTTGGGAATACCTTCATTGTGCGTACGGCTAAGGAGTGGAATTCCCTGCCGGAGTCTGTGCTTCCTGATAACTATAACCTGGGGGTCTTTAAGTCAAGAATGAATAGGTTATTTCTAGGCAAGCGTGCTTCATCTTCGACCACATCATCGCTTAACATCAGGTGAGATGGTCAAACGCGAGCCTATCATCAATAAAAAAAACATTTAGTTAGCATTAGATTGTCAGGCACTCACACATACAAAAATATGAAATAAGCGTCAAGAGCCTAATAGTTAAATAAGGTGTCGGACTTGTGATCGAGAGGTCGCAAGTTCGAACCCCACCCATTGCACTATTGCCGTGAACCCACTCCAGACACAAGCATATTTAGCTTAGTTGGAGGGGGTGAACAAGATTGCTAGTAATGCTAGTAATCTTTTCTTAAAAATATGAATATAATGTTACTTTGTAATGCACTCTGAGGCCGATGATCTGCGCGAGGAAGGAGCGCGTGAGGCGCGCCCGCACGAGCTGGCGGTACGACCCGCCCAGCGCGCTCTCGTACAGGCACTTGCCCACCAGCTTGCCCGCCAGCTCGAAGTGCTTCAGCTGGAATAACACAATGTGTGTGAGCTGAGGAATATTGCAGCTTCAATTTATTCAATTAACCACTAGTTAAGATAGAGGATGCAGGGTAGGTAGCGTTTGTAGGATAGAAACATTCCAAGCAATTTAACCATTAAAAGTTACTAATTGCATTACATTTCTGATGATACATTTTCGATATGGATCTACAGCGCTATACCCAACTATAATAAAAAAGTAAAAGGACTCGATCAGTGTGTTCCATGTTATACCAGATTTAAAATTGACATCCATTAAAGTATTTTGTAATATTAATGTATGTACATCCCCAAAAAAAATATTCTTCCGCTACATTTTGAACTTAACTAAAACTATTTTTTTTAATAATCAAAGATATGGAGATACTTGGACGTTCCAAAGCAAAAATAGGTATCTTAAAAGTGTTGGACTCAGCACGCTGCCCTGTGGCACGCCGTAGCTCACGGTACACTCATCGCTCATAGTATCACCAATTTTGACACACTAAGTTTGCTCACTTAGATAATCCTCAAAAAGATTTAGTTGGATATCCCTGATTACCAATTCTCCATCTTTCCCATCAGAATGAGATCAGAAACCGTGTCAAAGGCTTTGACAAGATCTACCAAAATCCCTAGGAGCTTTTGCCTACCATCAAAGTATGTTACAACATAATTTTAATACAACAATGTGTCATTTAGCTGTAGATTGTTCAGTTTTTTTTTTTATTATTATTATTAGTGTTCATCAGCAGGATGAACCCTAATTATATTACAATCTAGCCTTATATATAGACTAATAAGTAATTTAATTTTAACTTAAACTAATAAATTGTCTTTACTAAGAATGTGTCCAGTGGCACTTTTCTTATTGTCTCTATTAAGGGGAATACACTTCGTTATTGTGTTTATTTGGATTGATTGGTATGCTTGTTCAGTTGATATGTTAAGGGTATGGTACCTTGAGGTGCGGTGGACGGTCGGGGTTGGGGTGCACGAGGCCGGTGGGCGAGTCGTGGAAGGACACGAACAGCCCCGCGCCCGGCTCGAACAACTGCGCGCACAGCTGCGACACCCACTCGCGCCGCACGCCGCCCCAGTCCACACCTACACACACAAATATCATTACATCAACTAATACTTTACTAAAAAATCTAGGTCCAATAACTCTTCTTCTTCGCTAATTCTATAACTTTATTTCTTTCTTTTTTCTTTTCTTTTTTTTTTAACCGACTTCAAAAAAGGAGGTTCTGTATTCGATCAGTATGTATATATGTTTGTATATCCGCGATTTTCTCAGAAACTACTGATCCGAGTTTGATCGTATTTTCGTTGTTTGAAAGCATATTTTACAAGGAAGGTTATAATATACAACACATCAGGTTCTGATGAAGATCTTTGAAGATAAGCGATGGAACTCTTCAACTAAGAACAGCAAATCTACCGCGATTGCTGCGCTCGTACGGGCTAGGTACCTGAAGTCGGTGCCAAGATAAATAAATAGGTTTTGATCACGTTGGGTATGCCCCAGAATGCAGCGTACTGTTACGCCAGTCGCTTAGTGAAGTACGTCGAGAAACTTCGACATAAATCTAGAATGTTCGAGACACTAATGCCATCTAGCGGCGAATAGCGGTAATGTGTATATCTAGTCGAGACACTAGCGCCATCTAGCGACGAATAGTGGTACTATGTATCTCGAATAGCTTCATGGAATTTTCTAGGCAGTATAAACAGTGAGTCGATTTTATACGAATGTTCTCGAACTTATAGACTGGGGTATAAATAGAGCGCAAAGGGGCGCAGACAGTCAGTCTTATTACGAGGCGAATACGAGATATAATCGAAGCTTTACCAGTGAATTTTAGTGCGATTCGAGTGTGATCTAAGTGTTAAGTGACAAGTGTTGTGGTGCGAATAATTGTGTTAAATTTTTATTTTGTGTTTAATTAATTAAAGTGTTAATTTTGGTTTAATTGGCGTCAATTACTTCTATCCCGAACCCTAGCTCGTAATAGTACTATGTCTATCAAACTTTTAATTGGCTTGGCACCGACTGCAGCCATGTGAGTAAGTACCCAGCCCTTATTTTGAATGGAATTATACACCCAATGAAACAACCTTTATGTTTATTTTTCATTTTGTAGTGCAGTAGTTTTTTTGGAAGTTTTGAAGTCGGTTCAATTTTTTGTAAAAATGTTTTTCATTATTTATTTTTTTAAATATTACTAGCATTGTGGGTAGAATTCACATTACTAGAAATCTTGTTAACCCCTCCAACTAAGCTAAATATGCTTGTGTCTGGAGTGGGTTCACGGCAATAGTATAATGGGTAGGGTTCGAACTCGTAACCTCTCAATCACAAGTCCGACACCTTATCCATTAGGCTATTAACTCTTCTTCTTTCTTCTAGAAATTCTTGACAGGATTAACAAAAATAATTTTTATAGAGTATTAGTTTGGTATGGAGTACCGAACACTTCATTCATACGGTTTTCATCAATGGACGGAGTAATTCAGTGTATAATTCATTAAAGTATTGCAAAAATTGGCTGTTTGACGGTGATCGTTGTATGATGTTGGAAAATATCATGCTGACTGGAAGCTTTAAGCCCACCATCGTAGCGATTTGAGTTCGTACTGTAATATCGAACGACCCAATCTTCTCCACATGAACGTTCCCATGGAATATTTTTCGACATGCACGCGGGCAAAGCCGCGGGTAAAACTATAACAATAACGAATAACAATAACGTTTGGCTGTTTCGTAATTTTAATTTGACGAAGTTAACATCAAATTTTCATTCTAAATAACCTCCCACAATTGTTAGTTATTCTTATCAATCAATACATTTCAGGAAACAAAGCCATGTACCGATATAATAAATACAATTACAATAACTATAATTAAACTAATGAATATCAATTAGTCAAAACGAACTATTACTATGGTTCTTATGACCTGGTAAAGGACACGGAATGCAATTTAATGAGAGAAAGACAAGGGTTTTCGTTTTGAAGATGCCAAGACATTAAAAAAATCAACTACATGATGATGACACATGCCAGGAGCTCGTGGCTAAACAATAACAGTCACGGGGGATAGATTTTCAAGGTTAACCTCTCAAGGACCGCCATTATTACGTCAACCATCCGACAAGCACCGCGGGCGGGCTCTTATCGTAAGAAAGCGGGGCTCAACTAATACTGGTTTACTGGCACGTTTTTGTGCCGCTGGGGCTCTAGAGGTTAAGCAACGCTTGCCGAGGTTAACCTGTAAATGGGTGACCATTTTAACATATCAAGATGTTTCCATGCCTCGGAAAAATTAAGCCGTTGGTCCGGTTGTCTATTGTACATCTTTGACAGTACGGATAAGGCAGTCGTTCACACACAAAACATTATAGTTGGTTCACGTTAAGAAAATAGTGACATCAACAGTACATTTGCAGGGTAAAGGTGTTTTCACAATGGAGTAAAAATTCAAAATTAAATTTATATTTCAAAAGATTAAGTTTAGCCCCAGCGACACAAAAACGTGCCAAAACAAGTGTAAGTTGAGCCCCGCTGGCACAAATTTGTGCCACCAAACCCCGACCGATTTAAAACTGTATTTGTAGTAAAGATAAGTCTTAAAATCATTTGTGACCGGGGTCAGATTACGCTTACGATAAGAGCCCGCCCGCGGTGCTTGACGGATGGTTGACGTAAATAATGGCGGTCCTTGAGAGCTTAATTGGTAAAAATCAAGTTATTTTCTTAAATTAGTAATATTATTTAATCAGTGTCACTAGAATCTTCATTTGTATTTAGAATGTGCTCTGCGTTCTCTTTGACGTCATTCAAATTTCACATAAGATTTTCTTCTTGTATCACATGGTCGCAGCATTTCTTCCATCAATTAGCATCTATTAAAGTTATTGCGTCACAAAATACTTTTTTTTACATCACTCATCTTGAATGTTGAGTTATTAGCACCAACATACCTTTTTATTTGGGCCAATACCAATTCAATAAGATTAAATTAAATTAAATTGTTATATGTAGGTAACACATAAAAGACAACCGTTTCGCCAAAAGATCCGAAGTCACTGTGAACTTAGCTTTATAATTTGTTGCGACCTAATTGGTCGAGAGGCGCGGACTACGATGACGTCACTATTTTCTTAACGTGGACCAACTATAGTACTCAGCTGCATTCGGTTAGACTGGAACCCGACCCCGGCATAGGAAGGAAAAGGAAAAGCAGATGATTGTGATGATAATGATATCCTATGATATAAGACCAATTTGACTTCAATATTGAAGGCATGGACAAGAAGTCCTGCTTACCTATTCTTTCAATACAATAAAAAAAATTTGCAAAAAATAGAATCGACTTCCATATCAAAACACTACAAAGCCAAATATAACTTTAATTTCGGCAGTCGGTGTTATTGGTTTTAGATATTCTTTTTTTTTCACACCGCCTAATTAAAGTTATTTTTACCCGACTACGGCAAAGCCAAAGGAGGGTTATGATTTTGACAGGCTATGTATGTATGTATGTGTGTATGTTCATCTGTTCCCTCATAGCTCAAAAGCTACTTATCGGAACTCGACAAATGAGGTATCGTTAGAACCGTCTTGACCGTCCGCTGAACATAGGCTACGTGACGTGTCACAAAACCTAATGTGGCGCCCTCTAGCGCCCAAAAAGTGTTGTGTTAAAAAATAAAAATAAGATAAACACATGGTGTTTGATATCATTTGAAAGGGCTTCACTTGTACTTATAAAAATATTGCTTAAATTTAACGTGGCGCCCTCTAGCGGACAAAACCCGGTAACCTTGTTTATTTCAGCATCCTGAAAATCTTGTTTCATACTTTTTCAGCGTCGATATTTTTGTCGTAGTCGGGTTTTAGTTTTTTACTTTTTTTGGCTTTGTAGTGTTTTGATATGGAAGTCAGTTCTATTTTTTGAAAAATTTTTTTTTCACACTTTTTAGTGGGTCGGTTTGTAATTTATCTAGTTACAAAAGCCATAATGTCAACAACTTATCACCTTTTACAAAATATTGCTATTCCCGATGCATAGCCGCTAATTTTTGAGGATGTAGCGTTGTAGTCGATTAAACTAGAAGTCGACTACCACACTAATCTCTAATGTCTATGGTTTCACGGAGTGACAACACTTATGCAGTGACCCGGCTATAAATTCTAATTCCTGGTCCGCGGAGCTTCTTTTACACCTGCTTTTTATTGCAAGTAACTTATATAGAAACCCTCCGTGCCCAAGGGGTTTTTTTTCTTTTCCTCCTTCGTTTCCCTACTGCCTTGGGTCTCGAATTTCAACTACCTCAACGGCTGCCACGCGACGGGTGTCACCGCTGCCTCCGCGTACCACCGCCGGAGAGACGCGCTGTCGCGTGGTCTACCTGTCAACTCCGCGCCTGCCTCGTGCGAGTTGGGTGAGGAGGAGAGACCTTCCCCTTGGCCTGTCCTGCACAACCTCCGCTTCGGACACGTGGTCGCTGCCGGCTTCGGGATCTGCCCGCCGGTCTGCGTGCGTCGCGGCCTGAGCTCAGGGCAGTACCATTTTATACCTTCGACCAGTGAGGGAACCCAGTGTGAACCGAACTCACCCCCCTTTTTCAAATAAATGCTGTAAACCTGTGGTCTTCTGTTTTTATTTTTACTCCACCTAAACCACTACGCCACAGTGGCGCCCACTCGGTAAGGTTCACAAGGTTTTCCTCACTGGTCGCTAATTACTTTTACTCACTCATCGTGGCGGTAAGTACTAGTGTGTAATTACCATATTTCCTAGTGTGTGTAGGGTATTTACTAGTGTGTTCTTACTGTAATTGTTTTAAATTTGTTAATTTAGTTTCTACTAGGGTTAATTTAAATAATTGTAAAGATTACAATGAGCGCTAACCCAATTAATTCTATCCACCTAACAAAGGCCGAATTAGAATATGAGGTCAATATTAGAGGCGGTGAAAAGGGCACAGTCACTGACTTTAGAAAACAAATTAACAAAGCTCTCCTGAGTAAACTCATCCCTAGTACATCACATAGTTCTGCCAGTGGTCAGCAGGCTGAAGCAAGTGCCACAAGAACCCCAATTCTAAATATAATCTAACCTAATAGATATAATAGTAAATATAATCTAATAAATCGAATAATAAATATAATCTAATAAATCTAATAAATATATTGAATCTAATAAACATAATACAATCTGATAAACATAATACAATATAATCTAATTATAATATAATCTAGGTCTAAAGTTGTTTTGACAACCATGCAGAACCCACGTCAGGTCATCTAGGCATTTTTTTAAACTTATAAAAGACTAACTCTTCGTTACTACTGGCCAGGAATGCACAGTGACGTAGTGAAAGCTGTAACTTCATGTAAAATCTGTCTAGCTCATAAACAAGTAAACCATGCCCCACTGGAGGTCATGGGAAAACCTAAAGAATGCTCTCGGCCATTCCAGATGCTCAGTATTGACATTGTTGGCCCTCTGCCTGTCTCTAGACGCCAAAGCGCATATCTTTTTGTACTGACATGCTGTTTCTCTAAGTATTGTCTTCTAAATAAGACAATCATAACAGCCGTTTCAACCTACAATAATAATGACCAACGCTCTTGGGATCTACATATTCCAGCTGTTCAATTTGCACTAAATAACTCAACTAGTGAAGTTACTGGTTTCACACCTACATTCCTTCGCTCAACTTTCAAGAACTCAACAAATAAAAGTTGATAAAATTATGAAACAATATGAAACTATATCTTCAAAAAACTCAAAGTCCTGGGTCTTCACCTGTACTTCTCACACCTAAATGGGATGGCAAATTGTGGTTCTGCTTAGACAGTCGCAAGCTAAATTCAGTAACTAAGAAGGATGCTTATAATTTACCTTATATCTCTGAAATTCTAGATAACCTAAAGGATGCTAAATACCTAACAAGTCTAGATCTCTATAAAAGTTTCTGACAGAGCATCCCGTAGGCCTAGCTAACTACTAGTGTTTGACCCCATACAGGGTCACACGATGCCAAGGGAACACACACCCACGACCGCCTAACATATTGGTCGTGGAGGGTCGACTTGTACCTAACTACCTAAGTTAACTATAACTCTGGTTATAGCTATCCTAGTATCATATTTCACACCCACCTAAAGTGTGGTAATCCTAATTAAAACCTACTGACTAAAGTTACCAAACTATTATTCTAAAATTAACTATAATTATTTATCTTTTAACATAACTAAATACCTAGACTGCATGGCAATAAGCCAACATAACTTCAGTTCCATTACCACCTTTCTGCTGACACACACACATACACTACACAACTAATCTCTTTGATTATTTTCTCTTTACGGCGTGACTATGAGAGGCTACATAGTGGGCCCTCAGGGCGATTCTTTAGTATCATGGCAGAGTAGTCTCCATAGTACACTACCTTTAACTTTTATTTATGTTATTATGTCCTCATGGATGTCTTAAAGACGGCCCCCTGAAACATGGGTGTCCGCACACTAGTTAATTTACATTAATTCCTAACCTACTGTTCTGAAAACAACTTCAAGCCGGTAAATCTCTATACAAATACCGTACCTACCCATTAACTACTTGCATAGTAGTCTATAACCTTATAGTCTAATTATAACTGTAAAACTTTCTCACTACTAACCTTAAAACTATTCATAAAACAATATATAGCATAGTCCATTGTATTGTTCTTCTGATTCAACTAAACTGTTGGTGATCTGCCCCACAGTTAAACTATATTCCAGTCTACCCTAGTAACAAATCTAACCTTAATCTAAGCACTAAACCCGAACCTAACTCGCATTTCATCAATCGTTTAATAATGGCATCTACATGAAATATTCTAACAACATTTAGTCAACAAACTTATCTAGTTTCTTTTACCTAAGCACTAAACTAGAAACCTAACTTTAACTTCATAACACCTTTTAGTATTGAACAAACGTATCCTGAATATCACTTAGATTCAACCTGCCCTAATTAAATTAATAAATTCTCTTAAAAAATATTTCCGCGTGATTCATAACTATTCTATTCTATTTTTGGTTAATGGCAAGTGGAGCCGATGTCGACTATTCTGCCAATGTCTAAAGTAAATTGGAAAAACAAGTGTGTATGATTTATGATTAGAGACAGAATGGATTTAGAAAAGAAAAAAGTTAAAATCAGAACAGGAACGATAGTCTCTGTTTCTTCAATTGGTACAGTTGAACTTGTTGGGTTAGTACAGGACTGAAACAAACAAAGAATAAAAATACATAAATATTATAGTTGTTAAACGATTACATAAATTATACCACAACCATACAGACAATTTTTGGTACTCTGGCTCACAGTTTTATATTGTTGTGACGGATGAAACTCATCAGTGCCACAAGCAGTTCTGGTGAAGGAAATGTTAGAAGAGAAGAGAAGTTAATTGGAAGAGGGATCTTAAATTTCGGGAGACGACTATACAAATCTGAAGATGAGACGATATTTGGGCATTTAAAAAATATGTGGTCCAGTGTGCCTTCTTCCAGGCCGCATTCGCATAGGGATGAGTCCCGAACACGGATTTTTTCCAAGAACACAGGAGTGCAACAAAAACCTAAGCGGATTCTACAGAGGACGGAGATGATGGATTTCGACACCTTTTTGTATGTGTAGAACCAAGGTTTTGGCTTAACATATGGTTGCACTGCATAAAATAATTTGCCTTTCTTCTTCCCAGTCGAGTTCCACTGCTGTTGCCAAGTACTGTAAATGTTTTCTTTTGGGAGATTCAGTAAATCATAGCCCTGATGGGCATTGTGGCAGAGATCGGCTGTAGCAGATGAACATGCACCTTTGGCCAAGGCATCGACGCACTCGTTGCCCTTAATGCCACAATGGCTAGGTATCCAAACCAACTGAACATCCTTCCGGCTATAACTGCACGAGAAAAGAGATTTTTTAATTTTTAAAATAAGCGAACTGTGCAATTTACCTCTGAAAGGGTTTTGGACTAGGGCTTGGAGACAGCTTAGGGAGTCTGTAAATATAACGGCTTTGTCAATGCGGTGGGACTCGATGAAAAGACACGCTTCCAATAATGCCACACACTCGCCTGTGAACACAGATGCTTCCTTGGGACATTTGTATTGAAGTATGATCCTGGAGTTTTCGAAAAATACTGCAGCTCCAGTGTGATTAGAGTCAGTAGATTTTGAGGCGTCTGTAAAAAATCTCTGGAAACCGTCCCATCGCTGGGCCACGGATGCATTGAAGATCGAATTTGCTGAAGGGGAATTTTTGGGTATACCTATATTGAAATGGATTTTTGGAATGAAACATAGGACTTCGTAGTCGAAATGAAAGAGGGGTAATTTAGGAAACTGTACGATTGGGCATTCTAAACTTTGAGTTAGACGAAAATGTTTTAAGATTAAAGGCGTTTCTTTATTTTTCCAATAATTTGAGGTTCTGCTTATGGAATTTAGCTCATGCAATTTAGTAATAAGGGGATGGGAAGACCTACAAATTACCCTAGATAAAAAACGGGAGGCCAGGTACTGTCGCCTTAGGGCCAGGGGAGGTTCAGCGCATTCGACCTGCAACGCGCCGATGGGCGAAGACTTCATACATCCAGAGATGATCCGAAGACACTTGGACTGTACCCTGTCAAGTCCAGCCAAAGCACCTTTGTTGCATGGTGTTAAGTGGAACGTGCCATAGTCCAAAATACTGCGAACTAGGGCATTATAAACTAATTTCATGGTGTACGGGTGAGCGGGGTGCTCACCCGTACCATACGCCCGCAAGTACTTTTAAAATTGAGATGACACGTTCACAATAACATAACCTATTTAATTTAAGATCATTGACATATTATATTTTTGACGTTTACGTACTGACTTTGACATCTCGACGTAGTTGCCAACCTTGGATACTTGTCTTTTAGAATTTCGTCTATAACGTGCGGATATTCTCGCAACAGTATGAATATGGACTTGATTTATTTTTTATAAATTACACTCACGTTCGGAAACTCACTCGAATGGACTTCTACATATGATGCGTATTCCAGTAATGAAACTTAAACCAATTTGAACATATACATGGACCATCACCAAAAAAATTTTTTTTTTAACTTTAACAAATTTTTTTTACCTTTTCAAAATTTTTTTTTTAAATTTTCGTTTTAAATACTCTTAGCTTTTAACTTTAACAAATTTTTTTTTTACCTTTTCAAAAAAAAAAAAATTTTTTTTTTTTTTTTTTTTTAATACTCATAGCTTTGAACTTTAACAAAATTTAATTTTAAACCTAAACATAAAATAGAACCTTAACTTATTATTAAATTGTTGTTAGAACTTTGATGATTTAATATTCAACGATGAACTTACTTCTTGCTTTGAAACCTAACATTACCTATAGCCTGCAACAGTCCACCAAGGTTACCTAACCCTATGGAGATACACTTGCTTTATCTTGCTGTTTTTCCTACTGACTGTCTCGAGTTAAACTACTCTATAATTAGCTTACCTCTCGTATGTAATTGTACGTCACTGACTTAGGACTACTTCCAAGTCAGGGATGGACTTAGAATGGATGGATGAATGATTAATAGTATGGAAGCACATGAATGGGATGTATGAACGTATAGGTAGTCAGTAATAGTGGTTTAGGCCTTCTAGCGGATTTATCCTAGGGAAAATCCTTCGCTAACAGGCGGGGTACTGTAGCGTTGTAGTCGATTAAACTAGAAGTCGACTACCACACTAATCTCTAATGTCTATGGTTTCACGGAGTGACAACACTTATGCAGTGACCCGGCTATAAATTCTAATTCCTGGTCCGCGGAGCTTCTTTTACACCTGCTTTTTATTGCAAGTAACTTATATAGAAACCCCTCCGTGCCCAAGGGTAAGTGCTCATTGTGTCTGCCATTTTCTCTCCATCTTGCCAAATTGTAATCCTTTTATTTCGCCATAATCTGCAGCGTTTGTAAGTTTATATAATTGCCCGGTTGTCAAGATGGCTTCCTGCTGGAACATAACTGTGATATTTCATTGTCATCTGCTTTCCACTAGTGTTTCTAAATTTGTGAAGCGTACGCAAGCCGCAGCATTGTTTTCCTGCTGTGCCATAGCAGCTACGAGCTTAAACGCCTTGCACGCGGTTACTTTTTATATCGTTGCACGCGGTATGCGCACGCTTATCTCTATTTAACCTTTGTGAACCGCCACGATGGTGAGTCCCCCATTCGTTTCCCTGGTACTGTTCCGTGGGGCTTACGGCTGGGAGACGCACGCATCGCTGGCGCTCACGATTCCTGCACCACGCTTACGGAAGCACCCTTCGTGTTGATTCCAGGGTTTTTCTTTCTCCTTCTTCATTTCAATATCAACTACTGCAACGTCTGCCAGGCGACGGGTGTCACCGCTGCCTCCGTCACCACACTGCCGGAGAGACGCGCTGTCGCGTGGCCTACCTGTCAACCTCTGCGCCTGCCTCGTGCGAGTTGGGTGAGGAGGAGAGACCTCCTCCCCCGTGGCCTGCCCTGCACAACCTCCGCTTCGGACACGTGGTCACTGCCGGCTTCGGGATCTGCCCGCCGGTCTGCGTGCGTCGCGGCCTGAGCTCAGGGCAGTACCATTCTATACCTTCGACCAGTGAGGGAACCCAGTGTGAACCGAACCCACCCCCCTTTTTCAAATAAATGCTGTAAACCTGTGGTCTTCTGTTTTTATTTTTTACTCCACCTAAACCACTACGCCACAAGGAGTTCTCCTGGTACTTGACCATCAGCTCTACATCACCATATGTATTTTGACGAGCATAAAGTGTTTAACATAGAATAAGCAATATTGTTAAATAGGTTTGTTTAAATTTTGGTGTACAATAAAGTATATTCTATCTATCTATCTAACAACCGTACTCAAGTAATCGAATCGCAATCCACGAAATACTTATTATTCAGGAGTTTCAGTGGCCATCTGTGGTCTTCATCATCAGTTCAACTTCCCCAAATGGTACTTTTCGGAAGCAACTGCTCAAGGTACTATAAGAAATACCCAAAACGCTATAGGTGTGCCTATAATATTTGAAGAGTTCCCTCGATTTCTCCAAGATCCCATCATCAGATCCTGATTTCGTAACAATGGGACCAATTAGAAAGTATACCGATTCAAACGCAACAAGAATTTTTCAAATCGGTCCAGCCGTCTCCGAGTTATGAGGTAACATACAAATTCAAGACGAATTGAGAACCTCCTTTTTTTGAAGTCGGTTAAAAAAGCATAATACACGTATTTATGATAGAAACTTAGATTAGTTTGCGGCAGAGTTACTTTTTAAATGCTAAATTTAATGTATAATGTATTTCGCGGACGATATTTTTATCTTTTGCAGAACATAGTTTACGTTTATCGGACCACCATTGATTCGCAGACCACAGGATGGGAGCCAATCATATAATACAGGGCCGAACTGAATCAGACATCAGCTCCTCACATAAATAAGGCGGTAACATGTTTTTATTTTTATTTAAGTGTACCTGTATTGTGAGAAGAAATAAACGCATATAATATACCAGCGTCCGCCCGCGACTTCGTCCCCGTGAAAAAAAAAATCCCCCGATTTTGAAACATTCTTCATTACTGCTCCGCTCCTATTGGTGTTAGCGTGATGATATATAGCCTATAGCCTTCCTCGATAAATGGGCTATCTAACACTGAAAGAATTTTTCAAATCAGAACGGTAGTTCCTGAGATTAGCGCGTTCAAGCAAACAAACAAACAAACTCTTCAGCTTTATAATATTAGTATAGATTACAAAATCGAGCGGAGTTTCGCTCCCTTGGAATTTATCACGATAAAAACATTACCCTCTTTGTTTTGAAATCGGCATAAAAGTAGCCTATAACGTTTCTCAAGTTTCAAACTACTTCCATACCAAATTTCATGCAAATCTACCCGGTACTTTCTAAGATTAAGCGTTCAAAGAAACAAACTTTTCCGCTTTGCAATATTAGTATAGATTATTATCTCACCCTGTTCTCCTTGGAAGGTGACGTCGAAGTTCTTGCACCAGTCCTGCACAGTGAAGTGCCTCGTGGCCTTGAGGCTGGTCCTCAGCAGGTCAGACCTCACCACTCGGATGGCTAGTTTCTCGTGAGGATGGCGCGAGTGGGCTTTACGGATCTCACTATAGAAGAAGTCTTGTTTATTCTGTGGATAAAAAAAAGCTGTAGTTACAAACATGTAACTTGAATAATGTCTAGAACTGCAGAAAGTAAAAAATTAAAAAGTGTTTTAGTGTAATGAGACAATACGGTTATTCTTAAGTTATGTATTATCATAGTCAAACTAATAATGAGTTTAGCAGAAGTTGAGTAAGTGTGAGTGTGTACTCACACTTGGCTGTATGGGAGTATTATGATAGTGAGTGAGAGTGTGTATTACAACAAAGAAGCATGTGAGTATTAACAATGTATGTCGTATGCCTTACCTTGAAAGTGTCCTCCCCGCCGCAGTTGGCGATGAGCAGCTGCGTGAAGGTGGCGGCGATGAGGTCCCGCTCGGCAGACAACAGCTGCAGCTGCGGCTGCACGCCGTCCTCCAGCGTGAACTGTATGCCTTACCTTGAAGGTGTCCTCCCCGCCGCAGTTGGCGATGAGCAGCTGCGTGAAGGTGGCGGCGATGAGGTCCCGCTCGGCAGACAACAGCTGCAGCTGCGGCTGCACGCCGTCCTCCAGCGTGAACTGTATGCCTTACCTTGAAGGTGTCCTCCCCGCCGCAGTTGGCGATGAGCAGCTGCGTGAAGGTGGCGGCGATGAGGTCCCGCTCGGCAGACAACAGCTGCAGCTGCGGCTGCACGCCGTCCTCCAGCGTGAACTGTATGCCTTACCTTGAAGGTGTCCTCCCCGCCGCAGTTGGCGATGAGCAGCTGCGTGAAGGTGGCGGCGATGAGGTCCCGCTCGGCAGACAACAGCTGCAGCTGCGGCTGCACGCCGTCCTCCAGCGTGAACTGTATGCCTTACCTTGAAGGTGTCCTCCCCGCCGCAGTTGGCGATGAGCAGCTGCGTGAAGGTGGCGGCGATGAGGTCCCGCTCGGCAGACAACAGCTGCAGCTGCGGCTGCACGCCGTCCTCCAGCGTGAACTGTATGCCTTACCTTGAAGGTGTCCTCCCCGCCGCAGTTGGCGATGAGCAGCTGCGTGAAGGTGGCGGCGCTGAGGTCCCGCTCGGCAGACAACAGCTGCAGCTGCGGCTGCACGCCGTCCTCCAGCGTGAACTGTATGCCTTACCTTGAAGGTGTCCTCCCCGCCGCAGTTGGCGATGAGCAGCTGCGTGAAGGTGGCGGCGCTGAGGTCCCGCTCGGCAGACAACAGCTGCAGCTGCGGCTGCACGCCGTCCTCCAGCGTGAACTGTATGCCTTACCTTGAAGGTGTCCTCCCCGCCGCAGTTGGCGATGAGCAGCTGCGTGAAGGTGGCGGCGCTGAGGTCCCGCTCGGCAGACAACAGCTGCAGCTGCGGCTGCACGCCGTCCTCCAGCGTGAACTGTATGCCTTACCTTGAAGGTGTCCTCCCCGCCGCAGTTGGTGATGAGCAGCTGCGTGAAGGTGGCGGCGATGAGGTCCCGCTCGGCAGACAACAGCTGCAGCTGCGGCTGCACGCCGTCCTCCAGCGTGAACTGTATGCCTTACCTTGAAGGTGTCCTCCCCGCCGCAGTTGGCGATGAGCAGCTGCGTGAAGGTGGCGGCGATGAGGTCCCGCTCGGCAGACAACAGCTGCAGCTGCGGCTGCACGCCGTCCTCCAGCGTGAACTGTATGCCTTACCTTGAAGGTGTCCTCCCCGCCGCAGTTGGCGATGAGCAGCTGCGTGAAGGTGGCGGCGATGAGGTCCCGCTCGGCAGACAACAGCTGCAGCTGCGGCTGCACGCCGTCCTCCAGCGTGAACTGTATGCCTTACCTTGAAGGTGTCCTCCCCGCCGCAGTTGGCGATGAGCAGCTGCGTGAAGGTGGCGGCGATGAGGTCCCGCTCGGCAGACAACAGCTGCAGCTGCGGCTGCACGCCGTCCTCCAGCGTGAACTGTATGCCTTACCTTGAAGGTGTCCTCCCCGCCGCAGTTGGCGATGAGCAGCTGCGTGAAGGTGGCGGCGATGAGGTCCCGCTCGGCAGACAACAGCTGCAGCTGCGGCTGCACGCCGTCCTCCAGCGTGAACTGTATGCCTTACCTTGAAGGTGTCCTCCCCGCCGCAGTTGGCGATGAGCAGCTGCGTGAAGGTGGCGGCGATGAGGTCCCGCTCGGCAGACAACAGCTGCAGCTGCGGCTGCACGCCGTCCTCCAGCGTGAACTGTATGCCTTACCTTGAAGGTGTCCTCCCCGCCGCAGTTGGCGATGAGCAGCTGCGTGAAGGTGGCGGCGATGAGGTCCCGCTCGGCAGACAACAGCTGCAGCTGCGGCTGCACGCCGTCCTCCAGCGTGAACTGTATGCCTTACCTTGAAGGTGTCCTCCCCGCCGCAGTTGGCGATGAGCAGCTGCGTGAAGGTGGCGGCGATGAGGTCCCGCTCGGCAGACAACAGCTGCAGCTGCGGCTGCACGCCGTCCTCCAGCGTGAACTGTATGCCTTACCTTGAAGGTGTCCTCCCCGCCGCAGTTGGCGATGAGCAGCTGCGTGAAGGTGGCGGCGATGAGGTCCCACTCGGCAGACAACAGCTGCAGCTGCGGCTGCACGCCGTCCTCCAGCGTGAACTGTATGCCTTACCTTGAAGGTGTCCTCCCCGCCGCAGTTGGCGATGAGCAGCTGCGTGAAGGTGGCGGCGATGAGGTCCCGCTCGGCAGACAACAGCTGCAGCTGCGGCTGCACGCCGTCCTCCAGCGTGAACTGTATGCCTTACCTTGAAGGTGTCCTCCCCGCCGCAGTTGGCGATGAGCAGCTGCGTGAAGGTGGCGGCGATGAGGTCCCGCTCGGCAGACAACAGCTGCAGCTGCGGCTGCACGCCGTCCTCCAGCGTGAACTGTATGCCTTACCTTGAAGGTGTCCTCCCCGCCGCAGTTGGCGATGAGCAGCTGCGTGAAGGTGGCGGCGATGAGGTCCCGCTCGGCAGACAACAGCTGCAGCTGCGGCTGCACGCCGTCCTCCAGCGTGAACTGTATGCCTTACCTTGAAGGTGTCCTCCCCGCCGCAGTTGGCGATGAGCAGCTGCGTGAAGGTGGCGGCGATGAGGTCCCGCTCGGCAGACAACAGCTGCAGCTGCGGCTGCACGCCGTCCTCCAGCGTGAACTGTATGCCTTACCTTGAAGGTGTCCTCCCCGCCGCAGTTGGCGATGAGCAGCTGCGTGAAGGTGGCGGCGATGAGGTCCCGCTCGGCAGACAACAGCTGCAGCTGCGGCTGCACGCCGTCCTCCAGCGTGAACTGTATGCCTTACCTTGAAGGTGTCCTCCCCGCCGCAGTTGGCGATGAGCAGCTGCGTGAAGGTGGCGGCGATGAGGTCCCGCTCGGCAGACAACAGCTGCAGCTGCGGCTGCACGCCGTCCTCCAGCGTGAACTGTATGCCTTACCTTGAAGGTGTCCTCCCCGCCGCAGTTGGCGATGAGCAGCTGCGTGAAGGTGGCGGCGATGAGGTCCCGCTCGGCAGACAACAGCTGCAGCTGCGGCTGCACGCCGTCCTCCAGCGTGAACTGTATGCCTTACCTTGAAGGTGTCCTCCCCGCCGCAGTTGGCGATGAGCAGCTGCGTGAAGGTGGCGGCGATGAGGTCCCGCTCGGCAGACAACAGCTGCAGCTGCGGCTGCACGCCGTCCTCCAGCGTGAACTGTATGCCTTACCTTGAAGGTGTCCTCCCCGCCGCAGTTGGCGATGAGCAGCTGCGTGAAGGTGGCGGCGATGAGGTCCCGCTCGGCAGACAACAGCTGCAGCTGGGGCTGCACGCCGTCCTCCAGCGTGAACTGTATGCCTTACCTTGAAGGTGTCCTCCCCGCCGCAGTTGGCGATGAGCAGCTGCGTGAAGGTGGCGGCGCTGAGGTCCCGCTCGGCAGACAACAGCTGCAGCTGCGGCTGCACGCCGTCCTCCAGCGTGAACTGTATGCCTTACCTTGAAGGTGTCCTCCCCGCCGCAGTTGGCGATGAGCAGCTGCGTGAAGGTGGCGGCGCTGAGGTCCCGCTCGGCAGACAACAGCTGCAGCTGCGGCTGCACGCCGTCCTCCAGCGTGAACTGTATGCCTTACCTTGAAGGTGTCCTCCCCGCCGCAGTTGGCGATGAGCAGCTGCGTGAAGGTGGCGGCGCTGAGGTCCCGCTCGGCAGACAACAGCTGCAGCTGCGGCTGCACGCCGTCCTCCAGCGTGAACTGTATGCCTTACCTTGAAGGTGTCCTCCCCGCCGCAGTTGGTGATGAGCAGCTGCGTGAAGGTGGCGGCGATGAGGTCCCGCTCGGCAGACAACAGCTGCAGCTGCGGCTGCACGCCGTCCTCCAGCGTGAACTGTATGCCTTACCTTGAAGGTGTCCTCCCCGCCGCAGTTGGCGATGAGCAGCTGCGTGAAGGTGGCGGCGATGAGGTCCCGCTCGGCAGACAACAGCTGCAGCTGCGGCTGCACGCCGTCCTCCAGCGTGAACTGTATGCCTTACCTTGAAGGTGTCCTCCCCGCCGCAGTTGGCGATGAGCAGCTGCGTGAAGGTGGCGGCGATGAGGTCCCGCTCGGCAGACAACAGCTGCAGCTGCGGCTGCACGCCGTCCTCCAGCGTGAACTGTATGCCTTACCTTGAAGGTGTCCTCCCCGCCGCAGTTGGCGATGAGCAGCTGCGTGAAGGTGGCGGCGATGAGGTCCCGCTCGGCAGACAACAGCTGCAGCTGCGGCTGCACGCCGTCCTCCAGCGTGAACTGTATGCCTTACCTTGAAGGTGTCCTCCCCGCCGCAGTTGGCGATGAGCAGCTGCGTGAAGGTGGCGGCGATGAGGTCCCGCTCGGCAGACAACAGCTGCAGCTGCGGCTGCACGCCGTCCTCCAGCGTGAACTGTATGCCTTACCTTGAAGGTGTCCTCCCCGCCGCAGTTGGCGATGAGCAGCTGCGTGAAGGTGGCGGCGATGAGGTCCCGCTCGGCAGACAACAGCTGCAGCTGCGGCTGCACGCCGTCCTCCAGCGTGAACTGTATGCCTTACCTTGAAGGTGTCCTCCCCGCCGCAGTTGGCGATGAGCAGCTGCGTGAAGGTGGCGGCGATGAGGTCCCGCTCGGCAGACAACAGCTGCAGCTGCGGCTGCACGCCGTCCTCCAGCGTGAACTGTATGCCTTACCTTGAAGGTGTCCTCCCCGCCGCAGTTGGCGATGAGCAGCTGCGTGAAGGTGGCGGCGATGAGGTCCCGCTCGGCAGACAACAGCTGCAGCTGCGGCTGCACGCCGTCCTCCAGCGTGAACTGTATGCCTTACCTTGAAGGTGTCCTCCCCGCCGCAGTTGGCGATGAGCAGCTGCGTGAAGGTGGCGGCGATGAGGTCCCACTCGGCAGACAACAGCTGCAGCTGCGGCTGCACGCCGTCCTCCAGCGTGAACTGTATGCCTTACCTTGAAGGTGTCCTCCCCGCCGCAGTTGGCGATGAGCAGCTGCGTGAAGGTGGCGGCGATGAGGTCCCGCTCGGCAGACAACAGCTGCAGCTGCGGCTGCACGCCGTCCTCCAGCGTGAACTGTATGCCTTACCTTGAAGGTGTCCTCCCCGCCGCAGTTGGCGATGAGCAGCTGCGTGAAGGTGGCGGCGATGAGGTCCCGCTCGGCAGACAACAGCTGCAGCTGCGGCTGCACGCCGTCCTCCAGCGTGAACTGTATGCCTTACCTTGAAGGTGTCCTCCCCGCCGCAGTTGGCGATGAGCAGCTGCGTGAAGGTGGCGGCGATGAGGTCCCGCTCGGCAGACAACAGCTGCAGCTGCGGCTGCACGCCGTCCTCCAGCGTGAACTGTATGCCTTACCTTGAAGGTGTCCTCCCCGCCGCAGTTGGCGATGAGCAGCTGCGTGAAGGTGGCGGCGATGAGGTCCCGCTCGGCAGACAACAGCTGCAGCTGCGGCTGCACGCCGTCCTCCAGCGTGAACTGTATGCCTTACCTTGAAGGTGTCCTCCCCGCCGCAGTTGGCGATGAGCAGCTGCGTGAAGGTGGCGGCGATGAGGTCCCGCTCGGCAGACAACAGCTGCAGCTGCGGCTGCACGCCGTCCTCCAGCGTGAACTGTATGCCTTACCTTGAAGGTGTCCTCCCCGCCGCAGTTGGCGATGAGCAGCTGCGTGAAGGTGGCGGCGATGAGGTCCCGCTCGGCAGACAACAGCTGCAGCTGCGGCTGCACGCCGTCCTCCAGCGTGAACTGTATGCCTTACCTTGAAGGTGTCCTCCCCGCCGCAGTTGGCGATGAGCAGCTGCGTGAAGGTGGCGGCGATGAGGTCCCGCTCGGCAGACAACAGCTGCAGCTGCGGCTGCACGCCGTCCTCCAGCGTGAACTGTATGCCTTACCTTGAAGGTGTCCTCCCCGCCGCAGTTGGCGATGAGCAGCTGCGTGAAGGTGGCGGCGATGAGGTCCCGCTCGGCAGACAACAGCTGCAGCTGCGGCTGCACGCCGTCCTCCAGCGTGAACTGTATGCCTTACCTTGAAGGTGTCCTCCCCGCCGCAGTTGGCGATGAGCAGCTGCGTGAAGGTGGCGGCGATGAGGTCCCGCTCGGCAGACAACAGCTGCAGCTGCGGCTGCACGCCGTCCTCCAGCGTGAACTGTATGCCTTACCTTGAAGGTGTCCTCCCCGCCGCAGTTGGCGATGAGCAGCTGCGTGAAGGTGGCGGCGATGAGGTCCCGCTCGGCAGACAACAGCTGCAGCTGCGGCTGCACGCCGTCCTCCAGCGTGAACTGTATGCCTTACCTTGAAGGTGTCCTCCCCGCCGCAGTTGGCGATGAGCAGCTGCGTGAAGGTGGCGGCGATGAGGTCCCGCTCGGCAGACAACAGCTGCAGCTGCGGCTGCACGCCGTCCTCCAGCGTGAACTGTATGCCTTACCTTGAAGGTGTCCTCCCCGCCGCAGTTGGCGATGAGCAGCTGCGTGAAGGTGGCGGCGATGAGGTCCCGCTCGGCAGACAACAGCTGCAGCTGCGGCTGCACGCCGTCCTCCAGCGTGAACTGTATGCCTTACCTTGAAGGTGTCCTCCCCGCCGCAGTTGGCGATGAGCAGCTGCGTGAAGGTGGCGGCGATGAGGTCCCGCTCGGCAGACAACAGCTGCAGCTGCGGCTGCACGCCGTCCTCCAGCGTGAACTGTATGCCTTACCTTGAAGGTGTCCTCCCCGCCGCAGTTGGCGATGAGCAGCTGCGTGAAGGTGGCAGCGATGAGGTCCCGCTCGGCAGACAACAGCTGCAGCTGCGGCTGCACGCCGTCCTCCAGCGTGAACTGTATGCCTTACCTTGAAGGTGTCCTCCCCGCTGCAGTTGGCGATGAGCAGCTGCGTGAAGGTGGCGGCGATGAGGTCCCGCTCGGCAGACAACAGCTGCAGCTGCGGCTGCACGCCGTCCTCCAGCGTGAACTGTATGCCTTACCTTGAAGGTGTCCTCCCCGCCGCAGTTGGCGATGAGCAGCTGCGTGAAGGTGGCGGCGATGAGGTCCCGCTCGGCAGACAACAGCTGCAGCTGCGGCTGCACGCCGTCCTCCAGCGTGAACTGTATGCCTTACCTTGAAGGTGTCCTCCCCGCCGCAGTTGGCGATGAGCAGCTGCGTGAAGGTGGCGGCGATGAGGTCCCGCTCGGCAGACAACAGCTGCAGCTGCGGCTGCACGCCGTCCTCCAGCGTGAACTGTATGCCTTACCTTGAAGGTGTCCTCCCCGCCGCAGTTGGCGATGAGCAGCTGCGTGAAGGTGGCGGCGATGAGGTCCCGCTCGGCAGACAACAGCTGCAGCTGCGGCTGCACGCCGTCCTCCAGCGTGAACTGTATGCCTTACCTTGAAGGTGTCCTCCCCGCCGCAGTTGGCGATGAGCAGCTGCGTGAAGGTGGCGGCGATGAGGTCCCGCTCGGCAGACAACAGCTGCAGCTGCGGCTGCACGCCGTCCTCCAGCGTGAACTGTATGCCTTACCTTGAAGGTGTCCTCCCCGCCGCAGTTGGCGATGAGCAGCTGCGTGAAGGTGGCGGCGATGAGGTCCCGCTCGGCAGACAACAGCTGCAGCTGCGGCTGCACGCCGTCCTCCAGCGTGAACTGTATGCCTTACCTTGAAGGTGTCCTCCCCGCCGCAGTTGGCGATGAGCAGCTGCGTGAAGGTGGCGGCGATGAGGTCCCGCTCGGCAGACAACAGCTGCAGCTGCGGCTGCACGCCGTCCTCCAGCGTGAACTGTATGCCTTACCTTGAAGGTGTCCTCCCCGCCGCAGTTGGCGATGAGCAGCTGCGTGAAGGTGGCGGCGATGAGGTCTCGCTCGGCAGACAACAGCTGCAGCTGCGGCTGCACGCCGTCCTCCAGCGTGAACTCCCCGCCCGGGCCCGACCCTGCTGGCGTCGGCTTTAGGGTCAGCTGCACCACAAACAGACATGTTTATTTAACGCAGCTAATTCGTTTTTGTATAATAATTTTACTAAACGTCTCAGAAATCTATTTATCCTACACTCTATATTGTACCTAAACAACATGGCTTCGTTCAGACAACGTCTACAAACCCACACAGACTTTCTGAAAGCCTTTGATAAGGTGGACCATAAACTACTTCTGAATAAGCTTGTGTATAATGGTATTCGTGATGATTATCTTCGCTCGTTTATATCATATGTAACGAATAGAACCCAAAGAACTGTAGTTAACGGTTTCCAGTCTGAATGTAACTGTCTCATCTGGCGTGCCCCAGGGGTCAACTTTAGGTCCCCTTTTCTTTATAATATATTTCAATAATATTGGGAGTTGTATTGTGCATTCAAAGTTTTTACTTTATGAAGATGATATTAAATGTACAAAATAATTCGCAATAAAACTGATTGTGATTTACTACAACCTTATTCAATCTTATTTAAGCAACAAAAGACAATTGACATAAGTTTCGGCTATAACAAAACGCAATAAACAAGAAATTTTACATAAATCAAAAGCACGTGCCCTCTATTTTTTTAAATTTGTATCTATGACCTGCCTATAAGTACCGACCACCCAATGACACTATTATTACAATTGCTCGTGAAAACAGAGATACATACGAAACTGACATTAACTATTCACTAGAATCAAAGATAAAGTGGTTAGAAAACAACAACCTAAAGATAAATCTAGAGAAAACTAATATTTTACACTTTGCCCAAAGGTAAACCATTCCAAATGTTAATGTCCAGTACTGTAACAATCACATAGACAAAGTTGAAACAACGAAATTTCTCGGAGTTACAACAGATAGCAAATTAGATTGGAAAGCACAAGGCATACATAAGCCTTGAGCAATTTTTTTGCTTAAGGCTAGTGTATGCTTTAAGCAAAAAAATTTGCTCATCCACATATGCACTATATAAATTAGCCCCGATGTTAAATGTAGATGTATACTTGATGTGCACTTGTAACTGCTTATCATGGCCTAGTGTCTTCTAACTTAAGGTATGGCATAATTTTTTGGGGAAATTCAACAAATAAGGATGTAATTTTTAAAACGCAGAAGAGGTGCATTATAACTATGTTTGGACTTCAGCTTTCAGTAACACTGAAAACTGGAAACCGTTTTTAAAAAAATATAAAATATTAACGCTTCCCTCAATGTACATTTTAGAGAGCATTATTTTTTTTATTATTTACTGCGCAAAAGTGTATTCTGTATGGCGTAAATTTTATATAATACGTTGCTAAAACATTGGAGGGAATATACGATTACACAATTGCGAAATCGCCTAAAAAGCCTTTTGTTAGAGATGGTATATTACAGGGCCAAAGAATTTTGTCTGAAAAATAGACTTGATTTTGATGTAAACATTTAATAATTATTTTTTGTGTTTTATTAAGACATTGTTATAACTAAAATTTATATTTTTTGATTTATCTTTTATTTTTTGTATTTTATTTTGAATTAAATGTTAATTTTTATTTTTAACTGTCTATTAATTTAATAATTATTTGACTCATTATTGTTATTCAGCATACATGTATTTGTGAGCCGTTGAGGCAAAACATGACTGTGATTTAATTATATAACATCTTGCATGTCATGTGTGTGTATACTCGTGTGTTGAACAAATAAAAGTTATATTCTCTTCCAAATAAAAAGAAAATATTATTACGGATGGACCCGCTCTTGACCTCGATCATGCCTGATGGTAAGCTGTAGATGAGATCTGCGATGGAACGAGCGAGCCCAGAAGATGCCTGTTCACTCTTTCTTTTAAGATCGACGAATCATATATGGTAGGGAAGACAGAAGCCGGCAGTGAGCTCCACACCTTGGCTGTTCACATAATAAATGTAGAGGAGACAAGACGGTATAGAATAAATGTTGATGGGTACCCTGCACTCTAAGGTGCGTTTGATAGACTGGTAGTGAAAGGGAGATGGAGGGATTAGGTCGTGGAGCTCCTGCGCACTCTCTCTGTAGAAGATTGACAGGCAAGCAACGTTTCGCCAATAAGCCAGGCTGTAAAGATTGCCTGCTAGCACCACGCCCATTAACCTTAAATAGCTTAGCCGCTGGCAGAAGGTAATTTCTAGTTAAAATGGCATAGACTATTTACTTTAAATACTGCTGTAGTAAAATATTGTCATTACGTGTTGCTAGTACGCCAAGAGCTGACAACCAGTCTTACCACGGGGTATTTTATAACGAAGTTCTGGGTTGTAGAGCTTCATGGGGGGTCTTTAAGTCAAGAGTGAATAGGTTTCTTCTAGGTAAGCGTGCTTCATCTTCGACCTCATCATCGCCTACCATCAGGTAAGACCGGCGAATCTATTATCATTAAAAAAAAGTAAAATACTGTGATGAATCACAGTATTTTACTTTTTTTAGTCGGCAAGACTTTTTCTTTCGGAGGGAAAATTATCAAATTACTCCTCCTGTTGTGGGTGTAGCGGAAGGGATTGTCAGACTTCTACTGACTAAAATCCCATCCTGTTCCTTTATTTTCGCTTTGAACAACAAATAAATTATTAGTTTAAAAAACACTAGAAAAACACGCTTTCATAAATGCACTTAAAAACAAAAAATAAATTATGGATCGTTCAAGTTGTCTCTATTTCTGGGCTGAAGTGTAAGCGTGGGGTGCTGGAACAGGAAAGACTTTCTTGTTAACAAATACTAATACTAACTTCCTGGCGGAAGCTGCATGAAGTGGCACAAGAACATAACGTTTATACCGCCAAAGGGTTACCAAAGGGAACTAAAGATATCTCGTCCACAAATAAAAACTCTACATTTTGCCACTGTTGACGCATTACCCTTATGTACTTAATTTCCTGAAAGAAGAGGCGTTAAAAATGTCGGTGAATGTCGTCTCTCCTCGCTGCTGGCACATGTTTTGTCTGAGTTCGACAAACTGGTACTTTGAACAGACTGTTTAATGTAGAGCCACCTACTAATCGTGCTGCAACTCCAGTCAGAGCGCCAATCTTTGTAACCTGCTTCCCGTAACATCTGTTCACTTGATTTTTCAACAAGTTAAACAAGAAGGTCTTTCCTGTTCCAGCGCCACCAGTTACGAAAAGTTTAAATCTTTGTTGATCGCCCTGTTGTTGCGACTGAATGTTTGACGTGATAGTATTGAACAGCTGTCTTTGGTCCATATTCATAGCCTGTCGTGCTGAGTCGAATTGATCATTGGTCATAGCCTGTTCAGGATAGTCTTCATTGTGTTCTATATTGTCCAATACTCGAGGCTCTTCGAGGATCTGAAATGCATGTACTTGATTGAATGCAATTTCCAGCTGCCGGTCGCGCTCTCTGTGCTGCTCCATGTGACTGCTAATTGCCTTCGACCGCTCTTCCCGAGCTAAAAAAGCCTCTTTTGCACTATAAAACCCTTGTAACAGTTCTGCTTCTGAGCGATAAGGCATATACTGAACCAGCAAACTATAATAAAAGTTCTCCGGATCGGTGGACGCTATGAAGTATGGTACTCGAACAGCAGCAGGCTCAGTTCTTATGGTCATTTTGCTGTTGTCTGTTAACGTAATCAATTGCCGACGTGTTCGAGTTGATGTGTCCTCATTGTCTTGATCAATGCTTTCTTCGCTTTGGTTCTTCTGGTAGTAAGTGTCAAAGAGCATTGCAAACTCAGTCAGGCTCATGTTAGAGAAGTCATATGTCGGGTGGTCCGCGGGTCGCTTTTCGTACCGACCGAAACGGTTGTTGCCTTATCCTGTGGCTTGCCCATGATCGTCAAAACGCAATACTCGATATCGCTGCTCCGGTTTCCGTGTATTCAAAAACACAACTACGAGAGCTGTCACGAAGCGGCAGGTGACACAGGCGAAAAGCGCATTCTGGGGCTGACACTTCCCTTTCATGTAGAATTTTCATACAAATTCTGAAAAGCCGCCAAAAAATGTCTAGCTAAAAGAAATGTATAGCTCCTCTCGTTGTATTTGTTGAATGGCTTGAGCTATTTCCGAGTCTAAATTAGTTGGCTCTCCTTTCGACAAATATTTGGCGATATAGAAAGCTATCGCTTCATTCGACCCACAAGGTTGGATGTCCATATTTCCCGTCTAGACTTTTAACAAATCGGGATTGTAGTTGTTGAGCCACACATCTTCTATCCGACGTTTGAGCAGACATATTGGTTGCGCTGATATACGATTCTTTTCGTTTATATTTTTAATTATTGGCAACACGCATAATCGCTAATTGGTTAGACATTCCCCTTCCGCATATTATCCTTTCTCCCTTGCACTAGACCTTCGTCTATTCGAGAGTGAGGGAGAGAGACTATACCGCTCTAGAAAAATCGATCGCGTCTGGATCTTCCGATGGACGATCGGACCTTCAATGGCTGTCGAGTCGCGTTAGAGCACAAACGCATCGAATCGCATTCGAACGGTCGCGTCGTTTTGTGCGACCAATTCGTAGCAGAAGAACGGTTATACTGTGGTGGTGAACTGTGATCAGAGTGCTGGCAGTCCTGAATATCCTGGATTATCAAGGTTAGTGCTGCCTTTCCTATACGACGCTGGACTCTTGTCTTTTGTTCCAACCAGCGCCGGTTCCCGTCAATTGTGTAACCGAAAACTTCTAAGTCGCATACGTTGCATTACCGCCCAGCCATTTGATGGTCCTTCCCGAGTCGGATAATAATCAGCACAGCCATTCCCTAGAATTCGCTAGGTATATCGTAGTTTCGTATTCGTATTTCGTAGTCAACCCCGCATAGATACTTATTTGCCAACGCGTGGCAAGTAAGTACATCATAATTCATTACGTCGTTTTCGTGTCTTCCTAGCTAATAATCGATTAGTAAGGAATTTCGCAACCCCGCTAGTAGTTAATTATCGTTACTTGTAAATTAAATACCAATCGGTCGAGTCAAGGTTACTCGAGACCGCGTCGCGCACCCGGCCGTTATTTCGCAAAACGGTGGGTAGTTACTAAATATTTCTTATAATAATTAGTTTGATATTCATAGCTCATAAATATGGCACCGACCGATATTACTCTTAAAAGACTGATAGCAAAGAGAGATCGTATCTTTGCTCGCATGCAGAGTATTGCAGATAAAATAAAACACATTCATTCGGATGAAAGCATTAAGGAATCATTTTTGTGCGACATCTCGTTAGTACAATCACTACGTGTGGATTTTGAAAGTGCTTTGGATGAAATTGTTATTCATGAGCTAAAATTAAACCCTGAATATGTTGTAGATTATCAATCGCTTTCTGCGTTCGAAGACCTTTTAGGGCGCATTTTACGGGCTGAGAAGAACCTGACGGCTCACTCTCATAGTGAGGTCCAAAGGTCACCTCGATTGCCGCCAATTGAAATACCCGAATTCAACGGAGATATTAAGAATTGGCCATTATTCGTCGCTAGTTATCGTAATGTCGTGCATAATAATGTTTCTCTAACAGACTGTGAGAAATTATATTATTTATTAGGTAAATTAACACATAAAGCTCGTACAATTTTCGCTGGTATTACCCCGTCTGCAGATAATTACCCACTCATTTTCGATTTGCTTTGTAAAAAATATGAAGATAGTCGACAATCGGCAACTTCATACTTAACTCAAATATTTGAATTTAAATCTATTACATCAGGTACCCCTAGTAGTTTAGAATCATTTATTGATAAGTTCGCTTCGTCGGTAGTTGCTTTAAAACATACAAAAGTCAGTGACCTTGCTGATTTTATATTGTTGCATGTCGCGCTTAAAAAACTGGACCCAGACACCGTTCGTACGTTCGAATCCAATTATCAATTAAAGTCGAATGGATCCGAAATCCCATTGTTTTCCGATCTAGTTAATTTCGTTAGTGATCATATAAAGGTTTTAGAACGAACTTCGATACCTGTTGCTCGAGTCAATACTAATAAAAGGCCTTTAGATCGTAAATCAACTAACGCATATGTGTCCAGTTCTCAACCAGTCGCTTGTAGTTTGTGTAAGGAAAACCATGACTACATTTATAAGTGTACGGTTTTTAAGAGTTATAACCCCGATCAACGTTTTAAATTCGTTAAGTCAAACAACTTGTGTATAAATTGCTTAAGTAGTGGTCATCGCGTGTCTGCGTGTGAGTCGACGTCTACATGTAAAAAATGTAGGTACAAACATCATACATTGCTATGTTTTGGAAATAGGCCTGCGTCAAATATGTCGCCGTCACGCTCAGTCGAAGAGCCGAGCGCGGGTTCGATTCCCGCGAACTCGGATGTAGCATTATGCTCAAGTGCAGTCGGCCCTTATAAAGGCTCTAGAACTGTGTTGTTGGGTACCGCACGTATCGTTATTCTAGATTCTCGTGGTCACGAACACTGCGTTCGTGCATTGTTGGACAGCGCGTCTCAGAGTAGCTTTATTACTCGCGATTGCTGTCAACGTTTAGGATTAAACATAAATAATAGACCTACTTGTTCCACTGTTAGGGGTATAGGAGGTTCGAGTAAACCCATTCAAGGTTCCGTACAATTTAAAATTCATTCTCGTTTCGATCATAATATAACTTATGATATTGAGTCGTTGGTAATAGATAGGATTACCGAACGTCTGCCAACCGCGACAGTCGACACTTCGCGACTGTCTAACTTCGAAGACTTACCGTTGGCAGACGATACATATTATTCATCAGGCCCGATTCACGTATTGATCGGCGCTTCGATTTTTCCGCACCTGCTTTTGTCGAACAGAGTTCAAGGATCGACTTCGAATTTATCGCCGCTCGCATTAGAAACGGTCCTTGGCTATGTGATCGTAGGTGACGCACCAGCATGTACTGACGGTAATTCGACCGTATCGCATTGCTGTATCGCGGACACATTAGACTCTGCTGTCCGGAAATTCTGGGACTTAGAGGAAGTGAGTGTTCCCCCGGTATTCAGCCCGGACGACCAATTGTGTGAGGAATTTTACACCCGCACTACCACTCGGGATAGTGAGGGACGTTACGTAGTAGCTTTGCCTTTCAAGGCTGGTGTCGAATCCCTTGGCAATTCGCGCCAAGCAAGTGAACGTCGGTTTTACTGCTTGGAAAGGAAGATGCAAGCTTCTCCACAATTAAGGGTCACGTATGACAGTGTCATCCGGGAATATTTAGAAAGGGGCTACATTTCATCTACGAATCCTGATTCGGCGGGAAGTTCGTATTTTATTCCGCATCATGGTGTGATCCGAGATGATAAGGTCACAACCAAACTTCGTGTCGTTCTCGATGGTAGTTGTAAAACTACTACCCGCATCTCGCTTAATGATCTCTTGTATGGTGGACAGAACCTACAAGGGAACTTGTTCAATATTATTATTGGTTTTCGTTTGTTTTCGATAGCGCTTTCCGCAGACATTCGTCAGATGTTTCTCAGCATTGGAGTCCGAGAATCTGATCGGCGTTTCCAACGCATTTTGTATCGCTTTTCCCCGCAAGAACCTTTACAGGTTTATGAATTTAATCGTGTCGTTTTTGGGCTTAAGTCTAGCCCCTTTCATGCACTTCGAACTATTAAGCAGTTGGCTGAGGATGAGGGTGACTCCTACCCTCAGGCCAAAGATATTGTCGCTGCGGGGTTGTATATGGACGACTACGTCCATTCCGTTCGCACGGAAGACGAGGGCATTTCCACCGCTTCGGAAATGATAGGTCTCATGAAGGCTGGTCAATTTGAGCTAGTTAAGTGGACCAGTAATTCCCAAGTCGTATTAGATTCGATCCCACCCTCGCACCGCCTGCCAGTTGTCAAGGAATTCGATGAGTCCGACCAACATAAAGTACTGGGCTTGTGTTGGTCACCTACGTCGGACAACTTCGGCATGAAAATTAATACTCCCGCTCAGATTTGTACTAAGCGTACAATATTGTCGTGTGTCGCTAAAATATGGGACGTCATGGGATTTGTCGCACCTGTTGTCCTGTACGCTAAACTTCTAATCAAGCAGCTTTGGCTGTCTGATTGTGACTGGGATGATACTCCACCTGAAGATATAGTCAGGCTGTGGATTCGCTTCAAATAAGAGCTTCCCTTGCTCTGTAATATAAGGATCCCACGTCACGTTGGTATCGTCGGCGATAGTGTGGTTACTATATTGGCTTTCGCGGACGCCAGTGAGAAAGCATACGGGGGGGTTATTTACTTCCACGTTCAAAATAGTGATGGCAATATCGTTAGGTTGTTGACCGCTAAGTCGAAGGTCTCCCCTAAAAAGGTCGTTTCTCTTGCTCGTCTGGAGCTGTGCGCTATTCTTGTGCTAGCTCAACTCATAAAAAATGTCGTAGTCGCTTGTCAAAACCGCATTATATTTCGCAACATATTCGCATTTTCGGATTCAACAGTCGCTCTCTGTTGGGTACATTCGTCGCCCCATCGGTGGAACACCTTCGTGGCCAACAGAGTCTCGAAAATACAGGACGACTTATCGCCACAAAACCTGTATCACGTGTCCGGTACGGACAATCCCGCAGATTGTCTGTCACGTGGGCTCACACCTTCCCAAATCATTGATCATCCGCTTTGGTTCAGTGGTCCTCCGTGGGCCAGCTTAGACGTTTCGAAGTGGCCTGTCGTCCCCTTCAATCCCTCTTCGGTATGCGAAGTGCCCGAAGAGAAGAAACATTCGTTGCTCTCCGCTACACCAACCGAAAGATCTACTATTCTTTCTTTGGTCGATCGTATCTCGTCTTGGAGTAAATTACTTCGAGTAGTAATTTACATTTGTCGTTTCGCTAAACTATTGCCTATTGGTTACCGCATGGCGGCAGCGGATTACAACTTCGCTGAATTGCTCATACTTCGCGAGCTTCAACGCTTTTATTTCTCCACTGAGTTGGTTAAACTCAGGAAAGGCAAACATTGTAGTCCTGCTTTTCGACACTTAAAACCGTTTCTCGAAGACGGACTCATTAGAGTCGGAGGCCGTTTAAGAAACTCGGATTTAAGTTATGATGGGAAACATCCCATTCTGCTTCCAAGCAAGGACCTCGTTTTGAATTTGTTAGTCGATTATCATCATAAATTGAACTGTCACGCAGGTCCCGACCTGCTAATGTCGCTCTTGCGTCAGAAGTATTGGATCCTTTCTGCACGCAATTTAATTAGGAATAGGATCCATAAGTGCCTTCCCTGCTTTCGACTGCGCCCTAAGCAGAGCTTTCCTGAGATGGCCGATCATCGCTCTTGTCGTATCGTTCAAACCGCTAAGCCATTCGTCCACACGGGCACGGACTACGCCGGTCCGTTTAAGGTTACGATGTCTCGCGGTCGAGGTGTTCGCTCCACCAAGGCCTACGTGTGTCTGTTCGTCTGCATGACTACACGCGCGGTGCACATAGAGCTCGCTGGGGATCTTAGCACAGCTAGTTTTATGGGCGCCTTTAAACGGTTCCTGTCAAGGCGTGGCCCGGTTAGTAGAATTTATTCCGATAACGGGACTAATTACATAGGCGCTAAACGGAAACTCTCGGAACTTCACGCATTTCTTTGTTCGAAGTACCATAATTCGGAATATGGTCATACATTAGCTATAAATCGAATAGATTGGTCACTCAATGTCCCGACGGCTAGTCACTTTGGCGGCAATTGGGAAGCTAATATTAAAAGTTTAAAGTCACACCTATATCGGGTCATAGGCGATACTATTCTGTCGTTTGAAGAATTAAATACCGTTCTTATTCAAATAGAATCGGTAATGAACACTAGACCTCTTTGTAGGACACTCTCTAGTGATCCTTCAGAGCCGCTCGCATTGACTCCAGCGCACTTTTTGAATCTCACGCCTCTGAAATACTTGCCTGCCGAGGAAATAGACGAGAGAACTCTTACTGCTAGACACGAGCTACTAGATAAGTTAGTACAGTCGTTTTGGAAGCGCTGGAGAATTGGATATCTCCATACTTTGCAATCTCGCCGTAAATGGAACACGCCGGTCGATCCGGTCTCTGTCGGCACGGTCGTGATTCTTATATCCGACAACTCGCCCCCACTACACTGGCCTTTGGGTGTCGTGGAGGAAATTTTCCCTGACTCAACCGGAGTCACTCGTATCGTTCGGGTTAAGACAACCACCGGATCCTACTTGCGTCCCGTGGTGCGTCTTTGCCCATTGCCTAACCAGTAGTTTATTTAATTCGTCTTTAAGGTTAGGTTAATATTACTTATTAGGTATTTAGTTTCGTAGTTATAGGATAGTAATTATCGAATAGATTAGTTTTCTTGTGGTTTGCCTCACTCTTGAAGGCATCCCTTCAAGCCCGGGGGAATGGTTGCGCTGATATACGATTCTTTTCGTTTATATTTTTAATTATTGGCAACACGCATAATCGCTAATTGGTTAGACATTCCCCTTCCGCATATTATCCTTTCTCCCTTGCACTAGACCTTCGTCTATTCGAGAGTGAGGGAGAGAGACTATACCGCTCTAGAAAAATCGATCGCGTCTGGATCTTCCGATGGACGATCGGACCTTCAATGGCTGTCGAGTCGCGTTAGAGCACAAACGCATCGAATCGCATTCGAACGGTCGCGTCGTTTTGTGCGACCAATTCGTAGCAGAAGAACGGTTATACTGTGGTGGTGAACTGTGATCAGAGTGCTGGCAGTCCTGAATATCCTGGATTATCAAGGTTAGTGCTGCCTTTCCTATACGACGCTGGACTCTTGTCTTTTGTTCCAACCAGCGCCGGTTCCCGTCAATTGTGTAACCGAAAACTTCTAAGTCGCATACGTTGCATTACCGCCCAAACACATATTCTTCCTCCACTTCGAATAAAATCGTCCGACGAACGTCGACGACGTCCGGCACCTTACTGTTGTGTTTTTTTTTTCGTACACGTGGGTGTATGTTTATGAATCTGGCATTTTTTTACCAAATCATGAAGTTCTTTCTGGCTCTTCATCTTGGGATGGCAACTTGCAGGAAGCGACGCGGTCAATTTGTTGGACACCTTCGGCAGTATCAAATGTTGGATAATTTTCAATCCACACAACTATGTGCAGATGAGGACTGCCTCGATTCTGGTACTCAATACGCCACCAGTGATCCTTCAATTTGCCACCCAGAATGTCAATGTTACTTTTCATATATTTTAACAACGCTCTAACTCTGACCATGAAATGCCGGCTTAATATCACTGGGTACTTTTCAATCAAGCACTGAGTTTCATGTATACTCAATGAACTGGAGTCCTCATCAGGCCGATTATCAGCAATCAGCAGTGCCTTGCGTTGATCTAACCAATTTAGATCATTTGAACTAAATGTTAGAAAGTATGTTGGTGGTCCCAACGTCCTGATTTGAGCCAAGAGGTCATTCAAAGCGGCTCTCCAGTAAGCGGCGGATACCCTGAGGTTTTTGATATACAGATGAACGTCCTCAATCTGTCCTTCTTGATTCTGTAATTTCTTACCACACGCCGAGATAGTACTTTTAACTCGATAGTACTCGAACAGCGATAGTGCGTAGAATAAATAATCATTATGCTGATATCGTCTATCATCGCCTAATATTCTTACTTGGAAATATTCTAACGGTGTAATCGTCACTGGTCGCAGTTGCTGAAGACCATTAATGCCATAGGGAAACAGATAGAACCAAGCAAATTCTTCGGCTTTGATTTCATGTGCAACATTAACAATATTATTTGTTGTTTTTCGCACTATGCTGTTGAGATTACTTGATACCTCAAACTCCTCCTCAACATTGGGCTGCACGACGTCAATCGGTGCCATTACAGACGTCTGCAAGGGAATATTTTGTGATGTTATTCAGGTCTGGAAGTGTGCGGTTTTCAGGAAATAGCTGGGGCTCTGAATTGCAACACACTGTTTCTACTGTTTCCATGATCTGTGTAGAAAGAGGCTCTATCTGCGCTACATTAACTTGAACAGACAAAATAGATGGGGAGATATGACCCTGTCGCTCGCTTAATTATCCTTACAAACTCATCTATATTGTCACATTGAATGACACAAGCTTTGCCTGCAGTCTTCGCTTGTGCGCCTTTCGGTCCACATGAATGAGAGTCCGTAAAATAGTATTTTCCGTCGTACAGCATGACTCCTAGTGATTTGCCTTCTGCTACTAACACACCTGTTTTATGATTGTCAAACAACTCCTTGAGAGCTTGCTTGAGTGTCAGTCCAATGTTTAATTGGTTGTCTCTATCATTTAAGCTTCCGAACAGTGCAGATTCCAGATGAGAGATAGTTCAGGCAAAACGATTTACCAAACATGTCACATTTGTTTTTGATTATATCAAAGTTACGAACCAGCAAGTAACCATTATTTTGAATCGGATAAGCGGCAGAATCTGATGCAGATAGTGACCTAATCATACTATACATTTTATCGCCCTCTATCATATTCATATTCAGAATATTAGTCGTCCATCTTGTCATAGAAAGCATATTTGCGCGAATGATATTTGCTAGCACCATTGCACAACATTGCACACCTGCAAAGCCAGATGTAAATATCGCAGGGTTAGCTTGATTCCACGAAGCACGTACAATTCGTGATGACACATTTATCGTCGTGTATATAGAAATCTGCGGCAGCGGCTCGTTATTTGGTTGTTGTACTTCGTCATTTGGCGGAGGAGCTTCACTCAAACTAATGATATCTTCATCGTTTAACTGGACATTGTTGTCAATAGTAACATCTTTATAAAGTGGATTATTGGCAATCAACCATGGTAATGCGTTGTTGACTTTTTCTCGAGATATTGTGAATTCTCGGGTGACGTTCAAATTATCGAGATGCTCCGTAACAACAATAATTCCAGCATCTCCAGTCGATCTAGGTAGCATGTTTGGAAGTTTTTCAGTTATCTCAAATATATCCTGAGCAAAAAGAACAGCTTGGCCGCGAAACGCATATTGCCCAAACGCACCGCTTAATTTAATGACTTTGACGAAGGGAATTATTCTTGATAGTAATCTTTGCTCAACTTGCGATAAATCTGCGATTACGTCTGGAATCGGGCCTGGATCGAGATTGTTCCAGAATGCTGTTGGTGGTGGTAAGTTCTTCTTTGTACTCACATGATTTTTTTGGATTTGGCCTACCCTCATGGGAGAGAGGCGAGAGTTTTTATGTTTTAATTTGTGTTGTGTAAATATTGTTTTAATTTTCCTATTTTTTTATTTGTAATATTTTATCGTCAATTTGTAATTATTTATTTTAATGATGTATTTTAATGATTTATTTTAATGATGTATTTCAATTCATGTTTTATATGCCAATAAAGATTTATAGATTTTTACAACGATTACACAAAAGTAACTTTGATTTCTGCTTCAGTTCGTCAGGTAAATATTTTGCATTTTCCATCAAAATTGTCCATCGGGAGACTTGATGCTGATAACATCGCTTTGTACAAATTTCACACACTTTGTCACTAAACACATAAATGTTTTCCTCAAAAGTACTAGCTCTAGCTCTTTGTGCAGTTCTGGTAGCAGCATTATGCTCACGTAAGTGCCGCAACCGTATATTACGCTCTTCGTCCGTTTCCAAAGCTCTTGATTGAGTGATGTGTTCTTGCAAATATTGAAGTCTCACGGCCCGTTCTTCTTCTGACTGTTAAGCTCTTTTTTGAGAGTCATATTCACGCAAGTACCTACTGAAGACGGGCCTCTCGCTCTTCTTGTGATTGAGATGTGCGAACTTGATATTCGTATTGTCTTAAACTTTCTAAACGTTTTTTTCGTTGCTCTGGTGTCTCTCTAGCTCTATATTGTTTCATATAAGTTTTTGATTGGTGTTTTTGTAGAGATTTTTCGTTTTCACTCAATTTTAGTAGTCTCCATTTTCTTTGTGTTGCTGTTCTTATTTTTTTGTAATTTTTCCATATTTATAACAATTAAACAGTCGATCCCCCCAAAGGATTTGAAAGTGACATCTATAAAGAAAATAAACTATGGATTACGCGGTAATTCAAAAAGGTTAAGACAACGGTTATAACGGATTTTCTTTAGGTTTGTTAGCCTTTCTCACAAGTGCAAACACGACTATGATACGATATTCCATCATGGAATGACAGTGCCTATCTTCCAGCTTCATCATCAGACCTTGAAACTTAATCGTGGTCAAGTTCAGTACAAGAATTTTCAAAGAAATCCAAAACAGCTATGATACGATTTTCCATCATGAAGTTCCAGTTCATATCTTCCGGCTCCATGATCAGATCAGTTCGACAGTACCATATTATTGTATTGTCATCAGAACTATATACAGCTGCCAATTTTCATTACGCTACAACCCTTCGAAGATGGTTAAATTAGTTACCTTAGATTCCATAACATAGTTAGTTACATACATAGCTTGTTATAACCTTGAAACCTAATCGTGTTTAAAGTCCATTACGTAGCCGTTACTCTTTTAAAAAAAAATCTTGATTTTCACAATCTTTGCATAATAGGTACAATTTTTTATTTATATTTTGGTATGAGAGGACAGTATAGACTAATTGACATAATAAAATGTAATATAACTAAGTAATCAGAAATTAATCTCAGAGTCTATAGTGTTCACACATTTACATTAAAAATTAACTTTAGAATGCCAGTGCCTATCTTCCAGCTTCATCATCAGACCTTGAAACTTAATCGTGGTCAAGTTCAGCACAAGACTTTTCTAAGAAATCCAAAACAACTATGATACGATTTTCCATCATGAAGTTCCAGTTCATATCTTCCGGCTCTATCATCAGATCAGTTCGACAGTACCATATTATTGTATTGTCATCAGAACTACATACAGCTGCCAATTTTCATTACGCTACGACCCTTGGAAGATGGTTAAATTAGTTACCTTAGATTTAATTACATAGTTAGTTACATACAGGTCGACCTAATAAAAGCGTGTTAAAAAAGGGTATTCTTACTTTATTTTGTCCGTCTTACCTTTGTGGAGGGGCAGAGACGAAAGCTGGTGATCCTTTTGGGGATGAATTTGAGGATATAGTCCTTGAGAGTGAGTTGTTTGGGGGAGATACAGCACAGCACGCGGCGTTGCTTGCCGGTCAGCAGGCGCGCCTCGTAGCTGATGTTGTGGCGTTTGGACGAGATGTTGCGCTGCACTGTTGCTGTGTCGCTTGCTGGAACGTCGGGAGAGGAGTTATGGTAACAGGTTAAAGGTGTGCCATTGTATCGACGGTTGAAAGGCTAATTGATCTAAGCGACATTTTGTAAAACTTGCAGGAGGACGGATCAAGGTTATTTATTTTGAAAAAAAAAATCATAAAAAAACAACAATTTGATAGACTTTTATTTATTTAACACAGTAGTATATCTCTAATTAAGTAAGGAAGCTTTTTAAGTTATAACTCTTGAAAATTGTGTATTATTTTAGAAAATTTATGTTGGTTAGCCCAAAATGCATCAAATTTAGTTACTTTTGCGAAAGGCAAAATGGTTCAAATACCTACCGTAAATAAAATAGCTGAAAGTAAACTAGCTCAAGTTTCAACCTAGAATAAAATAAAACGAGAGAAAATGAATTTAGCGCCAAGTCAACTGACAGTTGAATATACCCAATGAGCATAAGCAACATGATGGTGTTGCACCAGAGTGAAGTAGTTTGATGCAGATGCCCATTAGAGGGACTGCAGGATGAAACAAAATGAACCCTTACTAGATTATAGTAGATATTGATACTTAGGCTATCATAATTCAAAACAGTTTTGTGTAGAGGTATCATTCAAGATGTCGATGCAATATGTTTTGGAACAAGGTATTAGATAAGGTGGTTTATCATTCTAAGCCTAGGTAGTAGTATCACCAATTACGGAAGCCAGAGAGGCGGAGCTGTACAAGGAGTACAGAGCAGCGAAGACCGTCCTCAAAGAAGAAATCCGGCGGGCCAACGATCTGGCGCGCAAGGAGATGTTGAAGACTCTTAATCGGGACCCGTGGGAAAGTCCATAGAAAATGGTGCGGGACTAACTCCGCACCTGGGCTCCCCCGCTGACACAGTCTCCGACCCCAATTAGTAGAGGACGTGGTGAGCCCTCTGTTCCCCTCGCGAGGTGGGCATACTCCCCCGACCATGGCTCCGCCACTTGCGGTGCCCGACGCGGGCCACAGTGACGACAACGCTTCAGAAGTGACCGAGGTAGACCTGAGAGTGGCGGTACGCGGGCTGAATGCCAAAAATACCGCCCCGGGACCCGACGGCTTCTGGCAAAGCCTGGGTCCTGGCCTTGGAGCCTCTCGAGCCTCAACGGTTAGGGTTCTTTAACGCATATGTTGCGTCCCAAATGTAATTTTGAACGCTCCTTTTGGTGTGGCAACATTCTATTGTCTTTGATGTTGACACTTGACATTACTCTGACTTGACAGATAGACTTTGCTTGGAAAAAATGTCGTCCGCGGCGGACCTGTTGAGTTAATATATAATTGGTAAAATATCGTTGGATTCGCCTGTTGAGACCGATAATTGGGTCGCGAATTATCTAATTGTTGAAGTGTAATTTGTAGTGCTAGCCCCTTAGAATTGAATTGACCGCCTTGTCGTCGGTCGGGCTGGCACGCGGAATTTGTTGGAAATCGGATTGGATCTCACGAGATATGAACAGATTAATTGTGAACAGTGTTTGGTTGAACTTTGTAATTCCAAATTGACTAGAATACAGTGATATTTCTTGGAACATATCGCCTTATTGCGTCACCTCGTGTGGCACGCGCTTGGTGGGAACGAGTTGTGCTGTGATTGCTGTTGTGACCGCGCCATCTGGAGATTGGCGCCTTGTGAACGTTCTACAACACTTGACTTACATCACACCTTTCAATTACTCACCCCATTGTACATACAAACCACACTTTGGACGTGATCAAACAGATCCGGGTTGCCGTCTACAGCTCAGGTGAGTGTTATTTGTAATTTTTGGATCAAATGGTTGTAGGCCGAAGCCTAGTAGAGGTAGGCCATTGTGTAACCTTGTTTGAAAAGCAACGGTACGCTCCACGTACTCGTGGACAAGTTTAGGACACCCCAGTTACCGTTGGCTGGCCTTTTGCAGTCCTGAGCAAAGTGGTAGCAGAAGCGTGGTCTTATAAGATCCACTGGTTTAATTGGAAGTTTTGAATATTGTTGAAAACTTAAAACTTGAGTTTAATTACTTAACACAACTTATAACTTAATAAGTTTTGAATATATTACCATGTCATCCGGGCTATCTAATTGAAGTTGAATCAATTGAAGTTGTATTTGTAATTTGTACTGTAGCCCTTTATTGCATTGACAGGTAAGATTTATTTGTGAAATTGGGAAGTATTAGGAATTATTGGTATAATTTGGTACATAATTTGGTATTTGTTGCAATTAATAATTGAATGTCATTGATCTGAATTTGAAAGGTTATCTAAATAATAATTACACATAGTCTAACATAATAGGACTTGAATTGTGTGTATTGGTTATTGCATTTATAGTAATTATTGGAGTGTTGATAGAGATTCTCCGGCTCAATATTATGCAAAAAATTGTTGTGCTTATTGATGTTTAATTTGAGGTTGATCCAGTATTGTATTATACATTCAATTGTTATTTATTTTGTAACTAGCCATCCTTAGCAAGCTAGATTCATACTTGGAATAAGTGCAGGGTCGGATTTGGGCTTGAAATAATTGAATTTGAATTTTTATTTTGTTGAGATTACTTGGCCGGCTAACAAGTCATTGCTGTTTGTTTAATATTTGATTGTTGGTTATTGATTGTTGTTTTGTATTAATATTTGATTGTTGCAATGGCCTCATTAAGGGCAGTCAGGGAGGCTGCTGCGGGATTGACCTCACAGTTGAGATGGTTCACATCGGCAGCTGCAACTGTTGAGCGTGTGGAATTGGAAGAGCTCACCCTTGCTCGGTATGGGCAAGTGATTGAGAGGATCAAGTCAGCTGATGCTGCGCTCACGCGCTTCAACGAGTACATCATGGACGTGGATTTGGGGGTGATGGATCAGACAGCCCGCGATAAGATTTTGGGTGACTATGACCAGATTGTCCACCTGGGGGATGTCACATGTCTTCGAGCGCGGAAAATTTTGAAGAGCCGGGTGCCTGATGCGGCCAAGCCGCAGACCCCTGTTGTTGCAGGCCCTGGACTATTGCGTAGGCTGCCCACCCTGGAGCTGCCACATTTTGACGGTCGCTTGGACCACTGGCTGGGCTTCCTAGATCTCTTTGAGAGTCTTGTCGATGCACGCTCGGACCTCGGACCTGCCCAGAAGCTGGCCTATTTATTGTCTGTCCTGGAGGGCGAAGCCAGAGCCTTGGTGCAGCACTTGCCGGTGACGGATTCCTCTTACCCGACCGCTCTGGAGCTTCTCTCCCGACGGTATCAGAACAAGCGCTGCCTGGCTGATGTGCACATCGACCAGATTTTGGGGCTACCGGCCATTGTCAGCACGTCGACGTTGCGCACTGACTTGCTGAACCCGTTGGTTTCAGCGACCAACGCTTTGAGACGCTTGGAGTTACCGGTAGAACATTGGTCCTACTTGTTGGTGCACATAGTGCTGCAGTTGCTCCCCGCGGAGTTGAGGTCACGTTTTGAGCAGGAGTATGGTGGGGATAGTGCCACCCATCTTCCCCCCTTTGACGACCTCCTCAAATTTTTGGAAGACGAGTGTCGGTTTGCGGATAACACTCGTGGCGCTATGGGGTCGCCCCCACTACCTTCTCAGCCCAGAGACCAGGGACGGACTAGGGCCCGGGGGCCTGTTGATGTTCCCCCCGCCCCCCGTTTTGCTGGCGCCCGGAGTCCTCGGGCTAGGGGGCCTGTTGATGATCGCCCCGCCCCTCGTTTTGCTGGCGCCCGGAGTCCTCGGGCTAGGGGGCCTGTTGATGTTCCCCCCGCCCCCCGTTTTGCTGGCGCCCGGAGTCCTCGGGCTAGGGGGCCTGTTGATGATCGCCCCGCCCCCCGTTTGGCTGGCGCCCGGAGTCCTCGGGCCAGGGGGCCTGTTGATGATCGCCCCGCCCCCCGTTTGGCTGGCGCCCGGAGTCCTCGGGCTAGGGGGCCTGTTGATGTTCGCCCCGCCCCCCGTTTTGATGGTGCCCGGAGTCTTCATCATTGTGACTTTTGTAAGGCAACGGGGCATGTCATGGCGCGTTGCCCGGATTTTTTGAATTTGCACGTAAGTGCCCGCCGCCGTATTGTCAACGCACGCCGTTTGTGCTTTTCGTGCTTGGGGGCCCACTTCCATCGGGACTGCCCCGACCCCCGCCCGTGTAGAATTTGTGAAGGGTCCCACTTGGAGATTTTGTGCGCCAACGCGAACCGCTCCAGCAGACCAGCTTCTGAGGGGGGTTCGCGCAAGGGGGGGTACCCCGGAGACGAGCACCGGGCTGAGACCCGCGATTCTGTACGCCGCTCTCCACCCCCCGTGCAAGTTGAACGGGAGCCCCACGAGCGCCATTTGGTCTTCCCTCGTCAGGGAGAACGCGCATTGGCTGCTAGGCAGCAGTGGCCGGGTCGGCGCCGCTGCCTTTCCCCTCCGTTGGCGGAACGTCCCCGGCTGGAGTCGCGCCCTCCGCCATTCGGGCATTCGGTGGGATATGCCCCTCCAGTGATGGCGAGCGGCTTGGGACACCGCGCGGACGAATGGTTTGATTGTTGGCCTCGTCGTGAACGAAGGCAGCCTGGAAGCGGCGATCGGTCGCCGCCCAGGCATCACTAAGAGATTGACGCCTGCCCCGCTAAAGGAACCCCCCGATCAAGACGGTTTTGTTGCCAACGGCCTCGGTCACGGTCTGGGGACCCTTGGGTGACTCGATTGTGGTCTGTGCCATTTTGGAAACGGGAGTCCGGGGTTGCCTTTTGTCTTCTTGGTTAGCGGGACAGGTTGGCCTGAAGATGAACGACCTTTCAGGCAAGATTTGGGGAATTGGCGAACCGGCTGACACCACTGTTGAGGGAAGGACCTGGTTTGAGGTCACCATTGTGAGTTGTCCTTACCCTAAAATTGGTGCTCCTGCCCTTGTTGTAACTGAACTTGGTACAATTGTTGGTGACTGATCGTCACACTAAGAACTCGCATGCCGGTTGCAATGCGCTGTTGGCCATTCTGCAGCGAGAATTTTGGATTTTGTCGGCTGATCGCGTCAATGAGGCGAGGCCCTTTGCTAGCGTCGTAACGGATTTTGTTGGTCCCCCTTTGTTGAAGACGTCCACCCTTCGTAATAGCAAGATTGTTAGGGCTTATTTGTGTGTTTGTCTGCCTGTCAACCAAGGCAGTACACTTGGAGCTGGTAACCTCCCTCTCGACAGAGGCCTTTGAGGCGACTTTGGAAAGATTTGTGTCTCGCCGTGGGTTACCTTCGTTGATTAGGTCTGATTGCGGTACGAATTACAAGGGTACAAGTAACTATTTGACGGAGGTATACGCCTTCCTTAATGAGAACCAGGTTGACATTGGTAATAGTTTGGCCCGCCGAGGGGTCACTTGGTTGTTTGACCCGCCAGCCTGCCCCCCATTGGGGGGGTATTTTTGGGGCCGCGGTGAAAGCGGCAAAGGGACGCTGGCGGAGATTGTTGGGAGACACCGTTCTCACCTGTAATGAACTAGCTACGGTATTTGGCCGCATTGAAGCTGTGTTGAATTTGCAACCTTGTCAAGACTTCCAATTGATTAGCGGACGGGTAGGCCCGTCCGGGGGGGGTAGATGTTGCGTCCCAAATGTAATTTTGAACGCTCCTTTTGGTGTGGCAACATTCTATTGTCTTTGATGTTGACACTTGACATTACTCTGACTTGACAGATAGACTTTGCTTGGAAAAAATGTCGTCCGCGGCGGACCTGTTGAGTTAATATATAATTGGTAAAATATCGTTGGATTCGCCTGTTGAGACCGATAATTGGGTCGCGAATTATCTAATTGTTGAAGTGTAATTTGTAGTGCTAGCCCCTTAGAATTGAATTGACCGCCTTGTCGTCGGTCGGGCTGGCACGCGGAATTTGTTGGAAATCGGATTGGATCTCACGAGATATGAACAGATTAATTGTGAACAGTGTTTGGTTGAACTTTGTAATTCCAAATTGACTAGAATACAGTGATATTTCTTGGAACATATCGCCTTATTGCGTCACCTCGTGTGGCACGCGCTTGGTGGGAACGAGTTGTGCTGTGATTGCTGTTGTGACCGCGCCATCTGGAGATTGGCGCCTTGTGAACGTTCTACAACACTTGACTTACATCACACCTTTCAATTACTCACCCCATTGTACATACAAACCACACTTAGGGCGTGACCTTTGAAGGTCGAAGTTGGCGAACCCAGCACATCAGGTTAGTGGTATCATTATCAAGTAACCTTGTTTATTGAAAGCAACGTTTATGACTCCACGTATCGTGGAAAAGTTCCGGACACGTCCAGTTACCGTTGGCTGGCCTATTGTAGTCTTGACCAGCATATTTGGAGAGGGACCAGTTCCCGCTTCGTTGGAAGACGGGAAAACTGGTCCTAATCAAGAAACCGGGGCGCCCGGGGTGCCATATCGGCCTATTGTGCTGCTCGACGAAGTGGGCAAAATCTTTGAAACAGTTATTGCAAACCGCCTCGTTGGCCGGATCTTGCGGATAGCCGAATTGGTTTCCGCAAGAAAGCACTCGACGGTGGATGCAATCATGCGTGTGAGGGCTCTCTCGACAGACACCGCCAATGCCTTTAACACCCTGCCCTGGAGTTGCATACGGGAGGCACTCCGGTATCACCGGATGCCAACCTACCTCTGTCGTATGGTTGAGGCCTACCTGACGGACAGGGCCGTCATTACTCTGGCCACCAAGGAGAGTGGAACCAACGAGAGATGTCATACAGTGTACCACAGGGATCGATTCTGGGGCCACCCTTGTGGAAAAACAGTTACGACTGGGTGTTGCGCGCCAACCTTCCTACAGAAGTCAGCGTAGTCTGCTACACTGACGACACGCTGGTCTTGGCGCATAGAAGGTCGCACCAGGCGGCGGCCAAAGTGGCGATGCGAGGGGTTGCGACGGTCGTAGAAAGGATTTGACAACTGGGACTCGAGGTGGCTCTGCACAAGTCCGAGGCCATGTGTTTTCATGGCCGTCGGGACGCGCCACCTTCGGGTTCCCAAATAACGGTGGGAGGGGTTCGCATCGGCGTCGAGACGACGAAGAAGTACCTGGGACTTGCCATCGACAGCCGGTGGAACTTCGTCGAACACTTCCAACGTTTGGTTCCAAGACTGGACCGGGCGGGGGCTGCACTCAAGCGGCTCTTACCCAATCTAGGGACGCCAAACGCCTCCTGCCGAAGGCTATATGCGGGGATTGTGCGGTCTATGGCCCTTTATGGGGCCCCTCTGTGTTCGCTGAATCTGCTGCGGCGACCAGCTCACCAGCTGGTCGCGTCTCAGAGGGTCATGGCTATCCGGATAATCCGGGGATACCGCACGATCTCTGGGGAGACGACGAACCTCCTTGCTGGATTGCTGCCGTGGGATCTGGAGGCGGTAGCCCCCATGCACGTGCATGATTGGCGCGTGGATGTACTAAGCCGGGGTGAAACTCCGCTACCGCGGCAAGTCGCGGCTCAGCGGATAGAGCCCCGGTGCGATCTCACGGCAGCATGGAAAGAGCGGCTGTCGCAACCGAAGGCTGGGCACGCCGCAAACGCGGCTATAATTCCCCTTCCACCTGACGCAGGTGTTGACCGGACATGGCTGTTTCGGGAGATACTTGTCTCGGATACAGCGGGAGGATACGCCCGGGTGTCGTCATTGTGAGGACCACCTGGAGGACACGGTGGAGCATACGGTCGAAGTGTGCCCTGCTTGGGTGGAGCACCGTCGTGTCGGTCGGCGGTGGAGACCTCTCGCGCCCTGCTCTGGTTCAGACCATAGTGCAGAGCGAGAGGGAATGGGATGCAGTCGCCTCCTTCTGCGAAGCAGTCATGCTAGCGAAGGAGGAGGCCGAACGCGTGAGGGAGAGGCAACCCTCTTCCTTCTCACCCCAGCCACCGTGGGAGACGCCCCGGGCGTCGGGGATCGCGAGCCGATTTCCGGCCACCGTAGGCGCGGGCCTGCGGACGGCGAGCAGAGTCGCTCACCTTCCGGTAAGGACCAGGCTCGGGTCGGTGGCACGTCGTGTTCAAAGAGCTGTCAACGCCAGTGACGGGGCCTCATAGGGCCATTGCCTGCCGGGGTTTGCGGGAAAGTTCTATCGAGATACCGCGGGCCCGGAACTTTAGGGCAGCCGAAGGAACAGGTGGGTTTTTAGTCAGTAGAAGTCTGACACAGCCTTCCGCTTAACCCAGAGCGGAAGAAGTCATTCGATGATTTTCACACCCGGAAAAAAAGGTAGTAGTATCACCACGGAATACATTGTACTTTAGTACCACTTTCCAAATAAAACAACAAATGAATTGTTATTAGTTAGTGTTACTCAAAATAGCCGAAGTGACATTACTGATTATCCTTAATAGACGCTTAATGGATCAAGAGACATAGTTAATTAATATAACTTAATGCAAAATGGTTCAAGTAACACGGTTTTTTAATATAGTTGAATGCAAAATGGGCCAAACGACATTGCTTATTTTTTTTTGGTTTATTGCAAAATAGGCCAAACGACAAAATCACAATCATGGCGAAAAAGCCAAATGCCTTAATCGACACACGTTATAAAATTTTGAAAAATCAAAATAGCTTAAGTCATCGAGTCCTCAAATATGTCTAATTTTGTGTCGTATAGATCAATGAGCCCTGTTTTGCAGAGGGCGCTAAGCGCCAAAAAAGTACTCAAAAAAATTTGAAACCTGACTCAAACGATGGAGAAAAATTTGCTGATTCCGAATATGTATATAACTCAATATCGCAAAAAATGTCGCTTAGATCAATTAGCCTTTCAACCGTCGATATGCATTATAGGAATAGGATTTGTTGATACAAGAGATGATTAAAATTTTTGTTTTGATTCATCGTGCTGGTCATGATAGAGATTAGTCACACACACACACACAAATCCTAAATCACACGAATAAAAAAAAATCAAACCAATTACCTACACTAACATTCGCGTCACCCTTCTCTTTCTCATGACCAATCGTACTTATAAGCCAAAGGCTCCGTGGAGGGTTTCGCCCCTCCACGGAGCCTTTTCAGGAGATGTTGAATCGTCAACCGCTGCGCGACTACATCATCTCCTGAAGATGCTGCCGTTTTTGCGTGAAAGATAAAAACATATCTATCCTCACAAACTTTCGCATTTTTAATATTGTTAAGTAAGTAAGATTTGAATAAATAATTGTATATACCAGTGAGCACGATGCAGTCGAACTCCCCGTTGTGCAGCAGTACGCCCTCGTACAGAACCTGCGCGCGGTACACGCCGGCGCGCTCGAAGCATAGCGACATACTGACGCGCTGGTTCACCGCGTCGTATGAAAACGTCGCTGACGACGACAGCTGTTCATCTACCTCACCCCCTAAAGGGTTGATCTTTATCGAGAAACCCTGTGGGTAAGTGTCAAATGATAAAGTAGCCGTCAAAAGTTCAGAAGTGTATCAGTTATTTCGTTTTATAATGTTAGAAGATGTTTTGCTAGCAATTTCATTAGCGCGTCCAAAGCCGCCTGGGCATGCAATTCTGGATTGGTCTTGTCGGTTTTATGTATAAGAAAAGTCGAATAATCAGTTTACGCAAAATTTGTAATGGATAAACGCACAGGTCGTTTATGTAGGCAAGGAAGAGTGTTGGGCCCAATATGCTTCCTTGTCGGACGCCGTATTCAATACCTCCATTAATGTTTACCATTTCATCTATCTTTACAATTTGATATCTATTATTATGGTAGCTCGTGACAATTTCTAGGGCAATACACGTACACCAATGCATACCGATTTTGAAAAGAGTATTGGGATATGGACAGTATCGAATGCTTTGGATAAATCAATGTTACTTTAAGGAAGGTTTTTTTTTAAAGAGAACTAGCGATGTGAGTAGAATTCATATTACTAGTAATTGTTGTTGATCACTCCAATTAAGCTAAATATGCTTGTGTCTGGAGTAGGTTCACGACAAAAGTTTAATACGGGGTTCGAACCTGCGTCCTTTTGCTCACAAGACCGACACCTTAGCCAATCGTGACAATTTCAAGGGCAAAGCATGTACATCAATGTAGACTAATTTTAATAATAATAATCCACAACTTTCACACAACGCTATCTAGTACCAAACTAAGTAAAGCTTGTGCTATGAGTATTAGACAACTAATAAACACATATATATTTCTAAATACATACATATTATAGATAAATTACATTCAGACAAAGAACAAATGCCAAGAGTATTGGGAATATGGACAGTGTCGAATGTTTTGGATAAATGAGTGAGAGTTAGTGACCTGCGGCGGCTCTGCGTCGGTGAGCGGCGCGGGGTTGTCGTAGTGGTCGCGCGGGTGCACATGTAGCGTCCGCGCGTGGCCCGCCGCCCACACCAGCGCGTGGTGCGCGCGCCCCACGCGCGAGCGCCGCGCCTCCACGCGCCCCGCCGTGAACCAGCGCCGGAACGGACTGCCGCCGATGGGCGCCAGCCCTGCCCACAACACACGTTACATGCTAGCCCCTACTACCACACCAGCGCGTGGTGCGCGCGCCCCACGCGCGAGCGCCGCGCCTCCACGCGCCCCGCCGTGAACCAGCGCCGGAACGGACTGCCGCCGATGGGCGCCAGCCCTGCCCACAACACACGTTACATGCTAGCCCCTACTACCACACCAGCGCGTGGTGCGCGCGCCCCACGCGCGAGCGCCGCGCCTCCACGCGCCCCGCCGTGAACCAGCGCCGGAACGGACTGCCGCCGATGGGCGCCAGCCCTGCCCACAACACACGTTACATGCTAGCCCCTACTACCACACCAGCGCGTGGTGCGCGCGCCCCACGCGCGAGCGCCGCGCCTCCACGCGCCCCGCCGTGAACCAGCGCCGGAACGGACTGCCGCCGATGGGCGCCAGCCCTGCCCACAACACACGTTACATGCTAGCCCCTACTACCACACCAGCGCGTGGTGCGCGCGCCCCACGCGCGAGCGCCGCGCCTCCACGCGCCCCGCCGTGAACCAGCGCCGGAACGGACTGCCGCCGATGGGCGCCAGCCCTGCCCACAACACACGTTACATGCTAGCCCCTACTACCACACCAGCGCGTGGTGCGCGCGCCCCACGCGCGAGCGCCGCGCCTCCACGCGCCCCGCCGTGAACCAGCGCCGGAACGGACTGCCGCCGATGGGCGCCAGCCCTGCCCACAACACACGTTACATGCTAGCCCCTACTACCACACCAGCGCGTGGTGCGCGCGCCCCACGCGCGAGCGCCGCGCCTCCACGCGCCCCGCCGTGAACCAGCGCCGGAACGGACTGCCGCCGATGGGCGCCAGCCCTGCCCACAACACACGTTACATGCTAGCCCCTACTACCACACCAGCGCGTGGTGCGCGCGCCCCACGCGCGAGCGCCGCGCCTCCACGCGCCCCGCCGTGAACCAGCGCCGGAACGGACTGCCGCCGATGGGCGCCAGCCCTGCCCGCAACACACGTTATACAGTGGGACTCTTTATAATGAGCACATATCGAAATGAGGGAACCTTTACTTCATTTTATCGACGGTAAACTATAAAAAAAAAATCGAAATATTTATTTTTATTTTTTATGGACTTTTTAAAAATTTTGTTCGCTACTGTGACCACCGGTGTAAACAAAACGGTGTAACTTTTAAAATAAATTATCTATCACGATGAAACAATTGCTAAACACGATGAAGTAATTAGGCGTCCTCATAAAATGAAAATTGTGGAAAAAAAACTACCCTCAATAGAAAATAAACATGTTTTTTATCAATTTTTTTTTTAATTTTTTACCGTAATCGTAAAATTTCTCAATAAGACGCCCCCATTACCTACCTTTTTTGTTACTAAGTTATTCTTCATCATATTAGCCACCTAATAGTAAAAATTGCATATTTTTAACTCAATCCCAACATTTCTTATCAACTGTCAAAGAAAGGCCCAGCGCATGACTACGCACTGTTGTTTAGCAGATATATAACCATTTTTCTGAATTTTGTTGTGAATGTGCGCGGGTCGGGATGCGGGGAGGTAGGGCCAACCGAAGGGACCTTGAATTATGTTATAATATACACAGAACAGAAAATGAAGTAGAAGTGCCCCTACACTCCCTGAAAACAAGAACCAGTGTCGCCAAACTCACACATTTGCAAATCAAAATGTCCATTACAAACATAAAAAACAGTGATATAATTGGCTACAAAGTTGAAACGCAACTTTAACAAATCATCTTCTTAATGCTGTCAAAAATATTGAGTCTTATTACAACGACCGAAAGTTGTTATTATATGACATGACATAATCAATAAAGGCGTTTATCGTTTAAAAAACATAAATCGAACAATTTACAACGAGTTCAGCTACTCAACGCTAGATGGCACTGTAACCAATTTATTTTATTCGGAACGCTAAGTACTTTGAAATAGATGTCATATTTGCATGCACATGTTATGTCTTTTGCTACTCAGATAGAGATGTAGACAAATATCGATATTTTAATGTCGATGTTACGTATTTTATTCGTGTGAGCAATGTAATAATTTATCGACATCATACAAATGGTCAGTAATGGAAAAAGGTTGATCATCTTCAAATAAATAGAATCTATTTTAATATTAAAGAGGTAAAATTTGTAAGTTTGTATGTACCCCCACATACAAACTTACAAATTTTGAAACTACTGAACCGATTCTGAAAATTATTTCCCTAATATGTAGCGGTATTATTCTTTAGTGCTACAGATAGGCTATAAATCATATAACAAAGTATTAATTTCATGCGGGCGAAGCCGCTGGCACAAGCTAGTGTTCAATGAAATGTTAATAGATAGTATTAAAAATATTTATTGACCTTGAGATTATACATATTTGTTTAATAATTGCCGTTTTGATAGTTTTATGTTTAATTTTAATAGGTGATGAAAGCGTATATTAATATATTTTGCCGTGATGGCTTTCATTAAGTCCGTAATATGATTAGACGTAGGAAATTACCCTAACTGATTATAGATGATGTTTTGGAATATTAACGACCCAATAAACATCCATTTTCCTTAATAAAAGGATCTTGGGGAAAACTGAAATATTTAAATTACTTTTTACTTTTTTTTGAGGTCAATATCCAGAAATTGATGAGTTACGGTTTACATTATGTGATGTTATCTTTATTAACTACTAGCTGCTACCAGCGGCTTCGCCCGCATGAAAGTAGAAAATAATCCCCAGGGATAAGTCTTAGGAAAAAATCATCTATTCCAGGACATGGTCTACCCGTGTACCAAGTTTCATTGAAATCCGTTCAGCCTTTCGAGCGTGAAGAAGTAACAAATACAAACTTTTGACTTATAATATTAGTGTAATTATTATTATTATATACTTTATTGTACACCTCAATTTAACACAGGACAATGAAAGGAAAATGAGTGTACAATAGGCGGTGTGATTAGCGACCCGTATCTACTACAGACGGATGCAGGCTACGTGTGGTTAAAACGTCGACATTTCTGTGCAATCTCAGTTAAACATTTATGAATTATACACATAAACCGTCCGAAATCAATTTTCTGAATGATGGTGCCAGCTATAAAATGAAGAGTTAGAAATAAATAAAAATTATCGATACAGACCTACTTTACGAATGTGTCCCGTCCCTAATTGAGTAGCGTCGAAGTTACTAGAATTTATAGTATGTTCCTCCAGATAACGACCAAGTCGATTTAAACGTTGTGCTGATGAAAATAAGGTTGTTTATAGTTTGCATTGAAGTCATGAAATGTGGTATTGTCATTAAAATCAAATATATTTAAAATTAACAAACTTTAATACTTATCGATGATACGAAACGCCTCCACAAGATACATTTTATTTACTGCTTTCGTTTTTGCAGGTACAAACCGCACAACAAGGCATAATTTCTAATATTTCGTGTATTTTAGAGACAACCAATCGCGACATGAATCTGACAGCGAATAAGCTAATGTCGCGCATCTGTGTTTAATGTTGACACGCGTGCGATATCTGAGCGGCACTTCTACTGTATTTTCTATTCCGTGATAATATACGTCAGACAGGCAGTCGCTCCGAATTATTCGCCGCTGCTACATGTGTTTCGTTACTTTCGTTCGCTGCTACCTGAGTTTCGTAACTTTCGTTCGCTGCTACATGATGCCATGTTTAAGTGAATTCTCCCCGGCACACATTGCCGACATTCTTTTTTATTATGGAGCGGGACAAAGAAGTGCGAGAGCTGCGCGCGCAGCTTACATAGCTGCGTTTCCTAACAGGCAACCAGTGCCATCTGCCCGCAACTTCCAGGAACTTCACAGAAGGTTTTCGATCACCGGATTTGGATCAAGTAGAGATCAACGCGAGCCGCCTCAAGTACTTATTGATGTGGCTACTGAACAAGCAGTATTGAGTGATTTGTTTGCTGATCCATCCATAAGTACTAGACGACTGGCTCTTCGTCACGGAATATCCCAAAAATCAGCGTGGCGCATTTTAATCCTTGTCACTACCAGCGGGTGTAACATCTACATGAAGACGTAGATTGGCGTCCAAGGTGTGTGATGTCCACTTGGATTTAAAGAAAAATTAGAGCAAACCCAAACTTTCCGAGAACCATACTATGGATGAAAGAAGTGACATTCACTAGAGACGGTATTACTAACTGTCGAAATTTACACAGATGGTGCCGTGCAGGTGAAAACCCGAAACTACAACGTTCATCGACTTTTCAAGTACGATTTTCAATAAATGTTTGGGCTGGTCTTATCGATGACATGTTGATTGGACCAGTAATATTGCCGAGATCGTTAACCGGTGAAAGATTTTAAGTCTATTGACAAATGAACTACCTGAGTTATTGGAGGATGTACCACTGGCTTTGCGTCGAAGAATGTTTCTGCAGATGGACGGATGCCCTGCCCATTACGCTACAAATGTAAGATCATTTTTAAACGGTAATTATCGTGATAAATGGATCGGCCGGCAAGGACCTGTAGGGTGGCCTGGTGGCCCGTTCACCCAATTTTACGCCCCTTGATTACTTCCTATGGGGGACCATGAAGCAACGCGTCTACAGTACCTCCATCAACAGTGAGGCCGATTTGCGTGACCGCATAATAAACTGTGCGAATGATATTCGCAATGATGATATGGAAATGATAAGGAGGGCGACACCAAATTCAAATTTTAATGGTTTTAATTGAACTCTTTTGTATTAATTATCATCCCAAATAAACCATCCTTAAGACTATAAATAGCGCATTCAGAGTACCATCTTTTAACACTTGATAGAAAAGGTTATGTTTGAGTTATAAACATACAATTTTTACTATTGGGTAGCGAATACGATGAAGATTAATTTAAAGTAATAAAAAAGTAGGTAATGAGGCGTTATATTGAGAAATGTTATAATTATTGTAATAATTTATGAAAAAAAAAACAGATTTTTGATAAAAAAATAATATTTATTTTCAATTGGGGGTAGTTTTTTCCATAATTTTCATTTAAAGAGGACGCCTAATTACTTCAAATCATTACGTAGTTTGTTTCATCATGATATTTTAAAAGTTACACCGTTTTGTTTACACTGGGGTCTCAGTAGCGAACAAACTTTTTAAAAAATCCATAAAAAATAAAAAAATAAAATTAGACTTTGTTTTATATTTTTACCGTCGATTAAATTAAGTAAAGACTCGCCTTATTTCGATATGTGCACATTATAAAGACTCACACTGTATGTTAGCCCCTATAAAGGCAAGCTCGGGAAAGTATACGGAATCAGTGGAATCAGGCGTTACTTTGCGGAAATCCATAACAAACTAATACGCCAAAAAGACATCAAGTGTTATTGCCGACAAAACCTAAATAAAGTATGCAGCACAGCCGTCCTGCAATTATATGCACGTGGAGAAAGTAACACAATAAAAATACACGACTGTCGAATTTGCCAGTTGCCTGTCAACATTTCCTTAGGATAATCCGAGGAAAGGCGAAAGTTTGAATGTTAGTTAGAAGTTTGCTTGTATGTATTTTTATTGAATCACTTTCCGTATGCGCAAGTAATATAAGTAAATTTCTCCTCATTATATAATTCATTAGCTTCATTAATTTAAAGTGGATGTAGAAAATGGAGCAGGAAACAGGATGAACAGCATACCAACCACTATCATCTAATAGTGCTGTATACCTATACAAAATAGATTTCGATACTTTTTCTATGTGAGTGCGAGAGGTGCTGCATACCGCATGCAATATTTAACAACTGAGTTTTGGCTGAATTCAAGGCCAAGCCCACGGAACATCCATGAGGCGGAATACCTCATGGATGTTCATATTCATATTCATTTATTTGCATACCATAATGTTTTTATAGGTCTTACAATAGGCTTAAAGCTAAGGTACAATTATGGACCCTGTAAGAGCACAGCAACAATTATTATAGGAAGGACAAAATTAAAACTAAATACAAATTAAAAAATAAATCAAATTAAAGTAAAATTAAAATCAAATAAAACGTTAACAGCATTTAAAATTTTAATCGTAACAATTCATATTAAATATACTTAAATAACAAATTATATCAGTATAAAATTTTTTTTACGAAAAATAGAACCGACTTCCATATGAAAACACTACAAAGCCAAAAATAACTTTTATTTCACCGTCTTCCGAAATTAAAGTTATTTTTGGCTTTGTAGTGTTTTGATATGGAAGTCGGTTCTATTTTTTGTAAAAATTTTTTTTTCACGCTTTTTAGTGGGTCGGTTTGTAATTAGCCATAATGTCAACCACTTATCACCTTTTACAAAATATTGCTTTTCCCGATGCACAGCCGTTAATTTTTGAGGGGTTCTCCTGACCATCAGCTCTACATCACCTGTTATAAGTGTTCCCCCATAAAGTGTTTAACATCCGTACTCGAGTAATCGAATCGCAATCCACGAAATACTTATTATTGAGTAGTTTCAGTGGCCATCTGTGGTCTTCATCATCAGTTCAACTTCCCCAAATGGTACTTTTCGAAAGCAACTGCTCAAGGTACTATAAGAAATACCCAAAACGCTATAGGTGTGCCTATAATATTTGAAGAGTTCCCTCGATTTCTGCAGGATCCCATCATCAGATCCTGATTTCGTAACAATGGGACCAACTAGAACGTATACCATTTCAAACGCAAAAAGAATTTTCCAAATCGGTCCAGCCGTCTCCGAGTTATGAGGTAACATAAATAAAAAATAAAAAAAGTTCAAGACGAATTGTAAACCTCCTTTTTTGAAGTCGGTTAAAAATATTTAATATTGAGATCGCTTCTGCATTTATTAATTATAATTAAGAGAAATTTCAAGTATATAAAAGCTAGGCAAAGTCAAAATCGTCAGTTCCCTAAAGTGAGGTTTACAACTGTCAGTATCATCTATGTTAACAAGAATTCTTACAAGTTTTTTCTGCATATTAAATAATGTGAGCGCGTCAGTACTATTTCCCCATAAGATGACCCCGTATGTGAGCCATGCATATGCGTACGCGTAATACATGACCAGCGCAGTTTTAAAGTCTGTAGTTTTTTTTATTTTCCCGGAATGCATATATGAATTTGGATAACTTTGTTCTTAATCTTTGGATATGTGACTTCCAATCGACGTGTGAGTCTAAGCCTAATAAAGTGAAACTGCTAACGACTTCCAGTTTCGAGTCATTCAAACTAAAATTTATGTCTAACAGTGTTTTTGGCGGGGGTGGAACGTCATTATTTTGGTTTTATTGAAATTTATTTCCAGATTTCTGTTCCCGTTTTGTGTCCTGTTCTGTCATCCAATTTATAATTTAATTAAATATGGAGTTTAATTTATTATTTAGGTCAATATGGGGGTCACATGAGACAACTATTGATATGTCATCCGCGAACAAAATGCAGGATTCTTATATATATGGTTCGGAAGGACATTAAGAAATAGAAGACAGCCAATTACGGTTCCTTGTGGGATTGAGGCTTTGATTGGGATGTTAATGGACCGGAATAGTTCTATTTCTTTTGATTTATGGTTGTAATATTCTATTTCCTCCCAGTTGTTCTCTATTTTGTAAGTAAGATGTTAACCATTCATGACATTTGCCGCGCATTCCTGTGCTAAATAGTTTATTTAATAATCTTTGAAATTGTACTTTGTCGTAAGCTTTTGTCATGTCCAGCAATATACCAATAGCGTATTTTTATCGTTAATAATATTGAGGGCTTTTTGTATGTACTTATAGACTGCTAAGATAGTGGATCGGTTTTTTCGGAAACCGTTATGACAATCATTAAATATGTTAAATTTTTCACAAAACGCGTACTCTATTGCACATGGCTTTTTCGAATTGTTTAGAAGCTGTTGGTAAGAGGGCAATCGGACGATAATTATTTGGATCAGTTTTTGAGTTTTTCTTGTGGATTGGTTTAATGAGAGCTTTTTTAAGCGGTCAGGAAATGTACCTTCTTCAAACGATTGGTTTATTAGCTTTTAAAATGGTAGGGTAAGTTCATTCGCACATTGTTTCAGTAAGGTTGGTGGGAGTTTATCAATACAATACCATAGCTAGATTTATTATTTAAGTTTCTTATTATTGCGTTTACTTCATAGGGGTCTACTGGGCTTAAGAAGATAGTGTGCTCCGTAGAAGAGATAGTAGCAAGGGGAGCTTCCCCAATAGAAGCAAAGAATTTATTAAAAATATTGGCTATCTCCTTGGGCTCTGAATGTACTTCGTTATTGATTTGTAGAGTTATATTATTTTTTTCTCGTTTAATTTTTTTGTTTGTTCTATCATTAATAATTTCCCACATTGTTTTTATTTTATTTTTCTATTTTATAATTTTGTTTTTGTAATATTGTTTTTTTTTTGCTGTCACTACAGTCTTCTTTAATATTTATTCATAATTTTTTAATATTTGGTTAAGATTGGATTTTTAGTTTTAGTTACTAATATTTTCAGTAATCTTTTATTTTTACACGACGTTTTTAATCCTTTCGAGAGCTAGTATATCTTATTGTTTGATTTTAATTTAATTTTTTGTGATGGTATGCATTGATTTAGAATAGTAGCAAGTGTGTTATTAAATGTTTAAAAATTTTCGTTAATGTTATTTTCAGTCGTTATGATTTCATTCCATTTTACTTCCTGTAATTTAGATTTGAAAAGTAGTATTTTCATTATTAAAATGTCTTTTTTTCGTATACCAGTTGGTTTGCTTTGTTTGGGGTATATTTAAATGTAAAATTGTACTATTATGATCCGAAAAACCTAGTTGATATACTGTTGTGTACATATCAGTATACAACGTGTAACTTAAAGGGTATATACATATCAAGTGCACAGCTTCTTTGGATAATAACAAATGATATGGCAAGGGTTATGTAATCCTATGTCTACATGTGTGGAACTTATTAGAAATTTCAACACATTGATATCAGAGACCGAATCTTTCAAATTAAGAAGAACGAAGAGAATTATCGTGTTATTCATTGATATACTAAAAACCCAAGATGCACAGTCTCGAAGAAAAGTGACGCTCGAAACAGTCGCCAAACACTCACCACCTACGTAGTAATAGTAATGCTATAAGTATAAAATATGTTTTTGCAAATTCCCTCTTATGACAATTTGTTTAAAGTTGTTTTTACAAAGCAGTGTGCGAAAGACAATCAAATTTTACGACTGACGTTGCTCTTTAGGACAAGGCCTTGAGTGGAGACTTACACCTTATACAAATTTGTTATAAGACATTTTTGTTAGTATTGTAAGTTTATTAAATTGTGTTCTAAAGACGTAATTATAGCGTAAATGTTTTTGGGTAGAACATGTGTATATCAATGAAACAAATATTAACTGTTAAAATCGTTTATTATTATTTTTCAATTCAATAAAACTTATACCTTTTACCGTGATATACAAATATCTTCGTCAAAAAATTCGGCATAAAAAAATCTCTCGCCTTTGTTGGCTGACGATTGATGTCCGTTCTCCGCATCGTATTTGGTCACAAGAAAAACTAAAGTATAAAAATAAGAAGTTTTTTATGAGATTGGTGTTGCGCCAAAGCAACACTCACACACGCTTTTATCATTAGCATACCGCATGTCGTGAACCCATAAGTTATCCCATAATGAATCGATATACTTAAAATATATTTTTATTCTATTATTAAATCATTTAAATTATACATTTAAAATTGTAATACTAATAGCGAAACGGAACACAATGGGCAATACTTAAAGTGATGTCGTTCAAAAAACGAATTTATCCCACTGGACTGCTATACTCGGAAGCTCAAGTACTTACAGTTCCCAATATATATCCTCCGTACCTTACTACGTAGACACAGATTGTTACCAGTAAGCCCAGATTTAATAAGCAAACGCACTGGGTTTCCCGTTTGTAAGGTTCCCAAATGTCACACTATACTTACGTCTAGATACTTTTAGGCATTAAGTTCTAGAATCTACAATAGAGCAAATAAAACTATCACAATTTAGAAGCTTATGTGACATAAGGTCAAACAAATTTTAAAACCATGGCTTCAGTCTTTGAGCTATGACGATATTAAAAAAATCATTTCGTCGGTATAGTAAATTAAGCTATTCAAAACACACACTCATGTTAACGCACACGCGTCCAGCCAGATACACACACACCCGCACACACACACGCAATTACGCACATGCACTCAAACTTACACACACATACACGTTTCGCTTCTATTTCTTTTGTTCTCAATACCTTCTAATGTTACTTTTTGTTTGTAATTTATTACATAAAAATTGAAATGTGTTTTAATGTATAGCGTAGGACACTGATTCCTGTAACAGAGGCTCGCTTAGCATAGGAGTCAGGGGCTTCACTTGAAAGATGTAATATTTTTATGCTCAATAAATTATTTATTTATTTTATTTATGATCATTAAAAAAACCGTAAACTTGACGACCTCTTCTCCTTCAGTATATTATATAACGTATACATATTTACCAAAAACTAAATTAGTATTAATTATTGTAAAATAGATGTGTTTAACTTTTGGTGTACAATAAAATTTATTTTAATCTATTCTAAATACTAGCTTTGCCCACGTCTTCATTTGCGTAGAGGTTTTTCCCGCGTAAATCTTGATCGCATGGGAATTTCGGGATAAAAACTATCCCATGTCCTTCCTACGGTCCTAAACTATTCCCATGCCAAATTTCAACTAAATCGATTCAGCAGCTTAGGCGTGAAAAGGTAACACACAGACAGACAGAGTTACTTTCGCATTTATAATATTAGTATGGACAATAAAGCATGTATTAATAAAAAATAAATAAATTCAAGAAAAAAAAATCGACTCCATTATTTGTTCAACAGGGTAATTTTTATTATGCGACTAAAATAAAAAAGATGCCATATTACATTGTTTTGACACTGAAAACGCGGCCATTGAAATTTGCCGTTACTATTTGAAAATGAGCGCATAATTTTGAATTAAGCACTCATTTTATGCGGACGGTTTTGAGACGTTGAGTGTGCATCTTGGGTTTTTAGTATATCAATGGTGTTATTGCATGGCTATTGCCAAGTCACGTGGAAAGTTATTAACCCTCATAATGCTGAGACAGGTCTGTTATGATTGGCATTCAAGAAACATAAGAAACCGATAACTTGGTATCATTTTTTGAGTCACTTATTTTGAGCTGAAACTGTGCATAGAGTCTCCATACCAGATGTTGTCTTCAGCCCTTGTGGATAGATATAGGCTTTCCGTTACACGTTGTATAGGAAGTTTGTAAATATCTAAGCATGTTTTTATTGTGGGTGTTATGCGTGTGGGGGTTTTAATGTGTTGTGTCAATTTATATTCCTGCATTAAAAATAGCTATATTTAAATCGCCTCCTATGAAAATATTTAATCTATAGTAATTAAATTTATAGTTATATATTTCAGAATTTGCTTTAATTGTCTATAGAAAAGTTCTTCCTCTCTTCTGTTCCAATACAATGTTATTATTAGTAATTTTTCATTTGGCAATTCAGTAGCGCATATTTCTAATACGTACTCTATAGACATGTCTGTAATGTCATTTCTTTGTATGCAGTCTATATGCTCTTGAACTAATATGTAGACTCCTCCGCCTGTTCGACTGCTGCGATAGTAAGATGCTGCGAATTTGTATCCACTAAAATGAATAATATCTAGCTTTTCTTGAGGAAGCCATGTTTCCGAAATACCTATTGCTTTATATACTTAATGAATTTTGAGTAATGAAATCTTCAAATATGTCTTGTTTATTATAAAGACTCTGTATATTCTGGAATAGTATTTTAAATAGTAGGCCGTTGTTTACGAAATGTATTATTTTTATTTTCTTCAATCGTAATTGGGTAGCAAGGTTGGTCAATGTTGTTTGTCTCTGTGGTATAATTTCCCTGTGTTTCCTGTATAGTTGAATTTAAATGTTGATGTTCGTTGGTGTAGGTTTTCATTTTGATCGGTTTTCCTTCTATGTACAGTTTATTATTCTTTATTATTGCGTGTAAGCGACTTTTTCTGACTTCTCGCATTTGGTCTCTCTTTTTTCGTGCATTTATATCTAGGAATTCTGATATGAATAGTCCCGTACCCTGAAAGTACTGGTTGTTATGTATAATGTACTTAGTCATGCTTTTGCTGAGTAATTCAATAACTAAGGGTCGGTACTTTATGCCTTTTCTTCCCACTCTATATATTTCTTCAATATAGCCTGACAGGTCTACGTTCATGACATCGAAAAACAGTTCTATAAGTCTGTTATGGAGCTCACATTCAGGTTCTTTATAATATTCTGCAAGACCGTAAAGTACAATTTTTTACGATTATTACCAGGGATGTTTGGTTTTAAAGATGTATGTAGTGATAGTTCTTTTATTTCTTTCTTTAAGTTCTCGTTTTCGGTTCGTAGTTTTTTATTTCTATGTTAATACGCTCTATATCTTGTATTCTTAGATTATTTTGAATAGTTAAAGCACTGGTTTTTGTATTAAAATACTTTCTTGATTCGACAATCGCTTTCTTAATTTCTATTTGGATTGTATTTTGTAGTTCTTGTATAATAAATTTATTATTTTCTTTTAAGCGTGATATTAATAATTCGCTCAAACTGCATGGTTAGTTGGGTTTGGGTATCATTAAGTATTTCTTGATTAGCCTGTGTACGAATTGTGTCTCGCAACAGACTCAAATCTTCAGAGCAAATACTTTCTTCATCACAGTTTATGGATTTCTTTCTCATCGTGACATTATTTCCGTCTGTTGGCGTGGAAAGTGTTAGGGTATAATCTGGGACTCTCGGGGTTCGTATAGGGTATCTGTGTTTCCTGTTTTTGGTATTTGGCATATGCAAGTCTGACATTTCCACATTTTTTTATGTTCTAGGGTCATAGATTGAGAGAGCCTGTAGATTTGTTTATTGAAAGCAACGGTAGGGCTCCACGAACCGTGGACAGTTTTCGTTGGCTGGCTTTATTGTAGTCCTGAACAATGCTCTTTACAGACACCGGCGCACTCTAAGTCGTATCTGCACTTGCATAGCGTACAGGTAAGGTTTTCTTTTATGGGAACTTTTTGTTGACATCCTGCGCATAAGGGTGCGGGTGCTATCTCTTGGAATTAAATGATATCGTATTGATTCTCTTTGGTTAACTACTATTACTAGCGACCTCTGCCGTGCAGATGTGGAATATGTATCGGTTTCGGGGCTTGCAACTTGAATGTGTACTTCAGGTAGTTATTGGTAGATAGCGTTTAATTAAATTATCGTGTGGTAATGACTTTCACTTTTTGATTCGATATATTGACAATATTATTAATTTCTTTAATTTAGATTTACTGGATTCGTACCGTGTTCTCCGCCCTGGGGCGGACGAAGGGGTCTAGCAGACTCTAACTTATAAAAATTATTATATTATTACTATTGTAACACTTATAAAAATTAAATTATGGAAAAGCAATATACCAGCGCCATCTACCGATGGTAACGATAGGCAGTAGCCGCACAAGAGATAGTAACTCTTGGAAGATGTCATAAATGGCGTGGTGTATGTATATCCAGTATTAGAATTTGAGTAAAAGAATATATTTAAACATAATAATAAATGAAAATTAAAATAATGGTGTTCTCTTTATGCATAGAATGTGAGAAAATTCTATGCTGAGGTAATCCAATTAGTAATTGTCTTTTGTCATGGTCAGAGACAAATAGTTGGCTGTCAAGGAGGCCGTTTTTTTTTCTTGCGGTTTTATTTGGCGTAATAGCCCATTAATGACGAAGGAAAGGCAGGGTACGAGGGTGAAATATAAAACCCATGTGAAACGACCGGAAAATGTCCGTGAGTAAAAATGTTTATCACATTTCTGAAATTAGGCCAAGCGAGAGATTTTACAAGCGTCCATTTTATGCTAACGCCACGATGCTTTGTCTCTTGTTTTAGGGTCGCATATTATAGTTAGCTTAAGATTTTAATTTAATTAAGGATGAAATGGTCATGTTGTGAAGATATATAAAGGGAGTTCTTCACCAAATACGTCGTTGAACGTATGATGTGATTCGGTTCCGATCAGAATCAATGGCACGTTTTGATTAAGTACACCACACGGATGCGATACTACTGGCGGAACCCGTACCATGGTTTAATGAACCGAAATCTATTGTTCAAGGGTAATTAAGAAACCCCAGACTGTAAGTGTATTTAATTATTAAATTTAAACTGAAATTCAGAAATGATGAAACTGCCATCACGTGTTTGAAGAACGTTTGATTATATTTAATGATATGACCAACAAAACCTGTGTTGTGTTTTATTTCTAATGTAATCTCATCATGCGCAAGAACTCAGCCCATAAGTCTCATCTTCAAATATCTAGCCTTGGTTAGCTGGTGTGTAAGGGAACGATCTTACAAACTGACTAAAACCACACCGTGTTCCCTTGCACAAATGCGCGGAAGACTGCAGGAGCACTGTATTCTTTACCGCTACCCCAGGTTGCGGGCATATTCTAACGTACTATGACCCAGGAGCGCAAGAGCAACTGAAGGAACATGGTGAGTTTTTAGTCAGTAGAAGTCTGACACTCCCATTGGCTCCAACCACAGCGGGAGAAAATAAAAAAATAAAAAGCACTCACCTATCAGGATGGATATGATGTAGACGCCGGCGGTGCGCACTGTGAACTTGACTCGAGCGGTGTTAGCGTGCGCCGGGTCGCCCGAGCCCAGCTCTATCACCGCCGTCACCTGCAACAGAGGACATACCACGAAGCTCTCACACCTGACTTAATATAACATGTATACTTATACTAAGTTTTTCAAAGGGTATTTAACCCCAAAGAACTTCAATAACGTCAATATCTTAATGGCTAAGTTGTCGAACTTGTGATTACACTATTGCCGCGAACCGACTCTAGACACAAGCATATTTAGCTTAGCTGAAAGGGTTTACAGGATTGCTACTGTGATTTCTACCCACAGTGCTAATAATCTTTCTACAAAAAACCTCCATCGAATCCAGACAGCTGTATCAAAATATTCCTGATTGTAAAACCACATAAAATGTTTGCCAATCTGGAAGTAGATCATAGATAAGTACTACTAGTTAATTGCCAGCTCTTGTTTTTTTTTTTTTAATTTATTTATAAGGTCGGTCTCGCTTTGCGTATGTAAGTCCCATAGTATCCTAAATGATTGTACTCTCACAATATGTGGGCCATGAATTTGAACAAATCATTTGCATCGTCGCCATTTGGTTGAAATAGAATTGTGTGGAACGTGCTTACGTTAGTTCTGTTCAAATTCAGGGACCGAAAACACCAATTATTTAAAACCAATTTGTGAAAAACAATATTATTTATATGTGTTGTAAAAGCCTTAGTAATATCCGCAGTGCACTTACCTTTCTAGTTCCGTGCGATATGGAGACGGAAAGCTCGTCCGTATCGCAGATGGGGTAAGGCTGGCCGTTCCTCTGGTAGCAGTGCACCGTGAAGCACATCGTCTCGCCCACCGCCTGGGGCTCGCTCCAGCCCCATTCCACCTGAAAGTGGACATTAAGAGCCATTTGTTTGTGAGGCATTTGCAGTTTTAATTCCAGCTTCTGTATCCAGGGGGTTTTCAAGTCAAGAGTGAACAGGTTACTTCTAGGCAATAGTGCTTCGTCCTCGATCACATCATCGCTTACCATCAGGTCAAATGCGAGCTTATCAACAATAAAAAAATCGTTACATTATGTATATTTACATAGAGGAAGAGTTATCCTCTTGTACGTTCTTCAAATCTTACTTAAAGATTTCAAGGGCCACACATCTTATTGATATTGCACATAAGCTATTATCGATACTTCAATCCAGATCTATGGTATCAAAATACACATATGCACTACACACATACACCCAATACTTCACGAACACAACGTATATATATATCGCACCCACAAAAACTACTAATTATACGGACGTGATGAGCTATATCGCCCTTATACGCCACATACACTTATACCTCTTTTTGTACATTGAATCAGTTTTCTAACTTGTGTAAGGCCTTATTACATCTCTCATGATAGCTAATGCGACCAGTTCACATCACATCTATTTTATTATTTTCTAAGGGACGATGTTTTGAGCTGAACTTTCCAATTTTACTAACACCCCGCCGCGACTTCATCTAGTACTAGTCTATAGAACTCACCAATAATTCACCTTAAGTTTTTTAGAATTTGATCATTCGTTCCGGAGGTTACCCCCTTTTTTTTCTGTGTGGGAAAATTATCAAATGACTCCTCCCGCTGTGTGTGGAGCGGAAGGGAGTGTCAGAGTTCTACTGACTAAAAACCCACCCTGCTCCTTCTGTTGTCCCGTGTCCGGGACCGCGGTATCTCGTTAGAACATTCCCGCAACCCCGGAAGATTACCCCCTACATCCAAACAGATTTCACCTCTTTATAATATAAGTATAGATGTCCTTTATCCATGGATCAAGTATGTCAATAAGGTTTTCATGTAAATTGAATCTCTATGAAATGAGAGTAGATAAAATGTTTTATGAATTAAGCTGAGTGTGTCCGCCCACACTTAACTTTATCATGTGACACGTGTAAAAAGAGTACCTTTTTTAAAGAGGAATGTGTAATAACATCTTTTATTTTTAGCAGCTGAAACTTAAGGAGAAATCTTGTAAACTTATGATCAATGAAGCGCGTAGGGTGTTTTTTCACTATATTACTCACCAGTCCTCAACCAGGAATTTTACACAGTTATAGCATGTATTTTGTGCTTCTAGTATCGGTTACATTTCAGGGAGTGTGCGATGGAATTACACAACCTAATTCCGTCAAGCCCGTTCCGTCATCGGACTACGGCGATGCGCCATCGTTACATGGTGGACATCCCACCTATACGCACTAAACGTTTTGGGAATACGTTCATTATGCGTACGGCTAAGGAGTGGAATTCCCTGCCGAAGTCTGTTTCCCGATAGCTATAACCTAGGGGTCTTTAAGTCAAGAGTGAATAGGTTACTTCTAGGCAAGCGTGCTCCATCTTCGACCACATCATCACTTACCATCAGGTGAGATGGTGGTCAAACGCGAGCCTATTATCAATAAAAAAGTCCCTAGAATTACTAGACGCACAAAGATAGATAGATAGATAGAATATACTTTATTGTACACCAATAATTGAATCACACTTAAATAACAATATTGTAAAAAAAAAAAAAAATTGGTTACAATGGCGGTCTTATCGCTGAGAGCGATATCTTCCAGACAACCTTTGGAAGGACTTTATGAGCTTTATTTAAAATGGGGAGGGCACAAAATATTTTGGGTTGTGTAGGTCCAATGCTAAGGAGCCTCTGATTCATGCTCCGAGGCGTAACACTCATCCTATGGAGAGTAGATAAGCGGTAGCGAATCTAAGCAGTAATGAGAAAATAAATTCGTACCATCGCCTTACTCAATCACCTCTACTCATTCTTTCCATGCCTAGACTGAGTCGAAAACAGACTTTTAACGCGGAAAGTCCTGTCCCTAATGAGTTTCTTTGTAACCCAATGCACTAGCCGAACCCAACTTTTTGCTGCATGCAGCTGTACCAACAACGCAGCTCTATGTGGCCCCGAAACGTAAACGACACTACCGTCCGATCCACCTAGAGCGGGACAAGTCACTTGATGATTTTCCCATCGAAAAAAAAATGTCCAAAAAGTGTCCAGGCACTACACCACAACGGTTGAGGAGATCGTGGAGTAAATGCAAACTAAAACCAACTGGACTTTACGGAGTTGGAATCGGATCATAACACGAACTTAAATTCGTTTGTGTTGTCAGTTCCAGCTCAACAAGTGGAGTCAATCCTCTAGCGGGAATTTTGTTGGAAGGGTGTCGTACCTATATCGACAAATTCGAGGAACGAATCGCGACACCACGCAGCGCAATGTCGCGTCGCCGTCTATTCGTATTAAGGAGTTTTTGTTAATAATTCTGATCAATATACATATACAGGAAAATATATAATGTTATTTTTGCCAAGAACTAGATGATCAATCTTGCATGCAGCATGCAGCATCGCCCTCCTGCCCGCAAATATATGCAAAAGGGATGGAATAAACATACCACATGCAAGCTCACACCCGACACGTGTTCCACAGAGCATCATCAGGAGATGTTGACTCGTCGCCTGCTGCGCCGCGAAACAACGATTCAACATCGCTCATCAAGTTCTTGGCGAAATTAACGCTAGATGGTATTCTGAAGTATTAGTTAAGTATGGATTTACGCAAAGTAACGCCTGATACCATTTTGTATACCACTGTAAATGTGCTAACAATTGTTTAAAGTTTAAATGATAAATTATTTAAATTAAGTTACTTAATTATCACTGTAAATTGGACATTTTTTGCATAAACTCGTCTCCAGTAAGTTTGTAAAAATCTAATTTGGGGCCTGGTGACCTGACTTACAGGTTTTGCTTGTTGAAGCTTAGTTTAGGTACCAGTCTCCCACAAATTGTTTTTAAATTTTCTGTACCTTTCGTCAATTACCTTACGTCTTAATTTATGGTTAGATAAAAATAAATTATATTCTATTGTATTGTATATTTATAATTGTTAATATTTAGCTAGCAAGAGCGGGCTCATTCGTAATAAAAAAAAAAATGATAAAGACCAATCAAATAATATATATTTATACATAAATTGTTAATAATAATTGAAATTCATAAATATTGTAATAGTAATATAATTTATGTTAAAGTTGAATACTTTAAAAAAATATAGTAATCTTCCTCTCTCCTAATTTTTTTGCTGTGCCCGATAGGGTCCATATAGATCTAAAATTATTTGTAACCACTTGTGTAACACATGGAATGCAATAAATGATTGAGTATTGTATAGTTTTTAGTTCTTAAGTGTTTATAATTTGCTACGTAATAGATAATTTATAAGAATATATTATAAAGGCTAATTAATATTATGATAACCCAAACTCATGCATGTATACAAACCTACCTTACAGCTAGGCGGGTGGAGATATTTCCCGGTAACGTACTGCAGCAGCGAGTGCTTGGCCTCGGGCGCCAGCGAGGGTTGCGTCATGGCCGCCAGGGTCACCAGCCCGCACACCGACACCGACACCACCAGCATGCCACCTGGTTATCCCAGTACGGTTAATGCCACTACCTTAGATAAGGGGAGAGGTGAAACGAACAGAAAGGATAGGAAAGGAAGTATGGAGTTTACAGAGCACACTCCGGTAAATTGCCGGGGTGTGTCTCCAAGGGTCCGTATACCGCAGGGCGGGTAGGACCATCACCGGTGGGATGTGGGATGTGTCCCTCAATGTGTTACATGCTCTTAGAGGTTAGACCTTATAAGTTATTTTTTTGAAATATTCTATTTTGTCCGTAATTTAGATTTAAAAAAAAATTGGACGTGTATTTTTTCTTATGTCGCGAAACTAAAAAAATCACGTTTGTTGTATAAGAGCCCACTAAAATGTTTTTATTTTAATTCTTTTTTTAGTATTTGTTGTTATAGCGGCAACAGAAATACATCATGTGTGAAAATTTCAACTGTCTAGATATTTTTAGTTAATGAGATACAGCCTGGTAACAGACCGACAGCCACCCGTTTTTACCCTTGGGTATGGAACCCTAAAAATTAAGACGTTACGGTGACTTGAAATTTCACGTCACGCCATGTTATACATAACAAAGAGTTGTGTCACCAGCCCAACTTTGAAGCTTTACTTTGAAGATTTGAAAAGGCAAAAATTACGAGTAAAATATAGCTGACGGACCAAATAAAATAATCATTTTTCAACACAGGAAAATACCCTTTTTGCGAAAGAGGTGAGTACCACATGATTGATTCTCAAACTACAAGCAACCCCCGAATTCTGTCATGGGTTGATTGTCCGAATAAATCTTAGAAATACCATCACAATGCATGCAGTTTTACCCAGTACCAATAGGATTGTTTAACTGTTGTTATATTGTTTAGAATAATCGCATCAAACATAAGAGTTCCAAAAAAACTGTCACCGCTATGGTAGCATTCAGTGTTCTTAAACCGCACCCATATTAGTAGAAACTGGAAACCAAAATTCAGCAAACAATCCTTACCCCAGGTCCAAGCGTCCTGATGCTTGCTGTTCTTAACGACGGCACTCCAGAGGTCTGCCTTCAGGGTCTGCAGCGCTTCCTTGCCGGTGGGTAGACTCTGTCGGGCTGCCGACCAAGCCCCGAAGTCCTTGGGGTCCAATACATGGCGCGCAGTGCTGTCCTCCAACCAGTAGACGTCCTCCAGGGAGGAGACATCGAGGCTGAGGAGTCTGGAGACAAAGGATATGAAGTCTATTAAATAGGGACAAATACCTATACAACGTGTAACGGAAACCCCATATCTATCCAAAAGGTCTGAAGACAACATCAGGTATGTCTCTTTGCACAGTTTAGGCTCAAAATAAGTGAACTGATACCAAATTATCGGTTTTATATGTGTCTTGAATACCAATCATAACAAACGTGTCACAGCACTACGAGGGTCAATAACTTTCCACGTCACTTGCCAATAACACGATAATTCTCTTCGTTTTTCTTAATTTGAAAAATTTGGTCTCTGTTATCCTTATCAATGTATTGAAATGTCTAATAAATTCCACACATGTTTTTTTTTATTGATAATAGGTTCGCGTTTGACCACCATATCACCTGATGGTAAGTGGTCGAAGATGGAGCACGTTTACCTAAAAGTAACCTATTCACTCCTGACCTAGGTTATAGCTATCGGGAAACACAGACTCAGGCAGGGAATTCCACTCCTTAGCCGTACGCACAATGAAAGTATTCCCAAAACGTTTTGTGCGTATGGGTGGGATGTCATCTAATACGTGACTCAAATAAAAACACTCAATATTTTATTCCTCATAGGCTTCCCTCCTTCCTCATGGGCACTTATAAAACGTTAGAAGCTAGTGCACGTTCGAAATTGGTCGTTTCCTATGGAAAAGTACCAGCAAGAAACTCAACAGTTACTATTTTCAAAACATCATTCATTTTCACAATATATCCATAATACAGGTTTAATCGGTATGAGAGGTCAGTATAGACCAATTAGCACAGCACAATGTAATATTTACATAGTATAAAGCAAAGACGCACCCGCTGTCTGTACGCTAAGACTTTAAATACCCAACGATTTTTAATGCAGTTTTCAGCAATAGATAGATTTATTCAAGGACGGTTAAAGCCTGCAATACATGTTGGCCGAGTGTTGTCGAGTGAAGGCCAATACCAACATGTAGACAGTATATTTGCCTTGTCTTGCTATCGCTCAGTGTCACTTGCCTAGTTGGCCGAGTGGAGGCCAGCGCCAACGTGTATAGAGCTCATTTGGTGCAACTTGTCTTCGCTCGCCGTTGCTCGTGATCACTTGCCACACTTCGGATCGGTGTCGGTTGTTGGTCACAAATCAAAGGCGCTCGCCTGCGCTCGACCAACGTGTGGGCAGCTCTACAGACCCTCTTCTACATTGGTCGTCAGCATTGGTGTTCAACAAACTTGTTGAACGTGTGGACATTATTTCTTGCCTTGTACCTATTTGCCAACGCTCGCGTTGGCCTACGCTCGGCCAACATGTATTGCAGGCTTTATATGTATAATACATGCATATTTTTTGTACATAGCACCCGTGCGAAGCCGGGAAAATTGAACTGAACAAACATTCACATAAAAAGCAGCTTTATAAAAATAAACTTGTCAAGCGCCACATACTAGCGTACTAGCGAACCAGTAGAGTTGACATCCACTCCTATGGGATCCAATTGTGTTCTTAAACAATCCAGGATCCCATTGAAATATACACACAAAATGTCATCCTGTCCAGTCGTGTAGCTAGGTGACAAACACAAGTACAAATTTTTTTTATAAATGTATAGCCGACCCGTCAAACGTTGTTTTGCCTTATAAAAAATTCTAACGGAAAACAAAATATATAGTTACAGCCTACGATCTATTCTCAGTTCTACCAAAAATCATAATAATCAGTCAAGCTGTTTAACACTGTGACACAAAACTTTTATAATTATATCAAAGATAGAAATTATTAAGATTGAAATTATGTTGAGAAGACAATTAAACTTTACCTCAACGACACGATGGGTGAATTCAAATTAACACAGTGAAAGTCCATTCACACTGTTATGTTCGGAGTGTTGACGCGTGTATAGTTTTGTAAAGTATGTCTAAAGTGCATTGTCTAAGACTATAGATAAGGGGAGTTTATTGATGTGTCATCGTTACGGTAAATGTGTTCGTATTATGTTCGTATTCGCAGAACAGGATAAAGAAATGAACGAGTAGGCAACTTTCTTTATGAGGAACTAGGACTCAGCAGCAAGCCAACGTAAGAAGTGGAAAGAGCGAAGTTATAACTTGACTTATTAGGAGACTTTTATGAGTACTTTTTACTTTTTATTAAGTGATATCTATGGATTGGTATAATTATAAATTTTCGAATAGATTTAGTGGCTAAATAATACAGCTGCATCTTCGAGATAAGGCAACGTTTTCCAGAGTCAATCTGAGAATGGGTACGTTAAGCCACTGGTCCTGGCTGTCATTTCCATATTTTTGACAATCGTTACAGGTAGTCAGAAACCAGTAAATCTGACACCAGTCTTGTCGCGGGTATCGTGTTACTCAGCTACTGGGTTGTGGTCCGATTGGCAGCCGCTCGTGTAAGCGAAGCCGACACTGAGACGACGCCGACGACAAAAACTATTATTTTATAATAGTACTAGCGACCCGCCCCGGCTTCGCACGGGTGCAATGTTTTTATTAAATACACTATAGAATGTCTTTATATACATCGTTGATAGCCTTTTTGTCATTCGACATACATGTTCTCTTTAGTAATTACTCTTGAAAGTGTGACACATAATTTACCATGGGGAAAACATTCAACACTCAAATCTAAGCAATATAGGCACGCGTGCCGTGCCTCCGCCGGCACCGCGCGGCAACCGCTATGTCCTTGCATTTTAAATCTGTAATATCTTCGAAACTATTTATTTAAATTATATTCTGTAAAGGGCAATATTGATTTATATTAAATGCACAATGTATTTATGGTATTTAATTGGATAAGGATTAATGCTGTATTGCTTAAAATCGCTTCGTAAAATATGCTCGTATTTCTCGTAAAAAGTAAAGGATAAAAAATGGTTGTTGTGGGTTATCTATAAGAGATAGACAGATGCCATCGAGGACTTTTTTGTTGACCTTTTTAAGGTGTACAATACTGTAGTACATTATTTTGATCTATCTCGTAGGGTTCAGCCAGCGTTTGCAAAGCAAGCGCAAAAAATGTGTTTATTTGCGACATCACATTAGAAACCTCTAAAATTATCAGTGTTCCTCTACTATATTATGAATGTTATATACTTAAAAACCTTCCTATTGAATCACTCTTTCTGTTGAAAGAAACTGCATCAAAATCCGTTGCGTAGTTTTAAAGATTTAAGCATACATAGGGACAGACACAGGGAAGCGACTTTGCTTTATACTATGTTAAGAAGATACGCTTACTCTCATTCATAACAGAAGTACAAATAAAAAACAGTATTTTCAAGTAGAACACACATTACACATTGTATCTTATCTGTGTGACTTGCTAAAGCGCGTATTATTTACGATCTTGTTAAGGTGTTTTCCGTACATTACACACACGTGCCAACATCCATTCGCGCGTATAACAACTTAACCAGCTCAGCCTATCTACACTAATATTATAAAGCGAAGCGTCAATAGCCTAATGACTAAAGTGTTGGATTTGTGATCGAGAGGTCGCAGGTTCGAACCCCATCCATTACACCATTGCCGTGAACCCACTCCAGACACAAGCATATTTAGCTTAGTTGGAGGGGTTAACAAGATGAATGAATGATGATGATGTAATGTGAATTCTACCCACATTACTAGTTAACTTTAAAAAAAAAAAAATATCCAAGTGCGAGTCAGACTCGCCCATGAAGGGTTCCGTAGTAACTGCGTCAAATAACTTTCTTTTTTTTTCATAGTGTTTGTATGAAATACAAAGTTATATTTGCGGTTTTAGAAAATGTGCCATATCTCAAAAACTACTGACCCGATCTCGTTCAAACCAATTTTCGTTGAAATTTTTTATTAAGATCTACAGCATATATTTTTTTTAGATTTTTCACTACATTATTTTAGAAGAAGAAGGGACACATTTTACCACTTTGGAAGCGTATATCTTTTAAACGATTGACTATAAGAAAAAGTGGTTTTAGAAACCTCAATGTCTAAGACCTGTCTATAAATACCACACACGTATAGGTTTGATGAAAAACAATATTTTTAGTTTCAGTTCTATGTATGGGGAGCCCCCCTTAATTTTATATATTTTTTAAATTTCAAAAAATCGGAAAGTTGTTAACATAATACATCTACCTACCAAGTTTCACATGTGTAGTTCTAATAGTTGCGGAATAAAATGACTGTAACATACGGACGGACGGACAGACAGATAGACAGACAGCCATTCGCCAACCCTAAAAAGGGAGAGATTCCACTTTTTGTTTGTTTGTAATGGATATACTCAAAAACTGCTGGACCGTTTTCAAAAATTCTTCCACTAATTTTATATTTATTAAATTTTTATTAAAAGAGAACTAGCAATGTTGGTAGAGTTCCCATTACCTAGCGATCTTGTTAACCCCTCTAAGTTAAATATGCTTGTGTCTAGATATGGGTTAGACATGGACATGGGTTCACTGCGATAGTGAAATGGGTGGGATTCGAACCCGCGACCTCTCGATCACAAGACCAACACTTTAGCCATTAGACTATTGAAGCTGTAATATAAAGCTACATTATATTATTGTGCGTACGGCTAAGGAGTGGAATTCCCTGCCGGAGTCTGTGTTTCCTGATAGTTATAACCTGGGAGTCTTTAAGTCAAGAGTGAATAGGTTACTTCAAGGCAAACGTGCTTCATCTTCGACCACATCATCGCTTAACATCAGGTGAGATTATGGTCAAACGCATGGGCGTGCGCTCCTTGTAGGCAGAAATGCAGTGCTTTACTTGCCATTCACAGTTATTTTAATAAAACGTTCGTACGTTTTAGATGACTTTAATTAATAGTAAATAAATGAATAAACAAAATATAATAACTTAAAAACGCCTAATATTTTATAAATAGCACCTTCTGCAAGCACACAAACATTATGTTTGCCAGGCGCTGCAAATTAATGTACCTAATTATCAAGTCATGCCGCGGACTCAGGCAGGAAATTTGTTCGCATGTGTTTTAATTTTGATGTCCATACAAGTTCGCAAACGCACTCACCCATGAATGTCGAAAGCCGCCGGTCCTGCGGCATGATATAAAAGTTCGACAGTTTTCGGAAGTAATCGGAAATATTCGTTGCCTATAATCCGAGTAAAAATAATAGACAGAATAGGCTATTTGACTGGTTTCTAAAAACCGTCTCATATTATTTATTGGTGTATAAGGCTGCGTTTCCACCAGAGATGGGCGAGGATACGTAGTGAGGGATACCCCTCACTACGTATCCTCGCCCATCTCTGTCTTCGTTCGTTCTTTTCAAACATATGTTTGTAAAGAACCAATAGAATCGCTTCATTTACCTCGCCTCGGTCAGCACAGCTCTGGTGGAAATGGCTCAGCGGAGCTAGATTTTTGCGCATACAAAACAAGCGAGGGATGTGTGCGAGGGATGTGTGCGAGAGATGTGTTGCGAGGGATGTGTTGCGAGGAATGTGTGTTGAGAAGGATGTGTTGCGAGGTTTGCGCATACTCGCACCACACATTAATGCGCATTTTCACAGCTCCGCTACACATCCTCGTAGGCAAATTTTCACCGCACAGCTTTGGTGGAAACCCCCACACATTTTCACAGCACAGCTAGACATCCACGCACGACACATTTCCATCGCACCTCTCTGGTGGAAACGCACCCTAAGAACCCTACAAATAATATTTATTTTCATATTTTATAAATATTTCGTTTAAAAAAAAGCATTACAAAATATAGTGATTATATAAGCTGTCAAAACGCTTGGTAAGCAATATGGCGTCGAATCATTCGAGTGACGTCACACGTTTGTATATAAACATTGGAGAGCAAGTCAAATCGAGAGTTTTGTCGTTTTATGTAGTTTAATAAAGTTTCTGGCTGTAATTTACTGGAAAAAATGAGTTATAAATGGTGTGCAGTACCAGGGTGCACAAATACAACGAGAAAGACGAAGCTATTTATAACCGTTCCAAAAAAGGTTTAATTTCGTAATAAGTAGTTACAACTTGCACGCAGAAATACTAAAGAAATAAAGGATAGTTCGGTAATTTTCTTCTGTCAGGATCATTTTGATGTAAGTAAACATGTTATTATTACTAACTTAAAACATTTTTACAATATAGTTATTCTACTGTTTTAAGGTTAGATAACTGAGATGTTTTTTTTGTATTATACCTGAATAGCCACAAATATTTCAATATTCAATGATATTTATTACCACTAAATACATCAACATTTATGGCTTTAAAATAACATTTAAAAAATATTTCAGTTTGAGAAAGATATGGCTAATTATTATCAATATAATATGGGATTAAGCAAGAGCATAATCATGGTAGATGGAGTTGCAGTTGTGCCTACAAAATTTTATTGCCAGGAAGACCGCAGAAAAAGGATGAGTAATACTAGTACTTCTAGACATGTATTTGTTAAAAAACAAAGAACCCAACTCATTCAAGAGTGCCAAGACACACTGATGCAGGAAGTGTTAAGTGAACCCGGCCCATCTAGCACCCAACCGACTACAACACCTGTGCAAGAAGTAGTTTTAATGACAACAGGTATGTAGACATAACTAAGGATAAAAATAGGTAACTGAAAAGTGAACTGTGCGTTTGTTTGTATTTATAATTTTATTTATTTTAAGAATCACAGTCAACACAAAATAAAAGCACATTAACAGATCCTATTGTCACCAGTGAAACGGGTACACAATTTCATTTTAAAGAAAAAGTTAATTATAGATCAAAGGCAATACAGACAAGAAAAATTTTGACTAAAGAGATTGCTGTTTCATTTTCTAAGAATACTTGATGATGTGATTGTTATAGCCTGTGCACTTATTAATTTACAGGACTCGCTTATAAAAAATAGAAATTAGACAAAATCTGTTGAGCAGCTTTGTTATAATGATTTCAAACAAATAGTCATACATGATATCAATACTTTATAAATAAGTGTTATTATTTTTTGGTAATTTATATTGCATACCAATAACAAAAGAAAGAAATCAGCTGTCTTGTTTTATTACTGTTTTCCTCGAGACTTCTATTTTATAAATGACAAGATTTTTAATTTTGTATTGATATGATTTGAAAGGGAAAATTCAGAAAGAATTTGTGAATTTGCTAAGTTTTGAATTTTTTAGACTGTTGCCACAATTTTTTAACTATTAAGGAATTTGGATCAATAAATACAATAATAGGAATCACTGATTTATTCTCATAAAAAACACAATTTTAGACATTATTTAATGATGCACTGCGGATATTGGATATATATTTTGTTTCCAAAATGAAGATACATTTGTTAGTAATGTTGTTATATGTATATTCATTGTCATTTTGGAGTAATAATAATAATTTAATTTATTTTTGCACCATATTGTGCTTATAACATTTTACATTTGTATAGCATAATAGTCATTAAAAATAAACATTCATTAAAGAACAGAATTTATATAATAAAATAAAGTGAGCAACTGCGCCTGAGCTAGGCCGAGCCTGTATTTCAGGACGCAGTTTACAATACGAATGAACAATCAGTTATAATATCTTATGTACATCATTATAAAGTGTTTTAGTGTAGTGTGACTTACAAGTATACAGAAAGTATGGTATAGTGTATAGTAAGTTGTAATGTAGTGTTGGTTTGTGTAATGTAGGAGTGTTTTTTGTATTTTATATTGAATGCTTTCGTGTAGTGTGACTGTGGATGGATTTCATCCTAAAACTTTAACTAGATCTTCTGTAGCAGTGTAATCACATTTAAGGAGATAGTCCAAAAGTTTTGTTTTGCATTCTTGTTTGGTTAGCGTGTATATATTAAGTTGTGAATTCAATTTATTATATAGAAAGGGACCGGTGAAGCAGAAGAACCTATGTGTAAATGTGTGTTTGAATTGGTGTGAACGGGGGACGACTGCATTGCGACGACGTTTAAATAATTTTGTCGAGGGGCGTCAGGGAATGCTGTTTAAGTACTGTAGACAAGATGTAAAGTTGGCGGACAGTAGGTAGGTTCCATGATCGATACAGGCGATGTGTAGGGTAGTCAATAGGTCGAAAAGAGCTGACTTTTAAAATAGCCCGCTGTGCTATTTCAAGAGGAAGTAAAGAAGTTATAGAGGTTCCACCCCAAGAAGAAATGCAATAAGTTAGAAGCGATTATTAGCTACATAACGTAGGTTTTTAAAAACATATATCAATTTTCTAAGTCTAGATTGCAGTAAAGAAATATGTGTATTGAAATTTAACGATGAGTCCAATATAACTCCCAAATGTTTTACTTCACATTTCCTTATCAGATTTGTGCAGTTACAAGTAGAACCATAAGCTTGGTGGACATGACAGGTATGTGATTTTATTCTAAGACCAATGGGGGCCCCACCAACTGTGTCCCCACGTTGTCGTCGTGGTGGGGCTTGCGTGTTTCGATGATCTCTGGGGCCATGCCGGTAGAGGCACTCATGCCGGACGGGCCCAGAGGGAGAAACCAGACCAAGAGGGACACACCGGGGGAAAGGCGCGCCGCCTGGAGGATCGAGCAGCTAGCTCGAGCTTCTAGACGGCGCGGGGCCCGGTCTCAGAGATCGGGTCAAGGGGGAGGAAAGGTTCACTTCCGGTATGCGTCTAATCTTTAGACGTAACCGTGAAGTGAACCAGGGGAGTGGAAATGGGAGTAGGGACAGAGGAACTCACCTCTCTAAAAAAGTAAAAAAAATGGAAGAAAAAGTTTTTGCAAAAGATACCCAGGCGGGTCCCAGCTGCTCCGCAGCTGGGGAGTCCCGCACCGGACACGTCCGGTCAGTCCCACCGTACTCTGGGGGGGACAACAAACACTTTTACCCCAGTTTTACCCCGGCAGTCGCCGCATTGAGCCAGGGAGGCTCACGTGCCCGTGAGGTGGAGTCGCTGGACTTGTCCAGCACGTCCACCTCACCGGCACCGAACGTTGAGCGAGCGCAGAGCGCCGCTCCGCGGAGGAAGGGGGCGCTGGTGCTCGGGTCGGAGACCGACTCGGCATCGGACGCCGAGAGCTTCCAGAGCTTAGTCTCTGGGAGCGCAGTCAGGAGTGACGAGGGGGGCGCCGACAGGAGGAAGGAGTTCCTCAAGCGCCCCCGCAACGATGAGTCGTCGTCGGAGGAGGGGCTTGTCTCGGCCCGCAAGATCCCCACTAGCGTGCGGGGTAAAGGCCGAGGCAAGACCTCGGGGAGGGGGCCTCCCTCTGGAGAGCCCAACACTGGTCTGGCCTCGAGCGAGGCCAAACTAGAAGAGGCCGTGGCGGCTGCCATCCGCACCATCTCGCGGAAGCGCAACCGCAAGAGCAAGGAGGACGCGATCGGCGAAGCCACGGCCTCCATCTTGGCGGCCACGCGGACTTACGGCGGGGCTCCGGCTGCAAGGGATGATATGTCCGATCTGCGGCCGGAGGTCACCCGCCTGACTGCCGCCATTGAGGCTCTCCAGAGGGAGAACGCCGCCCTCAAGGCGGACCTGGCCACAATCAGGGGAGGCGGCCAGCGGAATGCGCCGCCGCGGGGCCAAAAGGAGAAAGGCCAGCCCACACCAGCGGAGGACTCGGTTCTCGACCTGGTGCGACAGGAGCTGGCCGCCTTCCAGCAGCGGTTCTCCGTATTGGAGAGCCGCGTGCTGCGACCCCCGCTGGCGGCGACTTCGTACGCGGCTGCGGCCGCGTCCAAGCCTCCCCAGACGACGACGAGGCCGCCTCAGGCGAAGACGGCCACGGTGCGGACGGCACCAGTGACGGCGCCCCCTGCGAGGGCAAAGACGGCCCCGGCCAAGCCGAAATCGGGCCCATCAAAGCCGCCTCCGACCCCGACACCTGCGGGGCCGAAGCAGGCGGCCAAAAAGAAGAAGGCCCAGGCCGGGAACCAGCCGTCCCAGCAGCCTCCTCCAAAGACTCCTCCGGCCGGCGCCGACTGGCAAGTGGCCGGGGAGAAGAGGAAGGCTGCTGGCGCAGCCAGGTCCTCGCGGCGTAGGGAGAGACGGCGGCGGCGAGACGCCGCGGCGCGATTGCGCGCCCCCAAGACCGCGGCTGTAGTGATCACACTGCAGCCGGACGCGGTGAAGAGGGGCGTGTCGTACCGCGACGTGCTGGCGAAGGCGCGGATGGCGATCGACATCACGGAGCTCGGCATCGTTGGCGGCCTCCGTCACCGGGTCACTGCAACGGGGGCTCGGATGCTGGAGATCCCCGGCGCGGCCAGTGGCCCTGCCGCTGACGCTCTGGCCGAACGGCTCAGAGCGTCCTTAAATGCGGAGGAGGCCCGAGTCTCCAGACCCACCAAGCGCGCAGACATGCGCATATCGGGTCTGGATGACTCCGTGACGGCCGAGGAAGTGGTGGCCGCCGTCGCCAGGACTGGGGGGTGCCCTCCCGATCAGGTGAGGGCGGGCGCCCTGCGTCCTGGCTTCACGGGGACGCAAACCATTACGGTTAGTTGCCCCGTCCCGGCGGTCAAAAAGATCCAGGAGGGCCGAAGGCTCCTGGTTGGTTGGGTGTCTGCGCAGGTGAAAGTCCTGGACCCCAGACCCCTGAGGTGCTTCCGCTGCCAAGTGGGCAACCATGCGGCATGCGTGTGCACCTCGGAGGTAGACCGCAGCGATAGGTGCTTCCGCTGCGGTCAGCCCGGTCACAAGGCCGGCTCGTGCTCCGCCCCGCCTCACTGCTTCGCATGTGAGGCGGTTGGCAAGCCGGCCGATCACCGGGCTGGGGGCAAGTCCTGCGCCCCACCCACCAAAGCCAGGCGCAGAGGTAGGCCCTCTGCCGCCGTCGTCACCGCCACCGCCGCCGCCGCCGCCGTCGCTACTGCCGCCGCCGTCGCCGTCGTGGCTGAACCCCCGCGAGGGGCCCTGGAGGAGGCTGCAATGGATCCCGATTAATGGCCCCATTGCGCTTCCTCCAGGCGAACATCAACCACTGCGCCGCTGCTCAGGAACTTTTGCTCCAGAGCATGGCGCAGTGGTTGATCAACGTCGCCGTGGTCGCCGAGCCGTATTTTGTCCTGCCCAGGAATGACTGGGTGGCGGACTTGGACGGCTCGGTGACCCTCGTTTCGTCGGCCGCCGCCGGTACCCCGCCCCTCGATCGCGTCAAGAGAGGGCGTGGGATCGTCGCAGCACGGTTCGGGGAGATCGCTGTGGTAGGCGTTTATTTCTCCCCGAACCGAACTCTCGCCGAGTTCCAGAACTCCCTAACGGAGCTGGGAGACGTCGTCGTCGCCTTCGGTTCCCTCCCCGCCCTCGTCCTCGGGGACTTCAACGCCAAAAATCCGGCTTGGGGTTCCCGGTCCATGGACCATGGGCGGGGCAGGATACTCGAGCACTGGGCCCGTGCGCAGGGCCTGGTAATCGAGAACCGGGGTTCTGTCCCCACGTGCGTGCGGTTTACGGGCGAGTCGGTGGTGGACGTTACGTTCGCCACCCCCAGCCTGTCACCGCGCGTCACCGACTGGCGCGTTGTGGAGGAGGTGGAGACCTATTCCGATCACCGGTATATCCAGTTCGACGTCTCCGCCCAGACCCCAGACGCGCCGGTCCGACGGGACCTGAGTGGTCCGCGATGGGCGCTGAAGCAGATGGACCGGGAGCTATTCCTGGAAGCCTCGATCGTGCAGGCCTGGGGGTCACCCCCGGACAGGCCTGCCGACATAAACGACGAGGCGGAGTGGTTCCGGGAGGCCATGTCGGAGATCTGCGACGTGGCCATGCCCCGGGTCCGGCAAGGACGCGCCCGGCGTCAGCTGTACTGGTGGTCGAGCGAGCTAGCAGCGCTGCGCGAAGCGTGCGTTGCGGCGCGACGCCGGTACACCAGGTTCCGCAGGCGCCGCACCCGACCTTCGGATGCGGCGACTGTAGAGGCGGAGCTGTACGAGGGCTACAGGGCAGCGAAGGCCGTCCTCCGAGACGAGATCTGGCGGGCCAAGGAACTGGCCCGGGAGGAAATGCTGGCGACTCTGGACGGGGACCCATGGGGCCGCCCCTACAAGTGGGTGCGAGAGAGGCTCCGCCCCTGGGCTCCCCCGTTGACGCAGAGTCTCCAGCCTCAGTTCTTGGAGGACGTGGTGAGCGCCCTGTTCCCATCGCGAGGGGAGCACGCTCCCCCGCCCATGGCTCCGTCTCCGACGGAACCTGAAGCTGGCGCAAACGCGGACCACAGCGACGACGACGTCTACGACGCTCCAGAGGTGACCGAGGTAGACTTGAGAGTGGCGGTACAACGGCTCAAGGCCAAAAATACCGCCCCAGGACCCGACGGCTTGCCAGGGAAAGCGTGGGTCCTGGCCTCGGAGACTCTCGGGCCTCGACTAGGGGGGCTCTTTAGCGCATGCCTGGAGAGGGGCCAGTTTCCGCTTCGCTGGAAGACGGGAAAGCTGGTCCTGATCCAGAAAGCCGGGCGCCCTGCGGACTCTCCGTCCGCATTCCGGCCCATCGTGCTGCTCGACGAGGTGGGCAAGCTCTTGGAAAGAGTGATTGCAGACCGCCTCTTCGGGCACCTGAATCGGGTGGGCCCGGATCTTGCGGAGTGCCAGTTTGGCTTCCGCAGGGGGCGCTCGACGGTGGATGCTGTCATGCGCGTGAGAGCCCTCACGACGGGGGACGCGGTATCCCGGGGCAGGGTCGTCTTGGCGGTGTCTTTGGACATCACCAATGCCTTCAACACCCTGCCCTGGAGTTGCATCAGGGAGGCACTCCGGTATCACCGGGTGCCGACCTACCTCCGTCGCATAGTCGAGGACTACCTGACGGACAGAGCCGTCATCTACCCCGGTCACCGGGGAGAGTGGAACCGGCGAGAGATGTCGTGCGGTGTCCCACAGGGTTCGGTCTTGGGGCCGCCCCTGTGGAACATCGGATACGACTGGGTGCTGCGCGGCGACCTCCCTGACGGCGTCAGCGTAGTATGTTACGCTGACGACACGCTCGTCCTGGCGCAGGGAGAGTCGCACCAGGCGGCGGCCGACCTGGCGACGCAAGCGGTTGCGACAGTCGTTCGTAGGATCCGGCAGTTGGGACTCGACGTGGCGCTGCACAAGACCGAGGCAATGTGCTTCCATGGCGGTCGGAACGCGCCACGGTCCGAGTCCCACATAACGGTGGAGGGGGTTCGCATCGGCGTCGGGAGGACGATGAAGTACCTGGGACTCGTCCTCGACAGCCGGTGGAACTTCAGGGAGCACTTCCTGAGTTTGGCCCCAAAGCTGAACCGGGCAGCAGCCGCCTTCAGGCGACTCCTGCCTAATCTCAGCGGGCCAAACGCCTCCTGCCGAAGGCTGTACGCCGGCGTCGTGCGGTCCATGGCCCTCTACGGGTCCCCAGTGTGGGCCCTGTGCATCCGGACGCGACCACTAAAGTTGGTCGCATGCCAGAGGGTCATGGCTATCCGAATGATCCGGGGATACCGCACGATCGCCGGCGAATCGGCCAACCTCCTTGCCGGATTGCTGCCCTGGGATCTGGAGGCGACTGCCCTCCAGCGCGTCTATGAATGGCGCGTGGAGGCGCGGCGCCGGGGCGTATCCCCGCTGCCTCGAGAAGTCGAGGCGCGGCGGGAAGAGCTCCGGCGCGATCTCAGGGCAGTATGGAGGGAGCGACTGTCGCAACCGACGGCCGGGCACGCCGCAATTGCGGCGGTAAGACCCCTCTTTGAGGAGTGGCTAGATCGGCGTCACGGCGTCCTGACCTACCGCATGACGCAGGTCCTCACCGGACACGGAAGTTTCGGGAGGTACCTGTGTCTGATGGGTAAGGAAGAGACGCCTGGGTGTCACCACTGCGAGGGTCGCCCTGAGGACACAGTCGAGCACACAGTGCAGGACTGCCCAGCTTGGGCAGAGCACCGACGTGTCCTCACGGCGACAATAGGCGGAGACCTCTCGCGCCCGGCCTTGGTCGAGGCCATGCTGCGGGGCGAGAGGGAGTGGGAAGCGGTCGCCTCCTTCTGCGAAGCAGTCATGCTTTCGAAGGAGGAGGCGGGCCGCGTGAGGGAGAGGATGGCGTCCTCCCTGCAGCCCAGCCGCAGTGGTAGACGCCCACGGCGTCGGACGTCGGCCGACGATCTCCGGCCACCGTAGGCGCGGGCATGCGGACAGCGAGTAAAGGGCAACTCGCTGTCCGACCATGGACCATGCCCGGGTCGACGGCGCGTCGTGTTTCACGCGCGCCTCAAAGAGCGTCAGCAAACTGACGAGGCCCCCTCTGCAGAGGGCCGAATCCTGCCGGGGTCGTGGGACTCATCCCGTTACCGTGGCCCCGGTATGTAAAGGATTATTGAAGGAACACCGTGGATTTTAGTCAGTAAAAGTCTGACAGTCCCTCCCACCCTGCCCGGAGTGGGAGGACTTATTTGATAATTTTACCACGTTAAAAAAAAAAAAAAAAAAAAGACCAATGGGGGGCTTATTAGGATTTCGAGAGTGAGACATTGTTTTCTCTGTATTTAGCGTCAGACAATTTTGTTTCAGCCAGTCTGATACCTTGTTGAAACCCTCCTGCGCCAGCATGTAGGTATCATTCCAAGTTTTAGCACAGAAAATCAGTGCAGTATCGTCCGCATAAGAAATTATAATACCCTGCTTCAGTTTCAGGTCACAGAGGTCATTAATATACACTAAGAAGAGTGTAGGTCCGAGTACTGAGCCCTGAGGTACACCAAAAGTCACAGATAAATCAGTACTAATGTAGGAACCTAGTTTCTGGCATTGTTTACGACCGCTTAGATAGTCTTGGAATAATTTCAGCTGCAGGCCTCTTATACCCAAACGCTCCAATTTGAGTAGAAGTCGCGGGATAGACACCGTGTCAAATGCCTTGGCAAGGTCGAGGAAGATGGCAAGTGGTTTGTTTCCATTGTCAAGATTTCTAACAACATAATCAGTAAGCTTATGTACTGCGTCCTCTGTTGACTTCCCCAAACGGTAACCAAATTGACAGGATGAAATCATATTATTGCTTTCGAGATACTTAACAAGTCTACCATTAATTATTTTTTCCAGGATCTTAGATATAGCTGGTAGTAAAGCAATAGGCCTATAGTTTCAGACACGTTGTTTATCTCCCGACTTGAAGATAGGGACAATGATAGCTTTTTTTAGAACGTTTGGGAAGACACCCCGACTAAGACAAACATTAAATAGATGAGTGAGCGGTGGGGTAATGATATCCTTTGTAACTTTAAGCAGGCTGTTAGATATAATATATTATCATGTCCGACAGATTGAGAATGCTTTAAGCTATTTATAAGTGATAGAATTTCGCTTTCATCAGTGTCCAGTAGTACAAACGAGTTATTTGAAGTGTGGTTTGGTAACAGAGGATCAATAATATTCTGGGAGACTGTTGGGTAGTTGGTAGTAGTATGATATGAACTTTTTTGTTTTTTTAAAGTCAGGGTGTACAAAACAAAAGTACCCTTTCTTCATATTACTGACATACATTTTTAGTTGCACTTGAGCTTATACTTTTCAGCAACTACACCATTATTTAAGTAGTTGCACTTGGTTGTTTTGCTGGTTGGGCATTTAACCTCAATTACAGCATCAGATGTCATTCCATCAGGAGTAGCTGCAATCCATAGGATATTTCTTTGAAATAAATAGACCGCAAGGCCTGATTCTTCATTTTAATTTGTTCTGTACAGTTTTTATAACTGCAGATTCTAGTTTTCGGCCCCTTTTCATGGCTGGTGTGTCTGCTGTTTTAGCACCAAGAATCGCTGCAACTAATGATCCATCAGGTATTTGGCATTTACTAACTTCATATACTTTAGAGACAGTAATGCAGGTGTATTTTAATCCATACCACATATTACTTTTGAACTGGCTTCTGATAGCTTCTTATATTAACTTCAAAGCATTTTGATCAAGTTTTTGCATAAAATTTTCAATAAATTAATCCAAATTCTTTTTTTTTATTATGATCTAAATCTCAGTATACATACATATCGTTCTTATACAAAAAACCACAAAAGCCCTTACTGGCTTATATATGGCTAGTGAGTTCGGATAAGTTGGGTTACAAGTATTTTAGGTAATAAATTAATTTGTAAGTTTTACATTTAAAGATGTTAGTAAACAAGTTTAACTAAACTTGAAGATTTATGATGAGTTTGGGTTACGTGTGAGTAATTTAATAAAACAACGGAGTGAAAACTTGTAACGACTGTAATATATAAGCGGCAAAGCAGAGACATCTCACACCTGTCATCATGACATTAACATAAAATGCAATAGAATGTTGCCAATAAAAACAAGCAAGGACAATGTTGCGTTCATTACTTAACACCCCCTTTAGAATGCAATCCCATTTCCTTTGTACAATAATAATGTTTGTTATAAGTGGTCCCCTTGGTTAGTATGTCCGCTACCATATCACTACCTTTACAGTTTATAAAATTTACATTTCTATTATGATAATTGTCTCTTAAAAAATGAAATCTAATATCAATATGTTTCGTTTTGGGTTTATAACAATCAGTTGAAGCTAATCGTATTGCACTCTGATTATCACAATATATTGGTAAGGGACCTTCTTCTTGGAAACCAAGTTCCTGTAGCAGCTGACGGAGCCACAACGCTTCCTGTGTTGCAGACGCCATAGCCATGTATTCTGCCTCGGCTGTGGACAGCGCAACTGTTGGATGTTTGCAGGAGTTCCACGCTATACCACCATTCTGAAAAATAATGATGTAACCAGTGCAGGACCTTCTGTCCTCTGGGCTGCTAGCCCAGTCTGCATCGCAGTAGCCTCTAATTCCTTTGGACTCATCTTTACTGAAGCACAGCTTTAAATCTTTTGTTCCTTGTAGATATCTCAGTATTCTTTTTACTCCGAGCCAATGTTGATGTCCTGGATTGCTGACATATCTGCTGAATTTGTTTACTGCAAACCCAATATCTGGTCTAGTTGCCTGGGCTAAATACAGTAAACATCCCACTGCCTGTCGATAAGGAATACTCTCATTACCTTCAGTATCAACTGTGTCAAATTTTGCATTCACTTCTATAGGTGTTTTTACAGGTTTTGATTCTGACATTCCAAAACGATCTAATGTTTCTTTAATGTAATTTTCTTGATCAAGCATAACAATTTCTTCCTTACGATTTCTAGTGATGTTTAATCCAATAAACTGTTTTGATTCTCCGAGATCTTTCATATGAAATTCACCTTTTAATTTTTCTTTAATTTCTGACTTTAAATTAATATTATTTGAAAATATAATGAGATCATCAACCCATACAGCAACAAAAATCATTGTTTGTTGTTTCACACAATAATAGATGCATGGATCTATTTTTTGATTTAGAAAGGCCAATTTTCTGTAGCACGCCATCTAGTTTGATATTCCATTGCCGGCTGGCTTGTTTAAGACCATATATAGATTTTTGTAAGAAGCATACTTTTGTTCCTTCTTCAAATAACTCTGGTTGAGTCATATAAATTTCATTTTCCAAATCTCCTTGCAGAAATGCTGTTATGGCATCCATCTGCTCAATATCAAGGTCATATTTTGCAGCCAGTGCAATCAGGTATCTCACAGAAGTGTATCTTACAACCGGTGAGTATATGTCTTCATAATCGATGCCTTTTTTCTGTGCATAGCCTTTAACTACAAGTCTAGCCTTATATCTGTTCACAGCCACTGTTTCATCAGTTTTAGTCTTAAAAATCCATTTACAAGGTAGAGCTTTCTTTCCCAGAGGTAGATCAGTAAGCGTCCAAGTCATATTTCTTTTCAGAGATTCAAATTCTTCATCCATGGCATTTCTCCATTTATCTGCCTTTTCTGAGGATAAAGCTTCTTTTACAGTTTCCGGATCTCTTTGATTTTTAATTGAACAATAATAACTAGGTTTTGAACTCCTTTCAGATTCATCAGGTTTATTCCTTCGACGTAAAGTGATGGTACTTTCTGGTAAGTTTTTATATATGTCGACAGATCAGGGGTGTCTTCATTATTTTGTTGGTCTGTCATGATGGCACGTGGAGTCCGACGTGAAATAATACACAGGCACTGTTCGGTACACTCAACTTTACTGTTCGCAACACTTTACAATAAAAAATAATAAAAGATTAAAGATCTATTTTCGGATTGAAAATTAAAATAAAATGGAATGTAGTGAGGTTAGCCAAGTCGTCCGTTGGTCGCCACGATCACAATCCGAATGTGTCAACTGCACAAGACTACCGCCTTTTTATTAACATCAAAAAACTTTTTTGCAAAAAATAAAACCGACTTCCATATCAAAACACTACAAAGCCAAAAATAATTTTAATTTCGGTAGTCGGTGTTATTGGTTTTGTATTTTCTTTTTTTTTCACACCGCCTTCCGAAATTAAAATTATTTTTGGCTTTGTAGTGTTTTGATATGGAAGTCGGTTTTATTTTTTGCAAAAAAGTTTTTATTTTCGTGCTTTTTAGTGGGTCAGTGAATTTTCCAAATCGGTTCGTAAATGACGGAGTTATGCGCGAACAAAAAACGCAATGCAGCGTAAACGAAAAGATCATCAACGTAAACATTTCTTTTAGACTTTTGTTGATTTTTCAGAAACGGCCTGTACGATTTCGATAAAATTTTCATGGGACCATTTGGAAAGTATACCCTTTCTAACAAGATCAGAATTTTTCAAATCGGTTGGCAAACGACGGAGTTATGCGTGGACAAACATAAAAAAAAAAAAAAAAAAAAATACAAACATCCGAATTGAGAACCTCCTCCTTTTTTAGAAGTCGGTTAAAAATGACCAACGACAACTTAATCGACTAAACACACTCAAGCATTGCCAGACTAAAAATCTAATAAAACAAACTAAATTAGAATTATGATAAACGCTTGACATTCCATTGGCGATCTGCGACACGGCCATCTCTGACCTTCACACGACCTCGTGGGATGAGGTACCTCAAAAGACAGATAATCCAGAAAAGTAACTAGTTCGCTCGGCTATCCTGACCCACATCAGGGACATTCTCACAAAAGTAATTGGGTCAGATTAAAACGCAATACTCATAATAAGAAAGCTTAATTGATTGAGAACCAAACATAACAAAGTAAAATTAAACAGTACCGAAAGCACAAAATTCTGAAAGCATTTCAGACTCTATCAAACAAATCTTCAGCACCTAACCAGCGTTACAAATCCTATCACTTAACCAGTGATAAAAATAATAACGCTTAACCAGCGATATTAACATACTAACGCTTAACCAGCGAAAGTGCACCATAACACGCTTACCCAGCATCTCAACCACTAACGCTTAACCAGCGAAGGCACATCATAACACGCTTAACCAGCGTTTCAACAACTAACGCTTAACCAGCGAAAGCACATCATAACACGCTTAACCAGCGTTTTCAACAACTAACGCTTAACCAGCGAAAGTAAACACAACTCGCTTAACCAGCGATCACTAACGCTTAACCAGCGAAAGTAAACACATTTCGCTTAACCAGCGATTATAACACTAACGCTTAACCAGCGATAGTCAACACAACTCGCTTAACCAGCCATTATAACACCAACGCTTAACCAGCGAAAGTCAACATAATCCGCTTAACCAGCGATTATAACACTAACGCTTAACCAGCGATAGTAAACACAACTCGCTTAACCAGCGATTATAACACTAACGCTTAACCAGCGAAAGTCAACACAACTCGCTTAACCAGCGATTATAACACTAACGCTTAACCAGCGATAGTCAACACAACTCGCTTAACCAGCGATTATAACACTAACGCTTAACCAGCGAAAGTCAACATAATACGCTTAACCAGCGATTATAACACTAACGCTTAACCAGCGAAAGTCAACACAACTCGTTTAACCAGCGATTATAACACTAACGCTTAACCAGCGAAAGTCAACAGAACTCGCTTAACCAGCGATTATAACACTAACGCTTAACCAGCGAAAGTAAACAACTCGCTTAACCAGCGATTATAACACTAACGCTTAACCAGCGGTAGTCAACACAACTCGCTTAACCAGCGATAGTCAACACAACTCGCTTAACCAGCGAGAACACCACTAACGCTTTAACCAGCGATAGTTTGCATAACTAACTCTCTTAACCAGCGGTATCGTATAGGGAAAGAGTAATGATAGAAATAAAAAAAAATTACAATTTCAAAAATTAAACAGGTTCATTCATTAGCCTATACATCATCATTAATTTCCATTGGAACATTAGAATCAGGCATTTTACTAAGGCGATCGTGAGCATCGTTAGAGATTCTAAATTGTATCTGTCACCGTCTAACACTTCAACGACCTTTAATGGGCCTTTATACTTAGGGTCAAGTTTTGTCTGATTTCTTTCTTCGTTTTTCAAGAGAACAAAATCACCTACGACAAATCGATCAAACTTAGCTTTATTGGAATCAAATCTTGTTTTCCCATAATTTGCACTCCTATTCATGTTAATGACAACGTCATATCTTACTTTGTCAATACTAATTTCGGGCTCATCAGAAAACATTAAATCTAGAGGACGTGCGACTTTACCTATGAGAAGTTCTAGAGGGCTGTGTTTGGTTACTCTGTTCACAGTGCAATTAAGAGCTAACTGCACATCTGGGAGAGAGTCTTGCCATGAACGGTCCTTGCTAGTCTCTACTGCCGTGAGCATATTTTTTAGAGTGCTCATAACCCTCTCAACCTGACCATTCGCGCGGAAACTACCAGTAGCAATTAAGTGCAAACTAATATTACGAGAGAAACAAAACTCGCGGAAGTCGGTACTTGCAAAACAACGGCCCTGGTCTGTGATTACTCGCGTCGGCGCTCCAAACAATGTGACACAGCTTTTTAAAGCACGAATAGCACGAGCACTATTGATGTTCAGGGTGTGATGTAGAAGCACATATTTTGTGAAAGCGTCAATGAGAACAAAGACATACTCTTTCTTATCATTTTTGCCACTTAACTTGCCTGTAGCATCAATATGAAGGGTATGCCAAGGGATCGCAATTTTAGGAATGGGATGTAATTCCGCTGAAACTTTGCCTGAGTGTGATGTGATAATTTTGCAAACAACACAACTCTCAACAAATTTCCTAACAAATTTTGCCATATGCTCAAACCAATACAAGTCGTGTATTTTTTTTCAAGGGTTTTGTCCCATCCTAGGTGCATAAGGGACTCGTGGTGCTAACAATAGACCATCTCAAAGTTCTAGGTACTATAGGCAGACATAAACTCCTATTGTTGCGCTGTATCTTACAATGTAAAACACCAGATCTGATCTCGTAAGTTTTTGCGATATCATTGTCAAGATTCCCGTCCTTAATTTTAACCATAAGCTCAGAGATCCCATCATCACGTTGTTGCTCAGCCAGCAACCAATTGGCAGAGAAATTCCTGATATTGATATGCTTCTGCTAGAGCAGAAGCATATCAATATCAGGAATTTCTTTTCCTTTCTAAATGGGGTTTAGTCAGGTACGGGATTTCGAGAGAAAAAGTCAGCATGTTGCATCCGTTTTCCATAAACACGAATGATGTTGAAGTCAAACGACTGCAAAAATGCCCACCACCTATGAACCCTAGGTGTAAGATCTAGCTTTTTATGAGTGGACTCAAGAGCGTGACAATCGGTCATGACTGTAAAATGGTTGCCGTACAAGTAGTGCCTAAAATGCCGAACTGCATTCCCAACTGCGTGAGTCTCCAACTCATATGAGTGGTATTTAGACTCTACAGCTGTGGTGCGTTCAATGGAATCTGGATGAACTGGTATTTGGTGGAATGCACTAGCCATATAAAGAGTAGTGAAGTAATGAGTACCGTGAAGCCTATTAATTTGGTCGGAAATCAATGGCAATGGAAATCTGTCAGGTACTGTGTTATCGTTCAATTCGCGATAATCAACGCACATGCGGTCACTGCCATCCTTCTTCTTCACCAGATGAATAGGACTGGCGAAAGGTGAGGAGCTTGGGCGGATCACATTAGAAGAGAGTAGTTCTTCAATTTTATTACGCACTACCTTTCTTTCCTGGGGACTCAACCGGTAAGGACGACGATAAACTTTCTTATTAGGATCTTTGAGTCTTATTTTCATAGGGTCAGTATTAGCGGGAGAGCTAGGTGTTCCAAAAATAAAATTATTTGAAAATTGATTTAAAATTAAAATAAGTCTTGCTTTAATATCCGGAGAAACGTCCGTATCAATACCATTAAATTTAACTGCATCTGACTCTACATTTAAAATGGTACGTAATTCAATACTTGACTCAACATTCGATTCGACATTTAAAATATTCACATGAGGTAAGTTTTTCGAAAAGATTAAAGTTTTTAGAAGTAATGTTAATCACCAAGTCAATAATCAAAATTTCACGTCCAATCACTATGTCATGTTGAAGATATTCATCAGGTAAAACATGAAAAACAATATCTAAAGCAATGTTACCAATATCAACATTAACTAAAATGTTCAGGTTACTATTCACGGAAGTTTGACCAATACCCGTCATAGTAACGACAGTATAATTACGCTCACCAATAAATTTACACGAAATAGAATCTCTCATTAATGAACACTCTGCTCCAGAATCATAACAAAAATTAAAAGACTCACCAGAGTGACGGAAAGTACCAGTAGGCGCGTTAACCACGCACAAGTCCACACGACGTTGTTCAGGAGCTGCATCAGCGCCACCAGTGCCGCCGCTGCCGGAACCCTGGGCTTCTTTTGGTGCACTGTTATTGAGATTAATAAGCGACGCAGCTGGTGTTTCAGGGCAATCATACCTTGCCACATATACGTCCTTAAAGTCGTTCCATGTCATGCCAGGAAACGAAATCTGTGACAACCACGACAACGCTTGGCCCTTCAGCGCTCTGCTTAAAGTAATCATGAGTGATGCACCTTGAAGCTCACAATCCGCCATGCACATATCAGCGGTGGTGACCCACGCATGTGCATCGACGTTTGGTTTTTCAGGATCAAACTCGGGTAGCTGCACTTTCTTGCTTGAAGCAGGTGACATTGCAAGAAAGTTCTGGTTCTGTTGCTCCAAGATAAGGCGCCATTTTTCGTCTGCCTCAGGTTCAGGCTGGGAAGCACGTGGGCATCCCACTTCTGATGTCGACAGATCAGGGGTGTCTTCATTATTTTGTTGGTCTGTCATGATGGCACGTGGAGTCCGACGTGAAATAATACACAGGCACTGTTCGGTACACTCAACTTTACTGTTCGCAACACTTTACAATAAAAAATAATAAAAGATTAAAGATCTATTTTCGGATTGAAAATTAAAATAAAATGGAATGTAGTGAGGTTAGCCAAGTCGTCCGTTGGTCGCCACGATCACAACCCGAATGTGTCAACTGCACAAGACTACCGCCTTTTTATTAACATCAAAAATGACCAACGACAACTTAATCGACTAAACATACTCAAGCATTGCCAGACTAAAAATCTAATAAAACAAACTAAATTAGAATTATGATAAACGCTTGACATTCCATTGGCGATCTGCGACATATATTTGATCTGATTTTCTACTGGGAACATAAACATCATCTTCCTCTGAGTTTGTTGCATATTCATCAGAGCTTTCACTAGCAAACTCTGAAGACTGTAATTGTTGTTTTTCTGTTTCAGGTTCAGGTGCTGATGACGTTGGTGGTGACTGTACGGCGGTTGAACTGTCAACATCACAAGGTAAGTATATACTATGGTTTTCCTTTATGTTCTCCAAAAATTCAACATCTCTACTTTTGATAATTCTGTTTGTTGCAGGATCAGCGAGGCGGTATCCTTTGGTGTTATCACAATAGCCTATAAAAATCATTTTTCGTGACTTCGGGTCCCATTTCTTCAGTTTCTCCTTGGGAACTTGTGTCATGACTTCAGAACCAAAGATACGCAAGTTCGTCAAATTAGGCACCTTACCGTACCATAATTCATATGGGGTCTTTTTGTTTATAGCTGTAGTAGGCGAGCGGTTAATTACATAAGCTGCAGTAGCTGTCGCCTCAAGCCCGATTTACACTTCAACAAGTACAGTAGCGAGTTAACTTGCGTCATCGGCGAGTTAAGTTGTTATTGTAGTTTGAACGGCAAAAGCGAGTTAAGTAGTAGTACATTAACAACTTAACCGCCAATGACGCAAGTTAACTCGCTACTGTACTTGTTGAAGTGTAAATCGGGCTTCAGCCCAATAAGGTTTTGGTAAGTTAGCATCCAACAGCATGCACTTAGCTCTCTCTACAAGAGTGCGGTTCATCCGCTCTGCAAGACCATTTTGTTGCGGTGAATATGGTGTAGTAGTTTGATGCTGTATGCCATACTGACTCAAATAATTATCAAAATCTTTGTTACAGTACCCTAAGCCGTTATCGGTACGTATAACCTTAATTTTATTATTACATTCATTTTCTACCTTCTTGTGAAAATCTTTGAATGCATTTAAAATACTGAGCTTGTCTTTCAGGAAATACACATGCACTATTCTTGAAAAATCGTCTATGAAAGTTATAAAATATCTCATACCTCCCAGGGACGGAGTCTCCATTGGACCACACAAGTCAGAATGAATCACCTCTAGTTGTTGTGAAGCTCTGGAACCAACATGGTTGAAAGGTAGTCTCGACTGTTTTCCCTTTAGACAGGTAGTGCAGGTCACAGATAGCTTGACCTTTTCTGAAGACAGGTTCACTCCCTCAGTGCATTCTGGTAGTCTGTTTACATCTAGAAAATTTAAATGTCCCATGCGTCGATGCCACAGAACCACATCATTTGAGATATCAGAAATACTCAGATTTGCATTTATTTCTCTGTTAACATTAAGTACATATAAGTTGTTTTCTAATTTAGCTGAACAGATAAAATTTCCTTTACTGTTAAAGATTTCACAATTATTTCCATTAAAGTTAACTGTGCAACCATTCTTTACTATTGCACTGACAGATAATAAGTTTCCAGCAAGTTCAGGTATGTACAATACATCTCTTACCTGTATTCTATTTTCATTATTACAGTGCAACACCAGATTTACTTTTCCTATTCCTTTCACAGGTAACGGAGTCTTGTTAGCAACTGTTATGGTAGAAATCGGGGGACATTTGACATCATACATCCAATCACTGCGATTTGTCATATGCATTGACGCGCCTGAGTCCACATACCATTTATCATGCTCTGTTGTTAAGGAAGAAGCTGAAAATGCTGCTACATAACTTTTATCTTCACTTTTATTTGGTGTTTTCTTCTGTACACGACAATTTTTACCCAAGTGACCATATTTATTGCAGTTGTAACACCTTGGGCCTTTGTATTTTCCACCATTCTGTTTTTCTGAACTTTTCTTCTTAGCTGAGTAAAAGGCAGTAGTTTCTGAACTCTGAACTTCTTGTAAAAGTTTAGTTTTAATAATATCTGCAATGATTTTTACTCCGGAGCTTTCTAGTGCCATAATCATGGGTTTGTATAAGTCCGGCAAACCCGCAGGCATTAATGTGCCAAGCCATTCGTCATCGACGGAAAAACCTATGTTTCTCAGCTTGTGTGCAGACGTCATAATTTTATTTACATAATCTTCGACACTTTTGGAGGATTCCAACGTTGTTGTAATTAGATCCTTCAACAATGTTACCTTTCGTGTTAAACCGTTGTCATCAAACGCTCGTTCTAAGTTCGTCCAGACTTCCTTCGAAGTTTTCGCATCTTGAATGTGAACATAATTGATAGCATCCACTAATAATATCAGTTTTGACTTTGCTTTTATGTCTTTTGCGGGTTCAACTTTGGCGGGATCTTTAGTTTCTATGCACTGCCAAAGATCTTCAAGTTCGAGATACGCCTTCACTGCGAACTTCCAATTGGCATAGTTATCACGGCCAACGAGTTTTTCAATGTTAAATAACGAATTTGTAGACATTTCTTCGATTATGTAACCAGATAAACTGTATGACGCCACGTACAGTCGGCCAAGAAAGTGGTGTACCACCCTAAGGTTGAATATCGCTTGCAGATTCATAGGTGATAAAGATTAGTTTCGCTTGCAGATCGATCTGACAACTTCTATTGCTGTCTTTATCTGATTATTGATAACGACTATTACTGTTTGTAACGTGACAGCTGTTCTTAGTTTGAACTTGATGGAACCAATGACGTCGTAAAATCAACGGCGGGGGGCTGTAGATTTTGATGACAAAATTGTATCTACAAATTCAGAATTGTAATCAACAAGTTACATAAAATTGTAAAGGCACAAGGCGAGTCCACAAACCTACAATTTCTGTAAACTTGTAATTACAATATCAATAAAAAACAAGCTAAAAATATATTTATCCTTTTATTAAATTTCTACAATCAATTTTAAAATACTTATAACAAACAAAAACATAGCATATATAGTAATATTTAGAAGATATTGAAAATTTTTAAAAATTAGAAACGGGTGTAACCGCCGTTGGCCTCTATAACCTCTAAAAGACGAGACCTCATTGAACCAACAAGCCGTGAGCAAATATCGGTTCCCCGCATTTCCTCCCAGATATAATTACAGTGACTAATAAGAGCTTGTTTGGTTCTTTCATTTTGATGCGACCATCGTTGGACCATAAGGCCCCAAAGATTTTCTATCGGGTTGAGGTCCGGCGATCTTGAGGGCCACTGAATTACCCTTACGTCAGTGTGTGAACGAAACCAGGCTCTTACGATCCTCGCATTATGAATTGAACAATTATCTTGAACAAAATCAAATTGTGGCACTTCGTTCTCCGGGTAAACATTACGGACTGTCGGTAGCATTGCATTCTGAAGCACGTCGATATAATTTACAGCCGTCGCTCGAGGAGGTAGAGAACACAATTCTCCTACACCATCCGTACTCATCCAGCCCCAAATATTTACGGAAATTCGACCTGATTCTCTATTTGGGATTACATGATCATCTTTATACCGTGTTGAATTATATCGCCAAAGGTGAAGACGTCCATGCTGACTGGATTCAAACGTTTTTTCATCACAAAACACTGTATTAGACCAATCAAACTCTAAGTGCTCTCTGGCGAAGTTCAGACGAGCAAGTCTGTGAGCATCCGTCAAATATATTTTCTTGGCGTAATGCCTGTGGTGCAACCCCATGTAATGTAGATGATTCCTTATTGTTTGGGCACTCACATCGAACATCTCCGCAAAATGTTTTGTGGGCTTAAAACCATTGATTTCATATTCCCGTCTCATGAATTCTCTATCGTTATTGGAGAGTGCAGGCCGGCGACCACTTCTTCTGTGATCCAACAAACTTCCCTCCTCTCCTTCACGACGAATCCAAAAGCGGACAGAACGTTCTCGATATATTCAAATTCCGGGATATCGCACTGATACTGCTTCCCTCATTAAATTGGGCAATTATTTGTGCTCTTTCGGCAATGGTCAAGTTGGCAGGCATTGAGATGATTTTATATGCAGTTGATTGAAAAATAACACGGAAAATATATCGATTTTTTGCATATATTTGACAAAATGTCAATTGTCAGTTTTCTTTTTCAAATGGAATTCGGTTGTCTAAATAGTTTTTATTACTTTTGTTTGGAAACATTTCAATTGCTTTGTAGAAACTAATGTCCTTTTCATTTATACTAAAGGTTAAAATGTCATGTACTTATATGTGACATATGACGTATGAATACTAAATACCAAGGATCTTCTACCTACTAACTGGATTGCTTACGAATGATTCAAAGAATACAGAAAGTCTTTCTTAGCTGTTAAACAATAGAGTATAAACTTGCACGCATAAAGCTGAAGGAACTATTCGTTCCGAGCGAGACAGTGCCGTGTGTGGACTGTGTCCCTTTCTTCTGTGTGTCAGATTAAAAATATTTATTTCAATGGTAATTTTTTCGACCTGTCTGTTGTAGTAATAACACCTAGTTTTAAACTTCTTTGGAATTCTATCTTTAAAATGAATTACCATTATTACTGTATGCATATTAATGAAAATTAAAGTTATTTTACCATGCAATCACAAGATGTTTAAAACAAAAAAAAAATGGAATTTGTAACAATTAGTAGTGATATATTATACTATACATGGCAATTACTACGTTGCTGTCTGACGTTTACTTGACATCTGTATGTTTGTAAATTTGCATTATATTTAATTTTGTGAGTTTTCGTAATATTAAAGTGCAAGATACTGTAACCATGGTAAGAACGTGTTTTGTGGTTAATCGCAAGAGTAAAGGGTACCCCGGGTCTGGAATTTCCTTTTTTAAGTAAGTTTTGTGACTTTGTTTACAAATTGCATTTAGGGTGACTATGTTTTCATTGTAAAAGTGGATGTTCTTCTCTTTATTCTTATTTATTATTGAAGTGAAAACTTCTTTAGCGGCGTTGTGCACTTTTTTTGTAATGGGTAAAAAATGATAAACTCGCGTCAGGACACGTGACCTGATCGAAAATTCGTAAGACCGTCGGAGAGTCTAAGAGATAAACTTTTTAATGTAATATAATTTTTTTTTTTTTTTTTTTATTTAGAATAGGTTCGCGTTTGACCACCATCTCACCTGATGGTAAGTGATGATGTGGTCGAAGATGGAGCACGCTTACCTAAAAGTAACCTATTCACTCTTGACTTAAAGACTCCTAGGTTATAGCTATCGGGAAACACAGACTCCGGCAGGGAATTCCACTCCTTAGCCGTACGCACAATGAAGGTATTCCCAAAACGTTTGGTGCGTGTGGGTGGGATGTCCACCATGTAACGATGGCGCTTCGCCGTTTGTCTCGTAGTCCGATGATGGAACGGGCTTGTTGGAATTAAGTTGGTATAAATTGTCATGTTTGTGTACGACATCGCAATAAATAAATATTGTATTCTACCACATAAATGATAGTACTTTTATACTGATAATTAAAGCAATTCGTGCAAAATTATTCCCTAAACATTCCAAAATATCAAAAATGCACAACGTTAATATTCAAGTTTTCACTTCTGCCGGCACTCCCGGAGTGCAACCCGTCGTTTTTTTCTTTCTTCTCATTATTTATTATTTTTTGTTATTTTAAGCTTTCCTATAAATGATGATCTTCGAGACCGGTGGCTCTACACAGAAAAAGGTCAGAAACGGTTCCAAAATATGTAGCCGCCATTTCAAGCCCGAAGAAATATTGCATTTCGAAACAAGATCAAATGATGCAATTCCATCCATTTTCCCTAAAGTAAGTTATCAATCTTTACAAATGACATGAAGATCACCGTTTCGAAATAGAATATGAGCGTAGCAAGATGAATTTTCATTTTGAATCTATCTTAACCATAAATACTAAAATATTGTTCTCATCAATCTATTATTATTTTAGATTCCTGTTAAAGCGAAACAAATAAATGTTTTAAGTACTATATTATTGAAACCCACTAAAGAAAAGAATATACAACCTGTACTGGGCACATTCAAAGATCTGGTAAGTGAAAGTTATGAAAAGAGTCAAATTAATAAGCATAAAAGTCGACATTTTAGTTGATTTATTTACTTTTGCTTAGCATTTTGATGGCAAAAATATTTTATATCATTTTGGCCATTAAATCAGCTACACAAACTTGCTTACAAGTGTAGTTTATTATATTAATATATACTTATAACTTAATTACTTAACTTTTATCCACTGCAGTTAGTTAATGCAACAAATAATAATAATAATTCATAATTTAAAGATTATTGCCATACTTTTAACCAATAATAGTGTAATACATTTTTAGGGTTGAGTGTCAAGCCAATCTTGTAACAAACCTGCAGCTGCAACATATGAGGAACTAGAAAATATAGAACCAACCTAATAATAATAACCTTATAATTGTCATTGCCTCCTTTATGTTTAGAATTATGTATGTTAATAATATTGATTTCTAACCTTAAATAGCACATGTGGTGTTAGCCTGTAATTAATTGTTACACTTATAAATGTAATATGACTGTTTCATACAAATGTATAGTGTAAACAATTGTAGGTTAACCTAAATAAATATATACATAAATAAATTATATCTCTTCTGTTATTCTTTCTATTTATAATCATCGTTTTTCATGAAGGGTTTTAGTAGTTTTAATTATATATAAACACTAGTACTCACGCGGGGCTTCGCTCCCGTGGTTTCTATCACGGTAAAAACATAACTCTCCTTTTTTGCAGCCGCGTAAAAAGTAGCCTATAACCTTCCTCAAGCTTCAAGCTACTTCCATACCAAATTGCATCCAAATCCACCCAGTTCTTTCGAAGATTAGCGCGTTCAAGCAAACAAACAAACAAACAAACTTTTCCGCTTTATAATATTAGTATAGATTGCATCATTTTATTTTTAGTCTACTGGTTCTGACCGTACAAGTGTCGAATAAACGTAGATTACCAGGACGTATATACCACTGCCTATCAAGGCCAAGCCTTCGAAGAATTGCCAGCTGGTGATTCTGTTATTAATTCTGTATCTGCAATAATTGTATTTGTATCACGGGTCTTAACCACTTTGAAAGTTTATAATTCAACGCAATAAAGTCTGCTTCACAAAACCAATTTTGCATTTAGCCCGCATAAGGAAGGGTTTATAATAGAAATTAGCGCGCTCAATATAAGTTCCTCAGATATATATTGAGAACTAGCTTTGCGTCAGTGGAATTCTGTTATATCGCGCTACCGAGCAACTGTTCAAAAATCTGAGATAGAAAGAACCCTATATAGTTCCCAGTGTTTTAAACTATCTCCATGCCAAATTTTTTCGAAAGCGGCTCTGTGATTTAACCGTGAAAGCGTAACAGACCGAAACAGACCTTTGTATTTATAATTGAATTTATTTCTTTCTTTCTATTTAATAGGTTGTTAAGAAAAATACCGGCCAAGTACGAGTCGGACTCGCGCATGAAGGGTATTTTTATAGGTAGGTAATGAATGGTACGGAACCATTACCTATAAAAAGCGCCAAAAAAATCGCAACTGTTGTATGGGAGTCTCCCTTAAATATTTATTTTAATTAATTTTTAGTATTTTTTGTTATAGCGGTAACAGAAATACATCATTTGTAAGGTTAATAATAAGTGTCTTAAAAAAAACCTGCAAATATTGCATCAAATAAAATTGTCCTTACGTTTATCACGAATTGATATACACACTACTAGAAAGAGATAGCTAGGTCCTTCGAGGGTATACTCTTCGGAACGGATTTGAGCTCCGCGTCCGCATTCCAGTTTAGGTACAAGTTCCTTGACTAAATACATAGGTTTACGTCATGATAATGTTGTCTCTTTCAGTAATATCTTTTTATAACGAACCTTGTTGTAATTTTCGATGACCGGGAAACTAAATCAAAACTGGTACACCACTTTCTTGGCTGACCGTACACGCCGGTAAAAAATCTTTCTTTGTCACGCCGGTTAATGTTAGGATTTTTCACTGATATTCCGAGTAACCACGCTCTGCTACCATGAAGATTTATGATGAGTTTGGGTTACGTGTGATTACTTTAATAAAACAACGGAGTGAAAACTTGTAACGACTGTAATATATAAGCGGCAAAGCAGAGACATCTCACACCTGTCATCATGACATTAACATAAAATGCAATAGAATGTTGCCAATAAAAACAAGCAAGGACAATGTTGCGTTCATTACTTAACAAAACTAATTCATTCTGTTGCAAAAAATGCTTTTTAATTTACATTTTGATTTTTTAGGGTTGTAGAGGTATTCATTTTGTATGTCCACAGGAAGTTCATTAATTATTTTTGATAGTATGTAAGTGTATGTTCTCATACCATATGTATTGTTGAATCTAATCTAATCTAATCTAATTGTTGGAGCGCGTTCAAAAGACATTTACCAGGTACTTACGGTTTAAAGACCATGATTGCCCTTACAGAGCCGATTACACAGGACGGCTAAATTATTTTGAACTGGACTCATTGAAACGACGAAGAGTCCTAAATGATATGACAACGTTATTTAAAATTGTTAACGGGATGTCTTCAACTCCAGATTTGCTTGATAAGATCAGTCTAGACGTACCTCGTCACTCTCACCTCCGGTCAAAGCGTGTTTTTAGGACGTTTGCAACTAAATCGTGTCGCACAAACCTGGGCCGCCATGCCCCTCTAAACAGAATGTTAACGTTTTACAACAGAGCCTATTCCATGGACAGTACAATCGACTTGTTCTCTGATAGTCTGCCAAAATTTAAACATAAAATTATTAAAATTGACCTGTGATCGACTGCCCGCTTCTAATTTAATTGTATACATAATATTTTAAAATTAAATAAATAATGATAAATAATGTTAATTCGTTGTAGGTTATATATTGTAATTTAATAATAATAGTTAGTTTTTAGTAATAATAATTTAATTTAACTTTATTTAATTTTATTGATATGTTTTACTTTTATTTTTTACTTAAGTTTTGTTTTATGTTCGTATTTAATTTTATACATATTCATACTTAGATTCGTGCTTTTTTGTGAATGATGTGCATGCCTGTAAGTGACTTATTTACACAGGACCCTCTCGTGAATGTTTATAATCATTATTATTTTCTTGTAAATAAGTTGTTGGTGTGCCTATATTAAATAAATAAATCTAGGCAAGCTAAAAATGTTCATGTTCGCTAACGTTCTTAGTTTTGGATGAAGTATATTTTTAATTAAGTTATTTATGTTATTAAATTCGTCTTTTAAAATAGAAAGTTTAAAAATGTTGTGAACTGGCAATATGTTGCAATAATTAAATAGTTGGGAGTAATCATTTTGGTATTTTGTTTTAATTTTAAGTGGTACTATATTTTTGAGAATTCTTTGTTGTAGTTTTGTAGATTTTATCTAAATGTGTTTTATAAGTTCTCCCGTAGCTATTGAGACCATAGCCAATTATGGAGTCAGCTAGAGCTAGGTATAGTAACCTTAGGGTTTTATATGGCATTTTATGTTTAAGTACGATTATTCGACCCAGGATTGATTCTTCACTTGTTTGCATTAATATTTATTATACAGGGAAAACTGCCGAACCTCACTATATTTAAAATCAGACTGATATTTTAATAGCTCGCAATTCAAATTTTTTGTTTTCTTCGCTTCTTGTAGGAACTCAGTAAAAAGATGAGGATTGGTGTCATGTTTGGCAGCTGTTTTTTACATAATTGGTCCAAAGTCACACATTTCAATGCTGTACCAACTCTGGAAAGTGTCGGCTTTTTCTAGTAGCATTCTACTTCCATACAGGAAGGCGACAGCATGTTTACAGCCTCCAGCTGAGACAGCACAATCGATCTAAACACTGGCAGCTTGTTATTGAACTGTTATTTTCGTCTATCACCATAGTCACATTATATGCAATAGCCACTTTATGTTCAGGACAAATCTTGCCCTTGAGCGTGAATCCGGCATTTGCCGGATTCACGACGGAGCTCATTCATTTTTTTTTAATTATATTGTTTGGTGTGAATTGGTAACTATCATACCTTTTAAACGAGTATTATGGATACATTATAAAAATGAATGATATTTTGAAAAGAATAACTGTGGAGTTTCTTGCCGGTTCTTGAACCAATTTCGTGCCGTGCACTAGCTTGTGTCGTTTTATAAGTGGCCATGTAAAATAAAATATGTTGAGTTGAGTTGAGGCCACCTTTTTGTTTATGGTTAGTTAGCTTCGGGGAATACCCTGAATTTATCTTTATCTGTAACCAAATTTAGAATGCAATGATGTGATAAGAATTAATTGTGTCGGGGTCTGTGCTTTCTGATTTCTAAACACTCCCAGGTTATAGCTAAGAGTAAGAGTGAATAGGTTACTTCTAGGCAAGCATGCTTCGTCTTCGTCCACATCATCGCTTAACATCAGTTGAGATTGTGGTCAAACGCAAGCCAATCAACAAAAATTTTTTTAAAAAAAAATTAGTGTAAACGCAATTATCTTATTAAACTGAGTGAATAGTTCGGGCCAATTTCAGTTATTATTTATCATTTTCATTTCGCTTCGTACAGCATTTGTGTCAAAGTATTTGTCTGCGTTGCCGTAGAAGATGTACATGAATAGTAGTACATCTAAGACTTGTTCTGTTGGCATGATTTCCGACTTAGAGATCCGTCGGGTGGCTACGGCTATGCTAAAAATCTATAAAAGAAAAAGTTTTTGTGACCGAGTACTCCGGCGCATTGCCAGTGTCATAATCCTGTGCACGCCGCTGGTCAAACGCAAGCCTATAAACTATACAAAATAAATGTAACATTGGCTTTAATTTCACAGAAAATACAACCTTTTCTGAAAAGCGATGCCGCGGGCAGAAACTTGTGTTATACGTACAAGTGTTACAGGTCACAATAAAACTTCTAACATTGGGAAGTATCCGCCGATGTCGTTAGAAATATTGATCCCACAACCCGTACATAAGCTATCGTACTATCAATCCTCTAACCTACATTATCTCTATCTAAACTTCCGGAAACTCCAATCAATTTTATAAACCCCAATTCGTTCAACCGGTACATAGCCCATTGCCCACGAGGCCCCGAGGTCTATGGGGCGGACGGAGGGCGCGTCCGAACGGGTTGTTTTCGCCTCGGGCCCTCTAAGGGGTCAGGGAACTGATGCGTTTGATAAACTACCCGACAGCAGCAAGATAAAGGGTCACTAAGCGAATTATGTGTGTTATTGAAAGAAATGTTTACGTTATGTTTGGATAAGCGTGTTTTTGTTAGGATATTTTGCGTTTCTTTGTTGTGTTTTTGTAATAACTAGCAGTTCGCCCGCGATTGTGGATTTCAAAATAATTTTTAGCCTATAGTGCTCAGCAGTAATGCACCTTACTACCAAAGAAAGATTTGGATCATTAGATCCGAAGATTACCCTCTACATACACACTTACAAACAAATTTTATCTCTTTATAATATTAGTATAGAAAATAACATGATCCAATATTCTTATTCTACCGGGGTTGCGGAAATGTGCTAACGAGTTCCGCGGTCACAGAGCGCAAGGGCTATTGAAAGAACAGGGTGGGTTTTTAGTCGGTAGAAGTCTGACACTCCCTCTCCACAGAGAGGGAGAGGAGTCATTTGATGATTTTCCTCCCGATGCGGTCCGCAGCCCCGGTGTTTCCTTATAAAATTCCCGCAACCCCTGTCCCTGCCGGCCCTATCATTGCTGCTGACTGCTTTTTGTGGCGTGTGGTACACGACATGCCGTCGACTCGGCCCTAGTTCTTTTTGTTGCAAGTAGATATCATTATCTGACAAATGCTTCCACCTCAAAAGATCGCCTCACAAAGTTCTCATATGATTTAACCAGAACAGATTGTATGGACTTCAAAGGAAACTTTGACCTTCGAGTTTGTTTCAGTCTTTCTTCTCAGGGACTCGGGAAACACCGACCCCATCTAGTTTAAATTGACGCAAGAAATGATGTGTAAAACTGTTATTTGATAACCAATTTGCAAAATAAAGATCATTTATCAGTGTCCGATACAGTCACCCTCGATGAGCACCGGGGTTGGCACGGTCCCTAAAATAATATAAGATGGATTTTGTCATTGTATCTACTAACATAATTAATAAGTTCACGTTGTAATAACCATTATGGATAATAATAATCTAAATAAATAGAATAAAGGTTAGTAAAGTAACAGCCAAAATTATAATAATATTGTTTTTTATTTTTCTTTTATAGTGTACTAGCAATGTGGGAAGCATTTGTGTTAACCCTCCCTCGTGTGTTTTATTTGGAGTGGGTTCACGGCATAATAAGTCCAACACCTTAGCCGTGAGGCTATCGCGCTTCAACTGCCTTTTAGAAGGTCTGCGCTAAAATGAGACGATTCTGCTTAAGCCCATCCTCACAATTGTGCCAGCACTATCCAGAGTGCAAATACGTCAAGTGTCGCAGCATGAACAGGCCCTCAGGCGACAGGCGATCACATTAGCGGTCCACCGCACCGTGAGTGCAGAGCTTAAATTCAATCACTTTAGGATTACCATTTCGCAATTCGAAAGGACCTGGGGAAAAGCTGGTCGTTTTCAATTTTTTGTATTAGATTAATACTAAGGCAACAAGACTGTAAAATCTTTGATTGTGCCATAAATACATAGGTACATTACATAACATAACATTAACCAGCCTACAACGTTGTCACTGCTAAGAACACGCCATAATCCACCAGTCACCACGGATGCATGGCTTCCAATTTTAAGATCTAGCAACGGTGATGATGACAATTACACACATGATTGTCTAGGATTGGAACCCACGACCTATTTACTCGTAAGTCGTGCACACTGCTCCATAAACACCCATAAACAGGATTGATGATTTCAAAATTTTACTTTTATACAAATAAATAAAAACATGTTAAAATAGAATTATCTTATAATATAATCGAGGAATGAATCGAGTCAAGAAAAGTAAATCGAGGAAAGAATTATCTTATAATATAATCGAGGAAGAGCGAGGTTTATCCCATCACAAGTATCTTCGGATTACTTTCTGGGAAGCCCCGGCAACTTAATTGTATAGATTTAAGATAATAAACACATTTTTATTTTTATTTTATTTTATCTTATCAGCTCTAAAATTCAAAACACCGGACATGGTGTAACGCACGCACTGGTATAACCAGAAATATCCAGAACAATCCTGATGTATGTCAAGGCACTGGTATAACCAGAAATATTCGAAAAAATCCGGGCATATGGTAACCCTTGTCACGTCAGGTCCAATTGGGAACGCTCCACGATCACATGTTACTTCGTTAGCCCATTTCAACGTACCCACCACGTTTCTATAAAAAGATTACGTTTTTGATGAACTTTTTCCGTGTGCCTATTCCGGATACGTTTTGTTGTGCCTCAGGGATTTATAGTGGGCTTGATAAAGAACCGACTTGAAAGAGAGTGGTCAAGAGACAGTAACGAGAAAATAAATACAGCAATTGTTAATTTAGTATAATCTTTACATAGTATAAAACAAAGTCGCTTCCGTTGTCTGTACGCTTACCTAGATCTTTTAAACTGCGCAACGGATTTTAATGCAGTTTTCAGCAATAGACAGTGATTTTAAGGGTTTTGCGTAAATTAGCAGAATAAGACCGTACGAAGCCGGGCCGGTGAGCTAGTTATATACATATATTTCCTCTGGAGGAAGATTAATAAATATTTATACAAGCTTTTTTATTGATCATATTCTCGCGTTTGGCCACCATTTCACCTGATGGTAAGCGATGATGTGGTCGAAGATGAAGCACGCTAACCTAAAAGTAACCTATTCACTCATGACTTAGACTCCTAAGTTATAGCTATCAGGAAACATACTACGGCTTGGAATTCCGCTCCTTAGCTTCAATAGTAGTAATAGTTAATTATTCCCAAAACGATTTGTGGGACATGACCAATAATAAACATACCTACGACCGATTTTTTAGGAGCATTTGAAGTTAAAAACTTGTGAAACCCTACTTTTAATACCAGAATTTATCCGGGTTTCAAGTTAAAGTGGAGTTTGTTAAACACTCAACTTTGAAGATTTCATTAAGAACTTTATCTGCTCTAAAGCGTAAGTAGGTAGTGGGTGATTCTTAGAAAGGGAGGATAAAACGTGTCCAGGCCCAATACTTCTTCGTAACAAAACCATAATTGATAGCAACAAGGTCTTAAGATACTTTAACTGCCGGCACAACTATTAACACACTAAAATATAATATTAAACATAGTTACATTTCTAATTCATGTCAAAATGTGCCTCAAACGTCATTATCTCGCATGTCCCACAAGGCTACGCATGGATATTTCGTCTGATAAAAAAATCAAATAAACTTGGATGTCTTATTTTTATATGCCAAATCATCCTCAAATGATCAAAGTTTCCAATTACCGTGTATTATATACATTTAATTCATTTAAATATTGGAAACCAACTCACATAAAGTTTGTCATTAAAAAAAAATCATTATACGGAGCAAAGATTGTTTCAAATATTTTCTTAATGATTTTGCAATGCACGGAGTTTAGAATCCCGCAGAACGCTCCCCGCACCTCCCTCACTTGAGCTGCACGCTTTGAATGGAGTGGACGTATCGTGTTTCTCGACAAGGTAAGCTTAAATTTCGTTATTACAAATTTGTTTTACCAGAAGTCATTATCCTTTTGCTGTCTGTTGTTGTAAATAATTGTTACATTAATCATATTTTTTGCTACTATTATAAATCGAAAGTGAACTTATTCATATCAATGTGTTTCAAAGCAAAATTTATTGAGGTTCAACAAGTTACAACCTGTTTTCTCGAATTCGTCATTTTCCCCTACATCATTAGCTTCAAAATGTGTGTTGCATATAATGACAAATAGGGAATAAAATGATTTGTGCAGTTTTTAAATAATGACAGCTGTTGAGAATAATGATTTTGTAGTTATCATACTACAATAATTATAAGTTAGAATAAAGTAAACGTGCTAATTAAAGTACAAAAAACCTAAGAAACCCCCATTTTTGATTAAGTAGAATTATAAGACGAATTATTGTCACTACAATCTATTTTTAACCGACTTCTAAAAAAGGAGGAGGTTCTCAATTCGGATGATTGTTTGTATTTTTTATGTTTGTTCGGGCATAGCTCCGTCGCTTGCCAACTGATTTGAAAAATTCTTTTTTAACCAGCTTCAAAAAAAGGAGGAGGTTCTCTGTTCGTCTTGAACTCTTTTTTTATGTATGTTACCTCATATCTCAAAGACGGCTGGACCGATTTGGAAAATTCTTTTTTAGTTTGAAAGCGTATACTTTCTAGCTGGTTCCATTGTCATCATGTTAGGATCTAATGATGGAATCGTGGAGAAATCGAGGGAACTCTTTAAATATTATAGGCACACCTATAGCGTTTTGGGTATTTCTTATAGTAACTTGTGCAGTTGCTCTCGAAATGCACCATTTGGGTAAGTGGAACTGATGATGAAGACCACAAATAGCCAACGAAACTACTCAATAATAAATATTTTGTGGATTGCGATTCGAGTACTTGAATATGGATGTTAAGCACTTTATGCTCGTCACAATGCATATGGTGAATTAGAGCTGATGGTGAAATACCAGAACTCCTCAAAAATTAACGGCTCTGCATTGGGAAAAGCAATATTTTGAAAAAGGTAATAAGTAGTTGACATTTTGGCTTTTGTAACGAGATTAATTACAAACTGACCCACTAAAAAGCGCGAAAATACTACCGAAATTAAAATTATTTTCGGTTTTATTAGTCGGTTTTATTTTTTGCAAAAACAGTTTTTATTTTCGCGCTTTTTATTCAACAAATTTTCGCAATATTCAACAAAAAAGGTTTTAGTTGAATATTGTCAAAGATTTTTGTGTTTTTGTTTGTGAATAACGTTATAAATATTTGAGACTTGCAATGTAAATTAAGGTTTTGTGTTCTTTTAGAAACACTTTATATAAAGGTTTTTTATACATTGCAAATGTATTTGTTATCACTTTAACGATAACTTTTGTTTTAAGGTGTCTGTTCATAATGCCACCAAAGAACATAAAGGCAATAAAAGAACGCCGTCTAGAACAACAACGACAGTGTAAAAAGAAAAAATATTTAGAAATAAAAAATGATCCAGAATTGTTGGCCATAGAACAAGAGAAAAGACGTAATAAATATAAGAAAAGAAAAGAAGAAGGTAAAATTAAACCTATAAAGGAACTAACACCTCGCGCTCAACGTGAGCAAAGAAAAAAATGGAAGGAAAATTCCAAGAGGTACAGGCTGATGAAAAAGCAAGAAGAAAGGATGCCTACATTTGAGCCAGTTGTTATAGGAGCTGAAGAAGAGGCTATAGATAGAACAGAGGCTCAAACCAAGACAGAGAAATTACGTGATCCTATACATACATTTTCTCCTGCTATGAAAGCGGTGGTAAGAAAGATTCGATATAACGAATATAAGAAGAGGTATGTATTGCTAAAAACTATTAATAAATATAAAAAGACGGTTGAAAGCCAAAGAAAAATAATACAAAGATTAAATAAGAAACTTCAAGTGCAAGAAGAAGAGAACAAACATAGTCAAATAAACATATCTAAGTCAGTAAAACAGGATAAAACTAAATTATCATCTTTATGCATAATAGCAGGTCATAAATCATATGTAGAAAAAGTTCATAAATTTTATAACGATGATGCTAATAGTACTATAAGCGCTGGTAGAAAAGAATTTGTGACGAAAAATAAAGTTAAGATTCAGAAACGGTATCTAAATGCTCCACTAAAGATACTTTATGCAAAATTTATTTCTCAAGTTGGTATAAAAATAAGTTACTCGACCTTTTGTAAACTACGACCCTTTTGGACAGTTTTTCCAAAACCTACCAATAGGGATACTTGTCTCTGTTCACGACATCTTAATATGGAATTACTTATACAAGGTTTGCATAGAGCTTGTGTAGTAAATGTAAGAACTTGTGAGCAATTACTATCGAAACTGTGTTGTGATTCGAGGAATTTAGCTTGTTTAAGTAGAAGTTGTAATACTTGTTCATCAAATCATCTAGAATATGTTAATGTTTCCGATAGAAATGTATCTTTTTACGAATGGCGAAAAACAACCAAAGATATTACACTGAAAAATGGAACTAAGAAAAAAATACAGTTGACTGAAAAAATAAAGACTACAATTAGTATTAAAACAGCAATAACTAGATTTGAAGCAGATGTATTAGCATTCCTGAATCATGTTTACAAAATTAATTTCCAATATAATGCCATTAAAACTCTTAAAAACAACCTACCGGTTCAGGAAGCATTTCTAAATGTCGATTTTTCAGAAAATTATGCTCTAAAATTTGCCGAAGAAGTCCAGGCTTTCCATTTCGGCGGTAGCCGCCAACAAGTGTCTTTACACACTTCTGTGGTGTACACTCACAATTTTACTTCCGGTGTTGTTACTCCGATTTCTTTTTGCACAGTTAGTGATTGCTTGCGGCATGACGCTCCAGCTATTTGGGCACACTTGGTACCCCTAATTCAGCACGTTGTTGAAGTTAATCCTTTAATTGAAACCCTATCGAAATACTTATTTACATATTATTCTCACATTAACATGACATCCCTTGTAACGCGCTCGTTGCCTAAAATTTGCGATCCTGTGATAACGCGTTTTTGACTAAAAACTTTTGTAAATTTAGTACCTACTTAAGCTTACTTAGCTTTTGTTGACCAAACAAAAACATAGACACATCGATAGTGTTTTTAATTCTGTTTTTTTTTTTTTAAAGTTTGTGTATTGTACAATCAGAAATGAAAAAAAAAACAAAATTATTATAATGTTCCTCTATTAAGAATTATGATAACCAAATAATAAGAAATATAATTATTGTAAAAGTGAGAAGAAAACCATTGAAATTAGAAAAATAAGTATTTTATATGTGTACCTACGCTTTATTTTAATAAAAAAATAATGTATATTCAAAATTCATATTATTTTAGACATACATATATTTTCTATCTGTGATTTTATGATTAAAATATTATGTTGATTCTTAATCGGGTTTGTTTTATTTAATTCTTTTTGTAACTTTAAACATTATAATTAACACAAAATCATTATTCGTACCAGTTATCATTTGTCCTCACCATAAAGTCATTAACTTCCACACATTGTCATTATCTTAAACAGTCTTTTTTTTTTAAATTTGATTGTCTCCGAAAATATTGACTTCACAATGGTGCCTCTTTTATCAATTTCAATTATATTGATCAAGAAATGATTCTGGCATAAAATAATTGTTGTGCCGTGAGGTTTAATTTTTTTTGATAAAATCGTCAAAAATATATTCCGGACCAAGAATCACCCTACTGGGTCTAAAAAACTTTTTACCAAAAAATTAAACCGACTCCCAAAAAACACTGCAAAGTGAAAAATAACTTTAATTTCGGTAGTCGGTGTCTTTAGTTTTGTATTTTCGTTTTTGGCACCGATTTCCGAAATTAAAGTTATTTTTCACTTTGCAGTGTTTTTTGGGAGTCGGTTTAATTTTTTGGTAAAAAGTTTTTATTTCACTCTTTTTAGTTGGTCTATTTTTAATTTACCTAGTTACAAGAGCCTAAATGTCAACTACTTATAACCTTTTACAAAATATTGCTTTTCCCAATGCTGGGCCGTTAATTGTTGAGGAGTTCTCCTGGTACTTCACCATCAGCTCAACATCACCATATGCATTGTGACGAGCATAAAGTGCTTAAACATCCATATTCAAGTAATTGAATCGCAATCCACTCAATACTTATTATTGAGTAATTTCGGCGGCCATCTGTGGTCTTCATCATCAGTTCCACTTCCTCAAATGGTACTTTTTGAGAGCAACTGCACAAGTTACTATAATAAATACCCAAAACGTCATAGGTGTGCCTATAATATTTGAAGAGTTCCCTCGATTTCTCCAAGATCCCATCATCAGATCCTGACTTTTATGAAAATGGGACCAATTTCAAAGTATATCCTTTCAATCAAAAAAATAATTTTCCAGATCGGTTCAGCCGTCTTCGAATAATCGATGATCATACATAAAAAAAAAATATACGCGTCGAATTGATAACCTCCTCTTTTTGTCGTCGGTTGAAAATAAGCAGCCATTAAGTCCCTAGCCTAGTCTAAACTGAGTCAGGTTCGGCTTCCAGTCTATTCAGTTGGCCATTATGAAACCGCTAGCGTATTGCCCGCGACTTGAGTCGTGTGGTAGTTTTTTTCCGCGCAAATCGCAGTGCCGTGGGAATTCCGGGATAATTTCAGATTTCAGCTATCTATTAATTAACTTCATTTATTAACTTCATTTAAATCCGATCTAGATCTAGATCCATCCTCACAAAGTTTCGCATTTATTAGTATGAATGAGGATATGTTCGAACATTGTGCAACACGAAGCTTATTAATTGTTAATTATTATTAAACGAGAACGAACGGGCTAAGTGAATCATCGGCAACGAGGTACTGGGTCAAGTCAAAGCTCCAGAGCCATGAACATCGTTGACGAGATGCAAGGCTTAGTTATTGTATTTCGGGAAATGTGCGACGGAATTGCACAATTCAAATCCACCAAGCTCATTTCAGCATCGAACCTGGGAGTTTTTAAATCAAGAGCGAATAGGTTGCTGATAAGTAAACTTACTTCATCTTCGACCACACCATCCATTACCATTAAGTGTAAATCGATAAAAATTAAACAATAACCCAAAAATAATACAATAACCTAACCTTCACTGCCAAACCATAGGTTTTAATATTCATATAATTATGCATAGCTGGACGTTGCCGGGCAACGCAGAACCTAACAATGTTAAATGTTTTAATTTCAATGAACTTCTACGCTATATTGTAACGTCAACGTCCTAGTTTTTTTTATTTTTAGTTAGCCTATGTTGTCCTACTGCCGGGCAAAGGCCTCAACCAGATCTTGACAGACAACCTTGTCTGCAGTCCGCCCCGCCTGGGCTACGACGTCCGTCTTGAGGCAACCATTACGTGACGATACTGGCGCATCTGGCATTATGTATCCTTTTATTTAATTACATAACAAAAATGTAGCCCATTACATCTCTTTACTTCTTTTTAGCGTGTCGATAGAAAAAATATTTTATGTTTGGTTGTTAAACTCAGTTGATGCAGACATCAGATCATCAAGAGTGCAGGTGACGGGCATGGAGAACAAGATAGGCAGACCTTTGTTTGTGAGGTCACGCTGCATATACACTTGAGATCTCGGCCGGCTTGGGTTCGCAGACTGTTAAGGCATTTCCAAGCAGACCACGGTAAGGAAAGGAGGAAGGCTCTCGACGGTTTGATGAAGCCATCAGGTGGATTGAGGAGTGCCCGTCAAATATCACACCTTCGACTGAGCTAACGCACCCAAGAAAGTTTCTCCATAAATCTCTTCACTTGAAAATCCTTGATTTCGACAATTCTTAGAACAAGACATGGGCTCTAAATATAGTCAATATCCAACGGCCACAAGCCATTTAACTGTATTCAGAATTATGAACACATACCTACGAACGGGCAATGCAATTAGAATAGAGGTTGGATGTGGATCCTAGACTGCGGGATTAAATCATAGTTAAGGGAATAAGGCTTATATTCTACTTTATCGACCCGCAAGTATATAGAAGTGCCCGAGTCGACGTTGGTCCTTCACTCATACTGCCAATGACAAGGCACAATAAGGTTCATGTCTGCCGGAGTCACCGAGATACCACGGCCGCGGAACGCAAGCGCTACTGAAGGAACACACAAGACTGAGTTTTTATTCAGTAGTATTCTGACTCTCTCTGCCGCTCCTTCTAGAAAGGGCCGTCATTAATTAATTCCACCCGAAAAAAGTGTTTCAACAGAATTATGATAAACCTCTACAGTCAACACAATATAACCTCCTCCTTATGAGACATGCAATCACTTGGGCTACAGGAAACCACACTACTCAAAGATATAACGTCATTGACACTAGTACAAAATAACATAGACATTGCTTCAAGGGAATGGGCCGAAATCCCGCGGGGCTTTTTTTTTTTTAACGTGGTAAAATTATCAAATAAGTCCTCCCGCCCCGGGCAGGGTGGGAGGGACTGTCAGACTTTTACTGACTAAAATCCACGGTGTTCCTTCAATAACCCTTTACGTACCGGGGTCACGGTAATGGGATAAGTCCCACGACCCCGGCAGGCTTCGGCCCTCTGCAGGGGGGGCCTCGTCATGTTGCTGACGCTCTTTGAGGCGCGCGTCGAACACGACGCGCCGTCGACCCGGGCATGGTCCATGGTCGGACAGCGAGTTGCCCTTTACTCGCTGTCCGCATGCCCGCGCCTACGGTGGCCGGAGATCGTCGGGCGTCGGGTCTACCACTGCGGCTGGGCTGGAGGGAGGACGCCATCCTCTCCCTCACGCGGCCCGCCTCCTCCTTCGGAAGCATGACTACTTCGCAGAAGGAGGCGACCGATTCCCACTCCCTCTCGCCCCGCAGCATGGCCTCGACCAATGCCGGGCGCGAGAGGTCTCCGCCTATCGCCGCCGTGAGGACACGTCGGTGATCTGCCCAAGCTGGGCACTCCTGCACCGTGTGCTCGACTGTGTCCTCAGGGCGACCCTCGCAGTGGTGACACCCAGGCGTCTCTTCCTTTCCCATCAGACACAGGTACCTCCCGAAACTTCCGTGTCCGGTGAGGACCTGCGTCATGCGGTAGGTCAGGACGCCGTGACGCCGATCTAGCCACTCCTCAAAGAGGGGTCTTACCGCCGCAATTGCGGCGTGCCCGATCCCGCGGGGCTAGTGTGGGTTGGTGAATACCGCATGTCTTTTAATTTTTCGTTCCTAAAACTCGCCGGTTTCATCACGTTTTCTTTCAGCGTCTTGAGAGTAGTAGTGATGATGAAATTTACACAACAATTGTACAATATACTTACCACACTAAACTCTCCGTTGTACTACGAAACCCAGACTTTCAGTGCAGAAATAAACTTTCTGTGTAGGTCAAATTGTAACCATAAATATACGGTTGGGTGTGCCTCCGTCCGGCTAGCGTGCTATCGCCGTATTCCACGCTGTTGGCCAGATTAGCGGCCTGTGTGTGAATAAATGGGGATATTAGTCATTCCGGCTCGAGTCTTTCGGACATACAGGATTTAAATAAAAGTAGAGGGTGGCGGTTGACCGCAAAGATGTGCTATTAAAGCAACAGAAGCCAGTTCACAGGTTTACGTAATATAACTTATGTTTTGTTGCAGCTGAAATTGCGATTATTCCATAATGTATTATGCAGAACATGTCTTACTAACATTATAAATGCGAAAATTTGTGTGGATGGATGGATGTTTGTCACTCTTTCATGCGAAAACTACAGAACGGATCTCAATGAAATTTGGCAAGTATATAGTTGACATCCTGGAATAACACATGGCTACTTTTTATCCCAGAATTCACAGGGGATCGAGATTAACGCGGGAAAACCGTCCTACACGAACAAAGTCGCGGGCAGTAGCTAATGCGCTATAAATTAGCAGAACTATATTTGGTTCAAGTTTTTTTTTTTTAGTAATGTGGGTAGAATTCACATTACTAGCAATCCTGTTAACCCCTCCAACTAAGCCTAATATGCTTGTGCCTGGAGTGGGCTCACGTCAATAGTGTAATGGGTGGGATTCGAACCCGTGACCACTCGATCACATCTGACACCTTATCCAGTAGGCTATTGACGGTATTTATATTGTAGTCAAGTAATGGTCTTTTTTGATTTATTTTCTTTCTTGTACCGCTGCTGGGCAGAGGTTTCACTCATAGCCTTTCATTCGTTCGGAAAATACCTTTCGTCACGTAAAATCAGCATCTGCAGAGTCTTTTCCCTAACTACGAGTATATCGGGTTAGCTTCCAGGCTAACTGGATGTAACAAGGTAACACCATAACATATGCCAAGAATGGTATAAGACTTTCTGGATTCTGACTGTTCCTAACAACTTGAAAAATTGTACCTACAAATGACAACCGAGGCCAAATGCTTTCCGAGGCAAGGAGTATCTCGATATGTTCAGGAGATCACCCATCCTCGGAGTGACCTCGCAAGCATTGCTCAACCTTGAAGAACGAACCGTGCCCCTGTAATTAATTGGCAACGAGCTCTTCATTGACAAGTAAAATAAATTATACAGTAAACTGTACACTAAAACCAGATGAGAGCCCAAATATTTTTAACCGACTTCTAAAAAAGGAGGAGGTTCTCAATTCGGATGTTTGTTTTGTTTTTTTTTTTTTTTTTTTTTTTTTTTTTTTTTTTTTTTTTATGTTTGTCCACGCATAACTCCGTCGCTTGCCAACCGATTTGAAAAATTCTTTTTTTGTTGGAAAGGGTATACTTCCCAAATGGTCCCATGAAAATTTTATCGAAATCGGACGAGCCGTTTCTGAAAAATCAAAAAAAGTCGAAAAAACTAATTTACCTTGATGATCTTTTCGTTTACTCTGCATTGCGTTTTTTGTTCGCGCATAACTCCGTCATTTACGAATCGATTTGAAAAATTCACTGACCCACTAAAAAGCGCGAAAATAAAAACTTTTTTGCAAAAAATAAAACCGACTTCCATATCAAAACACTACAAAGCCATAAATAATTTTAATTTCGGAAGGCGGTGTGAAAAAAAAAAAGAAAATACAAAACCAATAACACCGACTACCGAAATTAAAATTATTTTTGGCTTTGTAGTGTTTTGATATGGAAGTCGGTTTTATTTTTTGCAAAAAAGTTTTTATTTTCGCGCTTTTTAGTGGGTCAGTGAATTTTCAATTTATTAACCGACTTCTAAAAAAGGAGGAGGTTCTCAATTCGGATGTTTGTATTTTTTTTTTTTTTGATGTTTGTCCACGCATAACTCCGTCGTTTGCCAACCGATTTGAAACATTCTGATCTTGTTAGAAAGGGTATACTTCCCAAATGGTCCCATGAAAATTTTATCGAAATCGGACAAGCCGTTTCTGAAAAATCAACCAAAGTCTAAAAAAATGTTTACGTTGATGATCTTTTCGTTTACGCTGCATTGCGTTTTTTGTTCGCGCATAACTCCATCATTTACGAACCGATTTGGAAAATTCACTGACCCACTAAAAAGCAAGAAAATAAAAACTTTTTTGCAAAAAATAAAACCGACTTCCATATCAAAACACTACAAAGCCAAAAATAATTTTAATTTCGGAGGGCGGTGTGAAAAAAAAAGAAAATACAAAACCAATAACACCGACTACCGAAATTAAAATTATTTTTGGCTTTGTAGTGTTTTGATATGGAAGTCGGTTTTATTTTTTGCAAAAAAGTTTTTATCTTAAAACACAGATCAATCTTAACAACAAGGAAATGATTCAGAACATTAAATCATTTACAAACAAACTAAGGAAATGAACATGAATACCATTATTCTTCGTTACTCAATCAAACTACAGTGAGCTTGCAATTTTCCGCGCGAGGAAATACATCATAAATCATAAGCCGAGTTTCCTCTCTCCGGGGGAGCGTGAAATGCAACCTGCTCGCAGATTGCATTTACATTATCGACTTGTCGCAACGTTGCCGTTTGAAAATCTCATGTAACATAGCAATCGCTATTAGCAAAGTATAAAGATTACGAGTTCTAGTTTGCAACAAAAGGACTAGTTTGTAACTAGCCCTTTTTTTTCGAGGGGAAAATCATCGAATGATTTCTCCAGCACTCCCGCTCTGAGTGGACTCCCTTACGACTCACTCCCTTCAGCTCCCCGAACTAGCCCCGGCGTCAGTACAAGTCTGAGTCAGTAAAAACTGACTAAAAACTTTCTCTGGGCTAGTCTTGTAGGCTAGTTTGTATGTGCCGGGGCCTGCAAGACTTTTATTAAATAGTATCATTAGAACTCAAAACGGGACATTTACCATTCAGTTGTTTCACACATCACGGTCTGTTGTTATTGAACATGCCGTTATTGTTTGTTATTTAATAAAATCCCTTTTTAAGTTCTAATGATTCTGTTAGTAACCATGTCAGTTAGTCGTTAAACTCATACAGCGATAAACAGGTAATGGACGAGTGCTTGGCCACCCCGTTCCTCCTTATTACTTACCTCAATATTAATCTGCTATATTGCTTAGCCTGATATCGGCCATTTTGATGTAATTTAATACTGAACTTTTCGAAATAGAATTCGAGAAAAATCAGCATCTTTTCGAAGACATGTTTTGTTTTTTTTTTTTTTTTCGGATGGGAAAACCGCTTCCTTCTTCCGCTCTGGGTTAAGCGGAAGGGAATGTCAGACTTCTACTGAATAAAAACCCACCCGTTCCTTCAGCTGCCCTTAAGTTCCGGGGCCGCGGTATCTCGTTAAAACATTCCCGCAACCCCGGCAGGCAATGGTCCTATAGGGCACCGTCACTGGTGCTGACAGCTCTTTGAGGCGCGCGTGAAACACTCGGCGCCTCGCCGACCCAGGTCTGGTACCCCTGCTCGCCGCCCGCAGGCCCGCCCGGATGTCGCCGGAGATCGGTTCGCGATCCCCGACGCCCGGGGCGTCTCCCGCGACGGCTGGGGAGCGAGGAAGAGAGTTGCCTCTCCCTCGCGCATTCGGCCTCCTCCTTCACTAACATGACTATCTTTTCGAAGCCTCTTAGACAAATGTCAAATTAATTCATATCAAAATACATTAAATAACGAAACAACAATCGATCGTTAGGCAGATCGAAAAGAAACTAATCATTAATCAACTTCATATTATCTTTTAATATACAATCAACCCACTGGACTCGGCTTGATTGACAGCCCCAATTTTACTAACTTTGTAATCAAGTGCACCCTTAATAATATCCGTGTAAACGTGTTTCCTTTGAATTTAAACTTATTTTTTACTACGTTCGCATTTGATCACCAGCTCACCTGATGGTAAGCGATGATGTGGTCGAAGACGAAGCACGCTTACCTAGAAGTAACCTATTCACTCTTGACTTAACACGTTCACTGTCCATGATCCACCTGTGGGTTTGGGGGTAAAGGGTCCCCCCTACTATTATGGCCCTTATGGACCTGAAGTGGTATAAAGGCAATTATCTCAGTAAATAGGAACGAAAAACTAAATTGGTCGTGAGACATAATTTCGATATTGCAATATTAAAAATCTTTACCGTTTTAAATAAATAGATTAACACGGCCATCGCATGAAAACACAATATATCTCACAAGTAATACATATATAAATTAAATTGTTTATTGCGATGGCCGTGTCAATCTATTTATTTAAAACGGTAAAGATTTTTAATATTGATATGGTCACTATAAGATGTCGTTAGGTTAGATAATTACGTAACAACTTAAGACAGAAAGTCCCTTAAGTAGGGACTGAATAAATTAATAACCGACTTGGTATTACATGGATCACACAACTTTTTACGGTAGAACAACTAAGTTGCGAGACTTGGGTTTTTGACAAGTATTGTTTTTTATGGGATCTCATTGCTTTTTGTAGAAAGTCCTACTTTTTTCCTTTCCGGTACCTTCTACTTCTTGTATACCAACAACGAGTTTTCTTAAAGCCCTCTCTCTGACTTATGAGCTTCTTCTTCTTATTTTTGTAGGAAGCCTTCCTTTTTTTATTTTCCGGTACTACTTCTTGAACTTCAGCTAAAGTTTTTTTCAAAGCCCACTCCCTGTCTCTATGGGTTTTTTTCGAAGGCTTTGATACGCACATATGAATACGCACGTACGTCTTTTGCATTAGTTAGTAATAATTAATGGCGCACTCGTCAAACGTCTCGGTTAAAGTTAATCCATAAGTAAGTAATTATGCAATTTCGGGCAATTTACTCTACTTAATACTCCCCAATACTCTTAATACTTCTTGCTTTTTTATTCCGTTGACCATTTAACAAGTTACCTTTGAGCATAATTATTATAAAGACACGGTGGAGCATATGGTCGAGGTGTGCCCTGCATGGGTGGAGCACCGTCGTATCCTCATAGAGGCGATCGGCGGCGGCGACTTCTCGCGCCCTGCTCTGGTTTAGACCATGGTGCGAAGCGAGAGGGAATGGGATGCAGTCACCTCCTGCTCTGAAGCAGTCATGCTAGCGAAGGAGGAGGCCTAACGTGCGAGGGAGAGGCAACTCTCATCCTCGCGCCCCAGCCGCCGGGGGAGACGCCCCGGGCGTCGTGGATCGCGAGTCGATTTCGGGCCACCGTAGGCGCGGGCCTGCGGATGGCGAGCAGGGGTCACTCACCGTCCGGTAAGGACCAGGCCCGGGTCGGCGGCGCGTTGTGTTCCACGCGCGCCTCAAAAAGCTGTTAATACCAGTGACTGGGCCTCATAGGGCCATTGCCTGTCGGGGTTTGCGGAAAAGTTCCATCGAGATACCGCGGCCCCGGAACTTTAGGGCTTCCGTAGGAACAGGGTGGGTTTTTAGTCAGTAGAATTCTGATACACCCGAGCGGAAGAAGTCATTCGATGATATTTTTCACCAAGAAAAAAAAAGTACACATCTACATCTATTATTTCATTATATTATACAGGTACACTGATTAATTAACTGCAAATGTAACTTCGTAATCCTAAATATTTATATGGGATTACAAAGTTATTTATGCAGTTGATGTATCTAGAAAACTGGAACGAAATTGAAAAATATTATAGTTTTTCCTTGATTAATATACTAAACACTAATTGTATTCTAAATTTGAAGCTTCTATGTCTGCTAGAAGTGCTTTAGACTTGTGATGATCGGTCAGTCAGTGAGTGACAAAATTTACAAAATTAAGGAACTTTGACGCGTTATAATTCTTAAACTACTGGTTCAAATTGAATGAATTTTGAAATATACCGTGTTTATACAATGCCTGTTTGGTTACTGAAAATTCAGGCTTCTAGTTTTATCCATAACGAAGTTATAGGGGGTCGAAAATGGCCTGAATTGCTTCGAGAAAAGAATGGTACGGCCGTGCCGCTTTTTTGCTCGACTTGGCGGGGGCACTGCCGTGCCCCCAGATAAATGTATGTGAAAATAATTTGTTCTTGGCATACCTAATGTATTGACTAATTTTATTTTAATAATTAATTTTTCCTAAATAATCATGTTTGCATGCCTAAGATAAGGTAGATTGTACAAGGATCACCCATTTTATTGTAACATCTATTTTTTATGTACCTATAGTCTATTCAAATTTTACTTTACTTTACTTTTTAGATATATTGAGAATGCCTATAATAATATATTAATTAATGAACTTATAATATGTCTTGATGAAATAGGGATAGGAAAAAGGTATGTTTTTATTTATGGATATTTTATCGGAGAGACATTTAAAAATTAAGGATGATCTTGACGAGAATAAATGTATCATTCGGTATGCTAGCAGGGGCCTGACACAAGGCGATCCTATGTCTCCCAATTTATTTAACATAGCTACAATCAAAGTCAGTTAGGAAATAAAAAATATCTTTATTTGCCAATACGCAGACGATTTTGTTTTGTATAGCTGTAATAAACACCTGTCTGAAAGTCAAATAGCGCTCAATACTATAGTTATAATTTTAAATCAATTAGGACTGACATTGTCAACTACTAAAACTAAATTATGTTTATTTAGCAGAGGACGCCGAATCTTCAGTCAGAGATTTTAATTAATGACATTCCTCTAGAATCAGTGTTCGCTTATAAGTATTTAGGTTTTTGGCTCGATAGTTGTTTAAGATGGGGTAAACAAATAAATGAATGTTATTAAAAGACACAGAAATATCTAAATTTGCTTAAAGTCTTGGCGGGTTTCGACATGGGGGGTACATCCAAAACATTTGCGTAAACTTTATATATCTCTAATTAGAAGTAGAATAGATTATAGTTGCTTTGTTTACGATAATAGTTGTAACTCAAATACTTATAAACTGGATAAAGTTCAGAACCAAGCTCTACGGATCATAGGTGGTTTCATAAAAAGCACACCAATACATGTAATGAAGTCGGAGCTCTGCGTTCCTCCTCTGCATTTACGTAGGAAATATTTAGCATGTAAATTCTATTTACATCTCTCATATTCGGTAAGTAGGTCCTTATTACCCCCAAATGGGGCTTGTAGGTAACCAATTAGCGCTCTAGGATAATAATGTAGCTAGAAAAGCCCTAGGGCATTAAGTAATTTTAAAAAAATCTCATCGAATAAAGAGATTTTTTCAAAAAGTTCGCGTACATCTAACCATCATACTGGCAATAGACATCATGCATTCAGCCCAATGACAAAAGAGGTCGCTTCGCTATTCAGCCTTGTCTTCGTATGAGTGTAATAGTCATCAATTTTAAATATTGAACAAATCGAAATCGAAAATTGTTCTCATTTCACTATAAATTTTAACTAATAAAATGTTTTATTCTTGTAATGCCGGTTTTTTTCTACTTACCTCACAATCGAGATGTAAAGCAGAGTGGTTAGCTCGGGTGTAAGCATCAATTGCACCCTCGAACTATAGGCAAAAAAATATCTCGGGCTGCAATTGATGCCTTACAGCCCTTGGCTACTAATCTACTATTAAATGCTCTATTTCAGTCCGACAATATGACTGTTAATTTATTAAAGCGAACTAAGTCCCCTTTGTAAAAAAAATTATTTAAAAAATCTAAAAAACCTGACTGCTCATCTGAAATGCAAGAAACAAGCACATTTTTATTTTAAAAAGTGACAAGCAGGCGGGACCCAATCGAACGTATTTTTTTTTTAATTTGACTGGTCCGCCTGCTTGTCACTTTTTAAAATAAAAATGTGCTTGTTTCTTGCATTTCAGATGAGCAGTCGGGTTTTTTAGATTTTTTTAATATTTTTTTTTTCTACTTTTCAGTTATTATTATAATAAACATTTTTTTAATTTTCCCGGTCATGTCACACTGGCACCCCACCGGATTAAGAAAGTGAAAGAGCTCTAAACCATATTTTTAAACTTTCTCTTTGTATTATTTTTGCTAGTATTACACTAATGATAAATATGATATACCTTTTTGAAATCCTTGCGATAAGTCCTTTAATTTGATACCCATATTGTGGTATTCGAAACAAAACATTTTTTTTTTCACTATGTATAATGGCTTCGCACAGCCGCCATGTTTGATTTTTTCAAATGTTACCTATCTAAGAACACTTGGGCTGCTAAGACGAATCTAACGATACCTCAATTATGTGAATCCGTTCAGCGGTTCTGGAGATATGAGGTAATAAAGAATATTACAAACATACATACATACATACAAGATACGCGCGAAAAACATAACCCTTCCTTTGCAGTCGGGAAATCTATATCTATTATACTGGAACAATAAAAAATTGGCCAAGTGCGAGTCGGACTCGCCCATGAAGGGTTCCGTGATAACTATAATAAATATAATATACTTAATATATTTAATTGAAAAAAAAACTTTAAAAATTTCTTAAAACTAGCTTATTTACAATTTTTACAACTACGCCAAATAACTTTGTTTTTCATTGTTTACGCAAGTACCTTACCCACACCGTAATGAATGTAACGTTGGTCTATAGCCAGTTATTGATATGTACTTAGATAAATACAGCATACATACAGTCCACTTAAACTTATTGTCAAACCAGTCGGAAATAAATCTTCGCGACAAACACACGTCTATTTTTCTAAAATCCTGCTAAACCAAACACAACCTTATTGCTTTAAACATATGGTCCTAAATCGAACCGGATTCAAGTCGTCGACCGACCCAGGTGCGAGCGGCCACCGCGAGTGAGAACAATAGCATTCCTAAGCGATAAGGATTTTTCGGAGAAGTGGTTTAAAACTAATTAGTGAATACAAATAAATAGACTTTATTCCGTGTTAAACGCATAATTTCGGTGAACTTACCTATATACTGTGACTATCTGTGTTTCTTGTGGAGTGGAACAAATAAATAACGATGGAGGATCTCATTATGTATCAGAATGAGCTACTGGAAAACTTAAAAACGTCAGAAAAAAACTATAAGAAATCGCCGAAAGATAGAATAAAACGATCCTACCTAGAAACAAGGTTGGACTTATTAGAGGAACTATGGAAAGAGTTCAAGGAGGGTCATAAGTGCATTGTTATAAAAGTTGCTGATGAGGAAAGAGAACATACCTACTTTGAGCAAGATACTTATGAACTATTTGAAGAGACATATATAAACTACAAATCGAAATTAAGAGAAGCTCTTCAGCCCTTTTTAGAAGAACCAAAATTTCAACCTGCTTTGTCTCAATCCTCTTCAATTAACGACGTGCGTGATTTCAAGAATCGAGGAATAAGGTTGCCCAATATACAGATACCCACATTCACCGGAAAGTACGAGGAGTGGCAACCATTCTACGACCTGTTCCGTACTCTAATTCACGACAATGAGCATCTATCACGTGTACAAAAGCTGCATTACCTGAAAGGCAACTTATCTGGAGAACCCGAGGTGCTGTTACGTAACTTTTCCATAACAGACGCAAATTATGATGAGGCCTGGAACCAATTAATAAAACGTTATAACAATACGAGGTTCAATAGTAACGCGATTATGAAGATTTTATTTACGCAAAAACCTGTGCAGGCGGATTCGGCTAGTTCAATTAAACAACTAGTCGACACAACTTCTACGTGTTTGAAGGCGTTGAAGAACATGGGTATGCAGACTGATACCTGGGATATGGTTACTACCTACTTAGTTGTATCGAAGTTAGATTCTGAATCTATAAAATTGTGGGAACAACAAATTAGTGCAACGTGTAATAACGACATACCTACTTGGTCGGAATTAAGAGATTTTTTGGAAGCGAGATTTCGAGCTTTAGAAATGATAGAAAGTACTAAGTTTATAACGGTGCAACGCAAACCAGTAGTCAAACCCAAGGTTTTCCATTCAAATGTTACCAGCAGTGAGGAAAAAAGGCCTGAAGCAAAATGTGCTTTGTGTAGCGGTGACCACTACATCTATTCCTGTTGGCAACATTAAAATAATTGTCTGTGACAGGATCTCTCTATTAAAAAGATACGAAACTGAGAACACGCGTTTCAATCATCAAAAATCCAAAAAACCGAAGAAAGAAACAGAACTAAAGAATGAGGTTTTAAACATGGTCCGTCGAGCCACCCTTCGTGTTTGTGCCAAGGATTTTGGAGAAAAAATCGCGTCGATTTTGTGGTCAGGTTAGTGGGAGCCTACATAGTTTGGCATTTCATTCCAATCGGATCGCCATTTTACGCCGCTTCATACCGGCTGCGTCGGTACAGCAGTGCTGCACCGTGCTGCCCTCTATCACCGCAACACAGCGTCAGGCGACGAGCTGTCATCTGTGCGCCAATAGCCGCACGGATCGCCTGCAAGGACGTCACGGTTGCCAACATAACGCGCCAATTTTATGCTTTCATTCGTTCATCTCATCGATTGATTTATCTATGCTCACGCGACTGAACACACACATTTTGAACGCCATTCACGAAAATTTTCTACTTCGTCATATTTTTTGGGTGCAAATTGCAAAACTAAGTGAATATGGCAGAACCAGAATCAGATGTGAAAAAGATGATCCAATCAAGAGGGATTTATAAAGGAACGCTTACCAGAATGCAGAAGCGCATTGATAGCGGCATTTCAAGTATGCCCATGCATACAATAATTTTATACGAGGAGAAAATAATAGCTACTTTTGGTGAGTACGACAAGATCAACAACGAGTTGGGAAGTATGGATAGTGCAGAAGATCCTACGCAAACGGAAGACTGCTTCTATGAAAGCATGTCTAAGTTGCGTGCACGCCTCGCCGAGCTATCAAAGCAGGAGAAGGCCGAGATCGAGAGTACAAAGTCCACGCCTTCATCGTCAACGTTGAAGCTGCCACAAGTGTCTATTCCGTCATTTGACGGCAAATATGTAGAATACAAACCATTTATTGAGTTGTTTAATGCTTTTATACATAATGACAAAGGTTTAGATGACATTCAAAAGTTCTTCTATTTAAGGGGGTTCCTCAAGGATGAGGCATATGATTTGGTTAAGAATTTGCCTATTTTAGGGTCTAGTTATAAGGAGGCTTTAAATATACTGTCAGATCGTTATGATAATGAGTTTACTATAATTCAGGATCATTTAAATGCTTTGCTTGACTATCCTACTATGAGCAAACCTAACACCTCAGCACTGCGTTCTTTAATTTCTCATACAAAACAAAATATTGCCGCGCTTAAAAATTTGGGTGAGTCAATTGAAGCATGGGACAATATCCTTATCTGCCTGCTTGTGAAGAAGCTGGATCCCCACACAACTAATGCCTTCCATGTCACCCACAATCAAAACAATGACAGGATCTCTCTATTAAAAAGATACGAAACTGAGAACACGCGTTTCAATCATCAAAAATCCAAAAAACCGAAGAAAGAAACAGAACTAAAGAATGAGGTTTTAAACAATTCCTGCAAGAAGTTTGGAGACAAGAATACGAATGAAAGACAAGAATTTGTACAGACGAACAAATTATGCTTCAATTGTTTGGCGCCTACACACTCCGTGAGCAAGTGTCGTCAGCCATCGTGTTGTAGGAAGTGTGGACGGCGGCACCACACCCTTCTGCATTTCGAGAGAGGACTACAGAACGAGAAACCGAAGGAAAGTGCAACTTCAACTACAGGTATAGCGATCAACAAATCTACAGGTACGCCTATTTCTGTATCTAATGATGAGCATATTGTAACCAACTTTTCTAGTGAACATATACAATCAAACAGTGTCCTATTAGCTACTGCTAATGTTTTAGTAGATAGTAGGAATGGTTGCAAATACGTTGTGAGAGCTTTGTTAGACCAAGGGTCACAAGCTTCGTTTGTTACAGAAGCAACAGTGCAATTATTGAATCTTAATCGTAAATCTGTGAGTGGTTGGGTGTCAGGTGTAGGAGAGAGACAAATGAGAATCAAACACAAGGTCACACTTTACGTCAAATCATGTCACAATCCTAATGCGTCAGTGCGGGTAGAGGCTTATGTATTGCGTTCATTAACAACAATGCTACCCACCACTAATCTAGGTATTCCTGAGTGGTCAGTCTTAAATGACTTGGAGCTGGCTGACCCAGGATTTGCAACACCAGGGAGAATAGACATTCTCCTTGGAGCTGAGGTTTACAGCGACGTCTTGTTAGACGGCGTTATCAAACATCCTGAAAGAAATCTATTAGCACAAAACACAATTCTAGGTTGGGTTCTATCAGGAAGGATGTCACGAGAATGCACTTCAGCAGAGAAGAACTTTAGTAGTTTGCATATTCAGCTTAAAGAAGATGAGATGCTTAAGTTATTTTGGGAGTTAGAAAACGAGCCAAACACCATACAAAAGAGATTATCAAAGGAAGAACAAAGATGTGAAGAGTATTACGAGGCTACAACGATCAGAGACAGGGAAGGAAGATACGTGGTAAGATTGCCATTCAAAAACAACAACCCAGAAGGGCAAGCTCAAGGACTGCGAGAAATAGCTGCTAAACGGTTTGAATTCCTCGAAAAGAAATTCGCAAAAAATTGCAAGTTTCATGAAGAATATAGTAAGGTTATGAAGGAATACATGAATCTTAATCACATGATCGAAGTACATTCTGCAAATATTAATAATCCCAAAGCGGTATACCTACCTCACCATGGCGTAGTAAGAGAAGATAAGGATACGACGAAACTTCGGGTAGTTTTTGACGCTTCGTGTAAGGGCAGTAATCAGGTTTCCTTGAACGACAATTTGCTTGTAGGTCCTAAGCTGCAGCAAGACTTACGTCATATATTAATGAGATGGAGGACACATAAAATTTGTATTACTGCAGATATTATAAAGATGTATAGAATGGTGCGTGTAGCAGATGAAGACATAGACTATCAAAGGTTATTATGGAGACAAACAACGACTGAGCAAATAAAACATTACAAATTAGTGAGATTGACCTTTGGTACCGCATGTGCACCATATCTTGCAGTAAAATCATTGCAGAAATTGGACAATGATGAGAAATCAACATTTCCAGCTCCTGCTAAAATAGCAAAGACTCAGTCAGGATGTGAGACAGAAGATGAAGCTGTTAGTATTTACAATGACATGAATAAACTAATAAACTTAGGAGGCTTTGAGTTACAAAAGTGGAGTAGTAACAATGAAAACGTGTTAAAACATATGAGTATAAATAAAAGAGATGATCATGAACTACCTCTTAAGGTCAATAGTTCAGTTAAAATACTAGGAGTTAATTGGAATCGAGACGCTGACAGTTTTGTATATTCTCTCAACTTACCAGAAATAAAGGAACCAATAACTAAACGACGTGTTATTTCTGATGTTGCTAAATTGTATGATGCGTTAGGGTGGATAGCTCCTGTTGTTGTTATAGCAAAAATGATGATACAAAAGTTACGAAAAATAAGACTAAGATGGGACGACACCAGAAGTGGAGAACTGCTAACGGAATGGTTACACTTCAGAGAGAATTTAGCTCACATCAAAGCAAGTTCTATATCAAGGTGGTTACAATGTTTCCACACATCTACAATAGAGCTGCACGTTTTCGGAGACGCTTCGCAGGCGGCATATGGGGCAGCAGTATATATACGAGTAGTCGAGGGAGACAGAGTCTACGTTAATTTAATATCAGCAAAAACAAAGGTTGCTCCTATTGAAAAACAATTATCTATTCTGAGGTTGGAACTCTGTGGCGCTATACTAGCAGCGAAACTGATTTACGAGACAGCACAAGTAACGCTAAATTACCTGAGGTCGAAGTACTGGATATTGCGAGCGAAGGACCAAGCAAACGGATATTACCGAAAATGTACAACTTGTATGAGATATGCAACAACAATGCGGTACAGTTGATGGGTCAATTGCCAGAGGTATGAGTAAAACCCAGCAGACCTATCAGATCAGCTGGTGTAGATTGTCAGGACCTTTTTAGTGACAATGGTACTAATTTTGTGGGAGCAGACAAGCAGCTAAGAGACATGTTTGATAAGGCCAAGTCTTCTATTCCTGATGATATAGCAGAGTTGTTAACTTTAGAACGCACTACATGGCATTTTATCCCACCACATGCGCCTAATTTTGGGGGTTTGTGGGAGGCTGGGGTACGCAGTACAAAAACACATCTCACAAAGGTAATTGGAAATAGTACACTCACCTACGAGGAACTTACCACTGTGCTAGCACAGATTGAATCTTGTTTAAATTCGCGACCTATTTCGGCTTTAAGTGATGACCCCAATTACCCTCTTCCCCTGACACCAGGCCACCTTTTAGTTGGTGAACCGTTATTAAACCTATCAGATGAGAATTATACACCTTGTAAACATATCACTAATCTCGAGCGATGGCGGTTAGTCCAAAAATGGTCAACGATTTCTGGAAAAGATGGTATAAAGAATATCTTGTTAATCTTAATAAAATACATAAATGGAACACAAAACAACATGAGCCAGAAATCGATGACATAATTATCTTAAAGGATGATAATATACCACCTAGTAAGTGGATATTAGGTCGAGTTATTAAAAAACATGTTGGTCCCGATAATCTGACTAGAGTTGTATCGATTAGATGTAAGAACAGTGTTTTTAAACGCCCTGTGAGTAAAATATGTATATTAACAAAAAAAACTTAGGATTAGTGCTACCTTCTCTTTGTAAAGCTAATATAGTGTATCTACCTAATTATTAAAACTAAATACTTTAAACTAAGAACAATAAAACATATTTATAACTTACCATGAAACTCGTGTCTATTACTTATATACTTAACTAGTACTCTCGCGGGGCTTCGCTCCCGTGGATTCTATCACGGTAAAAACATAACTCTCCTTTTTTGCAGTCGGGTAAAAAGTAGCCTATAACCTTCCTCAAGCTTCAAGCTACTTCCGTACCAAATTTCATCCAAATCCACCCAGTACTTTCGAAGATTAGCGCGTTCAAGCAAACAAACAAACAAACAAACAAACAAACAAACTAACAAACTTTTCCGCTTTATAATATTAGTATAGATGTATACCTACTTAGAAATAATTTTTAGCAAGTTATATGTGCAAGTTAATGAACTCATTACTTACCTTTTATAGATAAATACCTAATTTACTAGTATAAAACGATATTAGATAGTTAAGCAACTAACTCAAACAGCTGTGTAAAATACGATCCCGGCCCTCACATAGATCTATACTAATATTATAAAGCGGAAAAGTTTGTTAGTTTGTTTGTTTGTTTGTTTGTTTGTTTGTTTGTTTGCTTGAACGCGCTAATCTTCGAAAGTACTGGGTGGATTTGGATGAAATTTGGTATGGAAGTAGCTTGAAGCTTGAGGAAGGTTATAGGCTACTTTTTACCCGACTGCAAAAAAGGAGAGTTATGTTTTTACCGTGATAGAATCCACGGGAGCGAAGCCCCGCGAGAGTACTAGTATAATAATAAGTATGTAGATATAATTTAGCTACTTGTAAACCTTACTTTTGCGGTATTATATTATTATGTTGTACTTGTGTGAATACTACTTAGGTACTAATTAGTTAATTATGTATTGGTGTAAAACTTACCTTAGTCATCATTAATTGTTACCTTAAAATTGTAATTGTATAACCATAACTTTGTTTAAATTCATATTAAAGAACGGCGTTCTTTGGGGGCCGGAATGTTTACGCAAGTACCTTACCCACACCGTAATGAATGTAACGTTGGTCTATAGCCAGTTATTGATATGTACTTAGATAAATACAGCATACATACAGTCCACTTAAACTTATTGTCAATAGAGATGGGTTGTACTAGGTAAATTTGGGACTAGGTGCACCTATTCTTAGTATTTAAAAATACGTGATCCAGATACCTATTCCACCTAGTCCACCTAGTCCCTAGTCCACCTAGTATCAATTATTACTTATCGAATGTGGTCATGGTGCACGTACTTAGTCCAAGTAATTTTTTTATTGTGGCTACTAATTTTGCAGGAAACTGCTAAACAACAATGGAACACGGTATTTTGATTAAATTTTACGATGACGGTCTTTAAGCTTCACGGACTCACCTCGTTGCCACTTCTCCTGTACTTGATATTTCTATTGAACTTAGGGTGTTAGCACTAGCAATCAGTGATAAGACTAGGTTGGTACCTAGTAATTGGACTTTATACTCGAGACTAGTCAGTAATCATTCGATCCGAGAATACTCGATCCGAATGAGTACTACCTAGTCTCGACAAGACTAAGTATTACGAAGTATCTATTTACTTAGTCTTTTCGAGACTAGTTGGTACTCATTCGGATCGAGTATTCTTGGATTGAATGATTACTGACTAGTCTTGAGTATTGAAAGATAAAGATGGGAAGACTACAGAATAGCGTAGTTAAAAAAGGACAGAATATATATTCTTGCACAACACGCGTGCGCGTTGCGTTACTTTTATGCACTTTGAATTAGGGTTTAAATTCAAGTGACTGACAAACGAATGATTTTGACAAACATGAATGAGCGGTAAAGTTGATAACGTGTGTTGGTAACGTTTATAACGTGTTGAGTGAATGGAATGCAATTACGCGTTAGTGCTATGAAGCCTAAGAGCAGTTGGATTTCGCAATACTTCATGATACTAGGTGTTGTCAAAGTGAGAATAGGTGCCGCCTAGTATCGAAATTTACCTATTCTTCGGATCTGTTCTAGTAAATACGACTCATCTCTAATTGTCAAACCAGTCGGAAATAAATCTTCGCGACAAACACACGTCTATTTTTCTAAAATCCTGCTAAACCAAACACAACCTTATTGCCTCAAACATTCATAGTATTTGTATGAATTACAAAGTTATATTTGCGGTTTTAGAAAATATACTGTATCTCAAAAACTGCCGACTCGATCTCGTTCAAACCAATTTTGGTGGAAAGTTTACATTAAGATCTATAACATATGGTTTTTTTTAGATTTTTCACTTAATTATTATAGAAGTTAGATGGGGGGGACACACATTTTACCACTTTGGAAACGTATATCTTTTAAAGGATTAACTTTATGAAAAACTCATTTTAGAAACCTTAATGTCATTTTTAAAGACCTGTCTATAGATACCACACACGTATAGGTTTCATGAAAAAAAATATTTTCAGTTTCAGTTCCATGTATGGGGAGCCCCCTTTATTTTAAATGTTTTTTAAATTTTCTCTTAAAATCGGAAAGCGGTTCACAGAATACATCTATCTACCAAGTTTTACATGTATAGTCCTAATAGTTTCGGAATAAAATGGCTGTGACATACGGACGGACGGACAGACAGACAGACGGACAGACATGTCGAAACTATAAGGGTTCCGTTTTTTGCCATTCGCCTACGGAACCCCAAAAAACGCCCCAACTTGTAGACTTGTATAATGTGATGAAAAACAAGATTGTGTCATTGTCATCAACTTTAAAGATGTATTCACTTAAAACATGGGTCACTAATATCAATGTCTATAATGTTATAGAATTTTACGTAGATAGCATAGTTCACGCTAAAAAAGACTATGATTATAACTCTTTAAAATGTAACGTTATGTCTGAGATAAGAACCAAATATTATGGTTGGTATGTTATATTTACTGATGGTTCGAAAAGCTCAAATGGTCGCGGTGCTGCCTTTTATGACCCTCACGCATCAAGTCAATGTTAATTGTTTAAAAACATCATTCGAATTGTCAGTTATGTCGTAGCAATCTTAGAAGCCCTTTCGTATTCTCAAACAGTGCTACAGAATAAGTAGTGCTAAACTATGACTATGTACAGGTTTTTTAAATTGTAATACTTAATTGTAAGTGTACTTTTAGTTTAATTAGGTTACGACGGAATTGGCATATACTTAATGTATAAAAATTCCTTAAATAAGTAGAAAAAAAAGAAGGATTATAAAGACTAAATCCATTTATCCATAACTTGATAAAACATTTGTTTTATAATATACATTTTCATCCCTTATAAAAGCTTTCTTTCAAGAAACTTCAAGCCCGTGAATTCCCTAGAGAAATCTATACACACTGAAACCGTATGATATTGCGTTACGAGTATAATGTTATCGGGTCATTATTTATATAATTACCTGCTTCTCTCCGCGGCTTTGCTTTAGTTATTTTATTTTCCAGCAATTTATAATATAGCCTATGTTACTCACTAATAATATAGCTTTATATACGCCAAACAGTTTTGGAAATCGGTTCAGTACTTTTTGACCATATCCGTTCCAAACAAACCAAAAATCTAAATTTTACTGTTTATGATACTGGTGTAGAAAACATTGCAATACACACTGGTTCAATTTATTTCTTTAGTTTCCGATTCTATATATGTATTCAAATATATTCCGTTCTTCGATACACATACTCGACGACAACATAACATAACCCATGGGGGTTTTATGTTTGCCCATCAATATACGGATTGGTTTCACGAAGGGTCTCAGTGATATGACAACACTTAAGCTGTCATAAAATGGAGAAATCCGGTTATAACATACATAATTCTATGGTTTATTAAGATTGAAAGTCTTTTGAATTCTGATGTAATTCTATTCTACTGGAGGAAGGGCCCGGCTTATAGGAAGGAACTGCTAATGTATTCAACGGCCCATTAGAAACAGGCTTATTGGTCCTTGAGGCCATTACAGCCCGTTTCTTATGGGCCATATCCCATTTTGGATTCTATAAATAAACGATGCTATAGACTTGAGAGAGTAGTAGTCGCCCCGTAGTTACAGACATGACTCACAAGTTGTGGTTGCCGGTTCAAACTGGGTTTGAACCGGCGCATTACTTTGTGTAGTGCTCGTCAGCTCCATTGCTCTCAAAAACGTTGCAAGAAAACATCTAGGGCCAAAAATCCGTGAAGTGGATTGAGGCCTATTCGCTCTCATAGAGAGGACTGTGATGATAGATCTATTTAATTAACAATTCGGAAACTAAACCTATGAGACACCCAGATCTTTATATTAAGCAGAAAAAAATAACAGAAAATAAAACCGTCCAATATAACGCAACATGAGCAGCAATGAAAGGGCGTGAGTCCCCTGGTGCGAGCTCCGAGGTACGTTTACGAGCAAATATCAGGGGATGCTCATGTCGTTTAGATTGTGAGCCATCATTATTTATTTATACGTTACAGAAGTGCGCTGACAGATTTTAAGAGCACATCAAGTTCAGATTGAAATATCTTTTTATTTATGTTAGGGGGGAAACCTTCAACAGACGCTCGGTGTGCGGAGATAAGACCGAGAATTGTGGAATGTTTACTTCACTGGAAGCACCTCAGTGGTCACCATCAGCACATGGAAGATAGCCTCTCCGGAGCTCCCAGCGCAATACCTGTTACCTCCCTTTCTTTTCGTGAAAATCATCAAATGAGTCCTTCCACTCTGGGTGAAGCGGAAGGGGGTGTCAGACTTTTACTGACTGAATACAGTAGAAAACATCTTAAAAGGTCTCCCCTGAGCCTCGCTGTTAGGTAGGAATTACGGCCCATGACCTCTCATAGAGAGGAGGCCTACGTTATAGGCTGATTATATTATGTTATTGAATTTTTTAAAGAAAACTAACAATGTGGGTAGTATTCACATTTCTAGCAATCTTGTTAACCCCTCCAACTAAGCTAAATATGCTTGTGCCGAGTGAGTCCATGGAAAAAGTGTATTCCGAACCCTCTACTTCTCGCGAATTCAAGTAAAATGTAGTACCCTGGTTTACTTTATATCATGAACAAGTTAACTCCGCCCTCCTATCTAACCCCAGTAGCAAGGAAGTCAGATACACAAAATATTAATCACGTGGACGTGTGTCACGGCGTTAGGGCTCACCCCAACTTCGGGGGAAACTTTTCCGATGTTTAGGGTTCGTGTGATTGTTTTAGAAACGGTACGGGGTATTTGTTGTTTTACAAGGTTTTCTATGGTGTTATTTTTTTTTGAGTTTATCGTTTGGTTTGATATAGGTTGTGGCTCCTTTCTGCTCGACTAACTTTTTTGTAAATAAACTTTGCCCAACACTAGAAATTTCTCCTGTATCGTAAGTGTATTTAAACAAACACCTAGACCTGGAACAACAGGAATCGAACCCGCGATACGTAGCGCACTAGCCAATCGCTAAACCAACGTGCAATCGAATTTTTCTCACGGCTTCAACCTTTTAGCATATTATACGAATTGGAATCAGGCGTTTCTTAGTGAAAATCCACACAAAAATAATATTACTGATGCACTTGATATTTTTAGTACCTATTATTAGTTTTCTAGTCTATTTGATTTGATTTGATTTGTTTGATACAAAATTATGCCAGTGACAGTGAAACTTTCAGTAAGGAAAAAAATATAGAAGACGGGCCAATATTTCAAAGCCTTACACACCATTTAGTACTGCACAGTCCTGCGGTTTTTACCAAGATACTTTTAATATTAAAACGGAAATGAGAAAATAAGGAATCGTTAAAGGCGACATGAATAGAGCTAAGGCCTATTAGCCCAAATATAGCTGTCCATTCGAAAAACTTCTCAATGTCATATCATATTGATTACGGTTCTAGGTCAAGCTGAAATTGTTACTTTCTACAGCTGTTTTCACGCATTGCTGAAATTTAGCGGTTTTTCTTGAATATAATAAATCCACGTATTTCAGCTTAAGGATTCTACAATATACACTTCATATGTTGCGCTGATATTAGGAATGCTATTTAGGTTTGGCGAATCTCTAAGTGAGGAATAACAATTTAACAATAATAATAATTTGGTTATAAACCTAAGTAAAACAAAAGTCATGCATTTTTATCAAGGATCCCAAAAACCGCAGGTTAATATTTCTTACGAGGGTTGTGATATTGAAGAAGTACTTAGGGCTAAGTTTTTAGGTATCACAATTGATAATCAACTAACATGGAAACCTCATGTTGAAGAACTAAGTAAAAGACTAAGCAAATCCGCATATGCTCTTTTTCAGCTTACTAAGAAAGTCAACAGACATGCGCTTTTAATAGCCTACCATGGACTGGTAGCCTCTACTTTACGATATGGCATTATTTTTTGGGGGCACTCTACTGATAGGGAACTGGTATTTAGGTTGCAGAAGCGTTGCATCAGGTCTATGTGCGGTCTAAGGGTGACTGAGAGCTGTGTTCCCTACTTTAAATCATTAAAAATATTAACTTTTCCTTCTTTATATATTTTGGAAACGGCTTTGTTTGTAAAATGTAATCCACATCTATTTCAAAAATTGTCAGAAGTCAGGAAAAATCCAATACGGACTCAATATAGCAATCAACTTTGTCAAGTAAAATGTAAGACAGCACTAATGAGAAAATGTTTTTTTGGTATGGCCCCACGAATATATAATAAAGTACCGAATGTTATTAAAAATATGACAGTATCAAAATTTAAACGGGCACTAAACGAATTTTTAATAAAAAAAACTTATTACAGTATTGATGATTTTCTTAATGATGATTCACTGACTGATTGATATGCTGACCTGTATGACATTGTGATTGACAATTTTAATGCATTTCTTATGATTTTTTTTTTCAAGTATTCTGACCTTAATTAATTTGACATTACTGATATGACTTGGTAATTAAATATGACTTGGCTAACATTTTTAATTACGTTACTTTTATTTTAATGTAACTCTAATTTCAATTGTGTTTGGAAAAATATCTGCATACCCAAATGAGGATAAAATATGGAGGTCTGTATTGTCTGTGGTGACGATTTCTTAAATGGTGAATTAATTTAGAATGACAACTAATGATATAGATATTTAGTAATATTGGCAATTTAAATATTTTTGACATTAAAATTAATTTTGACAAATTTAATCATTTAACATTTTAATATGCATTTGACAATTTGACATTTTTAATAATTCTTCATTTAAGTCTGACATCAGTTATTATTCAATTTAATTTATTTTTTATTTAATACCAAAATTATACATGATTTTGCAAATATTTTAGTAATTTTTTGTGTAATGTATTTTTTTCAGTAGATTTGCACAACATATTTGTACGCCTCCTGGCATAACATAGCGCTCTTTTTATTAATATAACACCTATAAATAATTATATCTACTTTACCTATGTTAACAAATAAATAAATTTGATTTGATTTAATAACTAATATTGTTAAGCGGAAAAGTTTGTTTGTTTAAATGTGCTAATCTTCAAAAATACTGGGCGGATTTGGATAAAATTTGGTGTGGAACTTAGCTTGAAGCTTATGGTTATGTTTTTATCGTGATAAAGTTCACGCGAGCGAAATCCTTTGTGACTGTTAGTAAAGAATAAAGGTTATCTGTATAATATCACTTTTACCGATAAGACCGCCCATTGTCTCGTCCTTTTAAGTTGATAAATTATAATTTAATTCTGTTATGGTGGGTCACTATTGCTGCACTTGACTCCGTTGAGTGCAGCGCTAAAAGGCTCATTGGCGACGAAGTGCTGGGAGACAAGCTTCACAGTCTGGCTCATCAACGAAATGTTGCTTGCCTGTCGGTCTTCTATAGATTGTACTTCGGAGAGTGTGTGCAGGAACTCCACAAACTGATTCATCCATCTCCCTTTCACTATCGGTCTACCAGACGTACTGCAGGATACCATCCATACGTGATCCATATACCGTCTTGTCTTACTACGCGCTTCTTACATTTCATGCCTAGCCCGGCCTAGGTGGGAACTCTCTGTAAGCTTCTGTGTTCTCTTCTACATTTGACCCGTCAGTCTTTAATGCAAGAGGGAACAGGTATACTTTAAGTTCACTGGCTCTCGCTAGACCTAATCTATCGCTTACGAGCAGGCGTAATCGAGGACAAAAGCCTTCAAAGTATATCTATCTAACAGCACTTAAGCACATGATACAGTACAGAGATTTAAATATAAGTATAAATAGACGGTCGGTTAATAACGGAGAATGCAATCTTATAATTATTTAAAAAAATAAACAACGAGCAAGTGCGAGTCGGACTCGCGCACGATGGGTTCCCTACCATTGTCTATAAAAAATATAGTATTTTTTGTTATAGCGGCAACAGAAATACATCATCTGTGAACATTTCAACTGTCTAGCTATCACGGTTCATGAGATACAGCCTGGTGACAAACAGACAGCGGAGTCTTAGTAATAGGGACCCGTTTTTACCCTTTGGGTACGGAACCCTAAAAACAAAGCAAAACTTAGGCACATCTCCGACCAAATAGCACAGCTGGTTAATTACACACCAACGTTATATCCCTGTGTGTGCTCATTTTCTGAGCAACACAAAGAAATGTAGACGAAACAATTATTATTTGTTGTATGAATAAATCACAATATAAATGCTTGCCAAAATAGATAAAAGTTTACTGAAATATTAATACCAAAATGAAATTCGGAGCACTCCCACTCATAGATTAAATATAGTATAGTTTAGTATTGGTTCGAAGGAGAAGGCGGGGGTTTAGGGCGCGAGCGAACGAAGCCCATTTAATTTTTTCGGTTAGGTTACTTTTAATTTAACCCTTTATACAGAAACTAGCAGTTGCTCGCGACTTCGTCCGCGTGGGAAGTTTTTCCCGTGTAAATCCCGATCCCGTGGGAATTTCGCAAAATCCTTTCTTAGCGGATGCCTACGTCATAACATCTACCTGCATGCCAAATTTCAGCCCGATTCGTCCAGTGGTGTGGGCTGTGCGTTGATAGATTACTATGTCAATCAGTCTATATAACCTTTGAGTTACATATATTTAGATAGGAGTCCCACAAAGTCGGCGCAGAGACAGCGAAACGATTATGCGTAAACGACGACGTGGTCGAAGATGAAGCACGCTTGCCTAAAAGAAACCTTTTCACTATTGGAAATCCCCAGGTTTATATTATTATTTAATTGCACATAATTTCCGTGCAAACGTTAAGTCGGAGGAACAGCTGGTCGCCAATAATAACATAGCTATACCGCTTTTGCTATAGATATACAACGTGTAACGGAAACCCCATATCTATCCAAAAGGACTGAAGACAACATCTGGTATGGAGTCTCTATGCAAAGTTTCAGCTCAAAACAAGTGACTCACAGAATTGACCCAATTTATTGGTTTCATATGTTTCTTGAATACCAGTAATAACAAACGTGTCACAGCACTATGAGTGTCATCACTTTCCACGTCTCTTGTCAATAAAACGAAAATTCACTACGTTCTTCTTAATTTGAAAAATTCGGTCTCTGGTATCAATGTATTGAAATTTCTAATAAGCTCCACACATGTAGACATAGGATTACATTACATAGCTATATCGTTTGTTATCATCCAAAGAACCCGCCCAACTAGCACAAATGGGCTACATTAGAGCTTTGGAGCGTATCCGATTATTACTTATGGTAATAGACGTAAGCGCTAGAGCGTCTACTGCAGACTTAAAGCAGCCGCTTTAGCGCTATTTGGGCGCCATTTTATGCAACCTAAAGTTCCATTTAACCTGCACAACGGTTGCATAAAGGTTCTTTAATAGCTATAACGATTTATTAACGCTATACTAAAGCTCTTGTAGCGCTACTTTTGAATGATTTTGAACTACTTTGAACGAATGAATTGATTATAGTTCTTTATTGTATATCTTCAGTTGACATTGTTTGTAATATTTTGGTAAAGTGTTTTCGTCGCCATCATGAAAATAAAACAAAAAGAAGTAAATGTTTGTATTCTGTATTAGCGAGATATATAAAGATACTTAAAACGCTGTCCAGTTTACTGTAGATATATAAGATAATTTTCGAGTAATTTTAACGCGCTTTTATGATATTTAAAAAAATTAACAAAAGATATGTGATATTTTTTATTTGTTATACAGAATAAATTTTATTTCCGTATTTTTACGTGTCGATAACTTACTATTTGCAAGTGGCCGATTGTTTACCGGTACATTTAATGCACATTTAACTGAAAAACCAATGTATATCAACTCAATTTTGCAAGTGAATTATAAGTTTTCTTAAACAATCATGGCGTCATTGTACTGTAGTCATAACCTGCAGTTTGAGCTCTAATAACTCCCTTTTGAGAATCATAGTGCTAATTTTCACCCTTCTAACGCTTCCAGTGATTTTTGTTCCCCTAGTGCAACTCACAGCCCCAAAAAGCTCCTATTTTCCTGTTTTTGAGGTTATAAGATTAATTATTTGTATCCTTAAGTGTATTGTAAGGTGTACAATAAAGTATATAATAAATAAATAAATAAATAAGATCTAGTTACGTACTTATTCGTTTAGCATCCATTTTATTAAATGTTTTATAATAGTTACAAAAGTGGCTGTAAAATGGCGAATGGATTGAGCCTGCAAGGAATGACTATTGCTACTAAAGGCCTTAGTTACACTGATTATTTTTTTGTAACTATAGTATGCATAAGAGTTTCTATTATTTCTATAATGAAACTTATAGTAGTATAATAGTGGTTACTATAACTATAACCTATACAAGTTACAATGGAAACTACTATGCAGCTGTGAGTGGCAGAATGACCTTCGTAACTCTCATATAAAGGTGTAAGTGGTAAATGAGTTCTACCGTGGACTACTGTGAAGGTTAGGGTAGTATTTGATTCAGCTTATAGCACCTTAAGTAACTTTTATGACTATAGACGTTTACGGATGCAGATATGCAACTCTGAACTGCTTTTTGAACCCTTAAACCGCTATTTTACAGCCCAAAGTAACAAAATAGGCTGCTATTTCCACTAATGTGCTCGTTGGGCGTGCACTTGGTATGTATATACATAGTATACATACCCTTTAAATTACACGTTGTATAAATAAACCAACATAAAGTAATTAACCGCACAACCCACAGTCGTCCGTAATTTCCAATTTCGACTGATATCTCCGTATTGCCAATATATCCTGAATCCTTCGAAATTGAACCGATACAATACAATCTGTATTAGTATTCCCTACAGACCCATAAACAAGGGTTCCAAACAAGCAGGACCCGAAACAAACATGTGACAATAAGTTAGCAGACTGACATTTGAATAGGACTGAGTTAGTGAGGAACTGCAATAACGTCGATAGTAATCGTGTATCTACGGCAATTTGGAACAAAAATTCCCACGTATTTTTCCCTGCAATATTTCTACATTTGGAGATCATTAAGTGAAGAGTGAAGGTTACTATTAGATAAGCGTGCTTCAGGTGGAGATGGTGGTCAAACGCGACCCTATATTATAAATATATAAATTTTATTATTGATATATAAATATATCAATAATAAAAACATCATCTGCTTAGCCTTTTCAACCGACGACAAAAAAAGCAGGAGGTTATCAATTCGACGCGTATATATATTTTTTTTATGTATGATCACCATAGATCGGAATAGGTAGAGCTGTTTTATGTACTCGCCATAGGATAGAATAATATGGATATTCCCCGAGTCCCGGGATTTGGTTTTTAAGTTTAAAATCATAAAAAAAACTATTATCGCCTTCGGGACTATTGAAAGATTACACTTCCTTTCTGGCGGGTAAATATAAGAAGGACGGGATTAAGGATAGTATAATAAATAGATAAACTTTATTCATTAAACCACATATATTTTTTTAAGTATCAATTTCTTATTCAAGAATCAACAATCAATTAAACATTTTTATTCTGAAGTTGTACAAAAACATATTACCATACAAACTATTTATTTCATACATATTGACAAAAATAATGAAATTCAATAAAATCCCGTAGTATCAGTAGGAATCCCGTGGAATATCCATATTAACATCAATGTTTGCGGTCAATGAACCTAAATAGCTCTACCTATTCCGATCACTGATGATCACCGATTACTCGAAGACGGCTGAACCGATATGGAAAATTATGTTTTGTTTCGCCACCAAGTCAGGATCTGATGATGGGATCCTGGAGAAATCGAGGGAACTCTTCAAATATTATAGGCACACCTATAGTGATTTGAGTATTTTTTATAGTACCTTGTGTAGTTGCATTCGAAAAGCACCATTTGTGAAGTGGACCTGATGATGAAGACCACAGATGGCCACTGGAACTACTCAATATTGTATAAGTAGGAATAATAAGTATTTCATGGGTTCCGCTTCGATTACTTGAATATGCATAAGCACAATATGCTCGTCACTATGCATATGGTGAAGTGAAGCTGATGGTGAAGTACCAGGAGAACTCCTCAACAATTAACGGCCCAACATTGGGAAAAGCAATATTTTGTAAAAGGTTATAAGTAGTTGACATTTAGGCTCTTGTAACCAGGTAAATGAAAAATAGACCAACTAAAAAGAGTGAAAAAAAACCTTTTACCAAAAAATTAAACCGACTCCCAAAAAACACTTTAAAGTGAAAAATAACTTTAATTTCGGAAGTCGGTGCCAAGAACGAAAATACAAAACTAAAGACACCTACTACCGAAATTAAAGTTATTTTTCACTTTGCAGTGTTTTTTTGGAAGTCGGTTTAATTTTTTGGTAAAAAGTTTTTTCCCAAATATGTTGGATTCGGCTTCCAGTTTACTGCTGTCCTGACTCCACTACCCAGTAGCTGTGTAACACGATAAACCTTACAAACACGTGGCGTCAGATTTTCTGGCTTATGTTTCTGTTTCTCTTTTTTTGTGAAGGTTAAATTATTTGTTAGATAATGTATTTATTATTATTAAATAAATCATTGTTAAATAATTAAATAACATAATGTAATTTTTAAATTTCTATAAGCTATAATTACTACTATTGTTAAATAATATATTTAAAATTTTCAATGCACGATGTGGTCTCCTGTAAGTGAAGAAGCACAATGTTTAAAAAATCTGTACCTATATTTATTGTTTTACCTTGTAAGGTGTATTCTTTGTTGGAGAGATCCAAAATAAAAATAAAACAATTAAATATGACAGCCGGTACCAACAGCTTAACGTGCTTTCCGTGCACGACATAATTAAGATAGTCCCGGGCCTACCTCACACACACACACACACACACACACACATATTACATACATTTGGTGTACTGGTCAACCACCGTACAATACGTTAACAGCACCGCACTGTATGATGAATCATCAATATTTATATAAAATGTTTCTTTACTGACTGAATGATAGACAACGCACAGCCGAAACTACTGGGCACAAGAAGTTGAAATTTGGCATGTAGCATGTTCCTTGGGGTGTGTATTGGGGTGGATCGGAATTTACACGAGAAAAACCTCCGACGCGAACGAAGTCGCGGACAAATGCTAGTAGTTTATAAGTCATGTGTAATACTAAAAAAACTATGGATCTTGTGGTCTGAAATAAAATATTTTATTTTTAGCAAAATTTGCGACATAAACTTTCATAGCTTTTGATAGCGTCGACTTACAAATTTGAATTTATTTGTATATCAAACTTGAAAGTTGACGCGATAAAATCCAGACCGTAGTCCCGCGAGTATCTGTTATAATTCGATATCTCTAACCTTTCCTGAGAAAAAACGGCCTCGACAAACTGACGGACAACAAAGTGATCCTATAAGATTTCCGTCTTTTTGGGTATACGCAACCCTGAAAATGGCGTGTTGTTATTCAATTTGCAGAATAACTGACTAAATATCATTTACCATTTACAAAAAAGCAGTGTACTTATACAGCCATCCTCACAAACTTTCGCATTTATAATATTAGTAAGAAGATGGTAAGAAAGATAATAATTACGATTAGTCGATTCCACAAGTGATCAGAGGGCTGGTCTTTTCTTTGGACAGAGAATCAGCATTGCCATTCAACGTGGCAATGCGGCCAGTGTTCTGGGCACATTTCCCACATTGATAGCGATGTTGATGAATTTTTCAATGCCCTATAATTTCTTTTTATTTTCGCCTGTATATACTTTATTTGAATAAAAACTTGTACATAATTATGTCAACAAATTATAGTATTTGTTATTACAAATACCAAATAACTTACGTTTTCTTTGTAATCATAATCCATAATTCATCCATCAAAACAAATATTTTCTTGTCCTGACATTTTTTACGTCAAGGCTGACAAACTGTAATTTTTCCTTCTTGTAGTCACTTAATGGCTAATAGACTAAAAAGGTTGTTCATACTTTTATTATATAATTGTTATTCACTTTTATCGATAGGACTAGCTTAATATTGTATACTATATTGTGGTTGTCTACTGATTAACGGCATTTTAAATTATAATTATAAATTTCTAAAACACACTCTCAGATTTTATCGAAGAGGTTTAATAAATTATGCTCGAATATAACTGGCTGATCAAATAACTGGCAAGATGGACTATTTTGGACTCTACAATTTGAATTCTGGTACAGAATGAGAATGGAATGGACTTTGAACGCTGAGCTGGGTATAAAAGGCGCTGGGGGCCATCTCCGGGGAGTTCAGTCTTAGACCAGTTTTTAGAAGAGTTTAGTTCTCGACGACTTTTGACGAAGAGGAAGTGCAGTACCCGCTACCCTGACTCCTTGCTGGGAGCCTGCTGCCTTGACTCCTTGCTGAGAGCCCGCTATCCTGACGCCTTGCTGAGAGCCTGCTGCCTTGACTCCTTGCTGAGAGCCTGCTGCCCTGACTCCTTGCTGAGAGCCTGCTGCCCTGACGCCTTGCTGAGATCCTGCTGCCCTGACGCCTTGCTGGGAGCCTGCTGCCCTGACGCCTTGCTGAGAGCCTGCTGCCCAGACGCCTTGTTGGGAGCCTACTGCCAGACCGAGTGGCCTGCCAAGCCGTCCCGCAAGTACTATTTTCTAAACCTCCTCCTCTTCTCTCCTGAGAGTGTGTTAGATAGGTAGGTAGGCCGGTTTCTAGGATAGGTAGATAGGTAGGCAGTTTTTTATATAATACTGTATATAAATAATATATTAAATTTAATGGTACATTTACCCTCTTTTATTGGTGAAGAAGAAGGTATCGTTACAAAATACAAAATATAAATAAAACTTAAGATAATAATTGATTTCAGAAACTGGAACACCTGATGCAGAACTTAACACAAGATCGCATGAAGTTTATTACATCATCTATCGTTTACCATCAGGCAGATCGAGGTCAAGAGTGTGCTCATCAGTAATAAAAAAAGCAAAAAATGTAGCCTGTCACTCAGTGATAACCTGATAACACAGCATTCTACTGGAGAGAATTTTTTAAAATCGGTTCAGTAGATCCAGAGGGAAGATCACAAACTGTAACTCTTTATAATATTAGTATAGAAGTAAAGATTTTAACTAAACTGCAAACCAAAATAAATTCGTCCTGAGGCCAGGAGAGACGTACCCAAGAGATCAAGAAAATGACGGCATTGCCACGTTGTATGACAATGCCTTAGCCTTTGGCCAAAGAAATTGCCAGCACTTGGGTCACGGGAAGTGTCAACCAGCCTTGAAGGTTGTAACTATTCAACTCCATACAGTTTTCGTGATTGGTCACACCAAATCAATACAAGAACCTCGACCAGAAGAATATTATATAACCCAGTATTGATTTACAAAGCACATAATGCCGAATGCCCAATGAGTCTACATCATGGTCATAAGTGGTTTAGTAATGATCCAGTTAATCGGTTTAACTGGATTTAATGCGCTCCTGTAAATAACAATGTTGTTATAGGGTATTTAGAGATTATAGTTTGAATAACGGCTCCATTTTAGCATGGAACCACTGTGTTTATTCTACAGTGTAATATCTTTTGTAAAGCATAATATTTGTGTGTCTGTTTTGGAATTCGGACTGACTGCAGGGACAAACGCGCCAATATGAGACCTGAGTGACGCCAAGACATTACAGCCGGAGCGTCGAAGTATGATGAAGACTGCCTCAGAATCTTAGGCAGAAAAGTCTTCGTCGAGCGCTACCACCACCTGCGGCCTCACGCTTTTTCTGTGACCAATTCGGCAAGAGATGACGTGCTGCTATAGGGCTATACAGCCACCTGAAACGCTGCGGAACCCATTGGTGCTGCAACAATCATCTTTACAAATGCTGTGGTTAACGATGGATATTTTGCGAATAATGCTGGTTCGACCAACAGTACTGATCTGAGACACTAGCTAAGTGCTATACATAAAAATAAAATTTTCTGTCTGTGATATCAAAATAACTATGTTTTCTCAAGTGCTTATAATAATTTACACGGTACTTAAACACAAACAACCTTTTTTTTTCATTTTCGTCGGTCTATCTGTCTTTCTGCTTGTCCGGGCCAATCTCAGGAATGGTAGAATCGATTTTAATGGATGATAGAGGAGCTTATAGGGCAACATATGTATAAGCTACGTAAGATCTGATCGTCACGAAGTCACGGGCACAGCTACACAGTATTGGTAATAATGCAACAAAATTGTTAATAAATTCGCACACAAACGTGAATTAAAAATCAAACAGAAATGGCCGCCAACCTCGACAGAGTTCGCGCCAAAAATAATTTTAAAAGTACATTTTACGGACGGAACCGAAACTATGTCCTCTGAGTGAATCCAAATACTTCATATATGTGAAAATCGTCTTTCGCAGTTGCCAGGAATTCAATGGAGCGTGAAAGATTGTCATACATCAAGGAAAGGATGTAGGCCGATAGCACTCCGGCCTCCCCGCCGAAGTGAAAATGAGGATAAATCTTGGCCTTTTTTCATATTACACTTTGATATCGGGATGAGTTGAGGGTATGTTGGGCCTTGACCTTTTAGTTTTGATTTGTGGTAGTGTATGTACCTATGTATAATCTTCACCCTTGTTTAGCGCAATAACTTAAGAGCTCTTTCATCATTTCGAATCGACTGTAGTAAGTACACTGCTTTTTTGTAAATGGTAAATGATATTTAGTCAGTTATTCTGCAAATTGAATAACAACACGTCATTTTCAGGGTTGCGTATACCCAAAAAGACGGAAATCTTATAGGACCACTTTGTTGTCCGTCAGTCTGTCCAGGCCGTTTTTCTCAGGAAAGGTTAGAGATATCGAACTGAAATTTATACATATAACAGATACTCGCGGGACTACGACTACTTAAGCCCGACGAATCTTGCAGGCCGATGTTTAAAAAGCTTGATTTGTTACCACTACCGTCCCTTTATATTTTTGAAATTTGTTTATTTGTGTGGAGGCATAGGGAATTGTTTGCGAAAGCAAGCGAGGTGTATTCTCGCAGCAGGCGCGACCCCTACAGGCTCGTGTTAGATGTCCTTCCAAGGCTTGCGAAATATAATAAAAACTGTATGTTTATGTGTGTCCAGGTTTACAATAGAATACCAAATGAATTAAAAACATTAAATACAAGAATGTTCAAAAATAAATTATACAAATGGCTCTCTGCTAATAGTTTTTACAGTGTTAAGGATTTCCTGGAACATAAAATCGCATGATGACTGATAGTTTCATTATGCATGTATTTGCATGCTTATATCTATTAAGCAAAACATGTTTGTTCACATTATTAACATTACCATCTTTTATACCATGTTTTTAGCAAATAAATGATTATGATTATGATTACGGTCTGGATTTTATCGCGTCAACTTTCAAGTTTGATATACAAATAAATTCAAATTTGTAAGTCGACGCTATCAAAAGCTATGAAAGTTTATGTCGCAAATTTTGCTATTTATCGAGGAATCATGAAATTTGGCAAGAAGTAATGTCTTACAACATATAAAGGTAAAAATCTGCAAACGGTTCATTTGTACTATTGAATTTACTTATACTTAGGTAAGTTAGTACGCAACTAGCTTGCACTTAGCCGATTCTTTTTCGGAAATTTAAACTAGATAAAGACGTAATCGTTGTATAGACCACCAAGGGTGTTGGAATTCAGCAAATGTTACATACATCGCGCGTTCTAAACATCAATAAACTAAAGCTCTAGTGGACTTTATCACATCAAAATAACATAACCCCCCTTTTTTGCAGTTAGATAAAAAGTAGCCTTTAACCTTCCTCAAGTTTCAACCTACTTCCACACCAAATTTCATTCAAATCCACCCAGTACTTTCGAAGATTAACTTTTACGCTTTAGGTATAATATTAGTAGAGATACTGGCTGGCTCTTTTGAAATCTCAACATTTATAAATGGATTGATCGGTAACTGACGGGCTTGAAACTTCAGCTCTAATAGTAGGAACAGTTTGAAACCACAGTCTCAGAATATTTAATGTCGTTTCATTCTCTAGCTGTTAAGCAAATTGTTCAAATTTAGACGTTGTGGATGCCAGTGAGTGTAATCTATTTCATGCCATTCCTACATTGGAATACATTTAATAACGTTGACATGAATGGTTCTGAAAGATATTTATGCTCAAATTCAAAATGCTTTATTTCACATAGGCCTACAAGGGCACTTACAAAACGTCAGCAGTTAGGGCACGGTTCGAAATTGGTCATTTTCATGGAGAAGAACCGGCAAGAAACTCCACAGTTGTGTGTTTGAAATTAACTTGAGCAATAATTGAATAGCTATATTTAAGGATGCCCTTAGCAGCATGTGTTGTGGTAAGTTATCGCTATAATTGTAATCATATATTTTGCCTATAATTGTATCGAACACGTAAGCTTATTTTAAGCCCTACTTCCGGAAAGCGACAATAGCGTAATGGATAAGGTGTCGGACTTGTTGTTCGCGGGTTCTAACCCCACCCATTATACCTACTATTGCCGTTAACCCACTCCAGACACAAGCATGTTTTGGCTTAGTTGGAGGGGTTAACAAGATTGCTAATTCTTCCCAAATTGATAGTTCTGTTTGTAAAAAAAAGCAGATTGAAGCTTGCTATTACCTTCCTCAAGCTTTACGCTACTTCTATACCAAAAGACATTGTTCGGTTTTGGCCTATATAATAATAATAATAATAATATTATTATTATTATATAGTAAAAATTTTAGTATAAATTTTCATTTCTTTTTATACTGCTTGAAATATATTTTAGTATTCCACGGACACTTCAAATAAATAAATTCAAAATAAAAAGTTGGGTCACGATTGACGAATGCGTGGTGCTGTAAAAAATGTCTATTTGCCATCTAGTGTTGCCGATTTACGGGATTTTTCCCCGATTTCGGGAAATACGGAAGGTTGTCGGGATTAAATCAGAAATTGATAAAATTCGGAATATTTCGGGTATTTTGAACCCCCTGCACAGTTCTTAGATGATATATTAGTAAGAAATATTGATGATTAAAAAACTGTTATTGAATATACATATTGTTTTTATTGCCCATGCTAGAAAACCTCTTTTATTCTTATTGATATATCTTACTATAACTTTTAGGCTTATGATTCTGATGTAGTAAATTACTACATAAGAATCATAGGTACTAAAACTACCATTACTACTAGTAATGGTAGTTTTAGTACCTATGGTTTTTTTTTCTCGCAATTATTTTTGTATTTTCAAGTGTCCGTTAGTAAAAATTGATTTACTATGATTCCATAGAATATTTAGAGTCTATCTAAGTCATTTTCGATTAAAACGATTCTTAGGCGTGACATGTATGGAACCGGAACAATGTCCTTTCATACAAATCCACTCAGCACTTTTGTAGATTAGTGCGTTTAAACAATCAAACAAATTTTTCGTTTTACAATATTAGTATTCAAATTCAAAATTCAAATTCTTTATTTCAGATTAAAAATCCATAGATGTGTTAGTATAATGCTTAGGCTAGGATTAGTTCATAATATCTACAAAATTAGTTATAACTAGCTTTATGGGAAGGACCATCAATTTATGGGAAACGTGTATTGATTGCATATTTTTTGTTTGTTTGTAATGGATAAAACACAGGACCCATTTCAAAAATTCTTTCACCAATAAAAAGCTACATTATCAGCAAGTAACATATACTACTTTAATTTCGCTGAAGAAAACCTTTACACGCGAACGAAGCCAAGCATGCAATAGCAGTTAAAACGCATAAGTACCGTCTTATGCGTTTTAACCGTTATGTACGAACGTTGCTACTTTCCGCAACCTCAGAGCTTTAGTATACTAATTTTGTGAGCAACTTTGTGAAAAGAGCCAAGATTAACTTTAGAAAACTGCAGAGGCAAATTCATCTCTAGGAAGGTAATGCTAACGAGTTTCATTCAATGCAGTGATTACTTACTGTAGCATGATGCAAATCAGAAATAAACTAAGGAAATATTTCAGATGCTTGTTCGTGTGTAAAAGACAGATTGTAAGTGGGCTTATAAAGGATCCGTGGCTGTTGACCTACTTGCAGCATAGAGCGATCAGACACAGGTGGGACCCTATTGATAGTTCCCATCGTGTTTAATTTGCTCGCTTGTAACTTTTTAGCTTATTAGGGTTCCGTAGCCGAATGGCAAAAAACGGAACCCTTATAGATTCGTCATGTCTGTCTGTCCGTATGTCACAACCATTTTATTCCGGAACTGTTAGGACTGCACATGTGAAACTTGATAGGTAGATGTATTCTGTTAACCGCTTTTCGATTTTAATTACAAACTAAAACAAAAACATTAAATTAAGGGGTCTACCCATATATAGAACTGAAACTAAAAACATATTTTTTCTTTAAGCCTATACGTGTAGGGACGGTATCGATAAGAAAGTATCGATATTGTACTCATGAGTAATATCGAACAAGAAATATCGTACTCATAAATGTATCGAAACAAAAGTATCGATACTTCAAAGTATCGAGTACTTTTCTTAGAGCCTAATGCGCATACGTCAGGCCGTCAATGTCAGTCAGTAACGTCAATTTAGCTTCAGTACAGTAGGACAGAAGAACAGAACATAAACACTAATGGTATTGGTACATTAGTGTAATAATAGTACCATAAAAAAGACAACTGTGACTTTACAAATTATTAAAACAATTATATTATTTAGTCCTCTAGACAAAAATATTATATTACCCATTCCTCCTCCATACAATCGCTTATAGATACACAGCACGTAACAATAGGTACTTTTAGATGGCACACATTCACACTTAATAAGTCAAATAATAGTCAAGCACAATAACGATCAACCAGAGAAAACATATCGCGAGACGAAGACGAAGAATAATACAAATAATACGATTTTGTGGGATATCGTTGTACATTATAAGAACTACATTGTACCTTATAAACAATAAATAAATAATAATAACAAAACAATTTTCTAACGGCGAACGATTGAGTGATTGATTAGTGAAGGAAAGGATCTGAACTGTGAAGAGAAAGACTGAAGGAACGATTTCGAGCTCAATGTAATGATTTAGAAGGTTCAGTTTATTCGATACGATACGATACCTGTCAAGAAGTACTCATTGAGTAAAAGTATCAAATACAAAGTATCGAGTACAAAACTATCGGTATCGAAACGAAACGTACCAGATACCACAAAGTATCGATACTTTTTTCGTGTCCCTATCCCTATATATGTACGTGTGTGGTGTCGATAGACAGGTCTTCAAATATGACATTGAGGTTTCTAAAACTATTTTTTCTTTTAATAAGTCGTTTAAAAGATATACGCTTCCAAAGTGGTAAAACGTGCCCCCCCCCCCACCCCTCTAACTTTATAATAATGGAGTGAAAGATAAAAAAAATATGCTGATCTTACTTAAAACTTTCAACGAAATTTGGTTTGAACGAGATAGTCAGCAGTTTCTGAGATATAGCACATTTTCCAAAACCGCAAATACAACTTTGTATTTCATACAAACACTATGAAAAAAAAAGTTATTTTGCGTACCCCCTGAACCCTTCATGAGCGAGTCTGACTCGCACTTGCCCATTTTTTTTTTATTTTTTCGGTATGATCATGAAACGATTCCCCTCGCTCTGGATGGAGCGAAAGGGAGCGTCAGACTTCTACTGACTAATAACCCACCCTGTTCCTTCAGCTGCCCTTAAGTTCCGGGGCCACGGTATATCTTTAAAACATTCTCGTAACCCCGGGAGGCAGTGGCACTATAGGGCAATTTTTATACAGCTGATGGCGCGTGAAACACGACGCGCTGACGCGGGTCTTACCGGACGGTCCGCAAGCCCGCGCATACGATGGCCAGAGATGCAGCCCTAAAGCGTAGCATTTCATTGAAAAAAACACAATTTGTTTATGCACAATCCAGCACACTCTGCCTCACAAAAGAGCCAAGTTCGCTCAGAGAATTTAAGCATTATTTCCTTCCAATATTAAGTGACTGGATGCCTAAGATAAAAATTTCAATACCCCTTTGTAGTGAAAGGAGGACGGCGCGAGCAATGAATATGGAAACGCGTTAGATCGTTATAGAGCATCGGGTCCTGATTGCGTTCGTACTGTACATCAGATGGCGCTTCGGATTGTTACATTTAAAATGTAACAATCCGAAGCGCCAATCTGATGTTTGGATTGCCTATTTTAATTTTCATGGAAATGTCCTTTTTCCTGGACTTTCTGCCGTTAAATAACATCGTTCAGGGTCCTAATAAAGCAGTCATGATCCGTGGCTCAGAGACGCGATTTTATAGACGTACTGTATTCAAGGAGGGTCCGAAACTCATTTTCACAAAGGACAAACAAAACACGCTAGGAATTCAGTATTATTCTTGAACGATTTCTTTGTTCGATATTTTCCGAAGAACTTTTAAGCGGATTGCCGCATTTCCCTTGTGGGTAGAGAGGACGTACATATGCACCCCACATGCTGAAGGACATGGGACTAGAGTTGCGCCAAAACGCAAGCTAAGGAGCTGAATACGGAATAAATTTTAGAATTTCGCTTTTAAGCTTATTAGATTTGGTGCGCGGCTGTGCATAAGCGTCTATTATTATAATCTTTATGTTTTCCTTTCTTCTTTCCTCAATAGACGGGTGTAATGTTGGTATGTTTTGTTATTTTCAACCGACGACAAAAAGAGGAGGTTATCAATTCGACGCGTATATATAAATATATATTTTTTTTTATTTTATTTTTTTATGTATGATCACCGATTACTCGAAGACGGCTGAACCGATTTGGAAAATTCTTTTTTTGATTGAAAGGGTATACTTTGAAATTGGTCCCATTTTCATAAAAGTCAGGATCTGATGATGGGATCTTGGAGAAATCGAGGGAACTCTTCAAATATTATAGGCACACCTATGACGTTTGGGTATTTATTATAGTAACTTATGCAGTTGCTCTCAAAAAGTACCATTTGAGGAAGTGGAACTGATGATGAAGACCACAGATGGTCGCTGAAACTACTCAATAATAAGTATTGAGTGGATTGCGATTCGATTACTTGAATATGGATGTTAAGCACTTTATGCTCGTCACAATGCATATGGTGATGTAGAGCTGATGGTGAAGTACCAGGAGAACTCCTCAACAATTAACGGCCCAGGATTGGAAAAAGCAATATTTTGTAAAAGGTTATAAGTAGTTGACATTTAGGCTCTTGTAACTAGGTAAATTAAAAATAGACCAACTAAAAAGAGTGAAATAAAAACTTTTTACCAAAAATTAAACCGACTCCCAAAAAACACTGCAAAGTGAAAAATAACTTTAATTTCGGAAGTCGGTGCCAAAAACGAAAATACAAAATTAAAGACACCGACTTCCGAAATTAAAGTTATTTTTCACTTTGTAGTGTTTTTTGGGAGTCGGTTTAATTTTTTGGTAAAAAGTTTTTATTGTTTACTGTTATGGCAAACAGGTAGTATTTGAAGTACACTTAAAATCCTCTTCATTCTTTATTTTAAGTTCGTAAAGTCCATCCAAACTTTGTTTGGAAAATATTGCTCTCAGCCACAAGGCCACCACTGTGACCATAGGTTAAGCAATAGTGTTAAACAGGTTTGTTTAAATTTTAGGGTACAATAATGTATGCTCTATCTATCTTTTAGCTCGTTCGAGGGTTATGTTTCCATCACAATAAAACCATACACCTCCTTCTTTTGGAATCGGGTAAAAGGTTAAATGATAAAAGATCTTTATTTTGCGAATTGGTTATTAAATAACAGTTTTACACGTCATTTTTTTCGTAAATATTAACTAGATGAGGCCGGTGTTTCCTGACTACCCTGAGAAAAAACACCGAAACAAACTCGGAGGTCGAAGTCTCTTTTGAAGTCCATATCTATATATATAAAAGCGAAATACCACTCACTGATTAATCACGTAATCAAAAACATAACCCTTCCTTTGCAGTCGGGTAAAAAGAAAACCCTTCCTCAGGATCAAGCTGCTTCCATACTTACCAAATTCATCCGTGTTTTTTTTTTTCTTTATTTTTCATTAGCGCGTTTAAACAAATAAAACCTTTCCACTTTATAATACTCGTATAGGTGTGAACCCCCTTCAAAATGACCACATACAAAAATAGCTTTCCGAAACATCAATCTAGAGTTTTCAAAGTGCCTCTGTCCTCCTGTGTGTGGAAGCCTGAATGACTCCACGAAGGTATTATCACCACCGCCGACAGCTTCTAACAAAGGCCCGCGCTTGTATCAAAATTGACACACTTTCAACAAAAGGTGGGCTGACGGGCCATCGGCTCTGAATTGAGATATGCAAGCTTGTTTTGAATATTCACTATGCATATCATCTAGGGGTTTATTGAATTTTCTATCTGACCTGGATATTGAAAATCCGGTACGAGGCAATAGCTTTGAAACTGTAACGCTTTATCAATGCTTAAAAGTGTTATATTACGTGTTATTCCAGTATCTAAGTGCCTGAGCTTATTGAGTTACTGTTGAGCTTCGTAATTTCTAAATTGGGCTAATAACTTACGAATACTTACACTGCCTGAACAGGTCCACTCAAATCTGTGTTTCCCTCAAAAGAGCACCACAACAGGTCGAATTATATGAGAAGCAGGTTTATGTCAAACCTACATGATTCTCATATAATTTGACCAGTACAAATTGTATGGACTTTAAAAGTGACCTCTGAGTTTGTTTCCGTGTTTCTTCTCAGGTTAATAAAATCTAGTGCAACGGCAAAAAAATACATGTATATTAAAGTGTTTATTTGAATTAAATTGCAAAATAAATATCATTAGATTTAATTTCATTACCCACGAAGGATGAAAAACCGCGGGTTAATGACTGTGGAACATTTTCATAGCGGTATGTACTCAAGACATTAGTATTTAGGAAATTAATGTATGTCCACACTAATATTCGAAGTCTCTTTCTAGTTAGGCTATCACGGCAAATTTATAAAAAAAAAAAACAGGAATTTAGCCGTGATAGACATGCACATAGTTGAGAAACGGTTGTTAATGAATGACAACCGGTTCTCAACTATCTGCATTATTTTATTTTATATTCACTATTTTATTTCATAGAAACAATCATTTTTACTTGATTGCAAAAGGAAGAGGGTCATGTTTTATCATGATAAAGTCAACGGGAGCTAAGTCCAGCGCGACTTCTAGTCTCTAAATAAAGTGTTACTAATACAAAAATGAGTCACACAAGTTTGTGAAAACCGCACGCAAGTCTTTGTTCGAACTCGCCCCTTTTTAACATGTCAAGAGGAAATGTCAAGGTCACGAGTAGCTTCCCCCAGTTAGGATTTTTGGCACATGTCCGACACGAGCTTTCTACGGATTTATTGCTAAATAGATTCGTTAAAATGGTCCAAATCGTTTCTTTATTTGCTGTGAATAATGTAATTTTATCGAGCTCGTAAATAATAACAGCCGCACGGGTCATTACGGTTAAGCATCGATTACCGAGGCCAGTCCGTAGATAGAGACCATTTTAACGAATGAAGATTTCTCCGTCCCTCGGAAAGAACTTTAAAGTCGTTATTCCCACAGAACAGATAAAAGAGGTAAAAAAGGAAATAGTTCCTAATTTGTATGAGAACGCGTGTCGCCGCTTGTCTCCCACTATTTAGCTCCACTACAAGCAAGAGGCCCGTTACGTATGCGAATTACGCACACAAATAAATTACACACACTTAAATCGAGAGCTTGCTACTGATTGTGTGCATCACGGCCAATCTGGGAGTTGAAATGTTGAGGACGCAACGCATGCAGTACATTGTAAGCGGACTTGGTCATTACGTTGATTAAGCGAGTACACATCGGGCAATGTATATTTTTAACCGACTTCTAAAAAAGGAGGAGGTTCTCAATTCGGATGTTTGTTAGTTTTTTTTTATGTTTGTTCGGGCATAGCTCCGTCGCTTGCCAACCGATTTGAAAAATTATTTTTTTGTTGGAAAGGGTATACTTTCCAAATGGTCCCATGAAAATTTTATCGAAATCAGACAAGCCGTTTCTGAAAAACCGACAAAAGTCTGAAAAAAATATTTACATTGACGATCTTTTCGTTTACTCTGCTGGTGAAGGTGATAAGTAGTTGACATTTTGGCTTTTGTAACAAGATTAATTACAAACTGACCCACTAAAAAGCGTGAAAATAAAAATAACACCGACTACCGAAATTAAAAAATAATTTTAATTTCGGTAGTCGGTGTTATTGGTTTTGTATTTTCTTTTTTTCACACCGCCTTCCGAAATTAAAATTATTTTTGGCTTTGTAGTGTTTTGATATGGAAGTCGGTTTTATTTTTTGCAAAAAAAGTTTTTTTTGTAACTTGTTGCAATGATGTTGTTAATGTTCGATATTTCATAGTGATCAGAATATTTTAATGTTTCTTACAAATAAAATTGTAATTAAATGTTATTTTTGACTTACCGATGGAAAGATATACCTACCTGCGGTCTGACTTTTTGTTTTACAGGTTATAATTGCACAACACAGCATTTTAAAGCAGAGCTTGTGTTCCGAAGTATTTCGAAGCGCACTAAAAGCGGTGAATGAATTAATCGGTCGAGCTATGATTTTCATATCATAAATGTGGCGCGCTCGCCACGCCCACATTACCATTCCAACCTTATTCATCTATTCCGTGGTTATTCCGGTTGTCATTTGTACATGTTTGACATCAGTTTCGGGTAGTTAGATACCAGAAGATCTGACACCAGTCAAAGGGTACCCAGGTACCAGGTTGTGGAGGTCAGACAGGCAGTCACTCATCCGGTTACTCAATACTCAATCATTTATCACGTTCCATAATGTGAACTTAGGTAGGTAGGTGCATACAAAAATATACATAGTTTACAGATCATTGTGGACCCTGTCGGGCACAGCAAATTATAATAGAGGAAGAGGGCTTTACAATTATTATAAATTAAATGTGTATATTTTTATAACTTAAACTACTCCTACAATTTTTCAGTATTCCCTCTTAGTAACAATAATGTTTCTGAAAACAATCTGTTGTCCAGAATGTGTAGTCAATATAATGTAATATGCTCTAATTTGGATTTGTTTTTGAATAATTTTAACGAATTTAGAAATTTGCTGTATAAAATGTAATTACAACCATATCGTTTAGTAACTTTAAGCTTTATATTAACAGAACCCAACCGTCACTAATGAAGTATATTAAACAATAAATGCTGTGTACAGTAATAATTGAATCTCAGATTTATGTAATGTATATTGTTATAGTTGTACTAAATGCCTTAGTCTGTAGTCTGTCTCTGTACTTATTAAAATAAAATAAAAATAAATAAAATAGGTTTTACACATTTTTAAGATACTATTTTTTATACATTTATTTTATATGTCACTGAAATATTCATTTACACCATAATACATTTATAGATAAGAATTATTGTTTTAATTTATTCATAAAATTACATATTTTTTCTGACATTACTAAGGTGCTTGTGGAGTGTAATTTCAGTTTAGAGTGGGGTCCAGGTAAGTTAAGCCCATTTTTGAGGAGGTTAGACTGCAAGCCGACATCATAGCTAAGAAAAGGCGATGATGAATGCAGTTTTATCCAACTACGTTTTTTCCTCAATGAGGTTGATGGAAACAACCCTCTTCACATGGGATTGAAATATTCTAGAATAAGATTGTGATGTAGGTTAGTAATCTTGATTACCTAGCCTGAGCTAGTTTCACTATTATCCAACCGTATGTAATATCCACTTACATGTTTAACATGGTCTCAAGTTAAGGTTGGCTGTATAAGGGTCGGGGGGTATCCGCTTACCTTAATTTTTAATTTACCTAACACTTGTGACATCTTTAATAAAATAGAATGTAATTTATTTGAATACAGACACACACAAAAACTACAGTAAAAGTTATTTACAAAAATTATTAAAAATAACAACGAACAAAAATTGCGCTGAGCTCGAACGAAGAACTCGGCATTAATTGCTGGTTTGCCTAGCAATTGCAGAGTTGGTAACCTTTACACCGTGAACCCCTAGACACCGTGAAAGGCACCGATCACCGTGTGGTCGCTGAGTACAGGGTTAAATACTTCGGAAACAAGTCTCCTCCGTGAAATGGTTAGTAAAACCAGAAAGTTGCTCGCCTATCAGGAGAAGCTGGGACAATTTGAATAAGTTATTTTTCCTACCTAAAATTTTTAAATTGCGCACACACACTTGCTCGACATATACCCATTTGGTGCAAACGCGAGACACACAGCGCACTCGTCTCTTTTAAATGTTTTTCTTTATGTCCGTAATGCCACTTTCATTCATTATGTTTATTTCCGTTGTGTTTTTTTTTTGTTTCTTTAACGTGTTTTACGTTTGTGTCTTGTATTATACCAAATAAATGTTTTATATATCTATCTATCTATCTACATTTATAGGTACACGTTTTTCATATAATATACTAAAGACCGAGATATTAAGTTTATAGCTTTTAGAACTATTTTAAGGAGCAATTGTGCTTGTCACCCGTAACAAAATAGTGAATAATATTGTTCCCCGCTTTTTGAAATTGCTGGCTCCTCCAGCGCAGAAATTTCGTATTTCTAATACGATCAACTTATACTGCTTTAAATGACTATGATATTTAAATAGTCTAGGATTTTCCGCCACACCCAATTTCCTAAATGTTCTGGGGGTGTAAAGGTGCGACTCGTCGGAAAGTTAATTTCCTTCGGAATAAAACTTTTCTAATAGAATTCGTGAATCTAAGAAGTTTAATGACTTAAACTGTTGGACAGTGATAACGTGCTTTTCTCTCGTTGTTTTATTGCTCGCCTGAAAACGTGTATTGTCTAAGGAATTCATAGTTTTTTTTTTCTGTTTTAGTCTTTAATACACCGAAAAGAGTTGTTGATTAACAACCTTTTTTCGGGGAGAAAATGATCAAAGTTTAGTTTTCAATACACAGAGGCTTAAATATCTAATTAACATACGCCGTCTGTTTGTCTCAGGGCTGCCTCATTATTAACACGACAGACTCCTAGTTACATTCTTTCAAAAATACATATGATTGGGTTGCAATCTTCACGAAAGCGGAAGCGTCGATGGCCAAATGGCAAAGGTGTCGGAAGTTTAATCAAGAGGTCGCGGGTTCAAGCCCCACCCATTACATTATTGTCGTAAACCCACTCCAAACACAAGCATATTTTGATTAGTTGGAGGGTCTAACAAGGTTGCTAGTAATGTAATTTCTACCCACATTGCTAGTTCTCTTTTAAAAGAACTTCTAAAGCCATCAACAACATTCAATGCCGTTCAAATTTCCCATAACAAGACAAAAATACAATAACGTACTTGGTATACGTATGCTGCAATCTATGCGTGGCCAGCCACTGACGCAGCACCAGCCTCTGCTGCAGGACCTGTGCAGCCCGTCGGAGTCTCTTCTCCTCCGCCGCCGGGAGCTCCGGTAGACGGTCCAACTGGTCTGGGGACCCGCATCCAGACAGCGTCGAGATTCCTAGAAAATAAAACGATGATTTTAATCATGCTTGATGACGATACCATCAGGCTCAGCCGTTTACCAACTATGTCACGGTCGGCTTCCAGTCTAAGTGGATGCAGCTGTGTACTAGTGTTTTACCTGCACAACCCAGTAGCTGGGTAACACGATATCCCTTGGCAAGACTGGAGTCAGATTTCTTAGCTTGTGACTGCCTGTAACGACTGTCACAAATGACAGCCGGAACCAATGGCTTAACGTTCTTTCTGAGACACAAAGGAATCTCGATATTTTAAAAGTTCACTGGTCACCCATCCTGGGACTGACCTTAGCAAACATTGCTTTACATTGAAGCTAGACCCGTTGCGGCTGTTTATAGGCTATGATAACATTACATAACAAGCACTTTCACCTTTTCCATTAGGTAGGTACCAAACAAAATAGACATTGATAAAATTTCAACATGCAAATCAGTCTAAATCTCCGCGGAGCCGTTGAATAATTCATTCAGAAATTTCCAGAAATGATAACCGTGTAAACGCCTAATGGCGCCCAACTGGGACTATTAACAATTCTGCTTTATTATGGAAAATCTCACTTTACACGCTGATAATTACATTAATAACAACCATTAGTCATTAATTACTCACTAAAGCTTCAATCGCGACAAATCTAACATCAAAATTCAGAAAAAGTAGTCAATGGCGCCCACCGTGGGACATCTAACACTATATACGATTATTTACACTAAATGAGCGATTATTACAACTAATAACATTTTAATGCAAAATCCATGTTCAACAACCATTAATAATATTAAATTACTATGAGAAAAGCTTTGTTGTCAGTACGTTGCCTGGAAACGGCGCGGCCTTGACCTTGGAGCTAATGGTAGCCGGTATTACGACAAGAAAGTTGGTTCTAGCTATTACTTACGAAAGTATATTTGAGCTATATTTTATGACATAATACACGCTAACAACATGAGGAGCTCGTGGCTAAATAATAATAGTCGCACGGGTCGATTTTCAATGTTAAGCAGTGTTTACAGAGGTCGGTCGTGGATGGGATATCAATATATCGAGACTCTTCCGCGTCTCGGAATCTGAATTTGAACATCCTCCACAATCATTACGCGTAATCAAAAGCCAGAAAATCTGACAACAGTCTTGCGAAGGTAACGTGTTACCTAGCTACTAGTTTGTGGCGGTCAGATAGGCAAATGCTAATACTCTACTGCATCCGGATGGTCTGGAAGCGGTCGGCTTCCAACACAGCTAATTAAGGGGAAGTAAATGATGAATATTTAGGCTAACAACATAGACTCTATTTACGACTAGTAACATATTACGACGTAATCAGAATCTGTCTACGAGGTGGATTGATAATTACCAATTAAACAATAATAGCTTAGCCTTTCACGCCATAATCCATTACTGAATAGAAATCCGCAGTGTGATAGGGCAGATAAAGTGTCACTTAAATATGAATTCATAATTTATATTCTGACAAGTGACTCCCATGGGAGAGGTTGCGGGATAATATTTAAGACATAAGCAGGTAGCGTAGTGCAGAATTTTAGGGGAAAAATTGGCCAAGTGCGAGTCAGACTCGCCCATGAAGGGTTCAGTAGTAACTATAATAATATAATATAATGTGTATATTTATTTGACGATTAAAAAAAACCTTAAAAATTTCTTAAAACTATCTTATTTACATTTTTACAACTACGCTAAATAACTTTGTTTTTCATAGTGTTTGTATGAATTACAAAGTTATATTTGCGGTTTTAGAAAATATGCTGTATCTCAAAAACTGCTGACCCGATTTCATTCAAACCAATTTTGGTTGAAAGTTTACATTAAGATCTACAGACATATATTTTTTTTGATTTTTCACTCCATTATTATAGAAGTTAGAGGAGGGGGGACACACATTTTACCACTTTGGGAGCTAATATCTTTTAAACGATTGACTTTATGAAAAAGTGGTTTTAGAAACGCTTATATCATTTTTAAAGACCCGTCTATAGATACCACACACGCATAGGTTTCATGAAAAAAAATATTTTCAGTTCTAGTTCCATGTATGGGGACCCCCCTTTATTTTAAATATTTTTTCTTAAAATCGGAAAGCGGTTCACAGAATACATCTACCTACTAAGTTTCACATGTATATTCTTAACAGTTTCGGAATAAATTGGTTGTGACATACGGACTGACGGACAGACATACAGACAGACGGACAGACATATCGAAACTATAAGGGTTCCGTTTTTTGCCATTCGGCAACGGAACCCTAAAAAGATAGTTGTTTTATGTAACACTCGATAAGTTTTTAGTTTCGGTAACGGTTTTATGACGGCACATCCCGATATGTTGTAAAGCCACCATCCATCCATCCATACTATCCACACTAACATTGTAAATGCGAAAGTGTGTCTGTCTGTCTGTCTGACTGTCTGTTACGCTTTCACAGCTAAACCACAGCACCGATTTGAATGCAATTTGGTTTACAAAAAGTTGAAGACCCAGGGTCAAACATAGGCTTTTTAAAAAATCAGCCCCAGGTTATTAAATTTAAACGAACGAATTCGCGGGCTACATCTAGTTAAAATAAAAAATATTCCAGCAACATTGCTGGAATATTTTTTACCATATTTTTTTTATTGGTTCCATGGATCGCGTGACTCACGCTTTCAAGGTCATGGTCGAAGCTGTCTCAATATTCTTTGTTATAACTGTCTAAACATCACTAGACAGTTGGAAATATACCAACAGGTGGCTTTAAATTTTGTAATTTAACAAGTTTGTAAGTAGACAAACTCTACATGGCAACTGTACAAATGACAACCGGGACCAACAACTTAACGTGTCTTCCGAGGCGTGAAAGAATCTCGATATGTGATGAAGATGGTCACCCATCCACACACTGACTTTAGCAATCGTTGCTTGACCTTGGTTTCTGGACAGGGCAAGTAGTGCTATTTATTTATTTATTAATGTAGGGAAAATCAACAGTTGCGTATTAAAAAAAACTTTTTTGCAAAAAATAAAACCGACTTCCATATTAAAACACTACAAAGCCAAAAATAATTTTAATTTCGGTAGTCTCGGTGTTATTGGTTTTGTATTTTCTTTTTTTTTCACACCGCCTTCCGAAGATAAAATTATTTTTGGCTTTGTAGTGTTTTAATATGGAAGTCGGTTTTATTTTTTGCACAAAAGTTTTTATTTTCGTGCTTTTTAGTGGGTCAATAAATTTTCCAAATCGGTTCGTAAATGACGGAGTTATGCGCGAACAAAAAACACAATGCAGAGTAAACGAAAAGATCATCAACGTAAATATTTTTTTTAAACTTTTGTTGATTTTTCAGAAACGGCTTGTCCGATTTCGATAAAATTTTCATGGGACCATTTGGGAAGTATACCCTTTCTAACAAGATAAGAATTTTTCAAATCGGTTGGCAAACGACGGAGTTATGCGTGGAAAAACATAAAAAAAAAATACAAACATCCGAATTGAGAACCTCCTCCTTTTTTAGAAGTCAGTTAAAAATAACACGAATGTCTCAAACTATAAACTTATCTAATTGACAACCCACAAAATTTTCCTCAGATTACTGTAAACATTTAAATGAATCTGTGAGCACACATTTGCAGAATTGTTCAACCACGCTATTAATTGTTACAATAAACAAACCTTAGCCTAATACATAAAATTTAAGCCATTGTACTAACAATAATTTCTTATAGGAGTTTCTATAAGAAATTTCGCAGGAGTTGCCCGGAGGTTGGAAGTTAGCGTTGTGGTACCCGAAAGAAGTCAGAAAACACTGGTCTGGACAATCGCTTTACCCATCTACTGAGTTGTGGAGGTCGGATATGCAGTCACGCGGTCAAATACTAATACTCGGCTTCATACAGCTAGACTGGAAGCCGGAAAAGGCTAAGCTGATAAATAGGTATTTTCAAACAAGTTGATACTTTTAATTTCAATGGTAGTAATAATCTGCAGCGTTAAACCCAGCTCAGCTGATGCTAAACGCCTCTTACAAACAAAACTTTGTCAACAATAACGGTACCACAACACGCTCCAGTCCCAGCCATAAATTCTATTTTCAGACAAAGAGCACACCACCCAGAAAACGCCATTCAAAAGCTAGATAAAAGGGCGGGGAAACTTTAAACTGCCTGAAGCACGCGAGGTTTTAACCTAAGTTAGTCTAAATAGAGCAGATAGTAACTGGAGATTAAACACGAAATCCAGGTAACACGCCATGCTGGCGGTGTTTGGCGATAAGAACATTGTTGCTAGTATGTAATATATAGCAAGTATAAGCGTCAACAGCCTAATGGTTAAGGTGTCGGACTTGTGATCGAGAAGTCGTGGGTTTGAACCCCACCCATTACACGATTGCCGTGAACCTACTCAAGACACAAGCATTTTAGCTTAGTTGAAGAAGTTAATAAGATTGCTAGTAATGTGAATTCTACCCACATTGCTAGTTCTTTTTATAAAAAGAATATAATTATATGTAATTTACGTACTTCCAATACAACTGCTTATGTAACAAGATTTCTCTTCATAGCTCCTATTGTTTTTCTGGTGACAGCGACGACCGAACTTCCGTCTACTTTACTTTATAGCTATCAGGAAACAGAGACTCCGACAGGGAATTTTACTCCTTAGCTGTACGCACGATGAAAGTATTCCTAAAACGTTTTGTGCGTATGTGTGGGATGTCCACCATGTAACGACGGCCATGGAACAAAAGATCAGTGTCAGATTTTCTGGCTTCCGAGTTCTGACTGTCCGTAACGACTGTCAAATGTGTTACTAATGACAGCCGGGAACAACGGCTTCACGTGCTTTCCGAGGCACACAGGAATCTGATATGTTTTTTTTTTTTTTTTTTTTTTTTTTTTTTTTTAAGATGACTAGCAATGTGGGTACAATTCACATTACTAGCAATCTTGTTAACCCTTCCAACTAAGCTAAATATGCTTGTGTCTGGAGTGGGTTCACGGCAATAGTGTAATGGGTGGGATTCGAGCTCGGGACCTGTCGATCACAAGTCTGACACCTTATCCATTAGGCTATTGACGCTTTTTACGCGTTTTGACGCGTTTAGATGGTCACCCACCCATGTACCGACCTCGGCAAACATCGCTTAACCCTGAAGATTGACCTGTGCAGCTGTTATTATTTAGCCACGAACCTTTTACAAACATTTCAAGGGTACAAATATTTGATAATATCAGCATTGTAGTTATCTAAGTTTCGCAGGCTTATTCATATAAAAATAACTTACCATTTGCGTTGTTTGAATAGTGATTGGCGAAATTTAAATGCAAATTCAGTACAGAAAATTTTAATATAATACATGGAAAATGCTTGTCATTATTTAAAAAGTTTCGTGAATAGGGCTTTTGGGTAAAAAAAATGAGTTTAGGTGTTCATAAATTTTATGGAAACTTGAATGATGTTGGGGCTGTCTGGCGCTGCGGTCCTTTCAATATGTTTGCGGAGGACACAGACGATTTCTACGCTATAATTAGAAAGAGAAAACCACCAACAGCCTCTTGAGCGTGTTCATACACGGGTGGGACTCTCCTGTGCTGTGTCACTGGATAAGGATACATACCATCGAGGATAATATTCGTGTATACCTTTTTACTAAAACTAGTTAAGTTATTAAGTTCACTAACACTATGGATGCATGACTGAAATAATTAATTTGAATTTGAATACAGATTAAAACATATTTATTTCGTAGAAAGAAATCTCCATAAGCTTCCATGTTATTTTATTATAGGTACCGAAAGTTGAATATGTAAAAGGACTACTCCTTTTACATATTCAAAAAAAAGGAGAAAAAACGGTTAGGCCGTTCATAAATTATGCTAATAGGGTTAAAGATAACTAACGTAAACCGAAGTCCTCCATCAGAACCCAGTCACGAACTTGACTTACAATAAAATCGACGTCCTTTTAACATACGATGACAAAGTTTTTTTACGACTACCGCACTTTTATTGCCACTCTGAAGTCGAGGCGAAAGTCGCGAGAATTACTTTCGTGCAAAGAAAACACTGATACCATTTTGTTTTGAAGAAGGAAATTCTGATTTTAGCCACACACATGACGTTGTTTTTACCCAAATTTGATTCTCGCTCCAGATGTTAGACTCCATCTAGGTACATAAAAACATTAAGAACTTGTGCCAACGCTGAAGTTCCAATGTATATTACTGTCATTAACTTAATTCTCTGCTCTATAGATCTGGCAAACTCGTAAGTAATCACACTTTCATAAGATTTATGAACCATTTGTTCCTGTTATTGTTAGTTATAATGTTGTTCATTTTCATAGCAAATGTGTGTATTGTTTCATAAAGGATTGTAATCACAATGATTGTAATCAACGTACCAGTTGTTATACGTACTGGTCGGGGAACCCGGTAATTCTACCATTTTTTAACATTTTACATTGACTACACTCTGCATGCCTGCCATGAAAATGTATACAAATTCTTTGTATTACAAAATGAAAAAAAGAATATGGCACAAACCCGCACCAGACCATTTCACGCCAAGTTTGTTGCTAGCAAATATCGAACGCGGCAAATCTACCAATCTCAGTGAACAAATATTGGTTCCCGTCCGTAGTCCTTTAAACTGTTTCAGGGTCTGGCATCGGGCTGATCGCATCCTATTCACTAAGTAGGGTAGCCCTTTATAGCCTTGGATATTATGGAGTTAAAAGCTTTGACCCTGACTTTAGGCTATTAACGGTTTTGCTGACTCAGGTGTAGATTAGTTAATGTTAGCGGGTAATGGTGGAGCGTCTGATATTGTAGAAATGAAAAGCCATTTTTTTAAAGGCTGTGTCGATAATTACCTATCTGCCTTCCTAAACGATTTGCGTAACGCTTCGATGAATCGATACGAGCCTATACTTACATCTTTCGCTGTAACAGCACAGCATTACGGTTCGAATTACACTTTTTTTTTTTTTTTTTTTTTTATCGTGGTAAAATTATCAAATAAGTCCTCCCACTCCGGGCAGGGTGGGAGGGACTGTCAGACTTTTACTGACTAAAATCCACGGTGTTCCTTCAATAACCCTTTACGTACCGGGGTCACGGTAACGGGATGAGTCCCACGACCCCGGCAGGCTTCGGCCCTCTATGGGGGGGCCTCGTCATATTGCTGACGCTCTTTGAGGCGCGCGTGGAACACGACGCGCCGTCGACCCGGGCATGGTCCATGGTCGGACAGCGAGTTGCCCTTTACTCGCTGTCCGCATGCCCGCGCCTACGGTGGCCGGAGATCGTCGGCCGACGTCCGACGCCGTGGGCGTCTACCACTGCGGCTGGGCTGGAGGGAGGACGCCATCCTCTCCCTCATGCGGCCCGCCTCCTCCTTCGGAAGCATGACTGCTTCGCAGAAGGAGGCGACCGCTTCCCACTCCCTCTCGCCCCGCAGCATGGCCTCGACCAATGCCGGGCGCGAGAGGTCTCCGCCTATCGCCGCCGTGAGGACACGTCGGTGCTCTGCCCAGGCGGGGCAGTCTTGCACCGTGTGCTCTACGGTGTCCTCAGGGCGACCCTTGCAGTGGTGACACCCAGGCGTTTCCTCCTTTCCCATCAGACACAGGTACCTCCCGAAACTTCCGTGTCCGGTGAGGACCTGCGTCATGCGGTAGGTCAGGACGCCGTGACGCCGATCTAGCCACTCCTCAAAGAGGGGTCTTACCGCCGCAATTGCGGCGTGCCCGGCCGTCGGTTGCGACAGTCGTTCCCTCCATACTGCCCTGAGATCGCGCCGGAGCTCTTCCCGCCGCGCCTCGACTTCTCGAGGCAGCGGGGATACGCCCCGGCGCTGCGCCTCCACGCGCCAATCATAGACGCGCTGGAGGGCAGTCGCCTCCAGATCCCAGGGCAGCAATCCGGCAAGGAGGTTGGCCGATTCGCCGGCGATCGTGCGGTATCCCCGGATCATTCGGATAGCCATGACCCTCTGGCATGCGACCAACTTTAGAGGTCGCGTCCGGATGCACAGGGCCCACACTGGGGACCCGTAGAGAGCCATGGACCGCACGACGCCGGCGTACAGCCTTCGGCAGGAGGCGTTTGGCCCGCTGAGATTAGGCAGGAGTCGCCTGAAGGCGGCTGCTGCCCGGTTCAGCTTTGGGGCCAAACTCAGGAAGTGCTCCCTGAAGTTCCACCGGCTGTCGAGGACGAGTCCCAGGTACTTCATCGTCCTTCCGACGCCGATGCGAACCTCCTCCACCGTTATGTGGGACTCGGACCGTGGCGCGTTCCGACCGCCATGGAAGCACATGGCCTCGGTCTTGTGCAGCGCCACGTCGAGTCCCAACTGCCGGATCCTGCGAACGACTGTCGCAACCGCTTGCGTCGCCAGGTCGGCCGCCGCCTGGTGCGACTCTCCCTGCGCCAGGACGAGCGTGTCGTCAGCGTAACATACTACGCTGACGCCGTCAGGGAGGTCGCCGCGCAGCACCCAGTCGTATCCGATGTTCCACAGGGGCGGCCCCAAGACCGAACCCTGTGGGACACCGCACGACATTATGCTATTAATTAACACACAGGTTTATAATGATACCGAATAGTCAGGTTACTTTATTTTAAATATTTTATTCAGGAAAAAAATATAAGCTCGCGTTAATAGCTCTAATTGCGTTAAATAATTAAAGCATGATGACCCACGAAAAACGCTCTTTTATAATGACCCTCTCGTTTTAAAATATTGCTCCATGAAGCGCGTAACCCATGCCAATCTTTGCGAAACTTAAGCGAGGCGTAAAAATAAAGGCATTTTGAATACGTTTAACAAAGTACGTAATTTTCAGTCTGTTTTGACTTTTTTGCAAGTAAATAAATCTCATCAAAATTATACTATGTACGTTTGTATGTATGTTCTTCCGTCGAATGCAGTTTGTCTCGATATCAGGTCGGACACCACAAAGGCTAAAGTTGCGGAATGATTTAATTACAAACAACAGGGCTTTCTCAAATATCTTACTTAATAGATACAAATAGATTATGGAAAGGAATCTATCCATCTATATATAAAATGTACAAAAAAACTTTTGTTCTACATTTTTCAATATACAGAGTTAAAGGTTAAGTCGACCTAAAACCGTTAAGAGGTTGTAGTTTCCATCATTTCTGACTGATTTGCCTATGAAAAACCCAACCCCAAACCTAACCGTTTTCATCTGTCCACAGCCCACACCACAAGAAGGACAATAGTACCATCTTACTACAGTTTTTTCTAAGAATTGTAATAATAACCTAGCTTGTTATACCTCGTTGGATAGCTAAAGAAACGTGGATATTATTTAGTACATCTGCAGCAGAACTGTCATAGTTTTTTTTGTGTATCTACCTAAAAGAAAAATATGTTTTTATAAATTATTTCTTTTTTAAACTATCAATCGTCCATTGCGACCCAGTTAGTTCAGTTATCAGCAATTTTTGTGTTGAGAATAATAAAAAACCTATCTTCTACACAAAAATCACAAAAACAATAAAATAAGAGGCTCAAAACATAAAAAATAAGGATATAGACAAAAGATCGTTTTTTTTTTTAACCTCCAAAGTTCAATATCTCGAAAACGGTTTGGGGTGGAGTGTTTTATAGGCAAATCAGTCAGGAATGATGCAAACTACAACCTCTTAACGGATCTAGGTCAACTTAACCTTTAACCCTGGATAAATACTCGAATAAACTCATCTCAAAATCTGATCTTGCTGACCCCTGAGTTTTTGTTTCGGTGTAACTTCTCAGAGTAGTCAGTTAGGAAACACCGGCCTCATTTAGTTTGCATTTACGAAAAAAAAATGACGTGTAAAAGTGTTATTTAATAACCACTTTGCAAAATAAAGATCATTTATCATTTGATACAGAGGCTGAATCTAAACACTCCAAAGGAGAAATATTCTTGTAGCTGTAAGGCTGAAAACTATCCTAATAATCTAACTAAAGTAATACCATCTCTATCACAAAGACAAGCCATATCATCAAAGCCAAATCAATAATCGATATCAATTGTTTTAATGGTTTAATCAGCTACCACGTTGATTGAAAGCCATCACCGGGGTAAGTGCGACGACATCATCGAGGTATACGATTCGACATTACATAATGACACATCACTTGTTGCGCAGCCGGGCTGCGGGGAAATAGGGCGTGGAACTGGGCCGGTGACCCGCGACCGGGCCAGCCCGGGCTACAGGTGGACCCGTAAATACTGATGCATCCTAAAAGGGCAATGCACTGGTATCTGGTTGTAAGCTTGGGTGTGGTCATATTGTGAATTTATGAATCCTTTCTCGGAATACATTAACTTAGTTGATTTTTGTATCCCAGATATTGAATTTTGTTACTTTTTTTTTGGTGGCTTTGGTTTTGGTGCCTTCTTTTGAAATTGTGAAATGGTGTTTTAGTACTTAAGTTGTTTACGAACCTAAGATTGGGACGGAACTGCTTATCCTTATCACAGGCTTTTAATTAGCCTAGCTAAGAAAACTTTTATAAATTTACTAGGACATAAGTAAATGTAATCCTTTGTTCTATAACAGTACTTTTAGTGAATAATGTTTTTATTCATTATTTTATTTATTAGAATAAATTTCAAAGTTTCAATAAAAACTTATTAACTTAACCTTTTCGGTCTTACCAACTGGCACAAGAACGACATTGAATAATACAAGTCAACCGGATTCCACTCCCTTTACAGCTTTAATATGATTTGACTTTTTAATCCGAGTATTTTCGACACAGTACCAGCACAAAGGCGCGCTTTTGTCATCACCATAATGCAATAACATTACTCAAGAGAGACGAAACGAAATTATCTGGTTGAAGCAGATTCAACGGTAGACAGGGCGGAGTACAGATCGATTATTAACCGAGTTCATGCAGGACCTACGGCTGTGAACTTTCAGCCGTAGGTCCTGCATTTTGCGCCAGGTCAGTGTTAAACGTTGTGTTTGATGCATTTTACGAAGCAAACTGGCATGTGAGTGGATTTTTCTTTTTATTTTGTTACATATTGCTGAACGACAGTACGCGTTTGGCGTGATTCCAAAGCGCTACTGCAGATGGGCGTTTTAAGTGAACTTGCACTCTCACAACCTGAATTTATCCCGCGAGTGTTCGTCGCTGAACAATTATATCATTGCGTAGGTACTGTATCAACTTGAATACTAAGTTAATGTCACTGTTCTTGATACAGCTGTGACAGGCGTCGTTAGATTACCGAATGTCAACGGACTTAGCCCAGACGTCAAGTTATATACCAGACATATTTAAAATGTCGCAATATTATACAGTAAGGATTTGTTTCGTTGTTCAAAAGATAAAGATAGCTAGATGAAATGAAGGAGGATAATAAAATAATATTTTGTAAAAATGAAATATTTAATCACAAAGAAATAATTACATTGTGGGTTATTCAAAGTAAAATGCTTGAATAACATCGTGCTCTTTTCATTTTAAAAGTGTTTTATTCTCTTAGATACCACGTTCATAAAAGCTTATGAAACTTCAGTAAAAACTTAAATATTAGACTAAGAATTTCACAAAGGGATTTTACCTACGCCACTTCTACAGTGAGGGTAAAGGTCGGAAAATATAATGGTTTATACAATTTGGTATTCCAAAATTGAATCAAAGCAAGCTACAGTACAGGCCTACATACATAATGCATCCAATACTCTACGCTTTTGATCCGGAGAGCACAGCAGCGGAATACTAAGCAGACTGTGAGCAGAAAATATTGGTTCAGTTGTCATACTGCAGAGCCGTTGAGATTATGTCTTTACTGTTCTAAACTTGACAGTTTATCCACCTTATCAGTAGATCTTGAATATCTTTTTCATCAAAGATAGTTTTTAACTTTGGCCTAGGCCAGTAAGTTCACTTGAGAATCAAGGGTGCGGCTCTCGATAACCCATTGGAATAACCTAATATATAAAAATATCGTGTCACCGTGTTTGTGGTCGTTCGCAAAACGGCTCGGGCCCAACCGATTTTTATGATTTTTTATGTGTAATATATAAATATTGATATATTTGGTAGGTGCCTTATACCTTAACCTTATGAAAATAGGTCGTTAAGTATTTTCATACGGCTAAGTGAATAAAAATCTACTAAATTTCATTCACCCAGAATGGATAAATTCATAAATGAGAGGTGATGATCAGAGAGTGAGAGAGAGTGAGAGAGAGAGAATTAATTCTACACTGAGCAATAGCAATAGTGACAATTGCAAAAATTCGAAACACTGTTGCGACGACTTTAAAGAGCCGAATGGGACAGATAAAATTACTCTTTGTAACTAATGACGTCACTGCGTAGAATTTAAAACTTAAATGGAGTTTTTAATTACATTCTTTTATCCGGCGAAAGGCATTTTATCTCGGTTCATAAACCGATTTATGTATCGGATATGCATAAATTTTATTTATACAACATATATACGTCGTTGCTGGTATTAAAAACCAACTGGGAAAAGTGGGTCACTGCAGAATACGCTTTCAGCGACCCGACCGCTTTTTGTGCATCAGAAAACGACCATTGTTTTACTTTTCAGTTTTTATGTTACGTCATCACTGTTTTCAGTTGTGAAAGAAATGGAAGGACAATATTGAAACTGTCCTCTGAACCATGATCGATCATTGTGCTGTACACTTCTTTTATCCCGCAGAAGTAAATACACAGGGTGGAATTTTGTAATGCCACCTGAAGGGAAAGTACTCTTAATACTGTAGATAGAAAATTTTACTCAAAGAAAACATTCCTTTATTTTTGAATAAAAAGAAAACTGCATGTAAAGTATTTTGAAAATTCGCTTGCCACACCCGGAAAATGAACCGACTAAAATCTGTAAAAAATACACCCTGTACTTTTATTGCATTGATCGTTAGGATCAATTATAAGAATGAAATCTCTCTAACAAACTTGATAAATTAAATGATAGGAAAACCATGAAATCTCAAATTATTTTAATTATTTACAAAAATGGTAAACTAACTAATCAGTTGCTCGAAATGGGCTCCATTTTATTGGATACTCAAATGTATTCTTCTAACGAATTCATTTCTAGTAACCTTTAGTAACGTGTTGTGGTGAATCTTATAAATCGTATTCTGAACTTCAACTCTCAACTCGTTTACATTCGCAAAAGATTTAATTTAAATTTGATTTTTCACATATCCCACAAAAAAAGTTAGTAGCAAATATTACACAAATATCTTTCGTGGGGTCCCCAATTACAAGAGGTGAGTCGCAAATTATTTGCTTCTGCCAGTTCCCTAAGATGGTTGCGTAACTTTCTGCCAACTGCCACTAAAATTGCGCCAGCACAGTCTCTTTTACATCCCATCCTAGACTACGCTGATGTCAGTTATCTTGATCTCACAGAGGCACAACTTGATAAACTTGAACGACTTCAAAATTTTTGCATAAGATTTATATTTGGTTTGCGCAAATATGATCACGTATCCGAATTTCGTACGAAACTCAAGTGGCTTCCTATACGTCTTCGCTGGAACTTACACATCTTGTCTCTGCTCTACAGTATTCTGTTCAATCCTAAGACCCCCTCTCTTACCTTAAAGAACGTTTTAAGTTCCTCCATGACACATGTGTGTCATGGAGGAACTTAACGTGACATGTGCCAAATTTCTGAGGTCATCGGAAAACTTGAGGCTAGAGGTACCGAGTCACTCCACCAATTTCTTTGGTCGTTCGCAGCTCAAGCAGTACGACTGTGGAATACTCTTCCCGTGTCAGTAAGACTGTTAATATTTTTTATATAACTCAGCTTTGTTCTTTTTATGTATGTATATGTATATGTGTATTGAGTATGTAGGTTATTACTTATTTATTGTATATAAGTGAATAGTACACCATGGACTACCCGCGTATTTATTTTCTCCTGCTGTGTCAAATCCATCCAAAGGTTATCTGTAAGAGATCGCTTTTAGCGATAAGACCGCCCATTGTAACACCCTTTGTAGTTTTTAAGTCCTTATTTAATTATGTTATGGTGTACAATAAAGAGTATATCTATCTATCTATGTTAGTAAACTTAAATTATACATTATCAATACACACGCTGCCTTTTACAAACAGGCACGTGCCTTTGCGCCCAGTGCTTTATTGTGCATTTGCACATGCCGTTATTGCTGAAGTTGGTTTCGTCAGACTATACAATATTACTCAAAAAATTAGGGTTACGCGAGTGTGGGTTGTGCTTAATTCTTCGGCAGCATCTCTGCTTGAAGCCTTCGGAAATGATTCAAAGTATGTTACAACATTTAGATCAAAATCGAAATAGTTCTGCTGAAGAGTTTGCCGTCGCTTTTTGATATGACAATTTATTTTCAAATGTAACATTTCATATTTAAACTACCTTATTTTATTTATTTATTAAAACTTTATGCAACACAAAATGTACAAAGGCGGACTTAAGAGTCCCTAACAATTTTACTGCCAAAAAAGAGAAATTACCTACTTTTGTAGAACAAATATCTCAATAACGGCATAAAATATCATGTTTCTTTCAAAACAGCGTTAAACATTGTATATTTATCTAATATGTGGTCAAATTAGAATTTAAATGTCTACTCAAAATGCTGTTATTGAGATATTTGTTCTACAAAAGTAGGTAATTTCTCTTTTTTGGCAGTAAAATTGTAGGGACTCTTAATGCCATAGGCATTCTCTACCAGTTAACCATGGGTGGTGAAGAGATATCATGACAGGTGCATAAAAACAATAAACTAAGTAGATAATATATTTAAAGTAAAAGTTTTATTACAAATGTACATATACATATGTATATAACTAGAATAAACTTACATACATATTTATTATAATACATACCAAAAATATGCTATTCATATTAATAAAAACTCATAGAAAGGGGTAATGAAAACACTGCATCCACTATTTGTTAAGAAAATAATCCCACAACTTTCTCTTAAATGCATATTGACTGGTGGCCATCCTGATATCGAGAGGTAGTGCATTCCACAGAAAAATAGACTGTATATAGAAAGAAGAATGAATAAAATCAGAAGTATGAGAAGGACAGAGTAAGAGAAGATTAATGGAAGAGCGCAGACTTTTAGCGTGTGAAGAACATAGAAATTGAAAATGAGAAATAGGTAAGAGGGAGGGGTAGGAGAGTTCAGCAAAGAGAAAAGCGTAGTCAAAGCGCGCAAACTTCTTCTCTGGTGAATGAGCATCCATTTGAGCTCGGTTCTGTACCTCGATACGTGGTCATATTTTTTAAATTAAATATGAACCGGATACAGTTATTAAGGAGCCTATCGAGCTTATCCAGCAAGACCGCATTCAAGTCAAAGTAGCACACGTCACCATAGTCGATTATAGGTAAAATTAAAGTATGCACAAGCATTGTCTTGGTTTTTGCAGGTAAAAAGTTCCTCAAACGATACAGGCATCGCAAAGTCCCGTTGACTCTTCGACTGACACTGCAGACCTGACTTTGCCAGCTAAGCCCATTGAAAAATGATTGGAGGGGGCGAACGTACTTTCAATCTAATGATGATGATACGAACACCGAAGACAGAGAGTTATAAAGTTTATTAAGATGGAGAATAACAACGGAGAAAGAATACCGCCTTGTGGGACACCAGCATCAAAGAATTTTCATCAACTCGAACCGACTGCTGACGTCCCCGAAGATAAGAAGCGAACCATTCCAGACACTCGGAAGATACCATCAGATATGACAGGATAGATAGGAGAATATCATTACTGACGGCATCAAAAGCATTGGAGAAATCAATAAGCACCAAAACAGTAACCTTTGTATTTTTCCTTATACAAGCAGTTATGTCGCATCTAAGAAAGGAGTCTGCATTACAATTACGTGCAAATTGCAATCGACTTATCGAAATAGTAATTCGTCATTTTAATGGATAAATGACGTTAATGATAATTATTAATTACTAACATAACGCACCTTTAAAGTAAAACCGTTACTAAAAGAAAATTTTCACGAATTGAGTTATTTATACCATCAATCTAAAATATACGTAAACTACAGGTTAAACTTGTAATTATTCCAAAATATCGTCTTTTTCGCCATCTAGCGTCAAATCATATCGTTACCAAACAAAATATGAATCCAAAAAATATTTATTGTAAGTAAATAAAGAAAACCTATTCTAAAGCACATGTATACAGTAAACAGATATCTATCATATAAACTCATAAGAAATCATAAAGTACTTGTACTTAGACTTACCTAGACTAAATTAAATAATAAATAAATAAAATCCTTTATTTCACCAAAGCCATTACAATAATAAAATAACCATTAAAACAAAAAAAAAGTTTGGTCAAAAGGCTTATTCTATGAGGTGCAAAGAGATGGAAATACCCTGACTCCTAAACTAGGTGTAAGTTCCTGTGACTTAGGAGTCAGTGATTCCTCAAAAACTATAACAGTAAAATAATTATGCTTCTTTCAGTTAGGACGTTAAATACAAAGCAAATGGTGAGAGATACCAATGCCTTGTACAAAAAAAAAAGAGAAATGTAATACAAAAAAACTTTTTACCAAAAAATTAAACCGACTCCAAAAAAACACTGCAAAGTGAAAAATAACTTTAATTTCGGTAGTCGGTGTCTTTAGTTTTCTATTTTAGTTTTTGGCACCGACTTCCGAAATTAAAGTTATTTTTCACTTTGCAGTGTTTTTTGGAAGTCGGTTTAATTTTTTGGTAAAAAGTTTTTATTTCACTCTTTTAAGTTGGTCTATTTTTAATTTACCTAGTTACAAGAGCCTAAATGTTAACTACTTCTAACCTTTTACAAAATATTGCTTTTCCCAATGCTGAGCCGTTAATTGTTGAGGAGTTCTCCTGGTACTTCACCATCAGCTCTACATCACCATATGCATTGTGACGAGCATAAAGTGCTTAACATCCGTATTCAAGTAATCGAATCGCAATCGACTCAATACTTATTATTGAGTAGTTTCGGCGGCCATCTGTGGTCTTCATCATCAGTTCCACTTCCTCAAATGGTACTTTTTGAGAGCAACTGCACAAGTAACTATAATAAATACCCAAAACGTCATAGGTGTGCCTATAATATTTGAAGAGTTCCCTCGATTTTTCCAGGATCCCATCATCAGATCCTGACGTTTATGAAAATGGGACCAATTTCAAAGTATACGCTTTCAATCAAAAAAAGAATTTTCCAAATCGGTCCAGCCGTCTTCGAGTAATCGATGATCATACATAAAAAAAAAATATACGCGTCGAATTGATAACCTCCTCTTTTTGTCGTCGGTTGAAAAACTAAATAAAAAGAAAAACAAAATCTTTACACACTATTTATAAACTTAGCGGTGAAGAGTGTTAGTGTAGTGTGTGTGTGCGCGCGTGAGTATATGAGAGTGAGTGTGAGAGAGTGTATGCATGTGTGAGAGAGTGTGGGTATTTAAGCGAGTGTGTGTGCGTGAGTATGTATGCGCGCGTGTAATTGTGCGTGTAAGGCATGTGTGATTGTGCGAATATTTAAAGTGTATGAGTAACAGTTTACTGCAAATTACCACGCAGAAGATCCTCAGTACCTTCAAAGGTGAGTGATTGGAGATAATTTCTGATATCTTTTTTACATTGAAATCTTGTGGTCGAATATATATTTAATTTTTTATTTAAAGAGTTGTAGATGGTATTGCCGTTGACAAAGAACTGGCGTCTAGTAAAGGCAGTTCTGTGACGTTCCTGGGCAAAAACATTATGTTTACGTCTGCCACTGGGTTGCGTAGGGGGGTGTGCAGAGTGTTTGTGTAAGGCACACAGGAGCACGTAAAGTTGTCTGACTGTGAGCACTTTGCTGTCGGAATAGAGCTGCACAGTGGGATACCTTCGTGGTCGGCCATGAATCACCTTCAGGATAGCTCTCTGAGCCCTTTCTACACGTATAAACATATTCTGGGTAGCAGCACCCCAAACAGGTAGACAATGAGTAAGGACAGACCGGCTAAATAAACTAACATAAGTGTGTCATGATATGATGATGAATTAAGATACTGAACTGTTTCAAATATTGGCTCTCCTGTAAAATTTGATAATTTCGTATAGTAACGGTTTTACTTTAAAGGTGCGATAAGTAAACAGATGGATCTTTGAGTTAAAGAGCTTTAACTCGACTCATTGAATTTATAGGCCCAGATTTCATGGTTTTCCTTTCATTTAATTTATCATGTTTCTTAGAGGGATTCATTTTTATAAATGATCCTAACGATCAAGGCAATAAAAATACAGGGTGTAATTTTTACAGGTTTTAGTCGGTTCGATTTCCGGGTGTGCCAAGCGAATTTTTGAAAATCTTTGAATGCAGTTTTCCTTTTATTAAAAAATAAAGGAATGCTTTCTTTGAGTAAAATTTTCTATCTACAGTATGTGTCCTTTTTAAAAATTCAATTAATCTGAGAGCGTGTAAGCTAAACTACCTCACTATCATCTGCTTAGCTTGTTCCCAACTATGTTGCGATGGCGAGACCCACTGCATTTAGTACTCCCGGTACTAAATCCAGTGGGTCTCGCCCTCGTGGAGAGATGCAACCTGGACACATACAGCTGCGTTGTAACTGTAAGTACTGTTGCACGCAGCAGCATGTTGGGTCCTGCCAGCGCGGTACAAATCTGGTTCTGACAAAGAGGCTTCCTCTTCTTCTTCTTCTCCGGTTTGACGAAGCCATCTTCAGCACACGGGTCCTTTTTTGAATCATGTTGCGGCTCCATATGGATGGGCTTATCTCGACTATACTGGTACCCCATTTAGCTGAATAATTTCGATAAAGTTGTATGGTCTGCAGCAGCATCAAGGTCGGTAGCATTAAAGTACAATACCATAATGTCCACAAAGCGTGGTCCCGAAACAAAACGCGCGCCAAACCAGACACGGTTAACATAAGTTGAGGTCCGGTGAGGGAAGCCTTTTTGAATTAGTTCCAAGTGGTGCTCGCTCAGAGTGCTGCATTTAAGCGGCGCAAGTGATAAGCTGAGCGAGTTTATTTGAAACTAGTGTGGGGTTAGATATATGATATGTATAATATACGTGTGTGTGTGTGTGTGTCGGAATGTAAGTTAGCCTGTAGCCGGCAGTCGCTCGCTAACCATTGTATCGGTTAGACAATAAACAATTTATTTGGTGACAAGTGCATTTATTTCATCATCCCACGGCAGTATCAACATTGGTGACCCCGACGTGATTAATTGACAGTAACAGTGCACGTAAAAAAACAGTTATAGAGACATTTTTTGGTACTGCTGGGTTTTGTATCGTGTGTGTGAGCAATTATTATCAAAGCGAGCAACTCAGAAAAAAGAACACGCGGTGAAAATGTTTACTTCTCCGCCGCATCCTCAGTCAGCGTCGGCGACCGGTCAGACGGTGCAACCGAAAGTAAAAGAAGAGCCAGAGACTCCAGGAATGACTCTGGCTGCCATCAGCGTGTCTTCAAAACTACCGCACTTCTGGGTAGATATGCCACGTTTATGGTTTGCTCAATTTGAGGCGGTAATGGCCCCGCAGAAACAGGGGGAGGAAGCGAAGTTCAACATGGTCATCTCGAAGCTGACGAGGGACGCGATTCAGCAAGTAAGCGATCTAGTAACGTCACCGCCAGCTAATGACAATTACACCACGTTGAAAGAACGGCTGCTTCAAGTGTATGAAGAGAGCGCCGAGCGCCAGTTTCAGAAACTTGTTTCTGAGCTGGAACTGGGTTCCCAGAAACCCACGCATCTACTAGCTGTTAGCCTGTAGCGGGCAGTCGCTCGCTAACCATTGTATCGGTTAGACAATAAACAATTTATTTGGTGACAAGTGCATTTATGTCATCATCCCACGGCAGTATCAACACTAGCTTTTGCCTGCAGCATTTTATGCGTGATAATTTTCTTTTAGCAAAAATGTAACCTATGTCACTAAGGAACAATTTAGCTTCAAAATCAGTTAGGTAGATCCAGAAATTACTTCTTAAAAACTTGACCTCTTTAAAAATATTAGCGTTATTTTTTCGACCATTGTTTAAATTATCTCAAATACATTATTATATAAAAATATTAGCTTTCTGCCCTCCTTCTCCATATAAACTTTACCTATGTCAAATTTCATACTCCTCCGACGCGTAATTTTCCTAAACAGGGCACAAAGTTTGTGCTTCACGTATTATTTATACAGATTCGAATAGATGAAATGAAAATATTTATTTCAGACTAAGCACACAATTGATAAAAGTCCATATTCTGTAAGTAGGCAAATACTTATAGCAATGTGAGTAAAATCTTATATATAAAAAAAAAATTAGCAAAAAATAGATTATATATACTATTTTTAGCTAAATTTTTTTTTCACGCTTTGTAGTGGGTCGGCTTGTAATTTATCTAGTTACAAAAGCCAACATGTCAACTACTTATCATCTTTTACAAAATATTGCTTTTCCCGGTGCAGAGCCGTTAATTTTTGAGGAGTTCTCCTGGTACATCACCATCAGCTCTACTTCACCATATGCATTGTGACGATCATAAAGTGCTTAACATCTATATTCAAGTAATCTAATCGCAATCCACGAAATACTTATTATTGAGTAGTTTCGGTGGCCATCTGGGGTCTTCATCATCAGTTCCACTTTCTCAAATGGTGCTTTTCGAGAGCAACTGCACAAGGTACTATAAGAAATACCCAAAACGTTATAGGTGTGCCTATAATATTTGAAGAGTTCCCTCGATTTCTCCATGATCCCATCATCAGATCCAAACATGACGACAATGGGACCAACTAGAAAGTGTACCCTTTCAAACAAAAAAAAAGAATTTTCGAAATCGGTCCAGCCATCTGCGGGTAATGAGGTAACATACATGACAAAAAAAAAACGTTCAAGACGAACTGTAAACCTCCTTTTTGTGAAGTCGGTTAAAAATCATTTGCTGATTATGTACATACGTATGCATTAGGTAGTGGAAGAGTTGTTTAAAACTATTTGTGGAAGTCCAAGTAAAGTTTAAAAGGTGAGAAAAAGTGATAAATAAAAAAAATTGGCCAAGTGCGAGTCAGACTCGCCCATGAAGGGTTCCGTAGTAACTATTATTATACTGTATATATATGTAGTTACTACGGAAATATACATATTATATTCCGGCTTCGCACGGGTGCAATGTTTATATTAATTATACTATAGAATATCTTTATATACATCGTTGACAGCCTTTTTGTCATTCGACATACATGTTCTCTTTAGTAATTACTCTTGAACCATCGGAAAAACATTCAACGCTCAAATCTAAGCAACATAGGCACGCGCGCCGTGCCTCCGCCGGCACCGCGCCGCAACCGCTATGTCCTTGCATTTTAAATCTGTAATATCTTCAAAACTATTTATTTAAATTTTATTCTGTAAAGGGCAATATTGATTTATATTAAATGCACAATGTATATGGTACTTAATTGGATAAGGATTAATGCTGTATTCCTTAAAATCGCTTCGTAAAATATGCTCGTATTTCTCGTAAAAAGTAAAGGATAAAAAATGGTTGTTGTGGGTTATCTATAAGAGATAGACAGATGCCATCCAGGACTTTTTTGTTGACCTTTTTAAGGTGTACGTAGTACATTATTTTGATCTATCTCGTAGGGTTCAGCCAGCGTTTGCAAAGCAAGCGCAAAAAAATGTGTTTATTTGCGACATCACATTAGAAAACTCAAAAATTATCAGTGTTCCTCTACGATATTATGCATGTTATATACTTAAAAAAAACTTATTTCAAAAATCTAAAAAAACCCGACTGCTCAACTGAAGTGTAAGAAACAAGCACATTTTTATTTTTAAAAGTGACAAGCAGGTGGGACCCAATAAAACATATTTTTTTTAAATGGGATGGGTCACTGCTTGTCACTTTTAAAAATAAAAATGTGCTTGTTTCTTACACTTCAGTTGAGCAGTCGGGTTTTTTTAGATCACTTCACTCCATTATTATAGAAGTTAGAGGGGGGACACACATTTTACCACTTTGGAAGCTTATATCTTTTAAACGACTGACATTATGAAAAAGTGGTTTTAGAAACCCTTATATCATTTTTAAAGACCTGTCTATAGATATCACATACGCATAGGTTTCATGAAAAAAAAAAATCAGTTCTAGTTCCATGTATGGGGACCCCCCTTTATTTTAAATATAGGGTTCCGTTTTTTGCCATTCGGCTACGGAACCCTGAAAAAGGATAGCGTTACGAAATTGTCCGTGTTTATATTATAGTTACTATGGAACCCTTCATGAGCGAGTCTGACTCGCACTTGGCCAATTTTTTACAATAAAAATCGAATGTCTTGGTAAACCAACCTCTGCATGTAACCCATGCAATTGTAGTTGCAAGATAGTTATCTAGTTTCCAAAACAAATACTTTTCAACTGACGAAAACAAACAGTGGAGGTTATCAAGTCATCAAGTCGACGCGTATATTTTTTTATTTTATGCTTGATCACCGATTACTCGAAGACGGCTGAACCGATTCGGAAAATTCTTTATTTTTGTTTGAAAGGGTATACTTCGAAGTTGGTCCCATTATCACCAAGTCAGGATCTGATGATGAGATCCTGGAGAAATCGAGAGAATTCTTCAAATATTATAGGTACACCTATAGTGATTTGAGTATTTCTTATAGTAATTTGTGTAGTTGCATTCGAAAAGCACCATTTGTTAAGTGGACCTGATGATGAAGACCACAGATGGCCACTGGAACTACTCAATATATAAGTAGGAAGAATAAGTATTTCATATGTTCCACTTCGATTACTTGAATGTGGTAATTAAGCACAATATGCTCGTCACAATGCATATGGTGAAGTGAAGCTGATGGTGAAGTACCGGGAGAACTCCTCAACAATTAACGTCCCAACACTGGGAAATGCAATATTTTGTAAATGATTATAAGTAACTAAAGAGTGAAATAAAAACTTTTTACCAAAAAATTAAACCGACTCCCAAAAAACACTGCAAAGTGAAGTGAAGTCGGTGCCAAAAACGAAAATACAAAACTAAAGACACCGACTACCGAAATTAAAGTTATTTTTCACTATGCAGTGTTTTTTGGGAGTCGGTTTAATTTTATGGTAAAAAGTTTTTAGAGAGCATGTTTGTCTTTCGCTGAAAAAAAAATCTTTCTACGCGAGCGAACCTGCGAGCAAAAGCTATATTTATATGAAATGTTACGTTAGCAGCTATTAAAATATAACACCCTATCAGTACTGTCCACCGAGCTCCTTACTAAACTCTAATCAACTCAACTGCTCGTAAACTTCAGTTCTACTAGAAAATTTGCAATCTAATTAAAAACACGATAATAATACGACACCGGCTAATGAACCACATTATTTTTAATTGCGGTCGAGACCTATTTACTTAGTTTAGCGGGATTTTATAATCAATTTCGTTATTTAATGAAAAAAGCGCTCGGGGCTCTCCTCGCGCCTGGAGCGCTTTTTTCATTAAATCGTGGCTAAATAGTAATAACCGCACGGATCAGTTCACGCTTGCCGAGGTCCATCCGTGGATGGGTGCCCAAGATTCCTCCGCGCCTCGGAAATCACGTGAAGCCGTTAGTCCAGGCCGTCATTTGTACATCTTTAACAGTTGTTACGGTTGCTTAGAACCAGAAAATCTGTCCTTAAATGTAGCATTTGCTCGACAATGTCACAGCGGGGTCCCTCCGCCCACCGTTATGTTATAATACTATTTTAACGAAAAAATGCTATATTTCTATAACTAAAATATATGTGTAACTCAATCGAGTTTAATGGCTCAACAACAATTCATTCGAATAGGTATTATTTTTGACTTTTTAAATGTTTATACGCTCTACATTACGGTTTTGGGGGATTTTAAATTTTTAATTCTTGACGTTACGTTTACTGTGTTTTAAAAGCTATAAATCTATAGATTACTTTCCTACTTATCACTGAAAAAGTTTCTCAAATCGGATCAGCAGCGCTTTAACATTGCCTTTACACGACGAGCGCAGTTGGCAATTAGTTGCAGTCACTGGCTTTATACATTTGTACATTTTTAATGCCCTAGAAATAAAACATTGTGCCTACAAAAATGAAATTAATCCCAGCTTGTTTTACTTTATCCCCGTCGGCACGTGGGGCTGTTTTGTTATGCAATGACAGAAATTAATTAATTTATTTATATATTTATTTAATTAAGGTTCACCAACAGTTGTTACAGATATAACACAGATAGGACAATATATGTATTAGTGTCTTAAATCTAACTGCACAACCAATTACAGGCAAACACCACAAACAATATGCTCTTGGTATTATAATTTAAAAAAAATTGTAAGTACTTAAATCTATACTAATATTATAAGCAGACAAATTTGGTTGCAATTTTGTATATAGGGAGTATTATTTAGAAGTAGTTATGTCGTCTTAATAGACTGTTACATATATATATATATAATCTCACCTGATTTTAAGCGATGATGTGGTCGAAGATGAAGCACGCTTGCCTAGAAGTAACCTATTCACTCTTGACTTAAAGACTCCCAGGTTATAACTATCAGGAAACACAGACTCCGGCAGGGAATTCCACTCCTTAGCCTAGCCTAGCGAATCGCCGTTTGTCTTGTAGTCCGATGATGGAACGGGCTTGGTGGAATAAGACTGTGCAATTCCATCGCACACTCCCCGAAATGTAACCGATAGAAAACTGATAGGCTTGCAACACGTCGCCGATGTTCTAGGCTCTGGAGCCTTGTCTCGACCAGTTTCTCGTTACCGATGAGCCCTTTGGCCCGTTTCTCTATAGATCAAGTGCATCAAGCTGGTATTTGGCAGATCCGTCCCAGAGATGAGAGCAGTACTCCATATACGACCGAACTTGCGCTTGATAGAGGTTGAGCAGTTGTTTGGTGTGAAGTACCGTCTCACCTTCGCTAGGATTCCCAACTTTTTGGCAGCCAATTGAGCCTTAGCCTCGATAAACGGACCAAAATTAAGGGTGGATGTCAACGTAACCCCAAGAAGCTCGATGCGATCAGTTATCGGCACGGTGACACCACGGAAAGAAGGAGGCGGATAAAATTGGATCCTTTTTGCGGAGAAAAGACACGCCTGTGTCAAGTTGGCGTCGCCCCACTCAGAGACAGCCTTCAAAGTCAAGTTCAAGCGCCCCACCATTGCCTCTCGGAGAGACTGGACTTGTGACCCACTAGCACGCGCGCTGGATATATATCTCTCAGCAACAGTGCTGTCGTCTGCATAACCAAAGGTACCGGGCATTAGCAGATCCTTAATATGCAGCAAGAATAAAGTGGCTGAGAGAACTGACCCCTGAGGGACCCCGGAATTTCTTATTAAATAAGTTATTTTGCTGTAGATCGCTCTCTCTGGAACTCAAATTTTAGCTTAATGGCTAAGATGACGGACTTGTTTGACAGAGATGTCGCGGGTTCGACCCCATCCATTACATTTAAACTATTGCCGTGAAACTACTCCAAACAAAAGCATATTTAGCTTAGTTGGATGGGTTAACATGATTGCTAGTAATGTGCAGTACCTATTCCCAAATTGCTAGTTTTTATATAAAAATAAATGTCCATTCCTCATGGAACGAGCGAGTCCATATAATGTCCCTTTTATTCTTCCTTTCAACGTTGTTGGGAGTTATATGGGGTTGGGATCCCATAATAGCCTTTTGGCCTAGCGCATTATAAATACAGAGGAATTTTAAAGCAGTTATCGTCAACTGATTAATATGTAATTTTCTATTCACTTTTAGTTTGGATGTTAATGCATGGTGAATAAAAATAACTAGTCCGCCACCTTTTTTTTTATCGTGGTAAAATTATCAAATAATTCCTCCCACCCCGGGCAGGGCGGGAGGGACTGTCAGACTTTTACTGACTAAAATCCACGGTGTTCCTTCAATAACCCTTTACGTTCCGGGGTCACGGTAATGGGATAAGTCCCACGACCCCGGCAGGCTTCGGCCCTCTACAGGGGGGGCCTCGTCATGTTGCTGACGCTCTTTGAGGCGCGCGTGGAACACAACGCACCGTCGACCCGGGCATGGTCCATGGTCGGACAGCAGTCCCTTTACTCGCTGTCCGCATGCCCGCGCCTTCGGTGGCCGGAGATCGTCGGCCGACGTCCGACGCCGTGGGCGTCTACCACTGCGGCTGGGCTGGAGAGAGGACGCCATCCTCTCCATCACACGGCCCGCCTCCTCCTTCGGCAGCATGACTGCTTCGCAGAAGGAGGCGACCGCTTCCCACTCCCTCTCGCCCCGCAGCATGGCCTCGACCAATGCCGGGCGCGAGAGGTCTCCGCCTATCGCCGCCGTGAGGACACGTCGGTGCTCTGCCCAAGTGGGGCAGTCTTGCACCGTATGCTCTAATGTGTCCTCAGGGCGGCCCTCGGAGTGGTGATACCCAGGCGTTTCTTCCTTCCCCATCAGACACAGGTACCTCCCGAAACTTCCGTATCCGGTGAGGACCTGCGTCATGCGGTAAGTCAGGACGCCGTGACGCCGATCTAGCCACTCCTCAAAGAGGGGTAGTCCGCCACCTTGGATTTAAAATGACGTACAGTACGGCCGTTCTAACTTGGCGAGTGTGAAGTTAGGCTCTGCGAACTTTAGCGCTTGTGCACTCGTACAAAAATAAAGGTTTTAAAAAAATAAATACCAATAACAGTTGTTAACAGAAATAACAACTGCTAATTGCATTTATTTTTTTAAAACCTTTATTTTTGTACGAGTGCACAAGCGTTAAATTTCGCAGAGCCTAACTTCACACTCGCCAAGTTAGAACGGCCGCATTGTAGGTAACGGCATTTTAAATCCAAGATGGCTGTCTAGATATTTTTTGTGCACTGCCATGACATGGATATCAAATTAAAGGGTTTGCTGAGAAGAATACAAAAATATTTCAAAAAAACTTACAACCTATTTGGTGCGAGTGATCTTTGTTACAAATCTCGTCTATTCAATGCCACTTACTTCCATAACAATAAATATTTAAAGCATGAAACACATACGATGACTCTCGGGAGACACATTTGAACCGTAAATACAATGTTTCAACTAAATATTAATAAATATTAGTTACAAGTCATTTTTTCAAGGCAGCACTATTGTTCTGCTGAGCGCTATGTACGCCTTAATAGTCATGTGCATTAGTTATTTTGTAAGTAAGATTTTTTTTAATTGTGCAATGTATGCGATGTGGCTGTACTTAATTTAAATAAATTAAATAAAAATAAAATAATTCAGGTATCATAAACGCTATAAGTAGCAATTACAGGCTGCACAGACGGTCTGAGCATCAAATTACGGCTGCACGAGCCAAACACACAACACTCAAGGTGTATTTAAAAGCTGAATATCCAATTTATATAAACCCCTTTGTTTAAATATCTTCAGCTATTTTCTTCAAAGGCTTTCACAGCATTAACTTTAGCAGAAGCAATGACCTGACTTAGTTATGCACAAACTGTGTAAATGTGGATTTTGAACATGGAAGTCTAAGAGATCTCGATAAAGAACTTCACTGTAACGTGCAATGCTTTCTTCCGAAAAGTGAGGATAGAGGCTTCCGCTCGCTGTCCCCTGAATTAAGTTTTCCGTCACCTTTACTGCTCCCTTGGGGAAAATGGAGTGGAAATATTTTTTGCTAGGACCCACACTTTACCAGACCATCATTTTTAAATGTTATAGGTCGATTTATTATTTTTAATGAGTACTGATGACCACCAACCGTCTGATTACCTCTAGATTACATATAGATATCGACTTGGTCATCTGCCCGCGGGGGATCGGCGGTGCATTGCCAACAGAAAAGCAAAGTCCAAAAAGTTAATACTCTAAAACAATTTGCCTCAGTTAACATTAACTGTACCTCTGAAATAACAAGAAACCGATACCATCTACCTTTTACATTTCATTCTTAAATCCACGCAAAAGTAAATGGGTATACGTGCTCTGCAATCCAAATCCTCCACGGTAGATAACGCAATGCACGATACAATCCAGCGCTGAAGCGCTGAAGGGATTAACCAGATAATGCTACTATGAAACCTTGTTAACAGCAACTTTAAAGTGCAATTTCAACTCTAATTCAATGTGTTAAGGTCTTTAATTCTATATCCAGACTGTTTGTTTTAACGGGCTATTAATGTTACTGCTTGGGACCCGGTGAAGTTATTAGTATTGTTGTCATGAATACTGTCGCGAAAATTAATTTTATTTCAATTTATTTTAATGATCGCGATGATTTGGTCCGCCCACGTAGGTACTGTTAAAATGCTATTTAATTAAAAACTAAAAACAACTTTAGATTCAGGAGTATGGTCTTTGTCATGACTCATGAGACAAAGCAAGTTTTAGCCTGTAAAGGAACATCATGACACTTTGGAAACCCACCTGAGAACTGAGAAACTCCAGACAGCATAGATAGCCCCGAATGCCGGCTGTGGGAAGGATGGATCATCCCTATGGAGTAAATCTCCGAATCCTCGAATTGCCACATTGTATAATTTAAATTCAATTGACATTAACTATCTTAGCCGATATAATTGCCACCAGACAATCCTCGAACAAAGGAAAACCACTCCGGCTCAGAATTAAAACGAGTCGTAAAAGTCTGTTAGACAAATACTTTTTAATTTATACCGACTGTGTTATTTGTCACAATTTTAATCAAAACGATCATATTAAGCTGATGTGTGGTGATATGCATGAGTATTGCGGGGCGACCGCACGGCACGAGGGGTGCGACGCGACTGAGCGAGCGGTCTTTGTATTTGTTTGCCGGCAGGGTGGGGGGTGGCAGTGGCGGGCGGGCGGCGACGTCACAGCCGCCCCACACGCCCACGGGATCTCTATAGATACTGTTACAATTTTTCTGGCGCGGCATTCTCGCTTTCATTACGTTAATGGGATTATGATTATAATCTCAACACACAAAGCATAAATATGTAATATTTGTGACAAGATCCTTTGAACATTGAGTATGTAAACTGGTAAAGAATTTACCAGTAACAATAAAAAGTTACAACAGCCATTTAAGAGTAATTTAAACTGATAAACGTGAAAGCCCCATAGTGAGCCATCCTATAGAGAGAAGCCTGTTGGTAATTTAAAATTGTAACCAGCATCTAGAATTGTAAGTATTTTTATTAACTAGCTGTTGCCCTGGACTTCGTACGCGTGGAAATTTCGCACATTTTCCCGTGATAAAAATCAGGTTGGTATCTAGATAGTTAATTCAAGTATCTTATATCGGTGATATCAGACGATAGCACGATAGACGCGGATGTTACGCACAGAGCCACAGCTGGATAGAACAAATGGCGCCCAGTAACCATAGTTACGTGTGATACAAAGATCAAAAGGGTAAAGTGTGCACGACTGCTATAAGACCGGCAATACTTTATGGCACTGAAACATGAGCTGCTAAAAACATCCACACAGAAACTCCACACTGCCGAAATGCGAATGCTGAAATGGTTCAGTCGTGTCACGTTAAAAGACAAAGTCCGTAACGAATACATTCGAGGTAGTCTAAAGTTGGCTCCGATTGCTGATAAACTCGTTGAGACCATAATCAGGTGAGGTGCCTACCAATCATTTCTATCTGTCCAGCGCTGCAAGTTTACTCCAGTTCTCATTAACTATTAGGAGCGGTGTGAGTCCCATATCATCGCGCATCTCGATGCATACCCACTTCGGAAGCAAGAAAATATTCCCTGAGACTGCATACCTCGCGGTTGTGGAGAGTTTTAGCATCCTAAATGCCTCGACCGCAACATTTCCGCGGCATAAACAGTCTCCTCCCCGAAGAGCTTGGGTGATGCATCCGACATACATTCAGCAGTGTACGGACTTTTTATCCAGGGCGTCAAGTTCTGTTCACGTCCATTTGAATACGCCGTAAGAGTATATCAACACTAGCATGACCCAACCGTTGAAGGCACGCACCTTGTTCGCGCCCGATAGAAGGCTTTTGAATACTCTATAGGCGGCTAAAGAAGCGCTCCCGCAACTACTGCTTCATGTAGGTTCCATTGATCCCTAACGCTTCCGACGTACCCAAATACTTATAGGTTTCGGTTAGAGTAAGAGATTTCAGGTTTATGGAATCCGAGAGTTGAAATCCCACGGATTTACAATCTCCCCTCTCTTTACATGCATAATCGTACATTTATCGACACCAAACTCCTTTTTGATGGCACTATTGAAAGTTTCAGTTAGCTTCAGTGGTTTAGTTAGTTGTAGATTAGTGGCGCCAAAGAGTTTTAAGTCATCCATGTAAAGGAGGTGACATAAAACCTCTTTTCAACCGATAGACTAGGCCTGAATTCTCCAGCAGTGTGCTAAGAGGATTCAAGGCTAAACAAAACCAAAATGGACTCAAACTATCGGCTTGAAATATACCTCGCCCGATCCTTACCGGTTTGCTATTCCTCGGGATATGTCGACATCTTGGATAGTGAAGAACTGCCCTATGTTGTCCCATAGACAATATTAGGAAGAAGCATAAATTAATTCTATAATTCTAGCACCCTCATGAGCTATGTATGAGGTACTGAGTCATAGGCCTTCTTGTAGTCTATCCAACATGTCAACAGATCTTTTCTGGAACGCCGAACCTGTTGACTAATGGCCATATCTATGAGGAGATCTCCTTAGTACCGCAGGACCCATTCCTACATTAATTTTGAGAGATAAACATGATGCAATTGTTGTCAAGATGTTTGTTAATTTTAACTCTAAAAATGGATATAAGAACCTTATAGACCATAGGTGACGATGTGATTGGTCTATAATTTCAGGTTCCACGATGCTACCACATTTGTGAAGCTGGTGGGTAACTCTAGTGGTAAAGAACTCAGGTAGTGAGCCGGATTCTAAGTCAGATTGGTACTGCCATTTATTTTCTTGGATTAGCCATTTAATCCAAAAGTTATTAATATTATTTCTGAATAATACAAAGGTCAGCAAACTATGACAATATTCTGATTTTTGTTAGTAGTGTAGATTAGTCATTAAATTATTTGATTAGATGAAGAAACTATTCCCAATAAACTCTGAATGGGTTGTGGCTAATATCAAACCAAATTATTTTGTAATGTGTGTTTTTGTTCCTGTAAATAAATAAATAAAATAAATCTTACTTCAGCTGCAATAGTTTTACAGCACTAAATAGTTATGTATTTGTTTTATTTGCACCACACTAATCCTTATTTCCTGTAATTTTGTTGCTCTACAAACATCTTAACACAAACTCAAAAATAGCAATGTTCTAACAAACCTTTTTTTGTGCATGCTTGAATATCATCCAGTACTAGTGTAATAAGAGAACTTAGGGGAAAACTGTGATAACGGCAATGTGTAAATAAAAAGATTTGGTAACCTTTTCTATTCAAATAGTTGAAAGATCTTCTGTTTGTTGGTAGTAAAATAACTTGAGAAACACTTATATATAGCTATGAGACATGCTTAGCATAGACACATTTAGCAAAGGGGGGTGAGAAAAACTAAACCTTAAAAAAATCATACAAAAATTGATTACAAAATAAAATAAGAAAAAAGGAAAGCCTGATTAAACCATTTTTTTTTAATACTCAGGTAACTCTCTCTCCTTTTAGAAAGTTATTCAAAATAAGAAAATAAAAATAAGGCACAATCACAAAAAGAGGCAATTTTATAAATATATATTTTTAATTACATAAATTTTGTACATGCTACCATGTAAATGTTTTAATTTTTGCTAAAACAACCAAGTACATTGAGTATAATTATGTGTATTGTTTAAGATTTGCCGGGCATTGACAGTATCGAAGAATCGACAAAATTGGTCCAATGACTGCAAATAGGCGAGGCATGGAACGCGCCCCAACGATTATTTCCTTAATATTTCTACAGATATTTACATTTATTTTATGACACAATAGGAGCTATCTAAAAGGAGTACTCACCATATTCTCTGAAAAGCTTCTTATATTCACTAAGATCGTTTTGATCCAGCCACTCGTCTACTAATGCACTTTCGTCATCAAAAATCTCGGTAAACACAACTCTAACTAAATAAATAAGCGAACACATGAACAATATTGTACCACAGTAATGTACCTGTTTATACATGTTTACAGTTCTTGGTCATAATGGCATTTTAAGTTACATTAAATTATAAAATAAATATTAAATATGAGGACGGTCCAACAATTTTGTTTTGATTGTCAATGTCAATTTTTGAGTTCGACGTTGAAGTTTATTTAAGCATTCCATATCAACATAATACAATTTTGGGCATGACAGATATTTTCAGAGCACAAAGGAATTTATAATATTGTAACAGAATTTAAAAAAGCCTTCAATCAAAGAGCAACTACCACTAATTCGGAAGAAAATACATATTTTGGTAAAATATCTAGCAAAGCTTTATTTCAACTCAAAACTAGAGTTGAAACGTTTCAACTCTAGTCTTGTCTTGTTTCAGCTTTGTGAAAGCTGAAACGCTTCAGCTTTCACAAAGCTGAAACGTTTTGAATATCGACTTTTTGCTTGCTGATTTTTTGGATTTTTCAACCGACGACAAAAAGAGGAGGTTATCAATTCGACGCGTATATTTTTTTTTTTTTTTTTTTTTTAATGTATGATCGTCGATTACTCGAAGACGGCTGAACCGATTTGTAAAATTCTTTTTTTGACTGAAAGGGTATACTTCGATATTGGTCCCATTTTCATAAACGTCAGGATCTGATGATGGGATCCTGGAGAAATCGAGGGAACTCTTCAAATATTATAGGAACACCTATGTCGTTTTGGGTATTTATTATAGTAACTTGTGCAGTTGCTCTCAAAAAGTACCATTTGAGGAAGTGGAACTGATGATGAAGACCACAGATGGCCGCCGAAACTACTCAATAATAAGTATTGAGTGGATTGCGTTTCGATTACTTGAATATGGATGTTACGCACTTTATGCTCGTCACAATGCATATGGTGATGTAGAGCTGATGGTGAAGTACCAGGCGAACTCCTCAACAATTAACGGCCCACCATTGGGAAAAGAAATATTTTGTAAAAGGTTATAAGTAGTTGATAATTAGGCTCTTGTAACTAGGTAAATTAAAAATAGACCAACTAAAAAGAGTGAAATAAAAACTTTTTACCAAAAAATTAAACCGACTCCCAAAAAACACTGCAAAGTGAAAAATAACTTTAATTTCGGAAGTCGGTGCCAAAAACGAAAATACAAAACTAAAGACACCGACTACCGAAATTAAAGTTATTTTTCACTTTGCAGTGTTTTTTGGGAGTCGGTTTAATTTTTTGGTAAAAAGTTTTTATACAAGGATCTTCTACCTACTAACTACAAGTTCCTTGGATTTTTATTAGGCATTCCATATCTGCAAATAGTGCATATATTGCCAAACCGATAATGCCCAATAGATGTCGTCCTTGCCGTTTTTCGAAATAAATATACAGTACTTTTTTATTTTTTTATAAATAATAAGCTCGCGTTTTGACCACTATCTCATCTGATGGTAAGCGATGATGTGGTAGAAAATATTTTATTTTTATTTTATCTATTCTTTATTTCGATATTACCCATGTGTTAGTAATGACTAGAACTACTTCTATAGTATATACTTACGTACCTATAATAAATCGTGACAAAAGCACGCTTGCCTAGAAGTAATCTCTATTCACTCTTAAAGAACCCCAGGTTTATATCTATCAGGAAATACAAACTCTGGTAGGGAATTCCACTCCTTAGCTACACACAATGAAAGTATTCCGACATCCACCATGTAACAATGGCGCATCGCCGTTCGTCTTGTTGTCCTATGATAGAACGAGCTTGGTGGAATTAGATTGTGCACTCCACGAAATGTAACCGATAGACAACCTTACACCACGTCGCCGATGTTCAAGGCTCTGGAGCATTAATTCGACCAGTCTCTCGTTGCTAATGAACCTTTTGGCCGGTTTCTCGATAAACTCAAGTGCATTAAGTTGGTATTTAGCATATCCGTCCCAGAGATGGGAGCAGTACTCCATACACGACCGAACTTGCGCTTGGTACCTAAAGGTTGAGCAACTGTGTGTGCCGGTATGAATTACCTACTGTCTCATTATTGCATGGATTCCCAACTTTTTGGCAGTCAGTTAAGCTTTAGCCTCGATGAACGGACCAAAATCAAGAGTGGATATTAACGTAACCCCAAGAAGCACGACGTGATCTGTTATCGGCACGGGTACACCACGGAAAGATGGAGGCGGTTGGAAATTGCTCTTTTTAGCGGAAAATAGACACGCCTGGGTCTTATCGGCATGAAACGTGACCTAGTTGGCATCGCCCTATTCGGAGACAGCCTTCAAAGACCAATTCAAGCGCCCAATCATGGCCTCAGGGAGACACTGGACCTGTGACCAACTAGTGCGTGCGCTTGACACGTAGGCCGTGCGCGCACTGCCTTGCGGTGGCCGCAATTGCGGTAGTTCTACCGCACCGGTAGAATGACCGGGGCCACCGGTGACTCTACCGCACGCGTTTATTCCACCGCAGTGCGCGCACTTCTATGACACTCCATACTTCACAGATTTTGCGTTTCCAAAACGCAACGCAGTGTGCGCACGGCCTTAGGTACTTATCTCTCAGCAACGGTGCTGTCGTCTGCATACCCAAAGGTATGGCAGATCATTAATGTGCAGCAAGAATAAAGTTACTGAGAGAACTGATCTCTGATAACTTTGTCCATTATTGCACGAATGAACATTCCGGATACCCATTGTGGTTACCAAAACGTAGTCAGAACATGGATGGTAACAAAAATATAACGGAAAATGCGTGCCTGAAGTGCCTTAGTTAGATAGTACCTACCATAACTCCTGGCAATCATTAGTGTCAAATACTACAGGTTTTCACTTGGTTTCTTTAACCAAGGGGGACGAGGTGTCCCTCTTCGACTGTCGTTAGATGGATATTGAGTTCCTCCATCAGACAGCCAAAGAAACACTTCCTCAATGTTTGTTTCATTCCATTAACATTGATACCTTACGTTTCCGACTTACCTACCTTAAATATTATAGGTTTCAGCCTCACACCTGGGCACAAGTTACTGTGGCCGGCTTGGACATACTGAGAACCCAAATGTACTCGTATATGCGCAAGATAATTTCTACATAATATGGGGATTCACACGACACCTCAGTTCCCAAGTGTATATGCGGCGTAACTCCTCAGACAAAAGGTTGGTTGGGCTAAATATATATAACTATGTTTGTCACCGACTCGCTAAGAAGTTGAAGAAGGATTCATGGAATTCTAGAATTTATTTCATTGCTGAAAATTTCAGTTATAGGTAGGTAGAAATCTTTAATTGACGAAAGCAGTTTTACGTCAACCATGGTGATATAAAACACTTCTTAGCACGAAATATAAACAAAACACTTGGACTTATACGTGTAACTTTTTAGATTGAAATGTGTACTAGGTGATTTAATATCTGCTTATTGAGTAAATTCTCTTAGCTGTAAACGCATGACACAGAAATCAAACACAAAGCAAAACCTAACAGTAGATATGTGGTTTCTCATAGCGTTACAGCAACGCCAATTTAAGAGTATCGCAATTGCGAATCTGAATCCAAGAATGGCTACTGGGCCATAGACAAAAATTACTTATGATTCACGAAGTTAATCAGTATAGGTAACTATTCACAACCATTCAATTCTTTTCCGAAACCAATTCATGTTTCTGAAAGGTTCGTAATCGTGAGAGAAAGATGGGCTTTCGTAGCATTCTAAATTCTCTTAGCTGTAAACGCATGACACAGAAATCAAACACAAAGCAAAACCTAACAGTAGATATGTGGTTTCTCATAGCGTTACAGCAACGCCAATTTAAGAGTATCGCAATTGCGAATCTGAATCCAAGAATGGCTACTGGGCCATAGACAAAAATTACTTATGATTCACGAAGTTAATCAGTATAGGTAACTATTCACAACCATTCAATTCTTTTCCGAAACCAATTCATGTTTCTGAAAGGTTCGTAATCGTGAGAGAAAGATGGGCTTTCGTAGCATTCCGCCCAAACGAACCGTAAAAATCACGACCAATATTTTCGAGACGGTATCCTGGTTATAGGTATAAAGCTATGCAGAAGCTCATAGTTGAACTGCGGCAATTTTCCTTGCCTTTTTAAAAATAATCAAACACAAATAAAACAACACATAAGGTACCAGTATTAATCTATTTAATATAAATTGATTTGTTTTCAATATCACAAGGAGTGCTCGTACACAGTCTGTGAGCTGCATAAAGCTAGGTGTGTTAGATCACAAATTACGAACGGGAGCTTAATTCTAAAGTTCAGTGTCAAAGGGCCTTGCACACCATTTTAACTGTCAGACACCTGATCCAGTATTGAATTATGCCCATAGTGCAAGCTACTGAATTATATCTTTACATAATGAGAACCAAAGAAACAGTACCTATAATAAAATGAAAAAAAAAAGTATCATTACACAAATTAAAAATAAAATCTATAAAATACATCACTACAAAGGATCGATAGAAATGTAGAAAGAATTACAAAGAGTTCTAATCAAAATTGCTTTTAGGTTACAAAATAATGCCTCTGAAAAAGAATTAGGAATGCAAGCTTACACAACACCGTCAGCACCAGGTCTAACACAAAACGTGTAAGATCATTACAGAACTAGAGACAAAACGCGTCCTCCAAAAATTGTACTTTATGGTTTGTTAGCCTGGCCGTATACGATGGTGCGTAAGGAGCCTTACAAAATTAGAAGTTTAGGTCATTCCAAACAATGCACACGCGATACCAATTTCTACAAGGCTCTTAAATGCTGCTACCATTTTGGCAAGAAGTATGTATAATAACAATAGTATTGAGACGCTCATAGTAAAGAAATGCATTTTTGTGCCTCTGTACGTTCGGAATGGACCTCTCCTTTGGGCTCAAGGGCTCTTAACCCTTGACTTTAAGTTTATCGGCGAGGGAGCACGAAAGGCCGGTACCGTCAGGTTCCACGTTCAGTTTGTCCACCTTACTGTCCTTAATGACCATGGAGAAGCGCTTGGAGCGGTATCCTCCGAGAGGAGGCAGGTTGATGCCGAGGTCTAAGGCCTTGATGAAGGCCCCGGTAGGGTCAGCCAGCATGCGGATCTGTGGATGACATTGACAGTTTCAATTATTGTAAAGTCAAAAATATAAGTTATCCGTACGAGTAGATTTCAAAACACTAAAAAGCAAAAAAATTGTCAAAGTGCGAGTCAGACTCTCCCATGAAGGGTTCCGTAGTAACTATAATAATATATATTTGTTTGACAAAAAAAAACCTTACAAACTTCTTAAAAATAGCTTATTTACAATATTTACAACTACGCCAAATATCTTTGTTTTTCATAGTGTTTGTATGAATTACAAAGTTATATTTGCGGTTTTAGAAAATATACTGTATCTCAAAAACTGCTGACCCGATCTCGTTCAAACCAATTTTGGTTGAAAGTTTACATTAAGATCTACAGCATATATATTTTTAGATTTTTCACTCCATTATTATAATTAGAGGGGGCGGACACACATTTTACCACTTTGGAAGCGTATATCTTTTAAACGATTAGCTTTATGAAAAAGTGGTTTTACAAACCTCAATATTATTTTTAAAGACCTGTCTATAGATACCACACACGCATAGGTTTCATGAAAAAAAAATATTTTCAGTTTCGGTTCCATGTATGGGGAGCCCCCCTTTATTTTTATTTTTTTCTTAAAATCGGAAAGCGGTTCACAGAATACATCTACCTACCAAGTTTCACATGTATAGTCTTAATAGTTTCGGAATAAAATGGTTGTGACATACGGACGGACGGACGGACAGCCAGACAGACAGACGGACAGACACAACGAAACTATAAGGGTTCCGTTTTTCCGTTTAAATAACGATACGGAAGAGCGGAGTCTCCCAATACAGGCTTTATTTGCTTAACGGGAGACTCCAATCACTAAATTGTATATTCTGAACCTTATGAACTAATGAAATATACATATTTTATAGCCATACTATGCTGTCGTTAGTATCTATATGTATGTGTAGGTAGAATATAGTCATTTGGTACTTAAGGCACTCGATAAAACTGCAGGTAAAACTACCAAATTGCCAGACTTGTTGGACATCGGGCATTTACGAAGAGTGAAGACTGATCCAGAAAGAGGGTTATGTTTTTCGGGAGTATAGAGAGAGAGATAGAGATTTGTTTTTATTTGCGTTCAGGATTTTGGATACACAAGTACAAGAGTCAAATTTGACTATACAATTATTAGTTAAGCCTCAAATGCAAAATAAGGATCTTCAGCTCAAACCAAGCCATAAAGATTAAATTGTATTCTGTTTCAGTCTGAAAGGGAGGTTAACACACAAACGCACCGCTGAAGGTTTTCACCATTCGCTTTAATATTTAATTAGTTACGTGACGAAGCGAAGTTAATCAGGTTTCCGCCTTTCAAAGCGTTTATTCTATACTGGTTTCACTTAAATATTTTGTGAATGGACGACATTGAGGTCCACGCTATTCAACATGTATACTGACTGAGGACATGTCTCATAATGTGCTAAAAATTGATGCAGGGTTTCGGTTATGGCTTAATATTGAGGATATACAAAAAATCGAAATAAGGTTTCTATGTCATCCAGCCTATATATCTATACAAATAAAAATGAATGTTTGTATGTTTATCGTCCATTAGTCCTTAAATCATCGATCAGATTTTGATGAAACTGTGGCATTACCTATGTTCTGAGGAGACCTAAGACGGTTTCGAAAAAATCCACTGCCGTATCAGAGAATTTGCCACGCGAAGTAGAACTTTGATTTTACCACGTTTTATGACTTGAACATGCTTGGGTGCATGCATGCAACACAAAATATACAAAGACGGAATTTTATGAATACTTTTATCTACACGTAATTTTATTTCCTTTTAAACTTAAACTATATAAGGCCGGTATGAAAGGGAACCCTGACTTTTGAACCCTTTAGACTGTAAGTGAGAAATATTTGTTGGAAACTCTTTACTTTAATCCTTTCAGGCAGCATCATAACGTGATCTAAGTGAATGCTGATTGCACAGTAGGTATATCAAAATATGGGATATTTACAGAATTTTGTAATGTAAAACAATATAACACAATGCATAGAACAGCTATACGAGCTCGAGCGGGCTAAATTAAGTTCGCACCGCGTTCCGATCAATACAAGCAATGCCACATATTATAGCAACAAAAGCCAGGCCTTGCAAACCGTCCTATTTACTAATGTCTTATTGTTGATTTAGGTAAACAAACCCATTCGCACATTATTCAAGACTAAATGCAGATGGCAACATTAATTGGGCAAGTATGTTTATTTTGATCCCGTATCACTGACCTAGCTCACGGAGGTTTGAATTATAATCAGTGCTGTGCCAATGAGGAGCTCGTGGTTAAACGACAGCAGCTGCGCGAGCCGGGTTTCAAGGTTAAGCAATGCTCGCCGAGGTTGGTGCGTGGGTGGGTGACATCTTAACATATCTCCGTGATCCGGCTGTCGTTTGTTTATCTTTGGCAGTTGTTACTGATGTAACAGCATTCGATTATAAAAATATATTTGGGAAAAGGCTATGACGATAATGCCGACGATACGAAGCAGAAGGACCAACATTTTCTTTTAGTCTAATATCCAACATCTACGACACGAAGCGGCACTTGGTGGACGGACCACGGCTTATTTTAATAACAAAAAGCATGTATGGATGACGCCGCCATGGCCGGTCCAGGAGGAGGTGGCGAGACAACCTGGTCGTGTACCACGAGGGCTGGATTGAAGCGGCGAAGGATGAGTTTATGGAAGGAATTGGGGGAGGCCTTTGCCCAGCAGTGTAGAGATAAAAAAAGCATGCGTCGATAGCATCGCAATGTAGCTCCCACCAAAAACCTTCGTATCGGATGTGATCCGTCAAGATTCATTCACATTTATGAAAAGAAACACAAAAAGAAGGGCTTTTGTACGCAATGCTACTAAAGAAAGGGCACTACAGAAAGGGGACCAAAGTCCGTAATTCCGTGACATTGAAATTCCAAGGTCAATCTTTATTTTATAATAAAGCCGGCCTTCCGCGCGGCTCCCCTCGAAATGTATGAACAGCCTTCCAATTCACAAATTAACGAACAACCACGTAAGCTGCGCACTTTTTACAAGACAATCTAATTTAACAAAAAGTTATTTAAAAAATCTGAAAAACCCGACTGCTCAACTGAAATTACAAGAAAAAAAAAACAAGCACATTTTTATTTTAAAAAGTGACAAGCAGGCGGGACCCCATTGAACGTATTTTTTTTTTTAATTTGACGGGTCCGCCTGCTTGTCACTTTTTAAAATTAAAATGGGCTTGTTTCTTGCATTTCAGTTGAGCAGTCGGGTTTTTTAGATTTTTTAAATAACTTTTTTTTCCAACTTTTCAGTTAAAATATTAATTTAAAAAAAATTAATTTTCCCGGTCATGTCACATTGGCACCCCACCGGATTAAGAAAGTGAATGAAAGAGCTCAAGTCCATATTTTTAAACTTTCTCTTTGTATTATTTTTGCTAGTATTACACTAATTATAAATATGATATACCTTTTTGAAATCCTTGCAATAAGCCCTTTAATTTGATACCCATATTGTGGTATTCGAAACAAAACATTTTTTTTCACTATGTATAATGGCTTAGCACAGCCGCCATGTTTGATTTTTTCAAATGTCACCTATCTAAGAACACTTGGGCTGCTAAGACGAATCTAACGATACCTCAATTATGTGAATCCGTTCAGCGGTTCTGGAGATATGAGGTAATAAAGAATATTACATACATACATACAAGATACGCGCGAAAAACATAACCCTTCCTTTGCAGTCGGGTAATAATTTGCACGCCTGATAAAGTTATTACATCCATCTACACATCCCAAGTAGCACGTTAGTGAATTTTGGAACATTTTGCAACTGTAGGTAGCATAAGTGATGCAAGAGTGTACGGTATTACTTTTAGATGCAAACAGCACTAGAATTTGCATATGAGTAACTCTTAACACTAACAGTTGCTTTTGAGTGATTTTTGTTCCTGCTTTATAACTTATGGTGGCATTAAGCCGAATTTATTATTTATAGACGCATAAAGGTATAAATTTTTCTCTTTTAGAACTCAAAGAAGCATATGACATCTTAAAATCTCCCCTAAAGAACTGTGCCCTAATAGGTGGTAATTTTTCCTTATTTGGCACCTTAAGTATTAAATAAGTAATATATATAAGTTATTTATCATCTGTAGTGGCTCAAGAGTTATTATTGCAGCTCATTTGGAACCTAGTGTAATTGTCTTTGTAAGGTCTAATATACTCTAATATGCCACTGTAAGGCGTAGATCGATTCCAAAAGCTCCAATAAGGCAACAAATGAGTGGAAATATGAACTGCAAGGTCTATTTTAAATCGCCATGTTTAAAACTGGAGTCCTTGAAAAGTATCTTGTTGAATGGTATTTTATTACAATAACACAATAAAATGAGTTTTGATAACTATGTTTCTGATGTAGTTTGACATTATACTTTTTGTGAAACCATAATGTTAGGTGTTTAACAACCAAATTTTTATAAAGCATTGTCTTATTTTTTTGATCAGTGCATTTTTTATGATAATTTTTGTTTAGATCGAAGGCGTATCAAAATTTACTTAGTAAATATATTTGCAAAGGCTCCATGATGATTATCATGCGTTATACACATATTTTTTTAATACTCCCCAAATAGATGCAATAATCCAAATAAATTTGCTGTCTTATATGTATCATCTATGGTGCTGTCACAACATAATAGCACAAAGCACAACCGTCCTTTTATTTATTTCCACCGAAAATAAGAACTTGATAAAATCTCATTTGTCACTCAACGAATGAACTGTATCGCTTTATCGTTCAAACATTTATTCACGGCGCGCAATTTGCACCGTTAGTTCCAAGTGCCACTCAGGATAACAATTCGAACTCTTATGCATCGCTTTTGCAACTATAAATAAGTTGCAATTTTTCTCCCTTTGGTAACATACAGGTTGCTTATGGGTTCTAACCACCTTTATAGAACTTAATCACGGCGGATTTTGTTTCTAAAGTTTCCAAAAAAATACTATATGCAAGCTATTTGTCACCAAAAGTGTTACTTGGGATGTATGTATATAAATAAAAATGAATGTATGAGATCATTTGAGTATATCACAGAATTTATAAATGAACTAGTATTTGCTTGTGAAAAAAAAAAAAATTGGGGAAGGTGATGGGGGGAGATGGGGGGGTTTAGTATTTGCGTGTAGCGCGAGGTGCAAGCACCTCGAGTACTTGTGAAAAAAAAATAAAAAGGGGGGGGGGTGCACAATTATTTCGACTAAAGCATTGCCCCTCTAAATGAATCTGAAAAAAAAAATGTTCCAAGTCTCTTAGTTTCCGAGATCCGCCTAAAGGGGGTAAGAAGGGGGGCAAGGGGGGCGACTTTGAAAAATGGTTTTTACTTTACAGAGCCTCCTCTATACGAATCCGTAAAAAGAAAAAAATACGGGTCTCGTAGTTTCCGAGATACGATAGGGAGGGGGGAGAAGGGGGGGAAAAGGGGAGGTTTGGCACTTTTCCCGTAGGTTTGAGAGTTACTTGTTTACGAATCTGTCAAAATATACCCACCTCCCCGTCCACCATCTGGGAGAACAATTATTAGAGGGGGGGGGGGGGGGTTATGGGGGGGGGGGGGGGTGCAGAAGTATTTTGACTAAAGCATTGCCCCTCTAAATGAATCTGAAAAAAAAAATGTTCCAAGTCTCTTAATTTCCGAGATCCGCCTAAAGGGGGTGAGAAGGGGGGTGGGGGGGTGACTTTGAAAAATGGTTTTTACTTTACCGAGCCTCCTCTATACGAATCCGTAAAAAGAAAAAAATACGGGTCTCGTAGTTTCCGAGATACGATAGGGGGGGGGGGAAAAGGGGGGGTTTGGCACTTTTCCCGTAGGTTTGAGAGTTACTTGTTTACGAATCTGTCAAAATATACCCACCTCCCCATCCACCATCTGGGAGAACAATTATGTCAATGAGTCAGTGAGTGAGTCAGTGGTAATTTAGCTTTATATAGTATAACTAGTATTTGCGTGTTGCGCGAGGTGCAAGCACCTCGCGTGCTTGTGAAAAAAGAAATTGGTATTTGCGTGTTGCGCGAGGTGCAAGCACCTCGCGAGCTTGTGAAAAAAAAAAAAAAGGGGGGGGGGTGATGGGGGGGGGGTTGCACAAGTATTTCGACTAAAGCATTGCCCCTCTAAATGAATCTGAAAAAAAAAATGTTCCAAGTCTCTTAGATTCCGAGATCCGCCTAAAGGGGGGGAGAAGGGGGGCGGGGGGGGGGGACTTTGAAAAATGGTTTTTACTTTACCGAGCCTCCTCTATACGAATCCGTAAAAAACAAAAAATACGGGTCTCGTAGTTTCCGAGATACGATAGGGAGGGGGGAGAAGGGGGGTGAAAAGGGGAGGTTTGGCACTTTTCCCGTAGGTTTGAGAGTTACTTGTTTACGAATCTGTCAAAATATACCCACCTCCCCATCCACCATCTGGGAGAACAATTATGTCAATGAGTGAGTCAGTGAGTGGTAATCTAGCTTTATATAATATAACTAGTATTTGCGTGTTGCGCGAGGTGCAAGCACCTCGCGTGCTTGTGAAAAAAAAAAAAAAAGGCGGGGGTTGATGGAGGGGTTTAGTATTTGCGTGTTGCGCGAGGTGCAAGCACCTCGCGAGCTTGTGAAAAAAAAATTAAAAAAAAAGAGGGGGGGGGTGTGATGGGGGGGGGTTGCACAAGTATTTCGACTTAAGCATTGCCCCTCTAAATGAATCTGAAAAAAAAAATGTTCCAAGTCTCTTAGATTCCGAGATCCGCCTAAAGGGGGGGAGAAGGGGGGCGGGGAGGGGGGACTTTGAAAAATGGTTTTTACTTTACCGAGCCTCCTCTATACGAATCCGTAAAAAGAAAAAATACGGGTCTCGTAGTTTCCGAGATACGATAGGGGGGGGGGAGAAGGGGGGGGAAAAGGGGGGGTTTGGCACTTTTCCCGTAGGTTTGAGAGTTACTTGTTTACGAATCTGTCAAAATATACCCACCTCCCCATCCACCATCTGGGAGAACAATTATGTCAATGAGTGAGTCAGTGAGTGGTAATCTAGCTTTATATAATATAATATAACTAGTATTTGCGTGTTGCGCGAGGTGCAAGCACCTCGCGTGCTTGTGAAAAAAACTAAAGCATTGCCCCTCTAAATCAAGTATTTGCGTGTTGCGCGAGGTGCAAGCACCTCGCGTGCTTGTGAAAAAAAAAAAAAAAAGAGAAGGGGGGGGGTGATGGGAGGAGTTGGGGGTGTTTAGTTTTTGCGTGTTGCGCGAGGTGCAAGCACCTCGCGTGCTTGTGAAAAAAGCTAAAGCATTGCCCCTCTAAATCAAGTATTTGCGTGTTGCGCGAGGTGCAAGCACCTCGCGTGCTTTTTATAAAAAAATAAAAAATAAAAATGGGGGGGGGGTGATGGGAGGGGTTTAGCATTTGGGTGTTGCGCGAGGTGCAAGCACCTCGCGAGCTTGTGAAAAAAAAAAAAAAAAAAAAAAGAGGGGGGGGGGGAGATGGGGGGGGGGGGTTGCACAAGTATTTCGACTAAAGCATTGCCCCTCTAAATGAATCTGAAAAAAAAATGTTCCAAGTCTCTTAGATTCCGAGATCCGCCTAAAGGGAGGGGAGAAGGGGGGCGGGGGGGGGACTTTGAAAAATGGCTTTTACTTTACCGAGCCTCCTCTATACGAATCCGTAAAAAAAAAAAATACGGGTCTCGTAGTTTCCGAGATACGATAGGGAGGGGGGAGAAGGGGGGGGAAAAGGGGAGGTTTGGCACTTTTCCCGTAGGTTTCAGAGTTACTTGTTTACGAATCTGTCAAAATATACCCACCTCCCCATCCACCATCTGGGAGAACAATTATGTCAGTGAGTCAGTGAGTGGTAATTTAGCTTTATATAGTATAATATAACTAGTATTTGCGTGTTGCGCGAGGTGCAAGCACCTCGCGTGCTTGTGAAAAAAACTAAAGCATTGCCCCTCTAAATCAAGTATTTGCGTGTTGCGCGAGGTGCAAGCACCTCGCGTGCTTGTGAAAAAAAAAAAAAAAAGAGAAGGGGGGGGGTGATGGGAGGAGTTGGGGGTGTTTAGTTTTTGCGTGTTGCGCGAGGTGCAAGCACCTCGCGTGCTTGTGAAAAAAAAAATTGGGGCGGGGTGTTGGGGGGGTTTAGTATTTGCGTGTTGCGCGAGGTGCAAGCACCTCGCGTGCAAGTTCAAAAAAAAAATGGGGGGGGAGATGGGGGGGTTTAGTATTTGCGTGTTGCGCGAGGTGCAAGCACCTCGCGTGCTGGTGAAAAAAGAAAAAAAAGGGGCGGGGTGATAGGGGGGGGGGGGGTTGCAGAAGTATTTCGACTAAAGCATTGCCCCTCTAAATGAATCTGAAAAAAAAAATGTTCCAAGTCTCTTAGATTCCGAGATCCGCCTAAAGGGGGGGAGAAGGGGGGCGGGGGGGACTTTGAAAAATGGTTTTTACTTTACCGAGCCTCCTCTATACGAATCCGTAAAAAGAAAAAAATACGGGTCTCGTAGTTTCCGAGATACGATAGGGGGGGGGGAAAAGGGGGGGTTTGGCACTTTTCCCGTAGGTTTGAGAGTTACTTGTTTACGAATCTGTCAAAATATACCCACCTCCCCATCCACCATCTGGGAGAACAATTATGTCAATGAGTGAGTGAATCAGTCAGTCAGTCAGTGGTAATTTAGCTTTATATAGTATAACTAGTATTTGCGTGTTGCGCGAGGTGCAAGCACCTCGCGTGCTTGTGAAAAAAAAAAAAATGGGGGGGGTGATGGGGGAGATGAGGGGGGTTTAGTATTTGCGTGGTGCGCGAGGTGCAAGCACCTCGCGTGCTTGTGAAAAAAAAAAAAAATAGGGGGGGTGATGGGGGGAGATGGGGGGTTTAGTATTTGCGTGTTGCACGAGGTGCAAGCACCTCGCGTGCTTGTGAAAAAAACTAAAGCATTGCCCCTCTAAATCAAGTATTTGTGTGATTGTGAAAAAAAAAAAAAATGGGGTTGGTGATGGGGGGGGGGGGGGGTTGTAGAAGTATTTTGACTAAAGCATTGCCCCTCTAAATTACGATAGGGAGGGGGGAAAAGGGGAGGTTTGGCACTTTTCCCGTAGGTTTGAGAGTTACTTGTTTACGAATCTGTCAAAATATACCCACCTCCCCATCCACCATCTGGGAGAACAATTATGTCAATGAGTGAGTGAGTGAGTCAGTCAGTCAGTCAGTGGTAATCTAGCTTTATATAGTATAATAACTAGTATTTGCGTGTTGCGCGAGGTGCAAGCACCTCGCGTGCTTGTGAAAAAAACAAATAGAAAAAAAAGGTGAGAGGGGTGATGGGGGGAGATGGGGGGGGGGGGGTTGTATTTGCGTGTTGCGCGAGGTGCAAGCACATCGCGTGCTTGTGAATAAAAAAAAAATGGAGGGGGATGATGGGGGGAGATTGGGGGGTTTAGTATTTGCGTGTTGCGCGAGGTGCAAGCACCTCGCGTGTTTGTTCACTTTAAAAAAAATAATGGGGGGTGATGGGGGGGGTTCGCACAATTATTTCGACTAAAGCATTGCCCCTCTAAATGAATCTGAAAAGAAAAATGTTCCAAGTCTCTTAATTTCCGAGATCCGCCTAAAGGGGGTGAGAAGGGGGGTGGGGGGGGGCGACTTTGATAAATGGTTTTTACTTTACCGAGCCTCCTCTATACGAATCCGTAAAAAGAAAAAAATACGGGTCTCGTAGTTTCCGAGATACGATAGGGAGGGGGAAGGGGGGGAAAAGGGGAGGTTTGGCACTTTTCCCGTAGGTTTGAGAGTTACTTGTTTACGAATCTGTCAAAATATACCCACCTCCCCATCCACCATCTGGGAGAACAATTATGTCAATGAGTCAGTCAGTGAGTGAGTGGTAATTTAGCTTGCTAAATTACCACTGACTCACTCACTCACTCACAAAGTGCCAAACATCCCTCAGTCAGTGAGTGAGTGGTAATTTAGCTTGCTAAATTACCACTGACTCACTCACTCACTCACAAAGTGCCAAACCTCCCCTTTTCCACCCCTTCTCCCCCATCCCTATCGTATCTCGGAAACTACGAGACCCGTATTTTTTTTTTACGGATTCGTGTAGAGGAGGCTCGGTAAAGTAAAAACCATTTTTAAAAGTCCCCCCCATCCCCCCTTTTCACCCCCTTTAGGCGGATCTCGGAAATTAAGAGACTTGGAACATTTTTTTTTTCAGATTCATTTAGAGGGGCAATGCTTTAGTCGAAATACTTGTGCAACCACCCCCCCCATCTCCCCCCCATCACCCACCCCCCTTTTTTTTTTTCGCAATCACGCGAGGTGCTTGCACCTCGAGCAACACGCAAATACTAAACCCCCCCATCTCCCCCCGTCAACCCCCCTTTTTTTTTTTTTCACAAGCACGCGAGGTGCTTGCACCTCGCGCAACACGCAAATACTAACCCCCCCATCTCCCCCCATCACCCCCCCCTTTTTGTTTTCACAAGCACGCGAGGTGCTTGCACCTCGCGCAACACGCAAATACTAGTAATATAATATAACTAGAAAGTATACCCATTCAAACGCAAAAAGAATTTTTCAAATCGGTCCAGCCGTCTCCGAGTTATGAGGTAACATACATAAAAAAAAAGTTCAAGACGAATTGGGAACCTCCTTTTTTTGAAGTCGGTTAAAAATCATTTTTGTTTTGCAAATTGGTTATTAAATAAAACTTTTACACGTTAATTTTTTTCGTTAATTTAAACTAGATGAGACCGGAGTTTCCCGACTACCCTGAGAAGAAACACCGAAAAAACTCAGAGGTCAAAGTCTCTTTTGAATGAACAGTACAATTCTTGTGGAAGGGATATACTATGGATGATCTTTACCTGTGGAAGTGAGAGTAGATACCATTACCTGAGTTTGTTTCGGTGTTTGTTCTCAGGCTAGTCAGTTATGTAACACCGGCCACATATAGTTTAACTTAAAAATGCAAAAAATATCATCTTTTTGAGTCAATGCTCTTTGCTTATATTATAGACAATTAGCAAAATTAAATATAATTTCATCAACATCACTTCATTATCATTACGGTAAAATCAGTAAATATTATCAAATATTCCAGGCTAATCCCTTGATTATCCCATTATCCTTTATCCACATTTCATCTAAAAATTCAATAGCTTATCTGGATAAGGTTATTGTATAACTAGTTTCTGCCCGCGATTTCGTTCGCGTGGGAGGTTTTTCCCGCATAAATCCCGATCCCGCGGGAATTACGGGATAAAAACTATCCTATGTCCTTCCCAGGGTCCTAAATTATTGCCAAATGCCCATACCAAATTTCATCTAAATCGGTTCAGCGGTTAAGGCGTGAAAAGGTAACAGACAGACAGTTACTTTCGCATTTATAATATTACTATGGATTCCATCTTAGTTTCATTATTAACGTCATACTTTAACGCCAGTTACTACTCGTATGTAATAATATTCTAACACCTTCCAAGTGAAATGAAATGAAACTTTGTAAATTGGTTATAAATAATTGAATTGAATTGAAAACCATTTATTCGGTGATAAACACACACAACAACAGAAAATTACAAACATAAAAAATAACACTAAGAATTTCGCTGAGCATGTCTACACCGAAAGGGTTACCAATTCAGCATTTGCTGGGCGAAAGACACCCAGCGCTGGTTTTCAGTTGGCACCCAGCAGCAACACTTTTACACGTCATGTTTTTTTTTGCGTGTTTAGTTTAGCTAGATGAGGCCGGTATTTGTATATGAGAAGCATGTAGGTTCATGTCTGTGGTATTCTTTTGGGTCTGAAAGACACGTCATCAATTCATCATTTGCTTAGCCTCATCCCAAACATGTTGGGTTCAGCTTCCAGTCTAACTGGATACAGCTGAGAACTAGTGTTTTACACGGATCGATTGCCTATTCGACCTCCACAACTCAATAAATGGATGAGCAAACACCCTTAGCAAGACTTGTCAGTTTTTCTGGCTTCTGTAACGACTGTCAAAGATGTACTAATAGGGACAAACGGGATAACGTGCTTTCTGAAGCATCCACAAAATGACCTCAGCAAGCGTTGCTTAACCTCAAAGATCGGCCCGTGTAGCTATTATTAGAATGAAGTTCCTTATCGCGCGTTGCGAAAGGGGGCTAGACGGAAAAAATTAAGACGAAAAGTTGTAACGACACTTTTTGCCAGAGTATTTCCAAATCAGTGTTTTTTGCTATAGTAAGCTATTGTAAGCCGTGCAGCGTGCGCATGTATCTCTATATGTCTCTCCCTCTCTTATAGAAAGCAAGCCAGATATTTTCGTTTCGTCTTTCTATTTCGCATTGAACAGTGTGGTGTCGCGACGATTATTTCACTAATTAATCGAAAGGAAACCGGGTGTCCCTTGACACCTCTCAAGTTTTTATTTATCCACGAGCTCCCCCACACACAGTAACACGTCATCATTATAAAGCAATATTAAAATCAAGGTTATCGTTAGGTTTCATTAGGTTTACCTACATGACTAAACAGAATTGAGTATCGGTAAACTACGTTCTATCCGTCACTCATATATATTAAATTAACGTATTTATATCAAAGCCTGTCTATATAACAGAAAAAAAAAAACATTTCAGGAAAGAAGGAGGAATTGAGCCTTCCTCCTTTCTTCCTGATTTTTTTTTTTTAATCTAATCTTTAAGTTCTGACCAGGTAAACCATCCGGTCTGGACCAGGAGAAAATATTTTACCTACTGCAGTAATCTCAACTGATTGATCAAAGTCGGGCTCAAGAAACTATCTGGCTAGCTGTCCAAACCATAGAATTTTCTACAAGCCCAAGTCACAGCCGCGACACCATTCTAAAGACTTCCGTCTACATTCAGGCAGATTCAAATACGACAGGCGAATCGAATCTAAATTCATTATCTATCTGATATTTTCAATGTCGATGAAACATTTATTTCAAACAGTGGTAACGGTTTTTTTCATTCTATTAATTTAACACGGTATTTTTATCCACCTGGATACGCCAACCCCATCATACCCTATTAATTTTAATTATACAGGTAGCAGTCATGGACCTACTTCCTTACAAATTATAAAACGAAGTGTCTCACCGCGTCTGTCTGTTTGTAGGTATGTTCGAGGTAAACGCAGAAACTACTCTACAGATTTTTATGCGGTTTTCACCAATGGGTAGAGTGATTAATGAGAGGTTTTAGTGTATAATCTATGTTTATACGAAGCCGAGCCGGATTAAACTTATTAATTTCTTGTCGTGGTTTCTGGAAAATGGGGAATACACTACACTACTGGATTTGCCTGGGGTGCTTCAGTTGGACTAAGCTACTACGTCTCTATCTACTAAGCCTGCGTGTCTACGACCGACACACACTAAACTATGAGTATGCAATACTATTACCGTTTTCGAAAACTATCGCTTAGTCTCTTTTGCATCTATCTACATGTTTGGCGCTTGTGAAAGAAACAAAGTGGTGGTGATCGAAAACGACAAAAGTAAAATACAAAGCCAACAAGCCTATTGTATTAACAGTGAGGTTCAGTAGTAGTTGAAAGTAAGTCCGTCTAGTAAATTCTCCGCTTTATCGGCACATCAACGTGAATAATTTAGTAATCAAAAGGCCGGAGGTCGCGGCAAGTGCGGCGTATTGATTTCATAATGAGTTCTGTCGCCCGGCCGCATTTAGCGGTCATTATACATTTTTTTGCCATTTTCCCAGTCATTAGGTTTATGGACAAATTGAGTGTAACAGTTAGTTAACTGTTTGCGCGGCCTTTTAATTAGATTCCCTTCCGAAATTCAAGGCAGTTTTGTGGGATGTCAGCCTGCTATAATCTTGGGGCAGGAATAGCCCATTTTCCAGTCACAATGACCTTTTTGTTTAATGGAAAGTATGCTCATTATCAAATACGTAAGCGTACAAATACTTCAAGGTCTATAGATTGGTTTTATGGCACGTTTTTAATGAGCATAAACACTTTATAAATAATGTTTAGGTATTTTTATTGACAATAAGCTCGTGTTTGACCACCATCTCACCTGGTGGTAAGTGATAATGTTGTGGAAGATGAAGCAAGCTTACCTAGAAGTAACCTATTTAGGTACTCTCGACTTACAGACCCCCAGGTCTTACTTGAACTTTTGATTGAATACTAGCACATTTTGCTCTTTGAAAAAGAACAATGTAAGTAAAGGTTTATTTACATTTTACAACCAAAATAGATTGCATAATAGCGGTTGCAAGGTAGTAACTTCCAGCTAGGTTAACAAACCCATGGCACGGCAACCTTAAGTCACACGCGACGTTTATTACCGCTACGGGTGTCATTAAGTCACGATTTTAATGAATAGTAATGCATAGTAGCATGTATACCAAACAGGGTTAAATTTTCAACAGCTGTTGTTCACTCAAGGTACACACAGTTACAGACAACACCGTTTTTTTCCGGTGGGAATATCTTCAAATAACTCCTTTTCTGGGTGGAGGGGACGGGAGTGTCCGACATCTACTGGCTAAAAACCCACCTTGTTCCTTCAGTTGCCCTTGTGATCTGGGGCCGCGCTTTCTCGTTAAAACATTTCCGCAACCCCAGCAGGCAATGGCCTTATAGAGCCCCGTCAAAAACCATACAGGCAAAATCTAAATGAGTGCATGACCCTGAACTAATATTTCACAAAAACTATCTAACCGTCAAATATTTTCCTGTTATAAAGTTTAATATAATCTTAATAGAAAAGTCTTACCGTGAGAAACGAAGTCAGCTCTGACCTTCTGAATGATTGAGTAATCATTCTTCATTGAAATAACGACTTTATTGACATTTTCTTTCAATATACTTAAACATTAATAATACTGACTACTCGTTATATTGTAAATCTTAAGAACTAGTTCTTACTAAAAGTAAGAATTTTTTTGTAATATTATAAATTACCTTCTGCCCGCGACTTCGTTCGCATGGGAGTTTTCCCCAGTAAATCCCGATCCCGTGGGAATTCCGGGACAAAAAGTAGCCTATGTGTTATTCCAGGATTTCAACTATCTACGTACTAAATTTCATTCAGATCTGTTCAGTAGTTTTTGGGTGAAAGAGTAACAAACACACATAATTATATCCATTCATCCACCTTCGCATTTTAATTTTATTGTAGTTGAGTTTAATCTATAATACAGTATGTTAACTAACAGAGGGCGTTCCCGTTAACCCGCAATAGTACATCATCCATACATGCTAAAAAAAAATATTACCATTCGAAAACAAAATGTTTTTTTTTAATTAAAATATTCACTAAAAATGTTAAATTGATACGTAAACGAAACACTCTGTACACGCGTACTTAAGGACAGCAACGTCGCAATTTATTTATGAATGATGGGCTGCGTGTGCGGCGATCTAATTGATGTGCTTATACTATTGCGGGTTAACGGGAACGCCCTCTATTAGTTAACATACTGTATAAAAATCTCTTGTATTTGTTATCAAACTTATTCGAAACGGCTTGACCGATTTTTACAACTTTTTGTGTATTTGGTAAGTCTGAGAATAGGTCGTAGGCCATTTATTATACCGCTAGGTGAAAACAAAACCTGTTAACGCGAGCGAAACCGCGTGGCAGAAGCTAGTAGTTTACCTATATGCGCCGAGGGATCAAATACTCGAAAAAACGAGAAAAACTTTTTTGCAAAAAAATAAAACCGACTTCCATATCAAAACACTACAAAGCCAAAAATAATTTTAATTTCGGTAGTCGGTGTTATTGGTTTAGTATTTTCTTTTTTTTCACACCGCCTTCCGAAATTAAAATTATTTTTGGCTTTGTAGTGTTTTGATATGGAAGTCGGTTTTATTTTTTTGCAAAAAAGTTTTTATTTTCGCGCTTTTTAGTGGGTCAATTTGTAATTAATCTAGTTATAAAAGCCAAAATGTTAACTACAAAAAAATAAAAACGCGCGAACAAAAAACACAATGCAGAGTAAACGAAAAGATCATCAATGTAAATATTTTTTTTAGACTTTTGTTGATTTTTCAGAAACGGCTTGTCCGATTTCGATAAAATTTTCATGGGACCAATTGGGAAGTATACCCTTTCCAACAAAAAAAGAATTTTTCAAATCGGTTGGCAAACGACGGAGCTATGCCCGAACAAAGATAAAAAAAAAAAAAAAAAAAAAAACAAACAAACATCCGAATTGAGAACCTCCTCCTTTTTCAGAAGTCGGTCAAAAATAGAGAACTAGCAATGTTGGAATACACGTAACTAACACTCTTGTTAACCCGTCCAACTAAGCTAAATATGCTTGTGTCTAGAATGGGTTCACGTCAATAATGGGTGGGGTTCGAACCCGGGACTTCTCGATCGCAAGGCCGACACCTTAACCATTACGCAATTGGCGCTTATATCAACCATGTGGTGCTTGCCTCAAAAGGCCACCTTAGACGTGCCTACAAAGTGTTCATATATGATCAAGATAATGGCGCAGACGCCTAATAATTTATAAAACATAATTAAAGTAACTTTAAGTAAGTTAGTTATAATAATAAATTCTGTATTTCAATGATAAAATGATAAATGCTCTTTACTTTGCAAATTAGCTATTAAAAAACACTTTAACACGTAATTTTTTCGTAAATTCTAAAATACAATTTCAGATGAGATTGGTGTTTCCTAACATGACTACCCTGAGACGAAACACCGAAAACTCGGGGTCTATCTCTTTTAAAGTCCATACAATCTGGGAACCTATACCAATATACAGATATATGTCCACAACACTGGCGATTTTCACTCTTGTAAAAACCATATTAACTAGTATTAACCGAAATCACTTTACTACAGGGCTATTTTTTGACTTATCTAAAGCTTTTGACTTAGTTTCTCACGACCTGTTATTACGAAAATTGGAGGCAATTGGTATTAGAGGTGTTGCACTTCAATGGATATCGACATATCTAAGTAACAGACAACAGCGTGTTATAATTACAAAAGTAAATCGACATAACGATATGACACCACACTCTTCTGAACTTAAAAGTAACAAATATGGCGTTCCACAAGGAAGTGTGTTAGGCCCAATTTTATTCATATTGTATATTAATTCAATTACTAATATAACTAATCATAAATGCATACTATTTGCTGATGACATTTCCATTATTGTGACATCTGATAAAAAGACTAATACAATTGACGATCATGAAACTGACATTAATAACACAATTGACATATTAATTGAATGGCTAAATAAAAATAATTTATCATTAAATCTTTCAAAGTCTGTATATATACAATTTAATCGATCATACAATCCTAAATATAATAACAAACTAAATATAAATAAAATTGGTGAAGTAACGAAAACTAAGTTTTTGGGCGTTACTTTGGATCAAGACATGAATTGGAAAACCCATGTCGATAATGTCGCAAAACAAATAAATAAGTTTGTATTTGCCCTAAGAAAAATTAGGAATATTACAAATGTCCAAACGGCAATAACATCATATCGTGCATATGTTGAATCGGTGTTACGGTATGGATTAATAATGTGGGGCAATAGCACTGACCAAAATAGAGCATTTGTTGCACAAAAAAAATGCATTCGAGCAATCTATGGGCTTCAATTCGACGACTCTTGTCGGCCTGTATTTCAGAAACTTGGTTTGTTACCGCTACCGTCTCTTTATATATATGAGATATGTATGTTTGTGTGGAAGAATAAGGAATTATTTACAAAAGCAGACGATGTACATCCTCGAACCCGGCGCGACCCTCACAGGCTCGTGCTGGATGTCATGCCAAGGCTAGCTAGATATAATAAAAGCTGTTTGTATATGTGTGTAGAAATATTTAATAGGATACCGAGTTATTTAAAAATTCTCAATACCAGATTATTTAAAAGTAAATTGTATGATTGGCTGTCCAATAATAGGTTTTATAGTCTTAAGGAGTTTTTTCACAAAAAACATTAATGAATTGTATGCACAAAAATTTTCACGCTTATAATGTTAAGCAGAAACATGTATGCTCTATATTCAATTTTTGTACCATCTTTTATACCGTGTTTTTATGCAAATAAATATTACTATTACTATTACTATATATAACAGACTACTCGTGTGAAATAGTGATTATGTTGTATGTATTACTTTATTGATAATACTAAATAATAGTTTTATTATGTAATTATAAAATATGTATTAGTTTACAGTCATATTAGTAGCCTGAAATAAATAAATAAATATTACATAAGAGGTAAACTTGATTGTTTGCAGGTATTTAAAACAGTATAGATAGAAATCTATACTGTCAGTGAGTGTTAGTTCCGGTAAATAATGACATGTGAAGTGTGAAGATATGAGAGTACATAATGTATATTTTTCATGCTGAAGTTTTCACTGCAGATCTCTCTGGCTGTGGGCCAAAGTCAGTTTCAAGTAAGTCCTTGAGTCAAGAGTTTGAGAGATACTTCAGTTATGAAGTTGACAATATCTCTAGACGGGCCTTAATGATGGTATACAAAGAAATCAATTTAAAATAAAATTCTTCTCTCTAATCTAACAGCCTAATGGCTAAGATGTCTAACTTAAGATAGACAGGTCGCGGGTTCGAACCCCATCCTTTACACTCAAGCACAAGCATAATTATTTTAGCTTAGTTGGAGGGGTTAACAAGATTGCTAGTAATATGAATTCTACCCTCTACTAGTTCCGTTAGTTAAAAAAAAAATCTAACTGTAACTATATAAATAAAAATGAAATGTCTGACTGTCATTTCAAAGTAACTGTGTTTTCTAAATTGCTAATAATTATTATTTACACAATAATAAAGTTTTTAAATTTTGTCTGTCTTTCTATTTGTCCAGGCTAATCTCTGCAATGGTAGAACCATTTTGAATGGGATTTTTACGAGAAGATCAAAGAGGTTTTAGGGCAACACAATAAAGGCTACTTTTTATCCAAGATGTCTTACGGAATCAGGATTTATGTGGTAAATATCTCCCACAAATACAAAAGCAATTTATTTGTCTGTATGTTATTGAGTATGAAGGTGACTTTCAATATGTTTACTGAGGTATACCTATAATTAGATATGACTAACAGTTTAAAAAAGTAGTATTTGACAGTAGATGCGAGTGTTTATTTTTAAACCGGTTCAAAAATGGAGGAGATTCTTATTCTGCAGAAATGCAATTGCATTCAATTAACTACTACACTTATTTTATTATGTTTTCAGAATAACTGAATTTCAGTCAGTTAGGTAACACTGGTCTTACCTAGTTAAAAGTAGAAAAAAAAATGTGATACATCATTATTTTTTAACCAACTTGCAAAATAAATATTTAATCAGCTTGAAAATGTTTGCAACTGTAAACATTTATGTAGTGTAGGTACTACATAAATGTAGAAGTATTATTACCTACCTACTATGTGTTCCCTTTATATACTATATAAATAACTCTACTATCTACAAACAGCTTCTGTTAATAACTACTTGACCCCTGACATTATGTTTATAATATCTGTACATAATAAATTCCATATTCAACAAAAGTTTAAAATGTAATCTTAACATTTGTTTTTGGAGGGTAGCTTCCAATTATATAGGCTTACCCACTTAAACAAAAACAAGCAAAAAAGAGAATAGGTAATTTAAAATGTTCCTGATGATTCTTGAGAATAGAAAACTGATTCAGGGTGGCTAACCCAATTAGTCAATTACTATTTCCATGCTGTGCAGAAATTTGCCATATTTAAGGTATCAAAACTTTACTTTTTTATTCTAATTAAAAATACTAAAAAAAAATATTACAAAAAAACTAAAAACAAAATATAAAAGTTAATATTTCCTACCTTTCCTTTGGTATTGTGCTGAGCCCCCCAGGCCGCCATCACATAGGGGTCGTTGACGGACACACACACAATCTCGTTCACCCCTTCACCCTTCAGCTTGTCCGCATTCTGCACGTACCCCGGCAGGTGGGTTTTCGAGCAGCCAGGAGTGAAGGCCCCAGGAACCGCAAACAACACCACTGTCTTCCCCGCCGTCAAATCACAAATACTAACTTTGTTTGCAGGAGAATCTTCAAACAAATCAGTCGCCGGTAGCGGATCACCAACCTTAGGTCACAGGAAGACACAACTCTCATTAGCCGGCTATTATATAATTTTAAAACATCTCGAACAAAATAATTACCTTTATGGGTGCCATGGCTAAATACGAAGTGTGTAGCGCTCGACCGATCGCTCGCCTTGACGATGAAGTTATACGAACAATTGACGACCCGGTGAGAAACATTTGTACTACTACTAGTGGGTACTGGGTTATGTATTTTTTATTATCTTTGTTTTATCGATCCTTCCAGTCAACAGATGATAAAATTCCCTGACCTTAGCAGCGAATGTCACTTTGACAGTTACCATTCCTGCGTTCAACTATTTTTGCATTTTGAATATTGATTAAAAGTAATTTATTCCACACGAAAAAATAGTTTTTTGTTCATAGTTACATTTCACTATTCTTGAATTAAGTAGCATAAGTTTTTTACCCTTACTTAATATTTTAGGATCTTATTGCGTAAAAATTTAAGGAAAGAGTAGGTTTCTGAACGCGTATCTTCTAGTGTCTTTGACTTGACGTAGACATTTTAGAAAATGTTGCCAACATAGATGGGTTACAAATAGAAATGGAAAAAATATATATAAAAAAACTAAAGCACTTATTAAACTTGTTTCTATAAATATTTATGGCTAAGAACTAACGGCTGAGAAGAATTTTAAGAAAATTTAAGGTTAACTTTATATCTCGAGGAAACAAACACTTGTTGTTGCGTATTATCTATAATGACGTTGTGACTTTTTTAGACTCTGTAAACTCGTTTATTTATTACAGGTCTCAGTAAATATATGTATTTAGCGCTAGCTCGTAGCACTACTTTAGTGCTATGTTGGAGCACTAATTTAGAGAATATATTTAAGGTAGCGGAGATTTACTTTAGACAGCACTTTGGAGAATAAGTTAGGGAGAGCAATGACAAGGCGTGAAGTCGCAGTAATGAATGTGGAATGAATGTTCTTTATTAAAATAGAATTGTGTATATATAATTGTAGTGTTTACATTAGTTAAACAGTGGTCACTGTGTGAGAGCACGGCCCTCCGCCCGCGTCTCATATAACTGTTGATATTATATTTAATTTATAGCACTTAGAATAATATTCCTTTGTGCATTGTATGAGCGATTGGTTATCAAAGTGAAGGGTGTGCTGGTATGCTACAGGACTCCCCTTCAAGCGAAGCGTACCGGCAGTTTGATGATACGTCCTGAACGTGTCTGCTTGTTTTCAGCGGGATGTGACGTCAGGCTTGCTCTTGGTACTTCTGTTTTCTTGGTATCGCTGACTGTAACTGGTGTGGTAGATGGTAAAGTTTCTTCTGAGATAACGTATGCAGGTTTTAATCTATCGATCGATATGTTTGCTTGCCGATCGGGTAACTGTACTGTGAAAACTTTTTCTGTTCGGCTTATCACTCGGTAGGGTCCTTCGTATGGAGTTTGAAGTGGTTTCTTGACTGCGTCGGTTCTGATAAACACGTGGGTGCACTTCAAAATGTCTTGATGAATGAATACAGTATTTTTGTTGCTGTGGTGTTTGGTAACGGCTTGCGGCTTGTTTACTTGAATTATGTCACGTAGTTTCTCAACGTAGGTGTAATTCATAGTAGGTGTGCAGGTATTTTCTGTGAAAAATTCGCCAGGTAATCGTAAATTGTAACCGTAGGTAAGTTCGGCTGCGCTTACTCCGGAGTCGGTGTTTAAAGAGGCTCGTAGACCCATTAAAATTGTTGGGAGCTCGTCTATCCAGGAACTTGCGTTTGTGAGTTTCGTGCGTAATGCTGTCTTGAGGGTGCGATGCCATCTCTCGATTATGCCGTTGCTCTGTGGGTGATAAGCTGTTGTGCGAGTTTCTTTATTCCCATTAGCTTCATTAGGTTTTGGAAAAGTTGACTTTCGAATTGGCGGCCTTGGTCGCTTGTTAGTGTGGTCGGACAACCAAATCTTGTGATCCAATGTTGGTAAACGATTTGGGCTATGCGATCAGCTGATATTTCGTCGGTAGGAATTGCTTCGGGCCACTTAGTTAATCGGTCGATCATTGTAATTAAGTATCGATGTCCTTGAGATGTTGTAGGTAGAGGTCCTACGATGTCAACGTGTAAATGTTGAAAACGTTCGGTTGGCGGGAACGATGCGATGTTTGAGTGTGTATGTCTTTGAACTTTGCTTTTCTAACAAGGTATGCACGTACGAGTCCAACAGCTGATATCTGCGTTCATTGATGGCCAGAAATATTTTTGAGTGATAAGCTTACGAGTCGTGCGCGTACCAGGGTGACTGATATTGTGCACGCTGTTAAATACTTGTCTTCTATATTGTTCTGGTATGTACGGTCGTACGTAAGCAGTAGATGTTTCGCAGAATAACTCGAGGTCGCTGTTGGGTATAACTATTTTCTTGAGACGAATGTTTTCTTGTGTTAATAATTATTTTATGTTAGTATCCTTTTCTTGCGCTCTGGCTATATCGGTATAATTGATTGTAGGTGGGCATGAGATTGTTTCTATGCGGCTAAGTGTGTCGGCGACGACGTTTTGTTTACCGCTTACGTGACGTATGTCGGTCGTAAATTCGCTGATAAACAAAAGTTGCCTTGTTCGCCTGTTTGTTTCTGAGTTGGAAGGAGTCTTTGACATTACGTATGTCAGCGGTTTGTGATCCGTAAATATGATGAGATTTCGTCCTTCAAATATCTTGCGGAAGTGTTTGACTGCCATGTAGATTGCTAGTAGTTCACGATCGAATGTAGAGTACTTCTTTTGCGCGTCGGTGAATTTCTTTGAAAAATATCCGAGCGGTTGCCATGTTTCGTGTATGTATTGTTGAAGTACGGCTCCAGCTGATGTGTCGGATGCGTCGCAGAATAAAGCGATTGTTGCATGGTGAGATGGATGAGCGAGTAAAGCTGCGTTTATTATGCTGGCTGTACACTGCTTGAAAGCTTGCGTTGCTTCATCGGTCCATGTGATTTGCGTTTTGTCCTTCTTCTTGACGTTATGTAGGTATGCGTTCAATGGTGCTTGTTGAGATGCGGCGTTTGGTATATGATCGCGATAGAAATTTATCAGACCAGGAAATCTTCTCAGCTCTTCAATAGTAGTCGGTTTGGGATAGTTAGTAATAGCTTCGACTTTATGTTTTGGAGGTTTGATACCTTGTGCTGATACTGTGTAACCAAGGAACTGAACTTCTGATTGGCCTAAGTTGCATTTGGCAGGGTTGATAGTTATTCCGTTTTGTTCGAGTCTCTTGAGTACCGTAGGCAGGTGTTCTCGGTGTTGCGTTTCATTTTCTGATGCCAAAAGTAGATCGTCGATAAAAGGGAAAACAAAATCTAATCCTCGTAGTACTTCATGGATATACCGTTGAAATGTTTGTCCCGCGTTCTTTAAACCAGGGCACATACGTGGGAATTCATATAGTCCCATCGGTGTGATGATTGCGGTTTTCTCTATGTCTTCTTCTCGGACATTCAGTTGTTGGTAAGCACGGTTGAGATCTATCGTAGAGAAGATAGGTCTTACCAGATAGATGATGCGTAAAATCTTTGATGCGTGGCACGGGATATCTGTCTGGTACGGTGATTGTTGAGTCGGCGATAGTCACCACAAACTCTGATATCGCCATTCTTTTTAGGCACGATATGAAGAGGTGATGCTCATGGACTCTTGCTAGGTCTGCATAATCCTTGTTCTATCATGTTTTCGAATTCTTTCTTGACTATCTCGAAGCGATGTGGTGGAATAGGACGGGCGCGGCAGTGTACCGGTGGTCCGCGAGTTTCAATGCAGTGTTGCACATTGATGTTGCAGTTCAATTGCATTGATGTTAATCGCGTGATTTCCGGATATTGAGCTAGGATGTCGTGGTATGACTGCGACATGTCAATTTTTGTTTTTTCACCATACGTAGCTATTTTTGTGTTGTTTGCAGCGTAAAGTTGAAATGGTAGCGGCGTTGCGACTTGACCCTTTCGTCTCGGTAGCACGGATATGTTTGCTCCCGTGTCGACCAAGAAAGATAATTTAGAGTTTTTGTCGGTGATGTATAGGCGGTGTGAATTTTCTTGAACGCCGGTGTCCGCCTCTGCCAACGTTCTGTTTAGTTTTCCGACTGTTGTTTCTTGAAAGAGCAGGGCGACGTGCAGTGTCTAGCTTGATCCTTGAAACGTCGGTGATAATAGCAGTGTTTTGATGTTGATGCTTCTCGGCTTTGTGATCGTGATGCGCTACGGCGGTGAGATGGGTAGCGGCGGCGGCGATAGTTGTGATTGTATGGCGGTTTTGCCTTTAGATCGGCTATATCTAGCGAGAGTTTTCTTATCTCGTTGACGAGGTACTGCGTAACCGACTGCGGTGCTGATGTAGGTGCTGCGAATGAATGTACGGCTGCGACTTCGTTTGATGTGGTCTGCTCCATCATTCTGTCAGCGAGTAGTGTGAGTTCTTCGAATATCTTAGTGCTGATTGATTCACTAACCTCAGGTATGTCTGGTTCGAGGTTTCCTCCGCTTCAGATGTATCTGGCTCGGGTTTTCTCCGCTTCAGATGTTCGCTCCGGGTTTTCACCGCTTTGTATGTTTCTCCGCGTCAGATGTGTTCGGTTAGGGGTCACCACTTTAGCGCTATGTCGTAGGACTACTTTAGTGCTATGTTGGAGCACTAATTTAGAGAATATATTTAAGGTAGCGGAGATTTTAAGAAAATTTAAGGTTAACTTTATATCTCGAGGAAACAAACACTTGTTGTTGCGTATTATCTATAATGACGTTGTGACTTTTTTAGACTCTGTAAACTCGTTTATTTATTACAGGTCTCAGTAAATATATGTATTTAGCGCTAGCTCGTAGCACTACTTTAGTGCTATGTTGGAGCACTAATTTAGAGAATATATTTAAGGTAGCGGAGATTTACTTTAGACAGCACTTTGGAGAATAAGTTAGGGAGAGCAATGACAAGGCGTGAAGTCGCAGTAATGAATGTGGAATGAATGTTCTTTATTAAAATAGAATTGTGTATATATAATTGTAGTGTTTACATTAGTTAAACAGTGGTCACTGTGTGAGAGCACGGCCCTCCGCCCGCGTCTCATATAACTGTTGATATTATATTTAATTTATAGCATTTAGAATAATATTCCTTTGTGCATTGTATGAGCGATTGGTTATCAAAGTGAAGGGTGTGCTGGTATGCTACATGTATCATCTATGATTACAGGGAACAGTTACTTATGACGTAGCAACATTAATTGTTTATGGTTCGCTTTCAGTCAAGCATTCCTTCGACTTTTGCTTGTTTGTTAATTATTTGAGTTTTTTAGGTCGTTTTCCACGTTTTTAGATATGTCAGTGTGTGATATAAGTGTTACGATAGAGTGGCGCTGATATTAATAAGTGTACTACCGGTCTATCAACATGGATACCCCGACATTGGACAATATTTACCAGGCCATAAGTGCTTTATATGATAACCCCAATGCAAGTGAAAAAGAAAAGGCCTCGCTATGGCTGGCAGATATGCAAAAATCCGTAAGTATTCCAAATCAAGGAACTGTTTTATTTCAGAGAATATAAATACAAACAGATGTTCACTACTATAACCTAATTTTCAGATTCATTCGTGGAAGATAGCCGACGAACTTTTACAGCAGAGAAAAGACATGAATTCATGCTACTTCGCTGCTCAGACGATGAGGTCAAAGGTGCAGAACAGCCTGTCTGAGCTGCCCCCTGAAGCCCTTGTATCCCTCAGAGATTCCCTGGTGGCACACTTGGAACGCACCTCCCCAGAGACCAGTGCCTCAGTGCTCACACAACTGTCACTAGCACTAGCAGACCTAGCTCTTCAAATGCCTTCATGGCAGAATTGTATTGGTGACCTAATTAAATCATTTTCTAATAAAAATGATTTTGCCCTTCTAGAAATATTGACTGTGTTACCTCAGGAAATAGATTCATCTAATTTAAAACTTGGAGAAAATAGGAGGGAAGACATAAAGTCTGAGTTAAGGTCAAATGCTCATATAGTTACATTATTCTTAAAAGAAAGTATCACTAATTCTCAAAACTCACATGTTGCATTAAAGATTATAAAATGTATGACGTCTTGGATACAGGTCAGGGCTATAAATATACAAGAAGTACCTCAGAATGCAGTCATAGGGTTCAGTTTACAGGTGCTTAGAGATCAAAATTCAATAAATACATTACATGATGCAGCATCTGACTGTATTACTGCACTATTACACTGTTTAGAAGAAAATAATAATAATGACAATATTGAGAGACTGTTATTTGAGAGTGTGTCAGCCTTAGAGGAAAGCTACCATATGGCAGTGGCTCATGAGGAAGATGAGAAGGCTACAAACTATGCAAGAGTGTTCACTGAGTTAGCTGAGACATTCCTAGAGAAGATTATTGTGTCAATGTCTGGAGGGACCACACACTTTGCTGTGAGATCCCTAGAGCTGGCATTGGTGTGTGTTGGACATCATGACTATGAGGTAAGTAAAACAACTGTAACAAAAAATAATTAACAGAATTCTACCAGTAATCAATCGTTAATCAATTCTACCATTAATCAGTTTACTGAAATTTGGAAAGAATAAACTACATATAAACTAAAAAACCTTATTCTGTAAATAATTGCTATCTAAAACGGGCTACTACTACTGCTACTCGTTTTTTAATTATTATTTTACTTTAGATACTTTTGGCTCTAATGCAAGCTGCATAATTTAAATGCAAACAGCAATTTCTAGTAATCTTCTGTAAATTGTTATTGCCTTGTGAATAAATAAATATCTACTTTGGAAAGGAACTGAAAAAACAATAATGAAACAGAAATGTCATAGTTATGTGTTTTTTCTTAGAAATAGAAAGTGATGATTAATTTATTTCCCCATAAGCATTAGTTAGACTAAGAACCATACCTGAACAATGAATCATCACCTAATGAGACTGCTCATTATAACATTATTGAATGGTTTATTGTAATGTGTAATAAGTATCAGGCTTTAAATTAATACCAATTAATGCATTATTATTGCAAGCACTAATTAGAAAAACTGGTATGCATAAAAATTTATGAATTTATCATAAAGCATTTTAAAAATTGAAGTTAGATATCTTTATGATGCTGAAAATAAAATCTAATTTGCAGATCAGTAAAGACTTGGCTGTTAATCCTATGCTGTCCTGTGTTTCGGGATTATGATGCTTATGCAATACAAATTTCAGAGCCTAGACACCATTTTCAGAGTGGAATTCCCTGCCAGAGTCTGTGTTTCCTGATAGCTATAGCCTGGGGATCTTTAAATCAAGAGCGAATGAATAGGTTACTTCTAGGTAAGCGTGCTCCATCCTCGACATATCGTCACTTACCATCAGGTGAGATGGTGGTCAAACAAGTAAATAAAAGATCATACCACATAGCGAAAGTTAGAAGTTTCACAGTTTATATATATATATATGTATATCCATGGAATGCCCCAGTTGTAAGTTTGATAGTATCTTTTACACATTCCAATAATCATGCACAAGGAATTCTTTATACCTTAAGCGCCTTCAGTGAATGGCGAGAAGTAGCCTGGAAATAGTGATGGGGACTATTACTATTTACAGGCTATTTCTGAACAAACACAATACAAGGACAATCCTCTGTACAGAGCATACATAATGGTGGTGCACATACTCATTGAGTGCTCATCTTCCTTAAAACTATCTGTTTGGAAGGAGCTGCCATGGCCTTTTTTAATCCTTTTTTTTGCGGTCAACCCAAAGCTAAGTGTGAAGATGAAACCCATGATAGATAGGTTCAGCCTTTTATTTTCTGTGAAATTGTGTATCACTTATCCCACTCTCGATGGAGTGGTAAGGATTGTCAGACTTCTACTGACTAAAAACTCACCCTGTTCCTTCAGTTACTTGTGGTCTGGAGCCGCGGTATCTCGTTAGAACATTCCCGCAACCCCGGCAGGCAATGGCCCTGTCGAGCCCCGTCAATTCTACTGACTGCTCTTTTAGGGGCTGGTCCTTACCAGACGGTGAGCTACCCCTCCTCGCCTTGCGCCGCACCATGGTCTGAACCAGGGCCGATCGACCGATCCGATCGCCTCCACGAGTAAGATAGGTTTAGTCTGCTGTGGCAATCTAAAATTTAATTTAATATATATAATATTTTTTATTCAGAATAGGCTCGAGTTTGACCACCTGATGGTAAGCGATGATGTGGTGTAAGATGGAGCACGCTTACCTAGAACTAACTTATTCACTCTTGATTTAAAGACCCCTAGGTTGTAGTTATCTGGAAACACAGACTCCGGCAGGGTATTCCACTCCTTAGCCATACGCACAATGGAGGTATTCTCAAAACATTTTGTGTGTATGGGTGGGATGTCCACCATGTAGCGATGGCGCGCGTATATTAACCGATTTTATTTCACGACCACAGGTAGCAGAAATAACCTTCAACCTGTGGTACCGGCTATCGGAAGAGGTGTACCAGCGCGACTACCAACCTCTGACGGATGCCTTCAAGCCGCACATAGAGCGGCTGATCGAGGCGCTCGCCAGGCACTGCCAGTGTGAACCTGATCATACGTCCTTGCCTGATGAGGGGGATGAGTTCTATGTAAGTGGACAAAAAGCTACTCAGTTTATCATCTATTCTGCGAGGATTAAATTTGAAACTTGAATATGCCACCGTCAAATTGCAAAAACTGTTACATTATAATTCTCGTGAGATTGTAATATATCGTTAAATTATGATCTGTGCCACATTGGTTGCAATTTAACACATTATTTTAGTATAGATTATGATTTATTTATTTATTAAAACTTTATGCAACACAAAATGTACAAAGGCAGACTTATGCCATAGGCATTCTCTACCAGTCAACCATGGGTGGTGAAGAGATAACATGGCAGGTGCATAAAAACAATAAACTAAGTAGATAAATATTATACTTTAAATACATTTATTTAAAGTAAAAGTTCAGAGTAAAAGTTTGAATGAACGAACTTCAATGTCATTTTTAAAGACCTGTCTATAGACACCACACACATAAAGGTTTGATAACAGGTTTACAAAACACATGTACCTACCAAGTTTCACATATTGACGAATCTATAAGGGTTCCGTTTCTTACTGTTTGACTACAGAACCCTAAAAATTACTTATATAAAGAGTGTTATTTTCATAATAATCATAATAATTGAATGATTGCAGGAGTTCCGCGGCAAGGTGATGGGTCTGATCAAGGACGTGGTGTTCATCGTGGGCTCCAGCGCGGTGTTCCGCCAGATGTTCGCCGTGCTGCACGCCGACATCAGCTGGGAGCAGACCGAGGCCGCGCTCTTCGTCATGCAGTCCGTCGCTAAAAACATATTACCGTAAGTATTTCTTACTGATTTTATTTGTTGCAATGAGTAGCGAGAGCTCGAAACCTAATTGAAACCTTTTTGAACATCATAAATACAAGTATTTAAAGACAGTATGATTTAAAGTTCAAACATGATATCTACATTTAGGTGCTGTTGCAAGCGCCATGATCAGGGATGAAGGTTCTTGCAACAGTGCCAAAATATCGGAATCTAAAATAATGAAAAAAAAAACATGGAATATCTCGTTTGGATACGTCTGAACACATAAAGCGAAGAAACTGCGCTAAATCTGCCAGAACTCGTAAAAGGTAGAGGCCGTCCATCCTTGACTTGGTTGTCCCTCAAGTTAGCCCAATTGCCAGAGTTGACAAACCAGTATAGAATATTCTGGCGCAATAGAGTGAGAATAGACCCGACCCCAAATAATGGGAGCATGCTAGCTTGACAAAACTATTTATTGATGTTTTTTGTCTGATACGGCTTGTATGTGATGTCTTATTGCGTAATTCGTGCAAAATACCCAAATAAAAGATGGTAGGTAGGTAACTAGGGTAACGATTTTTAAGAAAACAAAGATTATCAGTATAAGTTGTGTTTAATTAAGGCAAGTAAAGATAAATACAATAGAAAAAGGGGTAAAAACGCATAATATGGTTTAATTACTAATATCATAGCTACTAATTGCACAGTGGGACCTCATTACCTAACTTTATATAGAAAATTACTTTAAAGTACTTACATTCTTATATGTATATATTTTTACCCATGTTTGCAAATTAATAAATGATTTATGATCTTAAAATTTTAATGAGTAAATCGTAGTTAAAGTTATTAAATAAATCAATGTAATAATAACCTACAACAATACAATAGCAGATGTGATTATTAACATATTAAGTAAATCTCTATTCGTGGCAATACGTGAAACTTTTCGTGTATTATGTTCTCGGAATCTTCTACAATATTTATTGCGAGCTTCCTGAGCTTCCTCAGAAAGCTGCCCAATAGGTAGAAGAGCCGATTGCACAATATCGACACTGTGCACAAGAAGTTTGTGCACCGTAACTGGCTAAATAATAGAGACTAAGGTATATTTATTTTGTGTCCTACGTTAAACTATTAAATTTTTCAATATTAATATCGTAACGTTCTAAGAATGATTCCAAAGTTCTTAATTAGGGTCACATTTAAACCTATAATATCTGAAGCTAGTTCAGGATTCCCAAAAAACCGACGAGCAGTATTTCCATCATTAGTATTTCCGAATCCAGGTTTTGGTTTATCTACTATCAAACCCATTTCCGACTTAAACCTATCTTAGATTCGAGCCGAACGCTGCTTCACATTTAATTTGTCATTTTCATCTCGAAGTTAACTTTGAGACGATACCTTATGCGAAGCAAGCATTCAAAGGAGCGTATCTAAGCGTGAAGTGGAGATATACCAAAACCTAGATTGTTCTTATTTACTACAAATTCCTTAGAGTCATCATTCATACATTTAGGAGTAGCCCCACAAATGTAGCACTTTTGAGCGGAGGAAGTTTCAGTCTTAGAATTGCACACTTTACCGTCAATCATCGTGAATAGCAATTCATATTTCACAGATACCTCATTACTATTTACATTACCGATTGTTGGTACCAATTGGTTTCTTTCCTCCAAAACTTTGTTGGTATCCGTTACAGTAAAGTCTGTTGTTTCTTTGGAGAAAATAAACTTAATTGGCCTACAATACATAGTAGAAGATGGTCGAGGATTCTGCGAAACAATGTTACCACTGCTGTCAAGTAATTGAAGCTGCACAAATGAGAATACAAATAAAAACTCATCAGTGTCTTCACTGTTTGCGAACTTTTGTTTGTAAGTGCTATGACCAGAACTTCCATCGCACCCCCACTTGCTTATAAGGGAGAATGATGAGTCAGGACGCAAAGATCTGAATACCTCAAACTGTGCAGAAATTAGACGTTCGACTCTTTTGTTTAACGCGGCTTGAAGTTTAATTTCTGCACGTTTCGGTTACGAAAATCTGTTCCTCAGGGGGATAACAGTCTAATTTAGCCTGCCTGACACTATTAAATGAAGGAAATACCTTATGTCCCGCCTTCATGCCCCATTTTTGGGTTTGTTTCTAAGAATGGGTTGTAGCTCTGGCGTCCACATAGTAAGCCAGAGCTTCTTTCTCTGAAAGGCACCTTTGCGAATCAACACGCGAACTAATAGTTTTTTTTTATGTCTTGACACTTCTTCGGGCTGTTGCTGGCTTCTCTAATCACACAGGCGAGACTTCGGTGCCCAGCTAACCGCGCTGAAATTTCAGCAGCAGCCACCAACTGGTTTATATCCCGTTCTTGGAGTAAATCGTCGAGTCGCCTTTTTTTCGATTTATCGCTCAGGTCATCAAAAGTTTTAGTAGGAGGACCACCCAGAGTGGATGTTGAGGGTTTGGGGTGGTGGATAATCACTTTACACTTGAAATCTTCTACCAAGTAAGCAGAATGGTTGGCCAAGAAGCGTTCATGATTGCCTCCGGAACTTTTCCATTTTTCAGCAAATTTTGAAGAAGTTCTGCTGATATGGTTCCTTAACTCTTTTATGGAATCATCGCTAATACCCAATAATTCGTGTCTGTTCCTTATATATTGATATAATGCACTGGTTCAATTTTCTTTTGGATGTTTACGCCATTCTTCCAAAAACTATTTTCGAGATGGTTTATTTGATCTCTAGAAAAACAATAAAAAAACATAGTTGTAATTTTTTGTGAATTTTTTGACTACTAAAAATCAAAAGCTAACAGATATAGCTATGATATATCAAAAAATCAACCTAGGGGAAAGAGGGGAGAGATAGTTTCTGGTCCATCAAACATTAAAAACGATAAAAAAAATATTAAAATTTTGCAACATAGCGCGTCTTGTAAATGATGAGAAAAAGCTATAGGTACTTTATGTATCAAAATAAAAAGTACATACCTTCAGCTACAAAATCCATCACAGCTTTTTTTTGATAAGTATAAAATTCACTAGCATATGATGTTTCTCGTTAGAAGCAAAATTGCAACTAATTACCACTTTACTCACCCCTAATTTATATAACAGCCCTCATTAGCTTATCAGTGATTTAAATGTGTGCAAAACATTTCTTAGAACCGGAATAATGGGGATAATGGCTACATACTTAGATAATTAGGTCTTGGAAATTTGAAAGTGACTTTTGTCTAGCTAGCATGTTCAGGATGAATCACTGTGAGCAGAGGAGAAAGACAAGGAATATCTCGTTTTAAGTTCTAATGTCATAAATACATTAGAAAGACAACTTTCCCCTAATACGTCTGCGTCTGCTTTTTACCCAATTCATCTGCTCAGCCTCATCCCAACTGTTGGAGTCAGCTTCTAGTTTAACCGGATACTGCCTACACTGATTTCAATATATTCCGTTATCCTGGCTAATATAGGCTGGTCAAAATATATTTTTTTGAAGAGGGCTTATTTAATTTAAATTGCCTATTAATACTATTGAAAATATAAAGTTCAATCTGGGAGTCCAAAGACCGTTGTCATTTGAGTTCCATGTCAATATTATCCGGCTCTCAAGCTCAAATTGCTTGTCAGGAACACTCGAATGCCTTATCAAGATAGGACCCTCCTAAAGGGAATGGGGCGTAATCCGTAAATAAGATAGTGGTCAAACGCGAACCTATTTTCAATAAAAAAAAAATCCATGACCCGGGCCCAGCGTGGATTGATACATGTCGCATGTCTTCGGATTTTAGGTCCTAGCACAAGCCGGTTTCCTAATGATACTTTCCTTCACCGTTATGAGACCTTTACTATCAACCATCATTTTGTAATCTTGTGAAGAATACACATCTATATATAAAAGCGAAATACCACTCACTGATTAACAGTGATCGGAGTAGGTAGATTGATTTGGGGTCAATGAATCGGCACGTATATATTAATATGGATATGCCTCCGGGATTCCGGGATTTTGTAATAATTTATCAATAAAGATGTTGATTTTGATATAAACTGCTTTTTATTTCATTTTTACCTGTTTTCATATTCATAAAAAGTTATTGCACTGAATGCAAAAAAATATTAAGGAGTATAAAAAGTTATGTTTATTTATTCATTCAAGAATATAATATATAATAATTACAAGCGGCAGATAATAAACTTGCAATAAATAACTACTAAATTAGTAAGTTCCGGATGGACGCACAAAAGTAAGATTCACTTTATTACTTGACTAGCTTTTGCCCGCGACTTCGTCCGCGTGGAATAGTTACTTTGGGCTAACGTTAAATTTAACCCCGATTTTGAAGCATTCTTCATTGTCGCTCCACTCCTATTGGCCTTAGCGTAATGATACAATATAGCTGTGCCCGCGACTCCGTCAGCGTAAGTTAATGTATTGGTAATATTGTTTAGATCACGTTCACATGAGGCTTAAGTACCTAGAGAACGCTTCGACCGCGAGACGCGTCGAGCGCGGCGACCGATTCTCAAAAATAATCCTTATAGCATGATTCATTATTCACGCGCGATGGCTTATTATTATAAGCGTATTTCATGTATAACTTTGGTGTTTCTATACCGATTTATATGATTCTTTTTACGGTTTCGTAGCCGAATGGCAAAAAACGGAATCTTTATAGTTTCGACATGTCTGTCCGTCTGTCTGTCTGTCTGTCTGTCCGTCCGTCCGTCTGTAACAGCAATTTTATTCCGAAACTATTAGGACTATATATGTGAAACTTGATAGGTAGATGTATTCTGTGAACCGCTTTCCGATTTTGAGAAAAAAACTAAAAAATATTTAAAATAAAGGGGGGCTCCCCATACATGGAACTAAACCTGAAAATATTTTTTTTTCATGAAATCGATGCATGTGTGGTATCTATAGACAGTTCTTTAAAAACGACATCGGGGTTTCTAACACCACTTTTACATAAAGTCAATCGTTTAAAAGATATAAGCTTCCAAAGTGGTAAAATGTGTGTGTGGCGGACACAACCTCTAACTTCTATAATAATGGAGTGAAAAATCTAAAAAAAAAATATATGTCTGTAGATCTTAATATAAACTTTCAACCAAAATTAGTTTGAACGAAATCAGTTCAGCAGTTTTTGAGATACAGCATATTTTCTAAAACCGCAAATATAACTTTGTAATTCATACAAACACTATGAAAAACAAATTTATTCGGCGCAGTTGTAAAAAATGTAAAAAAGCCAGTTTTAAGAAATTTGTAAGGTTTTTTTTTTCAAAACAAATTTATTTGGCGCAGTTGTAAAAAATGTAAATAAGCTAGTTTTAAGAAATTTGTAAGGGTTTTTTTTCGTCAAATAAATTTGCATATTATATTATACCTAGTTACTACGGAACCCTTCATGGGCGAGTCTGACTCGCACTTGGCCAATTTTTTTATGGAATAGTTAATAATGTTAACTTTTTCAATTAGGGGTGACTGAGAGTATTATAAACGTAAGAGTAGACAAATATTATAATCAGAAAGCTTCGAACTGCTAAGCTATCGGGAGTTACACGTGTTATTGTGAGTCAACCATAAAAGTTAGACATATGCTGTCGTGGGATATTTTTTATATAATTTTAAGGAGAACATTTCCGTCATGAAATGATTTGTGTAGCTTTAACCATTAAAGTTGCACACGCGACGGAAGCTTAAAAAATGGAGTAACTTCTCCCGTTTTCCCAACATTTCCCTTCACTGCTCTGCTCCTATTGATTGTAGCGTGATGAAAAGTATACTATAACCCGCTCAGGAGTATGAAAAATAATTGTACCAAGTTTCGTTAAAATCCGTCGAGTAGTTTTTGTTTCTATAACGGTTATACAGACAGACAGACAGACAGACAGACAGACAGACAGACAAAAATTTAACTGATTGCATTTTTGGCATGAGTATCGATCCTTAATCACCCCCTGATAGTTATTTTGGAAATATATTTCATGTACAGAATTGACCTCTCTACAGATTTATTATAAGTATAGATAAATAAGAAAAAATCAATTTTAAACGTTTAACTATCGCATTCTATAAATTTCAAATGTAGTAGTTTAAAATCTTTACATTCACAATATTTGATTCAATCCCGTAAGTACCAAAATGAGAACACGGAAAAGGCTTATCCATATTATGATTTCTATGACTATTCATGACGCAAGTACGTAAAATAAATCTACCTCCTCCGATCTATACTGATTAATCACGAAATCTCAGAAACTACAAGTAGTAGGGCTCTCAAATTTTGCATGGGGGTTTCCTTTTAGTACGTAGATGCACGATAAGACGGGATTTTGCGAAATTTCTACGAGATCGGGATTTACACGGGAAAATCTTCCCACGCGAACGAAGTCGCGAGCGACTGCTAGTTAATTATAAATTCTAATTTTTTTCTGTCTGTCACACTTTCACGGCTAAACCACATCACCGATTTGGATGAAATTTGTAATGAAAATACACACATCAAAAGTGTCTAGGGATCAAGCATTTTTATGCGGATTTCTTGAGATTGAGATGTGGCTTTGTAATAAATTTATGATTTTATAAATTTATATGGATCCTTTTTGGTGCATTTCATAATTTGAAACAGGAACTGTTAATCAAATTCAAGTAAAAGATGAAAATCAGCTGTCAATATTTTCCCTATAAAAACATACAACGCATTGAAGACATTATTAGTGCTACTGTTTCCCTACTACTGATTAAAACCAACGTTATTATGGAGCGGCGACGTCATTTAAGCAGGGAAGAAATGCTCAGAGCCGTGGGAATGATAGAAGCTGGTTCCCGGCAACGTACTGTGGCTTTAGCTCTGAATACAAGTCAGAGTGTTATCAGTCGACTTTGGACACGTTACCGAAGCACTGGTACCGTGGCTGAGCGCCATGGAGGACGGTATCGCTGCACCACACCGAGACAAGACCGATACATTCAAATCTTAACTCGAAGAGCTCCAACAATAACCGCCATGATGTTAGCCGTGAGGCTTCATCACTCTTCAGGGAACTTAATTAGCGACCAAACAGTCAGAAACCGCTTGCATGAAGTGAACCTTCATTCCCGAAGACCGCTACGGGTACCACCTATAGCAATGCTGATGTGTATCCAAACGCCGCCGCACGGATGCGGCCGCCATCTTGTAACTAAGTGAGTCGAGGAATAAACGGATTGAAAATCAGACGGTCGTATTATTGCATTATCGTGCCTTCCAAAGGAAGAAACGTACCGTCTGTTGCAAAACTTAGCGTATCCAGAGGAATTGGAAACATTAAGTTACGAAGTTCTTTTGTCTTTACTCGACGGCCATTTTAAACCGAGGAAGTGCACGTTCGTTGACAAGGCAAAATTCTTTGGTGCCAGCAGAGAAACAGGCGAATCCATTGGAGAATGGACGGCGCGATTAAGAGGATTGGCAACTTATTGCGATTTCGGCACCGCTCTTGAAACGAACTTGAGGGATCGTTTCGTCCTCGGTCTGAGTGCTGGCCCAGAACGCGACAAGCTGTTCGAGCAAAACCCGTCCACGCTTACGTTGTCACGAGCTATTGAAATGGCAGAGCAGGCAGCGTGTGCCAAGGAGGCTAAGGCGTTATTGGGCAACTCGGGGGCCATATCAATAAAGGAAGAACCGGTTTATCGCGCGAAGTTCCAAGGTCGAGCAAGCCGGGGACGAGGCGCTGGCGGCAGCGGTGTGGATGCAGCATCTCGCCGCGATACGGTTCGCTGTGACGTTTGCGGATTAAAAAACCACAGTAGTGACAAGTGTCGTTTTAAAAACTATACGTGTCAAAAGTGCGGGTCAAAAGGTCATTTAAAAAAAGTGTGCGTTAATTCAAAGGGTTCCACGAGAGTGTACCATGCTGACTCAATCGAAGGAGATGGTGGTGGTCAGCCCCAGAATCATGGTTGTGAGGAGTGCCAGAATTTTAATATAAGGTATGCAGCTGATAAGCCTATTCAAATCGAATTGGTTTTAGGCGAACAACTTATTAAAATGGAATTAGATTCTGGATCGGGAAGCACGGTCATTTCTGATAATCTTTACAATAAAAAATACTCACAGTACCAGTTACATAATAGTAATATAAAAATGTGCTTGTATAATGGACATAAAATCTCTCCACTAGGTTATTTCACTGCTAAAGCGAAATACAATAATTTTCAAAGAAATATTAAAGTCTTCGTAGTTAAAAACGGAGGCCCTCCGTTATTGGGTAGGGATTTCATGTCCGCCTTTAATTTAATTATCACATCTAACATTAATTCAATATCAAATAGCAATAATGATATACTAGAATTGCATGAAAAATACCCACACCTGTGGCGAGATGAACTGGGTTCATTTAATAAATTTAAAGTGAGCTTAAAACTGAAGGATAACGCCACTCCAAAGTTTTTCAAACCCCGAACTGCTGTACCCTTTGCCCTAAGAGATAAAGTTGAAAAAGAATTAGATCGGTTAGTAAGTGTAGGTATTTTAGTCTCCATAAATCATTCCCAATATGCCACTCCGATAGTGCCAGTTTTAAAAGATAATAATCAAGTCAGAATAGCGGGAGATTTTTCAGTAACCTTGAATAAAGACCTTATCATAGAAAAATACCCATTACCCAGAATTGAAGAGGTTTTTGCTAAGATTGGAGGGGGCGAGTTGTATAGTAAAATTGATCTAAAAAATGCATACAATCAATTTTTACTAGACGAATCATCGCAGGAATTAACAACCATAAACACACATAAAGGTCTGTTCAAATATACGCGTTTAGTTTATGGACTCGCTAACGCACCCGCTATTTTTCAAAAGTCAATGGAGATGCTATTAGCTGGAATAGACGGAGTTAGTGTCTGGCTCGATGACATTTGTATCACAGGTCCTGATAGAAACTCCCACATAGAGAGATTGACAAAGGTTTTAAGGAGGCTAAGTGATGCCGGTCTTCGCCTTCAAAAGGATAAGTGCGAATTTTTCAAGCAAAATGTTGTTTACTTAGGCTACGTTATAAGTAAAACTGGTCTAATGACTAGTCCAGATAAAGTCAAGGCAATATTAAACGCTCCCGAGCCAACCAATGTAACCGAAGTAAAACGATTTTTAGGCGTCATAAATTATTATAGGAATTTTATTCCTAACGCGTCGTTAGTACTAAATCCCCTCCACGAACTGCTACGAAGCAATGCGCCCTGGGAATGGGGTGATAGGCAGCGCCAGGCAATGGCAGCTGTGCGCCGCGAACTTGCGTCGGAGCGCGTACTCGCGCATTTCGAGCCGGCGGCGCAACTAGTGCTCACGGTGGACGCGGGCCCGGCCGGGCTCGGCGCCGTGCTGTCGCAGCTCGGGGATGGCGAGGCTCACAGGCGGCCGCTCGCGTACGCATCGCGCTCGCTAACGTCTAGTGAGCGGAACTATAGCCAAATACAGAAAGAGGCGACCGCGATCATATTTGGTGTGAAAAGGTTCCATCAATATTTGTATGGTCGCAGTGATCCATTTATTTTAGAAACGGACCATAGACCATTGGTGTCGATTTTTAACAATAAAACCGGAATACCGGTAACGACAGCCTTACGGTTGCAGAGATATGCTCTTATATTATCTGCATATAATTATGTAGTACGTTATGTAACCGGAAGCAATAACATTGTCGCCGATTATTTTTCACGCACACCATTAAAATGCACGAGTATGTCCGAAGGCAATAGTGAAGATACCTACTACGCCCTAAAATTCTTAGACGCGGCCTCTCCCGCCACAACGATTCACGAGATAACGCAGGCTACGGAGAACGATATCGTGATTCAAACAGTCCGTAGGTACATGAAAAAAGGTTGGCCCCGGAAAATTAATTGCAAGTCCATTTCCCCGTATTTCCAGTGTAAGTCCGATTTGCAGTATGAAAACGTTTGCCTGTTTAGAGGTCATAAAATTGTTATTCCAGATTCTTTAAGAAAAAAAATGTTACGGGAACTGCACGATACACATTTAGGAATAATAAAAACTAAAAGTAATGCGCGGAGTAGGATGTGGTGGCCAGGTATCGACAGCGACATCGAGCGCTGGATAGGCACCTGTACCACGTGCGCCAGCGTGCGAGCCGCACCGCCGCGCGACCCCCCCGCCCCTTGGCCCGCCGCCGCCGCCGCCTGGCACCGCGTTCATATAGATTATATGACTATAGGGCAGAGGGTATATCTCGTGGTTGTCGATTCATTTAGTAAATGGGTAGAATGTCTACACATGCACAATGGAACTTCAACTAAAGCGCTTATCACTAAACTCAAAGAAGTTTTTTCAACTTTTGGTATACCAAATGTGTTGGTATCCGATAACGACGTTAAGATAAATTCAGATGAGTTTAAGACGTTTTGTTCATCTAATGGTATCAAATATATGACGTCACCCATTTATCATCCGCCGAGTAATGGCCAAGCCGAGAACTCGGTAAGAACATGTAAAAAGATGCTAAAATGTATATTAAAAGACGATTTACCATTGAATAAAATTAGTGAACTGTTACTGGGATATCTTTTTAATTATAGGAATACGGTGCACTGTACCACTGGGGAAACGCCAGCCAAATTAATGTTCGGCAGAAATCTGCGATCTCGTCTCGATTTAGTCTTACCTTCAAAAGAAACCTATCAATTTGACACAGCTATGGTGCAAGGGAAAAGACAATTCACAATTGGTGATGTTGTTTGGACCCGCTGGTACAGTGCACGAAAAGAAACGTGGCAGTTAGGTATAATTAAAAATAAAATAGGAATTAAAATGTATAAAATTTTTATTAATGATTTAAATGTTGACTGCATAAGACATGTAGACCAGCTATTAAGGTACACAGGCAGCAATGCGCCCACAATTTCTAAGACTGTAAAGGTGCCTAATCAGCAATCATCGACCGACATTTCGTTGAACCCAAGCCCAGACCAAACCAGGGTATTACCAGCAAGCAAGGTTTTAAGTTCATGCGGACCAATTGAAACTGATAATGCACCTAATGCCACAGCTGTGGAAAATGTCGCAGACGGTAATGAGAAGGAATGGCGGGATTGTGAGGCGATTGAGAGTGAGGGAAGTGCGGCTGATGGTATAACATCATCACCACAACTGACAGCGCAGCCTGAGCCTTATGCCGAGGGCAGCCAATGCAATGTTGATGTACCACCAGCTCAACCACCCACACCTTCACGCTCAAAGCGTATAAGGAAGGTTGTAAATTATAAGAAATACTTTTAACTTGTTTTTATTTTATTATTTATAAGGGTATGTAAATTGTACAGGTCAAAACATCTAAGTGTGGAGGAATGATGTGTATCCAAACGCCGCCGCACGGATGCGGCCGCCATCTTGTAACTAAGTGAGTCGAGGAATAAACGTATTGAAAATCAGACGGTCGTATTATTGCATTATCGTGCCTTCCAAAGTACCATATATATATCAAATGCACAATCGTAGGATTCGATATCAATGGGCTCTTGAACACAGAAATTGGGCAGAAGAACAATGGCGTTTCGTGTGCTTTTCTGATGAGTCTCGTTTTGGTATGAGACCGGATACAAGACGTATACGACACTGGAGAACCCCTGGACGCCAACAGCGATTAAAATCCTGCCAGGAAGTCCATCCTTATAGTGGTGGAACCATCATGGTATGGGCGGGTATTTGGATCGGCGGAAGAACTGAGTTGATTTGGATCAGAGGCAACCTCAACGCTCAAATTTATGCTGAGACGATTGTATCTGACGTCATCGTTCCTCTACAAGTGCAAATCGGTCCCTTATTTCAGTTAATGCATGATAATGCACGACCGCACACCGCAAGAGTTGTAAGACAGACTCTCGCCGCAGCTAACATCAATGTCCTGCTCTGGCCTGCTCAGTCGCCAGACTTGAACCCGATTGAGCATGCATGGGATATGCTACAGAGAAGAGCTCTGCCGAATATGGAGGGTATCCAGTCGCAAGAAGACCTTTTTTTGTTGTTGCAACGAACATGGGCGGCCATTCCACAGCGTGATTTGGATGAACTCATTTTGAGTATGCCAAACCGATGTTCTTGTGTTGTTAGTGTTCGCGGTAGAAACACGGATTATTAATTGTTTAAGTTACCCAATAAAATTTTAAAGAAAACTGTTATTTCAGTCTTTTTTTCGAACTTTAATGTTAGTGGTTCAAATGTCAAAAATCCCTTTATTAGGAAAATGGCAAATTTCTTTATTAATGCAAAGGTGACTTGGTTTATCGTTACTGTGACAAACGAAAACACTTTATTTGATGAATCCTTAAAGAAAATTTTAATTAATATCAATCAGGAGAAAAGTTATTGCAAAAATATATGTTGATCCCTAGACACTTTTGATGTGTGTAGTTGAAGAATCAGAGCCAAACATAAGTTACTATTAATCAGCCGCAGCAGCTAAAGGGTTGAAATAGGTGATGATTTAATATACGTTTACACATTTAATTTACTACTAGTATCCACTAGGGCATGGATGGTGTATGGCAATGGCAGCATGGTCGAGCGTAGAGTAAAGCTTAGTATTATCTGTGGAGGTTGAATAACCTTATTGACAAATAACACAGATTTTGTCTACATATTATAAATGTAAATTGCTGTGCCCGAAAGGGTCCATGTGAACCATTACCTACTCATATTAAGATCTTGTTAACACATAATTATGATTGCAATAAAGATTGAATTATGGAACTATTCTGATTGAATTGAAATGGGGTTCGAACTTTTTTGTATGAAGACTGGCATGTCAACCCACCGCCATTTTTTTTTTTAGAAATCTTGGCGCATGCTGAAAGCGGCATGTGTCTAACAAAAAATATCAGTAATATGGTACCCCAAAATGTCACATTACCGAGATATTTGAAGGTTGTTTACCTCGACATATGACTACAAGGACAATCATTAAAAGTAGACTTATCACTGTCTATAAGCATCAGATTGTATCCAAATAATCGTTCCCAGGTTGATTATGATTATTAATGTTTATAGAAAGAGAGTAGGTAGATTACACGTTACTAGGAGCACGAGAATACTACTACAAATAATTATTTATCCACTAAATCGCATCGCAATGAAACGCAGTCGACATGTCACTATCGTGTGGCGGATTATGTGACATGTTACTCAGCTTGAAAACGTTTTTCAGCAGTAGTTAAACAAAAGGCAAAAGGTATGTCATTGACGTTAACATTTATTTATAACTGTAAGTACAATATCAAACATAAGTGAATATTAATACTGGTGCGTATAACCTGCGGAAGGTGTAAAATTCCGCTAAAAATCACACGCGGATTGAGCCTAGATTATTAGAGCAATCTAGGCTATAAATGCTGATTCTGTCCTAAGTAGTTGAAGGCACAGGAGATCGCCCAATTCATTAATTGTACCACATACCTTGACCAGCGATCCCAAGCGCGCGCAGGCGACGGCCACGTGTCTGCGTTCGGGATGAACAGCTCACAGGTCCTTTCTGGATACACTATGCTAGCCAGCAGTACACAACACACTATCCTATGATAGTGACCAGACCTATGTCTGGGGTAGGCTGATAACAGTTTATAGAGGTTCAGTTCAGGGGTTTTAGGGCGCGATGGAACGAATTAGTGTCACACATAGCATGCGCATCCACCCGATTCCAAGGTTAGAACGAGACTGAATGACGGCGCGGAGCGGCATGGCGCGCGCGCTGCACGACACGATGAAAATCACCGAATCAGCGATATATGGCACAGATTAAATAAATTAGAACAGTAAACCAATGCCTTCCAATCGCCAGTAGGTGATGTAGAAAAAATATAAGAAAAACTATAAGTTACGAAGCGTAACCATTTTCCCCGGCTTGAAAGTTCCCACTTTCGAAACACCAAGGAGAAGTAAATAAAATTGCATGTCATCACAACTCCACCAAAGCTATAAGAACTCTAGAGTGGCGACTATATAATATAAGAAATAAGAATACTTAACTAGCTACTCTACGCGGTAACTAAATCTAATACTGCACATTGGTGCACGGTAAGACTTAATATTAAGGTAACTAAACTTATTGCGTTGGCAAAGGGCACAACTTTACTACCGGGCGACTCTGAAAGATCCCGCTTTGAGTCTTGACAGATGCGACTCTACAAACTCCGTTTATATCTGGAAATATTTCGTTAATTACTCCTAACGGCCAATGCAGAGGCATCACATTGTCCTGCATGGAGACGACAACCATACCGACCCGTATTGGATTGGCAGAAGTGTTCCATTTTTGTTTGGATTGTAGGGTGTGCAAGTACTCTTGGCGCCACCGCTTCCAAAAAGATTGAACCATCTGATCAGTCAATTCATATCGCGAAATAAGATGTAACCGCGTTTCATTGACTTCGCGAGCGGGCAGAAATTAAAGAGGTTTAGTATGCAAGAAGTGCGCCGGTGATAATGAAGTAGGCTCTGACGGATCCGAACTGATCGCATACAGACGCCTCGAGTTTAGTAAAGCTTCTACTTGAGTTAGCATAGTGTTAAACTCGTCAAAGCTAAGAATTTGCTGACCGATGACTTTGCAGAGATGAGTTTTGACACTTCACTTCACTTTCCCAACAACCACCAAAATGTGGAGCTCTACAGGGGATGTTTTTGAGTGTGATTCGATGCTCTGCAAGTTCTCTTTCCCACAAGGGGTGATACTCTATAGCCAAGAATTGGTAGAGATCTCGGAGATAGGATTTGGCTCCAATAAAATTGGTAGCATTATCCGTGTACAGACACTGAACCGGACCTCTACGCGCCAGGAAGCGTTTCAATGCAGACAGAAAGCTCGCATTGCTAAGATCTGAGGCAATCTCAAGATGCAGAGCGCGAGTTGTCAAGCATGTAAAAAGGCAGATGTAAGCTTTCCTGGCCTTTTGGCCTCTACCACGCACCGACGTGACCAAGAAGGGTCCCGCGTAGTCGCAACCTGTATGAGAGAAAGCCTTAGGAGCCGACTCAACGCGACAACGTGGTAAATCCGCCATTATAGGAAAGGTAGGTCGTGGCTTTGCTCGAAAGCAAATGTTACATTTAAAGGTAATGTGACGTGCAATACGTCGCGCGGACAGGATCCAATACCTTTGTCGTAAGAGTGATACGAGCAAGGTTGGACCTGTGTGGAAATTTGTCACATGATAGTGGGAAACTAAAAGTTCCACTATGTGATCTTGACGCGGAAGGAGGATCTGATGACGAGAGTCAAGATCTATGTTCAGTACCAAGCCAGCCAACGGTAACTGGTATGCCGAACTGTCCGCGATTACACGGAGCTTTAACGTTGCTTTTCAAGCAATAGGCTCTTAGGCCGTAATGATTAAGCTTATAGCCTAGACTTACCCTCTGAGCTGGGACGACAAGCTTCGACCTTCCTCAGGCAACGTCCGTGATATGTGTGTAGGTATGTAATGAGTAATTGAAACGTGTAATGTGGGCAAGTGTTGATGGACGAAGGTTCCCAAAGATGCAGGTCCTCACAAGGCGGTCCCGGCAGCATTCACAGCACCACTCTGCTACACTTTAGCACCAGATTGGTAGCTATTTATCACCAATTCACAATTACTTTCTGCAAAGTTCGCGTGCCATTCGGTCTGGCGTCATCCGGCGTTATTGTTCAAAATATCCCAGATTTTCCGTCAATTCGGGATTCTAGATTTCAATTAATCACTAATCACGATCAATCCGTTAATATCACCTGAGATCCAATTCGATTTCCAATTACAATCAATAAAATCAATCTCCCAAGCGGTGAACTTTTTTCCAACAACGCAAAGCTATCTGTCAAGTCATAATCAAAGACAATACCATAGATAATAATGTTGCCAACCAAAAAGGTGCGTTCTGTTTCACGTTGGATGGAACAATCTAGCTCAGAGTTTACTAGGCAACCTCCAACATGGATAAGGCCTTCGTGAAGGAAGGGACTTAACCGTTGTACTGGCTTAGAGCACAACTCATTGCGGGCTAAACGAACGAGATCAGATTCAAAATAAATCCTCTGCACAGATCGCCACACAATAGATTCAGCGAACTCTAAATCAGACGCGGTTACGGGCCCTCTAGGGAGCCGTTTGATGAACTTATAAACTAAACAAATAGTTTTTAAATATTTAAACCAGGACGAGAACCTGGTAGAGCGAACGTACAAAATGTTGTCAGAAGGAGGACTTCTGTGAGAACATTCGTGCGAGAGAACAGGTAAAGCCACGGGCTTCATTTCTGGAAGCTCTTGCGACTCGCCTGAAACGAATGGTTTTATCGGCCATTCAGCGCGGGAAAGTTTAAGCCACGATGGCCCGTTTAGCCACAACGGATGATGAACTAATTGGGCAGGCGTTAAACCGCGAGAGAGGCAATCACTGGGATTTTCAGACCCTTTTACATGGAAGAAGTGATCTGCCGAGAGATTCTCATGAATCTTAGCGATACGATTGGCTACGAAGGTGTGCCATCGATGCGGTGCGGAATGAATCCAACTCAAAGTTACAGTTGAATCCGAAAAAGCTACGATTACCTCAATGGCGTGTCGAGCTGCGAAAAGATTATATACTCGCTTTATCACAGTTGATAAGAGGAGTGCGGCGCATAACTCGAGACGAGCTAGCGAAACGACTTTCAGTGGCGCGACTTTAGATTTCGCACACACCATCGAGACCACGACACCACCATCAGGTCTGACAACGTGGGCATAAACCGAACCACCGTAACCCTTCTCACTAGCGTCGGCAAAACCGACGAGTGAGAGTCTACAGCGTTCTACGACGCCAACATGTCTCAAAAATCTCAATTCAGAGATAATTGGCAGTTCAGATTGAAACTGTTCCCACAGACGAACAATGCGAGGTGGTGGGACGTCATCCCATCCATGTTTGACAAGCCAAAGCTCTTTGATGAGAAGCTTGGCGTATAAAATTATCGGTGCAACGAGGCCTAAAACGTTGAGAAGACGTGCGATGGAAGAAAGAATATCCCGTTTAGTGCAAGTGCGAACATCAGGGTTAACCTGGAATACGAAACAATCCTCGTCAGGGAACCAACGAAGTCCCAGTATTTTCTGGGTCGGATTTTTAGTTAGGTCCACGCTCTGTGAAAGTCGTAATGACTCTGGAATAGTCCGAAGAACATCGACACTGTTGCTAGACCACTTCGTCAATTGAAAATCACCGAGAGAGAATATTTTTATTAGTTCACGAGCCGAGTCTATAGCTAGCGCACTGCTAGGTATAGAACTAACTATGTCATCCATATAAATATCTCGCTGCAAAATGTCCCTGGCGAGAGGCAACAGCTATAAAAGGACTATACTTTAAACCAAAGGGAAGCACTGAAAACTGATAAATTTGAAGTTCTTCTTCCTCGTTAAACCGATATAAGATACGTTGTAGTGAACGATCTTGTGAGCGTATACCTATGCGTAGGTACATAGATTTGACATCTGCGGAAACAGCGACACTAAAAAGCCTAAAATTTAATAAAATGTTGAAAAGGTCAGCCTGAAGGACTGGACCTGCGTACAGGATATCATTGAGCGAGGTAACGTTATCTGTACATGCACTGGCGTCTAGGACCACACGCAATTTGGTGGTCACCTTATCCTCTCGAAGGACAGCATGGTGAGGAATATAGTATTCCATTTCTCGCTCCTTACAATTTCGTTTGGGCAACATACATTCAGGTACGATATTCTGCACCAAAGAAATATAATTGTTTTTTAGATAATCCCCTATGACGTCATCATAAAGAAGTTTGACGTTAGGAAGTGATTTAAGTTTACGTTCAAGACTATAGAATCTCTTGCGAGCCATACTAAAAGAATTTCCTAATGCTGCCGCGTCTGTTTTCAGTGGTAAAGCTGCAACATACTTGCCATTTGGAGCGCGGGTAATTGTGCTACAATAAAACTCTTCACAGTGTTTATCATCCACACTCCCAATGGATCAAGCAGTAACATCTTCAATCTCCCAAAACTTACGAAGATCGAAGTTATCGACAGAACTCGCAAAGAAAGACAGAGTGTCAGTTGGAGGTTCAAGGATAGGTGCTTCTCCTAGAAGTATGTAGCCGAGCACAGTCTCCAATGCGTCGGGACAACCGGGTACGCTGGTCACATGACCGGATCGCAATAACTTAGCGAACAACTTGACCCCAAGTAACGTCAATATTACCTGGCACACCCCAGCTGTCGTCCGCGAGTAGTTTAGGATCAATATGATTTAATACGGACGTATCTATAGAACCCAGAGGAAGCTGTCCGGTTATTTGATCCAAAACTAAAGCGTCTATTTCATACCTAGGCTGTGAGCAAAACCGTGAGCTGAAAGTAAGATTCACCGAGCCGCGAACGGGCTGCGACGTGCCGCCAATACCACGAACGGTAGTTATCGAGTCAGTATGTATAGTTAGACCGAGCATACGGCAGCAACGCGATGTCATATAATTCTTTTGCGACCCAGGGTCCAAGAGACATCTGACCACCACGGCCTTACCCTTCCTACCCGCCACCAACACCTTGGCAGTAGCCAGCACTTCGGTACTCCGTGTGACCTGACCTTGAGCAGAAGAATGCGTACACAAAGCCACACGGTCGGAAGTAGCTGGGTCGGCCGCAGAGGCAGAAGTGGGGGCGCTAGTGGGCGTCGGCGCAGGGGCTTGCGTCGATTGCTCGAAATGCAATAAGGAATGATGCTTACCGTGGCATTTCCTACATGTCGACTTCGATAGGCACTTAGAGACAGTATGTTGACTACTTAGGCAATTACCAAATCTGTTATTGTCTTTTATAAACTTAAATCTATTATCAACGCTCAACTTTTGAAACGCTTTGCACATAAACAAGTTTTTATGCGTGGAATGACAAAGTGAACATTTAGATTCAGTAGCCACAAACACCTGCGATGCTTTAGATGAGTCGCGCGGGCTACCTGCGGGGGCGGACTTACTAGCCGCAGGAGAGGTGCGATACAAAATTTTTACTTGTTCACGAACAAACTTTACGAAATAATCATAATCTAACTCCTGTTGATTACGAAGCGACATTTCAAAATGTTTTGCGATATCAGAGTCTATTAACTTAAGACCCCAATGAATAAATAAAAATCATCTAGGTTATGTATTTTCAATTGTTTGAATCCCGCAACCATAGAAGTTAATTTATCGAAACCCTTTTCAATATTAGCGGGAGTCGATCCGAACGATTTCAATGAGAACAGCTGATTTAGATAATTAGTAGCGAGCGCGCGAGTGTCTAGGTACTTGGCGATAAGCGCCTCCCAAACAACAAGGTAGTTATCACCAGAAGGTACAATACCTTCGGCCACATTCCTAGCCTTTCCCTTCAAACAACTCAACAGATAATGAATGCGATCCGAATCTGTTAAATCTGCGTTAGTATGTATAATACGTTTGAAAGTCTCATGAAAGAACGGAAAGCTCTGAATATCCCCGTCAAAGGTAGGCAATTCGATTTTAGGAACCTGTATATGGTGAGTATTAGGGCTCGCTGACGGGCTAGGTTTCTGGAAATCACTTGACTCAGTTAATGAAGATAAACTAAACTTTATTTCGCCGACCAACTCATCAAATGAATGGAATGCGCCATAGCTTACTTCACAGGTTGGTTCCAATGTCAAATTGAGCATATTTATCTCGTCCATTAGTCCATTGAATTCACTACGCAATCCATCAATTTGTTTTGCCTGAGCGATGAAAGCTTCGCGTAATCTTTCGGTAGTTAAAGATTTAGTTGAATCCAAAATCCTTTGAACCCGCGCAAAATATGCGTCGACGTTTACTTGTTAATAATCTAAGTTTAACCTTGTCACTCATTGTGAACAGAAGTTAAATATTACACAAAAACAATAATATTAAATCAATCTTTTATCTTCTGCGGAACCCAGTGAGTGAGGTTAGGGACCAATCAAATCGATAACCCAATGAAAGATTTTATAACTTAATTAAATAGTACGAAACGAACTTTCCGTACCCGCGAAACCCTAACAATATTAAATTGAAAGGTAAACAAATAATATAAACTACCGACGCTTTAACCAAGTGCACGTCACAAATCTAATATAAATTAAAATAGTAAGCACGCCAAATATCTTATGAACGTACCCAACTATATACTATATTTATGACTAGCTTTTGCCCGCGACTTCGTCCGCGTGGAATAGTTACTTTGGGCTAACGTTAAATTGAACCCCGATTTTGAAGCATTCTTCATTGGCGCTCCGCTCCTATTGGCCTTAGCGTAATGATATATAGCCTATAGCCTTTCTCTATAAATTTACTATTTAATTAAAAAATAATTTTTCAATTCAAACCAATAGTTCCTGAGATTATCGCGTTCAAACAAACAAACAAATTCTTCAGCCTTATATTATTAGTATAGGTAGCTGTTGCCCGCGACTTCGTCCACGTATCCGTCGTTTTTCGTAAAAAAAAGGAGCCTATGTCCTTCCTCACGGTTCAGTGATTTTGATGTAACAGACAGATTAACTTTTGTAATTTAATATATATATATATATATTAAATTACAAAAGTACTACTACTATAATACTGTTGAAAAATATCGCAATACCGAACCGCACAATATTATTGTTAATAGCTGTGCCCGCGACTCCGTCAGCGTGTAACTCCTTGTGTGTTATTAAGTTAATGTATTGGTAATATTGTTTAGATCACGTTCTCATGAGGCTTAAGTACCTATAGAACGAAAATACTTCAGCGCAAAGCTTCCGGGTAAACTATGTTGAAAGTTGACCCGTCCGGCACGTGAACATAAAGATTTCTAGAAATGCTAACCCGGGAAAGAGCGACGTACAACTGACCATGCGAGAAACAACTGGCACCGAGATCTACTCCAGCAACACGAAAAGTCTGCCCTTGAGCCTTATTAATTGTCATTGCATAACACACCGATACTGGGAATTGCGTTCTTTTAAATTGGAATGGAAAATTATTTGGTATTATGGGAATTCTGGGAATAAAGACGGTTTCTCCTGCACCGCAACCTGTTAAAATTTGAGCCTCGATTATATTTTGTTGCAACTGGGTTACTTTTAGCCGAGTTCCATTGCAAAGTTGTGGTGGTTTTAAATTTCGGAGCAGAATAATAATCAGAAAGCTTCGAACTGCTAAGCTATCGGGAGTTACACGTGTTATTATGAGTCAACCATAAAAGATAGATATATGCTGTCGTGGGATATTTTTTATATATATATATATAAATATTATATATATATTATTATTATATTAATTTCTCCCGTTTTCCCAACATTTCCCTTCCCTGCTTTGCTCCTATTGATTGTAGCGTGATGAAAAGTATACTATAACCAGCTCAGGAGTATGAAAAATAATTGTGCCAAGTTTCGTTAAAATCCGTCGAGTAGTTTTTGTTTCTATAACGGTTATACAGACAGACAGACAGACAAAAATTTTACTGATTGCATTTTTGGCATCAGTATCGATCCCTAATCACCCCCTGATAGTTATTTTGTAAATATATTTCATGTACAGAATTGACCTCTCTACAGATTTATTATAAGTATAGATTAGCTCAGATATACCTACGACCCGATTATAGCATTTATGTCGGATGCGACGCGATTAACTTGTCTGCACTAACTTCTACTTGAATGAGATTAACTTACTCAATACAAGTAAATGAAGATACAATTCTTAACTAACAATAAGTTAAGTGTTGAACTTAGAAAAAAAAGTATTAACTTATTTTCGTAAGCGATTCGAGTGTATTCTTAACGAAATAACTTCGTAAGAAACAATAAATTTCCTCACGAGTGGACGCGTAGATGACTGTTTGAAATAAGTTATCTAGTAAGTATATACTACGTTTACAAACGTGAGGTGCGGGTGTGATATGTATAAATATACGGCGGTTTCCATTGAGGAGAAATAACGCGTAAAGTTTATACACATCTGTTACTTTACCTGAAGGTTTCTGTCAAGAAATCAAGTTACCTTACAAAACAAAATAACAAGCGACACGATGATAATATGGTTAATTGCAATAACTAATCATATGCGGTTGAGTCTCGCTATATAAAGCATACCTGCTCGTGCAAAACGAATATAACAGGCGTAAACCTAACGAACCTATACAAGTGTATCATACAATAACAATCAATGTTATTCATTTAGCAATTTCGATTAGTACCAACATAATAAGTATGTAAAAGTTTCTAATGCGTAACTAAATTTTATCGTGGGTACGCGAACAAAGTTCAGAACTAGAACATTCCACAGTCAACGTAAGACGATTTATAAATCGTCTTACGTTGACTGTGGAACCCACTACCCACAATTTTTAAAACCGAACAAAAAAATGTGTAATTACGCCGAAAACTAGCTGATTAATTAAATAAACGTATTTAGCGATATGCATTAACGTTGATATTCAATTAAATGTATTCTTCGGAGCTTTAAATAGTGAACTTAAAGATTTAAATTAAGAATTGATTTGACGGTTGACCTATTACAAACGCAAAGCAGTTTGAACCTTATTACTAAAGCAATAGAGTTGAGAGTTGTGTGATGATATGCAATTAACATTGAAAGTATTTTGCTCAAAATCAGACTTTTAGGACTTAAAAATAGGCCGTAAAAAGGCCCAAAATTAATTTATCCGGCTCGAAGGACCAAAATGGTGCGTCTAACCCGCGGAAGGTGTAAAATTCTGCTAAAAATCACACGCGGATTGAGCCTAGATTATTAGGGCAATCTAGGCTATAAATGCTGATTCTGTCCGTGTGTGATGTAAGTAGTTGAAGGCACAGGAGATCGTCCAATTCATTAATTGTACCACATACCTTGACCAGCGATCCCAAGCGCGCGCAGGCGACGGCCACGTGTCTGCGTTCGGGATGAACAGCTCACAGGACCTTTCTGGATACACTATGCTGGCCAGCAGTACACAACACACTATCATAGGTCTGGGGTAGGCTGATAACAGTTTATAGAGGTTCAGTTCAGGGGTTTTAGGGCGCGATGGAACGAATTAGTGTCACACATAGCATGCGCATCCACCCGATTCCAAGGTTAGAATGAGACTGAATGACGGCGCGGAGCGGCATGGCGCGCGCGCTGCACGACACGATGAAAATCACCGAATCAGCGATATATGGCACAGATTAAATAAATTAGAACAGTAAACCAATGCCTTCCAATCGCCAGTAGGTGATGTAGAAAAAATATAAGAAAAACTATAAGTTACGAAGCGTAACCAAATACTAAGATGTGACATTTTAAAAGATTTATAATATATCTAACACGTATTATAAATACTACTATTCTACATAATCCATAAATTCGGCAGGAGGTCGGGTAGGGGTTCTTGATGCCGAGCCTAATCCATGTACCAAAGAAAGACATGTACCAAAGAAAGACATGTACCAAAACACTTTTTGTTCATTTTATAATACGGTGGGATGAAAGACAGCCAACACGCGTGTGTGGTATTCTTTGAAATGAGTTTTATTACGATGCGATGCGATTTAGTAGGAAAATAATTAATATTAGTAGCGGTTTTTTCGTACTGTTAGACTAATAAGCTAAATAATAATAAGCGTATGGACGCGTAATGAGTCTATTTTAATGATTTTCATTGAAGTTATATGTCGATGTTTACCTTCAAACGCTTACGTCACACTTTGGGGTACCGTGTTACTGGACATTTTTTGTTCCTCTAGCCATGCATACCACTTTCAACATGCGCCGCGATTAAAAAAAAAAAACAAAATGGTAATGTCGATACGCCAGATAGGTTCTATCCCCTTTCATTGTGAAAAAGCGAAGTGGTACTAAGTAGTATCCCTCTAGCGTACAAGCAGAAAGAGCTTTTTCTAATGCGGGTTACTTTTGTAACAAAATTGGGATTAAATGCCCTTTGTTTTTTACGTGCCCACTACAAAAATGAAAAAAAAAAAAACTGTAATAAATGTTTTTTTTTTTAATTGCGCTTGTTTATGAAAGTAACTACTTGATTAAAATATCTTGATTTGACTCTAATTGCATAGCTTATAAATAAGAAGCGTAGTTTTGAAATAGTCCTGAAAGTCTCGTTTTTCCCGGGAATTTCGAGACCACACCTAGTCTCGCTTTTTTTTTCCCGGGACTCAGTAATGCATCGAGACTGAAAGCCCTAGCCCTATCCACACAAATCAAAGTCTTAAAGAAATTTATCAACCAAGCATATTTAGCTCAGTTGTAGGGGTTAACAAGATTGCTGTTAATGTGAATTATAACCACATTGCTAGTTCTCTTTTTAAAAAGAAATAAGAATTAAATCCTACTTGGTCACTAAATACATCCTCAATTGTTCAACAGAGAAGAATACGAGTACGTGCCGAAGGTGGTGGAAGCTATCCTGTCGATGCCGGAGGGCGCTCACCTGGCCGTGCGGAAGACCTGCATCCTGCTGCTGGGCGAGCTGTGCGAGTGGATCGAGCGGCACGCCGAGTGCCTGGAGCCCTGCCTGCAGTTCCTCATCAGGGCGCTGCATGACAAGCAGTTGGCCTACGCCGCCGCTATGGCGCTACAGGTCAGTATGGTGGTGGAAGCTATCCTGTCGATGCCGGAGGGCGCTCACCTGGCCGTGCGGAAGACCTGCATCCTGCTGCTGGGCGAGCTGTGCGAGTGGATCGAGCGGCACGCCGAGTGCCTGGAGCCCTGCCTGCAGTTCCTCATCAGGGCGCTGCATGACAAGCAGCTGGCCTACGCCGCCGCTATGGCGCTACAGGTCAGTATTGTTACGATAAAAATTCTCAATAGAAACATCATGGGCGTGCGCTCCTTGTAGGCAGAACTGCAGTCCTTTACTTGCCATTCACAGATATTTTAATAAAATGTTCGTACGTTTTAGATGACATTAATTAATAGTAAATAAATGAATAAACAAAATATAATAACTTAAAAACGCATAATATTTTATAAATAGCACCTATTTGCAAGCACATAAACATTATATTTGCCAGGCGCTTCAAATTAATGTAACTAATCTCCCAAGTCATGCCGCTGCGTCGAGCAGGACTTTTGTTCGCATGTGTGTAGTAATTTTATTGTCCGGGTATAGTCTCGCAAACGTACACACCCATGAATATCGAAAGCCCGCTAATGCGGCAGGCTACGGAATTTCGACAGTTGTCGGGAGTAATCGGAAATGTTCGTTGCCTATAATCCGAGTAAAAATAATGTTTTGTGTTCGCTGGGGCCATTTTGCGTTTTTCATGTGATTGCGTGAGTTATTTGTTATACTATAACCATAGATAGGAATAGGTAGAGCTGTTTTATGTACTTGCCATAGGATAGAATTATATGGATATTCCCCGAGTCCCGGGATTTTTTTTTTAAGTAGTAAAATCATAAAAAAACTTTCTCGCCTTCAGGACTATTGAAAGATTACACTTCCTTTCTGGCGGGTAAACATAAGAAGGACGGGATTAACACTCCAATAGTCGCGCGTTCTACCATTGTAGAACGCGTGTACATTTTGCTTTTTTTGTTATTTTCAAAAGGCTGTTTTTTAGTTCCTACTGTTTAAATATGATTATGTTTTGTTTGTTTTAGCTTTATAATAATAAAGTTTATCTCAATTTTTTTTATTTATGAAACTTTGCTTTAAAACTCCATCATTAAATATGTTCTACAAATGTAGAGCGCGCGACTACTAACGTCCCAAATAGAGGCGCGCCTACTGGAGTGTTAAGGATAGTATAATAAATAGATAAACTTGATTAATTAAACCACATATCGACGGTTAAGAATCAATAATGTCTATCTCAATTTTTTGCATTTTCTACTTTTTTAAGTCAATGGATTTAAAGTCCAATTTGGCATAGGTTATTCAAGCTGCTACCTCAATATTCAAAATATTTTCGAAGTTATTTGCCATAGAAATACCACCTATCTTAGGAACGCGTACATTTTTCTGCCAATATTGTCTATCTCTCCTTAAAACGTCTATGTGACTAACTGAACTGTCAGTTGGTTGCATCGTCGCAACGTTCAAATTAGAAAGAGCCAGATAGTGCACCGCGCCGGTAATGAAGTACCACCAACCATAGTGAAATAATAAACGTATTTGTATTGTATTGTATTGAAGTTTTTGATTCGAACTGTCACTTCTTCTGGAGCAGGTTTCGACAGGTTAGTGAATTTATTGTTTGTTGTAATTATTATGGAAAAGTGGTAAATAGTTACTTTCTTCAGCGTATTTTGGTTTCATTCAAAAAATTAGTATTAAACGATTATACGAAAAAAAAAATCCAAAAATGCCTTTATATTATGCAAGGAAGGAAACAAGAAAATTATACTTAGAGCCTGTACATCGTACTGTGACTGATGTATTTAACGCATATAAACAACACTGCAGAGAAAGAAAATAAAACCCCTGCTGTATCAAGATACACATTTGATAAAACTTTTAATAAGAACAATTTAGCATTATATACCCTCAAAAAAGACATGTGTGATATTTGTGTTGGTCACCAGGAAGGTACTATAGATGCACCCATTTATCAAGAAAAATAGAGCAAGAGAAGAAAAAGCTAAAGATAAACAGGATGCAAAATTGGGACATTGTATTGTACTTAGAATGGACTTGGAATCGGTCAAAGTCTACCCTTACTCTACAGCAAGCGCGTTTTACTTCAAAACCAAGCTGACATCCCATAATTATACGGTTTTTGATCTGGTATCTCGCCATTATCATATCATATCATATCATATATTTATTTGCATTCCACAATGTTGTTTTAGATGTTACAATAATTGCTTAAAGCTAGGATACAATCATGGACCCCGAAGGGCACAGCAAATCATAAAATTAATTCAATTTACAATAATAATTAAAGATGTCAATACATATTATATTCCCAAACTTATCAAAAGAATACTAAAAATGTCAATAAATTATTTAAAAAAAATCGATAGATAAAAAAAAAAACAATAGTGTCACAAAAAAATCATAATATAAACCAGTCAAAATGTTAAATGTTAATATGTCTAACTGTCAACTATAAAAGACATGTGAAAATTTACTATTAACTATGCGGTTACAGTCAAAATAAAATACAAAAGGTCACAATTTCAATGAGTCAATACATACTTCGTTTACAGGTCTATGCACATGTTATTGGTTTACAGAAACGGCCGCAGACCTTACTGCGAGTAATTTTACTTCATTTGTTGTGGACTATTTAGAGCGACATTGCTTACATAAGAAAATACCGATTATAATTTTCTCAAACGGATGTACTTACCGAAACCGAAACGTTATTATCGCCAATGCGCTTCTTAACTTAAGTATTATTCATCAAGTAAGCATCACTCAAAAGTTTCTCGAACGTGGTTATACGCAAATGGAGTGTGACTCTGTCCACAGCGCGATTGAGCGAAAACTCACAAATCGTGTAATTAATTTGCCCTGCGATTATATTTCTGCTACTTCAGAAGCAAGGGCATCAAATCCTTATGAAGTTGTTCAGATTGATAATAATTTTGTTAAAAATGATGCATAAGGCCTGGGCGTAAAGCGGGTGATTCCACCGTTACCGACTTGCGGGCCATTCGTTACAACTATGAAGAAAATATTATTGACGTGAAACTCTATTTTGATCAAGCCTGGTACGCTTTGCCACAGCGACCAAAACGTTTAAATCACGATGTATCGTATTCTCCCTTACATACTAACATGATTGCTATAACTGCGACAAAATATCTACATCTCCAAGAACTCAAACAAGTACAACCAATAGATTGTCATAACTTTTATGATTCTTTGCCTCATTTGTAAAAAAGCAGTTCTTCTGTTCAATGTTTATCTCGTATTTATTTTTGTTAATTTGTTAATTTGGGAAAATAACCGTATTCCGTGGTATTGATTATTAAACTATTTGATTTTTAACTATGTTGTTTTCGTCCAATAACACCTATCTATCAGATAATTAAAATCGTTTTGATTAAATTTGAACCAATACCATCTAACTCGTGGTATCTTGGTATATAAGAATATGAATACAATCTAAGTTTACCTAACATTTTCCAGCATTTATTTACTATTTTTATCAATTTTCACCTTTCTAGTAACTTATTATGTGAAGCAAAGATATATTTTTTTATCTACTGTAAAGTTGACTTTTGTGAGATAGACACTATTGATTCTTAACCGTCGATATATTTTTTTAAGTAACAATTTCTTATTCAAGAATCAACAATCAATTAAACATTTTTATTCTGAAGTTGTACAAAAACATATTACCATACAAACTATTTATTTTATAAAATCCCGTAGTATCAGTAGGAATCCCGTGGAATATCCATAATAACATCAATGTTTGCGGTCAATGAACCTAAATAGCTCTACCTATTCCGATCACTGACTGACTTGCTGATGACACCGCACTGCTAATACATGGTGACAGCTGGTCCGAAACAACAATGCATGCTGAAAATGCCCTTGCATCCGTAATGAACTGGCTTTATGACAACCTTCTTACCATTAACCTGTCAAAAACAGTTTTCCTACCTTTTGCTTTGCAAGCTGCCACTTTACCCGCTCCTGACTCCATTATATTAAAAGCACACTCTTGCTCTCCAACTTCATTTGACTCACTGTGCTCCTGCCCGCTATTAGCAAGATCTGCTACGGTTAAATATCTGGGAGTCCAGTTTGATAGCTTATTGAACTGGAAATCCCATATAGATGCTCTTACTGTTCGCGTCAGAAAACTCATATATATATTTAAAAAACTGAGATATTCAGCTGATAGCAACGTCTTAAAAATAGTCTATTATGCTCTGTGTCAGACAATACTTATGTACTGTGTTACTGTATGGGGTGCTGCTGCTAAAGTTCACTTTCTTCAAGTTGAACGAGCGCAAAGGGCGGTCTTGAAGGTTATGTCCTTCAAACCCTTCAGACATCCTACGTCAAGTTTGTACAAGGAATGTCAAGTTTTGTCAGTAAGGCAGCTTTATATACTCCACACTGTGTTGCGTAAGCATTCGTCCCTACAGTATGATCCAAGCTCTCAAGACAAACGTCAACGTTATAGGGTATGCCCTACCCAACGCTGTAGAACGGCACTCGCTAAGCGACATTTCTACGGGATTGGGAGTCATATATATAATAAAATTAATAAAATCTGTCCCATTTATTCTACCACTTTACGTGAATGTAAAAGAAAAGTTCTTGGATGGCTTCAATCACAGAATTACGAGGACACCGAAAATCTACTAAAAATATAACTTTTATCATACACATTCCTCTTTACACGTTATTTCACTCTCACGGACACATATTACACACTCACACATGTACATGCCTAAAACACTGACGAACTCACTCTCGCATGCATGCACACACAAGCACGCAACCACACACACGCACACTACCTTACAACGCACACGCATACACACTCACATACAGTCTCAGCCGTCCACTTCAAAATTTAAAATGATTAAGTAGATTATTTAAATATAATTTAGTAACTTAAACCAATATATTTAATGTCAAAAATGTTTGAATTTAATTAATTAGAGAATGCTGGTACCCATAACACAAGTTAAATCTTTTCTTGGGTACCAGAGTTCACTCAAACATTTCAATGAATGTCATTAATTAGTTTTATGTTAAGGTTTTTATTGTGTGTACACCTAATTGTAATTGTGTGTAAATGTTTGTCCGTGTATGCTTTTTGAGTCCAAATAAACGTATATTATATTATTATATTATATTATACTGACTATAAAATATACTCAATATACTGATATTGAGTATATTTATAGTTTTCTTAAAAGATTTTTCATTTTAACATTTGAAAGTGTGTACATTTAACGGTTTATTACTGAGTTTCTATAATAATTGTAGTGATTTGCTTTTACTAGTGCGTTTGTTGATTTTTTTAAAATGTTATTTGATTGAGGTTTGTGTTGAAAATGTGTGTTTATTAAAAATTTAAAATAACAAGTTCTCACAATTGTCATTCAGTGAAAGATTCAAATTGTGTTTAAAGGTTACAACAATTAAACCAGCAAAAAGGGAATGTAGCTCGAAATTTTCATGTTAAAAGTAATGAAACGTATAACTGACTGTGTGGTGTGTACACACAATTATATTATATTGTTTTCCTTGCATATTGTTTAGTAATTCTAGTACAGTGTGGACTGATTCGGGATATTCAGATTTAAATAATTTCTATTCCGCGGCAAAGAAGCATGACGTTGCAAGGGACGTATTCTGTAACTATCACTCACTTGGATAAGATATTTGAGGTGGCCGTGGGGACATCGGGATATAGTTATCTCAAGTAACCGGAACCTTGAATATGTGAAAATTGAAGCTGACTAGGTGAGTAGTTATAATATTTTAGCTTATTATTTTACTTATTAGAATTTCTTCCGCCGCGACGATTGATCGCTGTTTTGTCTGCGTTGCCGTAGAAGATGTACATGAATAGTAAGTAGTACATCTAAGACTTGTTCTGTTGGCATGGTTTTCTACTTAGAGATCCGTCGCGTGGCTGTGACTATGCTAAAAAGTAAAAATCTATAAAAGAAAAAGTTTTTGTGACCGAGTACTGTGCCGCATATAGGGTTTCCAACTATACTTTATAATGACGTATCCTACTTTATTTTTGGTAATTATACTTTATACTTTTGCATACAAATAAAGTATGTGAAAATACTTTATTTCCAACCTTTGCTGCGATACATAGAACAAAACATTAATTATGAGATTTATGGGTAAGTACTTAACTATTACGGTACGGTACATATAAGTTAAAACAGATGCTGGAAACGATTTATACTGAATTTTTTTTTAAAGGTATATACTGAACGAAATGTTAGATGTCAGATGTTAATGTGACAGTGACAGGTCACATTATCACAGATTTCACTATTACGTCGATAGTGATCGACGAAATTGTATGAAAATTGTCCTTTATTTTGGTTTATAATTAAAGAATCTATTTTTTAAAGTGAAAATTAATGCTTAAAATGACGAGTAATTCTGATAGTGATACTCCAGTGACTCTTAAAGAAGCTAAAATGACCAGTCTTACAAAAGTATAAGCTTTCACTGAGAGGGTTTTTTCAGTAATGAATCTGAAATGGCGAGAAGAAAGAAATAGAGCGTCAATAAATTTAATTAGAAAAGAATTGTTTTTTTTTTAACATTTAAAAATAGTAAAAAATTGTTACTTAGCTTGTGCTAAAAGCACACAAACATACGTTTTTAGGTAATCTATACTAATATTATAAAGCTAAAGAGTTTGTTTGTTTGTTTGTTTATTTGCTTGAACGCGCTAATCTCAGGAACTGCGGTTCTGATTTGAAAAATTCTTTCAGTGTTAGATATCCCATTTATCGAGGAAGGCTATAGGCTATATATCATCATGCTAAGATCAATATGAGCGGAGCACTAATGAAGAATGTATCAGAATCGGGGGATTTCTTTTCCACGCGGACGAAGTTGCGGGCGGAAGCTAGTAAAACTATAAAATTTGAAAAAACTTTTTTTCTTTCAAATACTTTTTTTTCCTATTCAAAAAATTTTATACGTTTTATTTCGTCAAAAAAAAAGTTGGCAACCCTAACCGCATACCCAGTGTCATAATCCTGTGCCCGCCGCTGAGAACTTTATATAAATGTAACCTGTTAGAAAACTGTTCTAAGAACCTTCCTATTGTATGTCTTCAAAAATATTTTGTACACTTAGTTCGCAATAAAGAATTTGAATTTGATAATAAAAACGTTTATTGACACATGCCACAAGAACACAGTAAAAAAAATACAAATTATATTATATTATAATCGTGACTACCACGAATTCTCAATTCTGCGTGCTAGACAGCATAGTATTCAAAAATCATGCTTTCGTAACTATGTGACGCATACAGAAAAAATGATCAGTCATTCTCCCAAATCTTCCTGGACCTACGTTAAAAGTAAATGAGGCGGTAGTCAATACTTTCACAGTGGATAATGAGAAGATGGTAATAGTATATGTGGCGCATTCAGTAAATATTATGTTTTTGCTGGACCATCTGTACAACCCGCAAGTGTGGGGCCTACATGTACCACTAGTGAACTAGTAGAAAATTCGAATAATGTAATATCTACACTAAATATAACCGTGGACTCGGTACTTGGCATATTACGAACTCTGGACAGAACAAAGGGTCCTGTAACGGACGGTTTGCCAGCAGTATTCCTGCGTGATTGTGCTGATAGTCTAACACGCCCTATAATGCTATTGATTAGAAGGTCTCTAACCGAGGGCGTCTTCCCTTTGTGGAAGGCTGCGCTGATTGTCCCTGTACATAAGAAAAGTTCAAAATCAGATATTAAAAACTATCGCCCGATATCGATTCTTAATACTCTCAGCAAGGTGTTTGAGAAAATTGTTCATACCAATATTTACTCGACGATAGCCAATGGCATAGGTCCTTATCAACATGGTTTCATCAAACGACGCTCGACCACATATAACTTACGAGGGGTGATCCAAAAGTAATGATAATCGGATATTTCCAGTTCTCAGAAAAATCCAAAAAAAAAAATGTTTTTGGTAGCTTGTTTACCCACTAAGTCACCATGAAAAAATCATATAAATAGACCACGATTCCAGGGAGTTGCATTCATTTGAATACAAACCGTCGAAGTTAAAACATCAAAATGAAAAAAAAAACTAAATTAGAGCTGTGATCAAGTACCTCTGTATGAAAAAATGTCTACTAAAGACATACACAGCGACTTGGTGGAAACATTGGGGGACTCTGTTCCTCCATATTCTGCAGTTGCACAATGGGCCAAGGAGTTTAGCCTGGGTAGAATATCCACTGAAGATGAACATCGCGAGGGACGCCCATCCACGTCTCTCACTGAAGAGAACGTTAAAAAAGTCGAAGATATTGTAATGGCAGATCGAAGAGTGACCATCAGGCATATAGCTGAGGTCATAGGGATCTCATATGGCAGCATTCAAAGAATGCTTACGAACGAATTGCAAATGAAAAGGTATCTGCGCGTTGGGTACCGATAATGTTAACCGAAGAGCAAAAGAAGAAACGTGTCGACATTTCGAGGACGAAAAGTTCCAAGCAGACAAGGAAAATTTTTTGTCATGATTTGTGACCATGGATGAAACCTGGATTCACCATTTTGATCCTGAAAGCAAGCAACAATCGATGACGTGAAACGAGCCTCCTCACCGACGCCGAAGAAATTCAAGGTGTCAAGTTCGGCGGGGAAGGTTATGGCATCCGTTTTTTGGGACGCTGAAGGAATCATTATAGTGGAATACTTGCAAAAGGGAGCCACTATAACAGGCTCTTACTATGCAGACCAAATAAGAAGATTGCGGGAGGCTATCAAGGAAAAAAGACGCGACAAATTGCGAGCTGGAGTGTTGTTTCAGCAAGACAACGCACCCTCTCACAAAGCCGCAGTTGCGATGGCTGCCATTCAAGAAACGGGTTTCGAATTGCTCGAAACCTCCCCCCCCCGCCCCCTATTCGTCAGATCTAGTCCCCAGTGACTTCTACCTCTTTTCTCGGCTCAAGGAATACCTCCGAGGTCGAAAATTTGAAGACGATAGTGAAGTGAAGGCTGCTGTTGAGGCGTTTTGGGAGAGTCAAGATAAAGATTTTTTTTCTAAGGGAATCCTAGGTTTAGAAAAAAGATGGACTAAGTGTATTGCTTTGTTAGGAGACTCCGTTTAAAAATAAATAATTTTTTAAATCATAATTACCGTGTTTTATTATGATTATCATTACTTTTGGATCACCCCTCGTAGCTACCTTTTGTAACTACGTTATCGGTAATATGGAAACTCATGGGCAGGTTGACGTGATCTATACGGACTTCGAAAAAGCTTTCGATCGTGTGGATCATGTTATCCTGCTTTCAAAACTACAATACCTTGGCATCCATGGTGACTTACTCAGATGGATTAGCTCTTATTTATCCAAGCGTTCTCAGGCCGTTGTTGTGGGGGGTTATAGATCAGATTTCGTTGGCATACCGTCCGGTGTGCCTCAGGGATCCTTACTTGGACCTCTTTTTTATTGTGCGTACTTACACGATATTAATTCATGTATTAAATATGCTAAGCATCTTCTATACGCCGATGATATGAAGATATATCTGCGTGTCCGATCAAGCCTAGATTGTGAACTCATACAACGTGATCTTAATTCATTATACAACTTTATGTATAGTTTTGATGATAAAATTATTGAAAGAGTCAATGTAGTCAGAGATCTTGGTATAATGCTCGACTTCAAATTACTGTTTTCTGAACATATTGACAACATAGTCAGTAAAGCTTCCCGTAATCTTGGCTTTGTAATGCGCACCTATAAACCATTCAGAAACCTTCATAGTCTTAAGATTGTATACTGTGCCTATGTCCGAAGCAATCTAGAGTATTGTAGTCCAATCTGGTCGCCTCAATATAATGTTTATATTTCTAGAATAGAAAATCTCCAAAAACGGTTTGTAAAATTTTTAAACTTTAAAGGTAACAAGTGTCATGCTTCTTATCTCGCAGACTCTAGTCACTATAGCTTGCTGCCACTCAATGAGAGACGTAAAATGTTGGATATGCTACTATTATTTGATATTCTTCGTGGTGAGATTGACAGCAGTGACCTTTTGTCATGCATAGAATTTTGCACGCAAGGGTCTCGCACAAGACACACTCACTTATTTAGTGTACCTTTACACCTATCCAATTATGGACAAAATGCTGTTATGACTCGACTGCCTCGCTTATACATAGACAAATTTGAAAATCTGGATATATTCCAGCTATCTAAGGTATGTTTTCGTAAAAATACTCACCAGTGTAATATTCGTATATTATTATTGTTTAGCAGTTGTTATATTTCCTTTTCTTTTTTTTTATTAAAAATAGGTTCGCGTTTGACCACCATCTCACCTGATGGTAAGTGATGATGTGGTCGAAGATAGAGCACGCTTACCTACAAGTAACCTATTCACTCTAGACTTAAAGACTCTTAGGTTATAGCTATCGGGAAACACAGACTCCGGCAGGGAATTCCACTCCTTAGCCGTACGCACAATGAAGGTATTCCCAAAACGTTTTGTGTGTATGGGTGGGATGTCCACCATGTAACGATGGCGCTTCGCCGTTTGTCTCGTAGTCCGATGATGGAACGGGCTTGTTGGAATTATATTGCGTAATTCCAGCGCACACTCCCCGAAATGTAACCGATAGAAAACCGATAGACTTGCAACTCGTCGTCGATGTTCAAGGCTCTGGAGCTTTGACTAGACCAGTGCATCGTTACCAATGAGTCTCTTGGCCCGCTTCTCGATAGACACAAGGGCGTCCAGTTGGTATTTAGCAGATCCATCCCAAAGATGAGAGCAGTACTCCATACACGACCGAACCGAAAAGTTAAAATTTTGGAACTACTGTACTTTCTAGTTTAATATGCATGCTGTGAAACTCTATAATAGGCTTCAGAACCACATGTGACATTGTTACTATATAATGAGAAATGTACAAAAAAAGCTGTTGTTTCCTATGAATAAATAAATAAATAAAAAGTATAAAAAATAAAATTAATTTAATAGGTAATAAGGATTTATATTATTGTGTGACTCACATGTGTGTGTGGCTCACACCAGCAGCCAGTTCAGCAAAATGCCGGACAAATAGCTCCTGACGCTGGTTTTTAACTGGACGTAATGATGAGTGTACGGATGTCTATCAGTTTCCTTATGTAATATTATAATAATACTTAATGAATACTACAGAAAAATATTTAGTGTTGATTTCGCCAAAAAAAGTTGTTCAAACTTGTATACGATATGCAGCACTGCCTCCCGCCTGCAAATATGGGATAAAAATGCAGAGAGTGATGCAATAAAAATATTACATGCAATGAGCAAACCACATAATATGAAACTGTTACGAGTGAGGCGTCACAGAATATCCTCTTGTAACCGTTTAATTTGCGCTGGCGGGACGTAATGTTTTTGTAGACTGTATTAAATAAAAACACTAATGCTCTTCTAATCACTGTTCACTTTATTTTCACAATTTACTTCCTTTTCCTTAGCTTGCTGGATTTCAACTATTTCAACTGCATGTGCCAGCGAGTCTGGCTCTCTCATATTGTTGGGTACAGGGGTTGAACTCGTGTGGGACACGAGATGTGAAAACAGTAAATTAACTAATGGCAGCGAGGAGCCTCGTGTTGTGTCCTAGAAACTTTTTTTTTGGTATCGGCTTGGAAAATTCTCATGAAGTCCCTCCGTCCTCGGGGAAGGGCGGAGGGGACTGTCAGACTCTTACTGACTAAAAACCAACCCGGTGTTCCTCACGTACCCGTGTGTCGGAAGGGGCGGGTGTCGCAAAAGCATTCTTCGCTAACCCCCCGATGGGTATTGGCCCGCCAGATGGTCGGGCGGGCCCCGTCACCCACTGCGGCCGTCACCCCGGCCGCAGGACTCCACTACGAGGCGCGCGCGGAACACGGCGCCGCCGCCTCGAGGCCTGCTGCTGATCAGACGACAAGACGCCCCAAGTCTGTCGTCCGCAGGCCACGCCCTATGGTGGCCGGAAGTCGGCCACCCTCCGACGCCCCGTGCGTCTGCTGCGGGAGGGGTGAGAGGAGGCAGCCTCTCTCTCCCTTTCCGCCGCCTCCTTTGCGAGCATCACGGCCTCGCAAAAGGTGGCGACGGCATTCCAACCTGACTCGCTCCCGACCATGGTAGACACAACAGCCGGAAGCGAGAGGTTTCCCGCAGCCCCTATAGTCCTAGAAACTCTGTGTTTTGTCCAACTTTCACCTCTGACAGGTTCCGACCTGTCGGAGTTCCTTTGTGTCACAACACGAGGCTGGCGACAGGTTCAAACTTGTTCCTAGTACTTAGGTACATGTTTATCTTATTACAAAGCTCATAATTTAACTTATTCAAGGTATTATAGGTACTAACAATTAGCCTAGCACTAATAATTAGCTATCATTTACAAAAAGCTTCTAATATAACAAGTAAAGGGTCTTTCAACAAGGACAGGTCGATGTTGAAATTAAATAAAACAAGCTGTATGTGAGATATTAAAGAAATTATTTTTTTAATTGAAAGGCCCATTTATGCCATTATTTATGAAATATGACATCGTTTATATGTCCACCGCGGTTTCAAACGGAGGCACGGATCCGAGAGGTCCAATTTTCAATTACTATACTGCATAGATCCGGCTGAATCTGAATGATTGCCTGCGTTATGTTGACTTTCAGGGCATCGGTTGATTGCGGATTATTGGCATAGACCTGCGACTTGAGAAAATCCCACAAGAAAATGTCTAGCGGTGTCAAATCGCACGATCTTGGTGGCCAATTCACGTCACCTCTGCGAGAGATAAGATAACCCTACCCTCGAACCGTTCATGCAGAATGTCCATTGTGTCGCTCGCTGTTTGGCACGTAGCGCCGTCTTGTTGGAACCACATGTTGTCCACGTCCATATCGTTCAATTCAGGCCAAAAGAAATTGTTAATCATTGATCTGTAGCGCTCGCCATCGTTTTCGAAGAAGTACGGACCAATGCCGCCGGACCAAAATCCACACCAAACAGTAACTTTTTGTGGATGCATTACCACCTCATGTGAACCTCATGTGGGTTGTGGTCGTCCCATATACGGCAATTTTGCTTATTAACAAAACCATTCATCCAAAAATGCGTCTCGGCGCTAAAGATGATTTTTTGGCCAAAATCGGGGTCCTCTTCCAAACGTTCTGTAGCCCAGTCAGCGAAGAAACGGCGTTGTCTATGGTCATTCACTTTGAGCTCCTGGGTCAGTTGGATCTTGTACGGGTGTAGGCCCAAGTCCCGACGCAAAATTCGCCAAGTTGAAGTCTGCGAAAGGCCGAGTTCTTGTGCACGGCGAGAAATCGACTGCCTCGGAGTCTCCTGCACACTCTCATGGACAGCAGCGATGTTCTTAGCCGATCTGGCGTTCCTTTGACGTAAGGGTGTTGGTTGGTTGTTTACCGAACCAGTCGTCTCAAATTTGGTCACCAAACGTTGGAGAGTCGACTTTGAAGGGCCATCGCGTCTGCCGTAAAATGGACGTAATGCGCGCAACGTTTGCACTGATGAACACTCATTTTGATAATAAAGTTTTATCATTTGGACGTGCTGGTGATTTGGCATCAGTGACTGAAGAAATAACAACGCATTCGATGCCGCCAAAACAACATGGCCGCCACAAACTGTCAACATCGACCCGCGCTATTTGAAAGACGCCTTATAAATCAACAAATGATTTAATCTAGCTGTTTATTCTTACATTCTCGCCACATATTATGAGTGGTACATAATCGTTAATTTACTTAATGTAGCACATATTTACATACTCTATTTCAATACATCTGTACAATCATGCAAAGTTATAAAACTATCACTGATATTCGTAGGTATTTACATGCACAAATTGTTTTAACTGGGAGGAGTCGTCACAATAACAAAAAAAAAATAACAGTAAATTAAACTAATTCAAAACCAACTAAAACATAGCTGCACTAAAAGCGTAAAACTAGAGAGAAATAATCTTAATAATATGTACAGTATGTTAATTAACAGAGGGCGTTCCCGTTAACCCGCAATAATATAAGCACATCCATTAGATCGCCGCACACGCGGCCCGTCATTCATAAATAAATTGCGACGTTGTCGTCCTTCAAGTACGCGTGTACAGAGTGTTTCTTTCACATATCAATTTAACATTTTTAATGAATATTTTAATATTAAAAAAAATTGTTTTCGAATTGTAATATTTTCTTTAGCATGTATGGATGCTATACTATTGCAGGTTAACGGGAACGCCCTCTATTAGTTAACATACTGTATATTTAATTTCAGGAGTAATAAAAATGAACATAAGACTGTTTCATAGGATGTTTAATTTTGTTTATTATAAGGGACTAAGAGTTGAAACTGCGTTAAACGGACTCGCGGGGTACGTAGACAGTTTCCGTGGGACCGCAATGGTCCTCGTCCCGGAGACCGGATTAGTACGCAGTTCAACTGTCGGGCACCGCGCATGTACACATTGCACATGCAACGGAGTCGTTTTTGGACGGGACAGCGGGCGTCCGCTTTACGCAGTTTCGGGTTTTAGAAGACTTCATCCACCTATTCATCTGGTTGAAGTCGGTGCCAGCCATAGGCAACGTGCATCCTATGTGATATTTATATGTAGTATGTTGTGTTAGAGCATCTGCCGCGCGTGCCGGGCGCAGGCGGCGGCGCACGTGGGCGCGCTGCTGCGTGCTGCGGCGCACTGCGACCAGCTGGCGCTGTCGCCGCATGCGTCGGCCGCGCTCATGCGGGCGCTAGCCTCCGCCATCGGCCGCCTGCCCAACGACCAGGTACCTCCTGCTCTTATTACAGTACGTAGTACCCAACTGATATGGCTTACCGATGTACCGTGAAATGGGGGGAATAGGGATCCAGGGGTGAATAGGGATAAAACCAGGAATCACTTTTGACGCTCAATATTAGTTACCAAACCGTTACAACTTTTACTATTTTTCGTGGGATAATAGTAGATTAGTTGAACTTTTCTATGACAACATTAAACTTGCGTAAAATTAGCAGCAAACTGCCAAAAATTTCATTTAAAAGTAGCCTAAACAAGACTCCGATTATTACAGTGTTTGAAACTTTGCTTTGTAAGGTTTATTTTGTAGAAAAAAAAATACGCGTGTTTATTTAATACGTAAATTAGTGTTTGGGCCGTCATATAAATAAAACATAAGGTTCGGTTATTAATTAATATTATTTTAATTTTAAAAGAAAGACGTGAAAAATCTGGTTTTTTTTTGGGTGAATGGGGACGTCTCAGGTATGAATCACAACGAAAGCGGGGTTAATCGGGATCAGACTGAGGTGAATGCGAAAGACTATTGTATGAATAGGTATAGCTTTATAGAGTTGAGACTAAGCAGTTAAACAATTTTTTTAATTATTTATTCTAGGTAATAATTTACTTAATTTATTTATGTTTTTGTATAGATATTTTTTATTTAATAAATAAGCGAGTATTAGACTGCCTCGTTGATTTAGTGATCGCAAGCGCGACTGCTGAGTGACTTGTATCGGGATTTACGATTTCCGAAATTTTCAGTATTAGCACGGAGTCTGGAATTGTGTCTGGTCTATCGATTATCCGAAAAGTGGATGTCACATTTAATATGTGCAGCTTTTTCTATCCCTTCGGGAAATAAAAACCATAATGTTATGTATCTTTATGCGAGTATTATAAGCTAGATATGGTTCTACACTCTTGGGTTAAATATATTGACCATGTTATTTTAGTGTTGATATATTAACCAGACATGGGCCGAAGTTCGGTTCACATTCGGTTTAACTGAATTTCGGCTGCTTGAACCGAACTTCGGCATTCGGCCGAAATTCGGTTCAGATGCCGAACATTCGGGACAAGAAAAATAATACTTACCTACTTGTACTTTTTTGACTGAAATCTAATAATATTACTGTAAAATAAAAATAGGTGTATCTTTTAATCACTCATGGTCATTTATTAATTTAGGAACATTGTAAATGTAAACCTTAAATTAAATGAACTCAGTTCTTCTTAAACTTATTAATTTTGAAAATCTCTGCCTAATTAATTAATTAGATAAAAAAAATAGACATATTATTACAAAAATGAAATAACTTTTTGATTCACAAACTAAACTGAACATTTTTAACGCCGATGACATATTTGCTAATGACCGGCCGGCTCCGGGCTACGCGGAGGGTGCGCGGTGTGCGGGCGGGGTACATCGCAATAACTGAAGTAAATGCGTAAACAAGTCAAGACGTGTCGCTCTCGAGAAAGCGCGCGAAATCGAACCGAAGTTCGGCCGAACTTTTCATTTTCACCGAATGTTCGGCCGAAGTTCGGATTCGGTTCAAATCACATTCGGCCCATCATTAATATTAACCCATCAAGTGTCAACGGTACACCGTTTGTACATAACGTCACGGCTCGCATTGGATGATCTATTTTACGTTTATGTTGCAAGTAATACGATCTGGCTGTATCATTCGACTAATCGATTCATACTTGACCGGTATTAGTAACATTTTAAAGGGAATACCAATAAAATTAACGAAAAAAAATGTTTACAAAATGCATCTGTGGTTTTTGTTGTGACGCCGCAGACTTTTTCGTTGTGTTATCAAATAGTTTTTATTACTTTTTACAGTGTCTAAGTGGAATAATTTGTGTTAACATTGCCTACACATTATTGTGTTATCTTGTGTTTTTTTTTCGTGAATATATGTTTTTTTTGTGTGTAGTACTTCAAATGTGAGTGAAAATTATAAAAAAAATGTTTGCAAAAAATAGAACCGACTTCCATATCAAAACACTACAAAGCCAAAAATAACAATTTCGGAAGTCGGTGTTATTGGTTTTGGATTTCCTTTTTTTTTCACACCGCCTTCCGAAATTAAAGTTATTTTTGACTTTGTAGTGTTTTGATATGGAAGTCGGTTCTAGTTTTTGCAAAAAAAAAAAAATTTTTTTTCATGCTTTTTAGTGGGTCGGTTTGTAATTTATCTACTTACAAAAGCCAAAATGTCAACAACTTATCACCTTTTACAAAATATTGCTTTTACCGATGCATAGCCGTTAATTTTTGAGGAGTTCTCCTGGTACTTGACCATCAGCTCTACATCACCATATTATGTATTGTGACGAGCGTAAAGTGTTTAACATCCGTACTCAAGTAATCGTAAAAATACTTATTATTGAGGAGTTTCAGTAGCCATCTGTGGTCTTCATCATCAGTTCAACTTCCCCAAATGGTACTTTTCGGAAGCAACTGCTCAAGGTACTATAAGAAATACCCAAAACGCTATAGGTGTGCCTATAATATTCGAAGAGTTCCCTCGATTTCTCCAGGATCCCATCATCAGATCCTGATTTCGTAACAATAGGACCAACTAGAAAGTATACCTATTCAAACGCAAAAAGAATTTTTCAAATTGGTCGAGCCGTCTCCGAGTTATGAGGTGTATCATGGTATATATTATATCTTCCTGGCTTCGTTATGAGTTTATCTAACTATTTATATCATTCAATAAGCAAATCAAACTGACCTTATCTCGCAGTGTTGTGATATGTAACTGTTACATTAAAAAAAGTTCAAGACGAATTGAGAACCTCCTTTTTTTGAAGTCGGTTAAAAAGTGAAAACATATGCGCGCAGACAACGAATTTTCAAAGCGCGGGAAATTCTATTGACTAATCGGCACGCTCCACTCTTTTTCCTTTACCGCTATTGGTCGGCAGCTGCAGCCATGTTAGCGCGCGACGCGTGACGCGAGATTGAGACGGAACTAACAGCTGCAGTGTTATAAACCTTATAGTAGTGTTCTAAGGTTGATTATAAGTAAAACATTCTTTCGTTAATCTTCGGAGCCATACTTTCTTTTCTGTGCGAACGAAGATTCATGACGAGCCATATCAGTTGGGTACCACTGTACTAACCTTAGTTAAATTAAAAAAAGGGTTGTCTAAATAGTTGCTTTTAGCAATGACCACTTATTTTATCACTCTTTTTTAGTTATTAAGTATTTATTTGTTCCCTATTATGATGTACAATAACAAATATCTTTCTAAGTGTAGTACATTCTTCTATACTAACATTATAAAAAGGTAAAATTTGTTTGTATGTAAGGCAGTGGCGAAGGGTGAATTTTCATAAAAGGGAAGCCGGACCAAAAAATGCTTACCTTGCTCAAGTGTGATGCGTGAATTCCAGTAACTGTGGCCCTGTGGCTGACTTCGAAATCTTGTAACTTCGTAAATAATTATTTGTTTAATTGAAAATAATGGATTACTATTTATATATTCATATATAAAATAATAGACTAAGGTCCGTATTACAGAACGTTCCTCAAGTCCAGTTTGAGCTTAATTCGCCCGATCTCAGTTTAAATATAGAATCTGCACTTGAGCATTGGTCTTATTCCAGAATGGTAATAAAACTCCACTCAGATTCAAATCGAGCCTGAAGCAGAGAATATCTAATTGTCTATGCATCAGTCTGTTTTCGTTTACGTTTTATTTTCTTCGTCTCCGCTGTTCCGATCTACGAATGATCGTAAATAAATACCAAACCATACCATTTTACTTTAATACCAAATTTTTAAGAATAAAAAATATGTATTGCACGGTTTCACTATAGAAATTATTTTTTAAGAATTTGTAAAAGCAAATTCTTGAAGGTAAAAGGTGTTAAGGCAATATTTTCTAACATATAAAAATATAGCAAGAGTAACTTGTTCGTAGAACGGAGTGGATCCTAAATAATGTCTGTGACAGTGTTGTTTTGAATTGCTCATTAATCATATAATAAGTAATATTCAAATAAATAATGGCTTGGGAACAACGATCAATAAAAATATTAAAAGGAAACAAAGTTATAGTTAAAACAAAACAGAAATGCATATGTTTTACCAATTCTTGGTCAGTAGATGGCAGTATTACAAATTGTCAAAAATCTTCATCTTGTGAAAATCTATACCATTTCTTAAAATAATTATTAGCAAAATTGTATGGGCCCTTCACATGGAACCCTGAAGTTCTGTTTTTCTGTTCAAATCATCGGTAAAAAAATCATTGTTATAATATGTTTAAGTTAGAAAACACGGGATTCATCTAGTAACTTAAAATGGAAAAAAAATTACGTGTAAAAGTGTTATTTGTAACCAATTAGCAAAATAAAATGTGATTTCATCATCATTCGCCAAAAATTACCATTTTTATATCAAATAATAAACTGAAAAGCAAATAGTTAACTGACAAGGAAATCTCTGCTCGAGCGTGGTGTCGACCATACTTGGGTGATGAATCTACAACTGAGTAACGATCTAGAATAAAGTCGTACCCGGCTGAACTATGATCGATGAATCTATACTTGAGGAACATTCTAAAATTAAATCTCGACCCAAAACTAGTTTTAAACAAAGATCAGTGCTCGAGTTTCGTTCTGTAATACGGGCCTTATATTTGCCATATTTCAAAAGGGAAGCCGGTAGGAATCGAATTGTATGGAGCCTTCGCCACTGATGTAAGGGGTAATCTGTGGAACTAATGATCCAATAAACAAAATGGTATAAGCTATAAATTATTTCGAAATCCACGCAGACGAAGTGCTAATTTTTCATAAGAAGTACGAGCATGTGGATAGAACACATGAACACATAGAATTCACATTACTAGCAATCTTGTTATTCTGTAGCCTATCTGGGAAATCGGATACCCGGTAACTATCCGATATCCAGCCTATCCGGCCGGATACCGGATAGTGATTCAGTATCCGTCCAGATTCCGGATAGTAAATTCTAAAAATTATTATTCTCATTATTTTACACAAGGCAAATCATATCACAATAAGTTATAGACACCATTTGTTTATATAAACGCAAGTCAAAAATGTTTGTTTTATTAATTAGTTTAGTACTCTATATCGACGAGTGGCAAATTGTGGTGAATGAATACCAAACTGTCCGCATTTGTTGGTAAGAGGCGACTCCTTCTTGGCTTCGTATACCAGACCGGCTTCTGAAAATAGCCTTTCGCTGTAAACGCTACTGCCAAATGCTAAAGATAAGTTCTAGGAAACCTTGATAACTGCGGGTACTGATTCAAATTAACTGAACACCAAATGTATGGGTTGTGATTCCGATCGATCGATTGTTTAATGAAAAGGTTCTATCTCGATAGCAATTGCTTTTATTTTTCTTGATCGTGACAATCCCTACTATTATCCTTAGCCACTTCATTGAAATAGTCCCAAAAATTGTCATGAGCTTCACGTGTGAAGTTGGATCCAGTTTCATCTTCTCTCATTCGTTTAGGAGATCATCGCCATCTTCAGGCGATGATCTTTTACTGTCAGAAGAAGATTCATCATAAGAGTTTTTTATATACTCAATTATGTTTTTCTGTTGGGCATTTTTAGTTTCAAGAACTCCTAAATACTCTGATGTGAACCTTGGTCTAAAAAGTCTATTTACTGGATACCGAATATCCGGTATCCGTCCATACCACTATCCGTTTCATCTCTAATAAATAATTATATTAGAGCAGTAGTTGCTCGGTAATTACGGTCCCGATGTATGCGTTGAATCATGAGTTCGAACCCACTGTGGCACATTACTTCGAATAATTTTATATCATCCACACTTTTTAACCGACTTCTGAAAAAGGAGGAGGTTCTCAATTCGGATGTTTGTTTGTTTTTTTTTTTATGTTTGTTCGGGCATAGCTCCGTCGCTCGCCAACCGATTTGAAAAATTCTTTTTTTGTTGGAAAGGGTGTACTTCCCAAATGGTCCCATGAAAATTTTATCGACATCGAACAAGCCGTTTCTGAAAAATCAACAAAAGTCTAAAAAAAATATTTACATTGATGATCTTTTCGGTTACTCTATATTGTGTTTTTTGTTCGGGCGTTTTTAGTTTTTTGTAGTTGACATTTTGGCTTTTATAACTAGATTAATTACAAATTGACCCACTAAAAAGCGCGAAAATAAAAACTTTTTTGCAAAAAAATAAAACCGACTTCCATATCAAAACACTACAAAGCCAAAAATAATTTTAATTTCGGAAGGCGGTGTGAAAAAAAAGAAAATACAAAACCAATAACACCGACTACCGAAATTAAAATTATTTTTGGCTTTGTAGTGTTTTGATATGGAAGTCGGTTTTATTTTTTTGTAAAAAAGTTTTAAAGCTTTTAAAACGGTTAAGGAAAATTTCTTCAAAAACCAGTATGTTCTTGGACCTAAAATTCGAAGACATCCACAAACCGGCATTATTGGGCCATGGAGAATTAAGTCCCATTGTCTCTTATAGAAAGGAGGCCTGTGTCCCATCAGTTAGAACTTCATAGGCTGAACTATTAGTGTGTACATATTCCATTTTACGACCTCTAATCTTGAAAGATATCATTAGAACTTAAAATTAGATATTTACCATGTGTAACGATACTGTTAGTGACCATGTTTAGCTTAAAAACTTCTTGAAGAATGTTTGACTCATTTCCTCAGAATGAATAACAATTGAAATGATCCTGTTTTGATTTATTCAGTATTTATACATACGCTTCAGCACATTTTAAAACGGTAATATAACAAAAATTCTGTGAGTTCGCTGACAAGCATTGTGCAGATAGTCGTGTCATGAGATGAAAAAACCTAACGGGGTAGGGTAAAAGCAGGTTATTTATGTATGGCAAAAAATACAAACTTGCCTTAACTAGTTAACAGTATATTATCCATACTTAGTATTTGCTTGTGTACGCAACATATAGTGATGGAGCGTATCATTTTAACTTAAAAACTATGTGTTTTAATGATGGCCTCATCTAGTTCACATTTACGGAAAAAAATGACATGTGAAAGTGTTATTTATAACCTATTTGCAAAATAAACATCAATATTTCATTATTTTTAGATGTTATATAAGCTACCGGTTATGTTCCTGGGTATTTTTGCTCGTGAATCCAGGTTTTTTGCGTACGGCTAAGGAGTGGAATTCCCTGCCGGGGTCTGTTTCCCGATAGCTATAACCTAGGGGTCTTTAAGTCAAGAGTGAATAAGTTGCTTTTAGGTAAGCGTGCTCCATCTTCGACCACATCATCACTTACCATCAGGTGAGATGGTGGTCAAACGCGAGCCTATTATCAATAATAAAAACCATGCGGATGGCTGCAGAAACGATGCAAAGGAAAGACGTTAGTTTTAATAACCGGGTACATCATGGGTATACTTCGCGCCGTTTTACCTATCAGATAATCAAACATAATATATTCCTATTATTACATTTTTCAATGCTCTTTTTTTATTTTAGAACATATAAAATAAGTGAAAGAATAACGCTCGACTACAATTAATTACATAGTTCTAGAATTAACATATGAGGATGCTAGGACATTTTAAATGTTCCTATGTCTTCATATTTTGTTTATTTTTTCACATTAATAAATTAAGCGTGCTATTTTGTTATTCATTCTGGGGATGAAACATCAAAACCATCTTATTCTATTATTTAGTACATTATAATAGAAGATATCTTTAATACGAAATGGTTTTCCCTTTTTATTAAGTGACTAGCGACCCGCCCCGGCTTCGCACGGGTGCAATCGCGAGAATCGTTAACGTACGGCAGTTTTTTCGACGCCTTACTCCACAATTTTTACTACCACGAAAAATCCTATCTATTTTCCGGGATAAAATATAGCCTATACGGATTCGGAAGAATCCCTCTAAGTAATGGTAAAAGAAATTTTGAAATCGGTCCAGTAGTTTTTGAGCCTATTCAATACAAACATACAAAAATACAAAGGTTTCCTCTTTATAATATTAGTATAGATAAAATATTATTATTATTAAGTACTTAAAGTCAAGGCATCTTGGTGTAGATGTGTAGATGAATGTGAAGCAATGCGTACATTAATAATTTTGCACATGTAAGAAAAATTGAAGATATCATAATTTAGATCGCCAATACCATCATGCCTTGACTCAAACCCACACAAAAAAGTAACAACAAAAAAACTGACTGGTTAATTTTGTTTTGTTCCCATAGCTAAACCGTCTGCCTATCATATCTACTTCTAGCTAACAGTCGCCATGCGCGAGGCCGTGGGCGTGCAAATCTCGGGGCTCTCGGAGCTGGTGAAATCGGGTGCTGAGGTGCACAAGGGCACCTCCAGTGACCCGGCACTGTGGCTGGACCGTATAGCAGCCCTGTTCCGTGATGTGGATGTCCCGGGGGCGCAGGCGCCGCCCCCGGCGGAGCACCCCTGCGTGCCGGCGCTCGGCGACGCCTGGCCCGTGCTGCAGGACGTCCTGGACAAGTGAGACACCTTCCACCAACCCCTTATGGCTCTCCTTATTCCAAGCAGTCAAAACCATCTGTTCTATGACCTTCATTTTCGTCATGCGTCGTGCTCCACATGTCAAGGTATATAATAATAACATAATCTTGTAATAAAAAGATTAAGCTAGATAACGCGCCTTTGTTACAGGAGCCAAAGCTTTCTCCCGGGAGGTCATGCGAAAAATTAAAAATGAATTTAAAACTACGATATAAAAATTTAAAGTTGCTAGTTAACTAGTTTGTGTGAGTATGTGTGAGTGAGTGAGTGAATGAGTGTGTGTCTGTGCATGTGCATACCTAGACCCTAATACATAATATGTCTTATTCAGTATAAGAAGTGTAGTGTCACGAGAAAATAACGAGTATATTTCCCATAGCCTTTGCGAGACTACAGAAAGATTTGCCTGACTTCATGCTAGCAAAGTTCATAGATGGCCAGATCATAATGTGTTTGCCAGGGTTACGGGAATATAGTTGAAGGAACAGGGTGCATTTGTAGTCAGTACAAGTCTGACACTCCCTTCCGCTCTACCCAGAGCGGTAGAAGTCATTCGATAATTTTCCCAACCGAAAAAAAGGTGGTAATGTGTTGTGTGTGAAACACAATGTCCGGATGATGAGTTAGCTGTTAATGAGATTGTGATTTTAAAAGAACCTAATAAATAAAATGCATTTGTTTAGCACTAATTAATAGGCACACAACAAGTTTACAGAAACAAAAATATAAAAAAAAAGTGAAGTAGAAGTTCAGGTGATGATGAGATGTGTGTAAATGATAAATGATCTTTATTTTGCAAATTGATTATTAATAAATAACACTTTTACACGTCATTTTTTCGTAAATATTAAGTAGATGAGGCAGGTGTTTCCTAACTGACTACCTTGAGAAGAAACACCGAAACAAACTCAGGGCTCCGTCTCTTTTAAAGTCCACACAATCTATACTGGTTTAATTATATAGGAACCTTGTATTTTAAATCTTCTGTTTCTTTTGGAGAAAGATGCTCACAGATTTGAGTAGGCCTGGCCATACAGTGCAAGCATTTGTCAAATGACGTATAGCTCAACTTAGAACAAGCAGCTTAACGATTTGACGAACAATATCAAGGTAAAGATGTTTGGGCAGGCCGCAAAAAGCAATCAAACTGTGTTGTGTGTTAATGAGATGGTGATTTTTGTATCCGAAAGCTACAAATTGAGATAAAACTTTTTGTTAGAGGTTCGTAAAATCACATTATTTTAGTGTATTCATTATCTTAAAGCTCCCTTTAACTCTTCAAATATTTTATGAATAGATTCATAGGATCATTTGGTCTTAAGTTAAAACTTTATCATGGCAAGCCATAACGAATCATGTTGTTTTTTTTTTTCTTAATTTTCTACTGGTTTGTCCTAGTTCACACAAGGGCACTTTCAGTATCATTAGATTTTAAAACGGTATATTTACCATAATTCACCCATGATCATAGTGCTTGCAACAACGTTTTAAGTCCTAATGATACTGTTAGTGACCATGTAAATTTAATTTGACTGAGAAATTATTCCATTAAGAGTTTTGCAACATAAATTATTTTGATTATTTTAATTTTACTTTCTAGTATGTATAAAGCCACTCTAATCATTATATTCTATTCAATTGCTGTGCCCCACAAGGTCCATGTGAGCTATTACCTACTTATATTAAGATCTTGTGATTGCAATAAAGATGTGAATTGAATGTTTAGCCTAAAAACTTATTTATTTTATTAGGAACCAGTAGTGAAAAGAAATAAAAAAAATAGACAACCGGGAAATACCCTCAAATTTAATTAACAACAAAGTAAACTGAATTACAACAGTAGTTTTACCAAATAACAGGGCTCGACTTTAAACAAACAACCGTCAATATTCATAGCAAGAATACAACAACATAAAAATACAGGGAAAAATGGAACAAACTCACAGCAACGTAGTAGCATGGACACTGTCAACCTCACCGTCCAACGACTGGCCAACTAATGATTGACATTACTGATTGACATGACTCGATCAAGCGTCCTTTTATAGGCATGACAGTTACCACCACTAGTTGCACTATATTCTGTAACAATTTATTAGTGACACTTAGTGTTTGATCAGATACGCGTCAGACGGGCGCGTGGTGGAGCGCTGGTGCCGCTGCGTCCGCTTCGGGGTGCGCTGCGGCGGCAAGCGGGCCTCCGCCCTCGCGCCTTCGCTGGCCGAACGGCTGCAGCAGGTGAATATGTCACTACACATCCTTGTATTGTTCACTGCCCTAAACTGGCTCAAATATTTTTTTTTCCTTCTTTAACATCATATATATAACTAGCTTCTGCCCGCGACTTCGTTCGCGTGTGCGTGTTTTCCCGCGTAAAATCCCAATCCCGTGGGAATTCCAGGATAAAAAGTAGCCTTTGTGTTATTCCAGGATGTAAACTATCTACTTGCCAAATTTCATTCAGATCCGTTCAGTAGTTTTTGAGTGAAAGAGTAACAAACATACAACACACATACATATAATCCATCCATCCATCCTCACAAACTTTAACATTTATAATATTAGTAAGACTACACATCATATATGTATATTATTTCATATCCTCTTGAGACCCAGAGTATAAAATCAAGTCGTATCCTCTTGAATTTAAACAATGTAAACAACTGTTAAACTCCGTTGAATTCACCGAAACCACATTTTGACGACACACAGTCCTACCACCAAACTTACTACGTACTTAGTTCTCAGCAAAACTTCTAGATAGCGCGGAAATAAATTATTGAATCTCGGTATCAAGGTCATACCGAGGGTCTCAAGAGGATATATACTCACAAAGAATTGTTTAAGGTCTGAAGCAGAAAGTTTTTTTAACCGGCTTGTTCTAGTACCAAAAAATCACCTACCCACACTGGGCTCACGTGGTGGATTAATATGTGTCATAAGTTTTATATAACTACAATTTATTAACAGCCCAAATTCATTACAACTTTCCAATAGTGTATGTACCTGTTAGTTCAATTTTTAAAACAGTAAAAAAAAATAAAGCATATAAAAAAAAATAGTTGATAAGTAATGTGATGTGTGTGTGAGTGGATGTGATTTTTTCATTTGTAAATGGGTGAGTGAGTGTGAATTGTGTGAGTTAATGTTGTTTCTGTAAAGTAATAGCGTTTTTTTCTAATAATGTAAAATACGCAGTGACTGGATAATTCAAACACAAAGGGGAACTCTGTGTGTTGTGTATGTAATAGCGTTTTTTTTTAAATTCACACTCCCACAGTGACTGTTACATAATTAATAATAAGAACAATACAATCGTTTTTTTCTTCAAAGGGTTTTCACATGTACATAATGTTAACAAAATGAATGTTATTGCTTAATTTTTGTATTGACTAATTTTTGAGTGAGCTGCCGTTTTCCTAGCTTGATTGCTGGGCCTGTATTAAGGCGAGATAGTTTGCCGCCACGGTTGGTTGTTTACAAAATAATGAATAATTAATAGACAAATAGTGAGCAAAGATGAAATTTAGAAAAAAAATTAACATAAAAATTATGAAAAAGTATTGTAAGTGAGTCGTGCGAGTTTGAAAGTGAGAAGGGATGTGTGTATTGGATTTGTGTGTGTGTGTGTGTGTGTGTATTTGTTGGTTGGGGTCATTGAATAGTTAGTTTTTCATTGAAAAGGAAATAGAGAATTTTCAAGACAGAGAGAGTTTTTCATTGAAAAGGAAATAGAGAATTTTCAAGACAGAGAGTTTGTTTGGACATTAATGTACAAAGGGGAAGTTTCCTCAAGTAGATGGTCGGTAACGCGTATTATTGGTATCGCCGGCAGCTGTACCGCGTGAAGCCGCACTCGTGCGTGCTGTACCTGGCGTCCGTGCTGCTGGACGAGCTCAGCACGGAGGCGGGAGCCGTGGCGCCCCTGGTGGCCCTCCTGCAGGACGTCATGCCGCGCGCCTTCCTCCTGCTGCAGCAGCCCGACGGGCTCAAGGGGAACCCCGACACCGTCGACGATCTCTTCAGGCTGTGCATCAGGTGAGTCATCATACTGCTGCTGGACGAGCTCAGCACGGAGGCGGGAGCCGTGGCGCCCCTGGTGGCCCTCCTGCAGGACGTCATGCCGCGCGCCTTCCTCCTGCTGCAGCAGCCCGACGGGCTCAAGGGGAACCCCGACACCGTCGACGATCTCTTCAGGCTGTGCATCAGGTGAGTCATCATACTGCTGCTGGACGAGCTCAGCACGGAGGCGGGAGCCGTGGCGCCCCTGGTGGCCCTCCTGCAGGACGTCATGCCGCGCGCCTTCCTCCTGCTGCAGCAGCCCGACGGGCTCAAGGGGAACCCCGACACCGTCGACGATCTCTTCAGGCTGTGCATCAGGTGAGTCATCATACTGCTGCTGGACGAGCTCAGCACGGAGGCGGGAGCCGTGGCGCCCCTGGTGGCCCTCCTGCAGGACGTCATGCCGCGCGCCTTCCTCCTGCTGCAGCAGCCCGACGGGCTCAAGGGGAACCCCGACACCGTCGACGATCTCTTCAGGCTGTGCATCAGGTGAGTCATCATACTGCTGCTGGACGAGCTCAGCACGGAGGCGGGAGCCGTGGCGCCCCTGGTGGCCCTCCTGCAGGACGTCATGCCGCGCGCCTTCCTCCTGCTGCAGCAGCCCGACGGGCTCAAGGGGAACCCCGACACCGTCGACGATCTCTTCAGGCTGTGCATCAGGTGAGTCATCATACTGCTGCTGGACGAGCTCAGCACGGAGGCGGGAGCCGTGGCGCCCCTGGTGGCCCTCCTGCAGGACGTCATGCCGCGCGCCTTCCTCCTGCTGCAGCAGCCCGACGGGCTCAAGGGGAACCCCGACACCGTCGACGATCTCTTCAGGCTGTGCATCAGGTGAGTCATCATACTGCTGCTGGACGAGCTCAGCACGGAGGCGGGAGCCGTGGCGCCCCTGGTGGCCCTCCTGCAGGACGTCATGCCGCGCGCCTTCCTCCTGCTGCAGCAGCCCGACGGGCTCAAGGGGAACCCCGACACCGTCGACGATCTCTTCAGGCTGTGCATCAGGTGAGTCATCATACTGCTGCTGGACGAGCTCAGCACGGAGGCGGGAGCCGTGGCGCCCCTGGTGGCCCTCCTGCAGGACGTCATGCCGCGCGCCTTCCTCCTGCTGCAGCAGCCCGACGGGCTCAAGGGGAACCCCGACACCGTCGACGATCTCTTCAGGCTGTGCATCAGGTGAGTCATCATACTGCTGCTGGACGAGCTCAGCACGGAGGCGGGAGCCGTGGCGCCCCTGGTGGCCCTCCTGCAGGACGTCATGCCGCGCGCCTTCCTCCTGCTGCAGCAGCCCGACGGGCTCAAGGGGAACCCCGACACCGTCGACGATCTCTTCAGGCTGTGCATCAGGTGAGTCATCATACTGCTGCTGGACGAGCTCAGCACGGAGGCGGGAGCCGTGGCGCCCCTGGTGGCCCTCCTGCAGGACGTCATGCCGCGCGCCTTCCTCCTGCTGCAGCAGCCCGACGGGCTCAAGGGGAACCCCGACACCGTCGACGATCTCTTCAGGCTGTGCATCAGGTGAGTCATCATACTGCTGCTGGACGAGCTCAGCACGGAGGCGGGAGCCGTGGCGCCCCTGGTGGCCCTCCTGCAGGACGTCATGCCGCGCGCCTTCCTCCTGCTGCAGCAGCCCGACGGGCTCAAGGGGAACCCCGACACCGTCGACGATCTCTTCAGGCTGTGCATCAGGTGAGTCATCATACTGCTGCTGGACGAGCTCAGCACGGAGGCGGGAGCCGTGGCGCCCCTGGTGGCCCTCCTGCAGGACGTCATGCCGCGCGCCTTCCTCCTGCTGCAGCAGCCCGACGGGCTCAAGGGGAACCCCGACACCGTCGACGATCTCTTCAGGCTGTGCATCAGGTGAGTCATCATACTGCTGCTGGACGAGCTCAGCACGGAGGCGGGAGCCGTGGCGCCCCTGGTGGCCCTCCTGCAGGACGTCATGCCGCGCGCCTTCCTCCTGCTGCAGCAGCCCGACGGGCTCAAGGGGAACCCCGACACCGTCGACGATCTCTTCAGGCTGTGCATCAGGTGACTCATACCTTCTGAAAGAGTATAGCGAACTACTCTCACTGCCAAATACCAATTGGATGCTCTTGAGTCTATCGAAAAAGGACCAAGAGGCTCATTGGCAACGGTGCACTGGTCGAATCAAAGCTCCTCCTCAGCCTTGAAGTCGATGACTTTTTTTTAATCATGATAGGCTTGCGTTTGAGCACCATGTCACCTGATGTTAAGCGATGATATGGTCGAAGATGAAGCACGCTTACTTAGAATTAACCTATTCACTCTTGACTTAAAGATTCCCAGGTTATAACTATAAGGATACACAGACTCCGGCATATAATTATTATCATTGGGTATTAGGTTTATTATTATTGTAATTAAATTAGTTTCTGTTTCGGCAGAGATGTATCAGCTGAACATCCTTGTGAAAAGCAATTTATCCACCCATCTCAACGTCTCCAAGGTTGAGATGGGTGGAAAAATAGCTAGAATATAGAACAGCCTTTGAGCTGACCTGTAATCAGTTTGGAGGATGACACGTTACAAGGTGCAACAATTCGGCAGGTTCCTGCAGCGCATCCCGCTGGAGTTCCTGTCGTCCGGCGCGCTGCCCACGGTGATGCAGTGCGCGTCGCTGGCGTGCAGCCTGGACCACCGGGAGGCCAACTCCTCCGTCATGAAGTTCCTCTACGACTTCGCCAAGGTCGCCAACACCTCGCGCTCCGACAAGCAGCAGATCAAATGTAACTTCCTCACATTCTTGCTGAGCTAACAGAAGACTAACTTGATGAAATCTAATCCATGTAAAAAAACTCAATTCTATCGCAATCACTACTTGAAATGAAACTAAAAATATATTTTTTCAACAAACCTATGCGTGTGTGGTATCTATAAACAAATCTTTAAAATGATATTGAGGTTTCTAAAAACACCTTCTTTTTAAAGTCAATCGATCCAAAGTGGTAAAATGAGTCCATCCGTCCCGCCCTTTAACTTTTATAATAAGGGAGTGAAAAATCTAAAAAAGCCAATTTTTTGCTGAAGAAAACCTTTTCAAGCAAGGGAAGTAGTGGGCAGAATGTGTATTATTATAGACAGTCAATATGGTTAGATTGGTTTACCCCAACTGTTCTACCACATTCTAGTTGTATCATGCTGACCTTCGCGCTCTATATGCTAGTTGGAAAAGCAAGTGTTTTCGACTTAGTTTTGTACAGATGAGTTTTTTTGCCAGTTTTTCTCCACAGGAAACAACCAATTTCAAATCGTTCTTTAAGGCCTATGTGAAATAAAATATTTGAGTTTTCTTATGAAATGTAATGAATATTTTACACCATAGAATCTTTTATTTGTTAAACATAGGTACAAGTAAAGATCTTAAATAATTAAATTAATAATTTCTAATTTTTTAATTAGATAAATACTCATTTATTCATACGAAACATTTTTTTTAAAGAGAACTAGCTATTTAGGAAAAGTTCACATTACTAGCAATCTTGTTAACCCTTCCAACTAAGCTAAAAAAGCTTGTCTGGAGTAGGTTCAAATCAATAGTGTAATCATTACATTACACTGTAATCGAACACTGTAATCGAACGGATTCGAACCCTACCCATTACACTGTAATGGGTAGGGTTCGAATCCGCGACCTCTCGATGACAAGTCCAACACCTTAGTGATCCATTTGTCTATTGATGCTTTATTTTGATGATATTTGTTACAGAGAAAGATTAGACCTCGGAAAAGAACATACGCTAAATTTTTGGTGAACACAAACTTTTCAAAACAACAAAAAAAAAAACAAATCAGGAAGAGTTTTCGACCTTAGATTTTGTTGTTATTTCAAAACTGGCTGTGCACTGCGGTTTCACCTGCGTTAATTTGAGCATAAAACCAAAATTCATTAAAATCGGTAGTTTTTTGATTTCTCATACTAACTTTCATCTCCTATTTCAACCTTTTAGGGATTGAGATTTGAAAAAAAAGCTTATGTTCGACCCTAGGTCTTGCAACTATTTTCATTCCAAATTTAATTCAAATTGGTGACATAGTTTAGCCGTGAAAGCGTAACAGACAGACAGACTTTCGCATTTATAATATTAGTATGGGTATTCATTCATTCAACAGTGGTGTGGTTTTTTGTCTTCTTAAGTACTGTACCTAACAATGTTATCTATATGTTCAGCGCTGGCGGACAACGCGCTATCAACATACGGCGAGGAGCTGACGTACCGCCTGGTCGAAGCTAGCGTGCTTCACCTGCACTCGTACATGCTGGCCGAGGTGGCCGAGGTGCTGCTGGAGCTGCTGGACTGGCAGAGGGCCAGCGCCCGGGACTGGCTGCAGCCGGCCCTGCGCCGCCTGCCGCGCGACCGGCCCGCCCAGCCCACCGAGCAGCAGTGCTGGCAGTTCCACCAGTATGCCATGAGGTACGACACCTTACTTCTGGCCGAGCGTGCTACACCTACACTCGTACATGCTGGCCGAGGTGGCCGAGGTGCTGCTGGAGCTGCTGGACTGGCAGAGGGCCAGCGCCCGGGACTGGCTGCAGCCGGCCCTGCGCCGCCTGCCGCGCGACCGGCCCGCCCAGCCCACCGAGCAGCAGTGCTGGCAGTTCCACCAGTATGCCATGAGGTACGACACCTTACTTCTGGCCGAGCGTGCTACACCTACACTCGTACATGCTGGCCGAGGTGGCCGAGGTGCTGCTGGAGCTGCTGGACTGGCAGAGGGCCAGCGCCCGGGACTGGCTGCAGCCGGCCCTGCGCCGCCTGCCGCGCGACCGGCCCGCCCAGCCCACCGAGCAGCAGTGCTGGCAGTTCCACCAGTATGCCATGAGGTACGACACCTTACTTCTGGCCGAGCGTGCTACACCTACACTCGTACATGCTGGCCGAGGTGGCCGAGGTGCTGCTGGAGCTGCTGGACTGGCAGAGGGCCAGCGCCCGGGACTGGCTGCAGCCGGCCCTGCGCCGCCTGCCGCGCGACCGGCCCGCCCAGCCCACCGAGCAGCAGTGCTGGCAGTTCCACCAGTATGCCATGAGGTACGACACCTTACTTCTGGCCGAGCGTGCTACACCTTCGACCACATCGTCACTTACCATCAGAGGGCCCTAGTGCGAGATTTAAACGCAGATTCATATGGAATGAGAACAGCGCCATCAAGTGCCCACTAGATGTCGCTGTTTTATATAAACCAACGCAGGTTTATATAAAACAGCGACATCTAGTCGTTAATGCGAACGCGGGTGAGAAAAAGTCGCACTATCGCTAAACTATCATCAATAAAAAAGATGAATGCTTATCTAGTTCTAGTAGTATCTAGTCTAGTGGTCAGTGGCCCTGACTGCTATGCGCAAGGTCGTGGGTTCGATTCCCACCTAGGACAAATGTTTGTGTGATGAGCACAATCATTTGTTCTTTGTCTGGATGTAATTTATCTATAATATGTATTTATTTAGAAATATATATGTAAACTAGTATTTGCGTGTTGCGAGAGGTGCAAGCACCTCGCGTGCTTGTGAAAAAAAAAATAGGGGGGGGGTTGCACAGTTATTTCGACTAAAGCATTGCCCCTCTAAATGAATCTGAAAAAAAAATGTTCCAATTCTCTTAATTTCCGAGATCCGCCTAAAGGGGGTGAGAAGGGGGGCAAGGGGGTGACTTTGATAAATGGTTTTTACTTTACCGAGCCTCCTCTACGAATCCGTAAAAAAAAATACGGGTCTCGTAGTTTCCGAGATACGATAGGGAGGGGGGAGAAGGGGGGTGAAAAGGGGAGGTTTGGCACTTTTCCCGTAGGTTTGAGAGTTACTTGTTTACGAATCTGTCAAAATATACCCACCTCCCCATCCACCATCTGGGAGAACAATTATGTCAGTGAGTCAGTGAGTGGTAATTTAGCTTTATATAGTATAACTAGTATTTGCGTGTTGCGCGAGGTGCAAGCACCTCGCGTGCTTGTGAAAAAAAAAAGGGGGGGGTGATGGGGGGGTTGCACAACTATTTCGACTAAAGCATTGCCCCTCTAAATGAATCTGAAAAAAAAAAATGTTCCAAGTCTCTTAATTTCCGAGATCCGCCTAAAGGGGGTGAGAAGGGGGGCGGGGGGGGGGGCGACTTTGAAAAATGGTTTTTACTTAACCGAGCCTCCTCTATACGAATCCGTAAAAAAAAAATACGGGTCTCGTACTTTCCGAGATACGATAGGGAGGGGGGAAAAGGGGAGGTTTGGCGCTTTTCCCGTAGGTTTGAGAGTTACTTGCTTACGAATCTGTCAAAATATACCCACCTCCCCATCCACCATCTGGGAGAACAATTATGTCAGTGAGTGGTAATTTAGCTTTATATAGTATAACTAGTATTTGCGTGTTGCGCGAGGTGCAAGCACCTCGCGACCTTGTGAAAAAAAAAAAGGGGGGGTGATGGGGGGGGGTTGCACAACTATTTCGACTAAAGCATTGCCCCTCTAAATGAATCTGAAAATCAAATGTTCCAAGTCTCTTAATTTCCGAGATCCGCCTAAAGGGGGTGAGAAGGGGAGCGGGGGGGGGCGACTTTGAAAAATGGTTTTTACTTAACCGAGCCTCCTCTATACGAAACCGTAAAAAAAAAATACGGGTCTCGTACTTTCCGAGATACGATAGTGAGGGGGGAAAAGGGGAGGTTTGGCGCTTTTCCTGTAGGTTTGAGAGTTACTTGTTTACGAATCTGTCAAAATATACCCACCTCCCCATCCACCATCTGGGAGAACAATTATGTCAGTGAGTCAGTCAGTCAGTGGTAATTTAGCTTTATATAGTATAACTAGTATTTGCGTGTTGCGTGAGGTGCAAGCACCTCGCGAGCTTGTGAAAAAAAAAAAGGGGGGGGGTGATGGGAGGAGATGGGGGGTTTAGTATTTGCGTGTTGCGCGAGGTGCAAGCACCTCGCGGGCTTGTGAAAAAAAAACAAAAAAAAAATGGGGGGGGATTATGGGGGGGTGGTTGCAGAAGTATTTTGACTAAAGCATTGCCCCTCTAAATGAATCTGAAAAAAAAAAATGTTCCAAGTCTCTTAATTTCCGAGATCCGCCTAAAGGGGGTGAGAAGGGGGGTGGGGGGGGCGACTTTGATAAATGGTTTTTACTTTACCGAGCCTCCTCTATACGAAACCGTAAAAAAAAAATACGGGTCTCGTAGTTTCCGAGATACGATAGGGAGGGGGGAAAAGGGGAGGTTTGGCACTTTTCCCGTAGGTTTGAGAGTTACTTGTTTACGAATCTGTCAAAATATACCCACCTCCCCATCCACCATCTGGGAGAACAATTATGTCAATGAGTCAGTCAGTCAGTCAGTGAGTGAGTGAGTGGTAATTTAGCTTTATATAATATAACTAGTATTTGCGTGTTGCGCGAGGTGCAAGCACCTCGCGTGCTTGTGAACGAAACAAAAAAAAAGTGGGGGGGGGGGGTGATGGGGGGGTTTAGTATTTGCGTGTTGCGCGAGGTGCAAGCACCTCGCGTGCTTGTGAAAAAAAAAAAAGGGGGGGGAGATGGGGGGGTTAGTATTTGCGTGTTGCGCGAGGTGCAAGCACCTCGCGTGCTTGTGAAACAAAAAAAAAAGGGGAGGGTGATGGGGGGGGGGTTCCACAAGTATTTCGACTAAAGCATTGCCCCTCTAAATGAATCTGAAAAAGAAAATGTTCCAAGTCTCTTAGATTCCGAGATCCGCCTAAAGGGGGGCGGGGGGGGGGACTTTGAAAAATGGTTTTTACTTTACGGAGCCTCCTCTATACGAATCCGTGAAAAGAAAAAAATACGGGTCTCGTAGTTTCCGAGATACGATAGGGGGGGGGGGGGGGGGGGAAGGGGAGGTTTGGCACTTTTCCCGTAGGTTTGAGAGTTACTTGTTTACGAATCTGTCAAAATATACCCACCTCCCCATCCACCATCTGGGAGAACAATTATGTCAATGAGTCAGTCAGTCAGTCAGTGAGTGAGTGGTAATTTAGCTTTATATAATATAACTAGTATTTGCGTATTGCGCGAGGTGCAAGCACCTCGCGTGATTGTGAAAAAAAAAAAAAAAAGGGGGGGGGGTTGCACAATTATTTCGACTAAAGCATTGCCCCTCTAAATGAATCTGAAAAAAAAAATGTTCCAAGTGTCTTAGATTCCGAGATCCGCCTAAAGGGGGGGAGAAGGGGGGCGGGGGGGGACTTTGAAAAATAGTTTTTACTTTACCGAGCCTCCTCTTTACGAATCCGTAAAAAGAAAAAAATCTCTCGTAGTTTCCGAGATACGATAGGGGGGGGGGGGAGAAGTGGGGGGAAAAGGGGAGGTTTGGCACTTTTCCCGTAGGTTTGAGAGTTACTTGTTTACGAATCTGTCAAAATATACCCACCTCCCCATCCACCATCTGGGAGAACAATTATGTCAATGAGTGAGTCAGTCAGTCAGTCAGTGGTAATTTAGCTTTATATAGTATAATTTATCAGTTGTCTAGTACTCATAGCACAAGCTCTGCTTAGTTTGACTAGATGGCGTTGTGTGAAAGTTGTGGAATATTATTATTATTATTATCTCCGTTTCAAGTTATATTTATATATTACAGAGATAGATAGATAGAATATACTTTATTATACAAAATTTAAACAGGTTACAATAGCGGTCTTTTCGCTGATAGCGATATCTTCCAGCCAACGAAGGAATTTAAAAAAGTAGGCGGAAGCCTAGTGGTTAAATATAGTAGTGGTAACTACTATATTAGAATTAATTTAGAACTGCAATATCTAGCCACCATAAACTTTCACAGTTAAGGTTTATCTGTTAAACACAACAAGAATTACTGAATGTAAAACTGTTTCCTTTTCTTTGTTCCCAGGGCAGAAAAATGCAAGGAAATGACTCGGCTACTACGCGATTTCGCAAGACTGTACCGATAAGACACGGCTGACTTATATACTAAACAAACTATAAATCAAACTAAACACAGGGCTGAGACTGAGTGACTCAACATTAGACCTTAGTTCAGTGGAATAAACATGAATTTCAATTTAATTTTATCAAGTACGGAGACTAAGCTACACTAGTGAAGTGAATCGACTAATTGGATAAACAAAACTATGTAATAACTGTTAAAGTTTAGCTATTTGTAAAGCCTTTGGGTCTGTGGCGACTAAAGATGGGAAAACATACATTGATTTAAGCATCAATAGGCTAATGGATACCGTGAACAGACTCCAGACACAAGCATAATTATTTAGCTTAGTTGGAGGGGTTGACAAGATTGCTAGTAATTGAACTCTAACCATATTGCTAGTTATCTTATTAAAAGAAATGGCAAATATTCACGATTTCTTTTCATTTCAATAATCACAGGCAATTTATTTAGTTACTAAAAAGACAATTTGTGTGTTTCTTTGTTGTTTATTTAATACTAATATGGACAAATTAGATTTATATGATTTGACAATCGTGCCTGTGATTCTAGAAAATTATCTACTAGATTTTTAACTCTGGTTCCCGACTCTATGCGAAGATAGAGAATATCCCTACCTACTTTATATTGGAAAGTAGGCAACATATTTAAAAAGAAATAGATAGGTAATGTAGGTAGGCAGCCGTATAGCTGAATTATATCGTATAAAACGTAAATATACTGGCCAATTTTAATGAAGTTCTGTTTTAATAAGTAGCTTCATCACAAAGTTAATTTGACGTAAATCTAAATATAATTTATTAAATATTTAAATCAAATCTGTTACAATTACTAGTGTCACATTTTCAAAAGTAACGTAGTTATCTATTTAAAACTAATTGTATATTTCCATTATAAGGACAGATCTAGTATGTTTCATACCCTACTTTTATCAAAAATAAATTCATTAAATTACTCCCGACAACTCTGGACGGAGCTGAAGGGAGTATCAGACTTCGACTGACTTAAAACCCACCCTCTTATTTCAGTTGCCCTTGCTTTCCGGGGCCGCGGTAGCTCGTCATAACATTCCCGCTACCCCGGCTGTTTTATAACCTAATCTCAGTTTCAATTATTTTTATGTTAAGCATGTTATTCTATTTTTAGTGTCCATTACAGTCGTCACAGGACCCAAGGCTAGTTAATCACATCGCGTTGTCGTAACGTGTAGGAAGTAGGTGCCGACGCACATCAGAACAATAATAAATACACAACGTTGAGTTGTACGAGTACATGTAGGTTTCTCTTTGTGTCTGTTGCATTTCTTGTGATTTGACTCGTTGGTAAGTTGCATCCTCTTGTGATTTCAGAATATTTTAGTAATTTAGGCTATAGGGATGTGAACAAAATGATTCCCGAGTTGGGCTATCGACAGTTCATTTCGATTTTATTATCTGATTAATCATCCTTAGAGAGTAACCCTGTGCATGAAGGCTAAAACAGCTATTGTAAGACATTTCTTGTACGCAAATTTTTGTTATTGTGACCTAGTCAAAGCTAACAAAACTGACTGTTACCAATATAGGTATGATTTTTTGTAACCCTACAATAGGTAAGTTCTCGATTTGAATGTGGTAGGTAAACTACGAGTTTTCTTTCTTATTATTTTTTATTATTATAACGTAAGATATCCCTGAATGCGAGAGAATGCAACACTAGTTAGCCGTAAACTTGATTTATGATCAAACGCGACTGTTCGCCGGTCAGTAGGTAAGTACCAATACTTTGATTGATGCAGATATATTTTGTTATATTATACTCACTTTTATTTTGAATGTGATACTACGCATTGAATTGTAAATATTTATTATAAATGTTTACTTTTACATGAGTCTTTTATTTACAAATTTAAAAATTACATTTCTACTTAAAACTAACATACATTTTACCTATTTTGATGTAGTGGATATCAGAATGAATAACAATAAAAAATATTTCGAAAATGTGGAACAAATGATTCATGCTATTCCAGATAGCAGAGATATTAAATCAAAAGCAAGCATCAAAATATTAAAATCACTTTCGGATCTTACAAATCCAGTTCATTTTCATGCTCTTTCTTTTGAAGATACATTAAGTCATCATCATAGGTCAACTCTAACCTGCCTTAATAATACAGGAACTCGAAATATGTACAAAACTATTTCTTTTTAGTATTCTTAGGACTTGATAAAGTGACGAAGCTGACCCGTCGAGGCGCCTTAGGGCTTGGAGCGGACTTCACAGCCTGATCCTTGACATCAGTCACTTTAGCTTGCTTGAAGAAATTGTTATCATTGTTTGAAGTGCTTTTAGGCGTACTCGGTTGGCTTACAACTTTAGTATTAGAACTTTTGGGAGTACTAACGGGCGGTTTAGGTGTTTCAGTTTCAGTCTTAGCAGTTTTCGGAGAGCTTGGTTCAGCATTTTCAGTAGGCTTTACTTTGGGCGAATCTGGCGATGTCGATAGGGACTTAGCTCCTTCAGTTTCTTCGTAAACTAGCTTGATGTCTTCACTATCGTCTATTATCATAACTTCACTGTCTTTCGTAGATTCTGTGTTCTTAGGCTTAATAATCTCAGTGTTACTATTGTCGGACCACGAAGGCATTGCCACTTCTTCTAAAACATCTATTTTGATGGGAGTTTTCTGTTGTGGTTCCGCTTTCTGTTTTTTTGGAGATTTCTCTGGTGCCTTGAATGTAATGAATGCGTCCATCTTGCCAACTGGTTTGGAGTCTTTAGGTTTTGCTGGGTCCTTCACTTCTTTAGTTTTCGGTGTCTGTTTTACTTCTTTAGGTTTTGGTGTTTCTTCTTTTGGCATTTCAACTGTTTCTTCAACTTCCATCGGTTCTGTGAAAAGAAAATGTGGGGTTTATTAATTTATGGCAAATTAAATCATTCTTGGTGACGTGGCGTGATGATTTGAACGCGTTCCTGACTGACTTGCCGGAGATGACAAAGCATATTATAAAGGAAGGATATGGTAAACGGAAATGTTTCCCGTTTCATGGGACATAAAATGAAAACACCTAATTTATCTTCCTCTTAAAGCAAATAAGGGACATAAACAAGGGATTGGTATATTATTGAACTACTTCAACAAGTAATGATTCGCCGTGTTGACCACCAAAAACACTAGCATTTTCTACAGCCAGAAATTAATAAATCGAATTCTTTATTTAATTCACCTGATGCTGCTGCTTCGGCAGTAGGTTCCGGTGTGTCTTCGTCGGGCAGTATGTCTCCCAGCTCTGCTTCCGCGAAGGTGATGACGGAACAGTAACCATCTGTGCTGGAAGCTACCAGCATGCGTCCGTCAGGCGACCATGTCAGGTCTGTTAGTCTGGAATAAATACCATGAATTAGTATTGCATAATACCTGTCTTGCCTGAATGAAGAAGAACAGGAGTATGTATTGTACTATAATACTCCTGCTTTGATATTCATATAAGAAATAATATAAAGTTTAGTGGCATTGATAGAAAGATCAAGCCAAATGAATTGCTGCGTCTTGAGAAAACAATTTGGATCAGTTATTACATAAGCTAGGGAGAATGTCCTTTCTTAGCTGTTGGTTGTGATGCAACATTGAGCCAGTTGGGTCAACTAGGTAATAAATAAATAATCTATTGGAACATGATTGACTATGACATAAATCTGCAGTAGTTGGAATTTGTATCGCAGCTTTTAACGAACCAGGACGAAGAAGACGGAGTTTTATATATTAAAGAAAATAAGTAAGTACAACTAGAGCTAAACATTTTCCAGCATCATCCTAGACCGATGTACAGTAATTTTAAATGATGGTGGCGGGGATACCCTTCCAACCTATGGCTATTGTAATAGAGTAAGAAGTGCTTGGAGTAGTGTCAATAGCCTAATGGCTAAGGTGTCGGACTTGCGATGGAGAGGTGGCGGGTTCTAACCCCACTGTGAATCCACTCCAGACACAAGCATATGTAGCTTAGTTGGAGTTATTGCTAGTAGTGTTGCCTATCGATAGTTGACGTCATATCAATAGTATCGATACTATTGATATACAAAAATAGTATCGATACTATCGAAGACCAGCATATGTTTAGTAGCAATACTATCGATAGCTCACACTATCGATAGTTTTATAAACGGCGATAGTATTGCCTTCTAATATTCAATTACATAGCTAGTATACGACGTGTAACGAAGCGGCCATACACATACTAAACGCACTGCCTCCCTGGGTGATATCAAACGATATTGGAAGGGTTTCAACTCAAAATAAAATACTCTAAAAATTGACACCAAATATTCGGTTTCGTATGTTTCTTAAATTGAAATCATAACAAACGTGTCACCGCACTACGTAGATCAATAACTTTCCACGTCACTTACAAATATCACGATAAATCTCTTCCGTAATTCTGTGCGCCTAGTAGTTGTAGCCTACAGCAAGGCGGTGTTCTTTTGTCGGCGCGAACTGACGAATAACAGACGCCGCCGGGCTGCCGGCCGCCGCGCCGCCAAAGCGCGCGCGCAATAAACCATACCTACTACCTACTTTGTTTACCGTGATGTAAAAATTAATGCGTAATTATTGATTTACAGTTTACTCGTTAATATCAAGCCAGAAATTGCACGTAAACACTGAGATAACAAAACTTACGTAAAAAATCGAATCAAAGTTTAGGTAGGTTAACTAGTTTCATCCCTTATTATTACTTATTACCGAGTAAACTGTAAAATCTTAAAGCTTTGCTTAATTTAGTAAACTGACTTACATTTTTAAAGATGGGGTTCGATGTGGTGACCTTGGTATTGTATGCACAAGGCCGCTCGTTTGTTAACAGATACCTGAACGTTGCGTAGCATTTCTGGTGTTATTGTCCTGATTTCCTGAAAGCGGCCTCAATCCGCACTTTCATTAGGGCCATCGTATCACACTGCACTGCACACACACACCCCTGAGACAACCCACTGACCCGACATTTTGCAAACACAACAAAAAAAAAACAATTAGGTGTAGCCGTACTGAACTGATATGCGTATCACAAGGATAAACACGAGTGCAATAGCTAAACGCGGAATGTCGACTGACTAGCAAACCAATAATGCTAAATAGTGTTGCCCAAACGAGAGTCTCGCAAGAGTCTTGCAATTAGCGATTATCCTATTGCTATTTATTAAACGGTAGTTGAGATCTCAGAACAATGTAACAGACTCTGTTACATTGTTCTGAGATCTCAACTACCGTTTAATAAATTCTGTTACATTGTTCTGAGATCTCAACTACCGTTTAATAAATAGCAATAGGATAATCGCTAATTGCAAGACTCTTGCGAGACTCTCGTTTGGGCAACACTAATGCTAAATAAATAAAGCTCTGCTATCCTGGTACCTAAATATTATTTCGTTGTAGGGTAGCTGTCCCAGTTGATGTCCATCCACTACTATTAAAAAATATTGTTCCAGAATTCAAGATTATTTTACATAATAACAGTAATTTCAACTAAACTCCTTTAAACTGTTAAGTAAATCTAACACACCAGAGCAAACTAATTACGCAATTCAAATTCAAAATTGAAAAATCATTCATTTTGTTTTGGGTGGGAAAATTATCAATGACTCTGCTCCCGTCCTGGGTGGGGCGGAAGGAAGTGTTAGACTCTTACTGACTAAAAACCACCCTGTTTCTTTAGTTGCCCTTGCATTCCGGGGCTGCGGTATCTCGTTAGAAGTCTGAATTAGAAGTTGAATTTACCAGGAATAAATAATTGAAACTACATGGCCAGCAATTGTTTCACATACCCGAAGATCCTAACCCATTAGGTTTACACACACTATGATGTACATTGTGTGTGTAATAAGTAATAACGTAATCAGGGTTCTGTGAGCAAAGGATTTTCAATTCGGCATAAACAATTCCTGTTACTCATGCGGTCTTAGTACTTTTTATTAATTTCTTTTCACAGTTAGATGCAGTTTTGCGACATTTTTTATTGACTTAATTTTGAATTAAATAAAGACTAAACTAATGCTCAAACCAATAAAACCCATTTACCACTCAAATAGTACCGACAAAACGTGAACTTCCGATAATTATTTAGGTTAGTCCTACAGACAAAAATCATGCGTGCTTGCTATTATTTTGTAATAAAAAAAACTATTAACTTGTTGTTAATAACTTTCGTCATAATTATAAAAATAACTTTATTTTAAAAATTACGAACGGAACCCACTGTAATTTTATTTGCCTACCAGGAGAGGAATAAATTCCGAAGAGGTGTATTGAAATGATGTTTTGGGTTCAGTTGAACTTTAATTGTTACTAAATCGTTTTTCTATTCTAAGTTCTAATGGCAAATAATAATGTTTATTTAAGCAATTTGTGGTAGGATGCACGTAAGGATTCCATTTTTATTATCAATTCAATGGTACGAGCTGACGATTTTTCGAAACAATAAGCAACTCGATTCAATAGTAAGGTGAATCGAATCTCCTGGATCTTATGTGTAAAAATTATTATGATAAGGGCATATAAATAAGTTCATATTTGCCCAAAGTATTGTGCTGACAATCATAAACAGCGAATAGGTAGGTTTATCTATTTCAAACAAGATTAATTACATAATATGCCGACACTTTTTAACTTGTCCGCATTGTTTATGTTAGCACTAAGCAAAGATTGAAACATTTTACGGTTTGATAGAGGTTCTTATTTCGAATGACATAGCTGTAATTAATAAATTAATCGCTCGGCGTCGGTCGTATTCTGTATTAGTTTAGTTAGTATTGTTATGTTAACCGACTACATCTGTAGCTGTACCATCTGTATGAAAGTCATTGAATTACGCCGTGCTCGAGCGATGAGTACTTCTCGCCGCCGACGACACCACCACCTGCGCGTCGGCGAGGAAGAGGCCGCCCTCCGGCCAGCATGGGACTTCGAGGCCCGCCGGCCTCTGATGGGGTCCCCGCTGCCGGTGGAAGTGTGCAGCGCATGCGATGGACTCAATCCATTAATGAGAACGTCATGCGCTCATACTATGGGGCTACAGAGGGGGGAACTAACCTGACTGCGTACCGTGCCCGAACCTAAATCCACCCGACAATCCATCATCTCAGAGGCGGTGGGATGAGCCGCTCTGTAGAGCAGTTCAAAGTGACCTTATTGCCACATCTGCTTCGGCTGCAGAGCGTGCGCGCCTGCTGGCTGTGGGTGAATGGGAGTCGGGTCTCTGGCTCCATGCACTACCGTCATCGAACATAGGCACCTTGTTCGATGATACTACTTTCCGCCTCGCTGCTTCCCTTCGATTAGGTGCTCCCTGCTGTTCTGCTCATCGTTGCCACTGCGGTGAAGTTGTCAACAGCCTCGGTCACCACGGCCTTTCATGCGGCCGCAGCGCGGGTCGCATAGCACGGCACACGAATATTAACGACATTATCCGACGAGCTCTTGTCACTGTCGGCGTTCCAGCTGTTTTAGAACCAAATGGCCTGGCACGCGACGATGGCAAAAGACCGGACGGTATGTCTTTATTTCCTTGGAAGATGGGTAGGCCTTTAGTGTGGGACGCAACTTGTGTCGATACTCTTGCGCCATCCCATCTTCCTAGCTCATCTTGTTGCGCTGGCGCTGCCGCTGCGGCTGCTGAGAACCTCAAGCGGCGGAAATATAATAACCTTGTTGGTAGTTATATTTTCGAGCCGTTTGGGGTTGAAACCTTGGGGTCGTGGGGTCCGAGTGCTCACAAATTATTTAAAGATCTGTCCAGACGCCTAGTTGACACTTCGCGTGACCCAAGGGCTGGCTTTTACCTTGGACAGAGGTTAAGCATTGCCATACAACGTGGCAATGCCGCCAGTCTTTTGGGCACATTGCCAGTGGACAGCGATGCGCACGAATTTCTGGATGCAATATTTTAGTTTATTTTTAGGTGTGTATATGTAGTTTAGGGTTTTTATTTAAATTAAAATTGTATTCTTTCTCAAATAAATTAATAATATAGAATTGTAGTGAAAAAAAAAAATGAAGGAATTACGCCGAGGTTATCAATTATTATTTATTAAAAGTTTAGACGTGCCTACCTACCTGACTGGCAACTGTAAATATGTCATAAAATAAAGGTGTGTTAAATGTTATTTAAAATTTTGATTACGATTTTTAATGAATTTTTAGAAGATCGATTCAAGAGCACGGGATTCGATCTGTGAATTGAATAAATAGGGGGGTGGAAGATAACCTTGTAAATAATAATTATCTACAAAGTAATCTTCTACAAAAGGACAACTACGTAAAAAACCAACAGGTGTATAAATGATAAACGTGACAATGCAAGCAGGTTTATTTAGATAAATTTGATACCTAGACTAATTAATTGTATTGTAGCTAGTTCCCAAAAATAATCAAAGTTTAGGAAAAGTCAGTAATAATATTTTGTAAACAAAAAATAAAACATGCGGAACCTTTATTCAGAAATACCAGGAGTAAGAGGTTTATTTTTATTTACAAATAGTTCACTGACACCGATCAGCTGACTTAGGGCTAGTAATGTGCTTATTTCAATTTGAAAAGTTCGGTTTCTGGTATCAATGTATTAAAAAATTCTCATTACTTCCGAACATGTAGAGATAGGATTAAAAAACCCTTCCAATATCGTTTGATATCACCCAAAGAAGCCGTGCCTTTCGTATATATATGGTGCCATGGTTACACGCTTTATATCTCATAAAAAAATTAATTTAAAATACGTTTAATTTACCCATCATTACAATCAGCTACCAGTTTTGCTAGTAATGGTGGCACAACATAAGGCACTATCAATAGTATCGATAGTATTACTTAAAAGAAATCGATACTATCGATAGTATTGATAGTATTATAATGTAATAGTATCGATCCTATCGATACTATTGCTTCCAATCAATAGTATTAGTTAATTTGTGACATCGATAGTATTGATACTATCGATAGTATAAATACTCGACAATAACAATATCAATATTGTTACTAGTTTTCGAGGTCATCTATCGATAATTGGGCAACTCTAATTGCTAGTAATGTGAATTCTACCCACATTGCCAGTAAACTTAAAAAAAAAAATAAGCTAGTAGTAACCTGGTGTAATGTATGTTGTTGATGAGCGCGATGGGCGTCTTCTGCTGCGTGTCGTAGAGCAGCACGGAGCGCTTGGTGGCCACGGCCAGCAGCATGCGGGGCGCGGGGAGCGCGGGGCGCGGGCCCCCGGGCCGGGGCCGGTAGCGCCGGGGGCTCCAGCGCGCCACCAGCGCCGCCTCGCCGCACGGCAGCACACACGCTGGCCTACACACACAGACGACTAACTCTATTAGCGCCGGGGGCTCCAGCGCGCCACCAGCGCCGCCTCGCCGCACGGCAGCACACACGCTGGCCTACACACACAGACGACTAACTCTATTAGCGCCGGGGGCTCCAGCGCGCCACCAGCGCCGCCTCGCCGCACGGCAGCACACACGCTGGCCTACACACACAGACGACTAACTCTATTAGCGCCGGGGGCTCCAGCGCGCCACCAGCGCCGCCTCGCCGCACGGCAGCACACACGCTGGCCTACACACACAGACGACTAACTCTATTAGCGCCGGGGGCTCCAGCGCGCCACCAGCGCCGCCTCGCCGCACGGCAGCACACACGCTGGCCTACACACACAGACGACTAACTCTATTAGCGCCGGGGGCTCCAGCGCGCCACCAGCGCCGCCTCGCCGCACGGCAGCACACACGCTGGCCTACACACACAGACGACTAACTCTATTAGCGCCGGGGGCTCCAGCGCGCCACCAGCGCCGCCTCGCCGCACGGCAGCACACACGCTGGCCTACACACACAGACGACTAACTCTATTAGCGCCGGGGGCTCCAGCGCGCCACCAGCGCCGCCTCGCCGCACGGCAGCACACACGCTGGCCTACACACACAGACGACTAACTCTATTAGCGCCGGGGGCTCCAGCGCGCCACCAGCGCCGCCTCGCCGCACGGCAGCACACACGCTGGCCTACACACACAGACGACTAACTCTATTAGCGCCGGGGGCTCCAGCGCGCCACCAGCGCCGCCTCGCCGCACGGCAGCACACACGCTGGCCTACACACACAGACGACTAACTCTATTAGCGCCGGGGGCTCCAGCGCGCCACCAGCGCCGCCTCGCCGCACGGCAGCACACACGCTGGCCTACACACACAGACGACTAACTCTATTAGCGCCGGGGGCTCCAGCGCGCCACCAGCGCCGCCTCGCCGCACGGCAGCACACACGCTGGCCTACACACACAGACGACTAACTCTATTAGCGCCGGGGGCTCCAGCGCGCCACCAGCGCCGCCTCGCCGCACGGCAGCACACACGCTGGCCTACACACACAGACGACTAACTCTATTAGCGCCGGGGGCTCCAGCGCGCCACCAGCGCCGCCTCGCCGCACGGCAGCACACACGCTGGCCTACACACACAGACGACTAACTCTATTAGCGCCGGGGGCTCCAGCGCGCCACCAGCGCCGCCTCGCCGCACGGCAGCACACACGCTGGCCTACACACACAGACGACTAACTCTATTAGCGCCGGGGGCTCCAGCGCGCCACCAGCGCCGCCTCGCCGCACGGCAGCACACACGCTGGCCTACACACACAGACGACTAACTCTATTAGCGCCGGGGGCTCCAGCGCGCCACCAGCGCCGCCTCGCCGCACGGCAGCACACACGCTGGCCTACACACACAGACGACTAACTCTATTAGCGCCGGGGGCTCCAGCGCGCCACCAGCGCCGCCTCGCCGCACGGCAGCACACACGCTGGCCTACACACACAGACGACTAACTCTATTAGCGCCGGGGGCTCCAGCGCGCCACCAGCGCCGCCTCGCCGCACGGCAGCACACACGCTGGCCTGTGCACACGGACAGTCGACTAACTCTATTTAAAATCTTTACTGACAGGTATAGCCTTGTGGCCACTACAACTCAAGATCGAGCAGTGGAGAAATAGGATAAGGATGGCCGACCCCAAATTAATGAGACAAGGTCACGAGAGAAGAAGCAGACATAGGCTTGTTCTTAACACTCACTGAGCACACTACGATTTTAGACCAGTCGCTTGCTCCATCGCAAACCTCTATCTCGTTTGACCAAGCAAGTTGGAGTTGTTATAGCATATTTTGAGACACCTCTAAAGCTTTTGATTGCATTGACTACAAAACACTGATCTGTAAATCACATCATTACCGAATTTGTGGACAAGCTGCTAATCTTGTTAATTTCTATTTATCAAACAGGTAACAAAAATAAATTGTAATGTAATGACATCTTCAGGATCTCTAGTAAAGATGGGTGTTCCACAGGGTTCAATTCTTGGCCCTTTCCTATTTCTAGTATACATTAATGACTTGACATGATATTTTTGACATGATTTTTGATTGATTTTGATAAATTGTTTCATACCATAATTTCAAAATTATTCTATACTCACACTTTCAAAGAATATCTTGTGTAGATGTAAACTGCATTGATGGGCTTGATGTCAACCTTGCCCTGCTCAGGCTCAATGCGACCCGCCGGCACTGCTAGTAACAGGCCATCAGGACTGAACTGAAGTCTCCTAAAGATACAATTTTTTTTATTGTAATCAAAACACTTATTCCAAATCCACAATCAAGTTGATTTGTCAAAAAGTTCCGCCATACGAGGGAAAACAAAAGCAGTAATATTCTGCACCAAAGTATACGGCTCTTATCGCAATCGCTGTGCTGAAATGGACGCAAAACTGTGAGAGAATACAGTGAGATGTATTAAAAAAAGGAACATCTGAGAAAAAGATAATTTGATAGAATTGCATTGACCAAAATAAATGTTTTAAGGATTTTTTAACTACAGAAAAATATCTAGTGTTGATTCCGCCAAAACCCAGAAAAGCAGCACCCTCCCACCTGCAAACAAAGTGTGGCGTCATTGCTTACTTTTGCCGAGTGAGCTCTTTCAGAGCTCGCCTTGCCACAACCCCGCTATTCGAGTTAGTCGCTACTCTCAGGGCACAGAATAGACCCACGTCTAAATATTTAATGTATTGAATAAATTAATTTTCGGACTTCTCCTTAACTCATTATTAATATTCCTCCTGATAATTAAGTAACTCTTAATTCATAAGTGACACAAATGAAACAAAAGCATAGAAAGAAACATAGCACAATTGTCTAATACACTATTGTTATGTATGAATAAGCAGCTTTCCTGAGCATAATAGGCCAAAGTATGCGAAATATTTCAATGGTAAGCTTGCCTGTAGTAGGTCTGTAGTGTATCATCATGGTATAGCCGCACTTTGACATCATGGAGTGGATGGCCAGGAGGAAATGGTAGGACAGCCTTACTGCTGCGAGATGTCACCTTCTTGGTTGTCACATCAAATGTGCGGAATACCCTGAAACAGAAAAATTATATTCTTATTTATATTTATTATTATTATTATATATACTTCATTGTACACCTTACAATACACTTAAGGATACAAATAATGAAACTAGTGTACAATGGTTGGTCTTATTATGTTTAGACCAAGACTGAGTCAACATTTTGTAAAGCTCTATCTAGCTTGAACAACAAAACATTGCAAAAGTTCTTTAGCTTACAAACAAAAAAGTCAATTTAATTTAGAACCTCTTCCTATTTCTGAAATTAGTTCAATATCTGAAGTGAAATGAAATACCTTCATTGAATAAGTAGGGCAAATTATTAAATTATTTCTATATGAGAAAGTGGCAGATATAAAGATACATAGAATAATAATGATGATACTACTTGTACTGAATGGAACTGGAAATGGACTGAAAGTTAAAAGTTGAAACTTTTTACAAGTTATAAAAAATCTAAATTTGGTACTACTATACTATTTGGTAAGAAATAATGTGATCTATAACCACCTCATTGCTTACCATCAGGTGAGGTGACTGTCATATGCAAGCCAATCATCAATAAAAGAAAAACTGCTAGCATGTTGTTATTAGTATTCATCTCACCTATCCCTCCAGAAACAGATAAGGCCTCTGAGATAATTCAGGATGTCTGTGAGACAATTAAGTTATCCTGTGAGTCTCTCCCGTCTAAGTTGCCTGCAAATTATGAGCTTACCTATCTGTACTAGCAGAAGCAATCATCTGTCCCTTAGGGTCCCAGGACACTCCCTGGACAAACCCCTTGTGGTCAGTCAGGATGCTGCTGTATTTTCCCTTGTTCAGGTCCCATATGAGAAGCTTGTTGTCAACAGATCCTGATGCTAGGTGCAGGGAGTTAGCACTCCAGGTAATGTCTAGAACATCCTCCATATGACCACGCAGAGTCTGGAGAGAAATAAGAAAAACATCACTTATTGAAACTAGGAACATGGAATGGTGATGGACAGGCTGTCTTCATGGAAATTTTGGTTACATAGTAATGGGCCACCCATTACCATTTCCTAGAAAACACCAAGGAAAGTAAAAGAAATGCAACAATAACTTTTATCTCACATTCATCTGTCTATTAAGTTTGAAGAATTTTAATATATTTAATAGTATAACTAAACATTTTTAAAACAAGAACTCACATTCAATGAAATGCTACATTACCTAGCACACTATATTATAGCAACACCAAACTAGCAGAATATCGGGCATAAACGGTGGATTTCAAGAAAACTAATAGAATTAATTAATATAATCAGGAGAACTTAAAACATTTAAGATTCAATATTTAATAAAACTAAAAGATACTTATTTTCACCTTGTGAATAACCCAAGACTCCTTATACTGTTCTTCCATTTGTTCCAAGGCAGGTGCTGGTTCCTTATCAGTCTTCTTCCAAATAAATATGATGGACTCATCATCACCTGATGCCAAGTACTGTCCATTGGGTGACCACCTCACTACATTCACAGCCTTCTGGTGACGAGTGAGGTCTGCTGCCACTTCAAGGTTCACTGAACCGGTGTCTGTTGTTGAAATGTACCAGATCTGGAAGATTACACCAATTTAAGAGAATAAGAGTGTGTTTTGTGATTGTTACACGGGGAGTTTACGAGGCTGACTCTGAGAGTTTCGATACTACAGCAAATGTGAATTTTATAACAAAATACATACTTAAATGAAAAACTGAATCTTTAGAGGCCCTAAAAAAACTTAAAATTAACTGCAGTAGGATTTTATTGTACGTAACTTACCAATGTTAGCAAACTATGTTAACTTGTGGCACGTTTATGAATACACATGTATTCATAAACGTGAATTGAAAAAGAAAATAATCATACCAAAACATGAGAATCCGTTCCTCCTGTGGCAAGACGTAATGGTTCATTAGGATCAGCTTTTGGCTGGAAGTCTACACTTAGTACGGGGTCTCTGTTATGCCAAGATATTTCTGGGATAGCGAACTTCATATTTTCACTTAAATTTCCACTTTTTAACAAACTAATAGGTTCCACCGTTCCACCTCGATTCCGAGCGTCTGTCACATTTGGCGCTAAAACTTTGTGTGTGTTCGATTTGTTTTTTTTATGGTTTGACGTTTGACACATCCATATTTAAGCTTTGAACTTTTGGAAATATTTGAATATCTTTGTTGATATTCCAGAGAAAAGGTAATATATTGTATATACGCCTCTATAGATATAAGAATAATATATAAATCTAAAAAACTTTTTACCAAAAAATTAAACCGACTCCCAAAAAACACTGCAATGTGAAAAATAACTTTAATTTCGGTAGTCGGTGTCTTTAGTTTTGTATTTTCGTTTTTGGCACCGACTTCCGAAATTAAAGTTATTTTTCACTTTGCAGTGTTTTTTGGGAGTCGGTTTAATTTTTTGGTAAAATGTTTTTATTTCACTCTTTTTAGTTGGTCTGTTTTTAATTTACCTAGTTACAAGAGCCTAATTATCAACTACTTATAACCTTTTACAAAATATTGCTTTTCCCAATGCTGGGCCGTTAATTGTTGAGGAGTTCTCCTGGTACTTCACCATCAGCTCTACATCACCATATGCATTGTGACGAGCATAAAGTGCGTAACATCCATATTCAAGTAATCGAATCGCAATCCACTCAATACTTATTATTGAGTAGTTTCGGCGGCCATCTGTGGTCTTCATCATCAGTTCCACTTCCTCAAATGGTACTTTTTGAGACCAACTGCACAAGTTACTATAATAAATACCCAAAAACGACATAGGTGTGCCTATAATATTTGAAGAGTTCCCTCGATTACTCTAAGATCCCATCATCAGATCCTGACGTTTATAAAAATGGGACCAATATCGAAGTATACCCTTTCAATCAAAAAAAGAATTTTCCAAATCGGTTCAGCCGTCTTCGAGTAATCGATGATCATACATTAAAATATATATATATATATATATATACGCGTCGAATTGATAACCTCCTCTTTTTGTCGTCGGTTGAAAAGGAAGAAGGAAAGATGTAAAAAAAAACACCCAAAATTAATTTACAATTATAATATTTTGTATTGTCTACACGTTTTTCAAAATTTCTGAACGACTATGAAAGATTTATTTTGCTGGCAACACTTTTCTCTATTGTCATATCAAAATTGACAGCTGCTCTTTCTTTCTTTGACGTTTGTTGATACCGTGCTAAACGAACGCCAAAATGGTTTGTGTTTTATCAAAGTTTATCTTGTTGAATCATGAAATACATTAATGATATCGAGCCAAAATGTAGTGAAAGTCTTTAGCAATGTGTTCAAGATGTGAATGGAGGATGTATTTCATGCCAGCCCTTTGAAAATTTCAGGTGAACGTACCCAAACAGCGCAGGACTTACTGCAAAAAATGCAAATGCCACAAGACCCACAAGGTGTCTCAGTACAAAAAGTCCAAGGAAAGGCACGCTGCCCAGGGCAGAAGGCGTTATGACCGCAAGCAACAGGGTTACGGTGGTCAGTCCAAGCCCATCTTCAAGAAGAAGGTAAGCGATTATAACCTATGTACCGGATTGTTATCAGTTTTACTGCAGACACGGGTAACTTCAGTCAAAGGATTATTTTTAAACTTTTCTGAATAATTCAAACTAAAAAGAAAACATGTGAATAACCAACAAATATAGTATTGTTTATATTTCTTGAGGTGATGAAATGAACATTAAAATTTTCGGTCAGTGGGTCGTCTTAGGGGGTTCTAGTTATTTAGCACATTTGAAGCTTATCATAAACATTGGTCAGTGGGTCGTTTTAGGTTACTTATCTAAGCCAGTTTCATTTTGACCAAGTAACATTGCTATTTCTGATCGGTTCTATGGACTCAAGTTCTCCTAATTTTAAATCAAATAAAAGCATTGTTTAGAGACAGTGCCTATTTGAACTGAATTGAAACAAAAATGTATTACACTATTCAATCTAGTAACAATGTATGCAATCAGCTGCCACCTAGTGTAGATATCATAGTATAACTGTTATTAAATTGATATCAATAGCTCAAATTGACACTAGGCTACTGAAAACATTGGTATATTTTTCATGTTTTATCGACTAACGAATGAAAAATACCATATGTTTTTTTAAATCAAAACAGAGCCACCAGACTGTGGGACGATTTAGATAAAACACGAAAAATGCCAAAATTATAGTCCGCATTGTGTCAATTGGAGGTATCAATATATTTCTTCTTGACCTTAAGAGCTGAGATGATGACTATAAATTTCAAAAAGGGTCAGAAATCTATTTTTTTGCTAGATTTATATTTAAAATTTTGATTATGGCTATCAGCAATTTCTAATGTAAATATATGCTTTGCCAGGCGAAAACCACAAAGAAAATTGTACTCCGTCTTGAGTGTGCTGACTGCAAGGTGAGGTCACAAGTAGCACTCAAGCGCTGCAAGCACTTCGAGCTCGGAGGAGACAAGAAGAGGAAGGGACAGATGATTCAGTTCTAGGCTGATAATAAATAAGTTTAACCAACATTTTAGAATTTTATTTACAGTCCTACTGACAGACCGTCTTTAACCACGCGCTTGCTTTTGGAAACAATTGTTTCCAAAATTGAACACCTGTGATTGCTTCTGGCAACAATCGCTTCCAACAACCTGTTTTTACTAAACAACTTTAAACTTTATTTTGTAGTTGATAGTCCGTAGAAAAACTTTTCACGAAAAGTTTTTAAACTATAGACTGATATATAATCCGACCTTCAAATACAAGTTGACAACATTATAAATCTAATTCTTATTACACGACACAAAATAAAGCTTGACATCGCCATTTTGTGTTTTCTATGCTAGGATTCCCTTAATGTTTTAAATATCTTATTCCACGTAAAATATATCCATGTGATTAAATGTGTCTAGTAATTAATCTAGTTTATGAATAAAATAAGAAACAATGCTCTTGTCGATCTTAGTTTTTAGTAAAACGCATTTTTCCATACAAGTAGCTAATATTTTGGGTAGTTAGTTTCAAGTTACATTGAAAAATACGGAAATAAGATCTATTAAAAAAACAGGCATAGTGTTTAACCTTGTTTTAATGGCTATTCAGAACAGTTTAAACATTTGAAGTGTGCTTCTGGAGAGTCACAATCAAATTTTTATTACTGCGCGTCGTACGCTCAGATGCGGTCAAAAATCACTGGCAAGCGACCCTCTTCATTTTTGCGCCTTGCAACCGAGCGGTTAATGTATTTTTAATATAAAACATTACAAAAATTATGGAATTGCCCAATTCTCAATTTAAACCGCCATGGAATGGAAGCAACTTTTTACAACGAAATAGTCAAGAAATAGGGTAAACCGAGGTATAACTGGCCGCTTTTAATAATTGGCCACTATCACTTCAATGGCATAAATTAAGAATTATCCACACGGTAGGCCATCTATCATTTATTTTTCATATTACTTACTCAATTAGCTTTCATTGTAGTAACATTTTTTTGTCACAATGACAGTAGCGCCAAACATATCGACCATTTTGTGACAGTCGGTGTTCGTGATTTGACATGAATGGTAAATCATTACAAAAATCTTAACGAAATGCTCTAAGTAAAAATTGAATTTTGTGTTATTTTGTGAAGTAATCGTGTGTTGATTTTCTTTAGTCTGTTGAATAGATGGTAAGTGATTCTTTACATAAGTTTTATTCTATCAGCATCTGTTGTTAACCGAGGTTGGGGGGTGGCTAGTATTTGGTCGAAATTTTTACATATTTTCAATTATTGGCCACCTATGCCAGTAACTGGGTTATAACCAAATATTCGAATTTTATTAAAAAATAAACGTATTAAGTAGCTGCATAAGGTGAACAATTGTATAAAAAAATATCAAATAAAAATACACACTTTTATTAGTAACTGGCCGTGGTGGCCAGTAAGTGATAGTTGTATGGCTAGTTACTGACGGAATGTTTTTTGTTTCATAGATTTTCCAAAATGTCGTTAAAAAAAGACAATATTCCAAAGACGCAATAGAAGAGACAATAAAATTTATTGAAAACAATGAAGGTTCTATTCGTCAAGCCGTTAAAAAATTTGGCGTGCTCAGAAGTAGCATCCAATTTAAAATAAGAAATCCTAACACAAAGTTTAAGTCTGGACCTAATCCAGTGCTTACTGAAGCTGAAGAAAATGAGTTGAGTAATTTCATTATACAACAAGCTAGGCGAGGATTTCCCAGAAAAAAAGAGGATATAAAGGATTGTGTCCAAGACTTTTTGAAGAAAAACCCACGACTTAATTCATTTCGGAATGACAAACCTGGAGATGTGTGGTTTAAAGCATTCCTAAATCGTCATCCTAACATCTCGATTCGGACATCAGAGGGAGTTAATGAATACACAGGATTGGAATCTAAATCCACTCATGGATGAAAGTCACTTGTTAACCGAAATTAGCTGTCCAATAGATTCGAAAGAACAAAGTGAAGAACGTCGAATTATTCTAAATTAATGCACCGGTGAATTTACAGTAAACAACGACGATAATAAATATGAGATACAGGATAAAGAAATGATAGAAAATAAAGAGTGCAGTCTCCAGGAAGAACTAATAATAAATTTTACATATTTCAACACTCCAATACCTATATCTACAACACCAATTCAAATAGAGATTCAGGAACCAGACAGATTTAGCAACACTAGCAATCGTCAACCTACTACACCAAAACTAATAGATACGCAAATATCAAACACTATAGAGGAACCACAACCTAGCACTTCGAACCAGATAGACCCAAGTCGAAAAGTTACTGTCATCTCTAATGTACCATTCTCAGAATATTTAAAACAAACGTTGCCTGATTTACCCAAACGACAAGGAAAGCGTCAAATAGAAAGATTTCCATTTGCGTTGACATCCGACCAATATCTTCAACAGATAAAAGCAAAGCAATTAAAAAAGCAAGAAGAAGATGCTGCAAAAGAGGAAAGGAAGAGATTACGAGAAGAAAAAAAAAAACAAAAAGAGAATAATATACCAAATAAGCAACCAAAGAATCATCATCACATCAAATAAGACTGCTAAAAGGAAAACGAAGAATAGTAAATATGAGTCTATGCAATTGGTGGAAAAAAAAAAACAATGTTTAGTTTTTTGCAAGTTTTGTGTCAATCCAATAACAAAAAGGTTGTTTTCGTGTAGCATGTGTAAAAAAACAATTTCATCAGAATTGTATTCCATTATCCCACAGAATTCATATTCCTGAGGATGAATGTGATTCATTTTTGTGCCATAATTTTCTCCTGTGTCAAATCCATCCAAAGGTTGTCTGTAAAAGATCGCTTTTAGCGATAAGACCGCCCATTGTATCACCCTTTTTAGTTGTAAAGTCCTTATTGTTTTACTGTTATGGTGTACAATAAAGAATATATCTATCTATCTATCATTTATTTAAACTTATTGTCGACCAAAAATAAATAAAACAGTTCTAAGTTCCTCCTTCCTATAGAGTTTACAAACTGTGTTATACTGATCTCTTTTATAAGCTAAGATTTTGATTTTATTATATAGAATTAAGAAAAATATTGTAAGAATTTTCTTTATTAAGTTCCAAAATATTTTAATTTGCTGTTTTTAGTATTTCAAATATTTTATTGTCTTTATTTTGATTGCTTTTGATGATAATTTTTATATGGCCAATTATTAGTATTTTCTTGGCCATTTTCTAAATTTTATGGCCAATTACTACTTAAAACAACTACTTTTTCATTCGATTAAAAAAAACCACGTAATTCTGTTTTATTTATTTTTTTACACATCAATATCGATAAAAAAATAGACGCTTTAACCAGAGGTAATTAAAAAAATATAACTTCTTTACACGTTACACTTTTACACTGACATGAACTGGCCGATGAGCTTAAGTGGCCAGTTACTGGTGAGTTTACCCTAGTACATAGCATTCCGTGGCGGTGTAAATTGAGCCCTTTCTTTTCCTGGGTGGGAAAATCATTGAATAATTTCTCCCACTTGGGGCAAAACGGAAGGGAGTGTCAGACTACTAAAAACCCACCCTGTTCCTTCAGCTGCCCTTAAGTTCCGGGGCCGCGGTATCTGATTAGAAGTTTACCGCAACCCCGGCCTTATGGGTCCCCGTCACTGGTGCTGACAGCTCTGAGACGCGCGTGTAACACGATGCGCCGCCGACCCGGGCTTGGTCCGTACCGGACGGAGAGTGTGACGGTGAGCTACCCCTGCTCGCCGTCCGCAAGCCCGCGCCTGCGGTGGCCGGAAATAGGCTCGCGATCCCCGACGCCCGGGGCGTTTTCCGCGGCCGCTGTGGCGGGAGGAAGAGAGTTGTCTGTCTTTCCCTCGCACGTTCGGCCTCCTCCTTCGCTAGTATGACTGCTTCGCAGAAGGAGGCGACTGCATCCCATTCACTCTCGCTCCGCACCATGGTCTGAACCAGGGCCGGGCACGAGAGGCCGCCGCCGCGCCGTCGATCGCATCCACGAGGTGTAAATTGAGCCTAACTCCTAAACTAAGTAAAACTTGTATAATAGTAATTAGTGAGCTATTGACTTAAACACAACCTTGAACTTATATAGCTTCAGAAGCACCTGGTGCACTCATACTGGAAGCCATCTGTAGTTGGGAAAAGCTAAGCAGATTATAAAGCTCACAGTAGAGACACATTTTAATTTCGTATTATAAAAATAATTTGGTTCAACAGTTAATTACTGTAACTCGTCCTTTACTAGATTTTAATGCCACCTTATTCACAGGTACAGGTAGTATTGCGCTGCGGATTTGAAAAATCCCAGATTTGATTACAACTTACTAGTTTTATTTCCACCTTCTTTTATACTAATTAATTTCGAAAATTACAGAGAAACTGAAACTGCTGTGTCTTAGGGCTCCCTCAACGTCATCCATTGATTTCGATCCAACGCCACTCTCAGCCAAAGGGGACAGGTTCTTTTACCTATATAACTTATAATAAACGGTTAGGTATGTTAACCTATTGCCCCAGTGTTCTATACAAAACCTAGGCAATATTTAACTACACGGTTGGCCCAGTGGTACAGCGATTGGGTGCTGTGCATCGTATACCGTCGCGGGTTCGATTCCCGTACTAAATGTTTGTAGGTAAATATATTTGTAGTGGGTCTGGGTATTTGTAAAAATGCATGCAAATGCTATGAAGTTGGCTATGAAGGAAAAATAATAAGAAGAAAAAATTCAATGACCAATGTTACAAAATATAGAATCAAGACTCGAAGTAGATGGGCAGGAAATACAAATGTCGACGAATACACTAACCTAGGCCGTGGACGGCTGGGCCAGCTAGTTTCCTTCCAGAATAGGCAGGACAAAGAAATCAACTGTAGAGTCGAGAATGCCTGGAAGAGCTACTGGTCCATGAAAGCGCTTATGAAGGGCGACCTTCCTATATCATCTAACGTAAGCTAGTTGACATGTGCATCGTACATTCCTACCCATATTAACCTAAGGCGCTCAGACGTGGTGTTTGACTTTATCTCAGAAGTCCAAACTCAAGGTTTGCCAACGAGCGATGGAGCAAAGCCTCCTTAATATCAAGCGGACCGAAGACGGGATCCGCAACGTCCTTATACACTCCGGACAAGCCGGTGTCGCCGAAGTCGGTGAAACGAACGTCGAAGCCGAGGCAGGCAAAAGCTATGGCGAAACGATCTGGATCTTCTTACGGATTGGTCAGAGAATGCTGCAGATAAAGTTGTCTGGAAAGATTTGGGGAGGCCAGTGACCACCAGGGACACAGGGCTAAATAAATAAAAATATGCTTTTATTTAACTCTACACTTAACCCTAGAGCCCAGGGTATATACATAAGTGGTAAGAAAACACAACCAAAACACAAAAATGAGGTACCATTTTATTAAAATAGACAAGCAATTTTGAATTAATTACTTATTTTGTATAAGTAATTAATTCTTGTATAAGTAAATAATTAAGTATGTTAAAGCTATTTAAACCTGCACTGGGCTTTATACTTTCTAGGTTAATAAAAACAATAGATTATAACTTAACAACAACTAGACTAAATTTAGATACATAATAAGCATTAGATTAAGGTCTTTAGTTGTGATCAAAGATAATAGTGTAATATAAAATTATGCTATTATCTCTGCCAAAAATAGCTAGCATAAATTCATCTTGTTTTGATAAATAATTTTTTTATGCTAAGTTCTACCAAAGGTTATTTCCCCAAAACTTCATCTAAAACATTAGGATCCAATCCTTCTAACTGTAATTTTAACTTGACAGCTTGTACTGGCACTCCAACTTGAACCATCTTGACAAACCGGTCATACTCGGGATGGGATGGCTTGCTTTCTACTACATCTGCTGATTGACTGGGAGCCTCTGGTTCCTTTGTGTCCTGGGTAGGTTCTGTGGCAGGTGCTGGAGTTTCTTCTGCAGGTTTGGAAGGAGAAGCTTCCAAAGGTTCTGTTAGTTTTTCAGCTGGTGTAACTGTTGTTGCATTCAATTCTGGTATAGACGACAGCTGTGGGAGGAGATTAAACCTTTAGAAATGTTAAGTTATGGATAGGAGTTATAAAAATAAGTACTTATAACTAAGAAAACTTATGCCAAGAAACATTTAGAGTAGGACACTATTGCCTCATAGACATGGGTGATTAATAAACTACTCAATAGTCTAGACATAAAATTGTTATTTATAGAAGTAAATATAGCTTAATTTATGGTGGTTCAACTTACCCTTGCCTCTAACAAAACCATAGCAGCATTTACTTTCTCCAGTTTTCTATCAAATTCCATTAGCTTCTGTTCACACCTTTTCATGAAGTTGTTCAGGAACTGCACATTTGTGAGCACAAAATGGTTCACAAATGCTATTGTGCGCTTTTGTTGTAATGCAGCTACCTGAAAAGTACATTGAGTGCTTAATCTTTGTGGTCTAAGATTGTGTAATTAGACTTGGTATAGAAATAAACTTATAGTTATGTATGATACGCTTACTTTTGTGAGTAAAAGATACGTAATCTACTAGAATAACAGCAACAGGGTTGAGGAGGGTGTAGAGTAATAATGATAGTGAATGTGAGTTATTTAAATGACATCAGTATGCGATTTTTTACTTACCTTACTTAAATCTACGTTTGCAAGCTCTTGGCTCATCATAGTTTCCTCTAGAGTCATTGTTAGATCTAGTTTTGTTATCGAACGCGAAAAATTCTTGCGGTTGAGTTGATTGTCGGTTGAGTATCGAATCCTTTTGGCATTAAGTATCGAAACACAATAATAGACACACTATTACTTGAAAAATTTAGTTTGTTCACAAGTTCACATTATAATCTAACTAAAATTCTTTTTCTCAAGGAATTTATGAAATCAAAATATCAACATGTCAACAGCTGGACATGACACAGCTCTTTGATGACACAGATTAACAATCATAGATGATACATATAAATTTAACAATTCTAATTCTGACAGCAGTTCAGACAGGAAACAATAGAGAGACCAAAACAAAAATGTGAAAACTAGTTCTGCATAATACTTAAATGGTTCTGCTAATGATAATGTTTTCTCCACTTTATCCATAGTCTTCTCCAAATCCGAATCACACTACATCTGTAATTTTCAGAGAAATCATTATTGTTGAACCAAAAACCATTGTTTTTTAGTGATGACCATAGGGGTATGCCTGCGAGCCTAACTGATTGACGTTAATTTAGCTTTATTTATATAAATGAAACCTCATTCTTCATACTTACTTGAGTTTCTATACTGACTGGATCTCAGAAAAGGAGATAATTCTGAGACTACGACGTTCCATGTTCATAATATTGTTTCTACTAAATTAGCTAGTGTCCAAACCTACCATAAATTGAAAATTAAGTGTTTGAAAAAAAATAAATTATATTTGTCAACATTCTAACAACAACCAAGTCAATTCACAAATTTTTTAATTCTATTAAAATCGAATTCATATTCAATAAAAATGTCTGGGGAAGTTGTAGTGGACGCGTTGCCGTACATCGACCAAGGTTACGATGACCCAGGAGTCCGGGAAGCCGTAAGTAGTTGACATAACCTTACACTTTCAAGTTTAGTCTGATGTTTGCTAATATCTTGGCTTACTTAACTTATCGTATCTTTCAGGCCCTGGCTATGGTAGAAGAAGAATGTCGACGATACAGACCGACTAAAAATTATCTAGAAAATGCTGGCCCTGAGCCCAGCACAGCATTTGAGACAGCAGCCTTACAAAGAGAGATGGAGAGGGTTCAACAACGGTTACCCATGGAGCCTCTATCAATGAAACGGTAAACCAACCAACCAAGCAAGACTGTAAAACATATCCCTATTAGGAGTAATAGGGATATGTTTATATGTTTCCATCTTAAGTATAACAACAGCCCAGGCCATCTATCACTGACCATTATTATAGGTGTAATTGAGGTAAAGAGTGGGCTCATCAGTATTAATAAAACCTTGATATGACAGGTTGATACATTACAGTAACACTAAATTATACCTTGGTTGTATTTAAGATAAATCAACATCTTACCAATGTTTATCCAGCTAGGTATTGGGGTTTATCCCTTTTAGAACTATGTTTATAATTATAATCACTTCTCTGCTATACGAAATTTCTGTAAACATACCGTAAAATGGGGTGAATAGGGATAAAACCAGGAATCACTTTTGACACTCAATATTAGTTAGCAAATTGTTACAACTTTTACCATTTTTCGTGGGATAATAGTAGATTATTTGAACTTTTTTATGACAACATTGAACATGCGTGAAATTAGCAGCAAACTGCCAAAAATGTCATTTAAAAATCGTCTAAACAAGACTCCGGTTAATACAGTATTTGAAACTTTGCTCTGTAAGATTTATTTTGTAGTGAAAGAATACGCGTGTTTATTTAATATGTTATTTAGTGTTTGGACAGTCACATAAATATAACATAAGGTTCAGTTATCAATTAATATAAATATTAATTTAATTTAAAAGAAAGACATGAAAATTCTGTTTGTTGGGGTGAATAGGGATGTCTCAGGCATGAATCACAACCAAAGCGGGGTTAATCGGGATGAGACTGAGATGAATGAGAACGACTATTATATGAATAGGTACAGCTTTATAGGGTTGACACTAAGCAGTTAAACAAATTTTTTAATTATTTATTCTAGGTAATAATTTAGTTTATTTCTATATATTTTTGTATAGATATTTTTATTTAATAACTAAGCGAATATTAGACTGCCTCGTTGATCTAGTGATCGCAAGCGCAACTGCTGAGTAGCTGAGTAAGTTGTATCGGGATTTACGATTTCCGAAATTCTCAGTATTAACACGGAGTCTGGAATTGTGTCTAGTCTATCGATTATCCGAAAAGTGGATGTCACATTTAATATAATTATGCACCTTTGTCTATCCTTTCGGGAAATAAAAAGCATAATGTAATGTATGTTTATTCGAGTATTATATGCTAGATATGGTTCTACACTCTATGGGTTAAATAGATTGATCATGTTATTTTAGTGTTGATATATTGAGCGGAAATATAAGCAGTAATGTAATGTATTTATTTCGTCAGGTTTCCCGTGCGTGTATATCTCAAAAATAACAAAACCTTATAAGAGGTTAGCACAAGCTCTGCTTAGTTTGGGACTAGATGGCGTTGTGTGAAAGTTGTTGAATATATATATACAACGTGTAACGGAAACCCCATATCTATCCAAAAGGACTGAAGACAACATCTGGTATGGAGTCTCTATGAAAAGTTTCAGCTCAAAATAAGTGACTCACAGAATTGACCCCAAATTATTGGTTTCGAATACCAGTAATAACAAACGTGTCACAGTACTATGAGCTCCATCACTTTCCACGTCACTTACCAATAAAACGATAATTCTCTTCGTTCTTCTTAATTTGAAAAATTCGGTCTCTGGTATCAATGTATTGAAATTTTTAATATGCTCCATACATGTACACATAGGATTAGAAAACCCTTGCCATATCGTTTATGATCATCCAAAGAAGCCCTGCACTTGGTATGTATATACCCTTTAATTACACGTTGTATATATGTTCCCTTAATATTAAAAATTGCAATAGAATCTTATGAAAGTTGAAATAAATATCTAGTTGAAAAACCTAAACGAAGACATAAATGCATTTTATTTTAGTGAACATATATATATACATAAATATTGCATAGTAATTAGATACTAGTAATAAAGAAAAAAACGCAAGAATTAGTGTTTTGTTAATAAACTAAATAATAAGATCAAACAAAATAAATAGGTAGATAAAAGTTATTATGTATGACACAAGTGCCAGCCCTAGTGAATTTCTCGATTAACCTTATTGTCGTCCCTATTAACCCCAATTTCGGGGTGAATAGGGATAGTATATATTTTATCTCTTTTTGCATGAATTTGAATTCTTATTGCATAATTTTATATTTGATGGCAAAGATACCATAAAGACTCAATTATTTCGATCGCCACTCAGCGAATTTTCTGTAAAAAAATGTCTTAATTTTCTTTATGAAGTTCGGGTTTGTCCCTTTTCACCCCATTTTACGGTACTTCTAGAATTAATTTATTCTTTATTTTCAATACATACATATAAATTACATTTTTAAATATTCTCTATAACAAAACATTTAAAAATATAAAAAATAGTAGCCCACCGGTATTGGGAACAGGGTCCAAGCTACCGGCGGTCAGGGCTCCATAGAGAGGAACCTCCTGACGATACGCGCCGTGTCCAGGAGTACCGCTTTCGGAAGCAAGCCCTTGATCCAACCGTCTAACGAGAGCCTCCTGAGGTGTTGGTCGAGGCTCTTGGCTATTAAGCCATTGGCTGAGATGACTATCGGTACAATGATTGCCGAGTTCACATCCCACATGTCGACAATCTCGTGTGCCAAGTCAAGATACTTGATTTGCTTATCTTTCTCAGCTTTCACGAGGTTCTCGTCATGCGGGATGGTTATGTCGACAATCATGGCACGCCTCACGATTCGGTCCACCACCACTATATCAGGCTTATTGGCTACAATAGTCCTGTCAGTGATGATGTAACGATCCCAGTATAATGTGACATGGCCGTTGTCGAGAACTGAGTCGGGCACATACCTATAGTACGGCACTTCCGATTCCACAAGAGAATATTTCAGAGCAAGTTGCTGATGAATTAACTTGGCTGCAAGGTTGTGCCTGTTGGCTGTGCTGAATTAATTTCATAATTATTTATAAATTTTTATCTGTATGTAGTTTTTTCTACAGAAACAAACCACATGCTGATGACAAAACAAACTCATGCAACCAAGTGCTGTAAAAATGCCATAAATCTCTCTTTTTTCTTTTAAAAACAGAACTAACAATGTGAGTAGAATTCACATTCCTAGCAATCTTGTTAACCCCTCCAACTAAGCTAAATATATGCTTGTTTTTGGAGTGGGTTCTTGGCAATAGTATAATGGGTTGGATTCGAACCTGCGGCCTCTGGATCACAAGACCGACGTCTTAGTCGTTAGGCTATTGACGCTTCGTTCTTCTTTAAATTGACTAACACATTACTAAATTGTTTGCAAAAAGCATCACATATACATATGTTAACGATTTTTGCTGGTAACTACTGCTGATTAGGGATTTATAAACAAGACAAAAGTGAGGAATAACTTGTATACAGATGGAGACAATCAGGGCCGGATTAACCATTAGGCGGAGTAGGCAACTGCCTAGGGGCCCCGCATCAACTAGGGGCCCAGGCCCAGTACACGCACCAAGAAAACAAATGTTTCTTCGAACGAGAATTTGATGTGCGTGTGAACTTAGGACCTCACTGTTATCTCACAAAATACAAATCGTTAGCTTTAGTAATAGAATTAAAACAATTTTAGAACTAATCTGGGAATAAGTAAACAAATATATTAAAATTATGACGTAATGCGCGTTTCCTCAGTTCACACACGATTTGGTCTGTCAAAGTAACAAAGTAAGTAGTGTCAAAGTAAGGGGCCCCGACAATGCCATTGCCTTAGGGCCTCTGACAGGGTTAATCTGGCTCTGGAGACAATACAGACAATCAACTTTAATCACGCTAAATTAAGCACGACACAACCGTACGCACCGAGAGCGCAAGCCAAAGAGGGCCGTCGATCACGCCATGTCGATCGGCGTAACCTCAGCGCCTCCCGCCACAGCACCACTCGTGGTAGCTTTATGCAGTGCTGCCAACAATTATATTAATTTTACCTACAACCTCTTACAGTTATGAACTGCCTCCACCGCCAGCTGGCCGGCTGGGTGAGCCCACAGCCTGGTCGGAGTCCGTGGACAACTCCCATGCACAGCTGTCACATCAGGCCATCAGAGTACTGAACTTGGAGCTGCAGCTGCAATACGGAACAGAAGCGTGGAGGTCGTACCTCAATACCCTGCAGGCGTTAGTGACACGGTCGCAGAATGTGCATAGTCAGCTAAGGTTTGTAGTCTTTTTAACCGACTTCAAAAAAGGAGGAGGTTCTCAGTTCGTCTTGAACTTTTTTTTTAATGTATGTTACATGGTTACATCATAACTCGAAGACTACTGGACCGATTTGGAAAATTCTTTTTTCGTTTGAAAGGGCATACTTTCTAGTTGGTCCCATTGTTATGAAATCAGGATCTGATGATGGGATCCTGGAGTAATCGAGGGAGCTCCTCAAATATTATAGGCACACCTGTAGCGTTTTTGGTATTTCTTATAGTACCTTGTGCAGTTGCTCTTGAAAAGCACCATTTGAGGAAGTGGAACTGATGATGAAGACCACAAATGGCCACCGAAACTACTCAATAATAAGTATTTCGTGGATTGCGATTCGATTACTTGAATATGGATGTTAGGCACTTTATGCTCGTCACAATGCATATGGTGATGTAGAGCTGATGGTGAAGTACCAGGAGAACTCCTCAAAAATTAACGACTGCATCGGGAAAGACAATATTTTGTAGGTGATAAGTAGTTGCTATTTTGGCTTTTGTAACTAGATAAATTACAAACCGACCCACTAAAAAGCGGGAAAAAAAATTTTTTGCAAAAAATCAAACCGACTTCCATATCAAAAAACTTCAAAGCCAAAAATAACTTGGTTTGATTTTTTGCTAAAAATTTTTTTGATTTGAATTTTGAATAAGTATATGTGGCTTATTTGTGGAATTACAAATCATTTGCAACTCGTAAAAAAATTACTAGTGCCTTCTGATAAAAATAAAACCAATAATGCAGGCTATTGGGTTTTCTGTAAGGAATTTCTCAGTAGTAGACTGTAGTTTGGAAGAGTCCCTGCTGTTATTTCGACATGTTTGACAGTCGTTACGGGTAGTCAGAAGCCCGTAAATCTGACACTAGTCCAAGCAGATGTTGGTGATTACTCATAGTTATATACACTATAGCAAACACAGACAACTATTTTTTTTTGTTTGTCCATGCTATTGTTATACTGACCCGATTTTTATGGGACTCACTAAAATATAGAGCAGGTTATAGGGTAACATCGGCCACATTTTATCTTGAAATGCCCACCGCTTAGGTAATATCGACTACCGTGCCATACAATTCGCAAATTCAGCTAGTCTATCCATACTCATATATCTGATTCCTAACAAATATAATAGCTCTCCAAATCGTTCATATTTTCTGATTCATCATACCTTATTAAATACATGGTAAAAAAAATTGTTATTAAATCTGAAATGTAATACCTACGTAATATTTATTTTTTAACATTTTTCCAGAAAACAGATAGCATCAGTGAACTGGGAGCGCAAACGGTCACAAACAGCGAGCGGCGCGCGCCTACGTGCGCTGCGCCGGCGCTGGGCGCAGCTCGTGTCCGACAACTACCGGCTCGAGCGAGCTATCATGCAGCTCGAGATACAGATGCAAAAGGTAATGCTTGTCTTCAGGGCCGGATTAACCATTAGACGGAGTAGGCGACTGCCTAGGGGCCCCGCATCAACTAGGGGCCCAGGCCCAGTGCACGCACCAAGAAAACATGTTTCTTCGAACGAGAATTTGATGTGCGTGTGAACTTAGGGACCTCACTGTTATCTCACCAAATACAAATCGTTAAAGGAGAATGCCGAGGCTTCCTTCGACACTCGGCCAGAACCGACAAAGATGAACTATATATCATAAAAAAGGAAAATAATTATAGAATTTCACTATATAATTTGTTTTCTATAAGAAGTACACCAAAAAAAGTTATAGTTCTTTGAAATTGACCACCTAATACTTCTAATTTTAACGATAACATGAAATAAACTATTAAATGATTGAATAATGAATACTGAATTCAGTTTCAACAGCCACGGTAGTCGTTAGTAATACAGAAATCGGGGTCCGGTAACACAGCAATAAACAACACAAAACTTAAAAAACACGCAAGACACTTCGTCGCTCGTCGTAAAACGCGGGAGAAATAAAACTTTTGACAATTGTCAGTGACAACTACAAGATTATTAAGTGTTACCAGCACTATATAACTATTCTAAACTAGTCAAAAAAAAAAAAATTTATAAAGTAGTCAAAAATATAACTAAACATTATTTATTATTATAAGAATTAAGAGGACTTTTGTAAGTAATCAATTCACTTACGTAGGTTCATAATTATATTAATGTAATCGATTTGCAAGTGTAATTTCGTATCGATATTATTTTATTTTGGTATTGGCAACATTTCTAATTAAAATTGTAGATGGAAAACGTGTTGATAAATTGAATAACTATTTAAAATTACTTTTAAACGGTGTACTTCTACAGATTTTATTTATACTCTATAATTCTTACTATTTTATATAATGAATTATCATTAATTTAGAAAGTCTGTCGGACGCTACATGATTTGTGAGCCGAAACTTGGCATTCTCTTTTAGTAGTAGAATTAAAACAATTTTAGAACAAATCTGGGAATAAGTAAACAAATATATTAAAAACCACAGCCCTTAATGTGCGTTTCCTCAGTTCACACACGATTTGGTCAGTCAAAGTAAGAAAAGGGGCCCCGAGAATGCCATTGCCTTAGGGCCGGGGTTAATCCGGCTCTGGCTGTCTCAACTCTGCAAGGCATGTTCTGCTCATTTGTCAATTATAATGAACATGGTTATTTAAACAGCAGTAGCGAGTGGCTTCGCTTCTCTGGTCTTTATCACGACAAAAATATAACCCCCTCTTTTGCAGTCGGTTAAAAAGTCTATAACCTTCCTCAAGGTTCAATCTACTTTCATAACCTTCTATCCAAATCTACCCGCTACTTTCGAAAATTAGCGTGTTCAAACAAACAAATAAACTTTTCCGCCTTTTTTTTTTATCTTGGTAAAATTATCAAATAAGTCCTCCCACTCCGGGCAGGGTGGGAGGGACTGTCAGACTTTTACTGACTAAAATCCACGGTGTTCCTTCAATAACCCTTTACGTACCGGGGTCACGGTAACGGGATGAGTCCTACGACCCCGGCAGGCTTCGGCCCTCTATGGGGGGGCCTCGTCATATTGCTGACGCTCTTTGAGGCGCGCGTGGAACACGACGCGCCGTCGACCCGGGCATGGTCCATGGTCGGACAGCGAGTTGCCCTTTACTCGCTGTCCGCATGCCCGCGCCTACGGTGGCCGGAGATCGTCGGCCGACGTCCGACGCCGTGGGCGTCTACCACTGCGGCTGGGCTGGAGGGAGGACGCCATCCTCTCCCTCACGCGGCCCGCCTCCTCTTTCGGAAGCATGACTGCTTCGCAGAAGGAGGCGACCGCTTCCCACTCCCTCTCGCCCCGCAGCATGGCCTCGACCAATGCCGGGCGCGAGAGGTCTCCGCCTATCGCCGCCGTGAGGACACGTCGGTGCTCTGCCCAGGCGGGGCAGTCTTGCACCGTGTGCTCTACGGTGTCTTCAGGGCGACCCTCGCAGTGGTGACACCCAGGCGTTTCCTCCTTTCCCATCAGACACAAGTACCTCCCGAAACTTCCGTGTCCGGTGAGGACCTGCGTCATGCGGTAGGTCAGGACGCCGTGACGCCGATCTAGCCACTCCTCAAAGAGGGGTCTTACCGCCGCAATTGCGGCGTGCCCGAAAACTTTTCCGCCTTAGAATAATAGTTTAGATTTATGTGAAATTGTAAATAGCGAATCGGTAAAAATAGAAATAGTAATCCAATAAAATTGTTGTAACTGTTATTGTGTTACAGGCAAAGGGAGAAGCGACTGCCGATGATGGCGAGCCAGCAGATTTGGAAGCCGTCAAGAACTTACCAGACAAACTCAACTCTGAAACAGAGAAAGAAGTACAAAAGAAGATTGAAGACATGTTTGCTGATTAGTTTTAAGTTTTAATATAGGTAGAATAAAATATGACTGTTTCTGAATGAAATAACTAAACTTTTTATACGATTTTTTTGATGGAACATGGATATTTGTGTTACATTTAGATTCCGTTAAAATAAACTCTGTAAATAGCGAAATTGTCTTTTTATTATTCTCCAAGGTACTATCTGTACCAGTATATAAAAATGGACTGTGATCTGTACACAAAAATAAATTGTGAACGCATTGGTAACTTTTGCAACTGTAAACATTTCGAACGCATTACTTTTTTTGCGTTCGATTGTCATTTGTCGTGAGCTGTCAAATTAATATTTATTTTATTTGAAAATGGCGGACGATGCATCGAGCAGTAGCGGTTGCGCCGGCAATTTAATAGATAACTCAATAAATCAAGATGAGTTGATCATGAAACAACAGCGAGAGATAGAGAAAGAGGTGAGCTCTAAAAAAATTACAAATTTCAGTACGAGATCACCTTCTTTTTTACTAAAATCGTAATACAAATTTGACATTGTATTGTTTGTTTTGCAGATATCGGAAACGATACCGCTCGTGGGTGAACTTGAACCATTGTCGTCTCTAGAAAAAGAATATAACGAGGATCCAGTGTACCTGTTAAAAGTAAAAGATTTGTCCTCTAAATATAAGTATATTAGGAGAACGCGGCCGGACGGCAACTGTTTCTTCCGTGCGTTCTCCTTCGCGTATTTAGAACATCTTCTGACAGATAAGAGTGAATTTGATAAGTTTTATGAAATAGCGAAGAATTCAAAAGAGATTCTTGTCGCCTTAGGCTTCTCACAGTTCACAGTGGAAGACTTTTATGAGACGGTGAGTTTTTATTTCCATTATTTTTCGAGGTTATTTAGTTAATGTTGTTGTTTCCTTACGCCTACATGATATCTTTGTATTTGTTGTGTTCACAACACAAACATTATTCGATTGTTTATCTTCCCATGTTTGACATACTGATATGATACCATAAGAAAATAGGTAATTCATAACATAATGTTTGAGCTGAGAAAAATACCATGATGGCTTAACAGTTGATTTAAGGTATCTGGCTTATATTTGCTTATTAAACAATTAAATGGAAGTTTTCAACAGCTATTTATCCTTCAGTATAATACTATATGCTATACTAATATTAGGTACTGCTAAAGTTACTTTTACTATGGCAGTTAATACAGCTGATTAGGTTTCTATAACACTGATCTTTCACCTCTATTTTACCTTTTAAAGGTGATATACAAAGTGGCATATTATTTTAACTAGTCAATCAATACAGAAAACTAACAATATATTTTGTGTGGAAATTGCAGAATTATTTATGAATCACCGCGAAATGAAAACAGTCGCTCATTGGTTGAAATTCAAGCATAATAATTCAGCCTCATTCCCATAACATTTGCTTTTTGCTATCCTTCTCCATATAAACTTTACCCATGCCAAAGTTCATACTCTATCTGCATAGTTTTCTTAAAAAGAGGTGCTTTTTAAGAAAATGGTTTTGCTTAATGTATATTTTTTTTTATTGACAGTAGATTTGCATTTGACCACCAATCACCATCTCACCTACTTATAATAATAAGAATAATAATATGGATGTTGTTTACTCTTTCACACAAAAACTAGGCACTGAAAGAATGAAATTCAGTAGGTAGTTGAAATCCTGGACTAACACGGTGTTAGTAACACCTTTTTTTTTTTTTTTTTTTTAACGTGGTAAAATTATCAAATAAGTCCTCCCACTCCGGGCAGGGTGGGAGGGACTGTCAGACTTTTACTGACTAAAATCCACGGTGTTCCTTCAATAACCCTTTACATACCGGGGCCACGGTAACGGGATGAGTCCCACGACCCCGGCGGGCTTCGGCCCTCTGCAGAGGGGGCCTCGTCATGTTGCTGACGCTCTTTGAGGCGCGCGTGGAACACGACGCGCCGTCGACCCGGGCATGGTCCATGGTCGGACAGCGAGTTGCCCTTTACTCGCTGTCCGCATGCCCGCGCCTACGGTGGCCGGAGATCGTCGGCCGACGTCCGACGCCGTGGGCGTCTACCAATGCGGCTGGGCTGGAGGGAGGACGCCATCCTCTCCCTCACGCGGCCCGCCTCCTTCGAAAGCATGACTGCTTCGCAGAAGGAGGCGACCGCTTCCCACTCCCTCTCGCCCCGCAGCATGGCCTCGACCAAGGCCGGGCGCGAGAGGTCTCCGCACCTAGGCTACTTTTTATTCTAGAATTTCCATAGGTTTGGGATTTATGTGGGAACACGCTCCCACGGGAACTAACTCGTGGGCAAAGTTAATTAGTCATAGTTGAGTGATCTGATGACCATTCATTTTTGTGTATGAGTTTGCTAATTGTGATGCCATATCAATTGTTTTTATTTTAATTTCAGTTTATGGAAGTTGTTCAACGGGTTGGAGAACAGGCAGGTGGCTCAGCATCATCTCTAGATTCAGTGAGAGCTGAACTGCATGACAAGTTCAACAAGCAGGGCTACTCAGACTACATTGTAGTATACCTACGTCTTGTCACCTCTGGACAGCTGCAGACAGAGAATGACTTCTACCAAAACTTCATCGAAGGACCACGCACTGTGACCGAGTTCTGTAGACAGGTATATGCTGTGAAATTTTTAAATTAGCTTAAAAGTATCAACACAAGACATAGAGATCTCACCTGTCAAGTCCTAATACTGATTGCACAATCAAACCATAAAGTAAAACTAAAAACGTCAAGAAATAAATTATGCCTTACTCATACAAGTTTTTGCTACTAGGCTTGCTCTGGACTTTTATGTTGCTACCAGCTTCTGCTAGTAGATTTATTTATTTATTTAGTTATGTGAGCTAGAATATATTGGAAGCAAAAGAACCTCTTAAAAAAGTTGTGGTTTATGAGTGAAAATATAACTGATAAAAGTGTGAGGCATTAAATTAAACCACACATACTATACAATCTATACATGCTTCTGGCTAATCCGAAACTATTAAAAAAAGCTTACGAGAAAAATACGAAAACAGTTTCAATCAAGGCAAAACTTAAACAGCCTTTGTAAAAACTTATGGAGTGCGGCATTGTTGCATGAATTTTGTCGTTTTAAGGTGTACAAACACCTAAAAAAATACTAAACCCTAGACAATTAATACTTATACTAGCTGCTCAGGAGGATACATCTTGTTTAAAAAAAAAAACTAAGAATTTCCAGTGACAAAACTATTGCTTTTATCAACATTGTATAAAAAACTTTTTACCAAAAAATTAAACCAACTCCCAAAAAACACTGCAAAGTGAAAAATAACTTTAATTCCGGTAGTCGGTGTCTTTAGTTTTGTATTTTCGTTTTTGGCACCGACTTCCGAAATTAAAGTTATTTTTCACTTTGCAGTGTTTTTTGGGAGTCAGTTTAATTTTTTGGTAAAAAGTTTTTATTTCACTCGTTTTAGTTGGTTGATTTTTAATTTACCTAGTTACAAGAGCCTAAATGTCAACTACTTATAACATTTTACAAAATATTGCTTTTCCCAATACTGGGCCGTTAATTTTTAAGGAGTTCTCCTGGTACTTCACCATCAGCTATACATCACCATATGCATTGTGACAAGCACCAAGTGCTTAATATCCATATTCAAGTAATCGAATCGCAATCCACGAAATACTTATTATTGAGTAGTTTCGGCGGCCATCTGTGGTCTTCATCATCAGCTCCACTTCCCCAAATGGTACTTTTTGAGAGCAACTGCACAATTTACTATAAGAAATACCCAAAACGCCATAGGTGTGTCTATAATATTTGAAGAGTTCCCTCGATTTCTCCAAGATCCCATCATCAGATCCTGACTTGGTGACAAATGGTACCAACTTCAAAGTATACCCTATCAAACAAAAAAAGAATTTTCCAAATCGGTTCAGCCGTCTTCGAGTACTCGGTGACAATACATTAAAAAAAAAAAAAAAAAATACGCGTCGAATTGATAACCTCCTCTTTTGGTCGTCGGTTGAAAAACAGACAGTCACTATGTTTTAATGACTTTAGTATTGGATAGCTTAGGAGTGTCCTTAAACAATATTGACCTGTGATTGTTAATTTCCAGGAAGTGGAACCAATGTACAAGGAGTCTGACCATATTCACATAATAGCCCTGAGCAATGCACTGAATGTCGGCGTCAGAGTGAAATACATGGACCGCGGCGAGGGAAGCCAGGTGAGTAAGGTATTTATCGAAACCCTACTTATTTGTATTTTTATTCTTTGGTAACAGCAGTTGGAGAGAGTGCATTGTTGACACTGCCAACTTAGAAGGTAAATATCGAAGGTACGGACTTGTCAAAGAGAAGCCTACCTTTTTTTCTAGTCAAGTCTCTCTTCAATATCTAAGGCATTTTTTTTTTATTATGAATGAACCTGCTTTTGATGCCTAACTGATTGATGAGGTCTACGATGGGAGCAGCAAGATGCACACTTGCTTTAAAGGCTGACAGCTTATATGTCGAAGGATACCCAGAAGCCGATAGAGAGTTTTACACCTTGACCGTGTTTAATAAATGTGGAGGAGAAGCGCTTATTATGACAAGACAGTAGTGCAGTGAGTCAGGTAGTGAACTGTGAAAGGGGGATAAAAGGATCAGATTTTACAGGATCTATTCTTGAGTTAAGGCTCATTTTTCGGTTAGAGAATTCATCAAATGACTTCTACCACTCTGGGTGGAGTGGAAGAGAGTGCCGAATTCTATTAACTAAAAACGCACCTGCCATGTTCCTTTGGTTGTCACGGTATCTCCTAAGAATGTTCCCGGATCACCTATAGTAAGTTATATTCCCTAGCTATTGATTATTCCACTGCAGCGGGAATGCGTTTCATCAACATACATAATAATATCAGCGCTCATTATAGTCAAACCCAAGGCAACAAAATATGTGCAGGTTTTACTAACGCCAGATGATTTATGCTAGGTAGAGCCGGGGCCGAGTCGTGGCGAATACGATGTAGAAGAGAAGTCAGAGTGTGGAGGAATGGTACAGCTACTATTATTTGTATTTGAATAAGTACTGTAGTTGTACAGCAGTACTGTAGCTGTTATTTGAACATCAGTAGTAGTCAGAAGCCCGAAAATCTGGCACTAGTGCCAAGGGGCATCATGTTACCCAGCCACTGGTTTAAAACACTAGTACTGTTAGTTAGACTGGACCACGACTGTAGGCGAAGCAAAGGAAGCACTGTAGTTACAAATGGAACACTGTACGAGTCACTACTCGATCACGGCTTGATTCTAGCCTAAATCATTCCTTTATGATCTCACTGCTGAAAATTACGAGCAGAGCCGGATTCACCCTGTCAGAGGCCCTAAGGCAATGGCATTCTCGGGGCCCCTTTTCTTACTTTGACTGACCAAATCGTGTGTGAACTGAGGAAACGCACATTAAGGGCTGTGGTTTTTAATATATTTGTTTACTTATTCCCAGATTTGTTTTAAATTGTTTTAATTCTACTACTAAATCTAACGATTTGTATTTTGTGAGATAACAGAGAGGTCCCTAAGTTCACACGCACATCAAATTCTCGTTCGAAGAAACATGTTTTCTTGGTGCGTGCACTGGGCCTGGGCCCCTAGTTGATGCGGGTCCCCTAGGCAGTTGCCTACTCCGCCTAATGGTTAATTCGGCCCTGATTACGAGCTATCCATTTGACACAACATAAAGGGGCAGCCTGGGCAAATTTGGTTCATTAACCTCGTTTCCTATCAAACTTGATGACGTAATACATTCACTCCACATTAAATGTTTGTCTTATTTACAATTTAAAAATGGGCAAGTGCAAGTCGGACTCGCACACGAATGGTTCTGTACCATATCTATAAAAAATATCACATTTGTTGTATGGGGACCCTTAAATATTTATTTTTTACTGGTTTTTGTTATAGCGGCACCAGAAATACTGAAATTTTGTTGAAATATTCACATCTGTGAAAATTTCAACTGTCTAGCTATCACGATTCAGACAGACAGACAGACAGCGGAGCATTAGTAATAGGCTCCCGTTTTTACCCTTTGGGTACGGAACCCTAAAAAGACAAATTTTCGGTTAACAATAATTAATGGATCTCAACTCAATATGATATCCACATTCTCGACTTCTCTTTTACTACTATATAGAATTCTAGAGACATAAAGCTATAAACATGTGAATATGAACAGTGGTCTAACTTGCAGGTTATAGCGCACGACTTCCCCGAGGGTTCGAAGCCGCTGGTGCACCTGCTGTACCGGCCCGGGCACTACGACATCCTGTACGCGTGATCCTCACCCCCTCATTACTACTTACGATAATAAAGTTAATTATCTTACGTAAAACCTGTTCTTTTTTATCGCCTAAGTATTTATAACGTTACCAAAAAGTTCAGAGGTAAATACATTACCTACCGAGTGGAACAGGCACGTCCGTGGTCCGCTTGGTTGTATGGGGGTAAACTCGGGGCTTGCTGTCTTTATAACGATATGTGTGAAAATAGGCGCTCTTTTAAATCGAAATTAAAATGAAAAACAGATAAAAGTGGTATAATATCCATTTTTAATTTTTCACTGAGCTCAAAAAAGAAATTCGGTCAGTTCTGGAAAAACACTAACAAACTAAATCATAAGCCACGCTGTCGTGGAGGCCCCCACGACAACGTGGTGGGAATGCACCAACCTAGCGAGATCGCCACTTTGTTCTACCACCAGTTTAGTATGGACTCTGCTGCACTTGCACCACGCAGGTGTACTTTCTATATTTTTACCTTGTGTTTAGGCCACTCCCATCTGCTAGATAATTTTATGCGTAATCATCAAAAACAAAATTGGTTATACATCAGATATAAACAACTATAGACATACTGCCGTGATTCTCTGACAATTTACCGATTTTGAGTTAAACATTGAGCGACATCAGGAAAAAAGGCGCGTCGACCTATCTAACCCCTTTTTCTGAAACTTATTTAGCTTTTGAGATATATTTTTTTTCATAAAAAACTATGAAGTGGTTTTGATACCAGTGCCAAATTTATAAAAACTCAACATCGGTAAATTGTCAGATGACTGCCTTTTAAAGAATCACGGCAGCATATCTATCTAGCCTCAGTGGTCACCAGTGCTGGATCGGCACCTGTACGTCTCGCAGTTCGGCTTCAGGCCTGGGCTTTCCACCGAGTGCTATGAAATAGATTAGGCTCTAGGGTTACAAAGTGTATGTTAAATTACGTCAGTCTTCTAAGGCAATTCTAAAAAAAAAGTTAAATCAATTAGCTTGCTTACTAATGTAAATTAAACTTTAGTAATCTTCATCTGTAGGTAACACTAGCTGATCGAGCAAACGTTGTTTTGCCATATTTGATCAGTTATAGACCAGGGTTAAAAATTAAGTTACTAATATAGCAGCTATTAAAAATAGGGGTTGGTGATAGAAGGGTGAAAATTAAGGGTTGCACGCGTTGATCTTCGAAAGTTCTGGGTGGATTTGGATGACGACCCCTACAATTATAATTCAAATGTTCTGTACACTAATTTAAAAACGCGATGAGTGAATTATTATCGTGCATCGGTAGCCTAACGCATAAACCCTAGACCGCATTAGCTCAATTATTCGCTCAAGAAGGAGAGATGTTTTGTATCTAATAAAATGGCGCGAATTTAAAATTCATCGTAAGCAAAACCTTCCTAGCGCGATTACTCGCGCTTCGAACCTACGTATAGAGTTTTTTTTTTGTAAGTGGTCCAAATTTCGTGGAGGTAGGTTTATTAGATTTTTTAATGTCTGGTTTCGGCCACCTCTGTATCTTGAGAACTAGGTCCTAGCAGAGATTTTCCCACCCAGAAAAAAAGGTCCTAGCAGAGATCTGTTTTTGCCTAGATTTTGTCGTCAAACACTAGATTTAGAAAGCCATGAATACACTAACATGTTCACTGTCCATAACCCACCTGTGGGTCGTTTTGGGTTGGAATAAGACCTCCGTGCCACACATGTGGGTCACTGCTCTTTTCATACATAATGGGTTCTATCTAATTTCGTGGACGTAACAGAAATATAACAATATCGTATAAAAACCTAGGAGCAGTGATATAGGTATAATTAGTGTTGGGCAATGATAATAATCCGGTTAATATCATTTGGCTAATAATCGATTAAAAGCAGTTAGTAGCCATTAATAGCAATTATGGATGATAACCCTGCTGGTAATGTTATTTTAGTGATTGAAAATTTCCCTGCATAGTTTTCAGGCTTAGGACTGTCAGATTAGACTTCATTTTCATCATCTTTCTTTGTAGTAAATAAATGTGCAATTTAAAACTAATCTAGCCCATTTCAAAAATTTCAATCAGGTATTTACATTGATTTTTGATAATTAGATTTTTTATGTACTTAGTTTTTTTAAATTCTTAATCAGTCATTTATTTGGGATTTTTTTATAATTGTTTTTAGTTGATTTTTTTTTGTTTGTTACTCTAAAATAATTTTCAGCCTAATTACTGCTAGAAACACTAGATTTTTTTTATTAAAAACGAGGTTCGCGTTTGACCACCATCTCACCTGATGGTAAGTGATGATGTGGTCGAAGATGGAGCATGCTTACCTAAAAGTAACCTATTCACTCTTGACTTAAAGACTCCTAGGTTATAGCTATCGAGAAACACAGACTCCGGCAGGGAATTCCACTCCTTAGCCGTACGCACAATGAAGGTATTCCCAAAACGTTTCGTGCGTATGGGTGGGATGTCCACCATGTATCGATGGCGTTTCACCGTTTGTCTCGTAGTCTGATGATGGAATGGGCTTGGTGGAATTAGACTGTGTAATTCCATCGCACACTCCCCGAAATGTAACCGATAGAAAACCGATAGACTTGCAACTTATCGTCGATGTTCAAGGCTCTGGAGCTTTGACTCGACCAGTGCATCGTTGCCAATGAGTCTCTTGGCCCGCTTCTCGATAGGCTCAAGCGCGTCTAGTTGGTATTTAGCAGATCCATCCCAAAGATGAAAACAGTACTCCATACACGACCGAACCTGAGCTTAATAGAGATTGAGCCACTGTTCGGGTGTGAAGTACCGTCTCACCTTTGCTAGGATTCCCAACTTTTTTGATGCTAGTTGAGCCTTAAGCCTTAGCCTCGATAAACGGGCCAAAATTGAGGGTAGAAGTTAGTGTTGCCCCCAGAAGCTCAATACGTTCGGTTATCGGCACGGTTACACCCCGGAAAGTAGGAGCCGGTTCGAATTGACTCCTTTTTGCGAAGAAGAGACACGCCTGGGTCTTAGCTGCATTAAACTTCACCAAGTTGGCGTCGCCCCATTCGGAGACAGCCTTCAAGGACAAGTTCAAGCGCCCAACCATGTTCTCACAGAGAGACTGGATCTGTGACCCATCAGCTCGCGCGCTGGACACATATCTCTCAGAAACTGTGCTGTCGTCTGCATACCCAAAGGTACCGGGAATCAGCAGATCGTTAATGTGCAGCAAAAATAAAGTTGCTGGGAGAACAGACCCCTGAGGGAGCCCGGCATTAATTGCCAATTGGCCAGACGAGCAGCCATCAATGACCACTCGAATGGACCGATCTCTCATGAAGTCTTCAAGCCAAACGCAAAGTTGAGTGGGTATACCGAAGGAAGGAAGCTTAGCAATAAGGCTATCGTGCCAGACCCTGTCAAAGGCCTTGGAGATGTCAAGGGAAACAGCAAGTGCTTCCCCGTGCTACTCAATGCCTCACTCCAGGTATGAATGGTAAACGCTAGAAGGTCTCCAGTTGGCCGGTTTTTACGAAAGCCGTATTGTCGGTCACTGAGGATGTCGTTGGCTTCTAGGTATGCCAGGAGCTCACTATTAAGTACACGCTCCATACTCTTACAGAGTATGGACGTGACTGAAATAGGCCTGTAGTTGGCCGGTCAGCGGATTCTTCAAAATCTCCTAACTTTGGTACTTCGATTGGATCGGACGCTAATGGATTTTATTATTAACACTTTTTCACATACAAAAAGTGAAAATAAATAAAAAGAATAACAATACATTGAATCACACTGCGTACACGCACCCAATTTATGTTCACACCCACAGATTTTACAATAAAACAAAACAAAGCATTTATTTTTTTAACAATACATTAATAGCAGGGTTATCATCCATTGCAAGGCTATTAATGGACACTTATGGATTATAATCGATAATAACTCAAGGCATCCGGCTATTTACCCAACACTAGGTATAATAAAAAACTAATGAGCCATCGATATTTTTATTTATTTAGTACTTACAATGCTCTGAAAAATTAACATAAAAATATCCGATGAAGGATGATGTTTTTCTAATGAGATTCATTAAAACATGCAAGACACGGGTTTCTTGCAGACAAGGCATTCTGTGTCTGTCTTTTTTTTATTTTAGACGTGCCTCAGTAACTGAACGACCTTCGTCTTTCAGTTTTTTGTCACATCCACTGCACCGTTTTCGATGGATTTTGCCATTCAAACGCCTTTCTAATTTTATCAACTTTTTTTTCTCATTTTTGATAGCAAAGGAAATAGTCATAAATCCTTCCTTTAGCCATAGATAACGTAATTTTTCAGAACTTTTTAACCTCTAACGTCCATGACACACGGGTGTGTCACTGAATTATCTGCTTCTACGTCCGTGACATACATGTGGGGTCTACGGGGTCTAAAACATAGTGTATTACATTCTCTTTGGTGGGGTCACTCTGCAAATTGGGAGTAAAGGGTCCCCCCTAATTTTATGGCCCTTATGGACCTGAAGTGGTATAAAGGCAATTATCTCAGTAAATAGGAACGAAAAACTAAATTGGACGTGAGACATAATTTCGATATTGCGGCTGAACAGTGAACGTGCTAAGGCCTCATTTACGGACATGCGGGGCGTCGCGTGTGGCGTGGCTTCTCGCGGCGCGTCGGACGTATTTTCTGTTTACGGAGCCGCGGCGCGTGAAGCGGCACGCATCATCGCACGCGTAAACACAAACTTATAGCAATACGATCCATTTCAAGCAAACGCGTATAAAATAGGCGTATGTAACTCTTTACGGAACCGACTCACTGATTCGAATCATTGAAGTGATTCAAAAAATTGGTTCAGTGACAACGTTTCAAATGTATCATTTGAATCTGAAACATTACTTTGCTCTGGCTCATTTCGCGCGACGCTCGTGTGGCGACTGAGCAGTGTGCGAGCGAGAGAAAGAGACCGAGACACACTGAGTTACTTTAACTATTGACTCTTGTATCCTATGCACGAAGATCGACTTTATTTAAAAATTCACTTATTACAATAAATATGTAGACATAAAACATTCACTATTATTGTCTCAAAACATTTCTGTCTCAATAGTAAACGTCCGCAACGCAACGTAAGAATGTTACGTTTCTATACATGAAGTCGCGTCGCGGGCGTTTACTGAGTCATTTGAGCCGATGATTCAAATGAAACATATCAGTGTTCCGGATCATTTCAGTGATCGAGATGCAAATGTTCCAGTCTCAAAAATGATACACTGCCCACCTCTAGTATAAAATCGCTTCTTCGTAAACGCTCTCATACAACACATGTTTGAATTTAGTGCGGGCCGCGCAGCCCAGAGAGTATATAAATCACTACGTTGCGCAGCCCATAACAACGCGCGACGCGCCGCGTCTCCGTAAACGAGGCCTAAGAACAAGGGGTTGAGTTTTCAACATTTTAAGCAAGCCACTAATGTATTTTTAAACTAAAAATCGACTAATCCTGATATTTGGCGCCTAGGTGTATTCGTTAATAATTAGTCGACATTAATTCGAGGTGTGATAAGATTTCAGATCCATGACCTGGAAAATATTTATCAGACTGTACTTGATTTTAGGAAACCAACATAAAATGTTATGGATGGGTGGTAATCTGTAGCACTTTAGAAATAAAGGTTTTACATTCTTACTCTGTAAATTTATCATGAAATAAAACCCCAAATATCACAAAATTGAATATATTGAGAATTCAATAACCATCAATCTGTCAAAACAGTACTAAAAGAGGGAATGTGGTCAAAGAATCACATATCAATTAAAAACATACAAAATAATACTTAAAATTCTATTCTTATCTGCAGAAATAGACACCGTCGGGTTCCCGCCGGGGTTTCATTCCTGCGAAAAATGCCTTTATATCTTCCTCCTTGACAATCTCTTTCCTATCTTTGAAACTCTTGAGGAAGTCAAGTAATTTGTCTCTCATTCTATTGTACTCTGTAAGGGCATTAATCTGCTGTATCCGGTCTAAGGATGAGAGTGCCTGCATACCTTTTTCATACTGTGATACTCCACCGGCAACATTCTCTTTGCCCAAGCTTTCATAGGCGAATACAGTGTCCTCCAAGTCAGTTAGGAACAATACTTTTAGATCTTTATACATTGCCAGGCATTCACCGCATGTACATAGTTTTTGTCGGAAGTTGGAAGGCCAGAATGTAGCTCCCTTGTGAATCCTTTTCACATTCTTGGGTCTCACACATTCCAACTTAACTTTCTTAGAAGATATGTCATCTGTTAAATCTGTGCTAAGTTTCCGTTTGTGCTCCTTTGCATTTTCAGTGACAATAGGCACTTCATTCTCATCTTTAGAATTTTTTGTGTTTGTGCTATCAATGTTATTACTAGCTTTTAATTCACTATCCGTTTTATTAGTTAACGAATTATCGTCAGTTTTTAAATCTATGTTATCTTGATTAATACTGTCCTTAACTTCAGAGTTTCCTGCTATACTTTCAGAATGGATGGTAGGTTCAAGTTGATTTTCACTGATAGGGTCATTTTGAGTGCTAGTGTTGCTCATAGAAACATCTTCTATATTAGGACTGGCTTTATCATTGGAGTCGGCTGAGTCAACTGCCTTCTCAGGTACTTTATCACTGTCTTTCATTTCAACATCCTCAGACTGTGTTTCAATATTTTCAGTAGTTTCCTTATTTTCTGATGATTCACTGGTAGTTTCTTCTGCAGATTTTGTTTCTTTTGCTTCATTGGCTGTTTGTAACAGTTCATCAATAGCATCCATCACTGAATCTGTCTTCATTTCGTCATTTTCCTTTGTAACTTTTTCAGTTTGTGATGTGTCTGGTACTTCAATGTTACTTGCATCAGATTCGTTTTCAGTAAGTGGTTTTTCTTCAGTTTTGTCTCTACTTTCACTAGCCATCTCCTGAGATGGCTCTTCCTTGTTTGTTTCAATATCATCTTTTGTCATACTATCTTTAGATTGCTCAATACTTTCAACAGGTGTCTCTTCCTCAGGTATCTTTTCTTTAGCAACCGAGTCTGTATTTTCATCTGAAGTCGTTTTTTCAGGTGTTAGTTCATTTACGTCTTCTAGAAGTTGTTGCTCTGTGTTTTCATTGGCATCGGTTTTATTTTCTTCAGCAGTGTCACATTGTTCATTTGTTGATAGTTTGCCATCTCTATCTTGAGTTTCTGTCTGGTCATCTAATATTTCATCTGTCTTCTCCAGCTCACTGGAAGTGCTTTCCAATTTTTCATTTATAATATCTTCATTTTCTGTTGTTTCATCTATTTTATCTGATTTCTGTGAATTATCTTCACTTATTTCTTTTTGTTCTTTAACTTCAGTAGTATCTATGGATTGTTCTTCTTGCTCTGCTATTTTATTTTCAGTATCTAAATCCATTTTATTGTCATCAGGGTTTGGCTCAGCAATTTCGACAGGTTTTACTTCTGTTGACTCTACAGTGCTTAACTCATCCTCTTTTGTTTCAGAAGTAACACTTTCTTCATTTTCTTTGTTGTTTGGCTCAGCAATTTCGTCAGATTTTACTTCTGTTGACTCTAAAGGATTTAACACATCCTCTTTTGTTTCAGAAGTAACACTTTCTTCATTTTCTTTGTTGTTTGGCTCAGCAATTTCGTCAGGTTTTACTTCTGTTGACTCTACAGGATTTAACTCATCCTCTTTTGTTTCAGAAGTAACACTTTCTTCATTTTCTTTGTTGTCAGTATCATCTTTTACTTTGTCCTCACTCTTTTCCTTATCATTATCCATTTCAACATCCCCATTAACAGTAACAGATGTGGGTTCAATTTCAGTTTGATTTTCTTCTATACTATTTACCAATTTCTCTTTCTCTAATCCACCATTGCAAAGTTCTTTATCAGCAGAATTAGCATCACCATTAATATTGATAATATCCACATCTCCAGCCTCAACAGTCACTGCAAATGCACTGTAGTCATGTAAGAATTCATTCTTTTCCATACAATTCTTGCAGATCATTTCTGAGTATTGATCATTGGCAGGTACAACAGCTTCAAGATGTGATGCGTGGAGCCAGTCCTCGCAGATGATACACTGGATCATATCATCTTCAATGGTTGAATCTGGGTCTGGATAAGGCCGTTGGCATGTGCAGTAGAGTCCACTGAAGTTCTGGTTGTAAATATTGTCTTCATTGAGTTCAGACTTATCTGGGGTGAATTGGCAAGGGTGAGAGTTAAACTTAGGGTTTCCACAGTCACACCGGAAGTTTCTCTTGGTGTAGAGCTCAATGAGTTCATGGTTCTCATGACAAGATAAGCTGCATGCAAGGCACACACCAGCTCTCTTTGTCGGGTCTACCTTAGCTTCGGTGCAGCATGTGAGACAAGCATACAGAGCTTGTCGTTTAATGTAGCCCTGTAAACAATAAAAATACTTTGATTAGCCTATGTGCTAGTAAATTGTTATGAGCTCGGTTAAAAATAATGAAACAGTTATAAGAAACTGTATGAGACAAGTAAGTAGCTAAATATAGATTGACCATTTTAATTTTAATTCATGTTATTAACAAAAAATATAGGATATCAACCTTGTAACTATTTGTTAATTACAAAGTTGACATTTTGATAACAATTTAGAAATAAGAACAGCAAATAGGTATATAGTAATGTTATATCCTACATGCAATTTAAAATCTATACTTATATGACCTATTAACCATAGTCTTGGAATAATAAATCAAATAAAGAATACTAGCTAGAATATTTTCAATGTTTGTTACAAGTACCAACATTAAGCTTCATAAATTGTTGACATAACCTCTATAAGTACCGGAGAAAATACATGTATAGACTGACCCATATTCATTTACAGTAATTTTATGTATATTAGAGATCATGCTCCTAAAACCATTTATGTAGCCCATTCAAAGGCAAGTTTTTGGATAGGCTACACAAATGACAGACGAAATTGACAAAAGGTAAATGGATTTGGATAGATTGAAAAACTATGGTAAATTGCATGTCAATTTACAGGCCAATGTGTGCATATTACATATTAGAAATGCGTGCTTGGACGAAATTGTAACCGTATTTATTGTACTTTGTGTAATTTGGCTACTAAATATGTAAATGATTACAGATATGAGTTCCTTTGTATAAGTTGAACGTGTTACTCTCGTAACAACTCGTCGTTGCAACTGTATTGATAGTTTTTTAATGTAGACACAGCTTATATTATTAGTAAAGCTATATTCAAAAATAACCAGTTGCTAATGGTGTATTTTACTATAATGTAGGGCGTAATTACGAGAACTTATTTCGTTGCAACGTCAATTTCCCTACGCCATGTTTGTCAAATTTAACGACGAAGCGAAGCGTTTATCATGTTTTATGACAAAAGGAATCTTTGTTTACCTTAGGATAAGTGCAGTTCTTGTCGTCGGAGGCTCCTAGAACAGCATTGGCATCTTCTTCAAAATCCTGTTGTTCTTGCAAAACATCTAACATCGTTACAACTTTATCCCCATCACATTCCGCCATTTCGGTGTCTTCGGTGATATTAGCGTCGTCTGAAGCCATTGACACACTTCAAGAAGATAACTAAGAGAGTTTTAAATTAATTGAAATAATAATATATAACTACCAGAAAGCCGGTTATATTAGGCGCCAAGGAATTTTTCGCGTCTAGTACCGAACGAACCACGAATGATCGGCGAACCGGGCGAACGGAAGACGGAGCCGGTCGCCGGAGCCGCCGTGTTGCCAGGGCCTGTGAGTCGCGTAAGTTACGTTTCGTTTCCTGAAATGTTACATTTTTGTTGCAAAAGTTACATTATTGTTTTTTTTTTTTATTTTATTTACGTGTTATTGGGGTCGGAGGTCGGAGGGAGGCAAATAATTGATGTCAGCAAAATGGCGGAATATAAAGCAATCTATGATGTCTAATGGTGTATTTAATCCATAGAGTAAAGTAATATAACGGGAAATTTAATCTTAGGATAAAACAGACTAGTTTCATTTGTTCGCAGTACCATCTTCACTTACTTCACTGTTGTTGCTATCTAGTCTAGCACCTTTATTTAATTAGTTTGAACCAAAACTACGAGGTAGTTCATGATCTGTTATTTTTATTCCGAACCAACTACTAATATTCGATCATTGAGGTATTACTACTACGCTGGAGTTATATAGTTCAATGTATTCGAAACGAATAGAATGCTCTTAACGTACATGTTCTACCAAGTGTTCGTAAGAGGGCTTAATAAAGGGCAAGAACCATGCAAGAACGCCTCAATGCAATTTTTTTTAATAAATACCTTACATTATGCTTTACATTATCCACGATGATTAGTCATCTCTCTGTATTGTGTATTAAATTAAGTACTGCTACTGGTGAATATCTTTCTTACAGGCCTTCATTATTTTTTATTATTTTCTTTTATTCTTTCGAATTGGAGACAAAAGACATTAAATTCGCCAACCCGGCATCAGATTTTTTAATTTAAATATTGTAATGTAATACTCGTAGAGGTTGAAATCACAGTAATCAAAATCGTTGATTTGTTTCCGCACTTTATGTAGATATTTTTCTGCAATAAAATAATATGGTTAAGATATTTTTATTTTTATTAGTTTAAGTGGCAAACTTTCATATGCAGTTTGCTAACAAAATAGAATGTTAGTAGCAAAGCAAATGAATGCGAAAAACAGCGTTTCACAAACCTTTAGGGTAACAGAAATAATGTTGACTGTTAAGTTGTTACTATAACTTAATAATACTTGTAAGGTTAGGAGGTTCGTAATCAATAGCACTTTTAATATTTTGCTTGACTGTCATTAGAGCCAGCTATTGTGTCTGTATTTAAAACCTGTTGCAATAAGTTTCAGCTGGCTGAAAACTCTTTCCACACAAGCGTTAGAGAAGGGAAGAACAAGAAGAAGGACGAATGCTTTTCTCAGAGTTGGAAACATAGGCTCCTGCCATTCTTTAAATTGAACACAGCTCAATAATCTTCTGCATTTAAATTAACGGCGGGAACTCGCGAAGTAGGAAATTTGTGCGCACACGCTCAAGTAAAATCAAGTTTTAAAGTTACAGAAATACGTTTCATTTAGTCAGTGCTTTCCATTCAGAGCCATCTCTGAGTGTGATATGGAGTGAAAATAGTGAAATACTTTTTAGACGCGCCAGTTTTAGGAGCGTTCAATTTGGATATGTTGAATTGAAATGCGTTCGTCAACAGCTGTTTGCAATAAAAATCTAGTATTACATATGTCTTTGTCCCCAAAAGTTACCAAAATTGCTTTTAATATAAAAATTACTTACATGTTACGCGAGGGGTTCAAAAGTTACAAAAATGTAAGAAATGTAACCTTCTGGCAACGTTGGGAGCCGCGGCTCGAAATGTGACGTATGGCAATGTTGCCAGATTGTTCATCTCGATAGACAGATTATAACTGTGTGAGAAACTCAGAACTTGGAATAATGAATAGATTAATCATCAAATAAACAAAAACATTACCAAAAGATATAAAAAAGTACAATCATTATTGCTATTTAAAATAAATAATGAGAAAAATAATTTCCTTGCCTATAGTGTACAAAACATTTTATACAAAGAAAAGGTGAACTTTTAATAATAACTTTCCTAAATTCGTAATTTCAACACTGTGCATTTTATTAGCTCTTGCTACTTCTGGAAAAAAAATATGAATTAAGTACAGTGCAGTTCGGACAGTTCGTTACACTTAAGGGCATAGAGTACTATAATACTACGGATACTTAAGGGCTTGGTCAGGATTGCAAGTAGCAATACGTTCTGCATACACCGCTGAAATGAACGAAAAAAAAAACGGGTTGCACTCCGGGAGTGCCGACAGAATGAAAACTTGAATATTAACGTTGTGCATTTTTGATATTTTGGAATGGTTAGGGAATAATTTTGCACGAATTGCTTTAATTATCAGTATAAAAGTACTATCATTTATGTGGTAGAATACAATATTTATTTATTACGCTATCGTACACAAACATGACAATTTATATTACATTAAAAAGTTTATCTCTTAGAATATTCGACACGTTAACTTCAATCACAACGCCATCTAGACAGTTTTCTTATAACTATTAATTTATTAATTTTATTATTATTTTTTTATTAATTTATTATTTTTTATTATTATATTTTAATAATAATAATTTATTATTTATAAGTTCACACAATATAGATTACATGGAAGTTACAGTTTTTAAGGTTAGGTACATATTAATTCGTAAGTGGAAGTTGTTACAGTGGGTCTAAAATAAATCATCTAGTGCATAACTTATATAATATTGATTAATAGTCTAAAAATACTATAGCGACCTGCCTGATGTAAGTTTATTCAAACCTGTGTTTCATGCCATCACTTTTCAGCGCTGAGTGGGTTGGTGAACAATAGATTACAGAACATAGAGCCAACATTGTTACTTAACGTATTATACTTTAATAGCTTGCTTTTTATGTGAAATATTAAAATAATCTAAACAGAGGAAAAATAATCTTAACTTTAAATAAATAATGACTAAATAAACACTATTACATTTATTGCGTAACATCTAACAATTTTTCTGTATCTGAATAATTAAATGTCGCTAAATATTCCCTCAACATATCACAACATTTTTTACGACTTACACTGTAAATACTTAGAGACTTGTTGATTTTATTATATAGATATGGACCTAAAAATACAAAAAAATTGTGTGTTAAAGTATGTCTAGTTTGAGGCTTAATGCAGACCAGGTCTTTTCTTCTCTTATCTATAGGGATATAAGGAAGCTTACTGTGTAGGAGTAGTACTATATTCAGAATAAAAAGTTGCCGCACGGTCAGTACCTTACATGCCTTGTAAAGCTCATGTGTGGGAAATCTAAATGGACGACAAGTGGCTACCTTAAGGACCGCTCTTTGCGCACGTTCTAATGGCAAAAGGATTGATTTAGCTGCCCCACCCCATGATGTTATGCAATAACTGAGAATAGATTCACACAAAGCCAAATAAACCTGTTTAATTAGATTGTAGTCTGCTATATTTCGTAAATATTTAAAAATATATATTAATTTACGTATTCGAGGGCATAATAAATCGATGTGTTTACGGAAATTTAGATTTGTGTCAATCGTTACACCTAGATATTTTATATAATCGGTTTTTGCTAACGTAGGACAACCACATGCATTGTCAGCATACGTGCTGCACTTGTGCGCATAAATGTTTATGTTAGTAACTGGCAGGTTAGTATTTCTAAGAGTAAATAATATGTATTTAGTTTTATCGGCATTTAGTGTTAGTAGATTATCCTGTAGCCACTTAGAAACTATATTAAAACCGTTCTGGGTTTGTTTATATACATCATCTCTAGTTTTGTCTGAAAACAATAGTGCTGTGTCGTCTGCGTATGAGAGTATTATACCATTTTGGAGAGCCATGCTGCAGAGGTCATTTATATATATTAGGAATAAAGTAGGACCTAAAATACTACCTTGTGGTATTCCGTAATTACTGATTCTTAGCTCAGAACTAACGTATTGGCCAATTTTGACGCATTGACCGCGGTCAGTAAGATAGTCAGCTAATAATGAAAGCGTTGTTCCTCTTATTCCGAGAGTTTCAAGCTTGTGCAAAAGTAAGGGACAAGAAATGGTATCAAAAGCCTTGGCGAGGTCTAAGAATATCCCAATTGTGTGCATGCCTTTATCCAAATTAGTAGTGATAAAATCTGTCATTTGATGTACTGCTTGGTTAGTTCACTTTTTCGGCCTAAAACCAACTTGTCTCTCTGAGAGTAATTTATTATCTTCTAGGTATTTAATTAATCTAATATTAATGATTTTCTCTAAAATTTTGGAGAGTCCTGTTAAAACTGAGATTGGTCTATAGTTATTAATACAGCTTTTGTCACCAGTTTTAAATACAGGAGTAACCACAGCTTTTTTAAGTGACTTAGGAAATACCCCATTTGTTAAGCATAACTGAAATATATGAGTTAGCGGCGGGGCGAGTAAGAATTTAAAATGTTTAAGTATCTTGTTTGATATATCATCCCACCCAACGGCACAAACAGTCTTTAACCCAGAAATAATTGTTAGTACTTCATTGACATCCGTATCTAATAAGACAAACGATTTGAGTGTGGGGAATGTTTTAGATTGGTTTTGAGGGAAACTTCTATTTTTTGTGATTTTCTCTGCCAAATTTTTGCCTACATTAGAAAAATATGCATTAATTTTATTGGTTGATTCAACTGGGTTATTATTCTCTATTTTCAATAAGTCAAGTGGAGGTTCAGGATTTTTGGTTCTGAATGTATTTGTTTTTATAAATTTCCAAATTTCTTTACTGTTTTTACCTGCTTTCTGTAGTTCATTTCTATCATATCCATTTTTTATTTTCTTAAGAAGGTTGTTACAGAAATTTCGATATCTTTTATACGTAATAGCAAGAATTTCATTTTCAGGCTCCAGTTTGCTTTTCATTTGGAGTTTGTCACTGTGTCTAATGCAGCGAACAAGTCCAGGGGTAATCCAAGGTTTAAGACACTTATACTTTCTTGGCATTATTTTAGCAACTGTATTTTTTATTATTGCATCATGGAGTAAATTTATAAAATAATCTATAGAAATGTTTGCATCGGCACTTGTATATACAGAGTCGAAATTAATATTACGTATGTCTTTTTCGAGCTGAGTCATATTGACTGTAGGATAGCTACGTAAACAATTTTTCCTAGGTATTGAATGATGTAATGTTAGTAAAACTGCTTGATGATCAGTAAGCGAGGAGTTAGTAACAAATGTATTGGTTGGGTTCTTTGTTTTTATGATGAAATGGTCTAAGCATGAACCGCTTTGATGCGTGGGGTGGTAATGAGCTGGTAAGAGTCCATAGAATGTACAGATATTAAGATAGTTATGTGCGTGTGTATCCATTTTCCCAGAAGCAATGTTAATATTTATATCACCCATTAATATTATGTTTTTGAAAGTTGTAAGACTTTGTAAGTGTGCGTTTAGAGACTCTAAAAAATTTACGACATTTTGAGCCGGAGGTCTGTATATAGCCATAACTACCGTGTCTGAATTAATTTTAATAAGTAAGCAATTACTACTTTGTAGCATTGGTTCTTCGACAGTTGTGCTTAAACTATTATTGACATAAACAACTAAACCATCATTTTGGTTAATATTTCTTTGGGTTTTATATGAAGTATACCCGTTTAGTGATGGTATAACAGCTGAGTGGTATGACAACCAACATTCTGTTAGGACGACAATATCGCAACTTATACCCAGATCTTGTAGTAATATCTCAAAACCATTTATGTTTCGATTTATGCTGCGAATATTTTGTGTTAGTAAAGTCAGCGGTTTCTCTCTCAAAGAAAAGAACTGTTTACACTCATGAACATTACAAATTATTGCGTCAGACACAGAGAATTTATCTAGGTCACTAAGTAGTTGATCAGTCATAATACCTAATAAATATAAATAAACAAAAAATACAACTAGTGTGCTTAACAGATAGATTAATAGGTAGCGCTCTCAGGCGCCTTCATAGTCTATTGAATTTATATAGCTGACCTCGGCATATTTTCGTGCTGGACAATTAACATCACCAGTTTTGTGGTCGGTTTTCCGCTTAAAACGTTTGCACGTCGCACAGATGGGTGGAGTGGATTTGATGCTGTATTCTTTGAAAGAGTGGCCAGTCTCTCCACAGTGATTACACGTCGGGCTAGTTTCACGACAGAATTTAGCCGCGTGACCGAACTGCTGGCAGTTGAAGCACCGAGTAACAATCGTGAAATCTCGGACTGGGCATGAAGTCCAATTAATAAACATCCGCCCTTGATTCGCTAGGATCTTCCTGATGCTAGCCGGAACTTCTAGTATGTAATTGCACGTTGGGAGATCTTTTTTTCCAGATTTATGGCTCAGCTTAATTTGTTGTTCAAACGACTCTCGTGTTTCATTTATCAACTTCTCTGCCAGGTTTTGCTCGAAAATGCAGTCAAATACCTCCTTATCAGTCAGGGCTACCGGGACACCAATAACGGCAATTCTTGGGCGCCGTTTGGCTGGTTCCTCAACCTTAAGGCCCGAAGAAACTAGCTTTTCTGAGCTCCGGAGTTTTTGAATATCTGCCTTTGAGTCTGTACTTATTAGTACATCCCCATTTTTCACTTTTTTGAGGCCACGAACATGTAGTTTCAGTTCCCCGGGACGACACGAAGTCTCTTGTCCAAAAAATTATTTCTAATTTTTTGGACAAGAGACTTCGTGTCGTCACTAGATTTGGTCTTGTCGCTGGGGTATATGGCCACTGAGCTTAAATTTGCTGGGCGCACAAATTTATCTGACCCTTTTTTTACCATGTTCGCATAAGAGAACGGTTATGCCGGGATTGTAATGCCTTCAACTACCTCCTTGAATTGTAAGAGAGAGTTCTCGACGTTTTGTTGTTGCTGCAAGTATTGAATGGTACTATGGGCTGGGATGGTTTTTTGCTTAAGGGCTTGATATAAGACAGCCATCTGAGATGCGCCACTTACGGCCTTACGGCAGAGATTGCTGACACGAACCTTTTGGTCTGCGTTCATTTTTCCCTCAGAGACCAAATTGCATACTTCAGTTAGGATGTTGTCTATTGACCCCATCCATTTCTGAATCTCGGTCGTAGTTATGACTTCTCTCGGCAGCTCGTTTTCCATGGGAGGTGGTGGATTTGGGTCTACAGGTTGTACAGGCTGGACAGTTGGTGTCGACGGAGGACTCCTTGGTAATAGTTGGCTACGTTGGCCAAACGGGCTAATTCCTGGGTTAGACATGTCTAACACACACACACACACTATTTATCTTTGAGAAATAATTTAGTTCATTCTTGCAAAAAAGTTAAATAATCACTCGCGACTCACATAAATCACTAACTACGCAAATAATTCTTACAATATTATTGGCGATTAATTAATATTGTTACAACATGCTAAGCAAGACACGTCCGCGCAGTTGAGCGATCAATCGCTGACGATCACTATATTGTAACGAAGTAATTGATGCACGCTTGTAGCTTTGACTGTGGCAAACAAAGTCATTTGGGGCTGTATTAGTTTCAATAAAGTCACATAGATGTCACTGTACTAAAAAGTGCCCGTCTTACGAATTTTCGATCAGGGTCACGTGTCCCTGACGCGAGTTTAACATTTTTTTACCCATTACAAAGAAAGTGCACAGCGCCGCTAAAGAAGTTTTCACTTCAAAAATTACAAAATGCATCTGTGGTTTTTGTTGTGACGCCGCAGACTTTTTCGTTGTGTTATCAAATAGTTTTTATTACTTTTTATAATAGTTTTTATTAAATTTTTGGAATAATTTGTGTTAAAATTGCCTACACATTTTTTTAAGTGAAAACGTATCACATCACTGCGAGATAAGGTCAGTTTGATTTGCTTATTGAATGATATAAATAGTTAGATAAACTCATAACGAAGCCAGGAAGGTGTTTTTTTTTTTTTTTTTTTTTTTTTTTTTTTTTTTATAAAGTTCTTTATTAACGTAAAAGGTTTACATAATAATTGTAGGACTTACATACTAAGCAACAATTAATAAATCTAAATAATTACACTTTTACAGACTATAGGCGCCTTTTTAAGTATTTAAATAAGCAAGAATATAAACTATTTACAACATAAATCATCATACTACTAAATCTATATGTTGAGCATATGAAATCATTGAATTGATTTCACTTACATAATTAGGGGGTAGGAGAATTTAAATACGCGCAAGCGTAAGTGCTACTAGATACTGTGACTCAGGCCAAAGCGACCGAACGGCCGTGGCCACCAACATCGGTCGAGCTACCGCGCCCCGCGCTCCGTCGCATGCAAGCGGCGAGAGCGGGGGAGCGCCTGCGCATCACACGGCTCGTGCTACGACGCGTTATCAGTATTATGCGCGAACAATACGTAGTGATGTGGGAGCTTGTATGTACCGTATCCATCGATATTTCGCAAGTCTGTTTGTCCTAGGTCGGCAATCAATGTATTTTTATGACATTTATTTTTAATGTAAAATTTGCGTGTTAATTTTAAAATATATTGTGTAATGCTAGGTAATTTGATGTTAGCGTGAAGAACTTTAAGGTTAGTTTTAAATGGGGTATTATATGCAATTTTAACTGCTTTATTTTGGAGAATTTGTAACAGGTTGTAGTTTGATTGACAAGTACTGCTCCATACCGGACAAGAATAGGTGATGCAAGGTCTAATTAGTGTTGTATATAACCTTATTTTTGTGTTAGGACTGAGTTTACTTTTGCGGTTAAGTATAGGATTTATGGAGCCTAGTGCTTGCGCTCCCTTAACACGTAATTTAGCTATATGTTTTGTCCAGTTGAGCTTATTATCCAACACAACACCTAGATAGCGAACTGCTGTGCTCCAAGGAATTGACTGTCCAGCAATCTTTAAAGTTCTCTTAGGGATGCTACGTTGACGTGTAAAGAGTATCGCTTCAGTCTTAGATTCATTCAACTTAAGCTTCCATTTATTGAAGTAAGACTGGAGCAATTCGAGGGATAGCTGAAGTCGGCTAATGATTATGTTAACGTCATCATCTGTTGTGTAAGACGCTGTATCATCAGCGAAACAGGCCAAGTGAGTACGGACTTGTACAGGCATGTCATTCACAAAAAGGATGAAGAGGTAAGGACCGAGCACGGAGCCCTGGGGCACCCCTGCCGACACCGTCCGGGGTGAAGACCTATCAGAGCCAACGTGTACCACAAACTTGCGGTTACTAAGGTAAGACTGGATCAATTTTACCAAATCAATTGGAACTCCGTACGAGATAAGCTTGTATAACAGGCCTTCGTGCCAGACGGTATCAAAAGCTTTCTCGATATCAAGAAGAAACATACCGGTAGACTGCTTGTGATTGAGATGATAGGATATGTGTTCGGAGACCCTAACCAATTGTTGTACCGTGGAGTGAGATGATCGAAAGCCAAATTGCTCATTCCTGATAATCTGCTCAGTGCAACGTCGCAACCGATTATAAATAATCACTTCAAACACCTTGCCCAAGACCGGGAGAAGGCTGATGGGCCTATAATTGACTGGCAAAGTGGCGTCCTTTCCAGGCTTTTTAAGTGCAATAACTTTAGCAGTTTTCCACATACGGGGAAAATAGCCTAACTTGATGCAACCATTGAATATTTTGGTTACATACACAACAGACTTTTGTGAAAGATTTTTAAGCATAATGTTGTGTATGCCATCGTCACCTGGAGCCTTCCTGGTCTTAAGTTTACACAAAACTTTCCAGACTTCAGCAGGCCGAACAGGTTGCTGCAAATCACCGGTGACGTGATTATTCAAGAGGGCTGAGGCTGACTGGACATCCGCCTCGACACCATCACTAACCCAATCACGAGTTAGAGTCATGTTCATCGCAAAGCTATCTGCTAGAACATTACATTGCTCTGGAGTGGTTGCCGTTAATGTGCCATTGGTTGTTTTAAGTGGGGGTATTGCGTCAGATCTGGGTTTTAGAGATTTTGCCAGTCGCCATACATCATTTCCAGGGTTATCAACTTTTGAAAGTTTTGAGTTCCATATTTTATCGTGATATTTGGTTATGGTTAAATTAATTAGTTTTTGTAATTTGTTGATAGCTGATCTTAACTGTCTTTTCTCTATGAGCATTGCTTTTTGTTCCTTACGCCGTAATTGATTTTTATAGGTAATTAATTTTTTAATGTAGTTAGGTAGTGCACTGCTGGTGTTTACATGTACCTTCGCAGTAATAAATTTGTCTCTGGCTCTGGTAAGGCATTGATGTAAGTGACTTACGGCGTCGTCAATTTCTGACTCAGTCTTAAATACCTTAGAGCTTAAAAATATTTGTTGATCAAGAAAAGATCGGTATTTCTTCCAGTCAGTGTCACAGTAACGATAGATTTTGGGGATTGGTTTGCGAGGGCAAAAACCATTGACTGTAAACAGCAAAGGAAAGTGGTTAGATGATAGGGCAGGTAAAGCCCGAATCTCATGAATACTATTGACATTCAATGATAAAACCAAATCAGGATTGGTGGGAGTAAGATCAGCTCGATAGTTGACTTGAGTAGGTGTGTCCGGGTAATGTATAACGTAGTCATGGTTCAACATGTGATGGAACAGTATATTTCCTCGAGTGTTAACATAACTACTATTCCAGTACCCATGGTTGGCATTAAAGTCACCCATTATTACCACATGGGGCCCTAGCGAAAATAAAATATCTAAATCATTGCATTCAAGTTGCAAATTGGGAGATTGGTAAGCCGAGACAAAAACATAGTCTTTACCACCTATTTCCAGTCTTATAGCAATAGCTTCAATATGTTTGGTTTTGGGAATAGCGATTTGTCTAGCGTAGAGCCTATCATTGACCAATATGGCCACTCCTTGCCCTCGACCACTATGGTGTTTATCTTGTCGATAGCAGATGTAACCTGGTGTACTTAGGGAAGTATTACAAGTAAGTTTTGTTTCACAAACAGCTATTATATCGATGGATAGGGTACATACTGCCAAATCAAGTAATTCACTTATTTTAGAACGTACTCCGTCGGAGTTCCAGGATAGAAATCTTAACTCATCAGAATTATACATAGTGTCCAAGGTGAGTTAAGACTAACATAACTTTGTCTAGAGTAGACACACAGGCAGAAAATTGTGGTTTAAGATTTTTAACACAGATTAGTATTTCTAACATCTCTTTAGTTACAGGGTCATCCGATGGTAGCTCTAGGTGGTCATTTGAAACAAAATCATAGTTTGCTTGAGTTTTGACTGCTGCAGCATATGAGGGTTTCTTAGATGTAAGGGGTACATCTGTAGGATATGTAGTCAGGTAATTTACCGTGGAGGTCTTTGGAGGAAGGTTTTCACGCCTTGATTGAACGCGCTTCAAATAAGCAAGACGAGTCTCGCACTTATGGTAATTTGCAGGGTGGTCCTGGTCACAGTTACAGCACCGTGCGGGCTCGGTCCGGTCTTTTTTAGGACATTCGCTTGTAGCATGAGGTTCTGTACATTTCACACACCTAGGTGGCATATTGCAGTTTCTCGAAGCGTGACCGTAGTTTTGACATCTATAACATTGTGTTCCGGCAGACTTTTTGGGCATAAATTTTTGTATAGTAACCACGCAATTAAATAAATATTTGATTTTGCGAAACTTTGAAATATCCGTTGTAGCTGGAAGTACTACTAAAAAAGGTGGGCAAGATAACGTACTCACTTGTTGAGTCTTCAATTGTGAGACTGATGTTCCTGGAAATCCTAATTTATCAAGTTCTGCAGGTAAATCATCTTCAATATAAGAAGGTAATCCTTTTATCACCATTTTAGGTACTTTTTCGTCTTTACGAGTGTAAGTGAGAAAAGCAGCGTTTTCTTTGCGGAGTCCTTCCTTCACGTTTTGATGGGCGTCCGTTGTGTAACAAATTACAGCAACTTTGTTATTAGCTCTATACTGAAGATGAAACCTATTTGTGAAACGTGAGATTAGGTTTTTAATGAATGCATGTGTCCAGTCCTTCTGTATCTCCAGAATCAGGGGTGGGATATGTCCCGACTTTTTTGTTCCGGTTGAGGCATCTCTGTAGTGGATATTCGTTGTTGATTCACCTCTGTCATCTATAGAGAGGTCTTTATATTTATTATGCAGCGGTAATTTTCGCGATTCATCAAACTTTTCTTTTCCAGGAAGGTGTAATATATACCATGATAATGGCCATAAATTGCCGATTTATAATTTTTTCTGAAGTCCTACCCAAAAATCATAAGGAAATACAACATGCGACACTCGAGGATTATATCTTATGCATCGTCGTGATAATCAGGAGTTCAGGAAACTCCTAAGCCGCTCCGCAATTTCAACAGCCTCGGCCCAGCTAAGGCTTTGGTTAGAATATCTGCCTCCATAATCTTTTTTTTCATCCTCCCTCAATCAATCAATCAGTCAATTCCCTGCCGGAGTCTGTGTTTCCCGATAGCTATAACCTAGGAGTCTTTAAGTCAAGAGTGAATAGGTTACTTTTAGGTAAGCGTGCTCCATCTTCGACCACATCATCACTTACCATCAGGTGAGATGGTGGTCAAACGCGAACCTATTCTAAATAAAAAAAAAAAAAAAAAAAAAAAATCCTCCGGTTCACACCTTTATTACTCTATTCAATATGCAGTTTCGTATGAAATGCATTTTTAAGTCAATGTGTTTGGACTTGGAAGTGACCATTGTGTTCTGACTTAACTTGAGGGCAGCTTGGTTGTCGTTTAATATAGTTATGGTTTCATGGCTAGCTCCAAGGTCTTTGAATATACTTTTCAGATGAATAGCCTCTTTCGTAGCTTCTGTCAAGGCAACATATTCTGCTTCAGCAGTCGATAGTGCCATAGAATTTTGCTTTTTCGACATCCAGCTTATGGCTATTCCAGCATACTTGTAGCAATAGCCCGAAAAGGATTTCCGGTCGAGCTTGCATGCGCCCCAATATGCGTCAGCCATGCCATGTAATTCTTGGCATGTTTTTGGAATATAAGAACCGTAAGCACTTCAAGTACCGTAGCACTGTTTTTGCACACTTAAAATGCTCTTCTCCATAACAATCATTAAATTGGGAGAGATAGCTTATGGCAAACATTATATCAGGTCGAGTTGCCACCAAACACCAATAACATCTGGTTCTATGGGAGTCTTAGATGGGTGTAGACGTGGCCTTGCAATCTTCCATTCTGAATTTTTTAAGAGTGTTTTCTATGAACTTCTCCTGATTCAATTTGATTTCATCTTCCTTATAGGTAACGTCTATCCCTATTAGCCGTTTAGGTGTACGTATGTCTTTTAACTCAAATTTCGTACTTAACAGGTCTTTTATTTCTTGGAGCTTTCTAGGACACGAATAGGCAATTAACAAATCGTCAACATAGATAATTATTATGACCAACTCCTCTTTTCTTTAACTCTGTGAAGTGTTTCTTGTACCATTGCCTCACTGCCTGTTTGAGTCCGTAGCTTTTATGAGGTGACAAACTTCCCCCTTTCGATTGTTTTTTATGTCTTTAAGCATACTCATGGTTTTGTTGTACACAGTTAAATTTTTTGTTTACTTTCTCCAACCATGATTACAGTTAGGAATACTTAACTGTAATCATGGTTGGAGAAAGTATACCTATAAATAGTCAGGATATTTCATAACTATCTTTTCTTCTGATTCGCCATTAAGGTACGCTGTTGTAACGTCCATCTAGTTTAATTTCAAGCCTTTTTCCGTGGCTATTCCAACAACAGATCTTATCGAACTCAGTTTAGCAATAAGAGCGTATATTTCGTTATAGGTAACGCCTGGTCGTTGAATGAAACCACGTGCTACTAGTCTGGCTTTCTTTGTGATACTGTTGTCAGGTCCTATTTTGTTCCTTAGAACCATTTTATAATCCACTTCTTTCGTGTCTTTGTTTTGCTTTTCTATTTTCCAGGTTCCATTCTTAACATGTGCTTTAATCTCGGCTTTAATTGCATCATGCCAGTATTCATCATCTTCATTTTCATCGGATATGTAGGATATCTCTGAGAGTAGGTGACTTTCTTCAGTCTGGTCTAGTATAAAATAGTCCTAGACCACTTGGGTGGACGCCTCTCTCTTTGCGGCCTCCCGTGTTTATTTCTATAACCTCTGATGCGTCATCGTAAGACTCTATTTCTTCCATCGAAGAAACTTTATCTTCTTGCTCGTTAAAATTTTGTAACGTATTTTTCTGTTCGTTTTCAGTTAATTCAATTTCTATTTGTTGTACCCTTTTTTTCTTATTATCATTGTTTTTGATTTTGTTTTCTTTTTCAGGTGATCGAGAGTGTTCCGTTTCGTTAATAAGTTTATCATAGTTTTGATTTTCGTCTTCAAAATACATCTTGTCTATGACTTTTATGTCCCTGCTTATCACTACATCATCTTATTCAGGCATGTACTTATACTCTGTAAGCCTTTGAGGTCATGGAGTACCTCATGAATGTGCCTTCTTTGTTATTCTGGGTCAGTTTACCTCGTTTGTTCTTTTTCATAATAAAAGTCTTTCTGCCATACACGTAAAGATGATGTCCTCCATTTCTTGAATGGAGTTTCGCCATTCAGTGCTTAGGAAGGACTACGATTTATATGGTAGTTTGCAGTTGCCACCGCTTCCGCCCAGAGCTTTTTAGGCGCCTTGGCCGATTAACAGACATCTGGCTTTGTTTAGCGTAAAAAAACTTTACGCTCTCTGCCAAGTCCTGACAGTCAGACAGTTATTCATATCTTAAATAACACTTCGAAAACATACCCTGGTTCCCTATACTCTACACATATGTAGCAGTAAACGTCGTTCTGATAGAGTTTGTAATATTATGCCATGCAAAACAGTTACGGCACGTCGCCATTTTACTTACATGAGTTCTAAACTGTATAATAGGATCAACAAAAATATTAATATTTACTATATTACCAGGAATGGTCAGCATCAAGATGGCGGGACCAAGTCCCCAATTTAAAATGTATCATATAAAAAGGTTTATACTACATATGTACTATTTGAACCTTATACAAGCAATTTGTACCTCTAACGGTAAAGGAAGTATGTCCAGACGAACCTGGTCCCGCCACTTTGACGTCAAAGTGGTGGGATCATCTGAAAGCGCTACCGAGAGACAGGTAATTCACACACGAAGACTTAGTACTACGTATGTAATTGTATATACTCAATTTTCAATACAATTGTAAGTGCCAAACTAAAGTTATGTTATTAAAACATTAGTCCCGCCCTTCTGATTATTCATGTTATCGCTGAATTCATATGAAAATCGTAAAAAATTCGTACAAAATCTAATGTGGAAACTTAGTACGTCCTAAGTAGTTATACATGGGCAACATGAGTGCAAGAAAAAACTCAACACTTGGCTAAAAACACTCACTTATGACTCCACAGAAAACCTCGTGGAGGTATAATATTTACATTCTGACTGAAAACTCTCACTACACACGATTTCCAAGAAACACACAAGCAACTCACACATACACACACACACGCAACATACACACGTACACAAACACGCTCGCATAATCACGGCACGTAATATTATCGTTATAATAATGTATAATGTAATATTAGTACTGTATAATCTTAAATAAGTATAATTTTCTTTGAATTTAAATTATACTTATTTTAATTTTAATGTATTTTGATTTATTCTAATTTGGATGTATTTTAATTTTAATTTATTAGATTTTGATTTAATTAATATTAAATTTTGCAATTGCTGGAACAACGCTCATCATTAGGAGTCGGGCGTTGGTAGCTGCACCACCGTTTTAACTTTTGCAGCTACGATCGTTGAATTGTTTGCTTGTCTATTATTTTTGTTCCAAATAAACAATTTTATTTATTTATTTATCTATTCTTTCACTAATCCCATTTTGTTGAGGGGTGTAAACTGTGGTCAACCTTCTATGGATGCCATGCGATTTGAGAAAGTTATCGAATTCCTTGTTGCGGTATTCTGTGCCATTGTCGGTTTGCAGGTTCTTTATTTTCTTATTATGGAACGTCTCAACTTCATTTTTGTATTCTTTGAAAACGTTGAATATGTCACTGTTTCTTTTAATAAAATATACGTGACAATAGCGACAATAGTCGTCTATGAAAGTAACAGTAACACAAGTACTTTGATCCTGCTGGTGTATCACATTCAAATGCTCCACAAACGTCGCTATGAATTATTTCCAGGTTATCGGCTGTGTGGCTGTGTGTGTTTGCATCATGTCTTATAAATGGTAACCTGGATAAATTGCCTTTGATGCAGGTTTCAGATGTTTCCATGTCTTCATTATTTAAGGTTAAACCATACGTAAGGTTATCGTTAGCCATTTTCTTTAGATCTCTTTCGTTTATGTGGCCGAGTTTGCGATGTCATTCCAAAATGTTACTGTCGGTTTTTGGTGTGTAATTTGCAGTTTTCGTTTAGTTTTGCAGTTAACGTTGTCTTTTTCATAAGAATTTCTCTTCTTGCCCCAATATGTATCGATAGTGTGGCCTTTCTTTTTACAGCTCTTGCAATATAACCTATTCTTATTTATCTTGATATGGTATGCTTCTTAGCTTTCAGGCTGTTCATTTCCACTCCTTGCTTGGTATTCTTCCAGAATCTTTACTTTCATATCTTCAGGAATAGTCAGGGTATCTCGAGATTCGATGGCTATTCTAAAGTTCTCAAAAGTTGTTGGCAAACTGTAGAGAATCATTATGCTAAGCAGTTCTGGAGGTACATTTATATCCATATCTGCGAGATTGTCCACGATGTCCATGAAGTTATTTATGTGGTCATCTATGTCTTCTCCTGTAGACATTCACTTTAAAATCAGCTGTTTTAATAATGTAGCTTTCCTTGCAGGCCCAGTGCTTTGGTAAGTAGCTTTTAATTTGTCCCATACGGCTTTGGATGTCGCGCAGACTTTAATTTGTTTTGATTCAGATGGTGACAATAAAAGTAAGATTTCAGCCCTTGCCTTCAAGTCCTCTTTTTGGAACGCCGATCTCGCTGCCACATCCATAGCTGGTGGTGGCGTTTTCTCGCCGCTTACTATATCCGAATAGTCATATTTTATCAGACTCTTAGGTTTGTTTAACAATTTTTTATTTGTAATTCCACTGTGCTGCATTAATTGGTCTATACTGTCCTCTCATACCTAATTAACCTGTATTATGGATACATTGTAAGAATGATATTTTAAAAGAGTAACTGTGGAGTTTCTTGCCGGTTCTTCTCCATAGAAAACGACCAATTTGGAACCGTGCCCTGCGCCGAACTGCTGACGTTTTATAAGTGCCCATGTAGGCCTATGTTAAATAAAACATTTTGAGTTTGAGTTTGACTTGGTACCGGATGGCTTATGTGTCAGCATCAAGATGGCGGGACCAAGTACCCAATCGAAAATGTATCAAATTAAAGTGTTTGTACTACATATGTACTATTTGTACCCTAAAAGAGCAATTTGTACCTCTAACAGTAAAGGAAGTACGTCCAGATGAACCTGGTCCTGCCACTTTGACGTCAAAGTGGCGGGATCATCAGAAAGCGCTACCGAGAGACAGGTAATTCACACACAAAGAATTAGTACTACATATGTACTTGTATATACTCAAGTTCCAATACAATTGTAAGTGCCAAACTAAAGATATGTTATTAAAACATTGGTCCCGCCATTATGATGATTCATGTTATCACTGAATTTATATGAAAATCGTAAAAAAATCGTACAAAATCTAATGTGGAAACTTAGTACGTCCTATGTACTTATACGTGGGCAATTTTCATATTCATAGCTTTAGTACATCAAAAGTTATTACTATACTATATATATATATATACTGGACGTACTTCCTTTACCGTTAGAGATACAAATTGCTGGTTTAGGGTACAAATAGTACATAAGTAGTACAAACACTTTAATTTGATACATTTTAAATTGGGGACTTGGTCCCGCCATCTTGATGCTGACCACTTATGTAGATTTATAGGTAATCTTTAGGAGACAAATAACACAGGCCAACAAAATTTAACCAAACTTCTTAACCAGAATCTAACATTTCCGAAGGTTTTCGATGCGCTGAATCCGAATCTGGCCTCAGAATTGCTCTATCACGTCAGGTTTCTGAGATATCCTAACCTAAAAGTGCAAAAAGTACCGTTTATGCCCGATTTTGAGGTTATGTAGACCCACGAATTATTTTTTATAAAAAATAAAGGTTACTTAGGTTATACACTTCTGGACACATCTATTGGCCCACCTTAGAGTTTAGGTTTCGATGGCCCCTACCGAAATATGATTGCTAGATTGAACAAAAACTGTTGATGCAGTTTTAAACCTGATACATTTTACCATCTTTTTCGATCGTATAGTTTTAAATTTGAATTCAGAATACCATACGACATGGACCTACGCCTAACAAGTCGGATATGCGCCTTGTTAAAGGCAATTAATTTTTGAATAAAAAACATGTTTTATCAAATAAAGGTTTAATTTAATAACGCGTGTTGCCTCCATGGGCATCTACCACAGCTCTCATACGATTAGGCATAGAGTTTATCAACCGCTCTATGAAATTTTGAGGGATCATCTCCCATTCCTCTTCTATGGCAGTTTTCAACTCCTGCATCGTCTGGGCAACTGGCTGACGAGCCCTAACACGCCTTTTTAGCTCGTCCCACATGTGCTCAATGGGGTTCATGTCTGGGCTTCTGGCTGGCCAGTCCATAACTGTGATGTTCACATCCCGAAGATATTCCCTGACGATGCCGGCCGCATGGGCTCTTGCATTATCATGCATAAAAAGGAAATTTGGGCCCACATAGTCCGCGTATGGTATCACGTGAGGTTCTAAGCACTCACGAATGTATCTTTCAGCATTTAATGTTGGCAGCCGTGGTCCTGTAACAACCTCAAGTTGAGTTTTGCCGCTCGCGGATATACCGCCCCAGACAGTCCATGAGCCACCGCCATAAGCAACCCTCTCTTCAAAGCAGCATTGTGCGAAACGCTCTCCCTTACGCCGGTAGACCTTCTTCCTTCCATCATTGCCATGTAACACAATTTTAGACTCATCAGAAAAGAGTACACGGCTCCAATCTTGCTGTGTCCAATTTAAATGACTGCGTGCGAAATGAAGGCGCGCTGTTCGGTGGGCTCGCTTTAGTTTGGGCCCATTAGCTGGCTTGTGTGGTACCATATCGCGTTCTTTTAACCTTCTCCGAACAGTTCGAGCGCTCACAGATACTCCGTGGAAGTCGCGAAGTTGGTTTTGTATCTCAATGGAGGTAAGGTGACGATTTCTCAAGCTGGTCGTCACGATGAATCGATCCTGCCTTTCAGTTGTGACCCGAGATCGTGGCCTTCCTTGGCGACGAACAAAGCCGCCAGTCTCTAGGTACCTCCGATAAACATTTCGGACCGCAGATCGACTTAAATTAAGTTGAGCACTCACGTTTCTTTGGCTGTGTCCGGCCTGAATAAGTGCCACAGCTTGGGCGGCGACTTCAGGTGAAGTATCCATAGATTATTGATAGAACCTCACCTTAATGTTAAGAATAAGTAATGTTTGTTGCAAAAGCAAAGATATCAATCACTTTTTCAAGAATTAAATCCAAGTAAACCAATAAAACCAAGTTTTCTTAGTATTCGATTGTTTGATATCAACAAACAGGCTCCAAATTGTCTTTTGTTTCTTTAAATTCTGTGTTCGAAATTCAAAAAAAGACTATTTAATGAAATTGTGAATGTGCCAGGTTCAAAACTGCATAAAAACTTTTTGCTCGACCTAATATAAAATTTTAGCTAGGACCAAACGAAACTGAAAATACAAGGTGGGCCAATAGATGTGTCCAGAAGTGTATTAAAGAAAAAGTCTTCCTTTTTTTAAATGCCGTTGAGTTTGCTCAAATATTTTTTTTTTCGCTGAGATATCGCATTTTGAAGTTTTCATGTTTGTGAATTTTTCTAGCGTAGATAATCTGGTTTCTGGTTAAAAATTTTGTCGGTTTGTGTAATCTAATATTGATTTTTACTTGTACAATTGAAGTATACAAGCTAGATCTATGACAATGGATACTATTTCTTTTCTTCATTCCATGGTACGTAACGGTTATCGTTTAATGCCAAATGGCAAAATAAATCCAAAAAGACTTAAAGCTTTAATAAGTCTACGGTGGTAAGTTTTTGTGAGTGTATTTGGGACTTTGGGTTTCTATTTGGTAGGCGGTTTTACGTTGATTTTTGCCTCTCCATTTTCATTCTACATTCAACTGTATCGCTTACCTCTATAAACCTAAAGGCACGGAACTCATTTCGACCGATCTACCGCCGCGAACCACCTTGTTTTCAAAAAGAAAATTTCGAGACCGATTCCTAAAATATTGAGCAAGCATGGATTTGCAAAATAATATCAGTAATGACTTCGCACACGGGTCCGAATCCGCCTTTGCCGGTTTCTGAACCAGTGGACTAGTGACATGACCATTTCATATGAAGCTGTTCGCGCGGGTGCAAGTTTGTTGCGTATTTCAATTTAGATGATGGAACTCGGATGGGTTTTGGTCAGTAAAAGTCTGACATTGGATGATTTCCCATCCTTCAAAAAAGATTGGTTGGCCTTAAGGTGATGAAGACTCCTCAGAAGTGCACCTTAGTAATTTCAAACCACGCGCAGGTGTATGTATGTAAGCCAGCTGTCGGCGTCTCTGAAACCTTGTGGGCTCCAGGTTCTCTTCGCTTTGGACTGTGGTGGACACTGGCATTAATAAAATTATGTATGCCAATGTCTAAGGCTCGCATAGCAGTTATTAGGAGACAACACGATTCACACAGTACATTAGTGAGGTCGCAGATGCCGCTCAGCAGCGGTATCCTTCTGTTCAGTTTGTGTTACTGGTGGACTTTAACATCTATCATCCATCCAGGAGTGGCTTTTCCCTTACCAGTGCACAGACCATGCTGGGCGAGAGATGCACAATCTTGCACTTGCATTAAATTTTATGCAGCTGGTTCTGGGGAGCAACGAGGGTACGAGATGTTGAGTCGCAGCCAATTGCTTGGACCTTCTGCTGACTACAGATTGCAGACTCGGTAATTTTATCTTCTCCGTTCGGTAGTTCCGACCACTGTTTGGTGAAGTCTGTATCCGTCTACTCCCCGTCCAATCCCAGCCATAAAGGCACTCAGTGCCTTATAATGCTTATCTTTTTCCAGTAAAATATAAGGGAAAAAAATTTAAGATTATGGGAATCGAATTGCTCTGTAGTTACGGAAACCCATTTTCTTAAATCATTTTGAAATGGCTCTCTGGTTTGGAATAACTGGTGATTAGCCTAATAGGTTTAATATACCTGCTCGTATAAATTATAAACGCCAGCGGTTTTTGCCGTACTAGTGCGAAATACATTTCGTTATATGTGTAGCATACCCTTCGCTTTGATAATCAACCGCACATACAATGAACAAAGAGGAATACTTTTTCAGTGCGGTTTATCACTCGATAGGGTCCTTCGTATGGAGTTCGAAGTGGTTTTTTGACTTCGTCGGTTCTGATAAAAACGTGGGTGCACTTCAAAAGGTCTTGATGAATGAACACGCTTTTTTGTTGCTGTGGTGTTTGGTAACGGCTTGCGGCTTGTTTACTTAGATTATATTACGAAGTTTATCAACGTACGTGTAATCATAGTAGGTGTGCAGTGACACGGTCTTTGTTTAATAAGAAACACAATATTGCATATTAGACTATATATATATTTCATTATTATAATTTTTTCTGTTACATTCACTTATTTCAGTTTATTGACATACACCAGACTATGTTTTTCAAATATGTATATGGCTATTAAACTTTTCAAAAACTAAGCAGGTCGCACATTGCACTATGTATATGCAACCTTATTATCTTCTCTCAATGAAGACCAATTAACTTTAAAAGTTTCTGCAGCCTTGGTCTGGCTAAAGCTTTTGTAAAGGTATTAGCAAGCTGATTCTCAGTTGCAACCTTGCATACATTTAGCTCTCCATTCGTGACCATCTCTCTTACAAAGAAGTGTCTAATCCGAATATGTTTAGTCCGTTTATGGTACTCCGGATTCTCGGCTAACTTGATTGCAGCTTCATTGTCTACTCTTAGAATAGGCACACCCTTCAATTTGGTCATATCTCCAATGACTCTCGATAGCCAAATTGATTCTCGAGCGCCTTCACTGGCAGCTATAATCTCTGCTTCGGTGGTAGATATAGCCACACTTGACTGGCGCCGACTCATCCATGAAATCGCACCTCCAGCATACAAGCATAATACACCAGTTGTTGAACGCCCTGTGTTCAAGTCACCACCATGATCTGCATCACTGTAACTCTCAAGGATACCCGTTTTGTAACCACTTTGGTATAATATTCCTTTTTCTGGAGCATATTGCAAGTAACGCAGTATTCTTTTAACTCGGACACAAGCCTGTTCTTTAGGATTTTCGAGATTCCTTGACGCTATGCCAACTGCGTATGCGATATCTGGTCTAGTTCCTACCATTAAATAAGCCAATGCACCAACAACTTGTCTATAGTTCTCCAACAAACAGTTCATATCATGTCTTGTCTTGACCATGACATTCATCATCCTTTATTACTGGTGTCATTACCGGCCTACAATTTTCCATGCCAAACCTCTTGAGCACTTTCTTTGCGTAAGATTCCTGAGATATTTTAATTCCATCATCAGTCTTCTCTATTTCAATGCCAAGGAAATATGATACCGCTTTTGTTGTCAGTTTAAACTTACTCTTCATTTGTGCTAACTCATTAATAAGATCCTGGCTAGTTGCAGCCACCAAACCATCATCAACATATAGCGCAACTATGAGTTTACCTCCAGATGGTGTCATCCTTATAAATAAGCAATGATCAGAATCACTAACTGTGAATCCAATCTCTTTGAAATAGTCCAAGATCCGCTTATTCCAGCATCTTGGAGCTTGTTTCAAACCGTAGAGGCTCTTTTTCAATAAACATACCCGACCAGAACTATCATCATAGCCTTCAGGCTGTTTCATGTAAATTTCCTCCTCAAGTGTACCATACAGAAATGCTGTTGACACGTCGAATTGCATCATCGACATGTTCTCATTTGCTGCCACAGCCAATACACACCTGACTGTTGCCATTTTAGCCACGGGACTAAATGTGTGATCATAATCAATCCCTTTTTTCTGTCTAAATCCCTTAATATCAAGTCGGGCTTTGTATTTGTCCACTGAACCATCAGCATTTAGTTTAACTTTGTACACCCATTTACAGGGTAAAGCCTTTCTATTCTTAGGAAGAGACACAATGATCCAAGTCTTATTCTCATTTAAAGAATCCATCTCGCAGTCCATTGCTTGTTTCCATAGATTCCATTCAGAGCTATTAACAGCCTCTTTATAACAATTCGGTTCTTGGTAATCACAGCAAGCCATGTTTAAAACATAGTCTTTGAGTTTCTCAGGTGGACGAAGTAACGATCTATCTCTTAAGATTCTTCCGCCATATTCCATAATTTCTTGTTCAAGAATTTCATCTCCAGTATGAATTTCTCCCCTAACTCAAAACTATGTTGAGAAACATCACTCCTAGCATCATCAAATGCATCCAAATCCTCAACTGGAACAACATATTCTCTACCAACAGAGTCTGTGTTATCAGTATCAACACTCTTGTTATTGTATCCACCGTTAACTGGATTTCCTGCACTTCGATCAAAAATTTTCTTTCCATGGATCTCTGGCAAGTCCAAAGGAATTTCAATTTCAGCTTCTGTAGAAGCTTTCGCTGGATTTTCCGCACCCAAAGGGTTTTCATTGAAAGTTACATCCCTTGACCTCACTAGCATGTTATCCTTGCTGTTCCAAAGCCTGTATCCATCGTCATTATCATAACCAATAAGTACGCATTTTACTGCTTTCTTATGCAGCTTTTTCCTGGTCTGTTTTGGTACATAAGCATAACAAGGCGATCCAATAATCCGTAAGTGCTTAATCTGTAGCTTCTTGCCATTTGCTTGCGCAAGTTTTATTTAATTTATAATTTTCTACTATCATATATTATATATCACCCCGCGCCGCGCCGAGATAATGAACCCGCTAATGTATCAATAAATCTAAAAAAACTATCAACTATCCGTGTTGACCATACACGTGTGACAAAATAAAGACCAAGGTGAAAGTGTTAAGCAACTAAGAAGGAGAGATTCATCACGCGTGCAGCATCTTCTAAAGCTGTCCATACAACCCACGCGCTTCGTCCAGAAGATATCCAAGTAAGTCCTTTTTCCTACCCCTGGTCGGCTCATTACTATGTGGTCAATATTTCACTGCCAAAATTACACCCCGCTAAGGTCCTTCGAGAAGTTTCTAGTAACCCCCCCGCTTCCGCACCACCATTCCATAGCTCAAATGGCGACTTGTGTTCCACTGTAGTTGGACCTGTCCTATTCAAAACATAGACAGCAGTATTCACCAACTCAGCCCACAAAGTTTGAGGCAGTTCCTCATGTGCATGCATCATAGCTCGTGCTGATTCCACAATCGTGCGATTCTCCCGTTCACTACACCCATTTTGTTCTGGCGTGTATGGCATGACTAACCGTTGTTTTATACCCATATCTGTCAATACTTTCCGTGCTTTCTGATTGTCAAATTCACCACCATTGTCACTCAGTACTTTTTTCACTGTATGACCAGTTACCTTAGCAGATGCCAAAATTTCTTTCAGCTTCTCATGCGCCTCTGCCTTCTCTCGAAGAAAGTACACAAATCTGTAGCGTGTGAATTTATCTTTGAATAATACAAAGTAGCAATACCTGGATATCGACAAAGGGAATAGACCACACACATCTGTGTGAATGCCTTCTCCTGGCTTAGTGGCCTTCTCCCGTATACCAAACTTCAGTCTGTGGGATTTTCCAAAAATACAGCCGTCGCATAATTCTCCACTTTCCTTGGTTTTTATTCCGAATTCCCTCTCGATTAGACGTCTTACATGCCTTTTGTTTTGATGACCCATCCGCTCATGATACAGTTGCAGCATATCTACTTTCTGTGCCATATTTATAGTTACTTTAGATGGTGGTACAATCTTACAGTTAAGCCTGTACAGACCTCCATACCTTTCTCTATGTCCTGTAACCATAATTTTTCCATCAATTTTCATTGAACAAGTAGTGATCCGCGACTCGAACAAGCTTCCTGGATTTCTATCTTGTGATGACAATACCGAAAACAGATTTCTATTTATCTTGGGAACTTACCAAACATCTCTCAATGTTGACTTGACAACCTTCTTGTTAACTACAACTTCAGTGCTAAGTGGACCTTGCCCAATAGCTTTTATCACATTTTCATCAGCCGTTGTTACTGTGTGCTCCACATCAAAATATTTAAAATCTTAATATAAATCTGCCCGCATTGTTACATGGTTTGTAGCACCGTTATCTACATACCAGTTCTCACGATCAATGCTAGATTCAGCTGAATTTACAGTCAATAACATTATGTTAACTCCTTTATTGCCGTCCGCAACTTGACGAGATACACTCCTCTTAGGACAATCTTTCTTGATATGACCAACTTCTTTACAGTTGTAGAATCTTATCTTCTTATTAGTTCCTGGACTTACGTTATCACCCGTTTTAGCACATAGCTTCCTTGTTTTCACTGCAAGAGCGTCACAACTAGACTCATTGTCTTCACCTTTGTTACCGAGCGCTTTTTCATGTGCACACAACTGACTTGTAATATTTTCAATAGTCCGATCCTTCTTTGACATTAGTAACCAGCTCGATTTGAACGAAAAATAACTCTCTGGCAACTCTGCCAGAGAGTTCTTTTTCGTTAAAATGTCAAAATCTTAGACACTCGTCTAAGATTTTGCAAATCTATACTAATATTATAAAGCTGAAGAGTTTGTTTGTTTGTTTGTTTGTTTGCTTGAACGCGCTAATCTCAGGAACTACGGTTCTGATTTGAAAAATCTTTCAGTGTTAGATAGCCCATTTATCGAGGAAGGCTATAGGCTATATATCATCACGCTAAGACCAATAGGAGCGGAGCACTAATGAAGAATGTTTCAAAATCGGGGGAGATTTTTTCCACGCGGACGAAGTCGCGGGCGGAAGCTAGTTAATAATATGTCTGGAAGTTCCTTAACTCCCTCTTTCTTCATTAATTCTTGCCTTAATCGATACCAGATATTTTTCAGCTTCGAAATTTGCGTTACAATATCATCAGCTTGATCTTTTCTGTAACTGAAGAACTGCAGATATAAATCATACAGACGATCCTCACTCACGCCTTCATATATATAATCTATGCAGCTCATCCCATACTTCTTTAGACGTTGAAATTCTTATGACCTTGTTTAATGTTTCGTCAGCAATATTGTTTGTGATTAGTAACAAAGCCGTACTGTCCAACCTGTTGTACTTCTTAAGATTCTCTTCAATATTCCCAAATCTGCAGCAGCTGCATCGCCAGCCCCACGTACAGGTTCCTTTGGTTGCTTTATATTGCCCTCTACAATGTCGAGTAGCCCGTCGATTCCTCTTAGAAGAGCAGGCATGCGGTACTTCCATTGTATCCAATTCGTACCTTCTAGTTTAGCAATTTGAATCTTCGACAACTCCATCTTGGATAAAATAGCCCATAACCTGACACGGTCTTTGTTTAATAAGAAACACAATATTGCATATTAGACTAGATATATTTCATTATTACAATTTTTTCTGTTACATTCACTTATTTCAGTTTATTGACACACACCAGACTATGTTTTTCAAATATGTATATGGCTATTAAACTTTTCAAAAACTAAGCAGGTCGCACATTGCACTATGTATATGCAACCTTATTATGCAGGTAGTTTTTGTGAAAAATTCGCCAGGTAACCGTAAATTGTAACCGTAGGTAAGTTCGGCTGCGCTTACTTCGGTGTTGGTGTTTAAATTGTCGGGAGCTTGTCGGTCCAGGAACTTGTGTTTATAAGTTTCGCGCGTAATGCGGTCTTGAGGGTGCGATTAGGGCGTCCAATCCCGCAGCCTAAATTCAATCTCAGTATTTGCGGGACTACGAATTTTCAATCCCGCGGGATCTCGGTATTTGCGGGATCCCGCATATTGAAAATATTCACATTTATATAAGGCAAATAAAACAATGAATTAATCAACTAACTCCACGTTTATTTACGTAATACTATTAGTCGAAATCAATCAAATTACACCGTTTATTTATCACGAAAAAACAATGAATTAATCTACTAACTCCACATTTATTCCAGTATTACTACTAGTATGAGATCAATCAAATTACACCGTTTATTTATCACAAAAAAGCAATGAATTAAGACGCAATATAATCCCGTTGACCTTGCTCAAACGGGCGCACACAGACACATCACAGAGAATGCCCCGCGCACCCCCTCATTTGAGGGGGTGAAGCAGATGAAGTGGGACACGAGTAGTCCCGCCTACTGCGGGGTGCACCGCGCGAATTTCGTCGATGCGTGTTTTTCATTACATTTAACATCGTAATTTCGCGGCTAGTTTACAGAGCTCGAGCGGTCCAGTGTGTCCCCGTTCGGATTTCGCGCCGCGTTTCCGCGGCGATCACCAAGATCGAATCTCATTCGCGGTATAGCTTTTTGTTGTCTTATTTATTAAATATTATGTATTTATAGATATTTACATATTTTCGTGTTGTTATTATTTTAAAATATGTGCATAGTTTTGTTCTCTTATTTTTTATTTAATACATTAGGTTATCAAAAAAATTTTTAGCAAAAAAATAGAACCGACTTCCATATAAAACACTACAAAGGCAAAAATAACTTTAATTTCGGTAGTCGGTATCATTTGTTTTGTAGTTTCTTTTATATTTTTGACACCGCCTTCCGAAATTAAAGTTATTTTTGCCTTTGTAGTGTTTTTATATGGAAGTCGGTTCTATTTTTTTGCAAAAAAATTTTTTTCACGCTTTTTAGTGGGACTGTTTGTAATTTATCTAGTTACAAAAGCCAAAATGTCAACTACTTATCACCTTTTACAAAATATTGCTTTTCCTGGTGCAGAGCTGTTAATTTTTGAGGAGTTCTCCTGGTACATCACCATCAGCTCTACATCACCATATGCATTGTGATGAGCATAAAGTGCTTAACATCCGTACTCAAGTAATCGAATCGCAATCCACGAAATACTTATTATTGAGTAGTTTCAGTGGCCATCTGTGGTCTTCATCATTAGTTCAACTTCCCCAAATGGTAATTTTCAAAAGCAACTGCTCAAGGTACTATAAGAAGAAAAAAATTTGAAGAGTTCCCTCGATTTCTCCAGGATCTCAACATCAGATCATGATTTCGTAACAATGGGACCAACTAGAACGTATACCCTTTCAAACGCAAAAAGAATTTTTCAAACCGGTCCAGCCGTCTCCGAGTTATGAGGTAACATACATAAAAAAAAGTTCAAGACGAATTGAGAACCTCCTCCTTTTTTTTTTGAAGTCGGTTAAAAACAATAATTTTTATTCCTATAGATATTTTATTTCAGAATCAAGAATAATATAATGAAAAAGAAAACATCCTAAAAGTTTGATGGTGGATTCTGAAGAAAAATAATATACAGGGTGTTACAAAAGAGTTTAAGTAATACCAAAGGAGGTTATTGTACTCATAATTATGAACAAGTTTTACTATGGCACCAGCTCTGAAATCGCAATTAAAACAGCTGTTTCAATTATTTTTTTCCAAGGGAATAAACTTTTTGTATAAAATAGCAGTTTATTTTCGTTATTTTTATTTTCGCAATATACGGTTTATAAGAATACAGCGTGTGAAGTGAACATACCTACGGATGCGAGGAGAGACGAATGAAAGGGTGGGATACGGACTGGGTGGATGGATGGACAGGTGAACGAACAGGAAGGATACATAAAAATTAAACAAGCTAATTATTATAATTTTATTTTGTGATTTTTTGACGTATTTACGCATACGGAGCGCAATGTTAATACACAAATTTTGGAAAAAAATTACTCATTTCACAAATCTTCAAAATTTAGTTTTCTACTACAACAAGTTTTGTTTTTAGGCATCCAAAACAAATACTGCCTTGTATGTGCTCGTGCAGAGAAAAAACAAACTGCTGCACCGGAACAGTTTGCTTTCATTCCATTTCGCTTTTGTCTTTTTTGTCACTTTTATCTCTATCTGTATTTTCATCTCTATTTTTTACGTATGGTTCACGAATTTTCATATTTCTTGAAATTCGGAGATCAAGTATCTCAGGTAAAATACAGTCTAAATAGAACTTTTTCAATTTTTCTTTCATTTCTCTTTCCCAAAATGTATCATCTCTTTGAATGATTTCCGTCTTCAGCTTTTCTTTTTCATTCTCCCATACGGCAAACAAACAATATTTTTTCTGGGTTACGTGTAGCTGTCCTTGAACTTGGTAATACCAAGCATGTTTTTTGTTGATGGCTAGTTCACTAGTTTTTGTTTTTTGCCAGAAGTTTACTTTTTTATTTTCAATTGCTGCTGCTAGGCCCATTTTGTGGGCTGTCAAAGGACACTTTACTTCAACAACAGTATTTTCTCCAATTAATCCATCAGGCGTTGCACCCAAGAAACATAGTTCTTGGTCTATAAATAAACCACAGGGTCTAATCGTTTTGCGCTCTTGTACAGCCAATTGTGCAAGTGCGATTTTTTCATTCAATTGGCCATGTCTAATAGATTCCACGTGGTCAATTTTGTTTCGATAAAGAATATCTTTGACTAAATTAGCACATGGTGTATTAATACGCCTTTTTATAACTCTGCCGAAATTGGATGCAGTCAATAACGATCTTCTCATCTCTAGCCATTCTCCACTATCACTTTGTAAAACAGTTTTTCTTTCAATTGTTGCTCGTTCCAAATCAGACTTTTTAATTTTTTTCATAAACTCGTTTTTCAGTTTATCCAGTATTTCTACCAGCATATCGGGCTTTTCACAGGACTGGCCATAATCCTTATCGTCTTGTTTTTTACTGAAAACAAGCCTTCTTTTTCTTTTTATATATCTTTTACTAGGGAGTTTTTGTTTCTTCTTTCTTTCTTCCCACAGTTTCAAATTCAAATTCAAATTCATTTATTCAGTTTGCCTCTTGGGCTCTTATTGGTAATTTTTTTATAAAGCTTCGAAAGTGCATTTTCTTCATTGAACGACACTGCTGACGCAATGCATCGCGTCTGATATGAGTTTTTGAGGGAAAAATTAACTCTTTTTCCTCCTACATATTTTGCTATTATGCTATGTATGATAGCGTTCTACAACGTTACTGTCCACGTCATGAAGTAAACTTCGAGCATGGCCAGCAATACTTTGTATCATTATACTAATTCTCTGCCACAAAGAACTTAGCTGAAAGTCACTTGGAACATCATTTTGCTCCAAATCTCCCGTTTTTTTGCAGAAATGTGTTTTGCATTCAAGGTGGTTTCCAAAAGCGTGATGATGTGCTTGTAAAATTTCCTCAAATAATTTTTGCTCTTCTGGGCAGGGATCATTTTTATTTTTTTGTATTGCTTTGGTTATGCAGGATCTCATGCTCAAAACTCGCGATATGGTCAATAATTTTCTGTGACTTTTTAAATATTTGGTTTCAGTTTGCAATGTCATCATTTTGTTACAAAAATTCCTCAGTAAATGATTTCTGCATTCTACTTTTTCGACGGTAATATCAAGGTAAGGTCTTGCCTGCAAAATTTTGGAATAAGTACTTGAGTCACCATCAGATATTAGTCGTCCGTAAATCAAACCGTGGGTAGCTAATGACTGCTTAATACCTTCCACTATAATTTCGCTCTCCATTCCTGTGGACGGACCGGAATAGTTTTTCGAACATAAATGTTCAGGCACTGTTGTTTTTTTTTCTTTTCGGCACGATCACAATGGTAGCAATATTTATTTCGGACTCCCAAATATAAAAGTTTGCCTGTTTTTCTACCTATGATTGCAGCAGCGCCGGATAAAGCTGAATATTTTTTTTGTACGACCTTTTACCGTACACACCATCTGCTATCACATCTATGATAGGCGTACCATTCTTTGTGACCCTGCCTTCTGCTATAGCCATAATTTTCTCTTCCTCAGCTGCTTGATCCATGGACTGTTGTGTCAGTTGCTGCCAGTTTTCCGACAGTAATTTGTGGTTCTTTTGGTATGTTTTTTGGGAAATCATTGGCAAATTCATGGCTGATGAAAATTCTTGTAGCTGAGAATGACCACAACCAATAGAAATTGCACCAGCTACAGCACATGTATTTATTGATAAACAATTATCATTGTCGTTAATGATAACAAATTGTTGTTTACACATTTTACATAAAAAAGTAAATTTGGAAGATAAGCCGTGAAGCTTTTCACCAACTAACTCAAGAGAAGATAGCCCGCAGTCTAATGGTCCGTGATTTGAGATCTCACACAACTTTAAAAAAAAATAGGAAACATTAATAATCCTGCGTCCAATTTGTATGTTCTTTTTAGGAGTATAGTTTTCCGTCTGTAAAAATAAATGAATATTTTTTTTTTATACCATAAAACATTATTTTAACTTAAAATAATTTTAAATAAGTATGTTTTCACGGAATAACTTACTTCTGCACTATAATTTAACCCATCAGTTTCTTGGTTTTCAGGTTGGACATCACAATGACTTTCTTCAGTAGCACTAGCCACCTAAAATTGAATTATACCATTTTTATTTATAAAACTAATTCTACACAACTCGCAAAATTATGTTACTGTAACGTGCGGTTGAAGTTACCTGTGTATTAAAGGTTTCTTTTAGTACTTGCTCAGATGAATATGTACTTTTATCAATAACTTCACGACCGTGATCATTCTGTGATGCCACAGTTTCCAATCTAAAAATACAAAAAGTTTGTGGTAATGAAATTCATTACAAAATAAAGCGGGACATTATTTACCATGTTTGTTATTTGTTTCGAGTTTCGATTGTGAAACAACTGAAAAAAATTGGCCAAGTGCATGTCAGACTCACCCATGAAGGGTTCCGTAGTAACTATAATAATATAATATAACATGTATATTAATTTGACAAAAAAAAGACCTTACAAATTCCTTAAAACTAGCTTATTTACACTTTTACAACTACGCCAAATAACTTTGTTTTTCATAGTGTTTGTATGAATCACAAAGTTCTATTTGCGGTTTTAGAAAATATGCTGTAATACAAAAACTGCTTACCCGATCTCGTTCAAACCGATTTTGGTTGAAAGTGTATATCTACAGACATATATTTTTTTAGATTTTTCACTCCATTGTTATAGAAGTTAGAGGGGGGGGGGGGGGGAGGGAGAGACAAATTTTACCACTTTGGAAACGATTTACTTTATGAAAAAATGGTTTTAGAAACTTCAATCTCATTTTTTAAAGACCTGTCTATAGATATCACACACGCATAGGTTTCATGTAAAGAAATATTTTCAGTTTTTAGTTCCATATATGGGGAGCCTTCCATGTATGGGGAGGTTCCATGTATTTTAATTTTTTTTTTTTTTTTTCTCAAAGTCGGAAAGCGGTTTATCGGAAGACGGACGGACGGACAGACAGAAACAGATAGACAGACAGACAGACATGATGAAACTATAAACAACAAATACAGGGTGGCAGGGACATCTACGCGCAACCGCTTACCATGGATTCAGTACATGATTCTGGACCCCCTGCGTGGATAGTTTTCGTCGGCTTTTTCTTAATTTCATAAAATTACGAAAAATCCGACGCAATAAAAAAACAGTAAATTCACTTATTTCAAACAGTAATGTAAACAAAACTCGAAAAGGCTACCTGATTATTTATGTTGATCTCGCAAATTAACCCTAGCAAAACAGCTGATCAGGTAGCTCTTTCGAATTTTATTTACATTGCTGTTTCAAGTGAAACAAGTGAATTTTATATTTTAATTAACAATGATTTTATACAGTTTTCAGTAAAAAATACTGAAAAATCCTGAAAAATTAAAAAAAAACGACGAAAGATTCCAACGCAGGGGGTCCAGAATCATGTACCAAATCCCTGGTAAGCGTTTGTGCGTCGATGTCCCTGCCACCCTGTATATTACTTGTGCCAAAATATAGTAGTAAATATCCCGTTTTAAGACAGATTTAGTGACCATGTCAATTTTAAAACTGCGTGAAAATATCAATTCTAAATTTTCTAGTTCTGTGGTTCAGAAGTTGGTACATTTTAGATTTCATTTTTTAGGGTTCCGTAGCTGAATGGCAAAAAACGGAACCCTTATAGTTTCGATATGTCTGTCCGTCTGTCTGTCTGTCTGTCTGTCTGTCCGTCCGTCCGTATGTCACAGCCATTTTATTCCGAAACTATTAAGACTATACATGTGAAACTTAGTAGGTAGATGTATTCTGTAAACCGCTTTCCGATATTAAGAAAAAAACTAAATAAAATACCCCATACATGGAACTAGAAATGAAAATAATTTTTTTTATGAAACCTATGTGTGTGTGGTATCTATGGACAGGTCTTTAAAAATGATATGAGGGTTTCTAAGACCGCTTTTTCATAAAGTCAATCGTTTAAAAGATATAAGCTTCCAAAGTGGTAAAATGTGTGTCTCCCCCTCTAACTTCTATAATAATGGAGTGAAAAATTAAAAAAAAAATATGTCTATAGATCTTAATGTAAACTTTCAACCAAAATTGGTTTGAACGAAATCGGTTCAGCAGTTTTTGAGATACAGCATATTTTCTAAAACCGCAAATATAACTTTGTAATTCATACAAACACTATGAAAAACAAAGTTATTTAGCGTAGTTATAAAAATGTAAATAAGCTAGTTTTAAGAAATTTTTAAGGTTTTTTTCATTCTTCAAATAAATATACATATTATATTATATTATATTATATTATTATAGTTACTACGGAACCCTTCATGGGCGAGTCTGACTCGCACTTGGCCAATTTTTTGTATTCATTTCGTAAAATTGTTGAGCTACAAATAAAAGATTAGGCAACTAACATTCATAGTTAGGTACATACCTATTCTCTTACTTAGTTATGTATGAGAATAAGCAACATCTGAATTTTCAGATCAATCAGATATTTTGTCATGCACATTACTGCCCATATCAATAAACCGCGGTCTTGAAACAAAATGTTTCTTACTTTGTTTTATTCTTTATTATAGCCTAGATAATGTGTCGATACTTACTCATTGAAAATAACTTCGGCGTTGACATTTTCGACTTTCTTTCTCCTATAAAAAAAAATGAAAGCATTTATTTTTTTATTCAAGAAAATATTTACAAAAATATCTAAATATAATATAAAAGTACTTTTAATAAAATAGAAGTGACAAAAAGACAAAATAAGACCCTAGGTTTGATCCAGGACACTGGCGGTTGCCAATCCGATTCACTACTATACACGCTAATAGAACTTAGGAATTGTGATGAAATAACTGACCGTATTCGAGTAAAATAAAGTGCTCAATACTGAGATGGTTCCAATAATGTGTCATAATATTTTAGAAATAATTTAGTAATCTAAAATATTCTTACCTTTTAACATCGTTCATATGTACGGCGTTTGATTTATATGAACGTTTTTTAGTCCTTTTAACTGGCTTCACTTTATTTCCCATATTTATAAAATAAAATTGAAATCAAGTTACGCTATTTTAACCTGAAGTATTTTATATTTACAAGAAAGAAGATTATTTATAGAAAATTGATATAAAAAATGAATTTTATAAATAAAATAATGAATTTACAGACGAAACTTTACAATAACTACAAACAATTCCGAGTCGAAATAAATCGGCGAGAAAAGCGACACGTCCATATAGCAACAGGCGTTGGCCGGCACTGTCGGTACACAGGCGTTTACGCACACATGCGTACGTATTATATTGCGAAATAATAATACGCGATTTACAGAAAATGTATTGATTGGATTAAAAAAATAAAACACTATTTCATTAGTATGTTTCTTGTTGAATAATTTGTCAAAAAATCAGAATGATCGTATGTATTTTAATATGGTTTTTATTCGTTAAAAGATTTTTTTAGAGGTATCTTTGTGATTTTTTTCTATGAATTAAAATTTGTTGTATTATGTTTTCAACACACTACTTAACTAGATTATATCCTGAAGAATATCATATATTTTTCTGATTGTGTTAACTGCAGTGAATCATATACTTTAAGGTGATACGTAAAAAATAAGACATAGCTCGAGGGGCGTAGCTTAACGGAAGACGCGGGGAGCACCCCCGCTAGAATACATTGCAAACTCGAGCGCACGCTCGCGGTGAGTTTGCGATGTAGTTTGTGTGTTTTGATGTTTTAGAATAGAGAAGGCACGGAGTCGCCAAAATCAAATACATTTCTTTTTAATCTGAATTAAACTAACTTATTCATTATATTGTTAGGTATTTAGTGTTTTACTTTATTTAAGAATGACAAAAAATAAAATAACGTGTGTAAATGCACAGACCGTAACAGTAAATGATCATATTGACCTAAGAAAAAGAACTACTAGTGTAGTAAACAAATTCTTACTATGATTTTATTTAATTAATTTACTTAAAATGAGTAGTAACAAAAAGTTGCTTCGAAACTACGCTTTTTAACACGCTTTTATTAGGTCGACCTGTATGTAACTAACTATGTAATGGAATCTAAGGCAACTACTTTAACCATCTTCCAAGGGTCGTAGCGTAATGAAAATTAGCAACTGTATGTAGTTCTGATGACAATACAATAATATGGTACTGTCGAACTGATCTGATGATGAAGCCGGAAGATATGAACTGGAACTTCATGATGGAAAATCGTATCATAGCTGTTTTGGATTTCTTAGAAAAGTCTTGTAATGAACTTTGACCACGATTAGGTTTCAAGGTCTGATGATGAAGCCGGAAGATAGGCAGTGGCATTCCATGATGGAATATCGTATCATTGTCGTGTTTGTACTTGTGAGAAAAGCCACGTAATGGACTTTGAACACGATCAGGTTTCAAACAGGATCAGGTTTGAGGATAACAAACCTAAAGAAAATCCGTTATCGGTTTTCTTAACCTTTTTGTCAACTTTTTGTGATGTCACTTTCAAATCCTCTGGGGTGATTGACCGTTTAATTGTTCACTACTCGTGGGAATAATATAAAAACAGAAACAGCAACACAAAGAAAACGGAGGCTACAAAAAAAAAAGGAAAAGCGCGAACAAATTTTTTGTTTTTACGTGCACTTATAAAAGCGTGTTTTTCTAGTGATTTTTAAACTATTAATTTATTATTAATTAATTAAAGATTATTCATCCAATTAAATTTTTTGATGGATATTTTCTCACGAATAAAAGTCAGAGATTTAATTAAAAATTACTAAAATCTATAACTACACTATTTTCTTGGAATACATGTCTGTCGCCTTCATTTAATATTTCATCAGAGACATTTCCCCCGCGTGTTTTATTTTCTTTGTTTGTATCCTTGCCCCTATTTTTATTAATTACATATTCTGGATCACGGATCTCTCATGTACCGAGGATCTACCAGTCATATCATTATTTTCAATCTCTATTTCATATGGTAGAGGCTCATCATCTTCACTGACCTCTAGTGAATGCACTAAATCATCGTCGCGTATTTCCCTTTCCGTGTCCAACTGGCGACATCGGTCTCGCGAAATACACACGCTTTTGTATTACTACACAATTCAACCAACCCGTGCTCAACTCGCGTCAAATGAGTACGTTTTTGCGGTCAAGCAACGTTAAAAGAGGTTTTACAAAATAGTGTGCAATTGAATTGAACACGGTTTTTTAACTGGTCTGTTCGAAACAAATCCGTACTGATTTAGCGGGGTGCGTCTCATATCATAAAAAGTTATTTGGTATATTTTCATTTCAATAACGTTCACAAGATAGTGAGTTATACCAACTGTTGATGTAATTTCTTTAGACATAACATTTATATACTCTAAAACTTATTTCGTATAACGTTATTGGATATAACGTTTATTTAATCGAAAATCATTAAGCCTATCGTTTAAAATATATAATATTGCGAGTAATTTGATTGAGCGTGCTGCGGAAGCGGCGTGACAGAAACGAATTGCTGCGAAACCGATTCCACGTCTGTTCCATGTCTGTCCTACCCCTAGAGTGTTATTTAAAAACGCGTAGGCGCGGAGGGGCGAGGCGGCCCGCGAGGTGAGGAGCAGGTGGTTTTAACACTCGCCGCCGCGGCTGAGGCTAGTCGGCGAAGCCAGCCAGCAAGCCGCAGCCGCGGTGGTGAGCGTGAAACACATCTGCGAGGATAAGCTTGCATGGGACCGCCGGAGCCCTGCAGCACCGGAGCCGTGACAGAAACTATGCCTCTAGTTTCTGTCACGGCTCCGGTGCTGCAGGGCTCCGGCGGTCCCATGGTCAGTAGAGAAGTCTCTTGGTTTAAAGAGCATCACTTTCAGTACTGCTCGTTGTCAGTTATGTTTAATTTTTAAATAATTTATAAATATTTGATATTTAATGACAGGGCTTTACCTATGAATTCGCTGTTTTGCCGTACTGGCAATTTCAAATTATAATATTAAATCATATACTGTCCTCTTAATCTGTATCATGGATACTGTGGAGTTTTTTTGCCGGTTTTTCTCCCTAGAAAACGACCAATTTCAAACCATGCACTAACTTCTGACGTATTGTAAGTGCCCATGTGGGCCTATCTGAAATAAATATGTTGAGTTTGAGTTCGATAATCATATTGTTTTGGCTAATAATTATAATTTCAAATTAATTTTATTTTATAATTTGGAATTCTTGTTTCAAAGTTTGGCATAACCGTGCCCCTTGTACCTACGGCCCACAACCTCAACGACGTTTACAAAACGAACTCTAAAAATGAATGCACCACCCGTTATTAGTTTGCTCGTGTCCGATCTGGAAATTTCGACTTGAAAAATGAACCCTTTGGTTGTTGATGACGAATTAAAGGCGATTGTGGGAGCTGATGACACCCAATCTGCGGCTGAATTAGAAGCAGCTTTCAACGCTAGTATCAAAACAATATTGGTTTACTTGCGTCAAATTGGCAAGGTAAAAAAGCTTGACGTCTGCCCCACGAATTCAGTGATCATCACCGCGAAGAACGCATCGAGACGTACCTTGCACTGCTTAACAGGCACACAAACGAAATAATCTTGTTGCCTGCGGTGAAAAATGGATCCTGTTCGACAATCGTAAGCGAAATTGATTAGATCCTGGATTAGCATCTAAACGTTTTCCTAAACGAAAACTGACCCCTAGAAAAGTGTTGGTCCCTGTTTGGTGGTCTAACCCTGGTGTAATGAGTTATCTACCAAACAGGATGAGCATTACTGCAGAACTGAACACAATTATGGAGAAGCTCGCACATCTCCAACCAGCTTTGGTCAATCGCTCGGCTCCGCTGCTCTTGCACGACAACGCGCGTCCTCATACTACACAGCAGACGGTCTACAAGTTACAAGAGCTGGTGTTGGAAGTTCTCCGCCATCTGTCGTACTCACTAGACCTTGCACCTACAGACTTCTACTTTTTCCTGAATTCTAAACTTCTCGGAAAAAAATCAACATCATAGAGGCAGTAAAAATGCCTTTGCAGAATTTGTTGCCTCCCGTCCAACTGATTTCTTCAAGAAGGGTATCAATAAGCTACCAGTGCGTTGGAAAAGATGCATCGATTGCATGGGTGATTACTTTGATAAATAGAAATAAAATATATAGAAAAAAACACGATGACTGATTTCATGAATAACGGCAATATCATTGGTAATGGCTTTCAGTATTAATATACCAGACGTACTACAGGGCACCATCCTCACTTGGTCAATGTACCACTTTGTCATACTATGTAATTCTCCTCTACATTTATTGTGCGCACTTTGTCGGTCGGACTTCGGTCGGACTTCGGTCGGACTTCGACCGGTCTTCGAATCGGTTTGGAGCTCTCTGTCGGCTTCTGTGTTCTTTTCCACATATGACCCGTCTGCCACCTTTAAAGTAAGAGTGAAAAATCCCCGGCAGATGCCTTGCCACCACGAATTTTGGCCCTGGCAACGCACTTTCTTTCTATTTCATTAAGAAAAAAGCAGAAGAAAAATATTAGTTTAGTCCTGTCAAATTAAGATATTCCATAGACAATTTTAGACTCGATTAAAAAATTGGTTACTAAAAATACGTCAATTTACGTCAGACGCTGACTAATTTGACAGAAATAAACTAATATTTTCTGTCCTTTTATAATGAAATAGTAAGAAAAAGATGCACTGAACTTTAGTTTAGTTTGTGAACAAGACAATCCGCGCCAATGTATTTCTTTTTATCTTAATAGGAAATAAACAGTTTACTGACTAATTTTTTTCCAAGAAGTTAGTAGTTAGACACTGTTGATCATCCAAATTTAAAAATTATAATGGCGACTCTAATCTTCTGTTTTCCGAATCACATGTAATATCCGAGGTCTGCTCCGGCGCTGTGATTTTGTCTCTGTAAAATAAAACTGGTATGTAAATATTAAAAAATAGGGAACCCTCATAGTTCGTCATGTCTGTCCGTGTGTCCGTTCGTATGTCACAGCCATTTTATTCCGAAGCTATTAGGACTATACATGTGAAACTTGGTAGGTAGATGTATTCTGTAAACCGCTTTCAGATTTTATAAAAAAAAAATATTTAAAATAAAGGGGGGCTCACCATACATGGAACTGAAACTGAAAAAAATTTTTTTTCATGAAACCTATCTGTGTGTGGTATCTATAGACAGGTCTATAAAAATGACATAGGGGTTTCTGAAACTACTTTTTATAAAGTCAATCGTTTAAAAGATATACGCTCCCAAAGTGGTAAAATGTGTACCTCCCCCCCCCCCCCCCTCTAACTTCTGTAATAATGGAATGAAAATCTAAAAAAATATATGTCTGTAGATCTTAATGTATACTTTCAACCAAAATTGGTTTGAACGAGATCGGGTCAGCATTTTTTGTGATACAACATATTTTCTAAAACCGCAAATATAACTGTGTAATTCATACAAACACTATGAAAAACAAAGTTATTTGGCGTAGTTGTAAAAAATGTAAATAACTTAGTTTTAAGAAATTTGTAAGGTTTTGTTTTTCGTCAAATAAATATACATATTATATTATAATAGTTACTACGAAACCCTTCATGGGCGAGTCTGACTCGCACTTGGCCAATTATTTTCCGTCATTTTACGAGCATGATCCCTCAGGCGTTCCAAATGTCGGTTTTTAGGGTTCCGTAGCCGAATGGCAAAAAACGGAACCCTTATAGTTTCGACATGTCTGTCCGTCTGTCTGTCTGTCCGTCCGTCCGTATGTCACAGCCATTTTATTCCGAAACTATTAAGACTATACATGTAAAACTTGATAGATAGATGTATTCTGTGAACCGCTTTCCGATTTTAAGAGAAAATTTAAAAAATATTTAAAATAAAGGGGGCTCCTCATACATGGAACTGAAACTGAAAATATTTTTTTTCATGAAACCTATACGTGTGTGGTATCTATAGACAGGTCTTTAAAAATGACATTAAGGTTTCTAAAATTACTTTTTCATAAAGTTATTCGTTTAAAAGATATACGCTTCCAAAGTGGTAAAATGTGTGTCCCCCCTCTAACTTCTATAATAATGAAGTGAAAAATCTAAAAAAACCATATGTTGTAGATCTTAATGTAAACTTTCAACCAAAATTAGTTTGAACGAGATCGAGTCAACATTTTTTGAGATACAGTATATTTTCTAAAACCGCAAATATAACTTTGTAATTCATACAAACACTATGAAAAACAAAGTTATTTGGCGTAGTTGTAAAAATTGTAAATAAGCTACTTTTAAGAAATTTGTAAGGTTTTTGGTTATTTTTTTTTTTCAAATAAATATATTAATTATATTATATTTATTATAGTTACTACGGAACCCTTCATGGGCGAGTCCAACTCGCACTTGGCCAATTTTTTCACCTTTCGTTGTCTTTTATACTTATTCCCCATATCGGTAAACTAATGTTATATATAAACATTGTTCACTTGTCAAATATAGATAAATAAAATCAGAAAACAAGACTAAACAATAACTATTTCGATAAAAAACTATAATCACGGTTGCGGGAGGAATCGACACAGGTCTATCACTGACAAAGGCCGCAGGCGAACTGGGCGGGCATAAGAAAGTGACAGAGTCTATTACTTCCACGTGCGAAAAAAAGAGAGCGCAACAATACGCTGGAACCAAAATAAAACAACGTAAGCGCCAAACCAAATAAAAATTGTTTAAAAATAAATTAAGCTATGTATCAAAAAATATTTTCAGACAGAGTTTTCAATTACCTATTATGCACATTTTGAATGCAATTTTGAAATGAAATTCCTTAGGATTTTAGAATTATAGTGAACAATAAAAAAGAATAGAGGTCTTTTCGGAATCAAATTCGACGGAGCAAATTTAACCCAATTGCGTTTTCCTTCGGTCAAAGTATTAATGAAATAGTCAATAAACATATTACCAAAAATAAAATCCATACTTGCTGGAATAGTGAAATAAATGTTGACGAAAAAACCCCTAATTTATTTTGGTATCGCCTTAACGCATTATAAAACTCGCGTTTAAACCTATTTTCGCGTCTGGAGCGCCTTAATCAACTAACTCCATTTTTATTTACGTATTACTATTAGTATGAGATCAATCAAATTACACCATTTTTTCTTCACAAAAAAATCAGTAACAAATACTGAATAAAATACTTTACTGATATTTTAGGCTACATACTTAGGCTACCACTGACTGAAATTCGGCTATATAAGGCTGTATAAGCTGTGAAAAACGTGTGACATCGGCCCCTGCGTTGTTTGCAACACTGCCGGCCCCAAGTCACTGAGCGATCACGCTCGCGAGAGGTCATATACATGCTTTTCTTTCAGTCCCGCAAATCCCGCGGATCCCGCGCTCGTAATCCCGCATCATGCGGGAGTGAAAAATGACGCGGGATCCCGCAATACCGAGATCTCGGTATTCCGGGATTGGACGCCCTAGGTGCGATGCCATCTCTCGATTATGCCATTGCTCTGTGGGTGATAAGGTGTTGTGCGAGTTTTCTTTATTCCCATTTGTTTCAATAGGTTTTGAAATAGTTGACTTTTGAATTAGCAGTCTTGGTCGCTTGTTAGTGTGGTCGGACATCCAAATCTTGTGATCCAATGTTGGTAAACAATTTGGGTTATGCGATCAGCTGATATCACGTCGGGGTCACCACTTTAGTGCTAGGATTTGAGCAAAGTTTTACCTAAAAGTGGAGGGTCGGGAAATAGTTCTCAAAGTTTAATTATAATAAAGTTTGCGAGTATGTTGAATATAAAAAATATAACCAATGTTACCAATGGAATGCGTAAATAAAACCAGTAATAATAGTGTTATAAGTTTTGTATAATCTTGTACCATCTATTATTAAGCAACAAAAAACTAATAATATAAACTATAATAATATTAAAGCAGAAAAGGCACATCGAAATTCTTACGGCCATTGCCTACGTAAAGGAAACCAGCTTCAGGTGATCTCACTTTGTGGAAGTACATCATTCCAGGCCAGTACAGACTCTTCACGTACGCCAGCGACCCATTCTGCTCCAGCGTGAGGTTCCAACAGCCACTTGGAATATCCTGATCAATCGAGTCTAGAAAGTCCATGCTATAGTTGTAATCTTGTCTCGTTAGGAGGTTGGTGTTCCAGCGGTGTTGAGCTGGTCTGATGTGCAAGTAAGAATGCAATAACTTCGCTTCCGAAGCGTTCAAACCGTAATAATTGGCATTAATCACAACAGTACCGTTCGGCTGCTTGATCAACTGACCTCGAGCACATATTTCGGCTTCATCACAAATGTTACTGACGGTGGCAGCCAAGCGACTTTCTTCCTTCATGATTTTGCATCTTTCGGGATGGCTTTCGTCCAAAGCTTCATCTAAGACTTTTATTTTTAGGGATGGATCGCCTCTAAACGGAAACGTTGTAAGAAAGGACAGTTGTTTGTACTTCTTTTTTGCCTTAGGCAGTAGGCCCCAAAACTTGAAGTCTGTCGTGTAGAAATACTTCCGATCGGCTATAGCGTCGGCGTTGATGCCGACAGCGATGTGGTAGTCAGCATCTACGGCGTAGATCTGCCCCCAGTACTGTATGTGGGCGAAGTGATTCTCAACCTGTAGTAAAGTCAATGAATTTTGGAGCAGACATATTAATTCACTGGTCATCATCACACCGTTGACGTTTATGTATTCCTGGTACTCCCACAGCTTGTGGACATTCATTTCCAGTTTTGCGATAACCTGATGCGATGCTAATGAAAAATGACATTTATTATATTGGTTTGGCACTGAGGTTTGGCAGGACAATGTTTTATTTTTAAATTCAGTGTGGCCGCTCATGTATCTAGAAAAGTTTGTATTTAATCTTTTAATATTTCGCATTTCGTCAAATTTGACATGCAACACTTGCCACACCCCAGTTAGGTGCTAGTAACAAAGAAAGACACGAAGATAAATAACATAAATACAATTCAAAAGATAGGTACAAAAAATACTACTTGTGTCTTTTGTGCCACATACCTTTAAACTTACCTATGCCAAATGCATGTAGTCCACTAACACATCGCACCTTTAAAGTAAAACCGTAACTAAACGAAAATTTTCACGAATTGAGTTATTTATACCATCAATCTAAAATATACGTAAACTGCAGGTTAAACTTGTAATAATTCCAAATTATCGTCTTTTTCGCCATCTAGCGTTAAATCATATCGTTACCAAACAAAATATAAATCTAAATAATATTTTTGTAAGTAGGAAATAAAGAAAAACTATTATAAAGCACATGTATACAGTAAACAGATATCTATCATATAAAGTCATAAGAAATCATAAACTACTTAGACTTACCTAGACTAAATTAGGATACTGAACTGTTTCAAATATTGGCTCTCTTGTAAAATTTGATAATTTCGTACAGTAACGGTTTTACTTTAAAGGTGCGACATGTATTAGTAAACAAAAAGTGGACAAACGATTAATTAAACCGCAAAGAAATTTGGAATTCCATTTACAACTTTGCAGAGACATGTGAAGTGCGGTAATACTTACTCGTTCAGATTTTTTAGAACTAGCATAAAATTATGCAACAAGAAATCATTTTTCTCATCCATTTAAAAATGGCAAAGCTGGAGACAACTGGTTTTCTAGTTTCAAGCGTCGACTCCCAGAAATTGTACTAAGAGCGCCTGAGCCAACATCATTGGCAAGAACAAGAGGCTTTAACAGGCCACAGGTGGAGTTATTTTATAAGAATTATTGGAGCCTGATAGAAAAATACAATTTCGATGCAACTACAATTTATAATATGGGTGAGACCGTATAAAGAGCAGTACGTCTAAACCACCCAAGGTTTTGTCTAAAGGCAAAAGGCAAGTCGGAGTAATATGTAGTGTGCAAAGGGGCCAATTAACCACTGTCATTGGCAAAACTATTTGGAGGAGCATATGCCAAAAGTGTGTTGGTTCAGAATGCAGTCAACGGGAATCTGGCCTAATGATTCAATCCATCCATGTTTTCGGAGAAGAAGATTACGCTCCATCAACTATGACTGACCGTCCATTTCCTGACACACCGTCTACTGTGACTGAAGATCCTGTTAATGACGCACCGTCGTTAATGGCCATAGATCTTTTCAATGGCACATCGGCTACTATGACCGACTGTGCTTTAAATGATTCTCCACAACAAGAATAATGACTAACCCGGTTCTACTTGAAACTGCATCTGTTGCCGCAGAGGCGGCTGTAGCTGAATCATCCACACAGTCCGTTATAATTTCAGAAATAGAGACTGAAAGGTCTACTACACCATGACATAGTGTTATTTGCTGACGATACTTCTCTTTTATTTAAAATCAAACTTCAACAGCAGGTTACTGAAGAAGTAAACAGAGCCCTTGCAACTGTAGTTAAAAAACCAAATGCCTAAAATTTACGTTACCTCATGTTAGACAAGTGAATACAAGTGTATCAATAAAGGGCGAAATATTGAAACCCGAAGATACCACAGTATTCTTGGGCATAACTTTGGATGCGAAGCTTCAGTGGGGCCCCCATATAGATAAATTGTCAAAAATGCTAAGTTCCGCAGCATATGCCGTTAGAAAAATACGTGGATTAACTGATATCGAAACAGCACGTTAAGTCTACTTTAGTTACTTTCACCATGTGATGTCATACGGCATTTTACTTTGGGGAAATGCCGCCGACATTCACACAATATTTGTATTACAAAAAAGGGCTATTCGTGCAATTTATAAATTAAGTCCTAAGCACTCCTTAAGAGACAAATTTAAAGAGATTAATATTATGACTGTGCCATGTCAGTATATTTATAACAATCTCTTGTATGCACACAAAAACATTAATCTGTTTAAAAAATACAGTGATATTCATAGTGTAAATACAAGGAACAAAGACACATATGTCATCCCTAAAACAAGGTTAAAAAAAATCGGTGGTTCGTTTAGATGCCAATGTATACGTTTTTATAATAAAATTGCTAGCCAAATTCAAATTATTGATAAAACGTAAGCTATGTCAAAAAGCTTTTTACAGTGTTAAAGATTATATTGAGGATAAGAAGGCTTGGGAATGAGATGCTCCAGTGATATACGCGTGCCTTTTTTATTTATTTTTAAAATTTTGGTTGATGATTTATTTTTGATTGATTAAAATTTTGCTTTCTCAAGTATTGTATATACCTATTAATTTTGTTTGTTGTTTTTTTATTTTTTTGTATATAATTATTTCATTATTGTAAATGTGAGGACAATGTAGGTTATTCTTTCTTCGTTGTTTTTACTTTCACTATAATTTATTTAATGATGTCAAGCAGTTTGAGTACTTGTGTGGCCTACCCAAATGTCCTTACTTTGGTATTGTTCGTCAAATTGTTGAGCTCCTTAAGTTCTAAGTTGAGCTACACGATAACTGACAAGTGCTTGCACTGTCTGGACAGGTCCGCTCAAATTTGCGTGGTTATTTCCTCAAAAGAATACCACAGACATGAACCTACATGCTTCTCATATACAAATACAAATTGTCTGGATTTTAAAAGAGACTTTGACCTCTGAGTTTGTTTCGGTGTATCTTCTCAGAGTTGTCAGTTAGGAAATACCGGCCTCATCTAGCTAAACTAAACACGCAAAAAAACATGACGTGTTAAAGTGTTATTTATAACCAATTTACAAAATAAATATTTCATTTCATTTCATTTCACCTTAGCCTGATTCCAATACCACGGAAGAAGAATCAGCTCTTTCACTAGGAGAAAAACATCCACCGCCAGCAGCGAGTCTTACGCCATTTTAAATTAGACCTGTTCCAACTATGGCTGCTCCTAAAACAGTGTTGACGTCTACTCCTGTCAAAGCTGAGCAAGCTTTAAAATTTGAGAAGGCAAATAAAGAAGACCAAGATTTCTGAGTCAGCAGGCCTCAGCAAAACTAAAAGATCCTCGGTTAAACAACAAAACAATAATCCGAAACCAGATTTTTACTGTTTAGTGTACGCTGACAAAAACCACCAGCGGAAGATTGGATTCAGTGTAATCAGTGCAAAAGTTGGGCGCATGAAGACTGCACTTCTTATGTAGGAGTTGGCAGCTACTTCTGTGATGAATGCGAAGACTGATCTTAACTAATTCTACTTATTCTTATTGCCCTTGGCGCGTATCCTGGTAGTGCGTAGCCCGGTGGGGTCGGGCAAAACGAATTGATACTTTTTGTTAATTTTCATAATTAATATAGAAATTGTTTAAGTTTTTTAATTCTAACGATTATTTTCTAAAGATGATTAAACATAGTACAAATTAAAAGTACGAAGAGTTCTATAGATTATTAGATAATGGTTTTATTTAGACTACCCCTTAACATATTCGTCTTGCCCGGGCTTCCCCTAATAGTTATATATTTTTTTTTAGTTCTGAGAAGACGGTATGGGCCAATGAGGGTATTCTGGAAAATTTAAACCACCAGTTGGCGCTACTGAGGCGAGAGGTCTTCTTTGGAAAAACGAATCTTTGATGTATACATGACATTGACGTCAATTTGACAGATGTCAAAAAACTTAAGCATTTGACAGGTGCCTGGACCTGATGTCTCAGTGCTGCCGCCTGGTCGAAGTTATTACAGAAAACCCTCATTAATTGACATAGGTACAGATACAGTGTAATAACTAATCAGAAATTAATCTCAGAGTCTATAGTGTTCTCGCATTCACATTAAGACCTAGTTGGGAATAGGCTTAGCAGATAACAGTGAGCCTAGTCATGAAGTAGGTAATTAGCTGATTCTCGTGTTTATTCATACCCTTAATATCATTTGAATTATTCAATAATTTGTGCTAGTAAACAGTACTAACGACAAGATCCCCGAAATCATTCTCTCCCTTTCTGTAATACATCATAAATACGCCAACTAATATAAAAACACCGTTGCGGATATCTTTTTTCACTGCTAGTAAACTTTTACTCACAAGGGACGCAGTAAAAGGATATTTTCTTCTCGTATGACAATTACCGACATCAAATATTTGCTGGCCCTCTGTTGGTCGTAATATGTAACTTGACCGCAAAATAGACCAGTGTAAAAAGACCTCTCAGATCAAACATTTTGTTGGTTATCGAAGCTCACGTTATATACAGATTTGAACTTTTCTTACTTTACAGATTACGGGTGATCGTGTTGCTTGTTTGTAGACTCACGGGCAACATTTCCGAGAAAATATTGCGAGAGCGAAGTCAAATGGTGATTTATTTCTATATGGAAATATTTTTTTAATGTGTAAACTTGTGGTTTTTAATAAGATTCGTAAGATTTAAGTAATTACAGCTACTAAATATAGATGGCGCTTTTAAGCTCCAAACTAATGACAATGCGGTTACTTGTAAAATTATAAAAAGTTATTTTATTTAGCTTTAGATTAAGTATCAGATTATATTTGTAATTATTTAAGAATACATTTTGGTAATTTTCTATATTAGTCTAGCTACTTGACGCTAGATGGCGCTACTATACCATAAATCTGAGATTACAGTAAAATAAATAATCACCTGGTTGCTCTAGTGTTAGCAAGACGTACCTACTAATATGCATGCAATATGCTATACGGTTTTTGTACTTGGAATTGCTCAGTAGCAGTCCGGAGTTTAGCCTTGGTTCCGTATGATGGCAATAGGACTTTTTATTTTTTGGACCTTGCAAGCGAAATAACGATGTTAGGTATTGTAGGTAGGTAGGTACACTTGTGCCGTATCCTTTGAGGAATAAAAGCGTGATTTTGTATGTTTGCCGGTAACATTGATTAATTTTGCCAGTTCTAGTTTTTTTTCAGGAATACGTTTGTGTTACTAGTAGCTAATAATATTTTAATATAATAACTTTTTAAACATGATTTATTTCATGCTTTTTATTCGTATTGATGTCGAGTAACGTTTTTTGTGCGAGTTGCCACCGAGGCTGAAATTCAGGTTCAAGGTTAACAGGATTTCGGTCTCGGCGGCAAAGTAAGCAAGATTACTCATCAACAAGTTTTCTGCTGGTTTGCCCAAATAAAATAAAATAACCAACGACTATTATGGTACATGCGTGTGAGCGCAAACACAGCAGCACTCTCTTCCTTAACTCTTCTAGTCTGATGGTTAGACAATTTGAAACGACTGGAAATCAGGCGTAAGACTATAGGCATGCCCTTATTACGTTAAACGCACCCATACGCATTAAACGTTTTGGGAATACTTTCATTGTGCGTACGGCTAAGGAGTGGAATTCCCTGCCGGAGACTGTGTTTCCCGATATCTATAACCTAGGGGTTTTTAAGTCAAGAGTGAATAGGTTACTTTTAGGTAAGCGTGCTCCATCTTCGACCATACCATGAGGGTGCCACCGCCATTGCAATTCGCGGAGAAAACGATCTCAACAAGATTTAAGTCTGGGAAATCAACAGCCTGATGATTGCTTCCTCCTCGTAAGAGTTCGACTAATAACTATTCATTCAAATTATTTGCTACCTATGAAAATATTGTACCTAATTGTCTTTGTATTGCATGCTATACTAAAAAATAAGATATTTTATAACTTAATATTTATACTCAATGATGAAATATTATATTATTATTATTTGATTAAGATTTTAATGATTTACAATTTAAATATAATTATTATTAGATGGAACTCAATTTTAATATCAATGATCTATTCATTTTATATTTAAAATATACTATTTGATTATGATTTTAATAGCTTACGATTTAAATTTAATTTTTATTACATGCGACTCAGTTGTGATTACTATGTTATATTTCAATGCTTTGTTTCTGTGCAAATATAAAATATGTATGGCCTTTTGTGGGTATGACCTAATATTGTTGGACTATATCTGCATCATTATAAGGAATATGGGCTTTCTCGACTCAATCCTGCATAAAGTTATCGTATTTCATTGTTCAGGATTACTTATATATTTTTCTCCCTACACAATACTTGTAGAATTATGCGAATTTGAAGTAAAGTACTTGGGTTATGGGTAGCAACGAGAACATATCTGTATACTATCAGAACTGCTGGGGTATAAGAACCAAACTAGGCATCCTATATGTCAATATTTTATCATGCTCTTACGACGTAATAATCCTGACTGAAACATGGCTGGTGCCTGATATTGATAGTGCTGAGTTTGTGGATCCTCGATATGTGGTTTATCGATGTGATCGTGATCGTGGCGCTACGAAAAAACGAGATGGTGGTGGGGTGTTGATCGCAGTACTGCGGGAACTTCAGTCGTGTATGTTTGATATTCGTAATCATCCCCATCCTCACCTTGCATGCATTGAACATCTCATGATCGGGCTACCGAGCAAAAATGATCGCTCAAAACTACATGTTATCAGTGCAGCCTATATACCACCATGGGCTACAACTGATCTTTATAGCGCTCATCTAGATCAATTACAGGATTCATTGAATGATCCTGATATATTAACTGTATTTATAGTAGGAGACTATGATCTCCCAGATATTTCGTGGGAGTGTCAAGATGGTGGCCCAGGGAAACATACTGGCATGACTTGCACTGGATCGTCCCCCATATGTTCGCAGTTGCAACAGCTTATGTCAACGCTTGATGCCTATCAATATAATGTCATACCAAATAGTAACGGTAAAATCTTGGACCTGTATATAAGTAATACTTTTAGCGCTGTAAGTCCCCTGTCAGACCCTTTATTACCAATAGATCCCTACCATCCTCCATTTGCTGCGATATCACCTATATATATATCCACGCATAACCTGGAAAGGAAACCTTTGAAGAAACCTAACTTTCGTAAAGCTAAGTACGATATCATTAATAAGTGTATTGATGAAGTTGATTGGTCAAATTTGCTTGACCCTCTCCCAGCTGAGGATGCTGTGAAAACTTTTTATGAGATGTTACATGACATAATTACGCCTAATATCCCTCAGGTTAGATCTCGGGCACCTGATTTTCCTATTTGGTTTTCTCCCCATATTATTAAGATCTTCAAAAAGAAACAGCGCTTTTGGATAAAATGGAAAAAATTTATGAATATCAAAGATTATAACCTGTATTCAGAATATCGTTCAAAGTTTAAAGAGGCATGTAAGAGGTGTTATGCTACTTATATGAAAACTGTGGAGGATAATATTACTTGTAATATAAAATATTTTTGGACTTATATATCAAATCGCAAAAACAAATCAGGTTTGCCCTCTACGATGCAATACCAAAATCTAAAGTCAAGTGCTCCGGAAGAGATTTGCAACATGTTTTCAGATTTCTTTTTATCGGTTTTTGAACCCAAATCTCCCTCTCTGTCATCGTGGACCCCGCCAACACACTGTGACCCGAAGGCCGATTTTGTTGGTGACCTACATATTGAGGAATCTAAAATACTCTCAGAGTTGAAACAACTCGATCCTTCGAAGGGAGCTGGCCCAGATGGCTATCCTGCCATCTTTTTTAAGTCCACTGCTGGTAGTATCTATAAACCATTATATATAATTTACAACAAGTGTCTGAGCGAGGGTGTATTTCCTGAAATATGGAAAATTGCTAACATTACGCCTGTGCACAAAGGTGGCTCTAAACATGATGTTGAACAATATCGACCCATCTCCATTTTGTCGACCTTGTCAAAGGTTTTTGAAAGACTTGTGCATAATGAAGTTTACCCTATCTTGCATAACCTTATCATCCCTGAACAGCATGGCTTTGTTAAACAGAGATCGACTCTATCAAATCTATTGATTTTCACAAACTTTCTTTTTGAAAATCTTGACACGCGCCTGCAGGTTGATGCAGTTTACACTGATTTCAAGAAGGCCTTTGACAAGGTAGATCACGAAATTTTACTTAGTAAAATTGCATTTAATGGCATTCGGGGAAATTTGCTTCGCTGGTTCTCTTCTTATATTGAGAATAGAGCTCAGAGGGTTGTCGTTAATAGATACCAGAGTCGTTCTGTGGTGATAACATCCGGTGTTCCACAGGGTTCCATCCTGGGACCGCTTTTATTTATTCTTTATATAAATGACATTAAGAAATGCTTCAAAAACACAAAGTTTCTCATGTATGCTGATGATCTAAAAGTTTTTAAGACTATCAAAACCATCGAGGATTGTCTAAAATTTCAAGAGGATCTTAAAAGACTCTCAGCATTCTGTCACGACAACAAACTACAACTTAGCATCTCTAAATGTCATTGTATAAATTTTACAAGAAATAAATCTGTCATTGGTACTGAGTACAGGTTGGATGGTATAGTATTGAGTAACACCTCAATCGTACGGGATCTTGGTGTGATCTTTGATAATAAAATTTCTCTTAATCAACATGTTGAAAAAATTGTCAATAACTCATTCAAAATGTATGGTTTTATAATGAGAGCATCCACTGAGTTCAAACGTATTTCCACCTACCTGTATTTATATAAAACGTTAATACGTTCACAGGTTGAATACGTGGTGCCAATTTGGAATCCTTTTTATCAAAAATATGTAGATGAGATCGAGAACGTCCAGCGGAAGTTCCTTCGTGCCATGCACTATAGATGCCACAAAGCATATTTGTCATACCCTCAACTGTTAAATAAGTACAACATGGTGTCATTAGAATCTAGACGTAAGCTACTAGAGGCCAATACTCTGTACAGTATCATTCATAATAACTTTGACTCAATCGAACTCACAAGTAAATTATGTTATAGTGTCCCTCGCACAGTTAACAAACGCAGCGTCCGTGCCGGGACATTGTTTGCTGTAAATTCTTGTCGCACCAACTCTGGTTTGCGTTGTCCTACTCGTCGTATGGTCGAGACCTACAATAACTATTTTATAGATATTGATATTTTTATGTTTTCTAAATCTAAATTTAAATCTCACGTACTAACTGTTTTAGCTGCGCAATGTATCACTTGATATTGTAATGATGTTTGGTACATATTATTGTAAATTCATATTTTAATCCTATCTGATTTATGAATGTGTAATATTAATAATAATTTGAGTCCTCTTCTTAAACTTAGATTAGTTTCTTATCAATTTTTATTCTATTTTTGTTTTAATGATTTATTTTGTATTCTACCTTTTGTTTTTAATAATTTTAATTTATAATGTTTGAATTTTAATGTTATAATATTAATGAATATTTGAATTGCTTATCTAGCGGCATATATTGTTTATATTATATTGATAATACGCGGATAATGCAGTGGGCTGCAATATTGTTTACACACTGAATGATTTATTCTTATGATTTTACTTTATATTGTAGCTGTTTATTGTCCCTTAAATAAATAAATAAATAAATAAATATCATCACTTACCATCAGGTGAGATGGTGGTCAAACGCGAACCTATTATCAATAAAAAATAATAATAAAAAACATAAGAATTACTTAGCTTGGGCAGAACACTGCGTTTTAACAAACTGGTTCAATATTGTCTACGCTGACTTAATTTGGATAGTGATCAGGATATTCTTTATACAAATTTTCAGTACACAATTTTAATTTGGAATCTGTTAATTATTGCTTAAACTACAGAACTGGTTTTTTTTATGAATGAGCCTGCTTGAATGACTATAGTAGAACTAATATCATCTTGATAGACAACTATACCTACCTACATAGTTACAATTTGGCGTATTCATAACAACCTGTTGACCTTAGTTTAAATATCGTTTATCAGGTGCTTCATTGAATTGTTTACGCAGTACATATATATTCATTAAATAGACACATTTTTTTAAAAGATCAATGTGCTTAGAATTCACATTACTAGCAATCCTGTTAACCCTTCCAACTAAGCTAAATATGCTTGTGTCTGGAGTGGGTTCACGGCAATTGTGTAATGAGTGGAGATCGAACCCGCGACTTCACGATCAGAAGTCCGACCATAGCCATAAGTGCGACTATTACACTATTCACACTATGCACTATTTTATTTAAACTGTGCATATCTATACCACATGTGTCATATCATAATTAACGCACACCTCAAATACGCCGATTAGAAAATGTATGTTATATTAAAAATACATATACTGAATTTATTATTATTACTTATACAAACAGTGTTTTTAAAGAGTAACTTCCTTGAAATAAGTTTCATTTTTCTTGACCAGCCGTTCTCGAGTTTTTTACCCATTTGGCTAATTATGGTTTAAAAATATTTGTGACAGTCCAGGGAAAATTGAAAAGGTGAGAAAATATGGCAATAAAATAGTGGTTTGAAGTCAGCTAGTCGTCTGACTAGTTTTAGTTAGCTTATTGATAAGCATGTTAATGATTAATGTGTGTAATGAAAGAACACTAATAAAACAATACATACTATCATGAATCATAAAACAAAAAATATGACAACAGTTCATCGACCCTACAGGGGTGACAAACCCAAAGGTATTGATAGAAAAACCTTATAAAAAAAGCAGAATCTAACAGATTGACAGGTCAAAGGACTTTCAAAGTACTCTTCAACACTATTTTCACGTTTATCTATCAAACAATAGACTTTTAAACACGTGCGTCAATTAACCTCTCTTGGAACGTTTAAAGATGGTTGGATGAAGTATGGCGCGCGCGCGATTCGGCACGCGCCGGCCCTCTCCACCGCGCGGACGTGCGATAGGCGCGATCAAGCTCGCCGCCACAGTTGTATGCAAATCAAACTCCTAGTTCGAGGGCTGTTGATACAAGTTGATAATGTTTTAGTGGGTTTAATTGAGAGGGTGTCTTTTCTTAAGGGGCGGAGGGAAATGGAGAACCGTTTTCTCGTGAAGGAATAGGCGTTTATAGGTATTGTTGTTGATGAGGTGGGGAAAGAGGCATTTGATTGTTTTTATTTATATAGGTGACCTCTACCTAATCCTTTCAGAAAAATTGGCGTTACCTTAAGTGTAAAATAATGTTATATTATTATCAGTAATTGATTTAGATAACAACAGAAGTAAACTAACTTCATAGTTAACTACATATTTTCAAATATTAAATCATTTTCGAATTCGAATGCATTTACTACGGGTATGCTACGAAGTGCTACGTGCTTCGTAGTACTTCGTAGCAGGAATAAAAATCCACGTAGCGCTGCGGTGATGCGACCAGACGATTATTTGGCAGAAGTCTGAAGAAGGTCTTAACAGAATCTGGTGTAATGTTAGAAATGTACCTTTTCCTTCAGTTACCCTTGCGTTACAGAGCCGCGTTATCTCTTTAGAACATTTCCACAAGGCTAAAACTGTACCTAGACCAGGCACATGGCAATACTTCGGAGTCTAATAATAATCATCTAGTAAGTTCATGGGCCAGGAGTTTCTGGTCGTTCAATTGTATCAGGGATCCATAAATGTTTTTGTTTTATTATTCCATGCCATGACTGATTAGCGGCGCGTACTCCCAGAGGTGGAAAACTTTCAGTTCAGTGAGCTTCTCTAACAAATGGAACAAAACGCCATATGTGGAGGCCGAGTGAGTCGCGAATCAACATCGCATTGTTCCGGGTCGACACCGGCTGTCTGAGCCCCGCGTGTGAACATCAATAAGATCAGAAACAATGGGTGCATTCCCACAACCGCGCCGCGGGCACCCGCCGATTTTTCTTTTATACTTTTAATTGTTTTCGGCGAGAGGTTGGCAGCACTGCCCTCGGGCGGCGCTGCGCTCAGTAACCGATACCGTTACACAAACAAAGTTAATTTAAACGCAATGTTTTCGTATTTTGTTACAGTTTATTTTTGTATTATGCAAGGATTAGAAAGATTCGGAACAATTAATAGTTTGTTTAGGATTTTAACGTTAATTTTGTAACGCACGTCGATTAAAGCTGGTATTGGTTCAATAGGCAGATACAGAAAACGACGATTCAAACAATCAATTAAATATCTTTATTAGCTATTAAAATTTTACATATAATGAAACTGTTTCCTGAACTAGGCATAGCCTGTATGTCAGGAACACAGAGCCTACACAAGTCTCTTAAAAAAACCTCTTTAAGTTAAATTTAAAAACAGTAAAAATAAGGTAAATTAGTAATCTATCGAAATTCGAAACAATGAGAGAATGGATATAACATTTAGGATATATTTAACAATTCATAAAAAAACCCATATGATTGGATTGAGATTCAGATGACCGATTTAATCATGTTTTATAGAAGTGTATGTATCTAATGACTATCTACTCATTAGGTAACTTTATTTATAACGTAGCTATGCTCTACGGTGTGGCATATAAAATATAATAACATTCGTTAGCGTAAAATTAGATAGAAACTAGCCCCGCAGCTATTCATACCTAACTGAAAATCTCTCATGACGTGTCATAATTCTGTTCGATTCAATTTGTAAAATCTTAAAGAATAACAATCATCTAACAATTTATAATAATAGCCTGCACAGTTATTGCGGCGAAAGTTTCTTCACAATATAATTGCAACAGTCAACCCAGAACAATGCATCCAACGCAATATCAATTAACATCCAAAAATTGAATTCATTAACATCTGTCGAAAAACAATTAAGAGTAGAAAATACGTTCCCGTTCTCACAATTAGAAAAATGCAGAAAACGACTTTATTCCCACAATTTTATTATGATTGAGTGGCGAATCTGGCGAGCACACAATGGGCGGGAATATTGGGTGCTTAATCGGCTGGACGCCATAAACAGGGTGTGACAATGGCGCGAATTCCAGATTAAGGTTATTTGTTAAACATGGCGGCCATTGTGCGAGTTCGCGCGCTCCGATGATCCGTCGCGAATTAATTGCTTAAGTTTTTGTAAGTTCAGTGATTTTTGAGTGCAGTCCGCCTAATAAGTATGAGAAAGTCGTTTCGCGATCTTAAATATGCAGTGGGAATTGTATTTTATTGCTTTAACGTATGTTCTTTGCTTAGGGCAATGTAAGATTTGCTTCCTGTGTCGGAAATTTTGAGCGATGGGTGCTTGAAAAGTACTTAGGACTAAGTACAGAATATTAAGGGCTGTTGGGAACTTACAGACGTACCTAAGTATGAGTGTGAGAGTTGAAGGGGAGCAATTAATGCAAGAATCACGTAAAGTTTCGAATTATCTATGCTTTGCAAGTCTTTATTTGACTCTAGGTCAGACTTTCGCGATGATACGCATGTTGCTGACACAACTAACTATAATAGGTTAAATGATCTTTATCTTGCAAATTGGTTATTAAATAACACTTTTACACGTCATTTTTTTGTAAATTTAAACTAGATGAGGCCGGTGTTTTTTTGGGTTAGAAAAATCATCGATTAACTTCTCCCGCTCTAGGAGGAGTGGGAGGGAGAGTCAGACTTTAAGTGACTAAAAACTGTTTCTTCAGCTGGGCAACGCAAGGGCGTTCCAGGGCCGCGGTATCTCGTTAGAACATTCCCACAACCCCGCCCTTCCCGCAACCCCGAACATTTTAAGACCTACATTAGTTTGTGGTTTTATTTAGATACATTTTGTAATTTACCCATTATGGTTTCCAAATAAAAATTAATAATATAGAATCTACAAAATAATAGAAATTTTTATTTTATTTTAATTTTTTATTTTATTCAAGAGGAACAACAAACAGCCACAATATAAAACATAGAGGCAATAAATACACAAAACTTATAAACAGTATTGCAGCCCACAACGCTGTTCACAGATTAATAATAATCGCTAGGGTTACAAAATAATGCATTATATATATAGGATAATACTAACTTATTAAATTAATTTACTGTGATATATATGTATATAATGCGTATGGTATAATGTATATAGTTTATATGTATATAATACTCACACAAAAAAAATAGGGAGAACATGCAAAAATGTCTATATGTTCATAAGTCCTATTGTAGGAATCGACCATTCTGCGAACAGGCGAACGCAAGCCAGAATTGGACTTGCTAGTACCCACTGAAAATAATATGCCAGCGCGCACCTTTCGCTTGTTGACTGTCCTAGGAATAGGAACTGCATAGCATAACATGTTGGAAAGTTCAATGCTGAAAAGTGAAATGACAATGAAAATGGGAGGCGGTAGACATAGCCTAAGTTTATCAAAAGTATCGGAAGATAGTGCGGATAGGTACACGTGTTTCTGCATACATAACAGATCGTAGTACTCTTGAAATAAAGAAGGTCGTGCTAGGTGTTTTGGTTCGGCACTCAATCCTTGTATTGTATGTAACGCTATGTATGGCCAAAAACCATTCATAAAAACAAATCAGATATCTCTAGTGTGGGAAGGCAGCTTAGGTACTTACAAATAAGTCACGTCAATTGGAATTAGTTCTTATACTATTAAAAGAGCTGAGCGAGAGGAGCCCGCGGCTAAATAATAAAGTCACTCGCGTTGATCTTGCAGGTTAAGCAACGCTTGCTAAGGTCGGCCCGAGGATGAGTGACCATCTTTAAAATATCGAGACTTCTCTGTTCCTCGGAAAGCATGTTAAACCAGTGGTTTCGGCTGTCATTTAGACATATTTGACGATCGTTAGGAGTAGTCAGAAACCAGAAATTCTAGCACTAGTCCAGAGCCAAGGGGTGTCGAGCTATTGGATTGTAGAGGTCATGTAGGCACTCGCTCTAAGTACTCAGCTGCATCCAGGTAGACTGAAAGCTGACGCTGACATAGGGAACCAGATGATTACCTCCTATTTTTTGGTGTGATGATGTGGTCGAAGATGGAGCACGCTTACCTAAAAGTAACCTATTCACTCTTGACTTAAAGACTCCTAGGTTATAGCTATCGGGAAACACAGACTCCGGCAGAGAATTCCACTCCTTAGCCGTACGCACAATGAAGGTATCCCAAAACGTTTTGTGCGTATGGGTGGGATGTCCACCATGTAACGATGGCGCTTTGCCGTTTGTCTCGTAGTCCGATGATGAAACGGGCTTGGTGGAATTAAAATGTGTAATCACACTCCCCGAAATGTAACCGATAGAAAACCGATAGACTTGCAACTCGTCACATAATTCTATCTATATTATCTTTTTAACGGTCAGTATATTTCACTATTACCTAATCGGGCGAGACGCCATAAAAACATGAAGAAAAATAACAAAGTATTGCAAATAAATCAACTATGAATAAATTTGAAGATTGAGATATCATATTAATGGACATTTCATATTATAATCATCGACACCCAGCGTGGTGGCAGAAGAGCTGAGCCCCATTCCATGCACTTCAATTACCAAACAACCTTGTTATTACAGACCTCTCAATAAAAAACAAATAAACGAGACAAAATTCAATATAAAACATGCAGTGTTTTTAAAAAGCTTAGCTCCCAGGGAGTCGCGTGCCGCCCCGCTCGCACGCGACTGACCGATGCACGATGATGAACGAGTGTAAGTGTTGCCAGTGCGAATAATCACCACGTGATGGGGTTGCAAGTAAAAATAATTGGCCCCCCACAGGCAGACGTGCGTTAATGTTTTCATAATGATGAGTGCCATTGTCTGAGCGGATTCTGTTTTTGTTACGAGATTTGTATATTTTTTGAACGACTGCGGTGCGGTGCTGGCTGCTTGCTGTGTAAATAGAGAACGGATACAAATATTTTATGTGAGATTTGGTTTGAGTGGCATTGAATTAGATTCATAAGCCATACCTTTAGATTTCTGCCTGCAGGAAAATTAATTGTTAAATAACTTTTTGTCTTCTATAATTTTTTTTAAGAGTATTAGCAATGTGGGTAGAATTCACATTACCAGCAATCTTGTTAACCGCTCCAACTAAGCTAAATATGCTTGTGTCTGGAGTGGGGCAATAGTGTAATGGTTGAGGTTTGAACCCGCGACCTCTCGATCACAAGTCCGACACCTTAGCCGTTGGTCTATTGACACTAATCGGATGCCGTAAATAGTCTTTGAAAGCAGTGCCTGGTGAAATCCAAGAAAATCACTGATTATCTTCGGCTATATTACTCATTTACGTCTTTGATCATCATCATCATCATTTTGGCTACTAACTGTCCGTAATGACGGTCAAAGATGTCTATATGACGGGACCAGCTGGTCCCGGCGGTCATATGGACATCAAGCAGTTGCTTACCGTGCTGTCCGAGGCACAGGGGTATCACACCGCTAATTTCCAAACTCCGATCTACTACTGACAAAATTCTTATAGAAAAACCCAATAGTACATTTTGTTCGACACGACAATGGAACCCGTGGTCTTATGCTCAGGAGTCGCGCTTGCAACCGACAAGGCAGTAATTTATGTATTCGATACTTCGGAATAAATAATTATTTATAACATTCTTTCCTATGCATCGTTACAACTAAAAAACTGCTTTTGTTAGATTTGTTAACAGACTTTTTAAGTGAAGTGTTACAGCGTGTAATGTAACAACACCGTTAGCCTTCTTTACCTACCAAAACATTTCAACATTTCCTAAAATGGGCAGTCAAATAACTTCCCACATTCCTTACCAAAATTGAATGCTAAAAACAAATAGGTATTCAATTCAGATGCAAAATACTATCCAAATACGGTAAGGTATGAAGACTGACCGATGCTACTATTGTACCACAGAGCATAGACTCATAGACCATAGACCCAAAACAATCCATCAAGATGGCCGCGCCTGTCAATGGCTCGGCGGGAACGCTACCGTTACTTCAACTTTTGTGTTTTGTGCGATTGTGATGTAAACTGTTGTAAGGTACCACTCAATATCAGGATCTTGGCATGTTGTGGAAAGAATGTACAACTTTTTATAAAGGTTATGAATTATGATTGATAAGTTTACTTTGATGGAGTTTTATCTTTTATTTGATCCCGACCAAAATGCCATGCCTTTCTTATTTGTGTTTGATTGAATACAAATATTTAGTAGGTGGGGTAGTAAGGTATCTGCAGAAATACGGAGATGAGTTTTACAGGCTTCCTCTCCATCTTTTATGAAATTCACTAAGTATATCCATTAAAATTTTTTGGGTAATGCATGTTTGTGTTAGGAGTAAAATCCGTATTGTTATCTTGGCAGCTTACGTCACAGTCTCAAATACGTATTTGTAACGTTCTTTTCCCCTTTTCTGCTATTAAGCTAACATTGTGACCCGACACAAATAAACCATAACCTATCTGTACTATTTTAATTACCCACACCTTCATTCCCCGAAATTTGAACAAACGGAACATCAAAAGATTGACTGCCATCTCGTTACTCTCGTTAAGTTGTTACTTGTTATACATGGGGAGATAATAAACTTGTCTTATATGTTACAAATAAAGGGTGCGCCGACATCTGCATGAGACGACTCGATCAATTATCGCCATTGTTAGAGTTTTACAATAACTTTAACACGTCGACGCGCCATGTTGAGACGTTTGTGTGCGAGATCTATTTAGTATACGTTATGGAACGTGACGTCATGATTTTGGCATTGAAAATGAGCGATAAGACCGCCATTGTAACCAAAGTTTTAGCAATAATTTTATATATTTAAATCAATAATGTTTAAATTTTTGGTGTACAATAAAGTATAAATAAATAGCATGAACTTTCACGATCGAATGGTACTGTAAACTCATTGCTTCGTATGTTTAAAAAAAAACTTTCTGATCGTTAACGTCAACGACAGAGTGCATACGTCTGTAATATCAAAATGAATGCTTATATCGCTCGATTTCAATATTGTTTCTACACAGAAATCGGTCGTAATTACTCGTCGGTCGTCTGCTGAAGTGCTGACAAAAGCTTGCCTAAGCAATAGATAAGCTTATATAATATAATGTGACATAAAGTAGGTACGTACTTAATATTATTATAATTAGTTTAATTTCTTGACTACCTACGCAAATTACAATTTTACATGATGTAAAACAGATGGTTAGATTTTGTCAACTCATCTTCGCAACATACCTCTAATAGTTTCGGAATATTTTTTTTTGAAACGTTTCGGTAAGACAGCGAGTGTGTATAGATACACATTCCACACACACGCACACACACACACACACTACTGTAAATTCTGAACATAAATAAATTTAAATATCTAAGGAGGAGGCCTGGTGTCCTGAAATACAAGCCATGAGCCTAGCTCAGGCATCAGTCTCTCACAAAATGTATGTTTAATATCAATGTACAAAATGTGTAAAACTATTGTATTGTGGCGAGAAAAATAAACTTACATACTTAATACCATAGTCTCATGTCGCCACATAAGCTAAACATCTTCAGTTCTTTCTTCTAAAGACCTACGCTTCAAACTTCTGCACTAAACCAATTTCAACTTTACCGTTCCGATTTTAAATTTGAATTTGGAATCCTTTGTGACATTGACAGGTGCGTTCGGAAACCGGGCCAACCTCCCACTGCTTGCCAACAATGCGACACTAGTCGCTAACAAAGCACAGGCGCGCTCCCATTCAGCCTCACGTGTCGCAAACGACTTAATTAAATCGAATACAAGTAAGAATGTGGGCAGATGATTTATGTAACAATTGATGTGATCAGTCTCTGGAGGCTTGTTTTGCTTACTCTTGAGAAAGCTTCCAAATATTATTCTCACGTCTACTTTTGTATATAGAAATTAGTCATAGACGTAGAATTTTATTGCCGTCTTCTTCATCGCCATTCCTGACGCAAGGTAGCTTTTCTTTTTCATTCGAGGAGTGAAACATTGAGTGTAGTCTTGACTTGATCGGTGCAATGCATCCAGGTCATTTGCGGCACCTTTGCGCTCTTTGACAACAAACCCTCTCTGACCCTGGTTTACAGTCTTTCTTCGTTTAAGTATCTATTTAATAATCTAGCACACATTAAAACTAATTGATAAATTAAATAATAGACGAAAAGTAATACTGTTTCCTACTAATCCTACTTCGTTACTACTCTCTACTAATTCCTTCTTTCCTACTAATATTTTAAATGCAAAAGTTTTTGAGATGGATTTTTGTTACTCTCACGCAAAAATGACTGAATGCATTTTATTGAAACGTTACAATAACATAGCTCGTACAGAATAGTACATATGCTTCTTTTTATCTCGGATATTGTTGGAAATTCCCAAACGAACCAATTTACGGGCAACAGCAAGTTAATCATACCTTATCTTCCCAAAGAAAGTTTATTTAATTCAACAAGAGAGTTTCAGTAATATTCTTATGCATGGTGAGCGTGACAGACAGGTGGCTTATATTATAACAAATACTAAAAACTACAAACAACTCTTGAATGATGTCCCAACTGGCCGTAACGTTCTCAATAATAATTGGTCACAAGTTTGTAATCTACACCCGGCATTGTCGGCGGGTCCTTTCTCTAATCCTCTTTTCTCAAATGCCATTTCCTGAATAGCGTTAAAATCGCAAATCCGTCACATTTGGACAATCAAAGAGCGAAAACGTGCAACAACCTCAACAGGACTCGTAAGCAATCGTTAGCGGTACAATCCCGACCCCCCGGAGGCAAATCCGATCGAAACTGCAAAAGGAGAGCGGTAAAAAAAAGAAAAAAAAAACATTAGCAGAATGGACACGGGGCTACGCCACGACAGATGTTAAAAAAAGTTTGGTATGTAACAATCTTGTTTATGGCGATTTGAGGGCTTGTTTTGCAAATTGGAAGAAATCGAGCGGTGAAGGGTGGAATTATAGCCATTAAGTCCGTTAGAGGGATAATTTACCCTTCCTTGTCAATTTATGGTTGGTGCTGTATTGATTTGTGTGCAGCAAGTTTGCGAGGACGGAACAATCAATACCTATTAGATACGTTGTAATTTATAACTTTGTTTTGTTTCGAAGTATGTCTACTCCTTTAAAAAAATATTCGCTCTTGTTTGGTAAGTAATTGTTTGTTATTTAAAAAAAAATATGTTTGCGCTGTTAACACATAGATTAATTGTGAGTAGGTATAATGTCAAAGTAAATGGCCAACACGTTCAGTAAAAGTATCGTTAAAGTGTTCGTGTTTTGTGCAAACTAAAGCAATTACTCTCCTTGCCATGTTGACCAACATAACGGGCGATATAAAAATGTTTTTTTTTTTTTTAAAGAGTTTCGAGATTTTTGAACTTACGACTGTTTCTTATTGTTTCGTATATATAAGTGAACCTAGTTTTATTGATTTAAGCTTATTTATTTATTATTTATTATATACTTTATTGTACACCTTACAATTCATACACTTCAGGATACAAATAATAAAACTAGTGTACAATGGGGGGTCTTATCGCACCAGGGCAATCTCTTACAGACAACCTTTGGATGGACAGAAATTATAATAATAATAATAAATTATAATAATTCCATAAACCTGAGATCCCTCTCCCCAACCGAAACCTATAAGTATTTGGGTATGTCGGAAAGAGCTGAAGGAACTGAAGGAGCGCTTCTTTGGCCGCCTAAAGAAGGTATTTAAAAGCCTTCTATCGGGCGGAAAAAGGTGCGTGGCTTCAACGGTTGGGACATGCCAGTGTTGATATACTCTTTCGGCGTACTCAAATGGACTCAAACTGAACTTGACGCCCTGGATAGGAGAGTTCGTACATTGCTGACTGCATATCGAATGCATCACCCACGCTCGTCGGTGATGAGGCTGTATATCCCGCGGAAATTTGGAGGTCGAGGCTTTTTGAATGCTAAAACTCTCCACAACCGCGAGGTATACAGTCTCAGAGAACATTTCCTTGCTTCTGAAGTGGATATGCATCGAGATGTACTAGCGGTGGACAAGGGACTCACCCCGCTCTCCTTGGCTAATGAGAACTGGAGCAAACCTGCAGTGCTAGACACTAACTGTCGAAGGGGGATATGGCAGAGTAAGGAGCTTCATGGACGTTTTTTCCGGGCTCTACATGGGGCCGACGTAGACCAAGTGGCGTCCGTAGCTTGGTTGCGCTTCAGTGACCTCTTTGTTGAAACCGAAGGTTTTGTTTGTGCAATTATGGACAAAGTTATCATGACGAACAACTACCGGAAATTTATTGTGAAGGATGGCACGGTTGACATACGTCGGGCATGTCACCGTTCGGGTGAATCAATCCGCCACATTATCTCTGGTTGTTCTCGTCTTGCTAATGGAGAGTACTTGCACAGGCACAACCTTGCAGCCAAGATAATTCATCAGCAACGTGCTCTGAAATGTTCTCTTGTGGAATCGGAAGTGCCGTACTATAGGTAAGTGCCCGACTCAGTTCTCGACAACGGCCATGTCACATTATACTGGGATCGGTCCATCATCACTGACAGGACTATTGTAGCCAATAAGCCCGATATAGTGGTGGTGGACCGAATCGAGAGGCGTGCCATGATTATCGACATAACCATCCCGCATGACGAGAACCTCGTGAAAGCTGAGAAAGATAAGCAAATCAAGTATCTTGACTTGGCACACGAGATTGTCGACATGTGGGATGTGAACTCGGCAATCATTGTACCGATAGTCATCTCCGCCAATGGCTTAATAGCCAAGAGCCACGACCAACTTCTCTGGAGGCTCTCGTTAGACGGTTGGATCAAGGGCTTGCTTCAGAAAGCGGTACTCCTCGACACGGCGCGTATCGTCAGGAGGTTCCTCTCTATATGGAGCCCTGACCGCCGGTAGCTTGGACCCTGTTTCTGATACCGGTGGGCTACTAATTTTTTATATTTTTAACTGTTTTTTTTTCTGAGAATATTTAATAATGTAATTTATATGTATATATTGGAAATAAAGGAAATAATAATAATAATATTCCACAACTTTCACACAACGCCATCTAGTCCCAAACTAAGCAGAGCTTGTGCTATGAGTACTAGACAACTGATAAACATACATATATATTTCTAAATACATACATATTATAGATAAATTACACCCAGACAAAGAACAAATGATCGTGCTCATCACACAAACATTTGTCCTGGGTGGGAATCGAACCCACGACCGCGCGCATTGCAGTCAGGGCCACTGACCACTAGACCAACAGGCCTACCTGTTTCACCTTTGGCGATGGACAGAACCACCTGGAAATCATGGGAATAGGGCCTTTGCCCAGCAGTGGGATGATGCAGGCTAACAGTAGCAGTAAATAACATTGTTTCACAGAATTTTTTGCTCGTGACGAGTTGTGCCGAGTTCTAACATACAAATAATACATGAAATCAAATCAGTGATACTCATTAAAACAACAACATATTGGAAGCAGAGTAATAATAGCCTAATGCATAAGGTGTCGGACTTGTGATCGAGAGTTCGCAGGTTCGAACCCCACCCATTAAACTTGCCGTGAACCCACTCCAGACACAAGCATATTTAGCCTAGTTGGAGGGGTTGACCAGATTGCTAGTAATGTGAATTCTACCCACATTGCTAGCAATTTAAAAAAATCTCATTTAGGGGAAGGTGGGGCAGCTTCATACAGTTTTTATATTTCGTCTTATAGAATGCTCTCGGGTATCGATATCTATATCGATTCATCAAAAATCAATAGTCTTACTATCTGACTTTATATAAAAAACATGAAATTTGTGTAAATACACTTGTACGACTTTTTGTAACACTTGAAAGAAAAAATTCAAAATGTATGAATGTACCCCACATGCGGGGCACTTACATACAACCTATGGGGCAGAATCATACATGTAAAAAAATACACTTGTTTTGCTTGAAATGTTTATTTATTTATCAAAATCAAAGCATCAAAACACAACGTTCATGAAAACAAAAGGAATATTAGTCTCTATTACCAAATAATACTTATGTTCCGTCCGAAGAGAATGTCTGCGCGCATATTTTTGGTTGGCAACATTATATTCTATAGTTTTTGACTTTTTTTCACTTTGACAGATATCCGTTCCTTGCAAAAGCAACCGCCTTGTTTGTTGAGAACGATTCATTGATTGAAATTAAAAATCCTGTGGAATCTACGCGGTTAAAAGATAATTTGGTCGCGATTAACGATAAGTTGAAATTGTAATCCCGAATTGACGAAAAACCTGGGATATTTTGGAACAATACCGCCGTATTGACGCCTAGACCGAATGGCACGCGAATTGTTGAAAGTGATAGTGAATTGGTGATAAATAGCTGCTCCAATCTGGTGCGAAGTTTGTACTGCATCCCGGCCCGGACCACATATTGAAGCTTGCGTTCCTTGTGACCGCCGTGACACCACTTTCACATCATTACACAATCATACACACTTACACACATACCGCACGGACGTGATCAAAGCAGATCCTCGCTTGGCGTCTACAGCTCAGGTAAGTCTAGGCTATAAGTGTACATATTTATTAGTATTATGTATTGGTAGGGCCCAAGAGCCCATATTGAGTTTGTAAGCAACGTTTAGGGCTCCACGAACCGTGGACAGTTCAGCATACCAGTATCGTTGCGCTGGCTTGGGACTGAACAACTTACATAATCATATTATAAAAAAGACAAATATAGTTAGTTTTTATTTTTATGGTACCGAGGGAACTAATTTAAGCTAACACACACAGCACACAGAGAGGTACTTATCCAGTTCTAGAGCTGTCAGGGACGAAATTGCCTCTCTCAGAAAGGCCATGGTAGAGCGCATGAATTTGATCTTAAATCTCATTTCCCAATGGGGTGACGACAATGTGGTCAAATTCAACGCTCTGAAAACACAGGCTTGTCTTTTCAGCGCTAAAAGGAGCCCTTTTGAATTGACCCCTACTTTCCGAAGTACATCTGTGCCAGTTACCAATCGCCTGGAGATTTTGGGCATGGAGTTGACGCCAGACCTCAACTTCGGCTTCGGCAACTCGGAATTCTCTGCCGGCTTCTGTGTTCCCTGCCACTTATGACCTTTCAGCCTTTAAAGCACCATCTTCTGGGCTCGCTCGTCCCATCTTAGACCTCATCTATCGCTTACCATCAGGCGAGATCGAGGTCAAGAGCGTGCTCATCCGTAATAAAAAAAACAGTCTTTCTGATCAGTCACATCACTTTTTAAATATCTACATCCTGTTGCTTAATAATTCTTATTTATTAGTACTCCATATTTGGCTGCTGATTTCCGAAATGAGAGTTTGTTTTCCAAAACTTTATCGATAGCTTTAAACATTGCCTTTTCGTCCACCTCTCCACTCCTAGTTCCCTTTTTCTTGTAATTTCTGACCATAATCGTTCTGCAAAACAAAATTATAGTATAACTTCAATTTTATAAACAAACATAAAATTGGGGGCATCAGTAATAAACGGGGCACATTCATACTGTATGAATGTGTTCCGTACACTCCTGTATGAACCTACCCCATCCCAAGAAAATGGAATCAAAATATTTCTAGAAAAAAACTTTTTAACAAAAAAATAGAACCGACTTCCATATAAAAACACTACAAAGGCAAAAATAACTTTAATTTCGGAAGGCGGTGTCAAAAACGAAAATATATACAAAACTAAAGACACCGCCTTCCGAAATTAAAGTTATTTTTGCCTTTGTAGTGTTTTTATATGGAAGTCGGTTCTATTTTTTTGTTAAAAAGTTTTTTTTCACGCTTTTTAGTGGGTCGGTTTGTAATCTATCTAGTTACAAAAGCCATAATGTCAACAACTTATCACCTTTTGCAAAATATTGCTTTTCCCGATGTATAGCCGTTAATTTTTGAGGAGTTCTCCTGGTACTTGACCATCAGCTCTACATCACCATATGTATTGTGACGAGCATAAAGTGTTTAACATCCGTACTCAAGTAATCGAATCGCAATCCACGAAATACTTATTATTGAGGAGTTTTAGTAGCCATCTGTGGTCTTTATCATCAGTTCAACTTCCCCAAATGGTACTTTTCGGAAGCAACTGCCCAAGGTACTATAAGAAATACCCAAAACGCTATAGGTATGCCTATAATATTTGAAGAGTTCCCTCGATTTCTCCAGGATCCCATCATCAGATCCTAATTTCGTAACAATGGGACCAACTAGAAAGTATACCTATTCAAACGCAAAAATAATTTTTCAAATCGGTCCAGCCGTCTCCGAGTTATGAGGTAACATACAAAAAAAAAAAAAACCTCCTTTTTTTGAAGTCGGTTAAAAAAGGCGAGCGTATATAAAATTATTCACAGATTATTTCACAAACTTGACCCTATTATCTTTTAAATACTGAACTGAAAACTGAATAATCTAGAGAACAGCTTTTATTTAAAAAAAAAGACGTTAAAGTGAGCTTATAAAATACTTATGCCTGGCCGAATCACGTTCCGTGTCACACCGACGCGCGTTTCACACCGACTGCTTTCAAACTCCGTGAGCAACCACACACAAATAACATCAGATAATTATAATATTTGGTGTATGACGGTGCCCCTTGTATGAATCTGCCCCACTTCCCCCTACCTACTGTTTTATTATATAGGGTTGTAGGTTCGAACTCAGGCAAGCACATTTGTTTTGTGTAATTTTCATCATCAGAATTGCTGTCAAAATGGAGAAGGAATACCTACATCTTGAGGAAATCGGCCGCGTGCTGGATACAGCTTACAGCTCTTTCCTTTTAATAGAAAGGAGGCCATAGTCCCAGCACTGGGAATGTTGTAGGTTAGTACCTAATGTTATATTTTTATTTTTTTTTATTTTTGATAGGCATACGTTTGACCACAATCTGACCTGATGTTAAGCGATGATGTGGTCGAAGATGAAGTACGCTTGCCTAGAAGTAACCTATTCACTCTTGAATTAATGACTCCCAGGTTATAGGTATCAGGAAACACAGACTCCAGCAGGGAATTCCACTCCTTAGCCGTACGCACAATGAAAGTATTCCCAAAACGTTTTGTGAGTATGGGTGGGATATCCACCATGTAACGATGGCGCATCGCCGTTTGTCTTGTAGTCCGATGATGGAACGGGCTTGTTGGAATTAGACTGTGCAGTTCAATCGCACACTCCCCGAAATGTTACCGATAGAAAACTGATAGGCTTGCAACACGTCGTTATAACGTAACAACACCTATCTTTATACCAAACCCAACCTATATTGCTACTGCTATGAACTAACTATGTAGTTTTGCCTGTTCACTTAATTTTTAACGAACTACTCGCTTCCTGCTAATTAAAGAATGCACCTGCCACGGCGTCTCTTCAAAACCCTGGTTGACTGGTAGAGAATGCCTAAAGGTAAAGACATTATGTCTAGCTTTGTATAAATGTGCATGAAGTCAAAATAAATAATAAGGTCTTAAGATTACCTAATTTATTTCTGTAGTGTTTGTATCTATACAGTAGATACTACACAAATGTCAAATGTCAGTCTGGTGACGAACGCGGTACGTATAGGAGCGGTACGAGTCTGACGGCGCGGCGCCTGCGGGCTAAGTGGTAGTAGTGACAGTGACAGTTAGTGTTCTTACCTGAAGGACCCATGGGTCCTACAATTTCATTTAAGGAACTGTAATAAGTTTTATTTTGAGGTGCCATTGATAGAGAAAAGATTTTGTATAAAGCAGATTTTGCCCGTGACTTCGTTCGTGTGAGAGGGAAATCCGGGATAAAAAGTAGTCTGTGTGTTATTCCATAATGTCAACTATGTCGTTACCAAATTTCATTGAGATCCGTTCAATAGTTTTTGTGTGAAAGAGCAACAAACATCCTCACAAACTTTCGCATTTATAATATTAGTTACGAATATAGTAGGACTTCTTACAAAAGTTTGGTGCAATACCTTTCTATCATTGACTTAGTTCAACGTTGACAGATTTGTGACTAAGAGGTCAAAGAAAAAGTAGAGTGGGCGCGACACGTCAACTTTTATTGTTAAGCGAATCAGTAATGCCAACCCCACAATAATTCGAGGAAAAAGTGCTTAGTGCAGCTTTACTTACTGCAGCTATTATGTACCTCCGCCATTGAAAGAAAACAAAATGTCACCTTAAAGACTATTTAATAATGAAATATTTGGCTCAACATCTGCTCGTAAGCCAATAATGGTGTTTTTTTTATCTGTTAACAGTTTTCGAATGGCGTGGCGCCTTCGTGGTCAAGACATGCCGACATTTTGAACACCTGTGCACGTGCTACGGAAAGAAAAAAATGGCCGACATCAATATGTAACGCGCCCCATGACGTTTGACATTTGGAAAATAAAAACTTTGTTTATGAGTAGATGGATAGGTATGAAATAAACACAATATAACGTAACCGTCGTGACAACTTAACCGTCTTCAAGCCGATCCTCATTTAAGGGTTCTAATAGCCTCTTCAACTCCTGGCTTCTAAGATCTCGCTCACTGTCTAAGATTTGTAATAACAACAATAGTAGGTAATCACCTACTCTCCTAATTGTTAGATTATACCCTCACAGCTTATATGAAACAGCCATCTATCTTGCTTTATAATCAATAGTTCTTGCTTGCTTCTACATAACCTCGTGTTATTAGATATCTACTGTATACATAGCTATTCTTAGGCTCCTTCGTCGTTCCCATATTCGTCGTCATTTTTATAATATTTTGGTAATTTCTTGCTTCGCAAAATAGAAGGTTAACAAACAGAACCATCTTTATTTTCGAATTCAATTGTTACCTAATGTACGTACTCTACAGGAACAAGCCCTTACAATATATTCTATTCTCTGTTTGAACATATAATTTATGGCTTGTTTGTTTCAAGTGTACATTGGAAATATCGCTTTATGCTCTTGCTAGACCAGGTGCTACCTACTTCAGTTACTTAAAATACCACTTGAGTTCCGAAATCGTAGAAATAGAATTATAATGTTGAAAAATAAACTCTACACAGTTATTTCAAGGTTTAAAACTGTTTATGTGGAGTATACATGTTCATATTTTTGTAAAAAGGAATGCGACCTCTCAATTAATCTGTGGTCTAAAACATTGACCCTAAAACGGAACAATACTTCAATAACACAAACCTTTTCACCATTGTTTTAGTGGTTGCTCAATTGAGCGTCCCTTAACAACATTTCTTTATAAAAATAAATGCTATAAAATATTTTAAAATAAAGGGAATATTTTTGAAGAGCGCTTGTGCCTAACAATGGTGGGGAAGTATCTATTGGAACCGGAACGTTACCTGAGAGGGCCGGCTTCCGCACTCCGGCGTCCCGCGCTGAGAGGCAATCCAACATGGCGTCGGGCGCCGACAATATTAATCAATATTTCAACAACATTAGACTTGCCGGAGAGCGCCTCCTTAAGATGAGACACCTACTTTGCTGAGTTTCATTTCGTGTTTGTCACGTGTTATGTCGGTCTGTCACTTTGTTTTGTTTGTATTTTGATTTTCTTTCATTTTTGTCTTACAATTTTCTGTGTTTTACATTGAAATCTAGCTTGTTCTGAATCTATACTAATATTATAAAACGGAAAAGTTTGTTAGTTTGTTTGTTTGTTTGTTTGTTTGCTTGAACGCGCTAATCTTCGAAAGTACTGGGTGGATTTGGTTGAAATTTGGTATGGAAGTAGCTTGAAGCTTGAGGAAGGTTATAGGCTACTTTTTACCCGACTGCAAAAAAGGAGAGTTATGTTTTTACCGTGATAGAATCCACGGGAGCGAAGCCCCGCGAGAGTACTAGTATTCAATAGATGAGATTATCTTAGCAGTGCGTAGCTTCACAATTACTCATTAGATCCCTATATAGCTACCCATTACTTACGAGTACTTAAATAAAGCATTTAGTTACGTAGGTACTCAACTCCTCAAATACATAGCTTGAAAAGATTTTATTCTCCATTTATTTCCAATTTCGCATACCTCAGTAGCAGTTACAATAACGAGTGACTCTTTTATGCTCACTATTTGCCCAACTACACTCGACAACGCAATAACCAACCCTTTATTCCGTCAACTTAAATTCGAATAAAAAAACAACACACAACAAAAGAATTTCAAACAAAACGGGATTTAACAAATTGAGCTCAAATGCGCGCGCGCTTCCCGCAGAGCTCCGCCACTCGCGCACCAGAGGGCGCCTGGGGCGCCGACCCGAGGTAAGCAGGGCCAGGGTGCAAGAGACCAGATTTGGGACACTAAATGAAAATAATAAAAAGGTCTATTGCAAAAAATTGCATGTAAATAGTTATACTCTTTATCTATCTAATCTAAACATGTAGATAGATATACTCTTTATTGTATACCATCACAGAAACAAATAAGGACTTAAGTCGTATGGTTACAGACAGGGACCTATATGTCGCCAAATACAAACAAATAAAAGCTACTTTTACCTCTACCTTGTAGCTATCAAGGTAGATAAATATTTTTAACTCCCTACAGCTAGTCGTTCTCCATGAAAATTAAGAAAATAAGTATTATCCGTTAAAAGTGCAATTGATAAGCGCTCTTGGAGAAGATTCGCAAAATATCCCCAATCATATTCTATTCGACATTCTTTTTCCAAGTATACTGGGTAGGCTTTCAGTCCAACCGAATGCAACTAATTACTCCTGACCTCCACAATCACTGGGTGACCACTGAGCTGGGTAACACAATCATTAAACTTAGAGTAGCAGGAATATTCTGACGAGATACCGTGACTCGGGAACGCAAGAGTAACTAAAAGAACAGGGTGGGTTTTAGTCAGTAGAAGTCTGACACTCCCTTCCTCTCCAGTCTCCACCCAAAGCGGGAACAGTCATTTGAGGTATGTCTGTTTGGTATTGTTTTGACTTTAGTGGAGCTTCTGCGATTGAATGCTTTACAGCTAAGCAGTACTTACTACAAACTAATGATAGTGGACAGAAGTGAGCGACTGGGTGTTAAATGGTGTGGCCCTTTGTTTGTTTTGGAAAGTTTTTATTTAAATTGAAAGTTAAATACATGGGAAGGAAATGTTGGCAGTTTGTTGTACAGAGCATTTTAACATAATATCATCTCAACATAATTATCTAGCTATATCGTAAATATTACCCATCATTTACAATCGGTGCCCGCCACTTATTTTGCGAGGCAGGTTTGTCCCGCGTAAATCCCGAATCTCCGGGATAAAAAGTCTTCTACTACTGTATGCTGCCGTTTTCCGGTATAACCTACATATATGTTGTTAAAATTGATTCAGTGATTCCAGCACCGACAAACAGAAAGACAAACAGACATTTTTTTTAGTATTGTGTAAATAACTATAAACACTTGAGAAAATACCGTTATTTTGAATCAAAGACACACACATTAATTAAATTTATATGTAAAACAGGTAAAAAAAATAAAGTAATTTTTTTATGAAATCTTGGTAAATGTACGATGTTGTTAAAGTTCAAGTTCTTATCAAAACTTTCATCAGTCATCTTGTCTATTTACGTAAATCATCTGTTTTTATTAGCTCCGAGGCCAATTAGAAGCCCTACTCTATTAGTATCAACATTGTGGAGCGCGAAGAAGCCCTGCGATCCTCCAATCAATGGAAGCTGTACTAGGTAACTACAAACAGTTTGCTCTAAAAATACTGTATTGTTGAAGTAAAGGGTGAATTCTATTCCTTATACCTAGTTGTGGTTTTGATTTCGTGCGGTATTTGAAATGATGACAGTTTTCAATGTTTGTGTGTGTGTGGAGGCTTTTCCTAAAAGTTTTAAGTTTTAAGCTACAAAAAACAAATGCTTGGACTGTTTGGACGGGAATGTTCAATTCTGTGTGTTTCTTTCCTCAAAAGAGCATCACAGACACAGATATAGCTAAACCTACCTGGTTCTCTTATACCAATGATTTATACGGATTGCATGGACTACAAAAGACATGTTGACCTCTGAGTTTGTTTCGATGTTTCTTCTCAGGGTAGTCAGTTAGGAAACACCAGCCTAACCTAGTAGATATTTACGAAAAAACTAAATGTAATAGTGTTATACCAATCGCTACGCGATATTTGACTAATGCTTGCACTGTTTGAACGGGCCTTCTCAAATCTGTGTGATTCTGTCCTCTAAAGGGCACCACAGACATAAAGCTACACGACTCTCAAATAATTTGATCACTACAGATTGTCTGGACTTTAAAAGAGACGTTGACCTCTGAGTTTGTTTCAGTGTTTCTTCTCAGAGTAGTCAGTTAGGAAACACTGGCCTCATCTAGTTTACATTTATGAAAAAAAATTACGAGTGAAAGTGTTATTTATTTTATTTATTTCCAAGGCACGCCAACAACTTATTTACAAAATTATATACAGATAAACATACATTAATAGACCTGTGTAAACAACTTACTTAAAGGCATGCACATGTTATTTATAACCTATTTGCAAAATAAACATAATTTTATCATTATACAGGGTTATTGGAAATATGTCCCGATCCTGTTAAGGGCGTGTAGATGAGGTCATTAATTAACAAATAAAATGTTCCGCCGTCAAAATAGATTAGTGATTTTTAGAAGAAAAATAGTAGATTATACAACAAGTGAAAAAAAAGGGAATTTAATTCGAGGTACGAAGTTGGATCCGTAGAGCAGCGAAGGATTCTAGAGTAGAATCCCGAGCGTAGCGAGGGATTCTAGATTAGAATCCTGAGCGGAGCGAGGGATACAAGGACCGAGATAAATTTTTTTTTCACGAGTTGTGTACTCTACTTTTTACCATTGACTGTGAGAAAATAAATAGGAGTCTAATATTTATATTCATAGAATTTTATTATATAATCTATACTTATAATAAATCTGTAGAGAGGTCAATTCTGTACATGAAATATATTTCCAAAATAACTAACAGGGAGTGATTAAGGATCGATACTCATGCCAAAAATGCAATCAGTTAAATTTTTGTCTGTCTGTCTGTCTGTCTGTCTGTCTGTCTGTATAACCGTTATAGAAACAAAAACTACTCGACGGATTTTAACGAAACTTGGTACAATTATTTTTCATACTTCTGAGCGGGTTATAGTATACTTTTCATCACGCTACAATCGATAGGAGCAGAGCAGTGAAGGGAAATGTTGGGAAAACGGGAGAAGTTACTCCATTTTTTAAGCTTCCGTCGCGTGTGCAACCTTAATGGTTAAAGCTACACAAATCATTTCATGACGGAAATGTTCTCCTTAAAATTATATAAAAAATATCCCACGACAGCATATGTCTAACTTTTATGGTTGACTCACAATAACACGTGTAACTCCCGATAGCTTAGCAGTTCGAAGCTTTCTGATTATAATATTTGTCTACTCTTACGTTTATAACACTCTCAGTCACCCCTAATTGAAAAAGTTAACATTATATTGGCCAAGTGCGAGTCAGACTCGCCCATGAAGGGTTCCGTAGTAACTATGATATAATATGCAAATTTATTTGACGAAAAAAAAACCTTACAAATTTCTTAAAACTAGCTTATTTACATTTTTTACAACTGTGCCAAATAAATTTGTTTTGAAAAAAAAACCTTACAAATTTCTTAAAACTGGCTTTTTTACATTTTTTACAACTGCGCCGAATAAATTTGTTTTTCATAGTGTTTGTATGAATTACAAAGTTATATTTGCGGTTTTAGAAAATATGCTGTATCTCAAAAACTGCTGAACTGATTTCGTTCAAACTAATTTTGGTTGAAAGTTTATATTAAGATCTACAGACATATATTTTTTTTAGATTTTTCACTCCATTATTATAGAAGTTAGAGGTTGTGTCCTCCACACACACATTTTACCACTTTGGAAGCTTATATCTTTTAAACGATTGACTTTATGGAAAAGTGGTTTTAGAAACTCCGATGTCGTTTTTAAAGAACTGTCTATAGATACCACACATGCATCGATTTCATGAAAAAAAATATTTTCAGGTTTAGTTCCATGTATGGGGAGGCCCCCTTTATTTTAAATATTTTTTTAATTTTTTTCTCAAAATCGGAAAGCGGTTCACAGAATACATCTACCTATCAAGTTTCACATGTATAGTCCTAATAGTTTCGGAATAAAATTGCTGTGACAGACGGACGGACGGACAGACAGACAGACAGACAGACGGTCGAAACTATAAAGATTCCGTTTTTTGCCATTCGGCTACGAAACCCGCGTCTCGCGGTCGAAGCGTTCTCTAGGTACTTAAGCCTCATGTGAACGTGATCTAAACAATATTACCAATACATTAACTTACGCTGACGGAGTCGCGGGCACTGCTATATTGTATCATTACGCTAAGGCCAATAGGAGCGGAGCGCCAATGAAGAATGCTTCAAAATCGGGGTTAAATTTAACGTTAGCCCAAAGTAACTATTCCACGCGGACGAAGTCGCGGGCAAAAGCTAGTCAGTAATAAAAGAACAAAGGATTAAATATAAACATTAAAAATTTATAGTGAAATTAGAACAGTTTTCAAAATTCAGTGTTATATTCTTGTTTGGTTTTGAAACTGTCGTATTAGATAAGACTTGGATATTTGGCAAAGTCGCCGTATTTTGTGGTTGCTGTTGCTGAGAAAGCTGTAATGTAGTTGTTTTACAAGGTTTTCCTTTCGATGTTGAAGGGCGCGCCGGAGATAGTGGCGCAGAAGGGTCAACAGCAGACGGTTTTAGATTTATACTGTCAATTATTCGGCTGCATCTTTTGGATTTGTTTTCGATCGAATCCTCGATATAGCTTTCTGCTACTGTGCTGGACCTCCACCCTCCGTGGCGTTTCAGTTCTGTAAGATCAGCACCTGAATTTGCTAAAAGGGTGGCAGAGCTTCTACGGAAACAATGTCCTGTGTACTTTTCGGGATTTGGTAGATTTAAGAATGTGGCAATCTCTTTTGGCATCGCACCTATTTTGTTAATTCCAATAGGTTGCCGAGTACATTTTCCGCCATGGTATTGTAAGAAAAACCTATCGGTTTTTGTATTAGTGGGCCTTATAGCTTGATATTTTTCGACGATTTTAACGTATTCCTGCCGTATTACGAACGTTCTATCAATTTTAGTTTTTGTATCAGTTAAAACAACCAGTAATAAATTTTCCGAGTGTTTTTGGATGTCGTTCATAGTTATTTTTAATAATTCGTTACTGCGACAGGCCCCATTCACGCCAAAAATTAGCACAACCTGTGAACAATAATTAAAAAAATATGTATTTACAGGAAAACTTTAAAAGTTCAGTAGGTTTGTAAATAAATATGTTTTAAGTAGGTACTTACTTTTACGGCCAGAAAACTGTGGTCAGGTGCATCATTTAGAAAACGTTCAATGTTTTGGGAGGTTAGCACTCTAGATTTCTTTGGCTTATCACCCTCAGACAGCCGTTTTAAGTATGTCACTAACTTTGAATAGTTTGAAATATCAATGTTGTGTTTTATTCTCACTGTTGATTTTAGCATAGAATATATGCTCCAAAGTGTCGACGCCTTCTTCGTCTTGGTTAATTCGTTGAAATAGTTAAGAAATACGCATTCTGAGAAGGAATTGGCGCCATTCGTGGTTTTCCAGTCGCAGAACAAATTGTATGTTTTCAGATACAAATCCCGAGATTTTGGCGGCAACAAATCATCTACTATAACTGCTGCGTTAGTACGAAATGATTCCGGAGTCAGTGTCTCATTTTCGTCATCGGAAGAACTCATTTTGTTTCAGTTATTATGTTAATAAATTTTCCAATGACACAAAACAACCACGATAACAGAGAGAAAAGAACTTAAAATTGGCGGTTTTTTTTTTAATATAATCGTATAGCTCTATGGAATAGATCCATTTAGCCAGCCAGTAGGTACTTTCAGCACGTTTCAAATTTTTTTTTACATAATTCGTGCTTGTTCCAAATTCAAAAAGTCTTTATTCACTCAGTGAGTAAAAGAGCGTTTTATTCACTGTTATCGATGAATAAAGTGCCCTTTTTCGAGTGGCAATGGTAAAAAAAAATTTATTTCATAAGACGTTGCAAAAATCATAAAAATAAAATAAGTACTGGATCTCTTTTTTCAAAAGTACGGAGGTTTTTAATTGTTTTATGTTTTTTTTATTATGCGCAACTTAATTCTTTAGCTATTTAATAAATAAGAATGCTAAAACGTGTTTTCGTTTTTTTTTTTATATAAATTTTTAAAAGAGATAAAGTCCTATTTTATTTTAATATTAATTTTTTTTCTCGATATTGGTATATTTTAGGCCTAGAAACTTAGGGTTGATTTGTTAGTTAATGACCTCATCTACACGCCCTTAACAGGATCGGGACGTATTTCCAATAACCCTGTATAGTTAGATAGATACGAAGGAGGAATAGGAGAGGAGCTCGTGGTTACATAGTAACAGTTGCAAGCGTTGTTTTAAGATCGGCCCGAGGACGAGTGACCATCTTAAAATATTGAGATTCCTTCGTGCCTCTAATAAACCGTTTGTCTCTGTCATTAGTGCAGGTTGGCAGTTGTTGCTGTAGTTAGAAGTCAGAAATTCTTACACCAATCTTGTTATCGTGTTATCTAGCTAGTGGGTTTTGGTGCTCAGAGAGACATTCCTGAATGTAATTGCGGATAAACAGGATTGTATTCCCGCGGCATTGGACTCGCATGCATCGCGGCGGAGCTGATGCTGCGGGAAAATACATGAATCAGTTTTTAGTTCATAATTTTTGTTACTAACATAGAATGTAAGGTGTGTCTAACAAACTTTGTATGGATTTTTCAGAAATAAATTAATCATTATAAAACACGGGTACTAAGATGCATCAGGTTAGACGTTGATGATGAGATACAAAGGGTGAACGTGAACTAATGAAGAGATAGCGCCATTTGAGAACCTGGAAGGACTTTAGAGAGGCCTTTACTCGGCAGTAGTAGAGTAAAGGCCAAATAAAATACGAAGACCTCCTTTTTAGCGCATTTTTTTATTTTTTTATTCAGAATGAGCTCACTCTTGACCTCGATCTCGCCTGATGAGGTCTACGATGGAACGAGCGAGCCCAGTAGATGCTTGTTTACTGTTGCTTTAAAGGTTGAAAGGTCATAAGTGGCAGGGAATACAGAAGCCGGTATATCAACCAAATGTGGATGGGACCCAGCCGTGCGTATGGTAGACCGGTAGTAAAAGGGAGATGGAGGGATCAGGTCATGAAGCTCCTGCGCACACTCCCCGAAGTACAATCTGTAGAAAACCGACAGGCAAGCATCGGTTCGCCGATGAGCCAGGCTATGAAGCTTGCCCGATAGCGCCTCGTCGCCTATAAGCCTTTTAGCCCTGCGCTCCGTCGAGTCTAGTGCAGCAAGTTGGTATTTTGCAGAGCCATCCCACAGGTGGCTGCAGTACTCCATGCAGGAACAGACCTGTGCTTTATAAATATTCAGAAGCTGTCCAGGTGTGAAGTACCGCCTCATCCTGTGTAGGATTCCTAGCTTTTTTGCTGCAGTCTGAGCTCTGGACTCGATGGTTAAGCCAAAATTTAAAGTCACGATGAAACTATTGATTGTAAATTGGCTAGAAGGAACCTATTCATTCTTGACTTAAAGACCCCTTGGGTACAGTTATCAGGAAATACAGACACCGGCAGGGAATTCCACTCCTTAGCCGTACGCACAATGAAAATATTCCCAAAACGTTCTGTGCCTATGGGTGGTAGGTCCACCATGTAACGACTTGTTCGTCTTGTAGTCCAAAAATGGAACTTACGATGCGGATTTCCACAAAATAACGCCTGATTCCATTCAGTATATGTTTAGGTTTACGTATAAATTTACTTTATCCTCAATAAATTATGTCACTTTAAAATAAATGGTTATGTCACTTTCTTGTCAAAAAAAATAACATAACAAATTTTAATCATACATTACGTAGGTCGTCATCAACAGTTACAATTTTGGTTAAAAAACCTCAATGCATTAATATCCAGAAGTGTTTTTAGCGTATTAATTCATAGTTATATTGTATTACTAACTATGGACAACCTAGTCCGAAATAAATACTAATAATTGTTATATATTTCTAACTATATGTTGGCTAAGTCCGTTTTGGGTTTTCTGTGCTTCTGAACAAAATCCAAAAAATAAATATTAAGAAAGTAAGCACCCATTTCTTCCACCTAAAAGTTTCTATCCAAAAAGGCGTTCACGAAAAAAACATTCAGAAACGATTTGACAATTCTACCAACAATTTGAAACAATGTTTCGCACGTTCCCGCGTCGCACAGTCGCCTTGGGGGGACGTAGGGGTAGAGGGGGAAAGGGTAATTGCTCCAATCTGGTCGGAAACACGCTCGACTCGTCGTATTTATTTATTTACTTAGTATTTACTGGGAAACAGTAACGAGTGCCGTTTGCGCGACTTTCAAATATTTCCGAACAATTTTTTGGCAGCTTTTGTGTCGGTTTTTGTTTTAATTATGATTTCGTGACTTCGTTTTAATGAAGTTTTGTGAGTATTTTCTGGTGATGTTATTATCTGAGTGAAAGACAGTTTAGCTGCTGCAGTCAAATCTGAAGACTATCAAAATCACTGATGTGCCCGCTCTTGACTTCAATCTCGCCTGATGGTAAGCGATAGATGAAGTCTACGATGTGACGAGCGAGCCCAGAATATGCCTATTTACTCTTGATTTAACGGCTGAAAGGTCATAAGTGGCAGGGAACACAGAAGCCGGCAGAGAATTCCACAACTTGGCTGTGCGCACAATAAATGTGGAGGAAAAGCGCTTGGTACGACAAGACGATATATCAACCAAGTGTGGATGGTACCCTGCAGTGCGTCTGGTAGACCGGTAGTGAAAGAGTGATGGAGGAATCAGGTCATGGAGCTCCTGCGCACACTCCCCGAAGTACAATCTGTAGAAAACCGACAGGCAAGCAACGGTTCGCCGATGAGCCAGGCTATGAAGCCTTTTTACCCAGTACATGCCGTATAGCAGGAATACCATGTCAATATTCCTTAATTTAATTCTCAAGATTTTTATTGTAGGTAGGAAATATAAAATGTGCACTATTATGCAACATAATTAATGTTATCTTATTTTATTAGATATTTGTACAATTTTGTGTCTATTTTTATGCCCTAACGTTGACCTACAATGCCAATGACAGGTATGGAAATGACAGTGTCAGTAATGTTGTTAATGACAGGTACTTATAAAGATTTTTAAAACTTGTAGAAACCATTGTACTTATTCCTGTAGGTTTCCGGGCGTAACATGGATCGGTTGTTAAATATTTGTCGCGCGCCGCTAAACACGGCTGCGGCTGCGTGCTCTCTACTGCAGTACTGTGGCCATGCGTTTGAGAAAAATTTAGAGATCTGTTCATAATAATGTCTTCTCCTTAATGTTCTTAGTCTTTCAGAGTCAATGCTTATATATTCACAGACCTGTATATTCATCCATCTTGACCTAATTTCCTATGATACCTAGATGGGGCAGAGCGTCCACAGTAGTCCTTCATCGCGATCGGTTTTGATCTTCTCGCTTCACTTCACTTCACGTCATCTCGATGCCCGCCGCTTCTCCCACCACGCACGGTGCGACGTTAGGTTTGTCGGGCGCGGCCACGCTTCCTTTTTCTTTAAGGATTCCAATCCATCACCTGTTTAGGTATGTGATCGGAATCCCTCCGAAGCGTGTAGCCGATCCATTTCCACCTGTGAAGTTTGATCTGGCGGTCGATGGCGGCTCGTGGCATCTTCCCAGCAGTTCCTCGTTAGCAATGGTCTCGGGCCTGTAAATTCCGAGAATGGAACGGAGACAGCGGTTGACGAAGAGTTGGAGCTGGCGTAGAGCAGTACGGATATTATATTGTACCCGAAGATTTTTTGTTTTACCCTCCGGGTCAGCTTCCGCGATTCTGATACGACGCGATATGCACCCAAGTAGCACAGATAGCTGTATAACTACTCACTTTTAGACCTATTTGAAACTCTATGCGTATTAAGACTCTTTTAAGAGTACACTGGTGATCCTACAGCTGCATAATAGCTGTCAGTGATATTTAAACAGTTTAGGCTGATTAAGAGCTGCATTAAGGCTGATTAAGACCGACATAACTACCATTAATACGCTTAGAGTGCTATAAAGGTATATTTTCAACGACGCTATTCAGCTTTTAACCTTTTCTAATGCCTTAGCAGTAGTAAGGGCTGTTTAGTGGATGAAATTACGCCCAATGCTGTATAAGAAGGTATTTGTGAACGCCTATTACACTGACTAATTAAAGGGGCACGTGTGAACTATTATAACGTTAATAGCTGTATAATAGATAATTTGTGGCCCACATTACAGCTTATTGCTGAATATGTCTACCGCTAATCAGCCTTTATACTGCCATTGATAGTGTCTGCATAGCGGCTGTTTAAACATTCACTAGATGCCTCGCAGCTGCTTAGAGACTCACTAGTGTATCGAATTAACGGCTTTTACTTTATAGTGGTTCACATAAGTACCTTTAATCAGACTTTATCTGAATAGAAGTAACAAGTGGTACTGTAATCAGTCAGTGTAACTTGTAACGTTGATGGCGATTATACTGACGTACAAACTATAAATATACTGATTCATTTTTCAACTTTTAAGATGTTTTGTGTATCAATTAGGAATGTATTGCATTAGTTTTTACTTTCTGATAACATAATAATAACTTTTTATGTTATAATTCTTTTCAAAGCACAAAAAATTGTTTATTCAAGTTTTCATCACGGCTTATTTATATCACAAAACTAATTAAAAACAGAATATTTTCAAGGCGCACTAAAATTTTCTTAGACAATATATATGTATAATGTCAGGGAAATTACATTCCCAATCATTTTTCTTTTATTCATATGTAAAACATAGTACTTATCAGGGAATATGAACATTCCACGAAACAAGTGTTCAATTGGCAGCTACGGGTTATTATATTTGCTTCTATATGTTTGCTACATCAAATATGTTCACTTTTACACTGGCCGCAAGCAGCCTTTCCCGGTTTAAAATATCTATTAAGAGCGTAGATGTGACATATTTACTGAATAAAGAGTAACTTGTGATCTCTTAGTCAGTCGATATTCAGCGCATAGTACTGTCGTTACCCTTTATAACACTGTTAAATTGCTGCTACACAGCTCCTAAGCGGCTACGTGAACTTAAGGCTGAAAAGTTTGTGCCCATTTAAGAGTTATAAGAGCTGTGTAAGGCCCTATGCAGCCCTTATTCAGATTTTTTATTCAGCTTTAAGCATGATGGGAATCCGTTATTCGGCTGATAAGCAGCCTCGTGTGCTACTTGGGCAGCCATGCCTCGTTTAAATCCAGCAACTTGCAAATGGCCGTGCTCGATATGACAAGAGGTAGGAGATGTCTTGTAAAAGGGCTTGACACAGGCATTTTGGCAGTTTGTGATGGGTCTATGGTACTCCATTTGGCCAGAATATATATACAGCTAATCTGACTTATTTGTAAGGCTCCATTCTTGGGAATGAATGTAACAATTTTATTGAAATCTGGGACACATACGCAAAGGTGTTTAAAGCCTGCAATCTTTCCTTTTTTTTTTAAATCATCTTCGGACTACAAGACGAACGAGCTATCGTTATATTGTGGACATCCTAACTATACACATAAAATGTTTTGAGAATACTTTTATTGTGCGTACAGTAAAGGAGTGGAATTCCTTGCTGGAGTTTAGTTAGTTATTTCCCAATAGCATGGGAGTCTTTAAATCAAGAGATGATATGGTAGGTTACTTGTAGGTAAGTGTACTTCATCATCGTTTACATCAGCTAAGATGGCGGTCCAAGGCGACTCTATCAACTCTAACAACAGAAATGAACAAAGTTTCTCAGGAAATTAATTTTCTATATTTACTTTTTCATCTTTAAATACCTTTTATCCCACAATCTTACTACACGGCGTCCCCCTACTCACTGGTATCAATTGGCTTAATCGAGCTATAAACACGCGCCGCGGTCGCGCCCGTCCTACAGACTCCGGCTATCACTCTGCTCTGCTCACGTTGAGAGCAGACGCCTGTTAGCTACAAATAAAAATGTTTTACACTCGCTGTAGGTAGGTTTAGGGAGAGAGAACTTGGTAAATGTTATGTTAGTGCTTTGAGAGTCAGGCTGAATTTGCGTAGTGAGCCAAAAATATTAGGGGTAGTAACAAACATTTTATTTGCTTGTTGTTAATAGAATAGAATACATTTATTTCAGACTTAAAAATTGTCCATATAATGTTAGTAACAAAGGTCTTAAAAACTATGTTAGTGTCATGCCGTTCCGAAATTCACATACAAATAAAATCCAATAATGTCAAAAAAAAAAGAACAATAATATAGATAAAAAACAAAAATAAAAGCATTGAGTCATTTCGTCACGTGAAGCCGAATAAGCCTCCCTAGCACTGCAGACTCCAGCGTTTCTGATAATTCTAATAATATAGCAATAGCAATAGGTACAATCGATAGTATAATTACAAGCAAAGGAGTTTTTTATCGCTTTAATAGTAGCTTATTTATTTATTTACGTAGCTACATAGGATCGTGGGGTCCGAGTGTTCACAAATTATTTAAAGAACTATCCAGGCGCCTAGTTGACACTTCGCGTGATCCAAAGGCTGGCTTTTACCTTGGACAGCGGTTAAGCATTGCCATACAGCGTGGCAATGCCGCCAGTCTTTTGGGCACATTACCAGTGGACAGCGATGCGAATTTCTGGACGCTATATTTTAGTTTATTTTTAGATGTATTTAGGGTTTTTATTTAAGTGTATATTCCATTATTGATTAAAGAAATAACGCTGTGCGAGCACTGCGTTGCGTTTTGGAAACGCAAAATCTGTGAAGTATGGAGTGTCATAGAAGTGCGCGCACTGCGGTGGAATAAACGCGTGCGGTAGAGTCACCGGTGGCCCCAGTCATTCTACCGGTGCGGTAGAACTACCGCAATTGCGGCCACCGCAAGGCAGTGCGCACGCGCACGGCCTAAATAATTTTCTCTTACGTAGCTACATCCATTACACTTAAATTAAATACAAACAAAAGAGCACAATGGTGCTGCTTATTTTAAAATAAAATTCTTACAGCAGACCTGCTACAGGAAAGTTGGATAAGAGTCATACACACTGTGCCTATCGTAGGCACAGTGTGTATAAACAATAAACATATTAAATTACGTAAACCATAAGAGACTTAACCACAGTATTACTGTCGTAATACTGTGACTCAACTATTGGACTTAGATTACTAATAATGTGATTAAATTAATAATGTTTGCATGCCGAATGGTGAAATATAGCTGAGCTGATGTATCATGACACCGATAACTTGTGTACAATGTACCCGTATTTGCAAAATAAACGTCTGTTCTATCCGATACATTTCATAGTTCATTTACTTTATTTGGTTCAAATATAATAAACAGGTTTACACAAATTCATGTTAATAGTATTTAAAAAGAAAAGAAATATTTATTTTGTACATTGGTTATGTATAACACTTTTACATGTAAGTATTTAGTTTAGTTCGATTAGGCCAGTGTTTCCTAACTGACTATTCTGAGAAGAATCACCGAAACTAACTCAGAGGTCTCAGAGTCTCTTTTAAAGTCCATACAATTTGTATTGGTCAAATTATATGAGAATAGGGTTCCCATCCGTCCGGGTTTTCCCGGATTTGTCCTAGTTTAGAGAGCGTCCGGGGGCGTCCGGGTCCGGGGTAATTTTCCTAATAAGCGTCCGGGTAAAACCTGGACATACATTGGTCTTATGAGCACCAAAAAGCACGATCTGTATTGTTATTTTCCTATTGTATTTCATCTCATTGTTTATGTTACGTTGATTAAATGAAAAGGAAGAGACTCTTATTAAAAAAGTTCTAAAGCTCTACAATGTTATCACTTTATCAGTAAATAAAAACCATAATTAAACATAGTTGTTTTTAGTTTCAAGTTCAAAAATGTATTTTTATACGGTGTCCGGGGAAAAACTGTGATTTTACCCAAATGTCCGGGGTTTAAAAGTCTTTGTCTGGGGCCGGCTTTGGTGATGGCAACCCTGTATGAGAAGCATGTAACTTTATTTTTGTGGTGCTCTTGTAGAATTGAGAACATTTAGCTTTAAATTTGATACCAAGAGAGTTTTACTACCAGACATGACTGTTCCTTATTGGAGGATGATAATTCAGAATAGGTAAGTTAAATTAAGTCAGTAAGTTAAGTTAAGTAAGTTATATTAAGTCTCCGCTAAGGCTTAATTTAACTTAGATACCTATAGCGTTATTTAATAATCATTTTCAACCGACGACAAAAAAGGAGGAGGTTATCAATTCGACGCGTATATACATATATATATATTTTTTTTTAATGTATGATCATCGATTACTCGAAGACAGCTGAACTGACTTGAAAAATTCTTTTTTTGTTTGATAGGATATACTTTGAAATTGGTACCATTTGTCACCAAGTCAGGATCTGATGATGGGATCTTGGAGAAATCGAGGGAACTCTTCAAATATTATAGGCACACCTATGGCGTTTTGGGTATTTCTTATAGTAACTTGTGCAGTTGCTCTCAAAAAGTACCATTTGGGGAAGTGGAACTGATGATGAAGACTACAGATGGCCGCCGAAACTACTCAATAATAAGTATTTCGTGAATTGCGATTCGATTACTTGAATATGGATGTTAAGCACTTTATGCTCGTCACAATGCATATGGTGATGTAGAGCTGATGGTGAAGTACCAGGAGAACTCCTCAACAATTAACGGCCCAGCATTGGGAAAAGCAATATTTTGTAAAATGTTATAAATAGTTGACATTTAGGCTCTTGTAACTAGGTAAATTAAAAATCAACCAACAAAAAAGAGTGAAATAAAAACTTTTTACCAAAAAATTAAACCGACTCCCAAAAAACACTGCAAAGTCAAAAATAACTTTAATTTCGGAAGTCGGTGCCAAAAACGAAAATACAAAACTAAAGACACCGACTGCCGAAATTAAAGTTATTTTTCACTTTGCAGTGTTTTTTGGGAGTCGGTTTAATTTTTTTTATGTTGCTTTACAGGTTTATATAAAGACGGTGGCTTATTCAGATGATCGATATGTGAATGAAGACTAAACCAACAAAGAACTATATTTACTGATTATTATTGAATGATAGGTACCTATTAGGTAGGGGAGAGGTGTGTCAATTGTTACAGGGAGGCAATTGTAACAATGTTGTTTCAACGACATCTATCGTTCAGTAGCGGTAGGTTTACGTGGCAATCGAAGCTTTATTGGGTGCTTTTTTACCGACCGAACTTATAGGTAAAACAGTTCGCGCGTGTGCTGTCAGTTTAAGATAGTTTGTATTATAGCAAGTTGTGTAAAATTATTGTTCTTCACAGTTTTTGTTATCTTAATTAAATTAAACAGCTTTACGATAGTTCAGTGGTTATTTTAGGATAATGTACCATCCAATCTAGAAGTGCAGGTACGTGATTTGTTTAAATTTACCATAGATTTTTGTTAAACAAGTCTTCAATGCAAAATGGCGGTAGTGGTGCAAAAGTAACAAAACAAGGAGGCGCAATTGTAACGTGTTACTATTGACACTCTGTTATTTTGACACTTAGCTTATTATTTAATAGTACCATTTTATTTTCAGAATCCATATAAAATGGTTTATAAACGACCTCGGAAGACATTGCGTGGCACCGTGCCACCAGAAAAATATGCTGAACCTTGTAAAATTATAATTAAGCAAGGGATGAGTGTAAGAAGTGTAGCTACCAGCTTTAGCATGTGTCATGTGACTCTATCCAGGTATATTGCTAAATACAAGCAGGATTATTATTATTAAAACTGGATATGCCCCCACACAATAAAGTATTTTCCACAGAACAAGAACTACGTCGTCCTCTTGCTCGAGCCTAAAGTTGACAAAAATAAAATACGGAAAGAACTGAAAATAATGAGGCAGAAGAAGATATAAATGAAGAGACAGATGGTGCAGACTCTGTTTTGAACATTATAAAACCAGTAGAGAAGATTGGTTGCAATGCAGAGACTGCCATAAATGGGCACACTCCAGCTGTGCAAAAATGATCCCTTTGTGTGTGTTTAAACTGTTTGTCAGAATGACTGTTAATTTTTTTTATATTTTTGTAAGTGTTTTAAGTTCTTTTTTGATGTTTAGAGTGAACTGCTGTCAAGATTTTGTTAAATTTATTTTTTATTTTTTACTATTTCTATATGTTACAATTGACTCTCATTGCTGTTACAATTGACCCTCTTAGTGCAGCAATTGTAACACTATTAGTTGATCTCATTAAGTGCCTTTTCCTAGTATTTAATTGACGTTTTTGTTGTTTACTATATTTGATTTTATAATTAGATAACTCAACTATATTGTGACCAAAACTGATTGCGCTGTGATTGTTAATTAAAATATTAATAAGAATTGAATATTTTTTGTTACTATTGACACACCTCTCCCCTACATGTAAACGTTTTTTTAAGTGCATATATAATAATTATTATAAGTATGTATTTATAATGGATATACTTAATTTGTTTTTTTTTTTTTGCCACATTGCTCCCTTTCAGGGGTTTTCCTAAAACCCTTATTTTACCCTATTTAATTAGACGTGTGATAAACAAGCTAGTTCTATGACGTTAGGTAGTTTGATAAGTTTGAATTTTCAATAGACCATATCTATCTATCTATCAGCTGTTTCATTAAAGTGGACTACGTTATATCCCAGTATTTAATTAAATAGCTAAGTAAATGGCTTCGTGTGTGTAACTGACTTGCTTAGCAAATTCATTTAAGAGTAGTATTGCCTATTTCATGAGATTAGTGTTTGGGGTACCTATATGGTTGGTTCCGAATAGGATCTCATTCTTATTTGGTTCTTTTAAGCTCGGCTAACATAACAGTTTATAGAAATAGACAAAAATCAATTAATAGGTTACTTCTTTTTTTTATTACTGATGCAACCACTCTTAACCTCGATCTCGGCTGATGGTAAGCGATAGATGAGGTCTAAGATGGGACGAGCGAGCCCAGAAGATGCCTATTTACTCTGTGCTTTAAAGGCTGAAAGGTCATAAGTGGCAGGGAACACAGAAGCCGGCAGAGAATTCCACAGCTTGTCTGTGCGCACAATAAATGTGGAGGAGAAGCGCTTGGTACGACAAGACGGTATATCGATCAAGTGTGGGTGGTACCCAGCCGTGCGTCTGGTAGACCGGTAGTGAAAGGGAGATGGAGGAATCAGGTCATGGAGCTCCTGCGCACACTCCCCGAAGTACAATCTGTAGAAAACTGACAGGCAAGCAACGGTTCGCCGATGAGTACCAGCAGTCAAGCGCGAGCCTATTACCAATAAAAAAAAAAAACAAAATTAAATATTCTATAGATGTTCCATTCATAGTTACATTATTCTATGAACAAGTTCACAACAAGCCAACATGGAGCAGTGGTGGCCCACTTTATTCAGGCATGACTTACGATGTGCAGGTAGTGAGTTCGAATCCAGGCAGGTATCGCGAGGAAACAGGTTTTTTCAAATATTTTTTATATTTGATAGGCTTGCGTTTGACCATAATCTCACCTGATGTTAAGCGATGATGTGGTCGAAGATGAAGCACGCTTGCCTAGAAGTAACCTATTCACTCTTGGCTTAAGTACTCCCAGGTTATAACTATCAGGAAACACAGACTCCGGCAGGGAATTCCACTCCTTAGCCGTACGCACAATGAAAGTATTCCCAAAACGTTTTGTGCGTATGGGTGGGATGTCCACCATGTAACGATGGCGCATCGCCGTTTTCTCTTTCCCATTTCGTTGCCCGTTCCATCATTGTCTTGTAGTCCGATGATGGAACGGGCTTGGTGGAATTAGATTGTGCAATTCCATCGCACACTCCCCGAAATGTAACCGATGGAAAAATGAAAGAACCGAAAAATCTGAAGACACACACAAATCTGAAGACACAAGACGCTTTAAAAGACTTCCTGTTAGACAAATCATTGCTCCGATACAGTCTCCCTCGGTCTTGATGCGTTCAGTGACCCACTGATATGTACTTATGATTTTTTTTTCATATGTAATTTTTATTAATAACCAATTTGAAGTAATAATCTTTTAATGTAATTTAATTTATTTAATAGTTATTTCGTGCCCTAAGGGCGGTACATAGCTGATCTATATTAATATGTAAGACATGTACTACCTATGATCCACAATAAAAAAAAAGAAGAAAGCATCTATCAACCCGCATAGGACCCGCGCGATAGATTAGGGCCAGTGCCCTCTCTTATAGAGGAGGCCCCTGTTCTAGAGATGGGAACTTTACAAGCTGGTTATATTTACAAACAAGTCATATTAGACTAGGGCTGCCATCACCAAAATTGGTGGCCCCAGACGACTTCACAAACCCTGGACATTTGAGTAAAATCGCAATTTTTCCCGAACACCGTAGAGAAATACATTTTTATCTTAATGTTTATTTATAGTTTTAGTTAATGATAACATTATAGAGCTTTAAATTGTTTAATAAGTAATTAGTCTCTTCCTTTATTTATTTGGTACCTTACTTTTTGGTAACCGTAAGACTAATATGTGTCCGGGTTTGATCCGGATGCTAAAAGGGAAAATCCCTCGGGACGCCCCCGGACGCTCTCCAAACTAGGACAAATTCGGGGAAACCCGGACGAATGGCAGCCCTATATTAGACGTATTGTTGTATTAGATGCATTAGCTAAATGTCATTAAGGTTACCGATATAAGGCTTCCATTTCCTGAAAAGATAAGGCCGCTAATTAAACAGCTGCAAAACCATTGTCTTCTAGTGTTCGTAAACATTAAACTAACACCTCTTATCTAACAACACAAACTCACACGTCTGTGTAGGTACCTACTAAAGTCGTAAAGTAATAAGTCTCAGTTCAGACATATAGACATATAGTAACAGGTGTATAGGAGATAGACCCATACTGGATTTTTGGAGTTAAAATTATCATGAAAAATACGTCACAAATACAGTCTAGTTTATTCTTAGATGATAATGTCAAGTATACGTGTGTATATATAAAAATGGAAGTCCTATGTACCTAAACGGTGCCAAATTGTGAACCTACGATTGGTGTAAATATTAACATCGAAATTGTTGCTCACCTATGTTCATATGAAATTGTTTAAAAAATTCTGATGATTTAATTAAATTATTATTTTGTATTCTTTACTAAGCTAAGCTATTCCAGAGTCAGGGGGCTTCTGAACTCGGGATATACCTAGGCATATCCTGAGTTCAGAAGCCCCCAGACTACCTACCTAGTACCTAGTACATGTAACACCTCTCCGTGTGGAGGCGAACAATAAAACAAACACACAGACCAGGCGGGGCGTGCCGGGAGGCGGGGCCGACTACATCGACGAGCTCGGGGAAAATCACTGCGGAGAGTAGTAGGTAAGTATATCTGTGGAGTATGGAGGTTTTGGTAGGTATAGTATGTGGTGCAACTAGAATATCCATGCTTGCGTTATAGGTTGATTGGGAAAGCGGCTGCCCAGCATCATTTAATTCAATTTAGGTTAAATTAATTTTGCCATGGGGAAAAAACTGGCTCCTGTAACATAGTACATACTGGCGCAGGAGCCAGGGAATCCTTGGAGTGAATGGTGCACTTACTAGGTATCGAAGATTAAACACCAAAATCTGCCTTTAAGTGAGTTTAAAGCGTTGGTGATTTTGAATTTAGTAGCTAATTACTAGGTTAGCAAGATTAAGCAATAAAACTATTTTTGTATAGTGTTCCCTTATTAGATTTTAACATTTTCGGGGCAACCGAAAGGGTTTGTGTTTAAACGCCTATTAATAATGCACAAACTTTACTACCAATAAAATAGAAATACTTGCCAAAATGAATGTTTACCAAATTGTGTTGCATCAATGTAACCTAACCGCCCTATAGGGTCAAAAGCATCCGAGTCAGGGTGACTGAAAATTCCGTTTTGGTTTTAAATTAATGGTTTTAAAAAAGTTTTAGTACGATTGGCGAGCGCTATCCCTTTTGGTTTATCCCTTATTTTAAATTGTAGTCATGAGAAGTTATCGTCTGAGTCCAATACTTCTAATGTAATACTGAGACTACAGAACAACAGTACACAGTAACAGTGTTCTCAGAACAATGTAACAGAGTCTGTTACATTGTTCTGAGATCTCAACTACCGTTTAATAAATAGCAATAGGATAATCGCTAATTGCAAGACTCTTGCGAGACTCTCGTTTGGGCAACACTAACTGAGACTTTCAAATACACGAAGTTAATTTTGTTTAAGAATCAGAGCGATCTGAACTCTGGTGAATTTTTATGAGCATATTCCTATCGCATGTCTAAAACACCTTTTGTATACAGTTACTTGATTAATTTTATTAATACGAAAGTGAGTTGGTTTTTCCGCTTGTTACACGTCACAACGGAGCAACGGATCTGTCTCCCAACACATTTATAACTTTTTATTAAAAAAAAAGTGTATGTGACCTTTAGCGTCAATATAGTTATTACGCGAAGCCGCAGGCAAAAGCTAGTAATTTATATTGTGAAATATCTTTTGAAATGTCACAACAGATCTCGCTAAGATATTATTGTGATGATTCTGTCACTTTTAATCAAACTGTACACATATTTAAAGCGTGAAATGACTGATAAACACCATAGTGAATGTTTAACAAAATGGTATGCGAGTCTGGCACTAAAAGGGTTCGGTTAAGCAAAGGGGAATTGTTCATCAGCACCTCAGTACCGTGGGTAGGGTGTAACACACCCCGTACGACAGGGGGCGTGCCTTTTCTTTTACCTTTTACCTTTTCGGACAACAATGCAGTTTCTGGCGGCAGCCTAAAAGTCGTCTTTTAACAGTTTGAATTGAACTTTTGATGTAACTAGCAAATTCGTTATGAATGTGAGGTAAGAACTTGAGTTGCACATTTCTTTTACACTTAACTCAATTATCTAATGTTTAATTAATCAATCGTTAGTTAATAAGCCTATCTGGTCCTATTCCTCCATTTTAGTCTCGGTTGTGATCGTTGCACATAGGTATGTATTTAGGTAGCTATGTATACAATTTACAATATTATTATGTGTAGGTACTTAAAACCCTAAAACACATAAATTTAAAAATAATCGAATATCGAGAAATTCGAACGCATCGCTGTCCACTGGTAATGTGCCCAAGATAGTGGCGGCATTGCCACGTGAATGGCAATGCTTAACCTCTGTCCAAGATAAAAAAGTATCAACTACGCGTCTGGAAAGATCTTATTTTACGGTACCTATGTATATAAGGTAATCGTAAATATTATCGATCGTTAAACGTCTAGTTTTAAATAACAGATTTTTACGTCTGAGATTTTTTCCAAAATAAGAATGTAATGCCGAATGCTATATTTATTTTCAATACCGAGAATCGATCCTGTTACACACGGTTCGACTATCGCTGATCTTTGTTAAGGTGAAATTTGAGTAATAACGGTAAGGTATCCTAAAACGAGTTCAACATTAAAACTGTTGCTCAGTTCAAATTTAGAACAAAAGGTAACAATTAATTACCCTAACTTTTTTACTGCGATAAATTAAACTAATAAACGTATTGTCACACATTATTAAGATGACGCAACAAACAATTTGTCAAGTAATAACTATTAATATTAAACCCTGCACATCTGCTGCGCTGTTAACAGTTAACAACAAATAACAACGCACTAAATAAACCACTAAACAACGCGTGAAATATTAAAGAAAAAACTGTTTACAAAACCATGACGGATCATTTTAATTTTCTATAATGTTTTAACCCCGATTAAACAACCCTAGGGGCATTCCCTTACTGAAAACGAGTATACGCACAGAGCATCGCGCAAAGGAAAATGATCCTTACGGTGTTGGGTATAGAGTGTTTGTGGATTGATATGTGAGAAGTAGTGAGCATACAAAGGTAGGAGGGTCCCCGAGAGGAGGCGGGGCGGCGCGCCGGAGCCCGAGAGCGCCAGTCGTGTGCCGGCCGCCCGAGATGTCGCACCATGACAGCGCCACACAGCTTCAACATCCGCAGCCTGCTCCCCGAGGCGTCCTCACGCTCCCCCTCACCCTCAGACACTGAACTCGACGTCACGGGAACAGAAACACCACCCCCTGGATCCTCAACAATCCCAGAAGAAAAGAAAAATGAAAAACCGGCGTACAGCTACAATGCACTCATTATGATGGCGATCCGTTCCAGCCCTGAGAAAAGACTGACTTTAAATGGCATCTACGAGTATATCATGAAGAACTTCCCGTACTACAAGGAGAACAAGCAGGGCTGGCAGAACTCTATCAGGCATAATCTCAGTTTGAACAAATGCTTCGTAAAGGTTCCACGGCACTATGACGACCCGGGGAAAGGGAACTACTGGATGTTAGACCCTTCTTCGGATGATGTGTTTATTGGGGGGACTACGGGGAAGCTACGGAGACGGTCAACGGCGGCGTCACGGTCGAGACTGGCCGCGTTTAAGCGTGGTGCACTGCTGCATCCGATGTTTGGAAACCCATATGCATCGCTAGTAGGGTTGTATCCCCCATTGCTGTCAGTGTACGGAAGGTACGGACTCCCGAGCCCGTTATTAAGGCTCCCACCACCCCCGCCGACGTCATACCATCAGTTATACAGGAGGATACACGGGCTAGCGCCCCCCATGAGTCCCCCAAACCCAGAGCCAGACCATTTAGTGAAACACAGTTGATTAGTGAAAGAAAAGAAGGGGGCCTTGTCAAAGATATTCGTACATATCTTGGTAAAGGCAAAGTGACTGTGATATGTGGACAGTGTACAGTAATGGTAACGCTATTTATTATTAATGTAAGATTTATATTTAAAATTTAACTTAATGAGAGGCTTAATTTAAGTTATGAAGCAATAAACGATGTTTACGAACGACGGAAGAGTATTACTGAGTTTGTTTTATTTAATTTGTTCTTGTTGATTGAGTGTAAAAGGTTAGGCCTACAATGTGTTGTGTTGCGAGCTACCTTGTGTAGTTTGTCTTGAAAAATTTTGCAATTGATATCAGATATATGTGCACTTTTTATTTTTTTAAAGATAACACGATATACTTAACGATCCATTAATTGTATATGTGTTGTTGTTATCTAAAAAGCGATAGGTTTTGTTTTATAATATCTCCAGTTTTCATAATGAAGCCGACTTTCAACCGTAACATTATGGATTTTGCACCGTTTTCACTGAATTCATTAAGTCTCATTAAGGCCTCATGTTTTATTGATTTGATTAAGTGTACGTTAAGCTTGAAATTAACTAAGTTCATTAACATAATACCGCTGTTGCAGTGATTAATAACTTTGTGCTCTGAGTTATAAATGTATGTCATTATTTTATGAGACAGGGTTATGATAAATCATCTCTCTTCTGTCGAAAGTGTTTATTAAAAAGATATAAAGGTGTTACCTAATTAAACATACAATGTTAATTTTTTATAATTTGCTGACTCCAATATCATATGAACAGTAACAAATAATATAACAAATGAAAGTAACAAATACTTATGTTGAAACCATTATTGCCCTAATATTGGGTTAATTGAATGAACACACAGCAATCATAATTATCTACATAAGCTTTTAACAAGGACAGCATTGCTAACTCTTTTATTTTTTCTGATTCGAATCTAATTAAACACAGGGATTTCATCTAAATGAGATATGAGGCTAACTACACTAACTCAAGACAAAAAGTAAGCTAGGGTTCTGGTATTCTATCGTAATCGAACACACTTATGTTAATCTGGCCGAACATAGATTATAGACATGGATATCAAAATGTATTTGCTCCGTCAGTTAATTACTAAAAAATATTGGAAATATATGGTTTAGTCACTTGAAACAGTGCATTACATTGAACGATTACCTCTTTTACGATTCATATTCATACTTAACAGTAACCAGAATTACTCCATAATTTCATGTTCTTCTTCTTCTTTATTATTTGTTTTGAGTTGACAAAGCAATACTTAAGTTTCCAATATTTTTGATAATTTAACGGACGGGTCAATTAAACAAGTCCCTATTAAGGCAAGAAGTGCAACCTTAGCATCTCTCTAAGTCTTCAGTTTTAATTCTTTGGAATCTAAAACTTATCAATATTTGGCAAGACTTATCTCAACGACTTACATCGGTACCATCTATTATGAACTAAATCAACTAAAATCAAAAAATTCAGCATAGAACTACGGTTGCCTGGCTCCTACTATCGAGATAGATAGATATATTCTTTATTGTACACTATAACAGTAAAACAATAAGGACTTTACAACTAAAAAGGGTGATACAATGGGCGGTCTTATCGCTAAAAGCGATCTTTTACAGACAACCTTTGAATGGATTTGACACATAGGAGAAAATAAATAAGCGGGTGGATGTAATCCACGGTGTATTATTTGTCTATATAAAATATTAAAAAACAAATCTCAAAACATATATATAAATAACAATACATATAAATTAAAAAAAAAAAAAAAAAAAAAAAAAATGTTTATTTGACACAGAGTAAAGACATACACAATTTGGCATTCCTGCGCTTCAGACAATTTTTTATACATATAATATTATATTATGGTGTATTTACAAAAGGTACTGAGATACTGTTTCCCAAACTAGGCTGGAGCCTGTATGTTGGGAGACAGCGATCAGACCGGCAGAGAGGTTGTTTACACTTTTCAAAAAATAGAGGCTTCTGTCTTTAACTTAGTGTACAGATTATTGTTATTAAATGAGCAATATGTATTTACGATTGTTAAAAAATTACAACTAATAAAAAAAAAAAAAAAAATAAAGAAATAAAAACATACATAATAAAAATTTAAGAAGAGAGATAAAGATCCTTTACCAAGTTTTTGAAAGGCGATAGGGTTTGTGCTTGTCTTACTGACACGGGTAGAGCATTCCACAAATCCACAGCCGTACTGCTTGAGCTGCGAACGACTTACCATAGTAATTGGTGGCGTGACTCGGTACCGCAAGCCTTAAGTTTTCTGATGATCTCAGAGATTTTGCATGTGTGTCATGAAGGAACTTAAATCGTTCTTCAAGATAAGTGGGGGTTTTAGTATTAAACAGAAAACTGTAAAGCAGAGACAAAATGTGTAAATTCCGGCGAAGACGTATTGGAAGCCAGTTGAGTTTCGTAACATCTTCAAAGGTGATCATTATTTGTTCAACATAATCAGTTTTTAATGTTCCCACTATTGGGACCCAGGCCTTCTGTCTGTGAGAGCCCCACGCGGGACCAGTGTCGGCTGGTGGATATCACAGGTATTCGGATGTTTCGGTCCCAGGAGATGCCGGTTTTCTCAAGATGCTTACCTTCACCGTTTTGAGCAGTGGTAATAACGACAATTACACCAAGTAATGCGTCTGCTTGGAACTCACAACCTACGACTCAAAAGTCATGCTTATAACCACTGGGACATCAATGCTCACAATATTTGTTTATCTTAATATTATGGATGACTTACAGCTATAACAAGCGGGTTAATAATACATTTCTTAATGACAACTTTTAATACCATGTAGTAACAATATTATCAAAACATCTTTGACATATTCAGTAAAAAAAAGATGTGTAATAATTAATAATAAGATGTGTAACATTTAATAATTGTTACGTAATTATGGCCATATATTTAATTTATTTGTTTTCAAAATTGTCATTTTACTATTTTGTTCTTATTTAATCTAATATTATAATTATCCACTAACTTATATAGACATTTAAATATTTGTACGCCTCTAAGGCCAAACATGACTTATCTATATAATGTTATTTTAATAACTTGCATGCTCTGTATGTGTACTCATGTTTCAACAAATAAAGAATCTTGAATCTTGAAAAAAAAAGTAAAGTCTAAGATCTTCAAACTAGTTTCTAAGTAAATTACATTACAGCGGTAGTACTTTTTTGCACTGCATAACAACCACTAAGCACTTTCTGATGGAGGAATAACGTCTCATTTCCAACTAATAGAAAGACAAGCAACGAGTAAGTGAGATACAGGAATAGATAACACCCATACAAGTGCTTGTAAAGGTATCTTAGTAATGCTTTTTGGACTTTTCTAGAGCTAGCGCATACTGCTTCTCAAAAGGATTCCATAGGCACGCAATAGACTCAGGTTTGCTGCGGACCAATGCCACAATAAGCTTGATTACGTGAGTAACAACAACGCAATGGAATCATGTTAAATGGCATTGTCTCATAGTATATAGTAGGCCTGGTAATAAGTAGACAATGTATTCTCAGATATATTCAATTATTACCGGGGACACGATACGCTGCCTTAAGAAATAATTAAAAGAATCATGAAGAACTTTAATCTGGATATTTACCAAGTGTATTTATGTGAATGTGTATTTAAATACACATTGTAAATATCCCGTTATAAGTTCTAATGATACTGTTAGTGGCCATGTTAGCTTAAAAACTTACATAGCTAAAAGAATTTTTGATTGTGTAATGACACCGGCAATTATTATTATCAACCAAACTTAATACTTGAAACCAAAGCTACTTTTTCAAGCATACGTTTCAGTTTTCAACGGTGTTTCTATGGCTGTCTTAAGGTTTTTAAAGAGTTCTTTCCAAAAACTTAAACACAAAAATTATTTTATACCAATCACAATCTTATAAGGAAAAATGTCATGGCGCTTGATACAATGACCTGAAATGTTCGACAGATGGAGACACCGGTCACGTTCTTTATCTAATAAGCATCAATAACTTAATGGCTAAGGAGTCGGACTTGTGATCGAGAGGCCGTGGGTTCGAACCCCACCCATTTCTCTATTGCCGTGAACCCACTCCAGACACAAGATATTTAGCTTTGTTGGAGGGGTTAACAAGATTGTTAGTAACGTGGATTCTACCTCCATTGCTGGTAAACTTAAAAAAAAGATGCCACGAGGCTTCAACCTGATATTCATCACTGCAGCTGAGCGGCAGAATGTTCATACATTCGTGTTTGTAAAGTGTCTACATTATCATCAGTGATCGGAATTGGTAGAGCCATTTAGGTTTATTGACTGCAAACATTGATGTTAATATGGACATTCCACGGGATTCCTACTGATACTACGGGATTTTATTGAATTTCATTATTTTTGTCAATATGTATAAAATAAATAGTTTGTATGGTAATATGTTTTTGTACAACTTCAGAATAAAAATGTTTAATTGATTGTTGATTCTTAAATAAGAAATTGTTACTTAAAAAAATATATGTGGTTTAATGAATCAAGTTTATCTATTTATTATACTATCTTTAATCCCGTCCTTCTTATATTAACCCGCCAGAAAGGAAGTGTAATCTTTCAATAGTCCTGAAGGCGAGAAAGTTTTTTTATTATTTTACTACTTAAAAACCAAATCCCGGGACTCGGGGAATATCCATATTATTCTATCCTATGGCAAGTACATAAAACAGCTCTACCTATTCCGATCTATGATTATCATTCACAGCTCAACTAAACCCACAGTTGTGCACTAGTTCTCAGCTGGTCTAAATCTCCGCGCTCTCACGTCTCAGTCACACAAGTGACCTGTAGATAATTTTAAAAGACTCAAAGAGTCGTTAGCACTAGTCACCGGGCCGCAAAGTGCCATTGCCTGCCGGGGTTGCGGGAATGTCCTAACGAGATACCGCAACCCCGGAACGCAAGGGCAACTGAAGGAACTGGGTGGGTTTTTAGCAGCTAACTCCAGATCAGAATAGCTTTTTCAAATTGTTGATATGCTTCGTTTGACCACCACCTCACCTGATGTTAAGCGAGGATGTGGTCGAAGATGAAGCACGCTTGCCTAGAAGTAACCTATTCACTCTTGACTTAAAGACCCCTAGGTTATAGCTTACAGTTTATAGGTTATAGTTTAGTCAGTAGAAATCTGACACTTTCTTCCGCTCTACCCGGAGTGTCCCGGAGCGGAGCAAAGTCATTCAATGAATTTCCCACCAGGAAAAAAAAAGATAATTTTAAAAACGTTAAAGTATAACTAGAGCAGTAGTGGCCTAGTACTTACAGGCACGAGTATTCGAACCAAGTCAGGCACATTACTTTATGTTATTTTCATCAACACCACTGCTTTGAAAACGGTGATGAACATCATCATGATGAAACCGGTATGTTCTAGAACCGAAAATACGAAGACATGTGACACCCAGTGGGCCCAACTCAACCCTCACTGGGCCCAAATGGTGGATTACTTACGGCCCATTGCCTTGAGTAGAGGGGCAGCCTGTGTCCTAGAAGTAGGAATATTAAATAAATAAATTTCTTAATTTATATTCATAATAAATACTTACAATTCTAATCTTTGTAACAGATTTAACTTACATACTGTGTTAGTAATAGGTTTAACTTCGTTCGTCGTCGTTTTTTTTGTGTGCTCCATCTTCGACCACATCATCACTTACCATCAGGTGAGATGGTGGTCAAACGTGAGCCCATTACCAATTAAAAAAAGATTTACATACTATCCTAGTAATTAACTAATTATATTATACTAGTACTCGCGCGGGGCTTCGCTCCCGTGGATTCTATCACGGTAAAAACATAACTCTCCTTTTTTGCAGTCGCGTAAAAAGTAGCCTATAACCTTCCTCAAGCTTCAAGCTACTTCCATACCAAAATTGCATCCAAATCCACCCAGTACTTTCGAAGATTAGCGCGTTCAAGTAAACAAACAAATAAACTTTTCCGCTTTATAATATTAAGTATAGATTACAGGAAATACTTACAATTATAGAAGTCAGTTAGTACAGAAATTTACTTACAAACTACGTTAGTACTTACCTATATTGTATGTCTGACTGGGTGTCCTCTATAAGATGTTTGATAATGGGGCTTTAATCATGCTTGTCAGTTATAACTCTTAGAAGGCTGTTGCGACTATCCCTCGATCTGGTCAGATTGAGGGATATGTAATGTTATGTTAAGTATAACTTTAAGCATCTGGGTATAATGCTTAAACATATACCTAAATTTAACAGTTCTGGTCAAGGTAAGATATGCGAATACACTAAGCTTATTTATTAGGTGTTACCTGGTGAAAAAGGGAATTACAACTATACTGTCATCGTTCCGAAAAGATTGAAAAAAAAATCCGTTCAAAACTACAATGAGCGTATTCTTATCTCTAACAAAAATATAGAACTCTTTACTTCTTAAACAACATTCAACGATTATTTTAAATGATATATATTTAGCTAATTATAATATAAATAAACTTTTAAACGCATTTTTGATTCGATTTAAACTAGAGTTTAAACTAGATGAATCTGGTATTTCTCAGCTTACTACTCTGAGAAGAAACACCGAAACAAACTCAGAGGTCAACATCTTTCCATCCCAATTCATATTGGTCAAATCATGTGAGAAAGAATCATACTTTGACTGTGTAAAAAGTTTTCTGTCTTAACTTATCTTTTACAAATAACTCGAATTTATGAGATAATACTTAATTCTTAAATGGAATCTATATTATAGTTTGTTTGAACGCGCTAATCTTCGAAAGTACTGGGTGGATTTGGATCAATTTTAGTGTGGAAGTAGCTTGAAGCTTGAGGAAGGTTATAGGTTACTTTTTACCTGACTGCAAAAAAGGAGAGTTATGTTTTTGTCGTGATTACGTCCACGGGAGCGAAGCCCTGCGCGAGTACTAGTTTATTTATAAAAATTGGCCAAGTGCGAGTCAGACTCGCCTATGAAGGGTTCCGTAGTAACTACGCCAAATAACTTTGTGTGTCATAGTATTTGTATTAATTTGTATTAGTATATTTCAGAGTATTAGTATTTGTAAATTATATTTGCGATACATCTCAAAGTATTTGTAAGTTATATTTGCGGTACATCTAAAAAACTGCTGACCCGATCTCGTACAAACCAATTTTCGTTGAAAGTTTACATTAAGATCTACAGCATATATTTTTTTAGAAACACACACACATTTTACCATTTGGAAGCATTAAACGATTGACTTTATGAAAAAGTGGTTTTAGAAACCTCAGTCATTTTTAAAGACTTTTCTATAGATACCACACACGCATAGGTTTCATGAAATATTTTTTTCCCCTTTTTGTTCCCCTTAATTTTAATTTTTTTTTCTTGAAATTGGAAAGAAGTTCACAGAATACATCTACTTACCAAGTTTCATGAGTATAATATATAATCCTAATAGTTTCGGAATAAAATGACTGTGACATACGGACGGACGGATAGACAGACAGACATGACGAAACTATAAGGGTTCCGTTTTTTGCCATTCGGCTACGGAACCCTAAAAATCGGTTACGATTCGTACCAGACTGGTTAAATAATAATTATGAGGACCATATAGGTTAATTTATAATAGAACGAGTGATCGAAGAAGTAAGGTTTGTGTACCTATACAACGTGTAACGGAAACCCCATATCTATGCAAAAGGGCTGAAGACAACATCTGGTATGGAGTCTCTATGCACAGTTACAGCACTTTTTGATACCAAATTATTGGTTTCATATATTTCTTGAATACCAATCATAACAAACGTGTCACAGCACTACGAGGGTCAATAACTTTCCACGTCACTTGCCAATAACACGATAATTCTTTTCGTTCTTCTTAATTTGAAAAATTCTACACACGTAGACTTAGGATTACAAAACCTTTGCCATATCGTTTGTTATCATCCAAATAAGCCGCGCACTCGGTAGGTATATACCCTTTAAATTACACGTTGTATATCTAAATTACAGCCACACTGCCGGGGCAGCTCGCTAGTTTTGTTATAGTCACCAACTTCATACGGATAAAGTATGAAGTTACTGAGTCCCTAGACTCGTCCAAAGTTATTCTTAGCGAGTGTCATTTGAAAACTAGATTATTATTATCAACAAAATATAATGTTTTATTTATGAATATGGCCTCAGGAAATTTCTTGATTGCTTGCATCTCTTTGCATATCTTGAACCACTTGTTAATATTTGTTTTCTTTATTTATTTATCATGCGCTGGGTAATGCGGTCGCGCTATGACTGTGTATAGTATTGAGATAGCATTTTAGTGCCGGGGTTGTGGGACTGTTGTAACGAGATACCGCGGCCCCGGAAGGCAGGGGTAAGTGAAGAAACAGGGTGGGTTTTTTTGTAAGTAGAAGTCTAACACTTCTCCACCCAGAGCGGGAGTCATTTGGTGATTCTTCCTCCGGAAAGTAAGCTAGGATTTTAATTGGCTTTTGTGTTAGTTGTGGCGTGGTAGTTTTGAATCTGAAGGTTCCACGGCCAGTAATGTAAAAAGCAGTCTTGTTTTTGTCCTC